>CM024689.1:26635038-27990443 GCA_014182735.1 Corymbia maculata
AAAATAGTTGACATGGATATCAATTATTCTACATAGCATAGCATATAATCAACACTGGCTTGGACATTTTTTTTTCAATTTTGTTCTATATTTTTTCCTTTTCCATTTCTTTTCTTTCCTTTTTCCTATTTCCCTTTGCTAGTTGTAGGGGCATGACCATGGCTAGTGACTCCACTAGCAAGGGTAAGCCTTGCTAGATTGGGCAAGGTCTATGCTCACTAGAGTCTAGCAAGGGTGGCCCTCATTAGATTTGGCGAGGGCATGATGGGCCTTGCCCCGTCGCCGCTACCAACAACCATTGCCGAGGCTTGGCAATTGCTAAAGGGAAATAGGAAAAATTAAAAGAAAAGAAATTTTTTAATTTTTTTTTAAAAACTTGTGAAAATTATTCATGTTAGCAATAGTCATGCTATCATGCCACATAAGATAGTTGCCACCAATTGGATCACAAAGTCTATGATTTCCAGCTAAAATTAGTTGAATGAACTATATTGTCAAAGTTTTCACAAGGATTAAAAGTAAATTACTTAAATTGAAAAGTTTATGATTGAATTGACATATATATAATAATTTTATGAATTTTTCGGTAGATATACCGATTGAAATCCATTTGTTGGATTGGACATTAGATCTTGAAGTTGATTTGCTTCTACATTTTAGTAACCATCACAGACTATTCAAATTCATGTGCACTGCAAATATAATATGGCAACAAGCACTGTCTACGCACATGGGATGTTCCCAAAAAGAAAGCACATGAACTAAGCGATATCATCCGTTGATTGAGCATAGGCTATGCATGCTATAAAAGGAAATGAAATTTATACATACAAAGTACATTTGCTGCGGATTGTATACAACATGAAGTTAGGTCCATTTCGGTAGACAACACGTCTAAAAGAAAAAAGAAGAAGTAAATATGTACAATTCAGTACACAATGGAGGGTTATATTACAATTTCACTTAGAATTATAAAGAATAAAATTTGATAAATTCTTTATTTATTTACTGTTCAGTACTTTCGTTGTTAAAAAGTTTATACCAACACCTTAAGTTAATAGTAGGAGGAAAATCACATGTAGACAAAGAATGTATAAACTCCATTGTCAAGGATTTGAGATATTTCAAAATATGGGATCATACCTATCTTATATACTTAAAAAGACACACGAGAGGCCGTCATTATTCTCCAAGTTTGTCCATGATGTTTCATAAAGAACCTCCATGCAAATTTCTCACCCGTTAAGTCAAAGACTATCATCTAATCCTAACCATCTCTCTCTTCATCTCTCTCTCTCTCTCTCTCTCTCTAGCCTCTGCCATTGCCCTAGTTCTTTCTTAGACATGCCACGTCTTTCATCGTGTAGGCTCCTAACTTTCTTCCGGGTCAATTGACTAGTTGCATTTGCTTTTATTTAATTGCGTCCTACAATAAATAAATAAACAAACTAGGGCTTAGGTTATCAATATCGCAGTTACATGTCCCTGTCCCTACAGGTCAAAGATGCTACAGGCACATCCGTTCGCATTGGTCGCCAAATCCCATGTGGGAAATCAAGAAAGCAGACGGGTATTTCGCCCACCATTTCGATTTTCAACTCGGATCTTCGATGATAATCAAACTGTCGTTTTGTGAACGCGAAATCGCTTCACAGATACTCTGTGAGATTAGATGAGGGTAGCGTTGACTTTGGGAATGTGAAAATCACTTGAGAGACAAAATCAGCATATCTTCAATCAATTGCGATTGATCTTTAATCACGCAGTGATATACTCACACAATTTCAGAATTGAGATGCATTCAAGTTCAATGTCTCATGTAAACATCACCCTAGAGATATAAATAGGGTTTTCAAGAGGAAAAGTTTATATTTAGGTAGTCAACCAAACCGTTGTTTGGTCCCATTTGGCTTGAAAATGACTTTTAACCCACAAATGTAGTTCATTGGTTTGAAAAGAATCTCAACTTAAGCCAAAATTAAACTAATAAATTTTAGCACAAGCAAATTGATAACTTCAGTTTATAATCATTTAAATTCGTGGATGTTAAGCCCACACTTAGATAAGAAGCTTAACATCAACTTGAGAATGTCTATTTTTGTACTTGGTAAGTAGCGATCAAACGGGGCTTTTGAGTCGAATCGTGTCAACAACATCAAATATGCAATGGTCGTGGCTTGATACTTGACTCATTCTCTATTGAGAGTGATCTTTCAATCAAAGGGGATAGATTGCAACAACCTTGAGCTTGACCCAACATTAATTTCTCTATTTTTACTTGAAACTCAATCTAAGCTTGAACTCGAGCTTAGGTTCTAAAAAACTACGCTATCTTTGAAAATTTAGCGAGTTTTATCCATTTAATCATTACTATATATGTATGTATGTCATATGGCTAAAAGATACAAACATACATTTGTTCGATTAGGCTCTTCATTTACTTGAATTAATGATTTTCAAGCACAAGCTTGACTCGATTAAGTACTCAGATCAATTCAAATTTGACAAGAATCGAGCAGAGTTTGAGTTTTGAGTCAAGTATGAGTAATCCATCAATCGAACTCAAGTAGCTCCTGAGTAAGCTGATTCGCATGCACGTTTAGTACCAACAAAGAAAAACAAGTTCTCTCGGCCTCCACGATACAAATTCCATGAACTTAGATTTATCCATTCATAACACTACTATATAGGGTTTTAATATTTTATTAATCTGTATCTGTTTGGTTCAATTCAGTTTATGGTCTTTTTTAATTTTTAAACCAAATCTAAGCTGATAAATGAAAATTTTGCTCCTCCATTGAATGATGCAATAAAACGTTTTTGTATTCCTATTTTCACTGGAAGGATCACATTATTTATTTTTCAGGCACGCATAAAAGTAGTCATAAAAATAACGACAGCGCAATAAAGCAGATGTTGTACCCTAGACGAAAGCACCTGCGTTCGTTACGTCAAGAGCCTGATCTTCTCTAAGTCTAAGAAAGTAGGTTTGAATTGAAGGACGCGACTGATGGTCCTTGAAACATGCATGAGAAATGGAAGTTCGAACCTAGACGAGGAATTATCGGCAGATTCTAGGGCTGCCTGTTAGGCATGGTACGAAATTTTGGGGGTTAGGGTTAGGTTTAGGTTTAGGTTTAGGTTCCTCCGTGATTTAAGGCATTCTTCATCAGTTCCGCCCAGACTCTTGGAGTATTGTCTCATAAACACGCTCTACACAGTCACTTGATCAGGTCTAGTTTTACACCCGACAGTCATCATTTTTTCTTCACAGCTTTTCAACAAACTGATTGTCAAAATTACTAATTCTACCACATTTTATGTATTAATTTTTCATATGGGTATGAACATCATTGTCGTGGAAAGAGAACCATAAGATCGACTAGAATAGCTAAATAAACGGAGAAATATAGAGAAATAGAGAGAACAAGGTATTGGGATTTATTCAAGTGTTCAGTACCTATTTCACGAGAGACATAGATGATAAATCTACTGTGAACAACAGGCAAAGATATAGACTTAGATTGAAGGCTCTCTCATACCCACACCCGAAATGACAATCAGTCAATCCACACACGGTGTTTAATTCAATCTTTCTAGTGTTTCCCACCAAAAACTCTTTGAGAGACTCTAGAAACACCCTTAAGAGGGTCTAATGTGTAATCTCTCTATGCATACTCAAACAAGGTCGAAATTATGTCCGAAATCATAAGTCTTGCCATCATGAGGTGCCAGCCCAGCATCTGAATTAGTCAGGCGCTCGCCATATCCAGTATGAAACTAGTTTTTCGGAGAATTCGTCGGCAACCCACCGAGTATGCAAGTGAGCTATTGTGCGTCATTCGGCCAGCAGCTCCTCAGACACCTTCTATCTTGTCTTTGACCTATCTCGTTCTCACAACTTCAATTTGCATTGGAGTTTTTGGCCCAAACTTAAGACATAATCAACAATTATTATCATTAGTACAAAAATAAAATCGCGTGTTATTTGATATTCCTTTTCTGTAACTATTAGCATAATTAATATATTACTTAATAGTATATCCATGATTATTTAATAATATTTATATAATATGAAGATATATTATAACATTATATTGCTATATCATCACTAATGATACTAATGATATATATCTTAATTATCGTTCGTTTACGATATCACTGACATTATATAATGTTATACTTAAATTAGTTTTGTCAAGTGTTTTTATGGTTGATATTCTCCAACTAAATGTAGAATAACAAGGAGAAAACCGAGGAGGGCGCCGTTGCGAATACCTTATTACTTTATGCTGCAATAAACTCGTAAAATAAAACAACTTCAATTACAACACGAATGCTACTATTATAAGCAAATATCGTCATCCTAATAGGCCGAGAGCATACTAACCAATCCTGCAACAAAAGATGCTATTAATGTACGTCTGTAGTAACTTTTTACCCTTTACTAAGTTCATAATTAATTTTTAACTTTATTATAAAAGGCTTCACTCAACACTTCAAATATAATTATTAATACCTAAGATCATTTAAAGCAATGTGAACTTAATTGTTACCTTTTCTAAATCTAAAACAGTATACTAGATTTGTCTAGAAATTTGAAAAGTGGAACCTAAAGAAAATTTAAGGGACTGACTTGCAAAAACCTATAATAAATTGGAAAAAAAGAAAAAGGGGGAGTGGGCAAAATGACCACAAAAACCTCGAAAGCAATTAATCTATCAGAGAATGTGAAATTAAATCCAGGGAGACAAAGTCGCAACTTTGGCTGGGTTTTGACCTGTGAACCCTAACGAATTTCACATGAAATTTCCTGATTGCGAAAAGAAAAAGTCAATCAGACCCCATTTCGGTGAACAGTCTTACTTACGTGTCGTCCCAAGATTGAGGAATCAACAAAAGTCAAAGGTTATGACGGCATTAGGGTGTGAAACCACTCGAAAGAAAATTCATTTACTCCATGATTAGCCGCAATTCTCACGATATCGCTGGACCCAAGATTCACGCGCACGTTAATACTTTTCTCAATTGCGTGTTGACGGTCGCCCTTATGTCATCCTAGTTAGTCTTACGATTAAAAATATTAGTGGGGTTATTCGGGTTTTAATTGTCGAATTTACTAATGGAAGAAAGAAAGAAGCTTCACGAATACAGAACCTCGCCGACCAAAAACGAATATAACTTCCTCAACGTTCGAAGCCAAAGCCCCTTTTTTCCAACTTTTCAACTGCAGAGACGTCCTCGATCAGAAAAACAGAAAAAGAAAACTGCAGAGAATTTGCAGCGATTGACGCGATTTTGTCGACATGGAGATTAGGGGAATTCTTTATTGTTAAAGTTGACGATTACATGTCATGCATGATGTAGTGTGAAACGAAACCTAGACTCGGTCGAAGGAAGACTTTGAATGGGATCGAACACCGTGTATGTTAGGCTGAGGACGTGTATAAAAGGGGGCCGAGGTTGGCTCCTTTGGCTCATCCCACATCAAAACACCTGGTGTAATAGCAAAATCACGTTAGCATTCGGTGGGAAAGAAAAGATGTCTTCCAAGCACTTGTTGCTCTTGATCCTCAGCCTGGTGGCTCTCGCCGCCCCGGCCTTAGCCGAGTACGCCCTGCCACCCGAGCACAGCAAGCACAGGCCCCACCACCATGGGGCCATGCCACCTGCTTGGGCGCCACACCACGGGCACTGGCCGCACCACAGGCCTGGTGCTCCAGGGCCGAGGCCTGAGCTTTTGGAGAAGCCGTTCCCAGGTGGCCACCACCACCACCCGCCAGCCGATGCCCCCTTCCCACATCACGGTCACCACCCAGCTCATGCACCGTTCCCGCACCATGGCCACCACCATGGAGCGCACCCACCGATGGAGAGTGGCAAGGGCCCTCACAAGCCACACATGCCGCATGCGCCCGCTCCCAGTCATTCCTACTGAGTTCTAGAACATTCGATGGCTCATTGATATGTATGTTTTTCATTAGAATAAGAGCCTTTTAGATGTTATGACTCATCCATGCGTTATTTGACTACATGGCATGGCTTATAGACCGGTCATTACCACACTCTGGATTATACAGAGCTTGTGTAGTTCATATCTATATCCCATTTCTTGATTATTATCATAATTATACACCGGTCTTTTTAATTTTTGTCTATTCATTCATATCATGCACTCTCGTACTCTCATTTATGCTTTTGCGTGATCCTTCCTAAGAAGAGGCATGATGAAGGTTGTAGCAGTAGCTCGAGTTCTCGACAATGGAGAAGTGTGCACAAATGAAATGGTATATATACTGTTGGCATTGCGGATCCTAAAGTCTGAGCATTATCTTGGCAGTAAAAAGTTCAAACGTGAGCAACAAAAATGGAAGATTGTTCAATGCAATAAACTGCAAATAGTTTAAGAAAAGTATAGCATGTTGATAATGATAAGAACAAGATATTAAACCATCCCAATTAAGATTTTGAATAGTCCACTGTCGACCATCATGACTCTGGCCTCTTTCTCTCTCAGCAAATCGTGTATGAGATTTTATAGGATTATTACCAATTATTCTAAAAATTTAAATTGTTAAATAATTACATGATTTAATATTTAATATTTCAGCATGGTGTGGTTGTCGCCCACAAAGAGAACGATTGATCCCAAGGGAAAGCTGATTTCCACCAACATAGATTCCACTTTTTCTCTCGTTATACTTTTTGAATTTAGTATTTTATGTTTAATCTCATCTTGTCGTAAAGCTAGTGGCTGGGCTCGACCAATTTGTACGCCGTAAATTAAATAGTAAAGTTTACCAATGTCAATATCGAAGATAAGTTTTTTTTTTTTTTTTTTGGTAAGGAAAAGGTAATGCGATGTTTGGCCCATGCAGGTCACGATCGAAGATAAGTTTATCTTTTTACCATACGGAAGGAGTAAAAGAATTATAAAAAAAAAAAAAATGCAAGATTCTATGCACAACCATCAAAGCCTAAAAAATTATCGAAACATGATAACATGTTTTAAAGCATCAAATAATATATGGACGGTTCTAATAATCCACAAAATAACCAAATTGAGCGCTGGTTTCCTCCTCTTTCCTTTTTTAATTTTATGTATTTTTATAAATATTTAATACGGATTAATGGATCTTTAGGTTTGGGCTTTATTAATGTTATCTGGGCTTTTAAATTGGCAAATAACATTACGTTCAGATCGAGAAATTCAGTTAGTGGATTCAAATTTCAACATTTAATGGGATCGAATTACTCAATTAGACATTTATCTACATAATAATTCTTTAAAAAAAAAAAAAAGTATTTGGTGGGAGTCAATTGACTCCATGCAAATACAATAATGCCACAACTGCTAAATGACACCACCCAACTGATCAGACACTATTATATCGTAAAAAACAATGCATGGAGGGCTAATTGCCAATAATAAGTTTTTAAGCTATTTTAAAAATATTAATTTAATCTTAAATCTTTTGAAATTTATCAATGTAATTATTCCGATAAATTTTGATTGGAAATTGCTGACATGGACACCAACCGTCTTACATAAAGCAGCTGATGTCAACGTGAATAGTTTTGTAATTTTTAAAGAAGTTTTCTGAATTTTTTATTAATTTTTTTCTTTTCTTCCATTGAAAAAAAAAAAAAAGGAAAAGAAAGAAAATAAAATAAAAAGAAAGAATTTAAAAATTAATAAGAATTTTCGAAAATTTTAAAAATTATCCACACCAATGATAGTTACCCCCATAAAATAGTCGACAATCAGGCGGTTGTTGACCAAAATCAGCCACGAGAGCTATATTAATAAATCATTAAAAAGCTTAAGAGCAAGTTGGTCAAATTAAAAAGTTTATTACTAAATTGACAGAATTTTTTTTTCCACATCATTTTTCTTATTTTACCTGGCCAAATAATCCAGGCTACCCACCATGTCCGAGAATGATTTAACGTCGAATTCAAACACAGACCAGTTTTGCGCCTCAAATTCAACGCCCTTTTGATGTACCCAGTGGGCATATTGCCTTCAATTGTCTAATGACTCAGACTTGACTGAACAAGTCAATTTTCTTTTGTGAGGAATGATATCACTTCTGAAAAGAAGAGCACGAACGACGGCTTGGCTTGAAAATCGTCACTATGGTGATGAGGCATATTAAATGACGGGTCAGCTCCTATATTTTGGGACGATTTAATGTCGCATCTCAATCCATTGCAAAATTTTCATTAATTGTCAAATTAATCGAAGAAAAACTACAATGAAGTGGTTGATTGGATGGGATTTACTCTCAAATGGTTTGAAGTCTTTTTGGTCACAAATCCGTATTCCCCAATCATTCCTCAATCTTAGAAAACATCGATTCATCTCCGGCGAATACGCGAGTTGTGCAGTAAGCATAGGATAACGGGAAAATTGTCCAAAAGGTATTAAAACTATTTAACTGTTGATGATTCTGCTTTAAACGTTTTAATTGTATTAATTGAGTTACAAACCATTTTGCTAATTGAGTCCATTTATAAATTTTGGCTGAAAATCATTAACGTTAATGCGAGCTGTCCCACATCGTACTACTGATGGTAACGTGGACAATTTTTAATAATATTTTCTTTTCTTTTCTTTTCTTTTTTCTTTTTCCCTCTGCCAACCATCATAGGACCTTATCAATGGCAAGCAGAGATCATCGACCTTAGGCGAGAGCCACCCTTGCTGGCCCTTAGCAAGGGTTGCCCTCATCTGATTTAGCAAGGTTGTCCCTTGCCCGAGGCCGGTGAGGGTAGCCCTCACTTGAGGTCAACAATAGATGATGAAGGGAAAAAGGGAGAAAAAAGAAGAAGAGAAAAAGTAAAGAAGGAATATATAAGAAAAGAAAAAAAGGAAAAACAAAACAAAACAAAAAGTTAATAAAAATTTGAAAAAATATTAAATATAAAAAAATTGTTTATGTCAGTGTTGATTGCGCTACATAGAATAACTAGTGTCCATATTGGCCAGAGGAACTCAACTAGAAGAATGTAGAAAGGTTTAGGATTGATTGGCAAAAGTGTTGTAGGGTTATGACTTTTTAGACAATTTTCCCATAATAACTTTGGATTTCTAGCTTAATTGAGTG
The DNA here is from genome assembly GCA_014182735.1 of Corymbia maculata. Lineage (NCBI taxonomy): Eukaryota > Viridiplantae > Streptophyta > Magnoliopsida > Myrtales > Myrtaceae > Corymbia > Corymbia maculata. The sequence goes on from CM024689.1 coordinate 26,644,149, forward strand.
TTGTTGCAGTGACAAGTTCATTCAAAATGAATAGTAATTATGAGTAAAACCAAATATTTCAATTATTGGTGTAGAATTCCTATGGCAATGCATCACATGGATTACTACTTCCCGGCCTTTTCAAGCATGAAAAACTAATGAAAGAACAACAACTTTATTGATACAAATGTAAAATCTCATTGGCTTAAAAAAAAGTCAATATCCTCTTCGTCTAGGTTTTGCTTATTTCACTAAAAAAATTTCGTCAAAAAATATTTTCCTCATTTTTTAGTATATGGATCGTCTAAAAACATGAGTTAATGAAAAATCTATTTATAATCAATGGAAAATTTATGCATAAATTTAGGTTAATGATTTCATTTTTTAAAATTTAGAAATTACTTTTCAAAATACTAGAGATATTGATGCTTGGGCATGGGACCCCTAACACCCATGTATAGATCCTCAATGGCTGGGTTAGGGTCCATTGAGACAGGCTTGAGACCCCAGTAGTCATGTCTAGGTCCATAAAGGTTGAGCCTAAAACCCTAGAGACCATGCCCAATTCCATGGCAACCATGCTTGAGTACCTAAATCACACGCTAAAGCCACCAGCACCCATGCTTGAGTTGGGTGGGCCCAAGAATTATCTGCGACCCCCAATGGTTAGGTATTCTTTTATGTTTCATTAATAAAGCATGCCTCCTTAGGAAATGAGTCAAGCTTTCTTTTCAAAGTGATGGGAAAATAATTTCCAATTCACTTTTAAATTTGACCCAAACACAAGAAAACATTGTTATTTTTCTAGAAAATGATTTGCTGAAAAATATTTTTTGAGAAATGTCAAATTTTTGCAAAATAAATGGTAACTTATGTTGATAAATTGACATATTTAGTTCATTCATTTAAATGGACAACACATCAATCCACATAAAAACAAATATTGAGATGAGTATTTTTTTTTTAATCTTTTTCTTTTCATTTCTTTTGTCCTTTTCCTTTCTCCTTCCTTCCAACCTTATGGTTATAATTTATTAGTGGGGTTATTCGTAAATTAATTGTCGAATTTACTATTGGAAGAAAGAAAGAAGCTTCACGAATACAGAACCTCACCTGCCAAAAACGAATATAACTTCCTCAATGTTCGAAGCCCAAAACCCCCCTTTTCCAACTTTTCAACAGCAGAGACGTCGCAGCGATTTACGCGATTTTGTCAACATTGAGATTAAAGGAATTCTTTAGTGGGAAAGTTGACAATTACATGTCATGCATGATGTAGTGTGAAACGAAACCCAGACTCGATCGAAGGAAGAGTTCGAACGGGATCGAACACCGTCCATGTTAGGCTGAGGACGCGTATAAAAGGGGGCCAAGGTTGGGTCCTTTGGCTCATCCCACATCCAAACACCTGGTGTAATAGCAAAATCACGTTTGCATTCGGTGGGAAAGAAAGATGTCTTCCAGGCACTTGCTGCTCTTGATCCTCAGCTTGGTGGCTCTCGCCACCCCAGCCCTAGCTGAGTTCGCCCTGCCGCCTGAGCACAGCAAGCACAGGCCCCATCACCATGGGGCCATCCCACCCGCTTGGGCGCCACACCATGGCCACTGGCCGCACCACAGGCCCGGCGCCCCAGGGCCAAGGCCTGAGCTTTTGGAGAAGCCATTCCCAGGCCACCACCATCACCACCACCCACCGGCCGATGCCCCCTTCCCACATCATGGTCACCACCCAGCTCACGCGCCGTGCCCGCACCATGGCCACCACCACAGAGCGCACCCACCGATGGAAAGAGGCAAGGGCCCTCACAAGCCACATGTGCCGCATGCACCCGCTCCCGGTCATCCCTACTGAGTTCTTGAACGTTCGATGGCTCATTGATATGTATGTTTTTCGTTAGAATAAGAGACTTTTAGATGTTATGACTCATCCATGTGTTATTTGACTACAAGGCATGGCTTATAGACCGGCCATTACCATATTCTGGATTATACAGAGCTTGTGTAGCTCATATTTATATCCTGTTTCTTGATTATTATCATAATTATGCACCGGTCTTTTTAATTTTTGTGTCTATTCATTCATATCATGCACTCTCGTACTCTCATTTATGCTTTCGCGTTATCCTTCCTAAGAAGAGGCATGATGAAGGCTGTAGCAGTAGCTCGAGTTCTCGACAATGGATAAGTGTGCACAAGTGAAATGGTATATACTGTTGGCATTGCGGTTCCTAGCGTCTGAGCATTATCTTGGGAGTAAAAAGTTCAAACGTGAGCAACAAAAATGGAAGATTATTCGATGCGATAAACTACAAATACTTTAAGAAAAGTATAGCATGTTGATCACGTATTTAAACCAAGATATAAAACCATCCCAATTAAGATTTCGAATAGGCCATTGTTGACCACCATGGCTCTAGTCTCTTTCTCTCTCCTAGAACATATCTTGTGTGAGATTTTATCAGATCACTGTTAATTTTTAAAAAAATTTAAGTTGCTAGATGATGATATGATTTCATATTTAGTATTCTAACATCCGGCAGGGTGTGGTTGTCGCCCACAAAGAGACTATCTCATGGAAGGCGCGCGATTGATCACAATGAATAGTTGATTTCCACCATTCTGTTTTCCACTTTTTCTCTCGATTTACTTTTTCAATTTAGTATTTTATGTTTAATATTGTCGTAAAGCTCGTGGCTGAGATTGACCAATTTGTCAATGGATGCAGTAAATTAAAGAGCAAAGTTTACCAATGTCAATATCAAAGATAAGTTTATCTTTTCACTAGACGAAAGGAGTAAAATAATTAAAGAATATGTAAGATTATATGCACAACCATCACAGCTTAAAAACTGATCAAAACATGATAACACGAATTAAAGCATCAAATAATATATAGACGGTTCTAACAATCCACAAAATAACCAAATTGAGCGCTGGTTTCCTCCTTTTTCCTTTTTTAATTTTATGTATTTTTTTAAATATTTAATACGGCTTTTATGGATCTTTAGGTTTGGGCTCTTTAATAATGTTAGATGGACTTTTTAAATTGGAAATTAGATTACGTTCAAATCGAGAAATTTAATTAGTGGATCCAAATCTCAACATTTAATGGGATCAAATTACTAAATTAGACATTTATCTACATATTAATTCTTTAAAAAAAAAAAAAAAAGGCATTTGGTGGGGGGTCAATTGACTCCATGCAGATTCAATAATGCCACAACTGCTAAATGACACCGCACAACTGATCGGACACTATTATATCATGCCAAACAATGCATGGAGGGATAATTGCCAATAACAGATTTTAAACCTATATTACGGATGTTAATTTAATCTTAAGTCTCTTGACAATTTGTCAATATAATCATTTTGACAAATTTGGTTGGAAATCGCTAATAAAAACACTAGTCGTCTTACATAGGGTAGCCAATGTTTACGTGAGCACTTTTTGCAATTTTTTAAAAAAATTTCTGAATTATTTATTTATTTATTTTCTTTTCTTCCAATGGAAAAAGAAGGATAAGAAAGAAAATAAAATAAAAAAGAAGAAGAAAAAGTTAAAAATTAATAAAAATTTTAGAAAATTTAAAAAATTGTTCACATCAGTAACAATTGCCCCACATAAAATGGTCGGCAACCATGCAGTTGTTGACCAAAATTAACCATGAGCCATATTGACATGTCATCAAAAGATTTAGGAATAAATTGCCTAAATTAAAAAAATTATTATTAAATTGATGGATTTTTATTTTTTTTGCCACATCATTTTATCTTATTTTACCTGGCCAAATAATCCGGACTATCAAACATGTCCGAGAATGATTCAACGTCCTCTTCATGTACCCAGTTCCGCATATTGCCTTTATTTGTCTAATGACTCAGGCTTGACTGAACAAGTCAATTTGCTTTTATGAGGAATGATATCACTTCTGAAAAGAGCACGAACGACGGCTTGGCTTGAAAATCGTCACTATAGTAATGAGGCATATTAAATGACTGGTCAGCTCCTATATTTTGGGACGATTTAATTTTCGCATCTAAGTCCATTGCAAAATTTTCATTAATTGTCAAATTAATCGAAGAAAAACAACAATGAAGTGGTTGATTGGATAGGATTTACTCTCAAATGATTTAAAGTATTTTGGTCACAAATTTGAATTCCCCAATCATTCCTCGATCTTAGAAAACATCGATTCATCTATGGTGGATACGCAAATTGTGCAGTAAGCATAGGATAATGTCCAAAAAGTATTAAAGCTTTTTATAAACCTTTTAATTGTGTTAATTGAGTTATAAACCATTTTGCTCTGCTAGCCATCATTGGACCTTTCAATGGCAAGTGGAGATCATTGGCCTTAGGCAAAAGCCACCCTTGCCAGCCCCTTAACAAGGGCTGCCCTCATTTGATCTGGCAAGGCCATCCCTTGCTTGAGGCCAATCAGGGTAGCCCTCACTTGAGGTCAGCAATAGATGACCAAGGGAAAAATGGAGAAAAAAAGAAGAAAAAAAAAAAAAAAGAAGAAAAAGTAAAGAAGGAATATATAAGAAAAGAAAAAGCAAAAACAAAAAATTAATAAAAATTTGAAAAAATATTAAATATAAAAATTATTTACTTAAGTGTTGATCACCCTACATAGGATAACTGGTGTCTATATCAGTAATTTCTTGTCAATATTGGCCAGATGAACTCAACTAAAAGAATGTAAAAAGGTTTGAGATTGATTGGCAAAAGTGTTGTGGAATTATGACTTTTTGGATAATTTTCCCATAATAACTTTGGCTTTTCAACTTAATTGAGTGTTGTCACAGTGACAAGTTCATTCAAAATGAATAGTAATTATGAGTGAAACCGAATATTTCAATTATTGGTGTAGAATTCCTATGGCAATGCATCACATGGATTACTACTTCCCGGCCCTTTCAAGCATGAAAAACTAATGAAAGAACGACAACTTTATTGATATAAATGTAAAATCTCATTGGCTTAAAAAAAAGTCAATATCCTCTTCATCTAGGTTTTGTTTATTTCACTAAAATTTTTTCATCAAAAATATTTTTTCTCATTTTTCAGTATATGGATCACCTAAAAACAAGAGTTAATGGAAAACTGTTCATAATCAAATGAAAATTTATGCTTAAATTTAGGTTAATGATTTCATTTTTTTAAATTTAGAAAGTACTTTTCAAAATACTAGAGATATTGATGCTTGGGCATGGGATCCCTAACACCCGTGTATAGATCCTCAATGGCTGGGTTAGGGTCCATTGAGATAGGCTTGAGACCCCAGTAATCATGTCTAGGTCCATAAAGGTTGAGCCTAAAACCCTAGAGGCCATGCCCAATTCCGTGGCAACCATGCTTAGGTACCTAAATCTCACACCAAAGCCACCAGCACCCATGCTCGAGTTGGGCGGGCCCAAGAATTATCTGTGACCCCCAATGGTTGGGTATTCTTTTATGTTTCATTAATAATGCATGCCTCCTTAGGAAATGAGTCAAGCTTTCTTTTCAAAGTGATGGGAAAATAATTTCCAATTCACTTTTAAATTTGAGCCAAACACTAGAAAACATTGTTATTTTTCTAGAAAATGATTTGCTGAAAAATATTTTTTGAGAAATGTCAAATTTTTGCAAAATAAATGGGAACTTATGTTGATCAATTGACATATTTAGTTCACTCATTTAAATGGATAACACATCAATCCACATAAAAACAAATATTGAGATGAGTATTTTTTTTTTTAATCCTTTTCTTTTCATTTCTTTTGTTCTTTTCCTTTCTTGTCGCGACCTTTCCGAAGGTGAATCACTAAAGGAAGACTAATGGATTACTAAGTCTGAAAACTTAGTGCGGACTCTCCCAAGCCCTACCAACCGCAACTTGGTACTCAAAATTTAACCTTATTAAACATGCAATTCTATTCAATTAGGAGCCGCCACTAATCGATTAGAGTTAATTATAAACCCAAGTAAAGTATGGGAGAATACTTTACTTCTGCGAACCAGAGATTTAATAGGTTCGGGGACATGGTTACACTAAGTTGAACTAGCGCCTTTTCGGTACCATTTCTCTTTAAGTTTCAAAAAGATTTTTTTCTTGCAAGCAGTCTTGGTTAATTTTAACCTAGGCCACTAACATGGAAAGAAGTGGTCATGCGGATTAAAATCAATGACATTCAATAGGTCCAAGAGAATAAACATAGAAATCATGATCAACATTAAAGTAAAACAAGCTATAACTAAAAATGCATGCCCTAAACATAAATTCTAAATGGGATGACATCTAATTTTTTTGATTTTTTTTTTGTAAAATTAATTATGTACGACTTTAATCTAGATTTGACATGCATGATTATTACTCTAACGACATATGATATGCAATTCAAATGTCTTAGCTCTAATGACGTGTTAATTGAAAACTATTGTGACATGTGTGCAATCTATATTATATGACACTAAATATGCATGCGCTATATGATATGGGATGGATGATGTATTTTGCCATATGCATATGCATGATCTTTTTTTTATTTTATTTTTATCAAAATCCGAAACTAAGCTAAGTCTAACTAGAAAATTTCATCTAAAAAAAAAATTATATAAATCTAAGATGTAACATAGCTACCAAACTATCATGCAATCAAACTACCATACGATGCAATGTAATTTTTTTGTATTTTTATTTTTATTATTGAGAAAATTAGCTAATGTAAAATCAACACAAGCAACAAACATAATCATATGATCACGCAATACATCACGAGCCAAGACGGAAGATCACAATAATCAAAAATTTAATCTGACGTCTCTCAGCTCAATATTTTTGATTATTACGATCTCGACACAACAATTTTCCTAATTGGATAATGCCTAACAAAATCCACAATCACGATCAACATTGAAGAATTGTAAACTACGTAAAAAATAACCAAATTAAATTTTATTGAAGAAATTACCTAGTTCAGAAAATCTACTTTTGAATAATGGGATCGGTGAAAAGGATGCGAGGACAATGATAAACTTGCGGACGGACGATCGTTGGGAGATTATTGGTGTGCAATGTTTCTATCCATAGCATCGACTCAATTGGCGGCAACAAGCATGGACACCTGTGGATTGTTATCCACTAGGATGTTGCTAACCACTTCAAATCCTGCAAAAGATTAACAAAAATGGTCGTTTCGGATGAAGGAGGGCGATGCCCGATCGAGAATGAGCTATGGCTGAACGACGCCGTCCGTGATGTCAGTAAAGCTGTGGGGATCGCTGGAAATCGTGGCGGAAAAGGAACGCCGAGGATGATGATGGACTCATCTGGTGAGGCGAAGCTCCACAATTGGCTGGTCTTACTGATGAAGAAGGTGGGGTCTTGAGAAATGTGAGAGTTGACTAAAAAACTAGAGGAGGAGAATGAGTGATCCGAGCTATCGCTCCCCCTCTCTCCTTTTGCTTGGTCAACATTTCTTCTCTCCTTCTTTTTCTGCAAGCCGCAACTCAGTCCCCCTAATGGGATGAACTCTCGCCTCTTTCTTACCTTTTTTCACTTTTTCAGCTTTTCCTCTCTCAAGCTTTTCTCACCTTTTGACCCTTTTCTCTCCTTTACGATTTTTTTTCAGCCTCCCCCCAACTATTTACAGAGGAAAAAGAAGATTTGTTATTCCGCAAATATTCTCCTCGATTGTGGCATATATGCACTCAACAAATAACGATTTTTCAAAACCGTTCAACCCAAAAATGATTTTTTATTCAGCAAATATTTCCCTCGATTATGGCATATATTCACTCAACAAATAACGATTTTCCGAAACCGCTTAACCGAAAAATGGCTCCAAAATTTAAAGATCCTTTTCAAAAATCAAAATGAAATGCTTAATATATATATGTGATGAATAATCTAAATTTAGGTATTAACATTTCTTCTTCCTTCCAACCTTATGGTTATAATTTATTAGTGGGGTTATTCGTAAATTAATTGTCGAATTTACTATCGGAAAGAAAGAAGCTTCACGAATACAGAACCTCACCGGCCAAAAACGAATATAACTTCCTCAATGTTCGAAGCCAAAACCCCCTTTTCCAACTTTTCAACAGCAGAGACGTCGCAGCGATTGACGCGATTTTGTCAACATTGAGATTAAAGGAATTCTTTAGTGGGAAAGTTGACAATTACATGTCATGCATGATGTAGTGTGAAACGAAACCCAGACTCGATCGAAGGAAGAGTTCGAACGGGATCGAACACCGTCCATGTTAGGCTGAGGACGTGTATAAAAGGGGGCCGAGGTTGGGTCCTTTGGCTCATCCCACATCCAAACACCTAGTGTAATAGCAAAATCACGTTTGCATTCGGTGGGAAAGAAAGATGTCTTCCAGGCACTTGCTGCTCTTGATCCTCAGCTTGGTGGCTCTCGCTGCCCCGGCCCTAGCTGAGTTTGCCATGCCGCCTGAGCACGGCAAGCACAGGCCCCACCACCATGGGGCCATCCCGCCTGCTTGGGCACCACACCACGGCCACTGGCCGCACCACAGGCCCGGCGCCCCAGGGCCAAGGCCTGAGCTTTTGGAGAAGCCATTCCCAGGCCACCACCATCACCACCACCCACCAGCCGATGCCCCCTTCCCACATCATGGTCACCACCCAGCTCACGCGCCGTTCCCGCACCATGGCCACCACCACGGAGCACACCCACCAATGGAGAGCGGCAAGGGCCCTCACAAGCCACACGTGCCGCATGCGCCCGCTCCTGGTCATCCCTACTGAGTTCTTGAACGTTCAATGGCTCATTGATGTGCACGCTTTTCGTTACAATAAGAGTCTTTTAGATGTTATGACTCATCCATGTATCATTTGACTACAAGGCATGGCTTATTGAGCGACCATTACCATATCCTGGATTATACAGAGCTTCTGAAGCTCATACTTGTATCCTGTTTCTTGATTACTATCATAATTATGCACTGGTCTTTTAATATTTTGTGTCTATGCATCCATGTCACATTTATACTTTCACGTGATTCTTCCTTTAGTATTTTACCCTTCATTTTTCCTCGATGAAAAAAGAGGCATGATGAATGTCATAGCAATAGCTCGAGTTCTCAACAATGGATGAGTGTGCACAAGTGAATGGTATATACTGTTAGCATTGCAGGTCCTGACGTCAAGCCTTATCTTGGGAGTAAAATGTCAAACGTGGGCGGCGAAAATATAAGATTATTCGACACAATACAAATACTTTAAGAAAAGTTTATCATGTTTTTAGAACAGGATATAAGACCATCCCAATTAAGATTTCGAATAGTCCCCCATCGACCACCGCCGGCAACCGCGACTCTGGCCTCTCTCTCGGAGCTGATCTCGCTCGGTGGTGGTTGTCGCCTACAAAGAGACCATCTCATTGGAGTCGCACGATTGATCACAAGGGATAGTTGATTTCCTCCAACCTAGTTTCCACTTTTCTCTCTATTTATTTTTTCAATTTAGTATTTTATGTTTCATCTCGTCTTATCGTGAAGCCAGTGGCCGAGCTTGGCCAATTTGTCAGTAAATGCGGTGATTTGAAGAGCAAAGTTTACTAATGTCAATATCAAAGATACGTTAATTTTTTCACTATACGAAAGGAGTAAACTAATTCAAAAAAAAGAAAAAAGAAAAATTATAAGCAAAACCATCAGAACCTAATAGAAGTTCTCAAAACATGATAAAATAAATTCAAGCATCAAACAATGTCGTGCCATCAAGTTCAGATTTATGATGTGTGAGGAGAAAATAAGTAGGTACTTTAACTTTGTTTCTAAGTGCGGCGATAAGATCACATAGTGTCCTTTTTGTCTTGGTTAAACTAGTTCTTGAAGATCGTACTGATGAGAAACCGAATTGGTATAAGGTATGCCTGTTATACTGTTAGATGCATTCATTGCATTAATTTCACGATACTTGTTCTTGTAACGATTTTTTAAGTAAGTTATATGTAAATTTTTAAAAGGAGTTGGATTTTGAAGGTTTTTCTTTTCCTTTCTCATTATGGATCCAGGAGATATTGATGATAAGAACGATACTTTTCATGGGCAGTACATAAAGCCGTATTTATCATTCGTACTAATATGCTGTTTATACTAACAATGGACATTATAAGTTATAAAAATAAATGGCTTTATTATTATGATTTACTGAATAATGAATAAATATAATGAATTTCTTGAATTTCATATTTTATCTTATAAAGGCCTATCTTAGTTAGAAATCCCTACAATTAAACGTGTCCACGCGGCAAGCCCGCAACTTGAGTTCATGGGGGCCGCACCTCCCTTGCTACCTCTTCTGTCGTCATTTTTTCTCTTTGGCACTAGGATCCTCTATGGTTGCGATTATCTTAGTGGTCAATTTCAACTTTAGCCAATGCACATCTTGTGACTTGATGGGAAAATTGTCCATCAATCTTTAACACTTGTACATATATCAATTTCATTATAAACTTTTTAATTTTTCCCATTTTCATTTTACGAAGTTCCAATGTAGTCCTTTGGTCAATTTTTTATAGAAATCACTAATATGGTGATGTGCCATGTAAAATAGTCAGTGATGATTTGACTATCACGTTAGCAATTTTCTAGCAGAAATTAATTGCAATGACTTCTGTAAAGATTTAAGACTATACAAAATTGAAAATTTTAGGACCAAATCAGTATTTGTATAATAGATTTAGGATTGAAAAGCTATTTTCCCCATGACTTGATTGCTCTGATTGAGACTTGATTTACAACCCAATCAAAGGGGAAGTTACCTTGAGAGAGGCAAGCAAGCGCACAAAGGGTTATGTCAGTGATTAGTTGCTTGCACCAATTCGATAGTGGCAGGTAGTGAGCAATGAAGTGACTAAGGTGACAATGAGCCCACGCACTAGCAAAATACTTTAAAATGTCCATGTTAGTACCGGCCGTGCCATGTAGGATGGTTGGCGTCCACGTTATCAATTTCTAACCTAAATTGGTCGGATAAATTGAATTGATACCAATGCGAAAAGGTTTAAGGTTAAATTGGTCTAATTGAAAAGTTTAGGACTGAATTGATACTAATGCAAAAGCTTAGGACTTTTTTGATATTTTCCCCAATATACGCTAATCACTTGCGGGAAAATTTCAATTATTGAACTAACTTATGGAAGAAAAGAAGCTTCATGAATACACAACTTCCTCGATCTTCGAAACCAAAACCCTTTCCCAACTTTTCAGCTAAAGAGACGTTGCAGCAATTGACGCAATCTGTCGGCCGAAATTTCAGAAAATTATAATCTTAAAGTTGACGATTACATGTCATGCATGATGTAGTGTGAACCGAAACGTCGACTTCGAATTGGACCGAAGGCAGGCAGCGTGTTAGGCTAAGTACGACTATAAAAGGGTGGGTTTGGATCTCTGGCTCATCCCACATCCACAGGTGCAATAACAAAATCACATTGCATTGGGTGAAGAAAAAGATGTCGTCCAAGCACTTGTTGCTCTTGGTCCTCAGCATGGTGGCTCTTACTGCCCCGGCCGTAGCCGACCACGCCAAGCCGCCAGAGCATGGCAAGCACAAGCCCCACCACCACGGGGCCATGCCGCCCGCTTGGGCACCACGCCACGGGCACATGCCACACCACAGGCCTGGCGCCCCAGGGCCAATGCCCGAGGGGCTTTCCGAGAAGCCGGGCTTCGGGCACAAGCCATTCCCAGGCCATCACCACCCACCAGCCCATGCCCCCTTCCCACATCATGGTCACCACGTAGCTCATGCACCGTTCCCGCACCCTGGCCACCACCACGGAGCACACCCGCCTATGGAGAGCGGCAAGGGCCCCACAAGTCGCACAAGCCCCACATGCCACATGCGCCAGCTCCGGGTCATCCCTACTAAGCTTTTGAGCATCTAATGAGTCATGAACATCCACCGTTTCTGTTAAAATAAGAACCTATTATGTTTTCTTATGATTCTCGATGCATTACATGATTATATGGCATGGCTTATTGACGAGTCATTACCATATTTCAGATTATACAGAGCTCATGTAGCTTGAATCTATATCCTTTTCTTGATTACAATTATAATTATGCACTGGTCTTTTAATCTTTTTGTTTGATTGAGTTCATTTATGCGTTCGTATTTATATTGGTGTGTTTGATTGTTCCTTAAGTAGCCTACCCCTCCTTTTACTCAATGAAAGAATAGACACAATAAAGGCCGTTGCAGTACCTCAAGTTCCCACAATGGGTGTGGACTAGTGAAATGGTATGAGCGTGGGCAATAGCAATATAAGATCATTAAACACAATAAGCCGGAAATACTTAGAAAAAAATATATCAAAGTTGATCATGTATTTTGAACGGGATATATCTAGGTCCTAGATAAAAACATCCCAGTTAAGGTTTCGAGTAGAGACTTTCTCCTATCCTACCACCGTCAGCCACCCGACTGTATTCCTTAGGGCTTTGCACTTGTTTTACGGTGGTTGTTGTCGCCTACAGAGAAGTCGCACCATGATATACAAGCCGTAGTCTGACTTCAGCCAACCTAGATTCGACTTAGCTCTTGTTTAACTTTTTGCATACCCAATTAGTATTTTATTTTTAATCTCGTCTTGTCCTATAAACTAATGGGAACATCAAAGATGAGTTTATTTCTCACTACCGGAATGGAGTAAAGTTATCTAAAAGGAAAAATGAGATTACATGTACAACCATCGGAGCCTCAAATAAATGATAACATTATGGTAACATGAATCGTCGAATGATAAATTCTCGAGTTAGAATTCTACAATCAGGACCAGCAGCAACATGTCGGGTGAAAGCTCCAGTGCGGCACGAAGCCATTGATGCCAAGTCAGCTTATATGCCGCTGTGGCTATGCCCTGCTTGTCCCCGGCTTCTAACAAATCTCAAAATAACCAAATGAGTGCTCGTTTCCCACTTTTTTTTCTTTTTTAATCTTATTTTTTTTAGAGTAAGAGGGGTCAATGGATCTTTAACTTTTCGGCCGTTCTGTTAATGTGAGATGAACTTTTTTAAATTGGCATACACGGAGGAACTTAGTCTAGTAGGTTCAAAGTCCAACAGCTAATGGGTTCATATCACTAATTGAACATGTATATAATCCGATCACCAAACATGTCTGAAAATTATTCGACGTCGAATTCCAACACGGCCAAGTTTTACTTCTCAAATTCTACTTCCTCCTCATGTATTCAGGTGCGTAAATTGCCTTATTTATCAAGGGGCCTAGACTTGAGTGAATAAGGCAATTGCTTCCATAAGGAATGATATCACTGCAGAAAAGGAGCATATATGATGGCTTGGGTTGAAAACTGTCGTTGCGATAGCTACTAGCAACACCGGATTTCGTCACTATAGTGATGATGCTTATTAAATGAAGGGTCAACTCCAACATTTAGCAATGATTTTTTGTTTTGGTCAGTCCTATCTTGCTTTTACTTTAACATTTGGATTTTTGTCCTACCTTCTTACAGGGTGTGAAAATTGAAGCCCACTTCTGAAATTAAATCGTCTTCATCTCAATCCCCCTACAAAGGTCGAGATTTGAACCTCCCACCTTCCCTTCTTATGTGAGAAGAGTAGTCACTAGGGTAAACCCCAGTGATTATTTAGCAATGATTTGGTAGGGAAAGAATGTCAGCATCTCAATCCATAGCAAGACTTAGGGAATAAGATGGTCCATTAATTATCAAACTAATGGAAGAAAAAACAACAAGAAGGCCATTGAGTTGAATTAAGACTTACTCTCAAGGGGAATGTGGTACCTCTGGTCGTAAGTTTAAATTACCGGATCATTCCGCATAGTTCGTGCTAGCTCTGAAAGAAATCCAATCCCAATGAACTCATTTTGACTGTGCAAATTGTAAATTAGAATTCTCTGCCAAAAACTTAATGACAAAAAAAATCTAAAGTTGAGTGATCTTGTAATTGGGCCACTCTTCAATGTACTCACTTTTGAACTTTTAAATGATCGGCATACTAAACCTTGATGAAAGATCATTCGGTTTTGAATGTAGATTTGGAGACAGGCGGCTCATTACAGCCCATTGAAGCTAATATCACTAGGGATTGGTAAGATTGACCGTCTCAAAAAAATGGAAGTCCATCAGTAAATGCTCTGGAGAGGGACGACCACTCCCCTAGTTTGTTAATCGTTTTGGATCTCTACTTTCTCAGTGGTGAAGGATTTTACTTATGAAACATCCTCCCGTAACAAAATTAAAAGTCCATGCATGTTTTCTTTCTTACTTTATTACTGAACAATGTTGGAAAATATCATTGGAATTTTGATGATTTCCAAACTATCATCGATATCATATCTACTTTGATAAATGTAGATGTTCGTGATGAAGGATAATGTGGTATCCATGACACATTCATTAGAAGATGATTGCAAGAAGTCCTTATACGAATTATTTGTAAACAACATAAATGTCACTCCCTGACCCTCAAGTATGCAAAGACCCTTATTCCACTACGGTCATTTGAATGCAATGTCCCAAGACGCATTGTCAATCATTCTTCTTATCTTGCAATTAAATGCATGTGGAAGCAATAACAATTCCAAAAGTAAACCTCCATCCGCGGTGGTCGCGTGGTTTCACTCCTTCGCCCCCATTGCTAGGGGAGGGGTTCGAATCCCCTTGTCCACATTTCGCACGACTCACCCGCGACCGGGTCTGTGGAGGCGGCTTGGCTCACCTTGGGTTTACCATCTCCAGCTGTCGGCCATGCGGGGGGGTTCCTGGGTTATAAAAAAAAAACAATTCCAAAAGTACTACTTTCATTTTTTGTTTAGTTAATCCTAGGAAGTTCACATGTACAAGCCTTTACAATAGACAACTTTCTATTAAGCCAACAAAACTAGTAAGGCTAGAGTTAATCTATTTCTTTTATATTCTGCAATGAACCACACCACTTTTTGGTTCTCCACACCATGGACCTTCAAATGGTTAAACAACAATGGATGAGATAAATCTCAATGAGTTAACAACCTAAGCCTCGATTCGGAAGTCAACTCGTCTCGAGTGCACCAAAACATCAGTTTATTATCGATGGCAAATCAATAGTAAAGCGATCCTTGTTTTGCCTCAACTATGAACACAAGACACTCTCAAATCACCTTGACACATGCATTGGATACAATAAGTTATATGTGCCATAATCTTATAACTAAACTCAAGCATGATGGGAATATTGTCGATAATTCCCACGCACAATGTATTCTCACAAGCATTCTCACCTCACCATGACATATCAAATCCACTTTGTCTATTCACATGTGAGGTCATGCCAACAACCGTAATGCAACAAATGCATTTAATAATCCATGACACACAATGATTATCAATTCCATGCCCAAGGTATCCATATGTATATCCTAATTATTACGATCACTCAGGGCTATGCTCAAAACTAATCGAGATTATTATCACAGCCATTCAAGTTGCACTCGAAATTCATTACGGTTATAGTAGATCTGAAAGCATCCGAAATCTATTGGTGAAATGGTAGATCCAAAATCCTTTAGGTATCTGAAATCCATTGATTAATGGCAAACCTGAAATCCATCGGTGACGGTTTTCATTCATATGATCACATGAGTATATCAACCAATAATACCAAATGCATTTTTCCTCATTTAACCAATATAAACATGGTACGTATTTAACATAATAAATTATTGCCATTTTTCACGTAAAAATGCAAAAAAATATTTACACATGCTCACGTAAACATCATTACCTGTCAAACTTTGCATGCAGTCCTTTTATAACATCCTTGCCCCAACTCAACATAAAAACCTGACACCTGGAGTTTTCCCCTTATATGCCTATAAAATATTCTTTAAAGATTGGAAAACAAAGTTCCACACAAGGTAGTTACTTTTCAACGTAAAGTAGGTATTGAACAACATGGTACATGAGGAATTTCACATAAAATTCAAGTAGAATTTTGCATAACAAGCAACACTTATTGCCCTAATCGTGATAGCTTATCAATCCTTTCTCGATAACTTATTGCCATTATATATCTTGATAGCTTATTGTCCCCTTGACGATAGCTTATCACATATTTTTTTGATAGCCTATCAATTTAATTATAAATAATTAATATTATTCATAATTAATTAACCTTAAAAAGAATTAATTATAATTAACTATTGCTAATTAGGATTAACTAATTAATCACCACTTATCATAGTTAACTACAGTTAACTATCACTAAGCAAGGTTTGTGAATTTAATTAACGTTAACCATAGTTAACAAAACTACTACATATTGACCATAGTTAATTAACCCAACCACATATTAACTATGGTCAATTGACTAACCACATCTTAACCATAATTACTTAACCTAATGGCATACTAACCATGGTTAATTAAACTAACAATCCATAAACCATAGTTAACCATAACTAACCATGTAATCTAATTTAATATGATCTAAACCATCCCTAAGCAAGTTTAATCGATTAATCGAGCAATTAGAGCATTAACTCACCTGGTAACAATTATGGTGACATGGGGACAACCATGGTAGTGTGAGCAATGCAAGGCTTGCTCCGAAAAAGGCATGGGGGTGCCGGCGAAAATGGATCTTGGCAGTGGCAGTGGCTTCAAGAGATGATCTCTTCGGTGAGGAGGGGGAGAGGTGGCTGTGGTTGAGCGATGGCGGTGAGGCGACCATCATGGCTCCATGGCAGGGGACATGAGGTAGTGGTGATGCACGGTAGCAAGGGGGGTTGGCCAAGAAGGGAAACAAGAAGCAAAAGATGAAGAACAAGAGGAAAATAAAAGAGAAAAGAGAGAGAGACAGGGTGGCCATTCAAGAGGGAGAGAGAGGGAGGAGAGAGAGAGAAAAAGATAAAGGAAAGAGAGATATTTTTCTCTTCTTAACTTCTTCTTCAAGTTCACCACTACCCCAAAATTTCCATTATTTCCTCTCATTTAGGCAAGGAGACTTTCTCTCCCTTTTGTTCTCTCTCATTTAATGCAAAAGGGTATTTTGATAATTTCACATAGTATAGTATAAGATACTATACGCGTATATGGGCCATAATTTTATACGGGCTCATATAATTCAAGTTTGGGCTTAAAATGTGGAGAAATAGGCTTGAATTGGGCTTAAATGGGCCTAATGGGCTTGTTTGAGTCCACTTGAGCTTGGTGGGCTTGGGTTGGGCCCACATGGCTGAATCTCAATGGGTGTCAAGCCCATTGGGCCTTCGGTCGGCCCGACTCCTTTTTCGACTGCAATTCTCGCCTTGTTAATCCCTCTTGCAAAAATATCAGGCTTACCAATAAATAGGAGGTTCAATGAGACGGCATCTACTTGTTTAGTTTTGAAGTCTTTGAAAGTTCGATATTCAAAATCGGATTAAAATTCAAGATGTCACAATAAATTGACTATGATAATCGACTAGTGATGATTTCGATGTCACTTACTAGAAAATCTTGTTATAGAAGATGATAGGATAATGTTCATCTGAAGATGTTCATTAGTGTATCAAATATAGCCATTGGCTACTAGAACAACACGGTAGAAGAACCGAGAATCGTCAGAAAGATAGAAGTGGCTTTTGTCAAAACTATCAGGGATGTGACAACGCTTGCAGGACTCGCTTTAGGAAGGCTCACTGATATTCGCTAGGAAGGACTGTTTGGACAAACAAAATAAAATAGAAGTTCATTAAAGTCGAAAGGAATTAGTTAAGTCATCTCTCTAAATTGAAAATATCTAAAACCTTAAAGTATTCACCCCTATAATCTGAGCAAATTGTGTTTCATTCTTTGAGATTTACAGTGTAGTGTTCTTACTATCTTGTAATCAAGAGAATATCAAGTGTACACCCTTGATAATAACATATGGATACTGCTAATGTGATCTATCGGTTGATAGGATCAATGCTTACTAGTTGTAATTTATCCTAACAATTACAAGTGCATTCTAGCTCATGTTGTGGCTGTTAATCTAGAGAGTAGACATAGGTTTTCCAAATAAGCCGAACCGCAACATATTGTTCTATGCTTCTTTACTTCCACTCATATATGATATATATTCATTAACACTTACTGATTTTCTAATTATCATGTTCATCTAATCTCCAAACACGACTTGGTGAGGTTCATAAAATTTGCAAAAGAACCTGTTTAGCCCCCTTCTAAATTTTATCATTAGTCACAATAGACATTAGTTGACGAAGGAAGAAATGGAGGGATCGAATTTGGTACTCTTACTTGATTATTCAATGGTTAAGCACAGAGACTATTGATATAAGCTCCACTAAGATTTGAGACCATCAAGTTCTATGGAACAACTCTCAAGCTTAACTTGAGTTTCATCGATTGGTCCAACCCAATCATTATTCATGCAAATAAAGATAAGTTTCGGGCACAGCTTGATTCAACCGGTCGGAATTAATCGATCGCATCCGTAGGACTCTCCTAACATGAAAGATTGGGTCCCGCGATCACCGAAATATTATATCGTGGTGTCTTGTCTTATGGAAGACAAAGAAGCTTCACGAATACAGAACAGAACCTCCCCGGCCCAAACGAATGTAACTTCCTCGATCTTTGTAACCGAAACCCTTTTCCAAATTTTCAGCAAAAGAGACGTCGCAGCGATTGACGCAATTCTGTCGGCCGAAATTTCAGAAATTTTTATTCTCAAAGTTGACGATTACAAGTCATGCATGACGTAGTGTGAACCGAAACGTCGACTTCAATCGAAGAAGACTTCGAATCGGATCAAACACATGCATGTTAGGCTGAGTAAGACTATAAAAAGGGTGTGTGTTTTGGATCTCTGGCTCATCCCACATCCACAGGTGCAATAACAAAATCACATTGCATTCGGTGGAGAAAAATATGTCTTCCAAGCACTTGTTGCTCTTGGTTCTCAGCTTGGTGGCTCTCACCACCCCGGCCCTAGCTGACTACGCCAAGCCACCTGAGCATGGTAAGCACAAGCCTCACCACCACGGCGCCATGCCGCCTGCTTGGGCACCACACCACGGGCACATGCCACATCACAAGCCTAGCGCTCCAGGGCCGATGCCCGAGAGTCCTTTGGAGAAGCCAGGCTTCGGGCACAAGCCGCTCCCAGGCCACCACCACCCACCGGCCCATGCCCCCTTCCCGCATCATGGTCACCACCCAGCTTATGCGCCGTTCCCGCACCACGGCCACCATCATGGAGCACACCCGCCGAAGGAGAGTGGCAAGGGTCCCCACAAGCCCCACATGCCACATGCGCCAGCTCCGGGCCATCCCTACTAAGTTTCTGAGCATCTTATGGGTCATGGACAGGCACGATTTCAATTAGAATAAGAGCCAATGAGATTTTCTTATGATTTATCGATGCATAATGTGACTATATGGCATTGGCTTATTGACCGGCCATTACCGTATTCTGGATTTTTCAGAGCTTGTGAAGCTCAGATCTATATCCTGTTTATTGCTTACTACCATAGTTATGTGCTAGTATTTTAATCTTTTTGTTTGATGGAGCTCATTTATGTGTTTGTATCGTGCACTGTCGCACTCACATTTATATTTGCGTGGGTGATCCTTTCTTAAGTAGCTTACCCCTCATTTTTCTTAACGAAAGAATAGGCACGATAGAGGCCATTGTAGTAGCTTGTGTTCCCACAATGGGTAAGTGTGGACTAGTGAAATGGCATGAACATGGGCAATAGCGATATAAGATCATTGAACACAATAAGCTGGAAATACTTTGAGAAAAATATATCAAAGTTGATCATGTATTTTGAACGGGATATAGCTAGATCCTAGATAGAAACAACCCAATTAAGGTTTCAAGTGGTAGTTGACTTCTGCCAACCTAGATTCGACTTAACTCTTGTTTAAATTTTTGAATACCCAATTAGTATTTGATTTATAACCTCGTCTTTTCCTCAAGCCAGTGGCCGAGCTTAACCAATTTGTCAGTGGGTGCAACAAATTAAAGAGCAATTTTACTAAAAGCATGTAGATGTAATAATCTTCCGCTGAACTAGGCTTCAAACCCGCAAGGGTATATATAAGAAGGAGGATTGTTGTACAATAGAAATTAATAAGATGGTCCATTAATTGTCAAACTAATGGAAGGAGGAACAACAAAAATGAGGCTGATGATTGAATTAAGACTTATTATCAAGGGGTTTGTAGTTCCTCCAGTCGTAAGTTCCAATTTCCCGATGATTTCTCAGAATTCGTGCGAGCTTCAAAAGAAATTTGATTCCAGCGAACTCATATTGACTGTGTAAATTATAAATTAAAGTCCTTCACCAAAAACTTAACAAAAAGAAATCTAAAGTTGAGTGATATTGTAGTATTTACTCATTTGATTATGGACAATTTTTTTTTTTTTTTTGACCCAGGGAACCCCGCATCCCGCCGACAGCCGGGAAAGTAAACCCTGGGGCTACACGTGCTCACAAATTTTTAATTAGGTCACTCTTGAATGTATTCGTTGTTAAACGTAGATTTAAATGGTAGGTGTTCTAAACTCTGAAGGAAGATCATTCGTTTCTTATTTGGAGAAGGACGGCTGATTACAGCAGTGGAGCTAATGACACTAGGGACTGGTAAGATTGACTATCCCCAAAAATCCATTAGTAAATGCTCTGGAGAGTGACGTGCTCTCCCTTAATTCGTTAATCGTTTTATCTCTCTACTTGCTTTGAGGGGATTCATATGGTAAAATATCCTACCATAACAAAATTACATGATTGTATTGCACCTTCCTTTATTACTGAACAACTTATGGATACAGATGATGATGGAAGAGATAAAAGGATCAAATTTGGTAGTATTACTTGATTATTTAACAATAAAATATATAGAGTGAAATATAACATCAATATGATACAAGAGTATCAAGTTCTATAGAATGATTCTCAAATCCAACTCGAATTTTATCGATTCATGCCACTCAATCATTTTAGAGGCAAATTTCAGCTGCGACTTGATTCAATGGGTCCGATTGAATCAACTGCATCCGTCGGATTCTTCTTACGTGAGGAGATGGGTCCCGCAATCACCCAAACATCACATCGAGTGTATCTTTTTCTTCCTTTTTAGGCAAGGCGAGGCAATAACATGTGTCGGCTCGAAAAGATGAGTCGCAAAAGTGGGGGGAAGGTTCAGCATCTACAATGAACGGCCGACATGAGAGATTCCTCCTTGTATTCTAAGATCATTAAGTCGATACTAGTAGGTTTTTTTTTTCTGGTGATGGAGTGCTCTTCCCGATAAATTTGTGTGGCACCATCAGCTTGCGTGAAAATGGGTGATGACCATTTAAATTGTTTTTGATGATAAAAATAGATTATGGATAACTTACTGAGTTTTTCTAATTCATTTAAGCCATTTAACCCACTTTCACTGGGTAAAGAAATTTACTGAGGATCACGATAACATAAGGTGTAGATAATGTGGAAATCCATTTAAATTGTTTTTTGATGATAAAAATAGATTATGGATAACTGAGTTTTACTAATTCATTCAAGCCATTTAACCTAGTGAAAGAGAAGCTTTCACCAGGTAAAGAAATTTACTGAGGATCATTCTCGGACATAAGGTATAGATAATGTAAAAATCCATTTAAATTGTTTTTGATGATAAAAATAGATTATGGATAACTTATTGAGTTTTACTAATTCATTCAAGCCATTTAACCCAGTGAAAGAGAAGCTTTCACCCGGTAAAGAAATTTACTGAGGATCACGATAACATAAGGTATAGATAATTTAATCATTAATAATTTTAAAAGGTGGTTTGTATTAAATGATACTTTTAATGTAGAATAAATAGCCATCAAAATAATTTATCTTATCTAGAGGAAATTGCGTATTTTATTTTATAATGCTCATTTAGTGGCAATACAAATAATCAAATATTCATCAAAGCATAGTATTTGATGCCGTGTGTTTCCCAATTGAAATTATTCACTTTATAAAGACGAGTGGAACATATTGCAAAAGCATACATAGCATTCGTCGTATAATAGTTTACCACTTAAAATATAATTCTTCGATTTCCAAATGTGTTGCAGTGACAATCCCCTTACTTATTGTACAGTCACTTTACAATTGATTACGATGATTTGTCTTAACGTTATATATAAAAAATTATGATCTTTTTGCACTTGATTAGGACCGACACCTCGTACTACTCTACGGTTTGCCCAAAAAACCCATAGAAGTGGCCACGTGCATTTGTCCCAGTTGGACCCATTTTCCATAAGGACCTTTTCATGTTCTCCTCGATCCGATCATCCGTCCGTGTGCTCGTTTGAAGTGGTAATCAATCTCATAGGTCAACCTGTCTTTGGATGGGGTAATTAGTTCAAGATAACGTCAAAATTTCAAGTACAAGACTTAGGAAATGAAGAAAAATACTTGGATGACCGTCTTAATCTATTGTTGATCACAAAAAATAAAATAATAAATAATTATAAATTATTATGGAGCTTACTCCTCCAAAAGTTTGTGACGCATAACAAGCCGTTTTTTTTTTGTGAATGTAAGTATTATATATGAATTTCAAGCCGTTAATCTCATAAGAGCCCAAAATTTTTTATGCTGACAAAACCCGAAATCAAATCATCCACCATGTCACATTTAATAATGGAGATAATAGGAAAGCAAGCTTATTGATCGAGCTATCGGATCACATAGACAAACACCATTATGTAATAAAAAAACTCGAGACTTCACGACTTCATATGGTGCTTCTTTTTAGCTGGGAAGGACTTTCATTTAGTGTGCGTTTTGCAATCGAAGCGATTTTGACGACCAGATTAAGGAAGATTCTCTCCTTTTTTTTTTTTTGCTCTACCTTAAAGTTGACAACTACGTGTCATGGATAATGGAACATGAAACGAAACATAGATGTCGATTGATCAGAGACTTCGAATTGGATCCATCGCATGCATGTTAGGCTGAGGACAAGTATAAAAGGGTGTTGAGTTTAGCTCCTTGGGCTCATCCCACATCCGAACACCTCAGTGCATAAGGCGGAAAACAAGATCCTTCCAAGCACTTATTGCTCTTGATGCTCAGCTTGGTGGTTCTGGCCGCCCTAGCTCTAGCCGACTATGCCATAGGGCCGATGTCCGAGCATTTCAAGGGGCTGAGTAGAGACCCCCGCCGTCCACCTCCGCCTCGCAAGTCCCCGCCCCAACTTGGCAATTTCACGCCCCACCCCCTTAGCCACCACCGCCCAAGCATTTCAAGGGGCTGATCATATGCCTCGCTATCCACCTCTGCCTTGCAAGTCCCCACTTTCGCTCGGCAAGTCCCCACCCCTACCACAGCCTTCTTCCAGTGTGACACTTGAGCATTTCAAAGGGCTTTGCCATGTCCCTCGCAATCTACCTCCACCTAGCAAGTCCCCGACCTCGTTCGGCAAGTCTCCACTACCACCATCGCTGCCGCCGCCGCCACCACAGCCTCTTCCAATGTTAACACTTGAGCATTTCAAGGGGCTTTGCCGTGTCCCCCGCAGTCCACCTCCATCTTGCAAGTCCCCACCCCCATCCGGCAAATCCCTACCACTACTACCACCACCACAACCTCTTTCAGCGTCGACACCTGAGCATTTCAAGGGGCTTCACCGTGTCTCCCATGGTCCACCTCCATCTGGCAAGTCCCCGCCCCTGTTCGGCAAGTCCCCACCACTGCTGCCGCCACCACAGCCTCTTCCAATGTCAACACCGAAGCATTTCAAGGGGTTTCTCCGTGTCCCCCGCCATCCACCTCCATCTCCCAAGTCCCCGCCCCCCACGCCTCACTGTCGTCGCTGCCACCTGCCCCAGCACCATCGCAGGCTCCTAGCCATTTCGATTGAATTTAAGATTTGTTGGCTCATGGATATGCGCGTTTTTCGTTGAAAATAAGAACCTAATAGATGCTCTTAAGATTATCCATGTATTACTTGACTACATGGCATGGCTTATTGACCAACCATTACCATATTATGGATTATACAGGGCTTGTGTAGCTCATATCTATATACTACTTCTTTGATTATTTTCATAGTTATGCATTGGTATTTTCACCATCATAGTAATGCATTGGTCTTTTAATTTTTGCGTCTGCTATAGTAAAATGCACAACTTTTGCAATGATAAGCTATCAAATGTTACCAAGGAGAACTCATAAAAACTCTACAAAAACTTATGTTTAAGGAGAGGTAACATTAATAAGGGTTATTTAAGAAGTTATTTGATAATTGACCTCGTAAAATGTCGCGATAGCATATAAGCAAAAAAATAGAACTAATCTTAAATGCTGAATAATTTAATTAGAAAAATATAACATCTAAACTCCGTGCAGATACCGTGCATTTGTCGTGCATGTGATGTGCAGAAAAATTTTTGAGCAAAAAATTTAACCAGTCATTTAGGTATCGATGTTCAAAAGCATTATAATAATCTTGACCGATGGGAACATTAATATACATATCTCATGGTTCTTGACATTAAATGTTAAGCAATATGATGTTCTTATTTCTATTTTGCAAGTCACACGAGACTTGGTAAAATTGTCATAATCCACAATAAAGGATGGTTGATCAAAGAAAAATACTTGGATGACCGTCTTAATCTACTGTTGATCACAAAAAATAAAATAATAAATTATTATAAATTATTATGGAGCTTACTCCTCCGAAAGTTTATGACGCGCAACAAGTCGTTTTTTTTTTTTTTTTTTGGTAAAGGTAAGTATTATATATGAATTTCAAGCCATTAATCTCATAAGAGCCCAAAAATTTTTATGCTGACAAAATCCAAAATCAAATCATCCACCACGTCACATTTAATAATGGAGATAACAGGAAAGCAAGCTTATTGATCGAGCTATCGAATCACATAGACAAACACCATTATGTAATAAAAAAACTCGAGACTTCACGACTTCATATGGTGCTTCTTTTTAGCTAGGAAGGACTTTCATTTAGTGTGCATTTTGCAATCGAAGCGATTTTGACGACCAGATTAAGAAAGATTCCCTACCTTTTTCTTTTTTCTCTACCTTAAAGTTGACAACCACGTGCCATGGATAATGGAGCATGAAACGAAACATAGAAGTCGATTGATCAAATAGTTTGAATTGGATCCATCGCATGCATGTTAGGCGGAGGACAAGTATAAAAGGGTGTCGAGTTAGCTCCTTGGGCTTGTCCCACATCCGAACACCTCGGTGCATTAGGTGGAAAACAAGATGCCTTCCAAGCACTTCTTACTCTTAATGCTCAGCTTGGTGGTTCTGGCCGCCGCAGCTCTAGACGACTATGCCACAAGGTCGACGTTCGAGCATTTCAAGGGGCCGAGTAGAGGCCCCCGCCATCCACCTCCGCCTTGCAAGTCCCCGCCCCCACCTGGCAATTTCATGCCCCCACCCCCCAGCCACCACCGCCCAAGCATTTCAAGGGGCTGATCAAAGGTCCCCGTCGTCCAACTCCGCCTCGCAAGTCTTCACATCTGCTTGGCAAGTCCCTAGCCCCACCCTCGCCACCATAGCCTCTTCCAGTGTCGACACCTGAGCATTTCAAGGGTCTTCGCCGTGTCCCTTGCAATCTACCTCCATCTGGCAAGTCCCCGCCCCTGTTCGGCAAGTCCCCACTGTCGCCGCCGCCGCCACCACCACAGCCTCTTCCACCGTCAACACCTGAGCATTTCAAGGGGCTTTGCCGTGTCCCCGCAGTCCACCTCCATTTGGCAAGTCCCCGCCCCCATTCAGCAAGTCCCCACCACCGCCGCCGCCTCCACATAGCCTCTTCCCCGCGTTGACACCGAGCATTTCAAGGGGCTTCACCATGTCTCCCGCAGTCCACCTCCATCCGGCAAGTCCTCGCCCCCGTTCGGCAAGTCCCCACCACCGCCGCCGCCACCACCGCCTCTTCCAAGATCGACACCGGAGCATTTCAAGGGGCTTCTCCATCTCCCCTACTGTCCACCTCCATCTCCCAAGTCCCCGTCCCCGCCCCCACCCCCACCTCGCCCCAAAGACCACCGTAGGCTCATGGCCATCTCGATTGAGTTTAACATTTGTTGGCTCATGGATATGCGCGTTTTTCGTTGAGAATAAGAACCTAATAGATGCTCTTAAGATTATCCATGTATTACTTGACTACATGGCATGGCTTATTGACCAACCATTACCATATTATGGATTATACAAGGCTGGTGTAGCTCATATCTATATCCTGCTTCTTTGATTATTTTCATGGTTATGCATTGGTATTTTCACCATCATAGTAATGCATCTATCTTTGAATGTTTGCTTCTACTATAGTAAAATGCACAACTTTTGCAATGATAAGCCATCAAAAGTTACTAAGTGAGAACTCATAAAAACCCTACAAAAACTTATGTTTAAGGAGAGGTTACATTAATAAGGGTTATTTAAGAAGTTATTTGATAATTGACCTCGTAAAATGTGGCGATAGCATATAAGCAAAAAAGAACTAATCTTAAATGCTGAATAATTTAATTAGAAAAAAATATAACATCTAAACTCCGTGCGATACCGTGCATTTGTCGTGCATGTGATGTGCAGAAAAATTTTTGAGCAAAAATTTAACCAGTCATTTAGGTATCGATGTTCAAAAGCATTATAATAATCTTGACCGATGGGAACATTAATATACATATCTCATGGTTCTTGACATTAAATGTTAAGCAATATGATGTTCTTATTTCTATTTTGCAAGTCACACGAGACTTGGTAAAATTGTCATAATCCACAATAAAGGATGGTTGATCAAAGAAAAATACTTGGATGACCGTCTTAATCTACTGTTGATCACAAAAAATAAAATAATAAATTATTATAAATTATTATGGAGCTTACTCCTCCGAAAGTTTATGACGCGCAACAAGTCGTTTCTTTTTTTTTTGGTAAAGGTAAGTATTATATATGAATTTCAAGCCATTAATCTCATAAGAGCCCAAAAATTTTTATGCTGACAAAATCCAAAATGAAATCATCCACCACGTCACATTTAATAATGGAGATAACAGGAAAGCAAGCTTATTGATCGAGCTATCGAATCACATAGACAAACACCATTATGTAATAAAAAAACTCGAGACTTCACGACTTCATATGGTGCTTCTTTTTAGCTAGGAAGGACTTTCATTTAGTCTGCATTTTGCAATCGAAGCGATTTTGACGACCAAATTAAGAAAGATTCTCTACCTTTTTTTTATTTTCTCTACCTTAAAGTTGACAACTACGTCCCATGGATAATGGAGCATGAAACGAAACATAGACGTCGATTGATCAAATAGTTTGAATTGGATCCATCGCTTGCATGTTAGGCTGAGGACAAGTATAAAAGGGTGTCGAGTTAGCTCCTTGGGCTTGTCCCACATCCGAACACCTCGGTGCATTAGGTGGAAAACAAGATGCCTTCCAAGCACTTCTTACTCTTGATGCTCAGCTTGGTGGTTCTGGCCGCCCCAGCTCTAGACGACTATGCCACAAGGTCGACGTCCGAGCATTTCAAGGGGCCGAGTAGAGGCCCCCGCCATCCACCTCCGCCTTGCAAGTCCCCGCCCCCACCTGGCAATTTCATGCCCCCACCCCCCAGCCACCACCGCCCAAGCATTTCAAGGGGCTGATCAAAGGTCCCCGTCGTCCAACTCCGCCTCGCAAGTCTTCACATCTGCTTGGCAAGTCCCTACCCCACCCTCGCCACCATAGCCTCTTCCCAAAGTGTCGACACTGAGCATTTCAAGGGGCTTCGCCGTGTCCCTTGCAATCTACCTCCATCCGGCAAGTCCCCGCCCCGTTCGGCAAGTCCCCACTACCCGCCGCCGCCGCCACCACCACAGCCTCTTCCACTGTCAACACCTGAGCATTTCAAGGGGCTTTGCCGTGTCCCCTGCAGTCCACCTCCATTTGGCAAGTCCCCGCCCCCATTCAGCAAGTCCCCACCACCGCCGCCGCCTCCACAGCCTCTTCCTGCGTTGACACTTGAGCATTTCAAGGGGCTTCACCATGTCTCCCGCAGTCCACCTCCATCTGGCAAGTCCTCGCCCCCGTTCGGCAAGTCCCCACCACTGCCGCCGCCACCACTGCCTCTTCCAGTATCGACACCGGAGCATTTCAAGGGGCTTCTCCATCTCCCCTACTGTCCACCTCCATCTCCCAAGTCCCCGTCCCCGCCCCCACCCCCACCTCCGCCCAAAGACCACCGTAGGCTCATGGCCATCTCGATTGAGTTTAACATTTGTTGGCTCATGGATATGCGCGTTTTCGTTGAGAATAAGAACCTAATAGATGCTCTTAAGATTATCCATGTATTACTTGACTACATGGCATGGCTTATTGACCAACCATTACCATATTATGGATTATACAGGGGCTTGTGTAGCTCATATCTATATACTACTTCTTTGATTATTTTCATAGTTATGCATTGGTATTTTCACCATCATAGTAATGCATTGGTCTTTTAATTTTTGCGTCTGCTATAGTAAAATGCACAACTTTTGCAATGATAAGCTATCAAATGTTACCAAGGGAGAACTCATAAAAACTCTACAAAAACTTATGTTTAAGGAGAGGTAACATTAATAAGGGTTATTTAAAAAGTTATTTGATAATTGACCTCGTAAAATGTCGCGATAGCATATAAGCAAAAAAACAGAACTAATCTTAAATGCTGAATAATTTAATTAGAAAAATATAACATCTAAACTCTGTGCAGATACCGTGCATTTGTCGTGCATGTGATGTGCAGAAAAATTTTTGAGCAAAAAATTTAACCAGTCATTTAGGTATCGATGTTCAAAAGCATTATAATAATCTTGACCGATGGGAACATTAATATACATATCTCATGGTTCTTGACATTAAATGTTAAGCAATATGATGTTCTTATTTCTATTTTGCAAGTCACACGAGACTTGGTAAAATTGTCATAATCCACAATAAAGAATGGTTGATCAAAGAAAAATACTTGGATGACCGTCTTAATCTACTGTTGATCACAAAAAATAAAATAATAAATTATTATAAATTATTATGGAGCTTACTCCTCCGAAAGTTTATGACGCACAACAAGTCGTTTTTTTTTTTTTTTTTTTTTGTAAAGGTAAGTATTATATATGAATTTCAAGCCATTAATCTCATAAGAGCCCAAAATTTTTTATGCTGACAAAACCCAAAATGAAATCATCCACCACGTCACATTTAATAATGGAGATAACAGGAAAGCAAGCTTATTGATCGAGCTATCGAATCACATAGACAAACACCATTATGTAATAAAAAAACTCGAGACTTCACGACTTCATATGGTGCTTCTTTTTAGCTAGGAAGGACTTTCATTTAGTCTGCATTTTGCAATCGAAGCGATTTTGACAACCGGATTAAGAAAGATTCTCTACCTTTTTTTTATTTTCTCTACCTTAAAGTTGACAACTACGTGCCATGGATAATGGAGCATGAAACGAAACATAGACGTCGATTGATCAAATAGTTTGAATTGGATCCATCGCATGCATGTTAGGCTAAGGACAAGTATAAAAGGGTGTCGAGTTAGCTCCTTGGGCTTGTCTCACATCCGAACACCTCGGTGTATTAGGTGGAAAACAAGATGCCTTCCAAGCACTTCTTACTCTTGATGCTCGCCTTTGTGGTTCGCCGCCCCGCTCTAGACGACTATGCCACAAGGTCGACGTCCGAGCATTTCAAGGGGCCGAGTAGAGGCCCCCGCCATCCACCTCCGCCTTGCAAGTCCCCGCCCCCACCTGGCAATTTCATGCCCCCACCCCCAGCCACCACCGCCCAAGCATTTCAAGGGGCTGATCAAAGGTCCCCGTCGTCCAACTTCGCCTCGCAAGTCTTCACATCTGCTTGGCAAGTCCCTAGTCCCACCCCCGCCACCATAGCCTCTTCCAAAGGTCGACAACTGAACATTTCAAGGGGCTTCGCCGTGTCCCTTGCAATCTACCTCCATCCGGCAAGTCCCCGCCCCCGTTCGGCAAGTCCCCACCGCCGTCGTCGCCGCCACCACCACCACCACAGCCTCTTCCACTTGTCAACACCTGAGCATTTCAAGGAGCTTTGCCGTGTCCCCCTGCAGTCCACCTCCATTTGGCAAGTCCCCGCCCCCATTCGGCAAGTCCCCACCACTGCCGCCGCCACCACAGCCTCTTCCTGCGTTGACACCTGAGCATTTCAAGGGACTTCACCATGTCTCCTGCAGTCCACCTCCATCTGGCAAGTCCTCGCCCCCGTTCGGCAAGTCCCCACCACTGCCGCCGCCACCACCGCCTCTTCCAAGATCGACACCGGAGCATTTCAAAGGGCTTCTCCATGTCCCCTACTGTCCACCTCCATCTCCCAAGTCCCCGTCCCCGCCCCCACCCCCACCTGCCCTAGCACCACCGTAGGCTCATGGCCATCTCGATTGAGTTTAACATTTGTTGGCTCATGGATATGCGCGTTTTTCGTTGAGAATAAGAACCTAATAGATGCTCTTAAGATTATCCATGTATTACTTGACTACATGGCATGGTTTATTGACCAACCATTACCATATTATGGATTATACAGGGCTTGTGTAGCTCATATCTATATACTACTTCTTTGATTATTTTCATAGTTATGCATTGGTATTTTCACCATCATAGTAATGCATTGGTCTTTTAATTTTTGCGTCTGCTATAGTAAAATGCACAACTTTTGCAATGATAAGCTATCAAATGTTACCAAGTGAGAACTCATAAAAACTCTACAAAAACTTATGTTTAAGGAGAGGTAACATTAATAAGGGTTATTTAAGAAGTTATTTGATAATTGACCTCGTAAAATGTCGCGATAGCATATAAGCAAAAAAATAGAACTAATCTTAAATACTGAATAATTTAATTAGAAAAAATATAACATCTAAACTCTGTGCAGATACCGTGCATTTGTCGTGCATGTGATGTGCAGAAAAATTTTTGAGCAAAAAATTTAACCAGTCATTTAGGTATCGATGTTCAAAAGCATTATAATAATCTTGACCGATGGGAACATTAATATACATATCTCATGGTTCTTGACATTAAATGTTAAACAATATGATGTTCTTATTTCTATTTTGCAAGTCACACGGGCCTTGGTAAAATTGTCATAATCCACAATAAAGGATGGTTGATCAAAGCAACACTCAAAATTACTGTCACTTAATCCCAAGGGATACAAAAATGGAAAGCTTTACGCAAGTGTTTCGGCATTCATGATATGTAGTTGAGGCATTAGTTTCCGCAAGACGGAAAATGGTCCCTAATACCACGGTTATGAGGCGTTAAGTTCTTCTTCCTTCGAGAGTCTTCGTAACTTGTTGATTAGCGGTACGTAAAAAGAAGTATGGAGAAGTAGATAGGAGTAAGATAGGTTTGAGTACTTTTAAAGAGAGATACGATGGGTGGGGATAATATAAATGGAGTTAACATTAAATAAAAATAACTTATATATACATGCAAATGTGATGGCAATATTTTAGTGTTCTTGAATCGAGAACTACTATTAATTAATTTATAGCTTTTGTAATGATAAGCCTCTCAATGTTGCCAAACGAGAACTCACCAAGACATCACAAAAAATTTTTGTTCAAGGAGAGGTAAGATGGGTGGAGGTTATATAACTAGTCCTTTGATGATTGACTTTGTAGAAAATTGTGAGAATATGCATGAGAAAAATAAAGTTAATCCTAAATATTGAATTATGTAATTAAAAAAATATAACACGTAAACTCTGTGCAAATACTGTGCATTTGTCGTGCATGTGATGTGCATACAAAAATTTTGAGCAAAAAATTTAGGTATCGACAATCAAAAGCATTATAACAATCTCAACCACTTGGAATGTTAATATGTATCTCGTGGTTCTTGAAAAAACTATTGAGTAATCTAATGTCCTTACTTCTGTTCTGAAAGTAAGTCATAAGAGGCTCGGCAGAGTTGTAGCAATCGATAATCAAGGATGGTTGACCGAAGTGACACTTAGAACTGCTGCTACTCAATCCAAAGAGGTGCGGAATGGAGAGTTTTATGCAAGTGTTTTGGCACTCATGATTTTTTGTCAAGGCATTAGCTTTCGTAAGATTGAAAATGATCTTTAACATCATAGCGTTGAAAAGAAAATCAATGAGTTGGTTTCTTCTTTTTTTGACAGTCTTCATAACTTGTTGATTGGGGGTATGTAAGAAAAAGTATGAAGAAGTAGATAGTTATAAAATGTGTTTGAACGCATGCAAAGAGAGGTATGATGCGTGAAGGTAATATAAATGGAGTTAACATTAAATAAAAATGACTTATGGCTACATATAAACATGTTGCCAATATTTCCTTGTCCTTAAGCTGTGAGCTATTGTTAATTAATGCATGGCTTTTGTAATGTTAAGCCATCTAATGGTACCAAGCGAGAACTCATAAAGACCCTACAAAAACATTTGTTTAAGGAGATGTAACATGGATAAGGGTTATTTAACCTGTTATTTGATAATTGATCTCGTAAAATGTCACAAGAGTATATATGAAAAAAATAAAACTAATTTTAAATATTGAATAATTTAATTAGAAAAATATAACATCTAAACTTCGTGTAGATACCATGCATTTGTCGTGCATGTGATGTGCATAAAACTTTTTGAGCAAAACATTTAACCAGTCATTTAGGTATTGATGTTCAAAAGCATTATAACAATCTTGACCGATAGGCATGGCTTATTGACCGGCCATTACCATATTCTGAATTTTTCAGAGCTTGTGAAGCTCAGATCTATATCCTGTTTATTGCTTACTACCATAGTTATGCGCTAGTATTTTAATCTTTTTGTTTGATGGAGCTCATTTATGTGTTTGTATCGTGCACTATCACACTCACATTTATATTTGTGTGGGTGATCCTTTCTTAAGTAGTTTACCCCTCATTTTTCTTAACGAAAGAATAGGCACGATAGAGGCCGTTGCAGTAGCGCGTGTTCCTACAATGGATAAGTGTGGACTAGTTAAATGGTATGAACGTGGGCAATAGCAATACAAGATCATCGGACACAATAAGCTGGAAATACTTTGAGAATAATATATCAAAGTTGATAATGTATTTTGAACGGGATATAGCTAGATCCTAGATAGAAATATCCCAATTAAGGTTTCAAGTGGTAGTTGACTTCTTCCAACCTAGATTCGACTTAACTCTTGTTTAAATTTTTGAATACCCAATTAGTATTTGGTTTATAATCTCGTCTTGTCCTCAAGCCAGAGGCCAAGCTTAACCAATTTGTCAGTGGATGCAACAAATTAAAGAGCAATTTTACTAAAAGCATGTAGATGTAATAATCTTCCGCTGAACTAGGTTTCAAACCCCAAAGGGTATACATAAGAAGGAGGATTGTTGTACAGTATAAATTAATAAGATGGTCCATTAATTGTCAAACTAATGGAAGGAGGAACAACAACAATGAGGCTGATGATTGAATTAAGACTTACCATCAAGGGGTTTGTAGTTCCTCCAGTCGTAAGATCCAATTTCCCGATGATTTCTCAGAATTCGTGCTAGCTTCAAAAGAAATTTGATTCCAGCAAACTCATTTTGACTGTGTAAATTATAAATTAAAATCCTTCACCAAAAACTTAACAAAAAAGAAATCTAAAGTTGAGCGATACTGTAGTATTTACTCAT
Organism: Corymbia maculata; assembly: GCA_014182735.1. NCBI lineage: Eukaryota > Viridiplantae > Streptophyta > Magnoliopsida > Myrtales > Myrtaceae > Corymbia > Corymbia maculata. The sequence continues at coordinate 26,677,859 of CM024689.1, forward strand.
TTGATTATGGACAAATTTTTAATTAGGTCGCTCTTGAATGTATTCGTTGTTGTACGTAGATTTAAATGGTAGGTGTTCTAAACTCTGAAGGAAGATCATTTGTTTCTAATTTGGAGGACGGCTAATTACAGCAGTGGAGCTAATGACACTGGGGACTGGTAAGATTGACTGTCCCCAAAAGTCCATCAGTAAATGCTCTGGAGAGTGACGTGCTCTCCCTTAATTCGTTAATCGTTCTATCTCTCTACTTGGTCTGAGGTGGATTCATATTGTAAAACATCCTACCATAACAAAATTACATGACCATGCTTGTATTGTACCTTACTTTACCTTACTTTATTACTGAATAACTTATGGATACAGATGATGATGGAAGAGATAAAAGGATCAAATTTGGTAATATTACTTGATTATTTAACAATAAAATATATAGAGTGAAATATAACATCAATATGACACAAGAGTATCAAGTTCTATAGAACGATTCTCAAATCCAACTTGAATTTTATCGATTCATCCCACTCAATCATTTTTCTTGCAAGTAGAGGCAAATTTCAGCTGTGACTTGATTCAACGGGTCCAATTGAATTAACTGCATCCGTCGGATTCTTCTTATGTGAGGAGATGGGTCCCACAATCACCCAAACATCACATCGAATTGGATCCATCACATGCATGTTACGAGGACAAGTATAAAAGGGTGTCGAGTTTAGCTCCTTGGGCTCATCCCACATCCGAACACCTCGTTGCATTAGGTGGAAAACAAGATGCCTTCCAAGCACTTGTTGCTCTTGATGCTCAGCTTGGTGGTTCTGGCTTCCCCAGCTCTAGCCGACTATGCCACAGGACCGACATCCAAGCATTTCAAGGGGCTGATCATATGCCCCCCACCATCCACCTTCTCCTCGTAAGTCCCTGCCCCCGCCTGGCAATTTCACGCCCCAACCCCACAGTCGCCACTGCCCGAGCATTTCAAGGGGCTGATTAGATGCCCCTTGACTACATGGCATGGCTTATTGACCAGGCAGAGGTGGATAGCGGGGGCATTTGATCAGCCCCTTGAAATGCTTGGGCGGTGGTGGCTGTGGGGATGGGGGCATGAAATTGCTGGGTGGGGGTGGGGACTTGCAAGGCGGAGGCGGACAACGTAGGCATCTGATCAGCCCCTTGAAATGCTTAGGTAATGGCGGTGGCAGTGTCAGCTATTATGTTTTTCGGAATGCAAATAGACTTTTCTTGCTCAATTGTACTACCATCGAGCAACTGCAAGCAACCAACGTGCAGCTGGCGTGCTGCTAGCATGTAATTGGCGTGTAACTAGCGTGCAATCAATGAGCAACCCACGACTCTCTACCACGCTCACTTGAGGTCCAACCTCAGGTGTTCAAAATTGTTTTTCAATGTACTCTACCAAACACTATTTTCATTTCGAAAAATCTTTTTAGTCTAAAGGCCTTTGCCCATATCATTAAAACCCATACTTGAGAATCAAATTTCTTGACTCATTGATATGAAATGGCTCAATCGGTTTCAGTGGATTGCTGGCACAAAACTTATACTTAGAAAGCTTAGCCCTCACCTCAGCAACTTATGCTCCAGCCATGGCCAACCTTGCACCTGCCATCATATATATAGACACACACACAAGTGTTTTTTTAAGTGAGCATTTTATCATACACTTTAATTCTTTAATAAGAATTGTGGATAATATACGGTTGTAGATAATCTAAACCAAATAATGTCCTTTGCCTCATAGACAAGAGAACTATACATGGCAGATATGTTTGTTTAATATATAAACCGGATATTTTTGTATTTGGAAAACAAGAAATGGAACAAATCAATTTGCCACAAAAAATGGCGATAGGAGCCAAATTCATTTGATCTTTAAAGAAGCTATAGAGGTAAAATGATCGTTACTATTGTATGATATTAGAGGCAAAATAGATAGACACTAAATATAAAAATTAGAGGAGAGTACTAATCCGCCACCAAATACTTTATGCAACTATTGTAGTCAGGATACTTAATTCATCTGCCACAAAATGTTTTAGAGGCAACTAAATTGATCTCTATACACAAATTTCTGTATTCCAAATCCTTAAATGTCTGGCAATGAACACTACATCCATAAATGGCCACACATAGGAATCCTCATGTTCGATTCTAGATAGACAATATCACTTCTTTTCATTAAAAAGAAATGAAGAGATAAGAAGTTCAAGCACGCAAAACAAAGTAACTTTTTCCCATGTTCATCTTCTTAAGTATAGTCTATTCATAACTAGAAAGTCAATGAGGGGATACCAATGAAGTTTCCACCATCATCCTCAACTTGTTGTCCCCGCATGATCCTTTATTAGTTAATGCCCTGTCTTGCCTAAAAAAGAAGAAAAAGACAAAACACACGATATCATATTTTGGTGATTGCAGGACCTACCTTCTCATGTAAGAAAAGCCTAGGATGTAGTCAATTTAATCGGACCTATCGAATCAAGTTGCGACTGAAATTTGCCTATGAGTAATTATTGAGTCGAATGAATGGATGAAACTTGAGTGGAGTTTGAGAGTTGTTTCATGAAACTTGATACTCTCGTATCATATTGTAACTTGTATTGATGTTATAATTCGTTCTACATGCTTTACTATTGAATAATCAAGTAAGAATGCCAAATTCAATCACTCCATCTCTTCCTTCGTGAATTATAACCAAAAGTCGTTAAGTGATAACATATGATACAAAACATGCATGGTCTTGTAATTTTGTTATGGCTTAGTGACCAGCCATAACCATATTCTGGATTATACAAGGCTTGTATAATCCAGAATAAGATTATGCATCTGTATTTTCACCATCATAGTTATGCATGGATCTTTTAATTTTTGTGTCTGCTTTAGTAAAATTTACCCTTCATTTTTCACAATGAAAGAATAGGCATCATCGAGGCCATAGCAGTAGCTCAAGTTCTTGCAATGAATAAGTGTGTAAAAGGGAATGGTATATACTGTTGGGCATCACAATTTTAAACGTCAAGTGTTATTTTGGGATTGAAAAGTTTAAATCTGTGGACACATTAAAACTGCAAATACTTCAAGAAAACTATATGAAATTGGTCATGACATATCCGGACTAATCTAGATACAGCTCAAATAAAAACATTCAATTAAGGTTTGGTTTTGTAATTTTCCCTTAATCCTACTACCGCCGACCACCGCAGCGGATCTCATGATAGTGCTTCCGCACTTGTTCTCGTACGGGGTGGTTTGCTGTCGTTTACGAAGAGATATCTCATGCAAGTCGCACGATTGATCACTAGTTGATCCCTGCCAGCCTAGATTCGACTTCTCTCTTGATTTACATTTAGAAAATATTCAATTAGTATTTGATTTTTAATCTCCTCTTGTCCCTAGAGCCAGTGGCGGAGCTTTACCAATTTGTCAATGAATGCAACAAAAGTGGCGGAGCTTTACCAATTTGTCAATGAATGCAACAAATTAAAGAGCAAGTTCATTAATGTGAATATCACAGATAACTTTACTTTTTCACTATGCGGAAGGAGTTAAATCATTTTCAAAAAAATGTAAAATTACAATTGTAATCATCGGAGCCTCAAACAAACGATCAAAAAATGATAACGTGAATTGAAGCATTAAACAATATATGTGGTCGGTTCTAACAATCCTCAAAATAACCAAATTGAACTCTCTTTTCCTCATTTTTCTTTATAATTTTATGTATTTCTATTAGATATAAGACGGGTTAATGGATCTTTAAGTTTGGGCCTCTTTATTAATGTTAGATGGGCTTTTTAAATTGGCCTTGTAAGATTAAGGTCAAATCGAGGGGTTTCGTTAGTGGGTTCAAAATTTCAACATTAGATGGGATCAAATTACTCAATTGAACATTTTATACATAATAATTCTTTGTTAAAAAAGTATGTGATTGCGGTCAATTGACTCCTCGCAAACACACTAAGCACCACAACGGCTAAATTACACCGAGCATTATAATAGTGTCCAATCGATTAGATTTTTTTTCATGACCAAAAATAAATAATCGATCGGACACTGTATATTGTATCAAACACAGTACAGGACATTATAAATCCCGTTCGGATCATTCTATTTTATTTTACCTAGCCAAATAATCCAGATTAACGATTAAATGCAAGAATAATGCAACGTCAAATTCAAAACCCAACCGGTTTTGCTTCTCAAATTCTACCTCCTCTTCGTGTATCCAGGTGCGTATATTACCTTATTATATCATGTTAGTACTACAAAAATCCTTAAACTAGTACACATGTAACAAATTTACTCTAAACTAATTTTTTGACTATCAAAAATTCCAAATCGGTATATTTGTGACAATTTTATTCCAAATTAATTTTTTTACCATCAAAAGCCCAAAATTGGCCCATTTATGATAAATTTACCCATCGTTAGTTTCCGTTAAATTGAATTAATATCACCAAAAATCACAAACTAGTACACATATGACAAACAGAGAGCAAAACTCTAAATTTGTAGACTCATCAACTACCACATGTCATTTAACATTACAATTTGATATGAAAATTTAACACACTAAATGATGGTAAATTCATTATAAATATATCAATTTGAGGATTTTTGTGAAAAAATAGTTTGTGATAAATTTGTCACAAATGTATTAGTTTGAGATATTTCATAGTATTAAGTCTATTTTACATGGGGACTCAAGACTTGACTAAACGAGGCCATATGCTTTCACGAGGAATGATGTCACTGCAGAAGGGGTTAGGGTGGGGACGATTTAGCTTTGGGTGTGAGTGTCGACTTTTACGTCCTATAAGAAGGCATGGCAAAAATTTGAGAGTAAAAGTTAGAGTAGGATTATAAAAAAAAAAAAAAAAAAAAAAAAAAGGGACCCTTAACGGATAAATTGTCATATTTAGTTTACCCATTTAAATAGATGACATCAATCCATGTCAAAACAAATGTTAATATAACTTTTCCCTTTTTTTTTTTTTTATCTTTGTTCTTTTCTTTTGTTTTTCCTTTTCCCTTTTTCTTCCTCCCCTCCTTTAGGTTACGTCTAATGATCAAAATAAATGCTGAACTTATCCTCTGTTTGATTACTATACAAGATAGGATATAGTCCGGATAAAAGAGAGATATAACTTGGATAAATATCTAATGTGACATTTTCTCTTAGCACTAAAAAGCTAATTTTCTTGTGAATGGACGCTTAGGCATGATACTCTAGACACGCATGCCTAAATCCTTAATGGCCAAGCCTAGGCCCAATTGGTCGAGCCCAAGTCCCAAAGGCTGGCTCGGGACCTCAATAGCCATGTTCAAGTCCACAAAGGTTGGGCCTAAGTCTCTTGAGGTTGGCTTAAGATCATGGTGCCCATGTTCGATTCCTCAATAGCCATGCCTAGGTACCCACTCCATGCCCAAGTCCCTGGTGCCCATTCTTAGGTTGGGTGGGCCTAAGCAACCTTGGTTCTTGTGGCTAAGACCTAGTGGTTGGGTATTTCTTATATTACTTTAATACCACATGTCTATTTGGGAAATAAAAAATCAACTTTTCTTTTCAATTGATTAGAAAATAATTTCCAATTCATTTTTAGATTTTAGCTAATCACCATAAAATATGACATAAGAACACTAGGAATGTCATAACTTTTGTACGACGCTTACTTTAATGCCAAAACTTTTTTTTCACTCACTTGAGTGCCACAAGTTTTAAAAAAAAAATGTTCACTTGAGTGTCACTTTTGATTTAGCCATCGGAAACGCTGACGTGACCATTGGTGAATAATATTTTAATAAATATTTAATATATTTATTAATTTTTTGGAATTATTTTTTTTTTTTTTTTTTTTTCCTTTATTATTTTCTTTTTTCTTCAAGGTCCCATAGCTCAAAGAAGCCCAAGTGGACAAGGATGCGCATGAGGTGACAGATGTAGTGAGCTTTGGTGGGTTGAACATGGAGTGAGACAAGTTCGAGGAGGGCCATGGGTCAGCCATGGTGATAGATTAGGTCGGCTATGCCTCATTCAATGGCCCACTTTAGGCACACTAAGTTGAAGCTATATGTGTGGTTCAATATGTGGTCTTGAGCTTGGAGCGGCCCACCACCAGTCGCACCCCCATCTCCATTCCCCAAACTCATGTCGTAAACACCTTCCTCTGGAATCCTCAAACCACTCACAATATGCATGTTTGCTACCTTTACGTCATATATATAGAAATGGATCTTGGAAAGAAAGGAAGGGGATATTCCAAGCCAAGAAGAAATCTCAATAACGCATGAACTTGGTGAACAAAAGTTGGTTGTATTTATCAAAGTCAAAAAAAATTTCATTTCCCAATCAAGCCAGATTACATATATTGGCAAGAAAGGAAGGGGATATTCTCAACTAGGAAGAAATGAAAAAGTTCTTAATAAGCAATCATAGTTAATGAGATTTATTTCAGAAGACAACGGAAAGTGTGAGAGTTCATAAACAAAATTGGTGGGTCTTTGAAGCTACAAAAGAAAGACGATAATATAAAGAAAGAATCGAGAGATAAGAAGAACAAGAAGAAACCTCATTAGTGCACAAACTTGGTGAAGAAAAGTTGGTTGTATTCATAGAAGTCAAAAGAAATTTCCTTTCCTAATTGAGCCAGATTACATACATTGGCAACAAAGGAAGGGGATATTCTTAGCCAAGAAGAAATGAGCAAGTTCTAAATAAGCAATCACAGTTAATGAGATTTATTGTTGAAGACAAGGGAAAGTGTGAGAGTTGAGAACTAAAACTAGTGGGTCTTTGAAAGTAGAAAGGAAAGACAATAAAATAAAGAAAGAATCAAGAGATAAGAAGAGTAAGAAGAAATCTCATTAGCGCATGAACTTGGTTATGAAAAGTTGGTCTTATTCATCAATGTCAAAGGAAATTTCATTTCCTAATCGAGCCAAATTTGCATATATTGGCAAGAAAAGAAGGGGATATTCTTGGCCAAGAAGAAATGAGCAAGTTCTAAATAAGCAATCACAACTATGAGATTTATTGCTAAACACAAGGGAAAGTATGAGACTTGAGAATTAAAATTGGTGGGACTTTCAAGCTAGAAAGGAAAGACAATAAAATAAAGAAAGAATCAAGTGATAAGAAGAGTAAGAAGAAATCTCATTAGCGCACGAACTTGGTGAAGAAAAGTCGGCCGGATTCATCAAATTCAAAAGAAATTTCCCATCCTAATCAAGCCATATGACATATATTGGCAAGAAAGGAAGGGGATATTCTCAACCAAGAAGAAATGAGCAAGTTCTCAACAAGCAATCACAATTAATGAGATTTATTGTAGAAGACAAGGGAAAGTATGAGAGTTGAGAAATAAAATTGGTGGGTCTTTGAACCTAGAAAGGAAAGACGATAAAATAAAAAAGAACCAAGAGATGAGAAGAGCAAGAAGAAATCTCATTAGCACATGAACTTGGTTAAGAAAATCACCGTATCATTGAAGTCAAAGGAAATTTCCTTTCCTAATCAAGCTAGATTACATATATGGCAACAAAGGAAGGGGACATTCTCAACCAAGAAGAAATGAGCAAATTCTCAATAAGTAATCACAATTAATGAGATTTATTGATGAAGACAAGGGAAAGTGTGAGAGTTGAGTAATAAAATTAGTGGGTCTTTGAAGCTAGAAAAGAAAGATGATAAAATAAAGAAAGACTCAAGAGAGAAGCTAAGTAAGAAGAAATCTTATTAATGCACAAACTTGGTGGAGAAAAGTTGGTCATATTCATAGAAGTCAAAAGAAAATTTCTTTATTACTCAAGCCAGATTACATACACTAGCAAGAAAGGAAGGAAACATTCTCAACTAGGGGGAAATGAGCAAGTTCAAAATAAGCAATCACAATTAATAAGGTTTTTTGCTAAAGAAAAGGAAAGTGTGAGAGTTGAAAAATAAAATTGGTGGATCTTTGAAAGTAGAAAGGAAAGATAATAAAATAAAGAAAGATCAAGAGATAAGAAGAGTAAGAAGAAATCTCATTAGCACATGAACTAGGTTATGAAAAAGTCATATTCATCAAAGTAAAAGAAATTTCATTTCCTAATCGAGCCGGTTTACATATATTGGCAAGAAAGGAAGGGGATATTCTTATCTAAGAAGAAATGAGCAAGTTCTCAATAAACAATCACAATGAATGAGATTTATTGCTAAAAACAAGGGAAGGTATGGGAGTTGAGAAATAAAATCGATGGAACTTTGAAGCTACAAAGGAAAGACAATAAAATAAAGAAATAATCAAGAGATAAGAAGACCAAGAAGAAATCTCATTAACCCACAAACTTGGTGAAGAAAAGTTGGTCTTATTCATTGAATTAAGAAGAAATTTCTCATCCTAATCGAGTCGGATTACATATATCGACAAGAAAGGAAGGGGATTTATCAACCAAGAAGAAATGAGCAAGTTCTCAATAGGCAATCACAATTAATGAGATTTATTACTAAAGACAAGAGAAAGTGTGAGAGTTGAGTAATAAAATCGGTGGGTTTTTGAAGCTAAAAAGAAAGGCAATGAAATAAAAAATGAACCAAGAGATAAGAAGAGCAAGAAGAAATCTCATTAGCACATGAACTTGGTGAAGGAAATCATCGTATTTATCAAAGTCTAAAGAAATTTCCTTTCTAAATAAGCAATCACAATTTATGAGATTTATTGTTGAAGACAAGGGAAAGTGTGTGAGTTGAAAAATAAATTTAGTGGGCCTTTGAAGCTAAAATAGAAAGATAAAGAAAGAATTGAGAGAGAAGAAAAGCAAGAAGAAATCTCATTAGTGCACGAACTTGGTGAAGAAAAGTTGGTCATATTCATCGAAGTCAAAAGAAATTTTCTTTCCTAATCAAGCCATATTACATATATGGGAAAGAAAGGAAAGGAATATTCTCAACTAGAAAGACTGAGCAAGTTCTCAATAAGCAATCACAATTAATGAGATTTGTTGCTAAAGACAAGGGAAAGCATGAGAGTTGAGAAAAAATTGGTGGGTCTTCGAATCTACAAAGGAAAGGCAATAAAATAAAGAAAGAATCCAAAGTTAAGAAGAGCAAGAAGAAATCTCATTAGCACACGAACTTGGTGAAGAAAAGTTGGTCGTATTCATCGAATTCAAAAGAAATTTTCCTTCATAATCGAGCTAGATTACATAAATTGGCAAGAAAGGAAGGGGATATTCTCAGCCAAGAAGAAATGAGGAAGTTCTCAATAAGCAATCTCAATTAATGAGATTTATCGTTGAAGACAAGGGAAAGTGTCAAACTTGAGAAATAAAATTGGTGGGACTTTGAAGCTAGAAAGGAAAGACAATAAAATAAAGAAAGAATCAAGAGATAAGAAGAGCTAGAAGAAATCTCATTAGCGCACAAACTTGGTGAAGAAAAGTCGGTCGCATTCATCGAATTCAAAAGAAATTTCCCATCCTAATCAAGCTAGATAACATATATTGGCAAGAAAGGAAGGGGTCATTCTCAGCCAAGAATAAATGAGCAAGTTCTCAATAAGCAATCATAATTAATGAGATTTATTACAGAAGACAAGGGAAAGTATGAGAGTTGAGAAATAAAATCAGTGGGTCTTTGAACCTAGGAAGGAAAGACGATAAAATAAAAAAGAACCAAGAGATGAGAAGAGCAAGAAGAAATCTCATTAGCACGTGAACTTGGTTAAGAAAATCATTGTATTCATCGAAGTCAAAAGAAATTTCCTTTCCTAATCAAGCTAGATTACATATATGGCAACAAAGGAAGGGAACATTCTTAGCCAAGAAGAAATGAGCAAGTTCTCGATAAGCAATCACAATTTATGAGATTTATTGATGAAGACAAGGGAAAGTGTGAGAGTTGAGTAATAAAATTAGTGGGTCTTGGAAGCAAGAAAGGAAAGATGATAAAATAAAGACAGAATCAAGAGAGAAGCTAAGCAAGAAGAAATCTTTTTAATGTATGAACTTGGTGAAGAAAAGTTGGTCGTATTCATAGAAGTCAAAAGAAATTTTCTTTATTAATCGAGCCATATTACATACACTAGCAAGAAAGGAAGGAGATATTCTCAACTAGGAGGAAATGAGCAACTTCCAAATAAGCAATCACAATTAATGAGGTTTTTTGTTGAAGACAAGGGAAAGTGTGAGAGTTGGAAAATAAAATTGGTGGGTCTTTGAAAGTAGAAAGGAAAGATAATAAAATAAAGAAAGAATCAAGAGATAAGAAGAGTAAGAAAAAATCTCATTAGCACATGAATTGGGTTATGAAAAGTTGGTCATATTCATCGAAGTAAAAGAAATTTCATTTCTTAATCGAGCCGGTTTACATATATTGGCAAGAAAGGAAGGGGATATTCTTATCTAAGAAGAAATGAGCAAGTTCTCAATAAACAATCACAATGAATGAGATTTATTGCTAAAAACAAGGGAAGGTATGGGAGTTGAGAAATAAAATCGATGGGACTTTGAAGCTACAAAGGAAAGACAATAAAATCAAGAAAGAATCAAGAGATAAGAAGACCAAGAAGAAATCTCATTAACCCACAAACTTGGTGAAGAAAAGTTGGTCTTATTCATTGAATTAAGAAGAAATTTCCCATCCTAATCGAGTCGGATTACATATATCGGCAAGAAAGGAAGGTGGATGTTATCAGCCAAGAAGAAATGAGCAGGTTCTCAATAAGCAATCACAATTAATGAGATTTATTGCTAAAGACAAGAGAAAGTGTGAGAGTTGAGAAATAACATCGGTGGATCTTTGAAGCTAGAAAGGAAAGGCGATAAAATAAAAAATGAACCAAGAGATAAGAAGAACAACAAGAAATCTCATTAGCAAATGAACTTGGTGAAGGAAATCATCATATTTATCAAAGTCTAAAGAAATTTCCTTTCTAAATAAGCAATCACAATTAATGAGATTTATTGTTGAAGACAAGGGAAAGTGTGTGAGTTGAAAAATAAATTTAGTGGGCCTTTGAAGCTAAAATGGAAAGATGATAAAATAAAGAAAGAATCGAGAGAGAAGAAGAGCAAGAAGAAAACTCATTAGTGCACGAACTTGGTGAAGAAAAGTTGGTTGTATTCATCAAAGTCAAAAGAAATTTCATTTCCTAATCAAGCTAGATTACACATATTGGCAAGAAAGGAAGGGAATATTCTCAGCCAGAAAGAAATGAGCAAGTTCTCAATAAGCAATCACAATTAATGAGATTTGTTGCTAAAGACAAGGGAAAGTGTGAGAGTTGAGAAAAAAAAATTGGTGGGTCTTCAAATCTACAAAGGAAAGGCAATAAAATAAAGAAAGAATCCAAAGATAAGAAGAGCAAGAAGAAATCTCATTAGCGCAAGAACTTGGTGAAGAAAAGTTGGTCATATTCATTGAATTCAAAAGAAATTTTCCTTCCTAATCAAGCTAGATTACATATATTGGCAAGAAAGGAAGGGGATATTCTCAGCCAAGAAGAAATGAGGAAGTTCTCAGTAAGCAATCACAATTAATGACATCTATTGCTAAAGACAAGGTGAAGTGTGAGAGTTGAGAAATAACATCGGTGGTCTTTGAAGCTAGAAAGGAAAGATGATAAAATAAAAAAAAGAACCAAGAGATAAGAAGAACAACAAGAAATCTCATTAGCAAATGAACTTGGTGAAGAAAACTCCATCATATTCATTGAAGTCAAAAGAAATTTCCTTCCCTAATCAAGCCATATCGCATATATTGGTAAGAAAGGAAGGGGGTATTCTCAATCAAAAAGAAATGAGCAAGTTCTCAATAAACAATCACAATCAATGAGATTTATTGCTCAAGACAAGGGAAAGTGTGAGAGTTGAGAAATAAAATTAGTGGGTCTTGGAAGCTAGAAAGGAAAGATGATAAAATAAAGAAAGAATCAAGAGATAAGAAGAGGAAGAAGAAATCTCATTAGTGCATGAAGTTGGTGAAGAAAGTTGGTGGTAATCATCAAAGTCAAAAGAAATTTCCCATCCAAATCGAGCCAGATTACATATATTTGCAAGAAAGGAAGGGGATATTCTCAACCAAAAAGGAATGAGCAAGTTCTCAATAAGCAATCACAATTAATGAGATTTATTGCTAAAGACAAGGTAAAATGGGAGAGTTGAGAAATAAAATTGGTGGGCCTTTGAATCTAGGAAGAAAAGACAATAAAATAAAGAAAGAATTAAGAGATAAGAAGACCGAGAAGAAATCTCATTATTGCACGAGCTTGGTGAAGAAAAGTTGGTTGTATTCATCAAATTAAAAAGAAATTTCTTTTCCTAATCAAGCCAAATTACATGTATTGGCAAGAAAGGAAGGAAATATTTTTAGCTAGGAAGAAATGAGCAATCACAATTAGTGAGATTTATTACTAAAGACAAGGGAAAGAGTGAGAGTTAAGAAATAAAATCGGTGGGTCTTTGAAGCTAGAACAAAAAGGCGATAAAATAAAGAAAGAATCAAGAGATAAGAAGAGTAAGAAGAAATCTCATTAGCACACGAACTTGGTGAAGAAAAGTTGATCGTATTTGTCGAAGTCAAAAGAAATTTCCTTCCCTAATCGAGCTAAATTACATATATTGGCAACAAAGGAAGGGGATATTCTCAGCCAAGAAGAAATGAACAAGTTCTTAATAAGCAATCACAATTAAAGAAATTTATTACTGAAGACAAGGGAAAGTGGGAGAGTTGAGAAATAAGATCGGTGGGTCATTGAAGCTAGAAAGGAAAGGTGATAAAACAAAGAAAGAATGAAGAGATTGTCATGACCCACCCTTGGCTACAGTCTATGCCGAAAAGGACGGAATTTAGGAGTATTTACTCCGGAGCTCGTACTTGAGCCATGTCGGTTGAAGGTGTCATCACCTCGCCTTTTGATCTCGACTCATTGAGGTTGAGGTTTATATAATCACGTGTTGTCCCAAACCCATACCCCTCGCAACAATGGGAGGGTGTCATGACTCGTTCCCACGCAATCGCATGTCTTATGAAAAGGAAACCAAGAATGAGATACGAGTTTGAGATATTTGAACCATGGTAACCCTCTCTAGGGAGTATCCACCGAAGGAAGGCATCACTTTGCCATTTTGGCTTCCAAGGTGAGTGCTCAATGAGAGCCATAAGCCATATAACGGGTTTGTTTTATTATCTAAGTTAGTCAAACAACATACGATAAAATGCTAGAAGTCGCCACCAGCCCCAATTTTGTGGGTTAGTTAAAAAGCTCAATAAAGGGTTAGGAGTTTTCCCTCAATTTCAACACAACTAAAGATCTTGGTTTTGGGGACTTGCATTATGCTAATATTTCTATTAACGTCATTTTGGTGCCTAACATCCATCATGTCTATCTAAGGTGATTATGTGTCTTTTTACTTTTTCACGTCATTTGAAATAAAAGCTGACTATGTGTGGATATCAATTTCATACGGTTCTAATTCTAGATGAAATGAAAAGACAAAGGCAAGCAATTTGAATTAAAATTGCAATACGGTAAATAAACACCAAGAAAAGTGGTAAATCTAAATATGCAATTCTAGAAAGGACAAGCAAAAGAAAAAAAAGAATGAAAAGAAGCCTGCACCTTGTCAAGTTTGTATACAATACGAGAGAAAAAACTTGAGATATATATCGGGTATTAGATGAATGATACAAGAAAAGGTCAAAAAAAACATTGACTATCATTGCCTTTACAAAGAAGAAGGGCAGAAGGGACATCGACTATTATTGCAATTGGAATCTCCATGTTCAAAGGACCACCTTCTTAGCCTTGTTCTAATCCTAATCTAAGTCTATAACAAACATTGAGACATACAAAAAGGCAACCAAAGCATATTAAGGAATCAAACAAGTAGCAATCGATTGGTTCAAATTAGCATCAGGGTTGGCCTTTGAAATTATACAAACAACATGCCATTATACCATTTCCTCATTCATTATTAGACATAGCTTATGGTAATTAACTATCATTAGTGTCTACTCATAATGGCTAATACTATAAGCCCCTAAGTTGGGTTCTAATGTGTAACCCCAAGTCTAAGCCACGAGCATGCATTGGGTTCACACAAGCATCTAATGAGTTACATGCATGGAACTCGAAAGTAAACATGTGAGCAAGTCTAAAGACCTTGTTTCCCCTCCAATCAAACAATTAGTGAGTAGACAGAGTTTTGCTTCATTATTCAATCACGTGCCAAGCACAATCACATACATCAAATAGTCATTCAATGGTCTTTTTATTTTCTGAAAATTTTTGTGGACAAAATTCATGAAATAAGGATTAAAAGTTGTGAAGACATCAAAAGTCGGTTCCATGAACATTTTTCATTAAGGGACTTAGACATAATGCATTTTATTTAAAAATTTTCAAAAAAATTATATGTCATGACAATATCTATATTAACAAATTTTTAGAAGCAATCATCTTGAAATGAGCTCCGGAAAAAATCACAATAAAATCAATAAACTAAAAATCCTGACTTGGGAATGCACTGACTAGTATGACATAAGGAAGATTTTTTTATGGATATGGACTAGATACACTCATCTAAAAATTATGAGAAAAAATTATGCCATGACCAACATCATACGCGCAACTTTCATTAAGAATTCGAAGTCTGAATCCAAACACAAGATTCAAAAAAAATTCGAGAAACTATGTCAAGCATTCAAGAATTGCAAATTTCAAAGATAAGCATGATGATTTAGAGGCTGATTGACTCTACTAAATAATCTTAGAAGATTCCATGAAAAATCTATGACCCAGATGAATGTATAGTGATCAATTTTTGTAAAGGAAACGACTCAAAATTGAATCGCAAAAAATATGCAAAAAATAATGAAACTGCAGAGGTTGAGATATCATAGAACATCAAGGATCAAACTCAGTATGACAAAACTGAACATCAATTTCCATAGAGGTTTTCAAGTAGTATTCGAAGTCTGATCGAGACATTCTATACCTCATTGAAAAACTCATTGAGTTGGCTTCGACTATGGGATCGAACACAAACAAGTGCATTTTCAAACTTATATGAAGTCATCTTTCATATCACTCATTCTAATTAGGAAAATGGCAAAATAAAGATAATTACCAAATCAAACATGATGAAGCCACAATGAATCAACCAAATCTATCCCCAAACATCTTAAGCACATCACAGTAGCTATGAACTTCATAGAATCAAACCTAGGTATGAACTCTAGCCCCAATTGCCTAACCCAATCTCGTTTGATTGAGCTCAAGTTTGAAAATTGTACATTTTATGAAGTTTTTGATGAATCAAGCTTGAGTTTGGCAAAACCAAAGCATCGGCTATAACAAGGGACATCAGAGACACTACAAAGGGGGCTAAGGTCACCGAAATAGGTCAGATCGGCGTCGATTTGTGATCGAACCGATAGCTAGATAGAATTGATCCGATTGGACCAGTCTTGGCCGCCAAGAGGAAGATTGGGGGAAACAGCCCAATGGAAGGAGCTTCGAAGACACGGCCAACCACTGGGACATTGGGCTAAAGGAGAGGAAGACCAGAGGAGGTGGCGGCTGGCGGCGACGCCGGTGGAGGCACAATAAGGGCAGCAAAAGGAGAGCGGTTTGAGGAGGCAATTTGGGCGGTTAGGGAGGAGGAGAAAAATGGAGATAAAATAGAGAGAGATAAGAGAGAGATTAAAGAAAATGCAGATTTTTAGAGAGAAAGAAATGAGCTCCACAAATGATCCTCTCTAAAATTTGGAGGAAAAAATGCTTATATACCCCCACTTGAGATTAAATCCGAGCCCTTGGTTTGATCCAAGGGCTAGGGTTTAATCCTGCCCGCTAAATCTAACATCATCCATTGAATTAATCACATGTTGGATACCTTTACGTTAAGTGGTTGCCTATAATAGGGACATTCCAATTTGGTAAGAAAGGAAAGCCGAGCCCTATATATATCAAACCTTTTGAGGTCTAGAATAGATAAGGATTTTGGCCTTAATAGAAAAGAATGCAACTATGACAGCACTAGTGCATATAGCCGAGTGGTACACGGGAGTGGAGCACCAAGGTCCTACCGAGGGTTTAAACCTCAGAAGCAGCAGCTTACACCATAAATAAATAAACAATTTTTTTGCAAAAATGGGTAAGTGTTTAGCCTTTTGGAACCAAAAATGTTGTGGACATGATTGGAGATGATCTTGTAGCATTAGAAGTGATTGAGAGCATTATAGTGCAAAAGGAATGACTTGGGAAAGTGAGGATACCAATAAGACGTCAATTCCCTAATTTGTTTGAAAATGTAGATAGTTTTGCAAATTTCAAGAACGAAATTTCTTTAAGGAGAGAAGAGTTGTGATGTCTTAAATTTCAACCTATTTTGAGATATATAAAATGATTATTTTATCAATGCGTTGTTAATTATATTTACTCTAAGCTAACCACTTATAAGTTAACAAACTTTTCGAAAAGGCAATTAAAAATCGATACGCCCACGATTAGTGAATTCAATTAGGGATAGACCGCTCAATCATAAGGATTAAAGAGGGATGATACCATGCTGTTGCACGCCAATTAGCAAACAGAAAAATAAATAGATTTGGCAAAGTACAAGGTCGAATTGTAAGTAATTCCATACAACTTTGATACTAACTATGAATAACGTTAAACCATTTCCTTTTGACCTTATACTCAGGGCAAGCAATTAATCCATCATAATTACATGAGAATTGAAGATCGCCTTGATTTGAAGAAATACGATTGTATATTGAAAATTTATCAACTACAGGTCAAATGTGCAAAAGCTCTTAAACATTACCTGATAGTTTAGTCATACTAAAGTCGTGATTGATTAATTTTAACCACAAATTTCAAACCGATCTCAAGTGTCGAACTTTCAAGATATCGAGACTAAAATATCGGATGTCACCTCATTGATTCTCAAATTCATTGGTAAGCCCAAAAATTGTCAAAAATGGATTAATGAGTCGAGAATTGGAGTTGAAACAGGAGTTGGATTAACCAAAGGCCTAATGGGCATCACACCCATTGTGGGTCGGCCAAGTAGGCCCCACCCAAGCCCACCAAGCTCAAGTGGACCTAAGCAAGCCTATTTCTCCACATTTTACGCCCAAACAAAATTTATTCAAACTCGTATAAAATCTTCATCTTTACACACATATAGTATGGTATACTATACTTTGTGAAATGACCATTTTACCCTTTTCTAGAAGCTTGCAATTAATGGAAGAGGACAAAACGGAAAGAAAGTCGTGGGAAATTGATGAAGCTTCTTGAGAAGCATTGAAGGGGAACTATCTCTTCATCTTTTCTCTCTCTTTCCTCTCTCTTTTCCCCCTCTTTCCCCTTAGGCATTCAACCCTCCCCCTTTAACTTTCTCTCTCATTTTTCTCTCTTTCTTCTTCTTTTCCTCTTGGTTTTCTCCCTTCACTACCCCCTTGACTACACCTTGCTGCCCTCTAGCTGCCGATGTTGTCACTGTCTACTTGTGGCTGCCACCATGGAGCCATCCATGAGCCCCTCACTAAGCCGATCACCACCGCCCCTCCTCTCTCATGGAACCATTGGAAACCACCACTACTGAAACTCATTTTTGCCACGCACCTCATTGAAGTCCGGTGGTAGCCACATGAAGTCCTCACCATCACCATTGCGGTTGTATTATTAGAATCATCGCCGGGTGAGTTTATGTTATAATCCCTTAATTAGTCTATCAAACTTGGTTAGGGTTAGTTTGAATTATACTTAATCTTAATTAGGAGGTTAGTTAGAATTAACTATGATTGAACTATGATTAGTTAAAGTAACCATGATTGATGGGTGATTAGTTAATTAACCATGGTTAATAGACGGTTAGGTTAATTGACTATGGTTAGTGAGGTTTAGTTAATTAACCATGATTGTTACATGGTTAAGTTTAGTTAATCATGGTTAAAGTTAATTAATTTTATTAACCCTAATTAATTATAATTAATTATGCCTCATGTGAAACCCAGAGTAATAACTTTATAAGGGTTTATATGGACATATAAAGGGAAAATCCTGAGGTGTCGAGTGTATTTTGCAATTTAAATGAGGCTAGTATATTTAAAAAGTAAGACATGCAAAATTTGATAGGGTTTTCAATAATTATGTGACAACGTATGAATATTTTCCTGCATTTTTTATGTGAAAAATATTTAGTGATTTATTATGTTGAGCACATATTACATTTGCATTGGTCAATGCATGTAAATGAATTGAAATTGATTGATGTGGTATGTTCGTGTGGTCACATAAAGTAACTCATCATCCCAGTTGGAGTTTGGGGGCTGAAGTCTGCTTTATCGGAATGCCTAGTAGGAGTTTGGATGTTGTGTCATGGTTAAGGCCGAACCAATGTTCATTCGGGAATGTTGTATGGGCGGGAGTTCCAAACATTGCCATGCCCAATGAGGCGAAACGATGCTTGGCTAAGCCAAAAAACACTGACAAGAGTTCGATTGTGGCCCTTATGTTGGAATAATAATCAGAACACACATGAATGGTGCATGGAAAATATATTATTATGCATTCTGATTATGCAAGTGCATGTTTGCATTGATTATGGCATGCATGATTTTATACAGTATAGGGTATGGTTGTGGCAAGGTAAAGTTTTTTACGAGTCGATTCAATTGTTGGTTGGTTGTTATGAAGATAAGATGATTTTGTATTAATTATGGCACATGTGAGTTTATACTGTACAAGATATGTGCAATAGCAAAGTATGGATGCTTGCGAGTCGAATCGACTGTTGAATGTTTGTTGTGGGGTTTATCGATAAGATCACGTTTATAGTTAAGGCAAAGCAGGATCGCTTTGCTATTAATTTAGTATCGATATGTGGTTGCACGTTTAGGAACCCCGATACGAGGATCCTAACCGAGACTTAGGACTGTACCTCACTGAGTTATATATATTTCATTTGTTGTTGTTTATCATTTTTAAGGTCCGTAGTAATGGCATCTCTATTACCATGGATCTGGTAGTGATGGAGCACGTCATTAAAGGCAGTAAGATCATATGCCTGATGGTTGAATGAAATAGATTAACCTTACCTAGTACCCTTTTGATGACTATTGAGAAAGTAGCTCAACTGAAGAGCTTATGTATAAACTTCCTATGATTAATCAATACAAAAATAAAAATGATGTTGCTTATGTTGTTATTGGCCTTTCTGCTATCCATGCTATTTATTGACTAGGTATTGTTGATTCGCTTCTACATAAGTTTAATTGCAAAATAAAAAGAATGATCGGTAAGACATTCTAAGATATCACATTCATTTAACCAAAGTGAAAAGAGGTTGTCGCGTGTTTGAGGGTTAAGATGTAACCTAAATAGTACATATTGTTAGGCATGGAGGCTGTAAACGTCAAAGTGTTATCTTGGGATTGAAATGTTTAAATTTGGGCGATAGAATATAAAATTAGTGGACGAAATAAACTGTAAATACATTAAGAAAACTCTATCAAGTTGCTTCTATATATTGAACATGATATATCCGACTAATCTAGATATAGCTCAGATAAAAAAATCCATAGTAAGATATTGTATGGTGATTTTCCCCAATCCTACCACCGCTGACCACCGTGACTGTGGCCGTTGTTATCCGGGAGGGTTTCAATCTCGTCTTTGTCCTAAAGCCTACCACGGAGCTTAATCAATTTGTCAGTGGATGCAATAAATTAAAGAGCAAGTTTACTAATGTGAACACCAAAGATAAGTATATTTTTTCACCATGCGGAAGCAGTAAAACTATTATTTACTAAAATGTAAAATTACAATCACAACCATCAGAGCCTCAAAACAAATGACCAAAACTCGATAACATGAATGCATCAAACAATTTGTGGCCGGTTCTTACAAACACTCAAAATAACCAAAGCGAGCTCTCGTTTCCTCCCTTTTATTTTATAATTTTATGTATTCCATTTAGATATAAGATGGGCTAATGAATCTTTGAGTTTGGGCCTCTTTATTAACATTAGATGGGCCTTTTAAATTGGCATTGTACGATTATGGCCGAATTGAGGAGTTTAGTTAGTGGGTTCAAAATTTCAACATTAGATGGGATCAAATTACTCAATTGAACATTTTTATACATAATAATTCTTTGTTCAAAAAGTATTTGATTGCGGTCAATTGACTTCACTCAAATACACTAAGCACCACAACTTTTAAATTACACCAAGCAATTTAATGGAAGGACACTATTATATTTACCGAACAATGCGTAGGACATTAGAAATCCTATTTTTAACATTTTATCTTCTTTTACCCGGCTGAATTGTCTGGATTACCAAACATGTCCGAGAATTATCGGACTTTGAATTCAAATACCAACCAGTTTAGCTACCAAAGGTGTATTAATTTAAGTGAGCTTCGTACACCGATGGTTGTTTAAAGGTGCGGGGAGTCTAGCTCCGAATGAGTCCAGAGCCCACTTGGCTATGGGCTCGGAATCTCAGGTTGCTCCTCGACTTCAGGAAGCACAGATTCATATAGGGTAAGTTTGATTGTGTCACCGCATAGGAAAACCTCGGCTCTACTCTCATTAGTACCCGTGATGGAGTGACAGTAACGGACTCACTCAGCAGTAGTTATGATTCCAAACCAAACATTTTTTTGTGAGTATGAAATTCTTAAGATAATGTCACGGCATCGTGGACGCATTTCACCCATTCCCACCCTTTTAGCCATATAAACATCCACATGGCATCTCCTCAGATTTGTGCAAGCTCCGAAAGAAATCTTACACCAATGAGCTTATTTGCATGAGTGAATTATTAGTTAAAATTCCTCTGAAAAAAATCTTATTTGAAAAAAACCTAAAGTTCAGTGACATTGTGTTATCTACTCATTGATTATTGACATATTTTTAGTTGGGCCACTCTTTAATGTGCTCAAATCGAATTAAGATTTTGATGATCAGTGTTCCAAAATTTAAAAGAAGATCATTCATATTTAAATATAGATTTTCACACGGGCTGCTCATCGCCCCCACTGAAGCTAATTTTATCGGTTACTAGTACGATTGACCTTTGCTGAAAAGGTAAGTCCATTTGGAAATGCTTCCGAGATCAAAGAGCCTCCTTAATGTGTCAATTGTTGTGGCTCCTTACTTGCTCTATAGCGGATTTTCCTAGGAAAACATCCTACCATGATAAAACTACGAAACCCTAATAATGATGCATGCTTTGTATCTTACTTAATTATTGAACGAGGATAACCTAAAAATAATTCATTTTCAGTAAGGCATGATTCTACAAATAAAGTATCGTTCTAGTCAATACTAAAATAAGTAGACTAAATTATAACATCAAAATAAGTTCCAATACAATTGATCGTCAAATAATAGCAAAGTAGAACAAAGACTAACCAAGCAAATTAAATAAGAAGAAATATAATCAAGGATAAATCTCAATAAGAGATCGAAGGCCCAAGCAAGAGACAATCTTGTAACCGCTAAAGCCAGCATCAGCAAACAGCTTTGCCCACTCCTTCTCATCCCTTTCTTTCGCATTGAAGGTCACCATCATCAACAAGTCAAAAAAGAATTGCGTTTCAACAGATCGATGATCTTCTGTTTGATTGCCAACTACCATATCTATCATAATCACTTTTCCAACCTTGCCACAACCCGACACTGCTTCTCGGCATCGCTTCAATATCTCGATGCATTTTTCGTCGCTCCAATCATGCAATATCCACTGTATATATACGAGTTTTGGACAACAATTGGAGTTTAGGATTTTTATTGGAATAGTAATGTAAAAACAAAAACAAACAAAAAATGTCCATAGAAAGAGTATCTTTTTTTTCACTCGCGTAGGTTATCAAAGATTTGCACTAAATCACATGGACTTCCAATGCGATTATAGTTCATGTAAGAGATGCTCATAGATACATTTATGATATGGAAAGATCTAACCAAATTTAGTTGTATCCATCTATGCTTTTGATTAAGCAAACTTATGGCCACTTCAAACTTGGATTTTCGCAAAAATATTTCATGAAAAAATGCATACATGTATTTGGACAACATGTAACAATATAGACAAAATCTAATTTATGACAACAAGATGACTGACAAGTAATAATTATCTATATTTGTCCTCAAAGTGATTGTAAAGAAATCCACAGCCCAATTATGTATATTGTAAAAATCAAGATATTCGGTAAGTAGATTTGAATTGCAACCAACCATGGACAACCTTTATCATTTGAGATACAACCTAGAGGCATAGTACTTACCTTGAGCAAGATTGCATCCGCCGGGAAAATCTCCACAAACATGTCGCCTCCGACAAACTTCAACCTCTCACTTCCGACCAAACCATCCACCACGTGTGGCTGATGGAACACCGTGCACTCCACGTGCGGGAACGCCTCCGTGATGGCCTTTCCCATCGTCCCAGTCCCCCCTCCGACATCCACCACCGAGCTCAGCCCCTCGAACACTCCCCCACATGTATCCACCACCACCTTCGCCATTAGACTCGAGTCGCTCGCCATCGCCTGGTTGAACAAGCTGTTGACCTCAGGACTGCGCCAGGCGTCCCACGTGGGCACGCCGTACGCCATCTCGAATGTTGATGGATGGATATCTTCTCCATCCCTCAACCACGCGCTCAGATACTGCCAATGGCCCTTGGGGAAAGGTGTCAGTGCGAACAGCGCGAAGGGCGCCATACTCGAGGGGTTGTGCTTTACGAGGAGACGGGACACGCAGGTGAGCGCATAACCCGTTTGGTGATCTGCTTCTTCAAGGTCTCGTAGCTCGAAGAAGCCGGAGTGTACGAGGATGCGCATGAGGCGACGGATATAGTGAGCTTTGGTGGGTTGAACATGGAGCGCGGAGACAAGTTCGAGGAGGGTCATGGGTCGACCATGGTGATGGATTACGTCGGGTATGCCTTGTTCAATGGCCCACTTTAGACACACTGAGTTGATGAAGCTGTATGTGTGGTTCCATATGTGGGCTTGAGCTCGGAGGAGCTCGCTAGCGGTCGCACCCCCATCTCCATTCCCCAAATTCATGTCGAAAACACCTTTCTCTGGAATCCTTGAACCTCTCACAACATGCATGTTTGCTACCTTTATGTCATATATATATAGAAATGGACCCCTTTAACACCTTCCACGTGGGAACATAAAAACTATCTAATAGCGGTCAATCTTTTCGGACCCAAAAAAAAAAAAACTAGCTTGTAGGCATCCCAAAGTGTCTTGATACAAGTTTCGATGCATAAGAAATGACAAAGTCAAAGATGACTCCTCACTTTGGATGAGGCTTATTAATATTAGATTTATCAATGAGAGTGCTGTCAATCTTGAATACACCCTGATTTTATTGGTCAAATGAGTTTGTCTTAAATATGGGCTGCATCATATCACGAGGAATGGAAACAATTATAAAATAGAAGTACAAGGGCCAAAAGCATCAAGGATGACGGAATAATTCAAATCACGAGGAATGGAAACAATTATAAAATAGAAGTAACATATAATCAATGTTCTAGTAAACTCAAATGCGAAAAACATCAAGGATGACGGAATGCCTATCTCTTTGGTTGTTGAAATATCCCACGTTGCCGAATATATATCTTCCACGCAATGGTATGTTTATGCTGAGAGGCCTCGTTTGAACATGTTTATTCCCAGGCAATCATCGAATTGACTTGAAGGCGAGGTTCCGAAGAGTGGAACGCTTAAAAATATAGCTGACCCGAAAATTACAGGTTAGCTGTACCTTTCAAGTCTATAAAGAATTGAACATTTCTTTTGTTTGGTAGATGTCAACTTATTGATTTCATTTAGTCAAATTTATTGCTCTTATAGTTTCTTAATCAAGTCAAAGCCAAAGCAATGTGTCAAAATTATCAACTTTGCCCGACACAAGATTATTCTTGGTTTTCATTGTAACGATTTCAATCTCCCTTACACACCTCTAATTCATGTTGTGTTTCTTCAATTATGTATAAGAAAAGTGAAAAGGGGCGGATGGTGCAAATCTAAGTTCATTTAGATTAAAGATAAGTTTATACAACATACTCATGTTATCTTTATAACTATGTTTCAATAGGTTTTACTTACCACTTAAAATGTACCTAAGCATGTTATTCTCATCAAATAATTCATTTGATATACAGTATATTCCACAATGTAATAAGAGATTTATATAGTTACATTGTTCTTCAACTCGGTTGATGTCAGATGTGAAGCAATTTGTCCGCTCAATACTGAGTCCATCCATTTACATTCAATCCAATGAATATTTTATTTAGTTATTCAATAAAAAATGCTCTTTATACATTAAATTAACTCAAGTTTAAAAAAATTGTATCAAGAAATCCTTCAAAGTTTCTTTTTATTAGATAATCTGGACTTAATTGCAATTGTATCTTCATTCTACTTTTCCCGATGCCTGTCTTCGGAGCGTGCACGACAAGCCTTCCCCCACCCCCCCCTTCTCTCTCTCCACGCAAATACACACATAATTGCTTTGCTTCTCGAAACCCAAACATGTTCGTAAAAGGCATCATCTGAACGACGAGACATTAAAAAGAAATTGGGTATTGCCTAGAGTTAAACAAGAAAGATATACAATTCTCAACCGGATGGACTAGAACGTGCAGAGATTGACACATTAAAATAAGAAATGCATCCTTCATCACCAGCTCCTCTCTCTTTGTGAGCAAATACACATATAGTTGCAAGATGCATCAAAGCAAAGACCTCTCTTGTTTGATGTGCCTTTTTTTATATTATTTTACTTATTACAATTTCTTATAGGTGCTAAATTAGATTTGAGAACTTAAATGAATTATATTCTAAAGCTAATCAACTCTAACTCGTAAGTCAAAGTACTTTGCCTAAAATGCATCTGATTAGACTTGTCTAAATGGGTCATAAATCTTTTTTAAACCGTATTTGATAGGCCAAGCTATTTTATACGAATTATATATGATAAATGAGTCATGAATGAATTCAAAATGATAAAACCTCAAATAATATGAGTATTAAATAGATTCACAATTTGCTTAAATTTGACTTGCTTTTTACTCTCTCACCCTCATTTGATCTCACCTAGTCACTCTGTATTTTGACCTCAATTTGAGTATAAGTTTTCCTAGATTTTGATAAATATAAAAGTTTTTTAACAATATGTATTGGATCATGTATGGGTCACTAGATTTGTATTATATGGAAATAAGTCAATTTGGATTAGACTATTTTTTACCCAACTAGACCCATCCGGTTTGAAGATTCTATATCTGACCTAAAAGGCATCATACATGAACATAATATCTTTTTCTATAAATATTGCTAAAATTTGTTTGAAATACTTCTACTACTTCATTCGGAAGGCAAGCAATGAAAAACCACACTCTCAACTAGCCGTTTCTCCTAACGTGGTGCTTGACTCGATTAAATATCACATTAAGCATCGGTTCAAAACCCTCCAGCACCACAGGAAAGCTTAGATGGATCTTCATATGCAGCTTTTCTCTAATGGAGTATATGTGTTTGATGCAGTGCAATTTGCTATAAGCTTGTCGATTTGATCTTTTATTTGCCCTGAATAATTATGGAGTTTTTTAAGTTTCCA
The DNA here is from genome assembly GCA_014182735.1 of Corymbia maculata. NCBI lineage: Eukaryota > Viridiplantae > Streptophyta > Magnoliopsida > Myrtales > Myrtaceae > Corymbia > Corymbia maculata. The sequence goes on from CM024689.1 coordinate 26,703,521, forward strand.
ACTGTTAGCGTTGGCTATGGTTGGTGGTGTAATTGCTTGTTGACTTTCGATCACCAAAAAAAAAAAAAGCAATGTCCAAAAGCATGTTTTTTTCTGTCATAACTTATGCTCAACTTCTCTTGCACTTTCAGTCGGTGCGCTTTCTCATCTTCTTTATTTTATCTTCCCAAGTTCCAAGGCTGCTTTTCCCACACAAAAGGAACCCTATCTCTCTAGAGACAAGGGAGAACTCCGTAGTGGATGAGAGAGAAGCCAAAACTTGCTTGGAGGAGAGTCCATGTCGACTGAATTGTATCAAAGATATCCATTTCCTTATTCTCCTACTTGCAATCCACTCCAGCCCTATCGAGAAACGATCTCATTTATCGTCGTTTTTCCCACCTCCATGTCTTATATCTTTTATGCTGAGACGAAAGTGGGCAAAGCAATCCACACGATTGCGCCACATAGCTCGCTCTGTTAACTTCTTTTCATTGTAATTCTAACCTTGACGCGTCCAAATGTGAACAATTAAATTAACTCTGAGCCTACCTTTGTCTAATTCTTTAATATTTCCTATGCAAATGCCTATACATCAATTACTAATTTATTAACTAAGCAGTCGTAAGCAATTACGAATCCAAAAGGGAGGTGACGCAGGCTGCTAATTATATTAACAATTAAACGTCAACATAAAGCCCCCTAGATTACTATTATTTTGACAACACTCTCCTGCCAAATCGTACTTTTTGTAAACACAAGACCGTGCTCCTGAGGATACCCTTAGTAAAAGGGGAAAATTATTATAGAGGATTTGAGCAAGAAAGAAAATCATTATATGCATTTTCTTGTGTTCTAATAAGATCAATAAGCTCTTCCGATTGTGATCTTGGTCAAAAATAGAGATTATGTTAAGTACCACACTAACAACCTAAAGGCAGAAAAAAGTAATTCTAAAATTTGAACTAGAAGAATATAAGTTAAATCTCCGAACTGGACTGGACAACGAAAACAGCCTCTTAGTTCCATGTAACTGGGCCTAGTTATAACCGAATTGGGCCTATCGCCATATGGTTGGGCCTCCTACCTTACGCGTCAATTTTCAATTGAGATCGAAATCGGATTGGCTAAAATTTGATTTTGTATTTAGTTGAGCCATCGTTCTGAGAACCAAAATGATGTTCATTCCCCTGCACATACTGGGTCATACATATTTTCATGTTCATATATGCATGGGAAAAACAATAGTATTGTTTGCACCCAAAAATGTCTGATTTTTTGTTATCGATATATGATTGATAATGTGAAGATTGATCAATGACTTGGATGTAAATGTTGACACATATTGACGAGTGGTAAATGATTGCATATTATTTTACCAAAGTTTAAGCATTTGTAGATAAGGAGATCGTGGAGAATAGTTGGGATTTTATCAAAGCTTAGGCACTTGTAGATAATAGAGATCATGGAGAATAGTTAGAATAACGTGGAGATACTGAGGTGCTATTTTAAAGGAGCAACTATTGTAGATAAAGGAGATCTTGGAGAGTAGTTAGAGCAACATAAAGAGATTGAGGTGCTATTTTAAAGGAGTGACTATTGTAGATAATGGAGATCCTAGAGAGTAGTTAGAGCAACATAAAGAAATTGAGGTGCTATTTTAAAGGAGCAACTACAAGTATTGCTTTGATGAAAAGACTAGGAACATAGGGCTGAATTTTAGGAGGAGTGGAAGCATAGTTACAAACACAAAGAAACTACACCCAAACAATTATGATAGAAGGCCTATAAATATCAAGTTCTCATTAATTGGAAAGAGCCCCATTGATAATTAAAATGTAATATTTTATTATCTTTACTATCCTACACTTTATTTTCCTTAGTTGTAGCATTCCAATTCGCACTATCGATTAAAATCCAATGCATATCTCTATCCCAATGCTTCATTGTCAATTAAATTCTGGGGAGCATCTCTATCATGGGTGTCACACAATTGATTAAATTCTAATGTTACATTTTTGCACATTCTCGAGCTTTACCATTGATTAAATTTCAACACAGTTCATATACGTGCATTGTTGTGAAAATGACTATATTTTTAAGCTTTGTTGTTTATTGAATTCCAGCATAGTTTGTATATATGATTTGGTTTGAAATTCGAAATAAAAGTTTGCAATTATTTCTTGTCCGCCTAGATATTTCCTATCTGGAGTTGCCATATAACCTATCTCTTCTCATCAAAAGCCAAAGAACAACTTTCAGAAAAGATGTTTTGTCATCAATTAAATTTCAGCGAAACAAATGGCACACCATGCTGGAATTTGCACCCATTTTTTGTTTTCGATATGTGATCGACAATGTGAAAATTGGTCGGTGACTTGGGTGTAAATGTTGGCACATATTGAAGAGTGGTAAATGATTGCATGTTATTTTACCAAAGTTGTCAATGAGCATGTTAACTAGGAAAGAAGATGATTGATGCAGAGGATTTTATCAAGGCTTAAGCACTTGTAGATAAGGAGATCATGGAGAATAGTTGGGATTTTATCAAAGCTTGACACTTGTAGATAAGAGAGATCATGGTAAATAGTATAGTACAACATGAAGATATTGAGGTGCTATCTTAAAGGAACAACTGTTGTAGATAATGGAGATCCTGGAGAATAGTTAGAATAACATAGAGAAATTGAGGCGTTATTTTAAAGGAGCAACTGCTTTGAAGAAAAGACCCATCAACATAGGAATATGAGACTAAATTTTAGGAGGTGTGGAAGCATAATTACAAACACGAAAAAATGCACTCAAATGGTGATGATAGAAGGCCTATAAATATCATGTATTTGTTCTTTTTTAATATTATTTTATTTGATTTTTCTCTATATAGTTCTTTTGATGATTTTTTGTTCTTTTTTAATATTATTTTATTTAAAAATTCGAATTTTAGATTATTATTATTATTATTGTTATTTTCTTCTTTTCTTTACTTTCTTTTTTGGATATTTTTTGTTTCCTCAACCAGTCGCTGCCACAGAACAACAGCCAGCGAGTGCTGCTGTCTAGCGACACTCAAATCAATGACACTCGAGCATCGCCAAATGATGGTGAGGCCGAACATGACATTGGCAAGGCTCGAGCCTCGCGGCCTCTGGCAATGCTTGAGTGTCATTGATCTACGGCCATGAGACTTGGGCCTCATGAGATTGGCAAGCCATAAGCTTGTTGGTGAGATTGACAAGGCTTGAGCCTCGCAGCCTTTAGTGACACTCGGGCATCACCGATCTACGGCAGCGAGGCTCGGCCTCCTAGATTAGCAAGCCATGAGCTCACTAGTGAGGCTCGAGCCTCCTAGATTGACAAGCCGGCTTGAGCCTCATGACTTTGGCGACGCTTGAGCATTGCCAATGTGCAACGGCAGGTTAGGGCCTCCCAAATTGGCGAGCCATGAGCTTGCCGATGAGCTTAGCTTGCCTATGGTTGACGACTAGCCAAGCAAAAAGAGCAAAAAAACAGAAACAGAAAAAAATAATAATAAAATCTATTTAGTGAAAAATAATAAAAAAATTCAAATTTAAAATAAAAAATAAAAAAATGGTTTTAAAAAAAATTAGAAGGAAAGAAGTGGATAGGGAGTGTAAGATAAAAGTAAGTAAGCGTGGAAAATATTTTCTCCAACTTGAAAAATAAAAAACATTTTCTCCAATTAAAGACTTTTTCTCTTAATAGAAAATATTTTCTCCTATCAATACATTTTCCATGAAAGAATAAATGTTTTCCCTAAAATTATCTTTTGTGAAATAAATGAATTCTTAATCTACAAAATCAAGGTTTTGCATTAAACTAACTAAACTACTACTTTTTCGACAATTTTCCAAAATGGAGTACGTCACAACTTGCAAGTACAGTGAAGACAACTCTATCAAGATCTCACTCAAGATGTAGCTCCAGCCCTCTGGAAAGAGCAAAGCACTAGAGTTGAAATTAGACAAGTTTAGAAGCTCGATTCACTTTTGAAAATGGAGATCATGCAAAAATTAATGGAGGGATTTTTCACTCGAGTCCTCCTACATCTTACTGCCTTCTACTAAGTTCACAGGCTAAATGCTGCAAAAGCTACATACTGATCGTTGTGGGATGGGCAGAGTCACCCACCATTTCATAAGTCATGCTCGACAAAGCGTGGGTTTTTCTTTACTATCGCTTAGATTCTTAAATTAATGGAGATTTCTGGGGTGACGAGTTAATGGAGATACAGACTCCTATGAAACCGAACATGCTCTCTCGTAGAGCTTTTCTCTATCCTCTATGGTAGCTTTCCTCTCTACCCTCGTGGTAATTCCCTTCATTCAATTCCAAACCCAAATCTCAGCCCCGGCCATCCCATTGATGATAGCCACACAAAAACCCCCAATTTCCCAAAACCCTAAATCTAGCAAATCCTCCACCAAAAAGGGAAATTCATACCTAAAACCCTAAACCATTACCAAACGAAACACTGGTAACCTTTCTCCCTTCCCCATCCCAGACAAACCGTAGAGCCCCCTTCATTCTCGACCCTATGAACCGCCCATGCATTCACCGCATTGTTCATTGAACGATAACTGAAGGTAGAGTCTACTACTGTTGACAATTGGTGGTCTGCACGAACAGATTCCGGCACCTTGGAATGGCCGGTATATCTTTGGTAAGGCCTCAGCTCCTATTCTTATGAGTGCTGGAACTCCCGCCATTGGTAGTTAAGGCCTCTCCTGCAATAACCCGAAGGAGGGGGTGACTGGAATGCACTGAGAACATTTCAGCATGCTAGAGCTTCTCTACAGGAAAATAAAAAAAGCTAATTGTGAGAGAAGCTAAGACAGTTAAAAAGGTATAGCTATTATGATCAGCAAGGTTAAGACAGTTAAAAAGGTATAGTTATTATAATCAGGAAGGTTCAAGTGTGCAATTTTTAGATGAGTTTCAACTGTTAGACATCCTAGCTCTTGCAGCAAGGGAAACAACTTAAGGGGCTCCGGTGGCTAACCCTAATAAGCCATCAGCTTACAAATGAAGTTTCTTTGTTGGAACTGTCAAGGGTTGGGCTCTCCCTTGACAGTTTAAGCATTACGAGCCAATGTAGCTCAAGAGCAGCCCAATTTGGTGTTCTTAATGGAGACCAAAAACCAAGAGTTGGTAGTCCAACGCATTCGTAAAAGGATAAAGTTCCAGTATCAGTTCATAGTTAACCCAGTAGGGATTGGAGGGGGATAGGCATTATTGTGGAAGGATGGTGTCTCGATTACAGTGAGCTCAACTACTAACAATTTCATTGATGTACTTTATGAGGACACAGAACACAGGACACTCTTCAGGGCAACTTTCATCCATGCTCCAGCAACATCCCAAGACAGCGACTACAGACTTGGCAGCAAATTCACCAAATCCAGGTTGTGAACACCCTACCTTGGGTGTGTATTGGGGATTTTAATGAAACATTATATCATTGGGAGAAGGTAGGCAACAGGGACTTGGAGCAGTATAGAATGAATGCTTTTAGGGACTGTTTGAATGTTTTTGGATTGATGGATATGGATAGTAAGGGATGTGCGATTACCTGGGAGAATAATCATGAAAGTGAGGAATTCATAAAGAAAAGACTAGATAGAGTTGTGTGCAATTATAAATAAAGAATACTATTTCCAGAAGCTGAAGAATTTGCCTTGCCTGCGATTGGCTCGGACCCTAGCCCTATTTTACTCTCTTTCAGCAGAATCAGTGAAATGAAAGAAAACCTTCAAGTTCGAGGCCTTTTGGCTTGCTAATGAGGAATGTGGAAGGCATAAAGGACAGCTGGAATTCTCCTGGCTTGGTTGATGCAGACTTGGTACAGAGATTGAAAACAATGTCAATGGAACTGGCTAGATGGAGAAGTAAAACGTTTCCCAACAGCCAAAAATTGATAAAAGACCTGAGAGTTAAGCTGCAAGGAATCATCAATGACCAGAATTTATCTGCAAATAGAAACAAACACCAGGAACATACTGAACAAATAGAGAAACTGTGGAGAAAAGAAGAGATGTACTGGGACTTGAGGTCAAGGATAAACTGGTTGAAATGGGGCGACAAAAATACAAAATATTTCTATGCCACAACCATTCAAAGAAGGCAACGAAACAGAATCTCCATTATAAAAAAATGAAGACAACACTTGGATCCGAGACACCAGTAAATTGAAGTTAGTGATAGCAGATTTCTTTAAGAATCTCTATCGCTCAGAAGGTCTGCGAGACTTTGATTTGGTACTGCAGCAGTGTCCTGTCTTGGTTACGAATGTGATGAACCAGTCCTTATCAGCTGAGATTACTCTACTAGAAGTCCAGAGGGCGGTCTTCTAAATGGGCCCTTTGAAGGCTTCTGGACCGGATGGCTTGAGTGGTCAGTTTTATCACCACAATTGAAAGGAAATCAAGATGGATGTCTTTGAGGAAGTGAGAACATTTCTTTAATACTGGGCATTTCAGTCCAGAGTTGAACAGGACTCATATTTTGCTGGTCCCAAAAGTTAAAAACCCAGAGAGACTGGACCAATTCAATTTGATTAGTCTTTGTAACTTTGCCTACAAAATTATCTCAAAAGTCTTGGCAAATAGATTAAAACCTTGGCTCCCCGACATAACAGCAGATGAGCAAAGTGCCTTTGTTGGGGGAGGGGAGGCGAATCCAAGATAATATCTTCGTAGCACAAGAAGTACTTTTCACCAATTGAGAATGTGAAATCGAAAGAAAAAGTTTCAGGCAATTCTTAAAGTTGACATGAAAAAAGTGTATGACAGAGTGGAGTGGGATTTCTTGAAAGCTTGCCCATTAAAAATGGGTTTCTATGCATGGTGGGTGGATAGAGTAATGAGATGTGTAACCTCGGCCTCTTTAAGTGTCAAATTGAATGGTGAGCCGTTACCTTATTTCCAACCATCAAGAGTTATTCGTCTAAGGCAATCCCATCTCTCCATATTTATTCATCTCGGTGACCAACACTCTCTTGGCCTTGATGAGGAAAGCAGTGAATGAAGGGACAATTAACGAGATTAAGGTGAATAGGTACTGTCCGACCCTCTCATCTATTTTTTGCTGACGACTCAATTTTCTTCTTGGATGGTAAGGTGTTAGAATGCCAGAACCTTGCACATATACTAAATCAATATTGCTATGCCTCAGGGCAAGCTATAACCTGAATAAGTCTGGCATTTTCTTCAGTTCAAATTGTCCACCAAACTTGAGAAGAAATATGGCTAATGAATTGAGGGTCCCTGTAATGGAGAAGACTGAGAAATACTTAGGAATCCCTTCAGATTGGGGGAAATATAAGAAACAAATGTTTGCTTGGTTGTTAGCAAGGGCCAACATGAAACTAGAGGGGTGGAAGGAGAACTTGATATCTAAGGCAAGAAAGGAAATTTTGATTAAAACTGTTGCCCAAGCTCTTTCTCAGTATGACATGTCTATCTTCAAGATCCCTATGTCGATTTGCAAGTCCATTGAAAAGAGGATTGCATCCTTTCGGTGGAAGAATTGTGAATCAAAATTAGGTCTTCACTGGAAGAGGTGGGAAATACTTAAAACCAGAAAGGACAAAGGAGGAATGGGTTTAAAAGATTTGCCAGCCTGCTTGGTAAACAAGCGTGGCATTTAGCTCAGCACCAAGAATCTTTATGGGGTCAGGTCTTAAAAGGCCTACATTTCCCTCGTAGATCTTTCTGGCAAGCTAATAAAGGGTCTCATCCCTCTTGGGGTTGACAAAGTATTTTGATGGGTAGAGGAACAATCTCGAAGTCAATCATGTGGTCTGTGGGAACCAGTGAGGAAATTAGTAAGCGTGAAGAAAAATGGCTAAAGCGAGGAATGATTGGAGGGCCAGCCAACTTCGACGGCCCAACCAGAGTTGCTGCCGTGTTACTACAGGAACAAGGAAGATGGGATGAACAGAAACTCAGAGAACTATTTGATGACGAATTAGTAAGCAAAATCCTGGCTGTGCCTCTAAATACTCATCTAGCAAAGGACAAGCTAGTATGGACGGGTACAAAAGGAGTATATTCTGTTAAGAGTGCTTATAATGTGCTTCGAGAGGAGGAAAATAAACTAAACATTATGCAAGCCTCATCATCATTTTAGCCACCCCGTAAGTTACGGTACAAGATCTGGCACCTTCAGACGCCCCGCGGGGGTGAAAAAAAAAAGTTAAAATTTTCCTACGGAACTTACGCCAAAATGCACTTCCTACCATAGAAAACCTATACAAGCACAAAATTATACTTCAGCCTCTCTGTCCTTTTTGCAATCGACAAGTCAAAACGGTGGAACACCTGTTCTTGCTCTGTTCCTGGACCGGCTTGATCTGGGAAGACATTGCCGTAAACCTGCGAATATTGACTTGGAACATCACAAGAGTATATGTATGGTTGTAAGACTGCCTTCAACAACTAGAGAACCTACCATCCTTTGATAAAATAGCGGCCCTTCTCTGGTCCATTTGGAAAGATAGAAACGACTTTGTATTCCGGCGAAGAGCCCCCAACCCAGAAGCTATAATTGCATCAGCGGAGTCTACGCTCAGAGTATGCAGTAAGTGGCACCGTAAAAGCCCAAAATTCGACACAAATCGAGCTCACTTACCGTCCAAGTGGTGCCCGCCAAAGACCCCACTCTTTCAAGATCAACATCGACGGCTCCCTCGTGACTAGCTGTTCAGTGGGAGGATCGCCGGTGTTCCCCGCAACGCCTCAGGTACTCTGCTCGACGGATTTGCCCAAAAAAATCCATGCTTCGTTGCCGGTGCAAGCTGAAGCCTTCGCACTGGTTAAAGCTTTGAAGTATTTAGATCTAGAAGAGAAGCAGAGTTGTACCTGGAGTCAGGCAACTCTGCTATTATTTATGCCTTGCTAGAAGTCGATCGAGTGACTTGGGAGGTGGAAGCACTGATTTTAGAGGCCCGAGCCCAGCTGTCCCATTTCAAGAAAATCTCAATGGTACATTATGGTAGAGTGGCTAATCAAATTGCTGATTGGGTATTCCAGGCCCATCATTTAGATTGTCTTCCCTCTTCTTGGTTAATTCAGCCCCTCAACCTATGTGGAACTTTACTATGTTTTGAAGTACTTTAGATCTAGAAGAGAAGTAGAGCTGTACTAGGGAGTTTTAGACAACTCTGCTGTTATTTGTGCCTTGCTGGAATTCGATCAAGTGCCTTGGGAGGTGGAAACACTGATTTTAGAGGCCCGAGCCCAGCTGTCCCATTTCAAGAAAATCTTAGTGGCCCATTGTGGTAGAATGGCTAATCAAGTTGCTGATTAGGTAGCTAAGCCTGTCGTTTAGATTGTCTTCCCAATTTTTTGGTTAATTCAACACCTCAATCTATGTAGAACTTACCATATTTTGAATCCCCTTCTTTGGGTCAATTTTGATGATAAATAAAAGTAGTTTTCCAGACAGAAAAAATCAATAATAAAAAGGTTTACGTAATTGATCGTACTGGTTTCTAAATAGCCTTAATATTATGACTTTCTTCTATAGCTTCTAATGGTTATAAATTCACTAGTGCTTCCTATTTTACAAATTAATAGTTATTTCGGCTTTAATCATTTATCAATATAGTTAATAAAATTGTTTCTAATAATTACACTTATAATTCAACCAATTACTCTATAAAACATTTTCATTTGACTCATGATGTTGCATGTGTCGTCAATTTCTATCATAAGCACAATTCGATACTACTTCCATGAACTACATACTAATAGTTCGATACTATTTTTGTCCAACGTACAAACCGCTAGAGTGCCAAAACTTGGTACAAGAGGATACTTAAGTGTTAAAATTGTAGCAAAAATGATCAGTTAAGTGCTAATGACAAGAAAATCTGGCGAAAATGCTAACTTGGCACCTTTCTAGCGAGTTAGGGTTGAAATAACGTCGTTTTGGGTACTGATATGTCTAAATAAGCCCAAAACGACGTCATTTTGACCAAAGTTTTTATTTTTAATATAAATATTAATTAAATAATATTAAAAGCAAAATTAAAAAAAAAGGAAGAAAAAAGAGAGAGGCAGCAACCTCGCCTGTGGCCGTCGCCCCATCGCTAGTGGGGCGGCGGCAATGGACGGCAAGGGCCGAATGGCCCTTGCCTTTGGTCGGCGAGGGTCGCCGACCCACACCCAAGCATCAGCAACCCTTGTCATTCGTCGTTGCTGCCCCATCGACGATAGGGCTACCCCACCGGCGATAGGGCGGCAGCCATAGGCGGGGCTACGCCTCTTTTTTTTTTTTTTTTTTAATTTCACTTTTAATATTATTTAATTAACATTTATATTAAAAATAAATTTTGGCAAAAATGATGTCGTTTTGGGTTGATCTAACCACATTAGCACTCAAAACGACCTCATTTTGGATTTATTTGGCCATGTCAACACCCAAAATGACGCCCCTCATGCCAAGTTTTGGCATTTGGACTGTATTTTTGCCATTTTTGTCCTTGTAAAAAAGATCGTAGAATGATATGCCAATGACAAAAAAAATATACTTTTAATGCAAATCGAATATTTTGTCGCCTTAGGTGGCAGTCATGACGATGAAACTTATTTTTGTTGCCTTACCCAAAGGCGGCAAAATAATGATTTTTGTCAACTTAGAGTTGACCAAAGGTGGCCAAAATCATTAATTTTTATACTAAACTTGTTGCCTTAGGTCAGACCCAAAGACGACGAAAAAATGATATTGTCGTTATGAGGGGATAAAATTTTATCTTTTCGTCATAGGGTTAAAAATTTCCCTCCTCAACAGCAATAAATTTCCAATTTTGTTAGTTCCACCTAAACTTAATGCAACAAAAATTTTGTCACTTTTAAGTCTCACCTAAGATGACAAATTTCATATTTGTTGTTGTAAGTTCAAAATTTATGATGACCAAAATTTGATTTTGTCACCTTAGAGTAAGACCTTAGCCGACAAATTTAAGAATTTGTCACCAGTAATCAATCCTAAAATCATGATTTTATCACTTTATCTCTCACTTAAGGTGACGGAATTTCATGTTTGTCATTCTAGGTTTAAAATTTAAGGTAACTAAACTTTGATTTTGAGGATTCACTTTTGGCCAACCCTAGGGCGACTAAAGCTATACTTTGTCCCCTCTGGGTAACCCAAGGAGAATAAATTTTGGGGTACCTAAGGAAAAAAAATCAAGGAAATTTAATTTTTTTTTGTTGTCGCCATTTTTCTTGTAGAGACATCAATTTAATGAAATTGATATTCTCAATGTAGTGGGTTATTTTCTTAATAAGAAATATGGACAGAACATTAAACAGTGACCCCAAGTGTATGATTTGTATAATATGGTGCAGTCAAAGCAGAAATTGAAATTTTAAGGATAAGAATGGAAATGACCAATAGGGACCACGATCATCCCCAATGCGGTCACTCTTTTACTTGGACATTTTGGTCATTTGACCCGTCTTTTGCCCTTGTTTGAATTTTTTTTACTAAATTTTCTCAATTAACTAGCCCGTGCTGGTGCTAGGTTTCAAATCGACGCCTAAGAGATCATATTGACGAAGACACGACGTATAAATTGAAATTCATTAATTATCTTCAATTAATATGAAGGTTGTTGTCAATTAGCGTCACAAGAGATTAAAATATATTCTTGGGCATCATTTTCCTCAAAGATGACCCACTTCAGATGGCAATTATAAGATGAAACTTGTTACTCGTTTTCCACTAAATCTACCAAACATAAATCTAGTTTATAAGATAGGTTTGACTATGTCATGACCTAAGGTAACTTCAACTTTACTCTCGCTAATATTTTGGTGGGGCTACAGTGACAGACTTGCTAAGTAGTATCTATGATTCGAAATCAAATATCTTATCGAGAGTGTGGAATTCTAATGGTAATGTCACGTGGATGCAGTTCACACCTTCTCACTTTTTTACCCATATCAAAATCCACATCCCATTTCCTTAGAATTCGCACAAGCTTTGAAAGAAATCCTATGCCAATGGACTTATTTTCAATGAGAAAGTTAAAAATCATCTGACATAAACTTAATTAAAAAAATTCTGAAGTTAAGCGATTTTCTCATTAATTATTGATAAATTTTTAGTTAGGCCACTCTTTAATGCATTCATATTTGAACTTAGATTTTGATGATAGGTGTTCTAAAATTTGAAGAAAGATCATTCGTATCTTCGTTTAGATTGGGAGATAGACAGTTCCTGCCGCCTAATGAAGCTAATTCCACTGGAGACCGGTACGATTGACTGTCCCTAAACATTTAGGGCCCGTCGGTAAATGCCTTGGAGATTGATGCCACTCAAAACATTCTTCCATAATAAAATAGAAAACCATACTGATGACGCATGTTCTATATCTTAGTTTAGTACTGAGCAACTTATCCTTATCACAACCCCTAATAAGATGAGAAATGGCAAAAAAATTGAAAAAGGTTAACCTAAAACTAGTTAGTTTTGGGTACGGCGTAATTCTATAAATAAAGTTATTGTTGATGAAGAAAGAGATGGAGGGATCGACTTTGGTAATGTTACTCAATTATTCAATAATGTAGAGTAAAATTACAACATCAATAACTTCCAATACAATTGAAACAAGGAGATTTCATATCAAACATCAATTAATAGCAAAAGTAGGAAAATAAGTAGCCAAGAAAATAAATTAAGCAGAAAAATAATCTTAAGGGTAAATCTCAATCAGGGATTGAAGACCCAAGCAAGAGATTATCTTATTACCTCTAAAGCCAGCATCAACAAACAGCTTTTCCCATTCCTTTTCGCTCCTTTCTTTCCCATTGACGCTCACCATGATCAACATGTCAAAGAAGAGTTGCGTTTCAGCGGACCTATGATCTTCTGTTTGATTTCCTGCTACAATTTCTATTAGAATCACTTTTCCGACCTTGCCTCGACCTGACACCACCTCTTTGCTTCGCTTCAGTATCTCGGTGCATTTTTCGTCGTTCCAGTTGTGCAATATCCACTGTATTCGCACCAGTTTTGTTTAGATTGCTGGAGCTCAAGGCTCTTATTGGAATGGTGAATGCAAAAACAAAATAATGTCAAAACGTAGAGTCTTTCCTTTTCACTCATTTACGTACCTCACCAAGACTTGCACTAAAAGGGAAAGTCCGTGAGAATTACCAGATGGACTTCCCATGCAATTATAGTCCATGTAGAAGTTAGACAAATATAATTTTATTCACCTATACTATTTTTTAAACAATTCCAATGACCACATCAAAAGTCAATTCTTTTGCAAAAATAATCCATCAAAACGGTCATAAGTACATTCTGACCACACAACAATAAATGAACAAAATCTAATCAACATTAATTAAGATGATTGACAAGTAATAAATAAATCTTTACTATTCAATATTGTAAAGTAGTCCATAAATCCCTTACATTTCCTTTTACGACAATTTAAATTATATTATAAAAGAGGGAACAAAATCTTTACATACTATTTTATTTCTAATGAAATTTTATCTTTTTCCACAATTACAAGTTTACAAAAGGAAGCGTTTTATGCACTTTTCATATTGGAGAAATATTTTTCTCCACTGCATCTATATATACGTGCTTTAATCAATTGATTATCTGTTTAACTAGGTACGTGACAAATCTTTCATTTAAAAGCCTAGCATAGAGTTCTTTTGTGAGTGTGAATTCAAAATAATTGTTCCAAAAAAATCTCCAATGTATCATATTGTTTCTTAGACTGTAAAAGTATACTTTATACAAGCAATCTCATTATATTCGAGAAAATCATCCAATTAGTCATAACCCTATTATACTAATGTCAATTCAATTAAGAACTTTTAAATTTTGCCACTTTAGTACTAAAATTTTGTGTGAAATTTCAACGTAGTCTTTCTAGTGGATTGTGCCACTAAGGATAGTTGACAATGACAAGAATGCTATATCAACAATTTCTGACAAAAATTGATCGAAGAGTAATTAAATATTAAATTACATCTTCATCTAATAGTTTAATCTTTTAAAACAATTGGTAATAATCCCAATAGAATCTCGCATGCTATCAAAACAAGATATCCTAAGTTAAAATCTTGTCAAGCTCAATTTGCTTCCCCAATTAAATTTTCCACACTTTAGGTTCAAACCAAAGTGCAGCCTACATGTTCTTTTAATTAATGGGCCAATAATCAACATATATAAGAAAGACTTAGTCTCACCACTTAATACCAATTTATCAACTATAGAAATGTCAGTTCGTCATCCAACAAAATGCATAAAAGGCATACAATACATATCCAATGCAATCTAAAACAATACTAGCATATTACACTACAAAATTTTTATAGGACCATCGAAAAGGAGACTCTTCTTTTCTCCATGGCAAAGTGGAAAAGGGAAAAACCCTTCTCATCATCCAAGTTGTGAATTATTAGAATCAAATTCTTCAGTAAGTAAAATTTAATTGCAACCATAAACTACCTTTTGTTGAGAAAACTCCTAGTTTTGATGTTAACAAAACTTTCTAAGTTCTATTGTGGAATAGACTCTAGAATAATGAAGACTTCGGTCTAGATATTATTCAAGATCCTCAAAAAAGTCTACTCTTTTCCAGAAGACTTAAAATTAATCTTTATTCTAGAGCAGACATAGTATCCCATTTTGATAAGGTCCAATACGAATATCGTCTAGAATAATAGGAGGACTAGAGCGAAGGGATTTACAACGGCTATGGATTTCACTTACCAAATATATATTGATTATGTTAATCAATTGATTGACAAAATCAATCTTGGAGACAATTTCCAAAAGAGAATGGAACACTTATGGAAACCAAGATTCTACTTATATAGGTGATCATAAACTATAGTAATTTAACCTTCATCTTCAACAGTTAGAAAATCTTCCTAAATTAATCTGTTCAAGAAGGGAAAATTGGAAGATAATTCTTCATTCGTGTGGCCAACGGCTAGTGGCTCGAAGAAATATTTAAGGATGATACACAGCTTGTAAAAGATAAGGGCACAAATCAAAATTCCAAAGTTTGAATTTGTTCTGACATTCAATTATCTCTTAAGTGCAAAATCTAAGTGGTCAAGAGTGAATTACACAAAAGAATAACTTAGTGAGGGAGCATATCATTGAGTATTTATACTTGAAACTTTGTAATCATTTGTTGATCTCATAGTGGAATCCAACCTATTGGCTGTCAACGTGGGAAAATGAACATAGGCTTAACTAAAGCTAAACTACTATAACTTTGTTTGCAATCTTCTTATCCCTTATCTTTTTCATTATGATTGCATTTTACATAAGTCTACTTTGCCTTATTCAAACTTTAAATTTAGTTTCTGTGTCTATACATCACTCAAACTTTATTTTGATAAAAATGTATATTTACACCCATTCACCCCTCTAAATGTCTGTACTAGCTTCTTCAATTCGTATCAGAGCCTTGTGCTCACTATTTTGAAGTGTTTTAACTTCTAAGCTAAAGATCTTCCATGGCTAGTATTTTGGCACTAGATTTGATTGAAGGGCAGAGCAACACTGGACCACCCTATTTTGATGGGAAAGAATACAATGCATGGAAAAATAAAATGAAGGCTTTCCTTAAATCAAAGGATCCATAGGAATGTGATGTTGTTAAGAAATGAATTGATCCAAATGTTGAGTTTGGAAAAGTTGCGAAGGAGGATGGAAAATTTCCAGAACCTTCTACTATTGTATTAAAAGAAAAGTTGGCAAAGAAAGAAGCATTAGATGAAAAAGCTATTTATTCACTTTATTGAGCTTTCTCACCAATTGAATATAACAGAATTTTTTCTTGTTAAACATCAAAAGAATATAAAGATAGGTTACACATTACATATGAAGGAACAGACTGAGTGAAGGAAACAAAAGTCAACATTTTGCTCTAACAATATGATTTGTTAAGATGAAGCTAGGAGAGTCTATTGGTGATATGTTTAGTAGATTCACTAAAATAGTGAATGGGCTAGCATATCAAGGAGAATTGATTTCTGGACCGATGAAAGTCAACAAACTTTTAAGAGGACTTTCAAAGGATTGGAACAACGTTAAGACTTTTATCCGCAAAACACTTAGGATCTTGTCTTTATCAATTGATAAGCTAGTTGGGACTTTGCAATCCTATGAAGCAGAATGGCTTAATGATGAAGATGAAACATGAGGTAAGAAGTCCATTGCACTTAAATCTAACATTGATTCTAATGATATAGTTCAAAACATGACATGGGCGAAGAGCAACTTGCCCTTCTAATCAAGAAAGTTAGAAAACTTAAACAAGAAAAGGAGGAAATTCAATTGGAAGAAACAATCTAGATAAACTGGACAAAGGAGAATAGTGGAAGAAGAAGATATAGGTAAAGATGCAATTTATTTTGAATACAAGAAAAATGGGCACATCAAACCAAACTATCCTTTACTAAAGAAGAAGAAAGGAAAATATGAAAAGTACAAGAAGGCTTTGAAAGTTGAGACATGGAGTGATACAAAATGTGAAGAGAGTGATGATGAATATGTCAATATCTATCTGATGACATACTCAGACTTAGATTTTGGAACAAACTTAGATACGAACTCAAAATTAGACAAGGAAATTGAGGTAACCCATTCTAAAGTTCCAATCAAAGTTTCTAAATATATTAATGAGCTTTGCTTAAATCTTAGGTCCACTCTCGAAAGGATGTTTGAGCTAAAAACAGAAAAGTCCCAATTGAAATAACAAAATCTTTCTCAAAAGAAAAGTTTGAAGGTTTAAAAAAAGAGTTTTTGGAAATCAAGGAAAATCATGATTTTCTTTTTCAGGAAAATGAATCTTTGAAAAAGGAATTTTCTAATATCACCACAAAATTTTCAAATGGTTCAAAAACTTTAAAACATATTATTTTTATTCAAATTACTTATTATAATAAGTATGAACTTGGCTATAATAAGGAAAGTGAGTCTTTGATAGATTTTCCAAAGATCAAGGAGAGACTCAAATAGAGACCTCCTAGACGAGCTTACAAAAATCACTTCCAAAAGAATTTCACAAAACCTATTGGTTAGAGCAATCTCGAGTGTTCTAAATCTAGAGACATAGAACATTTTGAGAATGAATGTTCCAGAGTCTAGAAACTTGTTAAGAAGGACTAGATAAACAAAGCTTATACCACTAACTCTCTTGGACTCAAGAAAGTCAAGGTACCAAAGAAAGTTTGAGAATATTCTTTGATTGAAGTTAAACTTCAAAAGAAAAAGAAAATGGTACTTCGATAGTGAATGTTCAAGACACATGATAGGAGATTCAAGTACTTTCATCAGACTTGAAAGGATAAAAGGTGGAACCGTCTCTTTTGGAGGAAACAACAAAGGAAAAATTGTTGGACTTGGAACCATGAAAATTGGAAGCCTCATCATCAACAATGTTTGTTTAGGACCTTACCAAAGAAAAAAAACAATGTTTGTTTAGGCAAAAGCCTCAATTACAACCTTCTGAGCATCAATCAATTGTGTTACACCAAATTCAAAATAATCTTTTAGGAAAATATATGCTTTGGAACAAGTCAATACTTCTCTCAATCATTTACTATTTGGAGACATGGCAACATATATCTTCTGGACATAAATCCAGATTCTGCTTAATGCCTTATTTCTATTCGAGATGAAGCAAATATGTGGCATTGCAAGCTTGGACACATCAGGATGAAGCAGATTTCTAAAATATTATCTAAGAAGCTTGTTTGTGGATTTGCTAACATAAGTTACAAGAAGTTTGAATTATGTTCAGCTTGCACATTAGGAAAATAGGTAAGAAGTTCTTTCAAACCAATAAATCATGTTTCTTCTAATCGTGTCTTGCCATTTCTACACATGGATCTCTTTGGACCTATTAGAACTCAAAGTATTGGAGTTAAGAAATATTGTCTGGTAATAGTAGATGATTATTCTCAATTTACTTGTGTGTTCTTTTTGACAAATAAAGTATAGACCTTATCGTATTTTTCAAAGTTTGCTAAAAGGGTTCAAAACGAGAAAGGTTATACAATTTCTAGCATCAAAACAGACCATGGGGGAGATTTGAAAATCAAGATTTTATAGATTTTTGTGACAAAAATGGATTTCGGCATATTTTTTCCTCTCTTGACATTCTAAAACAAAATGGAGTTGTAAAAAGGAAAAATGGCTCTTTACAGAAAATAGCCAAAACTCAACTAATTGAAAGCAAAGTTGCTTCTCATTTTGGACAAAAATAGTTTCTATTGCTTGTTACACAATTAACAAAGTCTTTCTGAGGCCCATCCTGGAAAAAACCCCCTATGAGATTTATAAAGGTAGAAAACCAATTGTCTCTCATTTTCATGTATTTGGTTGCAAATGTTTTATTTTAAAAAATGCAAATGACCATCTAGGTAAGTTTGAAGAGAGATAAGACAAAGGAATATTTCTTGGATGTTCTATTACAAGCAAGGCATATGGAGTCTTCAATAAGAACACTTCACACTATAGAAGAATCAATAAATGTGAAGTTTCTAGAATGAGATCAGATTTAACAGGATTAAACTCTATTGGAAAATTTAGAACTTATTTTAGACTCATGAAAGTGTGAATTTATCAAATAGAATGATCCAACTAAGGAGAAAAACAAATGACCTCAAGAAGAATTTTTTCAGATTCAAAAATTCAACACGGACTTCTGAAGAACATGAAGAAGGAGAAAAATACAATAAGAACTGGAAGCATAAGTCAAGTCATCCTCATAATCTTATTATTGGCAACATTGAAGAAGGAACCCGAACAAGATCAAATAAAAACAAGGAGACAAATGTTATGGCACTTAGTTATGAGATTGAACCTAAAGGAGTAAAAGAAGCTTTGACAAATGAAAGCCGGATAGAAGTAATGCAGGAAGAGTTTCAGCAATTCAAGATTAATGATGCATGTAAATTAGTGTCTAGGCCAAAAGAAAGATCGGTGATTGGAACAAAGTGGGTGTTTAGAAACAAAATAGATGATCAAGGGAAGGTAACTATAAATAAAGCAAGACTCATGGCCAAAGGATATTCTCAAGTTGAAGGAATAGACTATGACGAGACATATGCTCTTGGGGCCAGGTTAGAAGCCATAAGGCACTTGCTTGCTTATGCTTGTTTTCATAACTTCAAATTGTTTCAAGTGGACATCAAAAGTGCCTTCCTAAATGGCTTCATTCAAGAAGTCTACATAGAACAACCCTTAGGTTTTGAAGAACCCAAAAAGCTAGATCATCAAAAGTGCCTTCTTAAAATGATATTTAAGTGTACCTTTTAAAAATTTTGGTACTTATGTGTTCACTCATGCTATGTTTTAACACTTGGAGTGTACTTCTTCCCAAAAAAACTGTCAAAACAATATGGACTAAAGCATTAAACAACATGTGGTTGGCTCTAACTTTTGAAAAAACATTCTCTAAATAGTTTTGAAAATTGACAAAACTTATCTATAGTAAAGACATGGTTTCTATTGATAAGTGTTTTTTAGGTGGAAAGTTTAATGCGATGCCATTAAACATTATCAATCAAAACCATAGTCAAGACTGAATTATTTCCTTCCATAAATGTTATGTCAAATGGCTTGGAAGGAGGTAAAATACTCATGCAATGGCTAGTGGAGATTGATTGGATTCCTTATGTAATGCCCAAGTCCATGGCCAATGGCCCATGGTCGACTTATTTAGGACCTTATGGCCACTTCTCACAGGGTTAATATTGAGGGTGTTACACCTTACCTTATATATAAAGAGCTCAAAAAGAAAGTTCTCCAAAATATCTCTTGAAGATTTAGATTTCTTGCAATGTTAGTCTAGAGGCTTAATTCTTTCCAAATCAGAATGCTTGACTTATGGAAACCTAAACTGCTGTATGGGTGGTAATATTTTAGGGAAATTTTATTCTTGGCAATTCTAAAACAGTTGCATCTTCTAAGCAAGATCCAAGCTAGTGGGTAGATTAGCTGGATGATGCTGCGGAGATTATGTCTAAAGGTCAGCTTGGACAGAGAAGTATAAAAAGAGATCTCAAAGCGGAAGAGGGTAAAATGCAACGAGAATTGAAGCTTGCAATTCCTACATACTAAAGAGTATTTTCCAATCAAATACATTTGTCTCTTTGAGCAACAGTGTGTAAATACTTAGAGGTTGAGAATGTGTGAGTAGTTGTTCACATGAGTTTGAGTAGTTATTACTCAAATCTTGTAACCTCTAATTGGTTTAACTAGTGGAACCCAGCCAATAGGCTATTAGAGTGGGAGAGTGGACATACATTTGTCAACGCTGAACCATTACAAACATCTGTGTACAATTTTCTATCCTTTACTCTCTTTATTTTATTAGATAGAAATATTTGCAAATTCATAAAATCTGACCATTACACACTTTGTTATAACAAGTTATTCTGTTGTGATATTGGTTTTAAATTTCTCTAAGTTCTGTAACATCACATATTCACGCCCCTTTAAGTGATCATACTATCCGTGTCACTAACAATCCCCAAAATAACCAAATTGAGCTCTCGTTTTTACCCTTTTCTTTTTTGATTTTACGTATTTCTTTGAGATATAAGAGGGGTTAATGGATCATTAAGTTTGGGCCTCTTAATTAATTTTAGATGGGCTTTTCTGATTAGCACGTAAGATTACGGGTCAAATCGAGGAATTGAATATTTTTATGCATAATAATTCTGTGGGTTAAAAGTTCAACATCAAATGGGATTAAATTACTCAACTGAACATTTTTCTACATAATAAGTCTTTATTCAAAAAGTATTTGATTGCGGTCAATTGACTACGCCACGCAAATACACTAAGCACCACAACTGCTAAATTACATCGAGCAACTAATCGATTAGGCACTATTATATTTACCAAACAATGGATAGGACATTAGAAATCCTATTGATGTCATTTTATCTTCTTTTACCCGGCTACATAATCCAGATTACCAAACATGTCCGAGAATGATTTGACATCGAATTCAAAACCGACCAAGTTCGTTATAAAAGTTCTATTGGTTTAAGTGAGCATTGGAAACTAATGGTTGTTTAAAGGTGGAGGGGTTTCTCTGAATTAGTTTAGAGCCCACTTCGCTATAGGCTTGGAATCTCCAATTGCTCCTTGACTTCAGAAAGCGCATATTCGTATATGTATGTTTGATTGTGTCATGGCATAGGAAAACCTCGGCTCTACTCTCATTAGTATAGTGATGGAGCGACAGTAAGGGACTCGCTAACTAGTAATGATTCCAACCCAATTTTTTTTTTTTTTTGCGAGTATGAAATTCTTATGATATTGTCACATGTTATCGTGGAACCCATTCCCCCACCTTTTTAACCATTTAAACATTCACAAACATCCACATTGCTTCTCCTTAGAATTTGGGCAAGCTTCGAAACAAATCCTACTTTATGAGCTTATTTTGCATGAGTAAAATATTAGTTCAAAATCTTGTCAAAAAAAATCTTAATAAAAAAAAGAACCTAAAGTTCAGTGATATGGTAATATCTTGTATTTTGTTATTGATAAATTTGTAGCTGGCGCACTCTTTAATGTACTCAAAATTGAATCAAGATTTGGATGATTGGTGTTTAAAACTTTAAAAGAAGATCATTCATATTTGAATACAGATTTTGTGACGAATTGCTGATTGCGCTCACTGAAGCTAATTTCCTGGTTATTGGTACGATTGACCATCCCTAAAAAGATAAGTCCATCTAGAAATGCTTCGGAGATCAAAGAGCCTCCTTAATGTGTTTATTGCTGTGGTTCCCTCCTTCCTCTAAAGTGGATTTTCCTAGGAAAACATCCTACCAGAATAAAACTGCGAAAGCCTAAGAATGATGGATGCTTTGTATCTTCCTTAATTATTGAACAAGGATAACCTAAAAAGAATTCATTTTCGGTAAGGCATGATTCCACATATAAAGTATCAATGTATTCGATGAAGGAAGAAAGGGAAGGACCCAATTCGGAAGTGTTGCTCGATTATTCAATGCTAAAATACGTAGACTAATATGGCATCAAATAAGTTCCAATACAGTCCATCGTCAATTAATAGCAAAAGTAGAAAAAAGTTCAACAAAGCAAATCAAATAAGCAGAAGTATAATCAAGGATAAATCTCAATGAGAGATCGAAGGCCCAGTCGAGAGACAATCTTGTAACCACTAAACCCAGCATCAGAAATTAGCTTTGCCCACTCCTTTTCATCCCTTTCTTTCCCATTGAAGTTCACCATCATCAACAAGTCAAAGAAGAATTGCGTTTCGGTGGATTTATGATCTTCTATTTGATTGCCAACCACCATATCTATCATAATCACTTTTCCGGCCTTGCCTTGACCTGACACTGCTTCTCTACATCGCTTCAGTATCTCAATGCATTTTTCGTCGCTCCAGTCATGCAATATTAACTGTATTAGCATGAGTTTTGGACAACCAGTAGGAGGTTAGGATTCTTATTGGAACAGTAATGTAAAAAAAAAAAGTCCATATAAAAAGTCTCTTTTTCACTCACATGCGGAGGTTAACAAGATTGGCACTAACTCACATGGACTTCCAATGCGAATAGTTTATGTAAGAGTTGCTCATAGATACATTCATGATATGGAAAGATCTAACCAAATTTAGTTGCATTCATCTGTGCTTTTGATTAAGCAAACTCAATGGCCACTTTAAACTCAGATTTTTGCAAAAATGCTCCATGGAAAAATGGATACATCTATTTGGACAACACATAACAATATAGACAAAATCTAATTTATGACAATGAGATGATTGACCAGTAATCGATATAGTTTTTCCTATATATATTCATAGTGATTGCAAAGAAATCCGTAGTCATGTATATTGTAAAAATCAAGTGATTGGGTAAGTAGAATTGAATTGCAAACATGGATGACCTTTATCATTTGAGACATAAGGTAGAGGCGTAGTACTTACCTTGAGAATGATTGCATCTGCCGAGGGAATCTCCACAAACATGTCGCCTCCGACAAACTTCAACCTCTCACTTCCGACCAAACCATCCACCACGTGTGGCTGATCAAGAACCGTGCACTCCAAGTGCGGGAACGCCTCCGTGATGGCCTTGCTCAGCGTCCCAGTCCCGCCTCCAACGTCAACCACCGAGCTCAGCCCCTCGAACAGTCCCCTACATGTATCCACCACCGCCTTTGCCATTAGACTTGAGTCGCTGGCCATCGCCTCGTTGAACAAGCTGTTGATCTCAGGACTGCGCCAGGCGTCCCACGCGGGCACGCCGTACGCCATTTCGAATGTTGATGGATGGACATCTTCGCCATCCCTCAACCACGCGCTCAGATACTGCCAATGGCCCTTGGGGAAAGGTGTCAGTGCGAACAACGCATAGGCCGCTATACTCGAGGGGTTGCTCTTTACGAGGAGATGGGACACAGAGTTGAGCGCATAACCAGTTTGGCGGTTTGCTTCTTCAAGGTCCCGTAGCTCGAAGAAGCCGGAGTGGACGAGGATGCGCATGAGGCGACGGACGTAGTGAGCTTTGGTGGGTTGGACATCAAGCGCAGAGACGAGTTCAAGGAGGGTTATGGGTCGGCCATGGTGATGGATTAGGTCGGGTATGCCTTGTTCAATGGCCCACTTTAGGCACAATGAGTTGATGAAGCTATATGTGTGGTTCAATATGTGGGCTTGAGCTCGGAGTAGCTCACTACCAGTTGCACCCCCATCTCCATTTCCCAAATTCATGTCGAAAACACCTTCCTCTGGAATCCTTGAACCACTTACAATATGCATGTTTGCTACCTTTACGTCGTATATATATAGAAGTGGACCCTAAAAAGAAGGAAATGGATATTCCGGGCCAAGAAGAAATCTCAATAAAGCATGAATTTGGTGAAGAAAAGTTGGTCGTATTCATCAAAGTCAAAAGAAATTTCAATTCCTAATCAAGCCCGATTACATATATTAGCAAAAAAGGAAGGGGATATTCATAGACAAGAAGAAATGAGCAAGTTCTTAATTGGCAATGACAATTAACAAGATTTGTTGCTAAAGACAAGTGAAAGTGTGAGAGTTGAGAAATAAAACTGGTGGGTCTTTGAACCTAGAAAGGAAAACGATAATATAAAGAAAGAATCAAGAGATAAGAAGAGTAAGAAGAAATCTCATTAGCTCACAAACTTGGTGAAGAAAATTTGTCATGCCCCCGACCCTTGAGAATGCGATGATCCCCTATTTCACTTGTGGTCAAAGAATGCAACTTCCCAGGATGTGTTGCTGACCATTCTTTTTATCTTTCAATTATGCGCACATAGAAGCGATAACTAATCCTCGTACAACTTAACAATTTGAGATAGCCAAGAAAGTCAAACGGAAACACAATCAATAGTGCCAATTTATTCATCTTCTGATTAATCTTAGGAAGTCTACACAAACAGGCCCTTACCACGAGCTACTTCCTATAGAGCCAACCAAACAATTAGGGCCGGGGTTAATCTACTTCTTCTAAAATGCACCACCTACCGAATCCTCATCCAACGAACCTGAAAATGGTTATACAATAACCAATGAGATATAAATCTCAACGAGTTCTCGCCTTAAGCCCTAACTAGGGCACCAACTCGCCTTGGGGTACCTATCGCATGGTCTAATATCTTAAACAGGTCAATAGTAGAACAACCCTATGTCTTAGGCAATGGCTTAACCTATTTAGTAATCTCATGAACACATCGATAAGCAATCGACTCGCAAGCGACCTTACTCAGTCATACCATACCCTGTATGGTAAATATACATGCAATTCACAATTAATGCACCTTGCACTCTCAGCATTGCATTAATTAATCACACTTGAGTCGTATCGCAGGCGATTTCACCTGGGCCACAACACCACGCTCGGGTTGGCGGTCTATTGGTCCAAAACCAGGCATCGTCTTCCCCCATGAGGCACGGCTACGTCTAGATCCCTTGCCCATACGGTATTCCCAAAGGAGCATAGGCCCGGCCTCTACCGCGACTCACATTCGGACACCCGTTGGGAATTCCAACAAGGCAAACTTCGTCCCCCGATCTTCTGCCATGGTGACGGGTTCAATTAATTGACCACACGAGCACACTACCATGATCTATTTTAATCTTGCAAATTAGCCGATGCAAATGTGGTACATGTTCACAATATAAATCACTGCACATTTCTCATGTATAAGTTGCAGAAAGAATGATACATGGTCACATTTTATTTCAAAACCCATCTTGCTTTTACACCTCATAAAAGAATATACCATTCATATTTTCTCATAAAGCTTGACATATATACACTTGAATCCTCGAGGTTTTGCCTTTTTATAACCCATGCAATTGATATGCATATGTCTAGGCAAGTAATTAGAATAGTCAAGCACGCAGTGATTCCTAACAATCACATAATTAATCCAATCAACAGTCCAACAGCCTTTTATAATTACCGACACGTTGAATGATTCCCACAATTTAATAATAAATAAACCGCATTATTCATAATTAAACCTTAATCAATTATTATTAAAATTAATAATAATAATTCCGAATTTCATAAATAATAACAATCCCGAATTTGAGCAATAGCAACTAATTCCGAATTTAATAAATAATATTAAGTCCGAAATTAAATAATAATAATAATTCCGAATTTTAATAAATAATATTTATTTCGAATTTATAAATCATAATTAAAAGAAAGTATATCTTTTCGAATTTAAACGGTTTGGACCGAGCTAACCCATGGAGGAGGAGGGACTCCGTGGTAGCTTCCGGCCGGCTGGGATGGGCTTCGGTGACCAAACAGCAGTGGCCGGTTGGCGGAGGGTGGTCGCATGGCCAAATCAGTAGTAGGGAGAGGGATAATGGAGGAAGGAACGGTGGCAGCAGCTCCGGCTGGCTTGGACGACGGCGGACGGAGCTGGCAACGACTAGACATCTGGCTGGGTGACGGTTAGACAACGGCTAATCGGCCTAGCTCACTCTGGCGAGGAAACTAGGGGGAAGGAGGTCGAGAGCGGTGGCTTGGCTCGATTAGTAGGGTGGTGAGTAGTGGCCAGCAACTCTTGGGGTGCAGTTGGTGGCTTGGGTGGTTAAAGGGTGACGAACAGTGGCCTGGACGACAGTAGGCGGTGGTCGGTGGCTTCCTCAACCCTTAACCATAACCGAACATAAGGAGAGAAGAAGGAGCAAGTGGTTGGTTGCTTCGGCGGTTGACGTTGGTTCGAGGGTGGTCAAATGGTAGCAACGACCGATGGAGGTGAGCGGCAAAGGGGTTGAGATGACCAGCCATGACGGACGCAACCACAATAGAATAAGGAGAAGAATAACAAAGCTAGTTGGGGCTGGATGGAGATGGTGAGGCTCACAGTAGTCCCGAGAGGCTCGTAGGCGATTGGGTCGAGCTGCGATGGAGGCAACGGTCATTGACCGAAGCAACGACGGAGGAAAGGAGAGAGGTTGGTAGCTATGAAACCAGAGGGACAGCGGAGGAGAAGGGTTGGTTTGGGTGGTTGTTGGGCTCCGATAGCGGGCCGACGAAATGACAGCGAGCCAACGAAATGGTGGCATGGTGACGACGATTGAGGTGGTGGGTGAAGGGGGCGGTAGTAGCAAGGGAGATGCAATAGCAGCAACAATGGTTAGATTAACGGGTGGCTTTTTATGAATCGCACGTCCACAAAATCTTTAGTAGTCTATCCCCTTCGATTAGCATCTTGTGAGTGATTAGTTTAGAATGAGATCGACTAATAGTGCATTGATGACTATGCATTCATAAAATCCTTGATAGGTTAGAAAATCCAGGACGTCACAAAAGTCTTTTGTATTCATAGAAGTCAAAAGAAATTTCCTTTCCTAATCGAGCCAAATTACATACATTGGCAAGAAAGGAAGGGGATTCTTAGCCAAGAAGAAATGAGCAAGTTAACAACAAGCAATCACAATTAATGAGATTTATTGCTAAAAGACAAGGGAAAGTATGAGAGTTGAGAAATAAAATTGGTGGGTCTTTGAAGCTAGAAAGAAAATGATAAAATAAAGAAAGAATCAAGAGATAAGAAGAGCATGAAGAAATCTCATTAGTGCACGAACTTGGTGAAGAAAAGTCATTAGTGTTCATCGAAGTCAAAAGAAATTTCCTTTCCTAATTGAGCCAGATTGCATACATTGGCATGGATGGAAGGGGATATTCTTAGCCTAGAAGAAATGAGCAAGTTATAAATAAGTAATCACAATTAATGAGATTTATTGCCGAGGACAAGGGAAAGTGTGAGAGTTGAGAAATAAAATCGGTGGGTCTTTGATGCTAGAAAGGAAAAATGATAAAATAAAGAAAGAATCAAGAGATAAGAATAGCAAGAAGAAATTTCATTAGTGCATGGACATGGTGAAGAAAAGTCAATTGTAATCATCAAAGTCACAAGAAATTTCTTTTCCTAATCAAATCAGATTACTTGTATTGGCAAGAAAGGAAGGGGATATTCTTAGCCAAGAGGAAATGAGCAAGTTCTCAATAAGCAATCACAATTAATGAGATTTATTGCTCAAGACAAGGGAAAGTGTGAGAGTTGAGAAATAAAATCGGTGGGTCTTTGAAGGTAGGAATGAAAGATGATAATATAAAGAAAGAATCAAGAGATAAGAAGAGCAAAAAGAAATCTCAATAGTGCACAAACTTGGTGAAGAAAAGTTGGCCGTATTCATCGAAGTCAAAAGAAAATTCATTTCCTAATCGAGCTAGATTACATATATTGGCAAGAAAGCAAAGGGATATTCTCAACCAAGAAGAAATGAACAAGTTCTCAAAAAGTAACCACAATTAATGAGATTTATTGTTGAAGACAAGGGAAAGCATGAGAGTTGAAAAATGAAATCGGTGGGTCTTTGAAGCTAGAAAGGAAATATCATAAATTAAAGAAAGAATCAAGAGATAAGAAGTGCAAAAAGAAATCTCATTAGTGCACAAACCTGGTGAAGAAAAGTTAGTCGTATTTATCGAAGTCAAAAGAATTTTTTTCCTAATCAAGCCAGATTACTCAATAAGCAAACACAATTAATGAGATTTATAGTTGAAGACAAGGGAAAGTGTGAGAGTTGAGAAATAAAATTGGTGGGTCCTTGAAGCTAGAAAGGAAAGACCATAAAATAAAGAAATAATCAAGAGATAAGAAACGCAAAAATAAATCTCATTAGTGCACAAATTTGGTGAAGAAAAGTCAGTTGTATTTATTGAAGTCAAAAGAAATTTCCTTTCCTAATCAAGCTAGATTACTCTATAAGCAAATGCAATTAATGAGATTTATAGTTGAAGACAAGGGAAAGTGTGAGAGTTGAGAAATAAAATTTGTGGGTCCTTGAAGCTAGAAAGGAAAGACCATAAAATAAAGAAAGAATCAAGAGATAAGAAGAGTAAGAAGAAATCTCATTAGCGCATTAACTTGGTGAAGAAAAGTTGGTCATATTTGTTGAAGTCAAAGGAAATTTTCTCTCCTAGTTGAGCTGGATTACATATATTGGCAAGAAAGAAGAGGATATTCCCAGCCAAGAAGAAATGAGCAAGTTCTCAATAAGCAATCACAATTAATGAGGTTTATTGATGAAGATAGGGGAAAGTGTAAGAGTTCAGAAATAAAATCAGTTAAAAGAAAGACAATAAAATAAAGAAAGAATCAAGAGATAAGTAGAGCAAAAAGAAATCTCATTAGTGCATGAACTTGGTGAAAAAAAGTTGGTCATATTCATAGAATTCAAAAGAAATTTATTTTCCTAATCAAGCTAGATTACATACGTTGGCAAGAAAGGAAGGTGATATTCCTAGCTAAGAAGAAATGAGCAAGTTTTCAAAAAGCAATCATAATTAATGGCACTTATTGTTGAAGACAAGGGAAAGTGTGAGAATTGAGAAATGAAATTGGTGGGTCTTTGAAGCTAGAAAGAAAAGATCATAAAATAAAGAAAGAATCAAGAGATAAGAAGAGCAAAAAGAAATCTCATTAGTGCATGAACTTGGTGGAGAAAAGTTGGTCATATTCATCGAAGTGAAAAGAAATTTCCTCTCCTAATTGAGCCATATTATATATTGGCAAGAAAGGAATAGGATATTATCAACTAAGAAGTAATGAGCAAGTTCTCAATAAACAATCACAATTAATGAGATTTATTGCTAAAGACAAGGGAAATTGTGAGAGCCAGAAAATAAAATCGAGTGGGTCTTTAAAGCTATAAAGGAAAGACAATAAAATAAAGAAAGAATCAAGAGATAAGTAGAGCAAGACAAAATCTCATTAGCGTATGAACTTGGTCAAGAAAAGTTGGTCGTATTCATTGAAGTCAAAGGAAATTTCATTTCCTAATCAAGCTATATTGCATATATTGGCAAGAAAGGAAGGGGATATTCTTAGCTAAGGAAAAATGAGCAAATTCTCAATAAACAATCACAATTAATGAGATTTATTACTGAAGACAATGGAAAGTGTGAGAGTTGAAAAATAAAATCGATGGGTCTTTGAAGCTAGAAAGGAAAGACCGCATAATAAATAAAGAATCAAGAGATAAAAAGAGCAAGAAGAAATCTCATTAGTGCATGAACTTGGTAAAGAAAAGTTGGTCATATACATTTAGGTCAAAGGAAATTTCCTTTCCTAATCAAGCCAAATTACATACATTGGCAAGAAAGGTAATATTCCCAGCCAAGAAGAAATGAGCAAGTTCTCAATAAGCAATCACAATTAATGATATTTATTGTTGAAGACAAGGGAAAGAGTGAGAGTTGAGAAATAGAATCGATGGGTCTTTGAAGCTAGAAAGGAAAGACAATAACATAAAGAAAGAATCAAGAAGTAAGCAGAGTAAGAAAAAATCTCCTTAGTGCACGAACTTGGTGAAAAAAAGTTGGTTGTATTCATAGAAGTCAAAAGAAATTTTCTTTCCTAACTAAGCTAGATTACATACATTAGCAAGAAAGGAAGGGGATATTCCTAGCCAAGAAGAAATGTGCAAGTTCTCTATAACCAATCACAATTAATGAGATTTATTACTAAAGACAAGGGAAATTGTAAGAGTTGAGAAATAAAATCGGTAGGTCTTTGAAGCTAGAAAGGAAAGACGATCAAATAAAGAAAGAATCAAGAGATAGCAAAGCAAGAAGAAATCTCAATAGCACAAGAACTTGGTGATGAAAAGTTGGTCATATTCATAGAAGTCAAAAGAAATTTCCTTTCCTAATTAAACCATATTACATACATTGGTAAGAAAGGAAGGAGATATTGTCAGCCAAGAAGAAATGAGCAAGTTCTAAATAAGCAATCACAATTAATGAGATTTATTGCTGAAGACAAGGGAAGGTGTGAGTGTTGAGAAATAAAATTGGTCAGTCTTTGAAGCTAGAAAGGATAGATAGTAAAATAAAGAAAGAATCAAGAGGTAAGAAGAGCAAGAAGAAATCTCATTAGCACATGAACTTAGTGAAGAAAAGTTGGTCATATTCATCGAAATCAAAAGAATTTCCTTTCCTAATCAAGCCAGGTTACATATATTGGCAAGGTAGGAAGGGGATATTCTTAGTCAAGAAGAAATGAGCAAATTCTCAATAAGCAATCACAATTAATGTGATTTATTGCTGAGGACAAGGGTAAGTGTGAGAGTTGAGAAATAAAATTGGCGGGTCTCTGATGCTAGAAATGAAATATGATAAAATAAAGAAAGAATCAAGAGATAAGAAGAGCAAGAAGGAATCTCATTAGTACACAAACTTGGTGAAAAAAGTCGGTTTTTTTCATTGAAGTCAAAAGAAATTTCCTTTCCTAATCGAGCCATATTGCATATATTGGCAAGAAAGGAAGGGGATATTCTTAGCCAAGAAGGAATGAACAAGTTCTTAATAAGCAATCGTAATTAATGAGATTTATTGCTCAAGACAAGGGTAAGTGTGAGAGTTGAGAAATAAAATCGGCAGGTCTTTGATGCTAGAAAGGAAAGATGATAAAATAAAGAAAGAATCAAGAGATAAGAAGAGCAAGAAGGAATCTCATTAGCACATGAACTTGGTGAATAAAAGTTGGTTGTATTCATTGAAGTCAAAAGAAATTTCCTTTCCTAATCGAGCCATATTGCATATATTGGCAAGAAAGGAAGGGGATATTCTCGGCCAAGAAGGAATGAGCAAGTTCTTAATAAGCAATCATAATTAATGAGATTTATCGCTCAAAACAAGGGTAAGTGTGAGAGTTGAGAAATAAAATTGGTTGGTCTTTGAAGCTAGAAAGGAAAGACGATAAAATAACAAAAGAATCAAGAGAATAGAAGAGCAAGTTGGATGAGTTGATCTAATAATATTCACTAAAGCAAAAGCCAATTGAGAATCAAGAGAACATTTGGGAGCATATTTTAGGAAAATACTGCAATTGGTGGGCCGGTGGTAAAGATATTGAGCCATTTTTAAATGGAAGGCAAGAATCGTGCAAAGAATCCAGCCAACCACGGAATCATGAATGAAGATTAGCCAATTTAGATGCGTTCATGGGAATATGAATAGAAGCTAAAAAGGAAGTGAAAAGATTTGTAGGATTAATTTAGAAGTGAATTAGAGTGATTCATAGTCAATTCTCGATTACAAATCAAAGCCAAAATTCAGCAATTTTCCAAGAATCATCAATTGGCTCTGCGGATCTAAACTTTCTAACAATATGTGAGAGATTTTTTGCTCAAAGGAGGTTGCCATGAGCACCTTGTGGCATCATAGAAGAGGGGAAAAAATAGAGAGAGATGTCTTTGTCATCATCAGGGCTTCCTCTTTGAATCTACATTGCAAGAGCAAAGTGATCATCGTGAAGGCAGAAAATTTTAGAGACCAAAAATTCCTTGTTTCTGAAGGTCCTGTTCATCACTAGAGAGACCAGTCCTCTTGACCCATGCTTTCATTGGACATTGACAATATTCATGAAACTAAGTCAAGCATCTTTTCTTTAATTTGATCGTGTGTGATTTTTTTGTAATTGCATTTTCGTTTCTTGTCTAGATTAAGCTCCTAAGGAAGGACCTCATGACAATTCACATTTTTGTTTGATTCAGCAAGCAATCTCATGATCTCTTCTCTCGACAATGCTTAGCATATTCACAAGAAGTCATGGTAGGATGGAGGCTACACATGTTCATGGAGCCAATTCAATGCCATTCCTCATAGTGCTGTCGATGTACCCACTAACGCCACTATGCTGAGCAAGCTCAAACCATGCTAGATTTTCGGCACACCTATACGTTCCACCTTTTTGGCCACAACCAGCAAGTTCTCGACCATGCCCAGCAATTCCTCAACACCTCATTTGTTGTTCGGCAATAGTTTGACTTGTCTAGTAAGGCAATTAACATCCCTACGGCCATGGCAACCTTTTGCAACCACTACCAACAAACCTAACACTCTAGATCAGTCCTGTTGAGCTCCATTGTTGTTACCTAGATTTCCAAACTATCCTTGCAACACTAGTAGAATTTCCTAGTAAATTCTAATTCAGCTAATGACTTGGTGAGTCTCCCAACAATTCCACAAACTCACATCGAGTTCCTTGTATCCTTGTTTGTTCTTGCATGCTTTCTAGCAAAATTTTCATTAAGCTGGCAACCGTAGAAGCCCACCAACTTGTTGCGATCTCAATTTAGTCACTTTTCATTCATTTTTCATTGTTCTGATTTCATTAATTCTAGTCTCCTCAAGGAAGCATGGTTGTTCACCTTTATTTGTTTGGTTCTCCCATCAACTGCCCTTGCTTGGCTTGTGGTTTTCCTTGATTGACCTCAATTGGTCTATTTAGGTATGGGTTGTTGTTTAACCTTCCATGATGAATTGGCTTCCTTAAACTTACACAATTAACACTTAAGCGGTTTTGGTTCTATTTAATGGTCCCCATACGTTGACCAGGGCATATTGGGCTTTTGGACCTTTAGACACTAAGGTCTAACCTAGTATTGTCTTGCATGGCTTGCTATGGTTGATCCAATTTGGCATATTATCAATAATGTGATTAATTCTAATTGCAATATGTATTTCAAGGCATTGGTATTGTATATCATGCATAATACTCATGCACACTATCTGCATATTTTTCTAAAGTAATAGTTTCCAAAAACCTCATGGTGATGGAATGTCATGCCCTTAACCTTTCTACCCCAAGTTATGGGCATGCGACCTCGAGGTCATTGTTTTGCGATGTCATAGGATACATCACTGACCCATTTTTTTTATCTTTTGATTATGCACATGCGGAAGTGTACCACTTCATCACCCAACCATAAACAATAAGCATAGCAAGGAAAATATGTAGACAAAATACACTTTTTATACATGCATCATTAGCAAATCAAAAGTTGGATAATTACAAGCCTGCTACTTGGGCTTTTTCTAATTTAAACCAAAAGGGGTCAGGGTTAATACAAGCCCCTCTATCTCCAACATATTTACTTCCAAATCAATAGGCCCACCAAAGTGAACGGGATGCATATTTGAACCTACAAGCTTGAAAATATATAAACAACAAATGAATCGAAACTCAACAAGTAAATTGTCAAAAAAAGTATCAGAAAAGTCCTAAATCTATTGCATTTGTGCCTATTTAGTCCTATACCTTTTAATAGTGTTGATTTAGTCATAAATCTATTGACTTAGTGCCAATTTAGTCATAAACATTTTAATGGTGTCAATTTAGTTTTAAACTTTTGACTTGATACCAATTCAGCCATTTTAGCTAATTTTGGCTAAGTACTAAATTGGCACTAAGTCAAAAGATTTAAAACTAAATTAGCACTAACTCTATATCAACACTATCAAAAAGCTTAGGACTAAGTTAGCATCGAGTGAAAAGTTTTAGGACTAAATTGGCACAAAATCAAAAGACTTATGACTAATGGCACAATTAAAATGTTTAGAACTAAATTGGCACTAGTAATAAGTTTGGGAATTTTCTGACACTTTTCTAGTAAATTGTCTAATCCTAGAATAGGAGGATCCCTCATATCGAAAATACACCAAACATTGGACTTAACATGTCAATGGCATATCAATGGCAAAGCATTTGCTTTGCCCTATCTATGAACATGACAGAAAACCTAAATTCCTAACTTGCATATGTAATTAAAGAATCCAAAACATGTGTACTTCACAAGTCAAGCATACAAGCATCCATAACACATCACATGGTTTTCAATTATCACTGCATGTTGACTATATGCATGTGTCTATTCTGACTTACCCAATGCATGCTTATCTTTGACTTTGCATTCCACATCAATCATATTTTACTCATGCATATATTGGCACTCATAACAGATTCCTTGACCAATGTTTTGGCTTGACCAAGCCCCCTCGGCTTGATTGAGACCTCTAGCTTCATGTTGGGCTTCTTGACTCGACTAGGGCATCTCAGCTTGACCAAGACTTTAGCTTCCGATTGAGCTTTCGAGCTCAAATCCAAGCATCCTATTGATGTGGGTGCATCTCGTTCACATTAACAAGGCAATGTAATGTGTCATTTGGGATAGAGGCATGCTCTTGGACCATCCCTCATCCCAACCTAATATTGTTCTTTTGAGGCATACTCCTGGACCATCCCTCTTAAGGATTTTTATTTGGCGTGGCCAAGATGCATTTACGTCATTTATCCATCAAAGATTTTAAACAACAATCTACAAGCACTTATCAACCTATGATTTTTTTTTCATGATAGTTTCTTGCAACAATAAACAAGCACATGGTAAAACATAACCAAAAGATCATGGTTTCTCATAATTTGACAATCATGTGGTAATATTAGACTTTCCTTGTACTAATCATGCTCGTGATAGAATATACTAACTCCCGAACCTCAAAACCCAAGCAAAACATGAGTAAACCATACAAAATTAGCATATAAGCTTCCTCTTACTAGAACAAGCAAGACCAATCATAAAAAACCATCCAAGTAAAATGCAAGACCAAAAAGCCTTCTTACAAGCTTCTTTCTCGAGTCTCTCTTTAGATCATCAAAGGCTACTAATTAGGCACATGCTTCAAGTTGGAAACCAACCAAAATCTTGTCTCATCTCAATTAACCTTCTAGAAGGTGTACTTAATAGGGCTAATAATGCAAATCACTATTCCTACACATGATCATTAATGTGAGCAAGACAATAATTAGGCTTAACTTGGGCAAGGCTTGGGCTTGATTCACCTAATTGGGCCTTCCAATAGGCATGTGGTCCATTGGGCCCTTGCTTAGATGTGAGGCCCATGGGCTCCTAATGGATGGCCCACTTTACAAGACCAAAGAATTGGGGTCCAAAATTATGCATGGGGATCTATCTCGACTAAGCTAGAAAGGAAAGCTTCCAAACTATCCTTATTCGAAAATTTATAACCGGACCAAGATTCATAGCTAAACTTCAATAGGAAATGCTCCTAATACGGCCTATTCAAGTTGGGCGGCCTCTTAGAGTGTCGCTTGTGTGACTCATGGTTGATTCGAAAATCAATCCCGATTTGAGTCTTATCGATCCATGGATTAGTCTTAGTTGTCATTAATCAAGCAAAATTAAATTATTTTTGTGAAGCATGTGGTTTTACAAAAGTGGCTTAGGGCCGTTGGGGATTAGTATAATGACTGTGTGGAATCACCTGCTATTCGGCGATGTATACTCTCATTGAATCGATCTACAACATTTTACTAGTTAAATTATTTGCACGAAGCATGTGGTTTTGCGAAAGTGGCTTAGGGCCATTAGTGACCGTATGGAATCACCTGCAATCCAGTGATGTATACTCTTGTTGAATCGATCTACAACATTTTGCTAGTTAACTTGTGATTGCATAAGGTCGTCCTGCATCGATCCTTATGGTCGAGCTATTTTTCCATGATCGAGTACTCTAGTAGAGCACATTTTCCAACCCTCAATTGCTTCTCTTAATCGAATAGTTGACTCATGGTCTAGTCCTATCATTAGTGCATCAATAATTTGAGACACTTTTCTTGTTGAGTTAGGGTCCGAATCAAGGATGTCACAACTCTTCCCCCCATAAAAGAATTTCATCCTCAAAATTAAAAGTCACCCGATTCCTTGAAAAGATGTGGGAGCTAACATCTCATTATCTCCTGACTTTCCCAAGTTGCTCATTTCGTCCTATGATGTTACCAAATCACTTTCACTAAGTAAAAATGACTTTATTCTACAACACTTGCTCTTTCCTATCCATGATCTACACCAGCTTCCTAATATACAACATTCTATCATCCACATCGATCTCTTCAAAGTTAAGCATGTGTGCAGGATCAAGCTCATACTTTTCAACATGGACATGTGAAATACATTGTGAACCTAAGCAAGATTAGGTGAAAGTACAAGCCAATAGGCTAAAATCCCTATTCCTTCTAAAATTTCAAAGGATCCAACATACCTTGGGCTAAACTTTTTTCTCTTATTGAATCACGATGTACCTTGCATAGGTGATGCCTTGAGCAAGACGTGGTCACCTACTTAGAACTCTAGATCTCCACCATTTAATTACATAACTTTTATGGTGGCTCTAGGTTGTTTTAAGTCTATCTCTAATTATTTTAACTGCATTTACTAATAGCTAGACAAACTCAAGGCCAATGATCCTTTTTTCCCCAACCTTATCCTAACAGACTAGAGTTTTGCAAGCCCGACCGTACAATGCTTCCAACGGTGCTATCTTGATGTTCTTCTAGAAACTATTATTATTGGCGAACTTGATGAGATATAGGTGCTTATTGTCCCTTCCTCTAAAGTTGATAATACAAACTTGTAACATATCTTCTTGATTTCAAGGTTGTCTGCGGTAATGTCTAGATCTTTAGAAGTATTTCCAACTTGAACATGCTTTTGCTATACCATTCTGATGAAAATAAAACCTCCCCCGAAGATGGTCTATGCTCATTCTATTGTTCCCTCTTACAAACCTACATTCTTTGCATTCTATGGTAGATAGTGTACTTCATTCAATGATGACTACCTTAGAGTTCTGCACTTCCTATTGAATGATTATTCATACTCTTCCTTGGGCAAAATGATACCTCGTGCCGAAAAATGCCAAATATTGGACTTGATATGTCGATGGTAGATTAATAGTAAAGCATTTACTTTGCTTTATCTTTGAACGTGATAGAGGACCTAAATTCCTACCTTGCACATATAAATAAAGAATGCAAAGCATGAATACTCCACAAGACAAGTGTATGAGCTTTAATAACACGTCAAACAGTTTCCAATTGTCAACACACCTCGACTATACACATGTCTATTCCAATGTACTTTTAATGCATGCTTATCTTCGGCTTTCCATTGCACATGAAACATATCATATTCTTGCATATACCAACACTCATAAAAGGTTCATTTGTCACTTTCCTAGCTTGATTAAGCCATCTCGACTCAATTGAGACTCCCACTTCATGCTGGGTTTCCTAGCTCAATCAAGGCATCTCGGCTTGACCGAGGCTTCCAACTTTTGGCTAGGCTTCTAGGCTCAAATTCAAGCATCCCGTTGACGTGGTTGCATCTCATTCTTAGTAACGAGGCAACGTAACGTGTCATTTAGGATAGAGACATACTGTTGGATCATCCCTCATCTCAACCAGATTTATCCTCTTTAAGGCATACTCCTGGACCATTCCGTTTAAAGATTTTCCTTTGGCATGGCTAAAATGCGTTTACAACATTTATCTTTCATTTATGTGACCACATGTACAAACAAAAACCAAAACCGATTCTTATCTTCACTTTAAAACATAACCAAAAGATATTGTCTAATCCTCATATAGGAGGATTCCTCATATAAGAAACATACCAAACATTGGACTTAACACGTCGTTGGCATATCAATAGAAAAGCCTTTGCTT
Source organism: Corymbia maculata (assembly GCA_014182735.1). Lineage (NCBI taxonomy): Eukaryota > Viridiplantae > Streptophyta > Magnoliopsida > Myrtales > Myrtaceae > Corymbia > Corymbia maculata. The sequence goes on from CM024689.1 coordinate 26,741,435, forward strand.
TGCCCTATCTATGAACATAACAAAGGATCAAAATTCCTACCTTGCACTTGTAATTAAAGAATCCAAAATATGTATACTTCACAAGCCATGCATACGAGCATCCATTACACATCACATAGTTTCCAATTATCATTGCACCTTGACTATATGCATGTATCTATTCTGACTTACTTTTAATGCATGCTTATCTTCGGCTTTTCATTACACGTCAAGCATATTATACTCATGCATACATCATCACTCATAAAAGATTCATTTATTAATATCTTGGCTTGACTAGGCCCTCTTGACTTGACCTAGGCTTCTAGCTTCATGTTGGGCTTCTTAGCTTGACTAAGGCATCTCGGCTCGATCGAGGCTTCCAACTTTCGGCTGGCCTTCCAAGCTCTGATCCAAGTATCCCGTTGACGTGGATGTATCTCATTCTCATTAATGAGGCAACGTAACACATCATTTGGGGTAGAGGCGTGCTCTTGGACCGTCCCTCATCCCAACTCAATATTGTCCTTTTTTAGGGGTACTTTTGGACCATCCCTCACAATGGTTTTCCCTTGGCATGGCTGAGATACATTTATAGCATTTTTCTCTCATTTATGTGACCACACATGCAAGCAAGCACCCAAACCAATTCTTATCTTCACTTTAAGTCAATACAAGAGTCTCAATGTCATTACCACTTGCAAGACAAGCACAATATTAATCCATCAAAGATTTTGAACAACAATCTACAAGCCTTTATTAAGCTATAATTTATTCATGACAATTTGTCACAATAATAAACAAGCGTATGATAAAACATAACCAAAAAATATCGGTTTCTCTTAATCCAACAATCATGTGGAAATATTAGACTTTTCTTGTACTAAACATGCTCAAGATAGAATATACTAACTCCCAGACCTCAAAATCCAAACAAATCATGAGCAAACCATACAAAATTAGCACACCAACTTCTTCTTACTAGAACAAGCAATACCAACCATAAATAATCATCCAAGTAAAATGTGAGACCAAGAAGCCTTCTTGCGAGCTTCTTCCTCAAGTCTCTCTTTAGGGCATCAAGGGCTACTAATTAGGCATATGCTTCAAGTTAGAAACCAACCAAGAGGCTAAATAGCTCAACTTTCTCACCTTCCCCCTTTAAAGTGAAGCCCAACCCTCCTCTTTCAAAATCAAAATCTTGTCTCATCTCAACTAAATTTCTAGAAGGTACAATTATAGGGTTAATAATACAAAACACTATTTATGCATATGGTTATTAATGCAAAAGCTTTCCGGACTAATAATTGAGACTTGACTTGGGCTTAGGCTTGGGATTGACAAACTCAAGCTTGACCTTGGGTAACTTTGGGCTTGGGCTTGACTCATTAGTTGAGCCTTTCAATAATCATGTGGCCCATTTGGGCCTTGCTTGGGCTTGAGGTCCATGGGCTCCCAATAGATGGCCCACTTTTACAAGACCAAAAATTTGGGGTCTAAAACTATTTATAGGGGTCTATCTTAACTAAACCGAAAAGGCAAGTTTCCGAACTATCTTTAATTGAAAATCCATTATCGCACCAAGGCTTGTTGTAATATCCTCGATTTCAGTCCATAGGAAATGGTCATGGATTAGTGGATTGAGAATTGGTCTTGGACGTGATATGTACCTTACTTGCACTTGTAAACAAAGATGCCATGAATTGTCTTGTGCTTTAGTTAAGGGTGTTGTACCTTATTCTGTGCTTATGTAGTACTATGAATTGATTGCTCGACCATAAGGATTGGATGTGGGTTGATCACGCAATGCCACAAATTGAGGAATGATCATGGATTGGCTCTATTTGGTCATGTTCCAATTGTGGGTGATTTTGCTTGATCATGCACTAGTCACGAACAATCATAATCAATTTTCTATGATCATGAGGTGACGGCACATTGATCGATCTATGACAACCAAGCGTTGACTCGAGAATGCACGACGAGCCACGAATAAGTTGTGGGTTAACCATGGCAAAGTAAGATAAACATGAGCTCAATTCAAGACTGAATCATCGAGCTATGTGCAGTCATGAACCCAACCATGCGATCGGCCAAGGATAGCCATAGAGCTGACTGAATTGATATATAGGCCACCTCATGTGGACAATTTGCCTACAACAAGGGATGCTAGCCATGAAAATGGACAAAAAATGTTCCAGTCCCTAAATTGTAATTTTGGAATCGAATAGGGGTATTTTGGTAAATTTTCATCTCATTAGAATTCTAGGATTTCCCTTAATCATCTAGTTATCATATGACTTAAGAATGAATGAGTTCGGGATCATCATTGCTTAGAAGTTGGAATAAATGGCCCAAAATCTTCTTGCAAGATTTGATTGGCTCATTTATGTGCAAGAAGCCAAACGACATAAATACGGCCTTGAGAATCAAGCAAAATCTTCTTGATTTTTATGGAAACCTTGGCACTAATGTCCAAGCTTTGAGCCTAGGTGCCACTTAAAAGAGAAACCACCACATTGTTGTTTAGATTTGTAATTACCTACTTAGGCTCTTAAATGAGCTCAATGATGCCAAGGATTAGTCACGCGCCCAAGGAAGTTCTAGATCAAATTTTAAGCTTGGTGAGCAAGTTGAATTAATGGACTTTGGCTTGTAGTTCATTAATGAAGTGCATGAGTTTCCTTAATTAGTCTATTAATTGTGAGTGTAAATCACCATTCTAAAGATTTGGTAATGATGGCCAAGGATAGAACCTTGTTAAGCAAGTTTAAATTAATCCAAGTTAGTAGTTCTTGCAAAAGACAAACTTGAAGAACAAGTGGTATTAATATTCTTTGGAAGAGAACAAAATAGAAGATTCAAGAGAGTGGCTTGGCATGGAGACCAAGTAGCACATGTTCTTTGAGAGTTAGTCCATAAATTGAATAGTTTGTGTCTGCTAAAAGACTTTAGACCATGATGACTCTATTTAGAGACTTGCCAGATGAGTTTAAACCTTAAGAGTGCTTCTTGAATCAAGACGAGAGAGAGAGAGAGAGAGAGAGAATGTAGAGAATTTGGAGAGCAAGTTGAAGAAGGGTTATGCGTATAGAGGCACCCAACCTCATTTCTTCACACACCACCACTTCATCTTCCTCTCCCACTCTCCTTCTCACACCCTCACCCTCACGTTGATCGTCTCTCTCCCCCTCTCTCATCCGTTCATTGGCATCAACCACTAGTTCCTTATTCCACCACCGTAGTTGTTAACTTATAATTGCAAATAAGTAGAATCTCTAACTCTTGGCTAGGGCGATAGCTTATGTCGTTGAATTTAGTTGTGCGCTCACTCGATATGTTAGTTGTGAGTACCTTCTCTAACCCTTGAATAGGTAGTGTGTTATTGTTACTTGAAATGGTTTTGTTGTTCTAAAATGATTTTCGTGTGCATTTGTTCTTGTTATGATATTTATGCAATTACTTATTTTGTTGAGATGGTGGTGCTTTTCTTCATGAATGCAAGTTTTCATGTACATATCTATGCAATTGCATCCTTACTTATGTATGCTTTGCTTATGATTCATTTTGTTGAGGGTCAGCACATCCCATACATAAAAAATGGGTTCCGTTAGCATTGAACAAGAAGCATATGCATGTCGGATCGGGCCTTTCTTGAGCTTAAATGGTATTCAGGCACATTATTCAAGTATTAAGTTTGGTCTAGATCAGTGTCAAGTATAGCGATTTGACTCCTAGGCTTTAATTCATGCTATACTCAAACTCATATATGGACTCAAAATCAGACAAGGAAATCAAGGTAACCCATTCTAAAGTTCCAATCAAAGTTTTCAAATGTACTAATGAGCTTTACTTAAATCTTAAGTCCACTCTTAAAAGGATCTTTGAGATAAAAAGAGAAAATTCCCAACTGAAATAATAGAATCTTTCTCAAAAAGAAAAGTTTGAGGTTTACAAAAAGAGTTTTTTAAAATCAAGGAAAATTGTGATTTTCTTTTTCAAGAAAATGAATCTTTGAAAAAGGAATTTTCTAATATTAGAACAAAATTTTCAAATGGTTCAAAAACTTTAAATCATATTCTTTATATTCAAATTACTTATTATAATAAGTCTAAACATGGCTATAATAAGGAAAGTGAGTCTGTGATAAATTTTCCAAAGATTAATGAGAGACTCAGACAAAGACCTCCTAGATGAGCTTACAAAAATCACTTCCAAATGAATTTTACAAAACCTATTGGTCAAAGTAATTTCTAGTGTTCTAAATGTGGAGACACATAACTTTTTGAGAATGAATGTCCCAAAGTCTAGAGACTTGTTAAGAAGAACTAGATAAACAAAGCTTATACCACTAACTCTCTTGGACTCAAGAAAGTCAAGGTACTGAGAATATTCTTTCATTGCAGGTAACCTTGAAAAGAAAAAGAAAATGGTACTTTGGAAGTGGATGTTCAAGACACATGACAGGAGATTCAAGTATTTTCATCAGACTTGAAAGGATAAAAAGTGGAGTTGTCTCTTTTGGAGGAAACAACAAAGGAAAAATTGTTGGACTTGGAACTATTATAATTGGAAGCCTTATCATCAACAATGTTTGTTTAGTCGAAAGCCTCAACTACAACCTTTTGAACATTAGTCAATTGTGTGACATTGAATTCAAAATAAACGTTCAAGAAAATATATGCTTAAGTCAATACTTGTCTCAGTCATTTACTAGTTGGAGACATGGTAACATATACCTTCTAGACATAAATCCAGATTCTACTTAATGCCTTATTTCTATTCAAGATGAAGCAAATCTATGGCATCACAAGCTTGGACATATCAGTATGAAGTAGATTTCTAAACTATCATCTATGAAGCTTGTCCGTGGACTTGCTAACATAAGTTACAAGAAGTTTGAATTATGTTCTGCTTGCACATTAGGGAAATAGGTAAGAAGTTCTTTCAAACTAATAAATCATGTTTCTTATAATCGTGTCTTGCCGTTTCTCCACATGGATCTCTTTGGACCTACTAAAACTCAAAGTATTAGAGGTAAGAAATACTATCTAGTAATAGTAGATGATTATTCTCGATTTACTTGTGTGTTCTTTTTGACAAATAGAGCAGAAACCTTCTCACTTTTTTCGAAATTTGTTAAAAGGGTTCAAAACTAGAAAGGTTAAACAATTTCTAGCATCAAAATAGACCATGGGGAGACTTGAAAATCAAGATTTTATAGATTTTTGTGACAAAAATGGATTTCAGCATATTTTTTCCTCTCCTGACATTCTAAAACAAAATGGAGTTGCGAAAAGATTAAAAATCACTCTTTATAGAAAATGGCTAGAATTCAACTAATTGAAAGCAATGTTGCTTCTCACTTCTAGGCAGAAATAGTTTCTACTCCTTATTGCATAATTAACAAAGTCTTTCTAAGGTCCATCCTAGAAAAAACCCCTATGAGATTTATAAAGGTAGAAAACCAATTGTCTCTCATTTTCATGTATTTGGTTGTAAATATTTTATTTTAAAAAATTCAAATGAGCATCCGGGTAAGTTTGAAGAGAGATTAGATGAAGGAATATTTCTTGGATGTTCTATTACAAGCAAGGCATATGAAGTCTTCAATAAGAACACTCACACTGTAGAAGAATCAATGATTGTGAAGTTTCTAGAATGAGATCAAATTCAACAAGATTAAAGTCTATTGGAAAATTCAGAACTTATTTCAGACTCATGAAAGTTTGAATTTATCAAACAGAATGATCCAACAAAGGAGAAAGACAAATGACCTCAAGAAGAATCTTTTCAAATTCAAAAAGATTCAAAACAGATTTCTAAAGAACATGAAGAAGGAGAAAAATACAATAAGAATTAGAAGCATAAGTAAAGTCATCCCCAAAATTTTATTAGTGGCAACATTGAAGAAGGGACTTGAACAAGATCAAAGAATAAGGAAGAGACAAATGTTTTAGCACTTAGTTATGAGATCGAACCTAAAGGAGTAAAAGAAGCTTTGACAAATGAAAGCCAAATAGAAGTAATGCAAGAAGAGTTTCAACAATTCAAGATTGATGATGTATGTGAATTAGTGTCTAGACCAAAAGAAAAATCTGTAATTAGAACAAAGTGAGTGTTCAAAAACAAAATAGATGATCAAGGGAAGGTAACTAGAAATAAACCAAGACTCATGGACAAAGGATATTCTCAAGCTGAAGGAATAGACTATAATGAGAAATATGCTCTTGGGGCCAAGTTAGAAGCCATAAGGCACTTGCTTGCCTATGCTTGTTTTCATAACTTCAAATTGTTTCATATGGACATCAAAAGTGCCTTCCTAAATGGTTTCATTCAAGAAGAAGTCTATGTAGAGCAACTCTTATGTTTTGAAGAACCTAAAAGCTAGATCATGTCTACCAGTTGAAGAAGGCTTTGTATGGGCCGAAACAAGCACCCCATGCTTGGTATGAAAGACTGGGTTATTTTTTGGTAAGCAAAGACAAGTATAATTGACACCACTTTATTTATTAAAAAAGAAAGGAAGGATCTTTTAATTGTTCAAATTTATGTAGATGATATAATCTTTGGTTCTTCTAATGACTTTTTGTGTAAGAAATTCTCTAAGTCTATGCAAGAATGAATTTTTAATAAACATGATGGAGAATTAACATTCTTCCTAGGTCTACAAGTCAAGCAAACTATACAAGGGACTTTCATATTTTAAGAGAAATATGCAAAGGATATTGTCAAGAAATTTGGTCTAAAAATTGTAAAAAGACCAAAACCTCCATGTCTAGTTCAACCAAACAAGACAAAGATGAAGGTGGAACAAAGATGGACCAAAAAACTTATAAAAACATGATTGGTTATTTACTTTATTTGACTACCCTCATCTTGATATTTTAGTTAGCGTATGCATGTGTGCCAGATTTCAGGCTAATCCTAGAGAATCTTATCTTACTTCTATCAAATGTATTATTAAATACAACACCACTAATCCAAAGTTAGGCCTATAGTATCTGAAGGGAACATACTTTACTTTAATTGGATACTCAGACGTTGATTTGGCTAAATGCAAAGTTGACAGAAAGAGCACCTCTGAGATTTGCCAACTTCTAGGACAAATGTTAGTGTCCTAGTTGTCGAAGAAATAGAACATTGTAGTACTCTCAACCGCAAAAGTAGAATATGTTACTCTTGATAGTTGTTGCTCGCAAATTCTATGGATAAGATGACAACCTAAAGACTATGAAGAAGAAGCCTGTACAGATATTAGATGTGACAATACAAGTGTCATCAATCTTACAAAAAATCATATTTCTCATTCCAGGGCAAAGCATATAGAGATTTGACATCATTTCATAAGAGATCACATGCAAAATGATAAAATAGATGTTCAATTCATTGATTCTAAGAATCAATTGTTAGATATCTTTACCAAACCTCTGGAGAAAGGTATATTTGAGTCTATTTGTAACAAATTGCATATTACTTACCCTTTTGTATAAAGTCCATATGACACAAGCAAAAAAGAATAAGCTTATGGAAGAGACAATATTCTGGAACATACTCAGACTCTCATGCTCATGAATTTGCAATTCAAATTTTGACACATAAGTTATTTTCTTTTGTGCTAAAATAGGTAATCAATAATAGTTTGCAAATATATTATCTAATTGTCTTATATCTATACTTGTTTAATTTTATTCTCAATAATTTTTTTGAATTTTGGAATCAATAACTATCATTTACAGTTTTACTTTCCATATTACAACTCTTATTTTACCTCAATTCATAATTTATAAAACCCCAAGAAACTATTTTTCTCTCATTCTCACTTTCCTTCTCTCATACATGAAATTAACTTCTTCAAAACCCTAAAAGCACTTTCTTTCTCTCTTGATTTATTGAACACGTTTTCTTATTCTAAAATGTTGTCTAAATCCTCCAAATCTACATCGTTTACTTCTCAAAGGCGATCTTCATGCATTGCAAGTAGAGGACCCATACCCACTTTGATCTCACAACATCATTTGGTGAAGCATCTCCAAGGAGCTCTGGACATTAATTTGAGTTTGAAGAGATCTCTAAATGTGTACCTCTTGTCACCATTACTCCTATTTCAGTAGGAGACTCAAAAGTTGTATTTAGATGATACGATTATTTGAAGAAATGAGGAGCATCATATGATTTTGCTCTAGATTTTTCGAAAGACCATGGTTATGCAAATAAGTCAAATTGATGGAAGTAGTGTTGACTATAAGAAATCTAGACCGGGAAAAGAAAAAGAAACTATTGAGTATGTTGGTCAAACACTTGACTCAAAAAATGGGTTTGAAAGTCAGTGGGAAGGAAATAAAGAAGACAATGATGAGAGGCTGTTCAAAATTTTCAAGTCAAAATGGGAGTTGCTGCTATAGTAGATAAGTCTATAGGGAAGTTGTTAGAACTAGGGAACACAAGGAATGTTATGTCTTTATGTTAAACAAGGGAATAATGAACCACAAGACAATGGACTTTGACTTTCTAGATGCAATAGGAGTCAAATTGAGAAAGAAGTTTGACAAGTTGCAAATGGAAAATTTTTTCTTACAAACTTCTGAAGTTTATCAAGAATTTACTGCCCTATCTTGTCGCTAGGAAAAATGCAGTTTACTGTGTTTGATTATGTCTATGATGTAGCTATGAATTTTTTGACTGACATTATGAATGTAGAAAGGAGAGATTTTAGCCCTATAGAAGTCTCTTATAAAAGTGTGTGCAAGTATCTGACTATTGGTAAGACTTCGAAAGCAAACACTTCCTATTCTAGTTTATCTTCTGTTAACATTATTCTACACAAACTTGTAAATAACTATATAAGACCCAAGGTATCTTCAAAAATATACGTTGCTAAGTTCGAAGCAAAAATGATGTGGGCCATTGAAAATTGAGTAATGTTCTCTCTTCCGATTACTAATTTATTACATATGTATAGAACAATACTTAAGGAAAATGAACAACTTCCATATGGAGTTTTTGTAACCAGAATTTTCAAACACTTTCAAATTCAACTGCCCTCAAAGTTCTATACAAGAACTCTTATTGTTATGGCAATTAGAGAGAGGATGATCACCAAAATGAGACTAAAGGATGTTGTGGAGGTTCGGGAGAGCAAAGAGGAAGGAACACAAAGTCTTGCAACTCAAACCACTGCTACAAAAAGAAAGAGGAAAGGAAAGGAAGTTGCATTTACTCAATTTTCCAAAAAGAAAGAGGTCAATGATTCTTCTGCAGGATGGAGATGATGAAGAAACTCTTTCAAATGTTATTGCTTTTGCTGTTCAAGTAGTCTCTAAAATAATACTTCCGATTAAAGAAGAAAAATCTAATGCAGCCAAAGGAGTTGAAGGATAAAAAGAAGATAGTGAAAAAGAAGCAGAAGGAAATGAATAGGAAGATTAGGATGAAGAAGAAGATGATGGAAAAGAAGGAGATGGAGAACAACCAAAAGATATGGATCTTGAAGAAGAATCGGATGGAGAAAAATAAGGAGAACTAGAAGAGATTGGGAAAGAACTTGAGTAGGAGGAAGAACAAGTTAAAGACAGTTGAGGAACAACAAGAAGGAGATACCACTAAAGATGATGAGAACATCATTGTAGGGGGAGAAGCTGAGAAAATTTCAAAGCAAACTAGACTTGTTGATTAGATGATGAGGTCTCCACTTGATGCTGAAGATATATTTGATGCACAGTTTCCAGAAGGTTCTGTTGGAAACCAAGAAGAAGTAGTCTTTCAAGGGGAGGATTTATCTTCTAAGGTACCTTCTCAACCATAAACTCCTCGAACTCTATTTGCAAAGGCTAGTGCACAAACTGAAACTAATCCAAACTATCCAAGAATTGTTGAGTTGCTTATGCAAATCAAAGCTCAACAGTATGCATTGGAAGTTGACATTCAAAAAATGAAATCCAATTTGCACAACAAGTTAGAGAATCTTAACAGGTAGATTGAGCAAAACATGGTAAAGATGGAGATAGATTTTGCTCTATGCATGACTAAGATAGAGGAATCAATGTGAAACTTGGAAGATTTTCAACTTATTCGTGTTCATTGCAAAATCTAATTTTTAGTCTTTCAAAATGTTTTTGATTGTGTGTGGTTTGTTAGTATAATTGGACTATGTTTTTGTAATGTTTTGTGATTTTGCAAATTCTTTTGGACCCTCTTGATGCTAATAAAAAGGGGGAGACTTTGCAAATATGCTAATGTACTTTGGTGTGGCTTATTTTATTATGGCTTGTTTTATTTAAATTTTGCATGTATTTGTGCTATGCCTAACTCTGTTTTGTAGGAATAAGGTCTATATATGTGCATGAAAGTTTTGTCACCATAAAAAAGAATGAGATTGTTGATAAAACTCATAGTTTTGATATTAACGAAACTTTCTAAATTCTATTTTGAAACAAACTCTAGAATGAGGAAGACTTTAGTCTGGATATAATTCAAGATTCTCATGAAAGTCTATTATTTTCTAGAAGACTTTATATCAATCTTTATTCTAGAGCAAACACATTATCTCATTTTGATAGGGGTCCAAAATGAATATTGTCCAGAATAATAGGAGGATCAAAACAAATTATGGATTTCACTTACCAAATATATATTGATTATGTTAATCCATTAATTGACAAAATCAATCCTGGAAACAATTTCCAAAAGAGGAAGAAACACTTATGAAAACCAAGATTCTACTTGTATGGGCAACCGAAATCTACAAAAATTCAACCTCTATCTTCAATGGCTAAAAAATCTTCCTAAACAATTTGTCCAAGAAGGGAAAATTGGAAGATAATCCTTCATTCATGTGGCCAACGGCTAGTGGCTTGAAGTAGTATATAAGGATGATACACAGCTTGTAGAAGATAAAAGCGCGAATCAAAATTCCAAAGTCTGAATTTGTTCTCACATTCAATTGTCTCTTACGTGTAAAATCTGAGTGGTCAAAAGTGAATTACACAAACAAGTAATTTAGTGAGGGAGCATATCGCTAAGTATTTACACTCCAAACTTTCTAATCATTTGTTGATCTTATAGTGGAATCCAGTTAATTGGCAATTAGTGTGGGAAAGTGGACATAAGCTTAACCAAAGCCAAACTACCATAACTCTATTTGCAATCTTCTTATTCCCTATCCTTATCATTTTGATTGCATTTTACAAAAGTTTACTTTGCCTTAGTCCAGTTTCTATGTCTATACATCACTTAGACTCTATTTTGATCTATTTTGATAAAAAAATTATATTTACACCTATTCACCCCATCTAAGTGTCTCTACTAGCTTCCTTGCCTCTATCATTTGAGTTATTAGGGAGAAAATGGAATAGAAGAAGGGTTTTTTTTTTTTACCAAAAGTTGCCAACCGAACATAGATGCATGATCCTTACCTTGAGTAAGATTGCATCCGCCGGGGGAATCTCCACAAGCATGTGGCCTCCAACAAACTTCAACCTCTCACTTTCGACCAGACCATCCACCGCGTGCGGCAGATCGAACACCGCGCACGTCATGTGCGGGAACGCCTCCGTGATGGCCTTAAGCATCGTCCCCGTCCCATCTCCAACGTCGATCACCAAACTCATCCCCTCGAACACTCCTGCACATGTATCGCCCACCAGCTTCGCTATTAGCCTCGAGTCGCTAGCCATGGCCTTGTGGAAAAAGCCACCGACCTTGGGATTGCGCCTTTCGAGCTCCCACGCGGGTACCCCATGTGTCATCTCGAAAGTCGATGGGACATCTTCTCTGTCCCCGAACCATGCACTCAGACACTGCCACGGGTCCATGGAGTAAGGCTCGAGCGCGGGGAGCACAAAAGGCGCTACGGTCGATGGGTTGTGCTTTATGAGGAATCGGGACACGCCGGTGAGGGCATACCCGGTATGGTGATCCGCTTCTTCGAGGTCCTGCAGTTCAAAGAAGTCGGAATGGACAAGAATACACATGAGGCGATGGATGCAATGGGCTTTGGTGGGTTCAATGTGGAGCCTAGAGACGAGTTCGAGGAAGGGTCATGGGTTGGCCATGGCCGTGGATTAAGTCAGGTATGCCTAGCTGAATGGCACACTTGAGGCGCATGGAGTTGATGAAGCTAGTTATGTGGTTCCATGTGTGGGCTTGAGCTCAGAGCTCACTAGCCATCGCATCCCCTTCTCCTTTGGCCAAATCCATATCAAAAACCCCTTCTTCTGCTACAATGGTTGACCTCTCACAAAATTAATGTTTGATACCTATATAATATATGGTGAAATAGACCAAGGAAATGCGATCAATCATTGACCTTTTAGCTTCCAACGTCTTGGTCGTCCAGATAACCAAAGTCCTGGTTTCCATAAATAGATATCTTCAGTTTTAGAAGGTAACTTGTCTTGAGATTAATTGACAATCAATTAAGATGTTTTGTATAACAAAATTAGTTGCATAACAATCTTTAAGATTGAGAGTCAATCGAGTTTTTCTATATATGAAATCCATAACAAATCATTAGCCATTGCAACATGTACATGATTTTCTAAGTTTGAATAAACTTCTCGATTATATAAACTATCTAAGTCTAAATACTCCTTGAGTCTGAATAGACTTTGCATAAAGTCTGAATATGCCTAACATCTTCACAATATTCTTGTGCAAGTTTTGTTAATATCCTCATGTTACTCTAACGATATCGATGAAATACATTGATGATATCCATGAAGTGTATAAGGGCATGATATTCAAATGGACTTAGACTTAGTCTGAATAAAATCAAGATTGCTTGGAGACTTTTCTTCCAATAACATTTTCCTGAATCAAAGATACTTTAAAGCATTTATGAGACTCATGGATGTCATTGTCAACTTAAAAATCTATTGGGAAGTTTTCTTAATATTATGTACTGTGAGATCAATGGAAAAATTCAATCTCCTCAAGTCAAAGGGATTTCTCATGAAAGGTGTGCAAATTGAAATGAAGAAAGTCATTTTGTTTTCTATCCCAAATAATGTAGGTAAACCATTGTTTAACACATTTGAGCTCGATTATTTGGAGAATTATTCAAAATTAACCCTATTAAGAACCACCCCATATGGATAAAGCTTTTTTACATTCACTTGCATTAATCTTCCTCGAGTCTCGTTATTAAAGATAAGCTCACATGAAAATCTATATGCCTTAAAGTGATGAGGGGCATTCGTTCCTCTATCATACACTCTTTTATTCATTGCATAACCCAATTTAGCCTGCATTTATAAACCCAATTGATGATCGTCCCCACGTTGGGGCAAGGCAGATAAGTTACCGCATTGGAATAGCTTGACTTGGTGTGTCGATTAAAGGTGAAAGCCCCGAGATTACTAGTGGTGCTGAACTTTTCAAGAGTTGATGGAGCCACAAAAGTCGAAGTCCGACTGGCTCGTGCACGTGCTCAAATAATATATTGCCAAACAAAAAATCATCCCTAATGGAAAACCGATGATTTCCCAAAGAACAAGTGTTGGACTCTCGCGACCGATGGAGCGTCTACACGAGAAGGCAATCCTTGGCGAAGGAGAAGATTCGTAATAATGTCAAGATGATCGCTAGTTTCAAACACCTTCAATGAAAAAATTTAAGCCTAACGAACCCTTTCTTTCCTTAACTCATTAACTGAACCTACGTTATCTCTTATAAAGTTTCTTTAGATTAGAGCACTTAAATTGACATAGGGGTTTCAAATGTTATAAGCTTCATCTAAAGAAATGTGAGTGAGATTATTTTTATTTTACTTTGCAGGGTTCTTAACTTGTAAATCCAATGGAGATTATGAACAAAAAACATTTCTTCCAAAGTCATGGGTCGCTCTTTAATGTATTTTTATTTGAACTAAGGTATGGATGACTAGTGTTCTAAACTTTGAAAGAAGATCATTCATATTAGATTTAGATTTGGAGATGGACTACTCATTGCCCCCATTGAAACTAATTTCACTAGGGCCCGGTACGATTGACCGTCCCTAAAAAGGTCGTCCATCTGTAGATGCTTTGGAGAAAGGAGAGCCTCCTTAATGTGTTAATAGTTGTGGCTCCCTACGGGATTTTCCTTGGAAAACAACCTCCCACAATAAAACTAGGAAACTCTAATCATGATGCATGCTTTGTAACTAATTCATTATTGAACAAGGAAAAACCTAAAAATAATTCATTTTCAGTAAGGCATAATTCTACAAATGAAGTTTGTAGTAGTCGACGAAGGAAGAGGAGGGACCCATTTTGGAACTGTCACTCGATTATCAATAATAAAATAAGTAGACTAAACTATAACATCAATATAAGTTCCAATACAATCGATCATCGATTAACAGCAAAAGTAGAACAAAGATTAACCAAGCAAACCAGATAAGCAGAAATATAATCATGGATAAATCTCAATGAGAGATCGAAGGCCCAAGCGAGAGACAATCTTGTAATCGCTAAAGCCAGCGTCAATAAACAGCTTTTCCCATTCCTTTTCACTCCTTTCTTTCCCATTGAGGTTCACCATCATCAACATGTCAAAGAAGAGTTGCGTTTCAGTGGATCTATGATCTCCTATCTGATTTCCTACTACCATATCTATCATAATCACTTTTCCAACCTTGCCTTGACTCGACACCGCTTCTTTGCTTCGCTTTAGTATCTCGATGCATTTTTCATCACTCCAGTTGTGCAATATCCACTGTATTCACACGAGTTTTCATCAACCAATTGAAGGTTAAGGTTCTTATTGGAATGGTAATGTAAAAACAAAATAATATCCATAGAAAGGGTTTCTCTTTTCACTCATTTACATAGGTTACCAAGATTTGGCTCAAAATGGTGTACTGTCCATGTGATTTGCCAGATGGACTCCCAATGCGATTGTAGTTCATGTGAGAGTCGCTCATACATACACATTCAGGATATGAAAAATCTAACCAAGTATAGTTGCATTCATCTGTACTTTTTATTAAGCAAATTCAATGGCCACGTTAAACTCAAATTTTTGCAAAAATATCCCATGATCAACAAGCAATCGATAAAAAATTTACTATCTATATTTATTTTCAAAATGATTGTAGAGAAATCGATAAATCTTTTTCAATTCCTTTCACGACAATTGAAGTTATATTAGAAAAGACGGAACAAAATCCTTACACACTAATATGTCTTTTATTAATTTTAATCTTTTTTCTTTTTTTTTCTCAAAATTTCTTCACATGCTATTTTTAGTCACTTATATATGTGGGCCATAATCAACATATTATTTGAACTGTCTCATCACTTAGTAAGTTAACTATATGAATTAATCTTAACATACCTAACACCTGCTTAGAAAGTATACAAATGCCAGTTCGTATACTAAAAATAGACATAAAAAGCAAAAAATACACATCCAAAGTAATCTAAGAATGCTAGCATTACAGTACAAAAATTCTATTGGATCATAAAAAAGGAGACAGTTTTCTCCCCAGCAGAATGGGAAAGGGAAAAACTCTTTTCATATTGAAGTTACGTGTATCGTAAAAATAAAAATTTTCGGTTAGTAGATTTGAACTGCAACCATGTACTACCTATATCATTTGAGATACAACATAGAGGCATAGTACTTACCTTGAGAAAGATTGCATCCGCCGGGGGAATCTCCACAAACATGTCGCCTCCGACAAACTTCAACCTCTCCCTTCCGACCAAACCATCCACCACGTGTGGCTGATCGAACACCGTGCACTCCAAGTGTGGAAATGCCTCCGTGATGGCCTTAGCCATCGTCCCAGTCCCGCCTCCGACGTCGACCACCAAGCTCAGCCCCTCAAATACTGCCCCACATGTGTGCACGACCACATTCGCCATTAAACTCGAGTCACACGCCATCGCCTCATCGAACAAGCCGACAACCTTACGATTGCGCCCTCCAAACTCCCACATGGGTAAGCCATACGCCATCTCGAATGTTGATGGATGGACATCTTCTGCATCCCTCAACCACGAGCTCAGATACTGCCACTGGCCCATTGAGAAAGGTCCAAGTGCCATCAACGCAAAGGGCGCTACACTCAAGGGGTTGTGCTTTACGAGAAGCCGGGATGCACAGGTGAGCACATACCCAGTTTGGCGATCTGCTTCTTCCAGGTCTTGTAGCTCAAAGAAGCCAGAGTGGGTGAGGATGCGCATGAGGCGATGGATGCAGTGAGCTTTGGTAGGTTGAATATGGAGCACGGAGACTAGTTCAAGGAGGGTCATGGGTCGGCCATGGTGATGAATTAGGTCAGGTATGCCTAGATCAATGGCACACTTCAGGCACATTGAGTTGATGAAGCTAAATATGTGATTCCATATGTGGGCTTGAGCTCGGAGGAGGTCGCTAGTGGTGGCATCCCCATCTCCATTACCCAAATTCATGTCGAGAACACCTTCCTCCATAGTCATTGAACCTCTCGCAACTTGTGTGTTTGCTTATGTTATATATGAAAATAAACCACGAGAACACCTTTTACGTGAAAACAGAAGATACATGCAATAATGGTGGATCTTGTTGAGTAATTTTAGGTTGCTCATTCCTTTCGCGTGAAAACATAAGATACATGCAATAATGGTGGATCTTGTTGAGTAATTTTATAACGTTGCTCATTTCTTTCCCAGTACGCCATCTTGGAGCCCCAATGTGCATCGTCTAGTGTACTTTGCAACGCCTCCGACGCATCTCTTATGGCATACCCGCTTTCTAAGTTTAGATGCCCATATTAATCTGGCACTTTAACATTTAACGATGTGGAATTGCAGGTTTGTTCAAGGTATAATGGATAAAAGGCATTAAAGGACCTTTAACTATTACAAGTATTCAATCGAATTCCTAATCCGTGCGATTTTTTTCGAGTAAAACCTTCTGTTAAACTAAAATGCTGACATAGTGCTAAATAACCGTTAAATGACGACATATCATCGCTCATGGCATCCTGCATGAAACTAAAAATACAACAAATATTTTTTCAGATTTTGAGAAAAAAATCTGAAAAAAAAAAAACAGGAAAAAGAAAAAAAGAGATACGGGTTCAGCCAAAAAAAAGTAGAAGAAGGTGATGGGGAGATACAGAAATGGCGGTGGCAGCAGTGGCATCGGTGGAGGTGTCGCTTCTCAGGCTCTGGCGAGGGGCCGATGTCCCTTGCCTGGCTCAAGTGAATCTAGAGGGCCTGTTGCCGGTGCCTTCATTCCTCAATAAGAACAAGGCACAGTGTCTAGGGGGCTACAAGATCTGAGGCGAGCGTCAACGGCCATCGTCACTAGACAGTACCAAAAGAAAAAAAAAAAAAAAAAACTGGTCCATGGCTATAGAGCAATTCACAAAGCTACAGTGATGAAAATTTTCGCCCCTAAAAGTTAATAGTGTCAAACTTGGCCACAACAATTCATGTTGTCGCCGCCTAGATAGTGATAACGACATTCAATGTCCAATATAGCCATGACAATTTTTCAAAGCCGTAGATGATCTATCACAACATCATCGAGGTACGGACCTCTAGAGTGCCAAAAGTTGGCACAAAAGAACACTTAAGTGCCAAAAGTTACAAAAGGTATACTTAAATGCCAAAATGGATCAGTTAAGTGCCAACAGCGAAATATTCCAGCCAAATTACTATGTGTCCATTTTCCGCGACTTCATTTGCTGACGGAGCTTTTTTTTTTTTTTAAATAAAAAATCCACATGGCAATTTTTTTTTTAAATTGTCTACGTCGATTTAAAAAAATTAAAATCAATTTTATTAAAAAAAAAAAAAAAAAAGAGAGAGAGAGAAGGGAATCGATGAGGGTTGTGCAGCCCTCGCCGCCACCGCCGTCACCGCCCCACCCTCGCTGAGAAGGGTTAGCGATGGTGGGCGAGGGTTGGCCAGGGTCGCCGGGCCCTGGTCGGCCTACAGCGAGGGCCTGCAAGCCCTCGCCCAATCGAGCTAAGGGTCGCCGGCCGCCCGGATTCGCCGCGATTTAGGCGATCGATGGCCCTTGGTCCGACTAGGCGAGGGCCGACGACCCTCGCCACGGCCGGTCGAGGCCCGATGACCCTAGTTGACTCTCGCCCACCATCGCCAACCCTTCTCGGCGAGGGTGGGGGCGGCGACGATAGCGGCGGCGAGAACTGCACAGCCCTCGCTGATCCCCTTCTTCTTCTTCTTTTTAAATAAAATCAATTTTATAATAATATATTTTTTTAATTATTTAATTAATAAATTTTAAAATTCACATCAGCACAAAAACGACGTCGTTTTGCCCTATTCGTCGTTTCAATTTCCAGCGAGCCATGTAGGCAAAAAAATTAATAAAAAATTACCACATAGGATTTCCGTCAAGGTTTCGGCGACTTAGCACCTAAGTGATCAATTTTTTTTTAAAAGTGGCACTTAAATGTACCTTTTGTAACTTTTGGCACTTAAGTATCTCTCCATGCCAAGTTTTGGCACTCCCGCTGTACTTATGCCCAACATCATCTATTCATCTTTGTTGGAGCACCTATGACAATGGTATCTGATTTGTCACCATTGTTGCACATACATTTTGCCACCTTAAATAACCAACATTTCTTAGCGTTCCCAATTTGATTAAAAGTCATATTAAAATAAATGCCATCATATGCAAGTCTTTATAACTGATATGATGTAGAGATGTAGGTGATACTATAACTTGAATGTTTCTTATAAACTTTGTCAAATAATGTAGCTATAAATAACCAGTTAAAGCTATGGTTAAATTATTTTAAAATGATCTCTTCTGTCTAAAAGTAGTTCTAGGTATTTCTATACGGATCTATAATAAAAGCTTGGATGTAAAATTATTGCAATTGATGGAAGAAATTTTAATGGGCCATCAATTATGAATAAATAAAAAATAATTTTTCGCTAATTAAAATATTTGTATGTAAATTGATTTTTATAATGAAAATATTTCTGATTAACTAATTATTTCAAGTATTACAAACAATCATTTTTAGGAAATTATTTTCCAATCATTTGTGCTCCACTAAACAAATGAAGCTTAAGGCGATATCGGAGAAGAAAGCTTGGAAATTTCAATGCAAAAAATGAGCAACGAAAAACAACTAAAAATAGAAGTAAAAGGCAAGCGTTGTTCTAATAACCTCAAACGTGGAAAACATCAGGGATGACAGAATGCTCTGTCTCTGTGGTTGTTGAAATATCCACATTCCCCAATAAATGTTTTCGCGCATTATATTAGAGGCCTTGTTTGAAACATGAAAGGAAATAGAAATCGTATCTAAATTACCCAAAATCCTTGTATTAGAGCCAAATTGTATGTCTTTCCCATATACATCCAACTCCATTCTGCTTTGCACATGAAAGTGGATGTTGAAATATGCCACATCATTTAACAATGGGCCTATAAAATTTGTGTATTCATGCAATGTTTCTCCATTGATTAATTTAAACTTTTGAGTTAGACTTTCTAAAAGCAGTTGCACCATAGAACTTTTCTCCTTTAATTCATTCCATATCGAAGAATTTTGCTTTACTCTTGATGCCGGTGGGGATTAGCCCACTCATTTGGATCCTGGGGTCTCTACTATACAAATTGAAAATGCGCTTCCACATTGGGAACCAAGTGCTCAAGCGGTAAACTCCCCGTTGCTAGTGCAATGTGGTGTTATCAGCTATCAATTATGCAAGCCAATTAGGTTTTTTGTACACTTCTAGGATAGTAAGAAGATAATCAACATGGCATTTCTCTTTTTTGTTTTGGACAACCTAATATGCATAAACGACTCTTTTGAATAAAATTTGAAAATAATTACCTGTTGTTAGGCTAAGTTTGCATGTGGAAATACCCAAGAAAATTTCTGTTGAGAAAATTTCTCACCTAATATGTTTCGAAGTTGACAAAATTGTCCATAATTTATATTGATCTTGACTAATGATAAAAATTATTTGCGTTTCAGGTAATGTTCGCTTTGTGAGGACTTTGTGGCATATATAATCTTCGATAAGATTACAGGATCTAAACATATTCATAACGTTAGTTCCTCCAAAAGAACAATTGAATATATCTAGGAAACTATATATGTATGTATGTGTGCACGCGTGCGTGCATGTATATGGATAGTTCACTACGTGAACATGAGCAAGTGACTCCATGTATATGAATGGTGCATTACATAGATATGAGCATAATAGAAGGTTGGTTATAAGGAATGACTATGAATATGAACAGAGCATATATACAACCTACCACAACAATTTCTACAAACTTCTGAGATTCTACAAACTTCTGAGATATTTCATCCGCTCCCTTGAAAACTAGTGATTGGGTATGGATTTATTCCTTAGAAGAATTTGATTTTCTATCAATCTTAAAGAATATCTCCACAAAATATCCAATCATGCAAGATATCTTAATTGATTGATAATCATCCCGAAGACAACCATTTCCATAAGTTTAAACACCTCATTCTTGAAAATCAAGACTTGATTGTATGGGCGATCAAATCAAATCAAATCAAAGGTGATTTTGATTTATTGACCTTAACGACTACTTATCTTCTCAACAATTGTCCAATGGGTAGATTAGAGATTGATCCTCTTGAAAATAGTCCAATGAGAAGCTCAGATGGGAGGAGTATAAAAGGAGATCAAACACCATAGAGAAAGATAGATCAAGGATTAACAATTCCAAATTTCAAGAGGGCGTCACATTGTCTTTTGACAGCTTAAATTTGTAATCCTAAAGAAGTGTGGAAAGAGTGAAAGTCTATAGCTGTATCTACTTTGAAAAGAAGTGCTTGGATAATAGCAGCACTCACAATTGTAACTTCTTAGCTATTGACTAGTGGAATTCTGCTAGTAGATTGTTAGCCGGGAGAGTGGAGGTAGGCTTGAAATAAGCCAAACCACTATAAACTCTAAATGCACTATTCTCTTTCACTTTTCATTGCTTATATTCATTACTATTTTGTAGATATTGCTAGAACTTGCTCAAATCAACTCTTCATTTTACCCAGTCATACATTTATCATCTTTGGTGCTTTTAATTCCTCATTATTGTGTTAAATTATTTGAAATTACCTATTAAACACCCCAAAGGTAATATTTGCTAGCCACTTTACTTGATATAAGAGCTTGGTGCTCATTACTTTGAAGTGTTTACTTTTGAATTAGCGATTTGTTATTGCTAACAATACTAGACTAAGTATTATTAAAGGACTAAGCAACACCATACCTCCCTACTTTGATGGGAAAGATTATGATTTTTAATAAAACAAAATGAAAGCATTCATTAGATTAATAGATCCCTTGATGTGGGATGTTGTACAACTTAGAGTGAATCCTACAACAAGAACCAGTGTTTCACCTGCATCCTCAAATACCAAAGAAACATATAATAATACACCTCCTATAGCCACAATTACTCTACAGAGTTAGCTAAAAGAGAACTTTTAGATGCTAAAAGTCTTTATTCTCTTTACTGTGCATTATCTCCTGCTACATACAACCTTGTCTCTTCTTGTGAAAAGGTGATTTTGGGATAGACTTGAGGTTACTTTTGAAGGAACTAACAAAGTCAATGAAACAAACATCCTCTTTGCCAAATATGAATCATTCGTGATGAAACTTGATGAATCAATTATTGATATATTCAATAGACTCACTGATATAGTTAATAGACTTGCGTATCAAGGAAAACTAATTTCAGCAAAAGAAAAGGTAAATAAGATTTTGCAAGGACTCTCAAAGGAATGGAACAACATCAAAACTTCCACTCAAGAGACACAGAGGATCATGCCCTTCATAGTTGATGAACTCATATGGACTCTCATGACATATGAAGCTGAAGGTATTGTTGATGAGGATGATTCAAAAGGTAAGACATCAATTACTTTAAAATCTAACATTCATGACTCAGGGAAGACAAATTCTGAAGAAGATGAAGATGAAGATAATGAAGAGTAGACCCTAATAGTAAAAGGGTTTAGGAAAATAGATAGAAAGAAAAGATACTTCGAAGGAAGAAAGCAATCCTAGCAAACAAAGCAAAGGAAGACATTATACAACAATTTGGAAGGTAAGGATGTGATATGCTTTGAATGCAAGAAGCATGGGCACCTCAAACTAAGTCATCCACTATTATAGAAGAATAACGGAAAGTTTGAAAAGAAAAAGTAACTTTTAAAGGCAAAGGCATGGACTGATACTACATTTGAAGAAACTGAAGATGAATTATATGCACACATTTTATTAATGGCAAACTCTGAGTTAGAGAACAAAATTGAGGTAAATCATCCTAAAGTCCTAGATGAAGTGTCAAAGTATATTAATGAATTATGTTTAGAGTATTAACCTGCTCTTAGGAAAATCTTCGAGTTGAAAAAAGAAAATGAAAATTGAGGTAACAGGATATTTTCAAACATTGAATGTTTACAAAAGGAAATTTTGGAAATCAAGGAAAGTAGTGATTTGATTTCAAAAGAAAATTATTCTCTTAAAAGGAAATTTCAAATGTTTCCAAATGATTTTCTCTTGATTCTAAAACCTTGGAGCATATCCCATACAAGTCTTATATTACAACAATTCTAGATTAGGCTTTGAAAAGGAAAATGTTGCTCAAAATGAATATCCTAAGTTTAAGGAAATTTAGGCGCACTCTCTATATTTGCTCATAAAAATTATTTCGAAAAGGCAACTCATTAAACATGTTGGCTGAAACTTTTCCAAGTGCTCAAACTATGGGAATCCAAATCATTTTAATAATGATTGCCATGAACTTTGGAGACCAACAAAAGGGGATTTCTCAAAAATGGGAGAATCCTCTAACTCAAAAGTACACAAGCAAGTTTAGGTACCAAAGAAAGCATTAATTTGCTTATACATTGTAGGTATCAAAGAAAAAAGCCCAAACTTTTTTTATGTGGACCCAAAATCTCAAACTTGTGCCCATGTGATATGCTTACCCCAAATTTTTCTATAATACAAAAAATGCGAAATTTTTTTTTTTTTTGTAAATGTGTCACACAAGTGTAAATTTAAAGTTTTTGGTGTCATAGAAAAATCGGGATAAATGTGTCACACAAATCCATTTTTGAGATTTTTGATATCACCAAAAAAATTGGGCTAAATGTGTCATAGTTGTCAAAATTTGAAATTTTTTGTGGCTTTCAACCAAGAATTAATAATACTTGGTTAGTGGTTGTTCAAGACATATGACTGAAGATGCAAGAAAATTTGTTCAACTCACCAAGTTTAATGGTGGAAAGAAAAGCAATATCATTGATGGAGGGACTATCAAAATAGGACATCTTACATTACATGATGTATCTCTCATGAAAGGTCTCAATTACTATCTAATAAGCATAAGCCGATTATGCAACATTTAGTTTAAGATAAGTTTCCAGGAGGATAGATGTTGTGGAGCTAGCAAAGGATAACTCTCAATCCTTTACTAGTGGAAGGCATAACAATATTTATCTCTTAGATATGGAAGTTGATGATATAAAGTACCTTGTCTCCATCAAAGATGAGACAAATCTTAGCTTAGAAAAATGGGACACATTAATGTCAATCAAATTTCCAACGTTCATCTAAGAATAAGGACTACTAAAGACGAAGTTTGAGAAGTTAGACTTATGTATTTCTTGCACAGTAGGTAAATAGGTAAGAAATTCTTTTGAGTCTATTGATAAAGTTATTACTAACTGTGCATTGCAACTTTTATACTTGGATATTTTTGGACCTACTCGAAGTCAAAGCCTTAGTGGTAAAAGTCAGATGAAGGAATCTTTCTTGAATACTCCACAACCAACAAAATCTCTTGAGTTTTTAACAAACACTCTCATACCGTGGAACATCTATGAATGTAAAGTTTGAAGACAGTCGTTATCCTCAATTGGATATGAACGAAGAACATGAATATAATCAAGCGGCTAATCATAATCAAGTACTTCAAAAGTCTCAGTCAATTGATGATACTCAGCAGCCTGAATATAATGAGCAAGCTGAATATCACAAGGATCCTGCACATACTAAAGAAGCTATAGTTTAGTGACCATCCTGAATCTTCAAACAAAGAAAAAAAATCATAATAAAAGATTTGATAAAAACTAGAAACATAAATCTAATCATCCAAAAGAGCTTGTTCTTGGAAAGGTAGATGATGGTATCAAAACCCGTTCTTCATTCAAGGAAATGATGGGTAGCCTAACACTCATATTAAAAGATAGAACCTAAAGAAGTTGAAGAGTCAAAGAACTATACCAATTCAGAGTAAATGAAGTGTGGGAATTAGTGCCTAGACTAAAGCATCATCCAATAAGGAGAACCTGGGTCATCATAAACAAGCTGGATGACAAGGGCAAAGTGACCAGAAACAAAGCAAGACTAGTGGCCAAGAATACTCACAAAAAGAAGAAATGGACTATTATGAAACATATGCTCTTGTGATAGGTTGGAAGCCATATGGCTACCTCTTGCTTATGCTTGTTATCATAATTTTAAGTTGTTTTAGATGGACGTCAAGAGTGTCTTCTTAAATGGTCATATCAAATAAAGAGTACATGTGCTACAAACCCTTTGATTTGAAGATCCCAAAAAATCCCACCATGTCTTCAAACTGAATAAAGTTTTATATGGTCTTAAACAAGCACCTCATGCTTGGTATGGATGACCTAGCAACTTCTTAACAAAGAAAGGTTTTGAAAAAGTTGCTACAACTTTCTCCATAAAGAAGAAAAGCAAGAATATTCTTCTTATTATATATTAATGATATTATATTTGACTCTTCTACCAAGCATTTGTGCAAGGATTTTCTAAGATCATGTAAAATGAATTTGAAATGAGCATGATGAGAGAATTGAATTTTTTTCTTGGCCATCAAGTGAAGCAAACCAAGAGAAATATGTAAAAGAACTAGTAAAGAAGTTTGGAATGGAGAATGCAAGAAAATAGAGACTCCTATGTCATACTCCTCCAAGCTCCACAAGGATGAGAAAGGAAAATCACTAAATCAAAAACTTTACATAAGCATGATATGATCTTTATTATATCTTATTGCTTCTAAACTTGATTTTCACTTCAGTGTATATATTTGTGTTAGATTTCAATAAAAATCCTAAGGGTTGTCACCTTACTGCTGTTAAGAGAAATATTAAATATGTTGCCACAAACCTAAATTAGGATTATAGTATTCCAAAGGATCTGACTTTAATCTTATTGGATATTCTAGTGCTGACTTTGCTAGATGTCGTGCTGATGGAAAAAGAACTTCAAGAATTTATCCAATGTGTTGGTTTCCTAATACTCCAAAAAGCAATACACCATTGCTCTTTCAATAGCCAAAACAGAGCATGTTACTCTTGGAAGTTGTTATGCACAAATTCTTTGTATAAAACAATAGCTAAATGACTTTGGAGTTATAGATTCCAATATATATATATCAAGTGTCACAGCACTAGTGTTATCAATTTGACAAAGAATCACATTCTCCACTCAAGAGCTAAGCATATTAAGATAAATCATCATTTTATTTATGATCATGTGCATAATGGTGATGTTAATATTAAGTTATTGATTTTAAATATTAATTAATATATATATAGTTTATGACTGAGGAACTGCCGAAACTCACCATTCGGGGAGCACACGACCCTCCAGTACTCGGTGGCACCGTCGGGCCTCGCTGCAAGCCGCTATTTAGATATAAATCTCGGAGGAGACTAGTCCAAGACCCCAACACCAAGACCCCTCTCTTACAACACTTTAGCAATGAGAGAGTTCAAACTCTTGACCTCAGTGATGAGAGAGATAACGCATACCAATTACGCTGCCCGTGGTTGAGTATTAATTTATATTTTCACAAAGCTCTTTTATAAAAACTCATTTGAATATATTCCAAATCAATTGGATATTACTAATCCGTTTACTTAAGTTGAATATGAGCAAATAGATGATCGTATCCAAGACCGGTTCCCAAACAAGTGATCATATTCAAAGCCTCCACACAAGTGATCATATCCAAGATCAATTCACAAACAAATGATCAAACTCAAAGGCATTCAATTAAAGGTGAGGACAGATAGTTATATTCAAACTTGAATATGGGCAATTTCTTTAAAATCCTGTTTATTTTTAGCACGAAAGCTAAATTTAGCAAGAAAACCAGGTGCATGTCCTCACCTTCTTTTAAAATAAAGAAAGTCATTTATTATTCTGTGTTATTGATTATCTCCTTCAATTATTTCTTAAAATAGTTTCTTAAAATCACTTATTACAATTTCCTTATTTAAAATTCTTAATTTCTTAAAATAATTGGTTACAAGATTCTGTAGGGCAACTTGCCAAGTAATAAGCATTTCATCCACCCCTTTTCACACTAGGCTTGGGAGGCTACTATATCTTCCCTATCTAGCAATAGCTAGGACTAAAGTTCTAACATTGAGTCTATCTCCCCTACCGAATGGCCTCCTAATTCCCATTTAATCTTTTTCTTTTCAATTGAGAGGGAATACAGGGTGTGAAATTGCGGGATCTTCCATCCCAATGTGGATCTCCCGTCTTTTTCTTCTCTCTTGAGTCTTTTAAGGACTTATTTAAGTTCGAAAATCACTTATTACAATTTTCCTTATTTAAAATTCCTAATTTCCCAGAAATTTTCTCTATTTATAGAATTAGTTTCCAAAAGTAGCTCTACTTTACCAAAACTGAATCGTCGCAGCAGTACATCCATCGATCAAACCCTTTTGTCTCGACGACAGTTTTCTCTCTTTCAAAAGACTCAAGCTTTTCTCTCAAAATCTGTCCATGGCACCCAAAGCTGCTCTACTCCCTCGCAAAGTATACGCCGGTCTACGTCGATCACGGAGAAGTGCGGCAATGGCTTCTGGGACAACAATGACCAGCTCGACTCCGACAGACATCAGCTATCGACGAGCACGAGTCCTACCGCCAGTGAAAATCGAGCATCATCGACTCGGCGAAACGCAGAAATTCCTGCCTCTGAATCAGTTGCTACACCCACTGATAAGGGTAATACTCCTCTTCTTGAGCATTTCAAATTCAGAACATGGTGGCTAGTCTTTGAGACAAAGAGGAACCTCTGATGAAATTATAGACCTGTTTTTGGAGTCTATTAAGAATTTTCCAGAAGGGGTAGTTAAGGATGAAGCAGTAACTCATGTTATGACAGTGATGATTAAGCCTTCTAGGACAGAATTTTCTCGAAAGGGGAAAAGAAAAAATTGGAGAATCATCAGCAACCTCAGGTGGCTGAAAGCACCCAAAGGGTTGTGCCTTCGGTTGAGATAACACTTAGGCTACTCGTAGCCCTGGTATTGAGAATACTGAACTGGAAGATTCTGAATGTCATTTGGAAGGGAAGAAAGATGATGATAAGAATAAGTTGTTCAAATAAAAGAAACACTATGACTGCTCTAACCCTCCGCTGGCTAGAGGAGTCATACCCAATAGCTATTGATTTTCGTTATTTTGAGTCACACGGAATTTTTATCCCCAATTTGGTCCGAAATTAGAAAAATTCTGCACAGATTCTAATAATTTTAATCCTGCTCTCATTGCCTATTTCTACTCCAATCTTGCCTTTTATTCTCCTAACACAATCCAATTTTCTGTTAGAGATAATCTGTATGAGATGACTGTATAACTTGGCAAAAATCATTTGTTTAGATCATTGTGAGTTTTATGCCTATCCTTGTTTCTCCAGAGATTGCTTGCAAAATCATCACAGAGGACTTAGATTTTTCTCGAGGTATTAAATCCTTTTTCTCATAATCTTCTTGCTTTGAAAAATAAGTCATTCTCAAAATTCTCATTAGTTGTCTCAGACCTCAAGCTACTTCTGTCAATGATATTTTCAAGTATGTGGCTAAACTTCTCTGGGCTACACTTCATAATGTTCCTTTCTCTCTACCTCATACAATTCTTTTCCACATGTATAGAGCTGTGAGAAAGAATCAAGGCTGACTGCCTTATGGTTCCTTGATCACAAGAATCTTCAATCATCTGCACATCGAAATTCCCCTGGAATTGCGTAATAAGACACTTCTTATGATATCTGGTGGGGAAGATGCGATGCTGAAAGATGAGGTTGAGGCCAACTATGGAAGGATTAAAAAGCACAAAGGATGAGGTAGTGAAGATTGGCAATAATGATGATAGGGACTCGAGAAAAATGCTAGAAATGGCTTTCGAAAACAGAGAAGCAGCCAACTGAAGCACAGGGAAAAGAAAAGGTCCAGTGGTTCCTTCTTTCAGTGCAGTAAAGGGAGGAAACTCTGAGCAGCCTATAAAGAAGGAACATGCTACTGAGGCTTTGAAGAAATGGCTAGGAGATGAAATTGCTGGAGCTTCTGAACAGACTCTAGTTGAAAAGTGAAGGAACTGAGACAGAAGAAGAGGGGTGCTGAAGAGATAAGGAAAAACCTGAGACTGCAAAGAGAAGAATTGAAAAGGAAAGAAGAAAGGAAAATAGAACAGAGGAAAACAGAAGAAAAGAAGAGGCTGAATGTCAAGAAGAAGAAGAAAGGTTTCAAGATGAAGTTGAAGCTGAAATAAACAGAATTGTCGAATCTGAATCTAAAAGGATTCAATCAGAAGCTGAAGCAGATAGAGCTAGGAGACAAGATGAAAGAAGAAAAGAAGAGGAGAGGAAGAAAAGATTCAAAGAAGAAAGAGTGGATGAATAGAGAGATGTCACTGTGGCTGATGGAGAAGCAACTATCGAAGAGGAACTTGAATCGGTTCATGCTGATGAGGATTTAGTTGTAGAACAGACTGAGTTTCTTGCATCCTCTTGAACAGATTGATGCATCTTAATAGAGAACTAAAGTTGAATGCAGTGAAGATGGATATACTCAGGAGGAGTACAAAGGAAAAGGACCAGAAATAACCAATGGAAAGGTTAATATGAACGAGGACATGAAAGCACTGAAGGCAAATATGAAGGAACAGATGCAGCTTGTGAAGCAAGAAGTTGGACAACTTGTTTTGAACGAGGACATGAAAGCACTGAAGGCATATATGAATGAACAGATGCAGCTTGTGAAGCAAGAAGTTGGACATAACTTGGCTGTATTTGAGGAAATCTTTAAGCAATACATGCACAAAATTGATGCAACCTGTCACAGACTGCAGTGTTACGAGCTCATCTGAGTTCCTTTTGATCCTGCTGAAGACCCTCCTTTCTCATTAAAATGAATTTCATTTTATTTCAATTGATTTTGATATTTTCAGTTTGCCTTTTTGGTCTGTATTGATTTAATGTTTTGGGATTGCTAGTACTTCTACTTAATATTTTACTGTAATTATTTCAGCATGTATTCCCTTTATATCAGCTATGGTTTTATTCTATCTTATCTGTGATGCTGACAAAAAGGAGAAATATTCAGATGTAAGATAATATGCAGTATGTGCAGAGACTTGCAGATATCATTGGACTGATAATATGTAGAATACGCAGAGACTTGCAATATACAAATCTTGAAAACTGCCAAACAGAGAACAACTCTGATATCATAGCCAATATAATTATCTTCTAACTTTTAAATTCTGCAGGAAATACTGAGTATGGTCAGTTTGAGCTCGATGTGATATCACAAGCTCATATATATACAGACTATATATATGTCAGTGTATAAGAAATTGCTTTCTAAATCACAATACTTCCCTAAATTCTCTTGTAAATATCGTGTTACGCTCTTTGAGTTTTTAAGCTTTAAAAGTTGCGAACATTGTTTTATTATCTGCATAGAAAGTTTTGTCCACATTAAGAATGGGAAAACTATTTGAGAAATTTTCCTATAGAATATGTTTTGAAGTTGACAAGACCGTCCATAATTTATATTGCTCTTGATAAATGAAAGAGTTGTCTGTGTTTTAGGTAATGTTCACTCTACGAGGACTTCTTACATAAGTAGTAAAAATATTCTAATTGACTTGAAGAATCAATGTGAAGCATATATTATCTTGAATGTACATAGACATTAAATTTACAGGATCTATATGTATTCATTACCTAAGTTTCTCTAGAAGAACCTTTGAATATATCCAGGAAGTCAGATGTTGCTGAAGCGTCAGACAACGGCGACAATATTGGGTAGAGCAAAGAAAGACAAGATGACGAGACGCGAGGCAGCAATAACGAAGCTGTAGGTGGAGTTCAGCGACCATGGGAAAATCCTCGTCCTTTTTTCATTTCTCAATATCTTGTGTTATCTCATTTTTGTCTAATACTGTGCGTCCGTGAATTGAGAAAATAGAGTACACAAAGGAGGTCAAGCCAGCAAATTATCAATTCATTCATTAAGCGGCACGTGTCATGACGAGTCATTTATATTAATTTTTCTCCCCCTCTCTCCCCCTTACTCTTTCCTCTCTTTCCTCTCTCATGCTCGCTTTTTCCTCATCTTCTACCATGCTTTTTCCCATGGAGAATCCATAACCATACACCCCAAGCTCCAACGGGCATAGCTTCTGTGAGCTTAAGCTCATATGGCAATCATGGTCATGACCCTGTGCTCCAACTGCCATGGCCATTGCTAGTTTTGAGTTCAAGCTATCATCTTTAGGCTCAAGCTTGAATATCTAGCGGCCATAAATGAGAGTTCAAAGCTTGGGCCACCATGGCCATGGGCTCAAAGTCGAAGTTTAGGTGGCCGTTGCCACAAGCTTGAGGTCAAGCTCAAAACTCGAGCAGCCAAGCTACCCCAAGCTTTGGGTTTGAGGTCAAGCTCCATGGCCAAAGTAGCTATAAGCCTCGAGCTCTAGCCACGTCAAATGAAAAAGGAAAAAAGAAAAATAAGTGCTAAACAAAGAAGATGAGGTAAATGGAAAAGAGAGAGGAGAGGAGGAAAAAGGTGGAAAAAGTAAACAGGGAAATGGAAGAGAGGGGAAAAAAAGTTAATGCAAGTGAGTCTGACGCGACACATGTCGCCCAATAAATGAATTTGTAATTTGCTGACTTGACCTCCCTTATATAACCAATATTTTCTCCCGTGAATTCCCCTTTTTTTAAGACCTTAAAGCCTCTATTAATAAGAACCAACTAGGGATTCTTGCCCCTTTTATTTCTTATCTTGAAATAAAAGGATATCTTCCAAGTTTACCAATAGGAAAATTTAAATTTGATAATAAAGGGCTTAATTATTCTCTAAGTTTTCTTTTAATAAATCAATTTTCCAAGTGACATTTTAATTATGCAATTTTGGCCCCCCTAGTGTTCGTGGGCTTAGCTTAATGCTTTTATAGGCTCAATCCAACTTATCAGGTTCAGAACTATTTATTTATGGCCATCCACGACTGATTCAATTTGAATATAATTATATGAGCCTATTACTATTAAAAAAATGCTCCTTAAATTTATATGCAAATTTAATCAATAGTTTGCAAGAAGTCCTAAACTTATTGCATGTTCACCAATTTGCCTTAAATCTTTCAATTTTGTCAATTAAATCCTAAACATTTTTACGTTTTGCCAATTAAAAATATTTCACCAACACATACGCTAACAATCCCATGCGACACTAGCGGCATTGATGTGGATGATTTCTTCTTTCTTCTTTTTTTTTTTTTTCTCTTTTCCTTCTTCACTATATTCTTACTATGGATAGAGAGGGTCGTTAAGTGGCAAGGGTCAAGATGCCCTTGCAAGGGTCAAGACGCCCTTACCTAGCCTTACCTAGATCTAAATAAAGCTACCTTGGGCAAACCATCGCAACCTTGCCCACAACTATGATGGTTTGGGGTGGGCAAGGCTAGCCTCGTTAGACACAAGCGAGGTAGCCTTGCCTATATTTGGGCAATGCCGTAGTGAGGTTGGTTGCCCACAACCGCAATAGCCTCGCCCGAAGCTAGGCAACACTAGGTGAGGGTTACGACTCTCACCCACGACCGGTGAGGGCTTCATTGCCCTTACCCAATGGCCAATGACTCTTCTAGGTAAGAAAACAGTGAAAAAAGAAAAGAGAAAGAAAAGAAAAAAAGAAAAAAAATAGTTAAAAATTATTAAAAATTATTCATATTAGCACTTGGCCATGCCACGCAGAATGGACAATGTCCACTTTAACAATTTTCAATCAAAATTGATCAAATAGACTTAATTTGACAAAAACATGAAAATATTTAGGACTCAATTGATAAAATTAAAAATTTTAAAATTGAATTGATTAAAATGCAATAGATTTAAGATTTTTGGATAATTTTCCTAATAATTTTGTTTAGAGGCCGGGATCCATCTCTATTTTTCGTTGCAATTAAATACTAAATGAGTTGTCAAAATTTAAGTGTTAAGAACCTTCATCAATATTTCATGTTTCTCAAGTTTCATTAGAGGGCCGCCGCCGCCTCACCTAATAATAATAATAATAATAATAATAATAACTATAATAATAATAAATTTAAATGCATTCTATATGATCGTCAGGTTAGGTGATGGGCTGGCCTTGGATTCAAGTCTACCAAAAAAATAGTCATCCAGGTCGGTTTTATTATATTCAACCACCTAATTCAATATAATACAACACCCGTAACGTTAGATAGAGTAAAGAAATGTTTGAAGTACGTCACAGCTTGCAGGTACAGTGAAGACAATTTTATCAAATCCAAAACAAAAAGTTCTACGCCATTGATTGCATTGCTTTCTAAATAGCCTTAATAGTACTAGCTCTTCTAGCTTCGAATGATTAAAAATGTACAAGTGTTTTCTATTTTACGAATGAATAGTCATTCCAGCTTTAATTATTTATCGATATAATCAACAAAATTGTTTCTAACAATCACACTTATAATGCAACCAATTATCTTGCAAAACATTTACATTTGATTTATAATGTTGCATGTGTCGTCAATTTCTGTTATAAGCACAATTCATTACTACTTCATCAAATACATATTAAATGTTCGATACTATTTTTATCCTGTTTAAAAAAAAGTCATCCCTGTATGGTATGCCAATGACAACATAAATATTAATTTTATTGCAAATCGAATAATTTGTCGCCTTAAGTGATGGTCATGGCGACGAAACTTACTTTTGTTGCCTTGGACATACCCACAGACGACAAAAATATTAAGTTTTGTCGACTTAGAGTTGACCATAGGCGGCAAAAATCATAAGTTCGTCCGCATAAGTCAGATCCAAAGGGGACGGAATACTAATCTTGTTGCCTTAGGTCTGACCCAAAGGCAACGAAAAAATGATGTTGTCGCTATAAGGGGATGAAATTTTATCTTTTCATCGTAGGTTTAAAATCTCCCTCCCCGATATCAAAAAATTTCAAATTTCGCCACTTGGGCCTAAACCTAATGCAACAAAACCATAATTTTGTCAGTTAGGATTTTTGTCACTTTAAGTCTCACATAAGATGACAAATTTCATATTTGTGGTCGTAGGTTCAAACTTTACAATGACAAAAGTCTGATTCTGTCACTTTAGGATAAGACCTTAGCTGACAAATTTGAGAATTTGTCACCTTTTATTGATCCTAAAATCATGATTTTGTCAATTTAGATCTCACTTAAGTTTAAAATTTAAGGTGACTAAACTTTGATTTTTAGGATTCACTTTTGGTCCGTCCTAGGCAATTAAAGCTATACTTCGTTGCATCTGGGTAACCCAAGGCGACAAAAATTTTGGGGGTACCTAAGGAAAAAAATAATATTTTTGCCGCCGTTTTTCTTGTAGATACATCAATTTAATGAAATTGGTATTTACAATTTAGTGGAATTTTTTCTTAATAAGAAATATGGACGGAACATTAAACAGTGACCCCAAGTGTATGATTTGCATATATGGTGCAGTCACAGCAGAAATTGAAATTTTAAGGATAATAATGGAAATGACCAATAGGGAGCACGATCATCCCCGATGCTGACCTTCTTTTACTTGGACATTTTGGTCATTTGACCCATATTTTGGCCTTGTTTGAAATTTTTTTACTAAATTTTCTCAATTAAGAAGCACATGCAGGTGCTGGCTTTCAAATCGACGCCTAAGAGATCACGGTGAAGAAGACGCGACTTATAAATTGAAATTCACCAACCATCTTCAATTAATATGAAGGTTATTGTCAATTAGCGTCACAATGAGATTAAAATATATTCCTGAGCATCATTTTCCTCAAAAATGGCCCACTTCATATGGCAATTTGAAGAAGAAACTCTTGTGTTCCACTAGATTTGCCAAACACGAATCCAGCTTGTACGTTCGACCATATCATAACCTAGAATAATTTCAACTTTACTCTCATGTTAGTATCATAGTGGGGCGAAAGCGACAGACTTGCTGAGCAGTTGCTATGATGCTATGATTCGAAACCAAATATATTATCATGAGTGTGGAATCTTGATGATGATGTCATGTGGATCATCGATGCAATTCACACATTCTCAGCTCTTTATCCATATTGAAATACACATCCCATCTCTTTAGAATTTGTGCAAGCTCCGAAAGAAATCCTACATCAATTAACTTATTTTGAATGAGAAAGTTCAAATCATTCTACATAAACTTTATTTAAAAAATTATAAAGTTCAAGGACATTGTAATATCTTCTCATTGATTATTGATAAATTTTTAATTAATCCATTCTTTAAAGCAGTCATATGTGAAGTTAGATTTTGATGATCGATGCTCTCTCTTTTCTTTCTTTTTGTCGACTATCATCGGTGTATTAAACTTTGAAGGAACATCATTCATATTTAATTTAGATTGGGAGACGGACAGCTCTTGCCGCACATTGAAGCTAATTCCACTAGAGACTGGTATGATTGACTGTCTGTAAACATTTAAGCCCATTGGTAAATGCTTTGGAAATCGATGCCTCTCCCTTAATGTGTTGATTGTTGTCGCTCCCTACTTGATCTATAGTGGATTTTCCTAGCAAAAAATTCTTCCATAACAAAATTAGAAAATCATGCATGTTCTGTATCTTACTTTATTAATGAATGACTTATCCTTATCACAACCCGTAATAAGATGAGCAAGACAAAACATTTGAAAAAGGTTAACCTTAATATAATTATTTTTCGGTACAGCATAATTCAACAAATAAAATAAAGTTATAGTAAAAGAAGGAAGAGATGGAGGGATCAACTATGGTGGTGTTACTCAATTATTCAATAATAAATTATGTAGACTAAAATTACAACATCAATATAACTTCCAGTACAATCAAAATGAGGAGATTTCATATCAAACATCAATTAATAGCAAAAATAGAACAAGAAGTAGCCAAGAAAAAAAAATTAAGCAGAAAAAATAATCTTAAAAATAAATCTCAATCAGGGATCAAAGACCCAAGCAAGAGATTATCTTATAACGGCTAAAGCCAGCATCAACAAACAGCCTTTCCCATTACTTTTTGCTCCTTTCTTTCCCATTGATGCCCACCATCATCAGCATGTCAAAGAAGAGTTGCGTTTCGGTGGACCTATGATCTCCTGTTTGATTCCCCACTACTTTTTTATTGAAATCACTTTTCCGACCTTGCCTCCACCCAACACTGCTTCTTTGCTTCACTTCAATATCTTGATGCATTTTTCATCGCTCCAGCGTGCAATAGCCACTGCATTTGCACCGGTTTTGTTCAGATTGCTAGAGCTGAAGGCTCCTGTCGGAATAGTAAATGCAAAAAAAAAGTAATGTCAATAGGTAGAGTCTCTCCTTTTAACTCATTTACTGGGTCACCAGGTTTTGAACTAAATGGATTGTCCGTGTGAATAACCAAATGGACATCCCATGAAATTATAGTCCATGTAGGAGTTAGACAAATATAATTGTACTCAGCTATACTATTAATTAAAAAATCCAATGGCCACCTCAAACTCAAATTTTTTGCTAAAGTATTCCATGGAAACACGCATAAGTATATTGTCCAAAAGGTCATAAACTTATTAAACTTTTGCAAATTCAGTCTTAAACATTTTCACTTTTTACCAATTGAGTTAATCCGACTAATTTTGCTCAGAAATTGCTAACGTGGACGATTACATGTGGCATTTTTTTAATAATATTTTGAAGCTTTTATGTTTCTTTTTTTGGATTTTTGAATCTAGTCGACAAGGGTTGCCAACCAACCCTCGTCGACCACAAGTGAGGGTGAACGAGCCCTCCGCCTAGAAACGGCAAGGGTCGCGACACCCTCACCAGATCTATCCAAGCAAGGGCTTGGTGGCTCTCGCCAGCCTTAGATGATGGCCCCAAGGGAGATCGCTACTGTCGCCTGGGGCCAACGAAGGCTACTAAGCTCTCGCCTAGCCAAATTTGGTGAGGATATTGTGGCCCTTGCCATTTTTGGGGGCGAAGGCTTGCTTGTGCTTGCTTTGGCTGATGAGGGCATCACAGCCCTCGCCCATAGCTGATGAGGGGTCAGCCCTTGCCTATGGCCAACAAGGTTTGGCCAACAACCCTTGCTAGCTAGATTTGAAAACACAAAAAAAATATTCAAAATATTATTAAAAAATGTCACGTCAATAATTTTCAAGCAAAATTAGCTAAATAAACTCAATTGATAAGAAGTAAAAAAATTTAGGATTGAATTGATAAAAGATGAAAAAATTTAGGACTGAATTGGTAAAATTAAAAGGTTTAGGACTGAATTGGCAAAAGTGCAAAAATTTAGGACTTTTTGGATTATTTTCTTATTTTGACCACACATAACAATAAATGGATAAAATCTAATCAACAATAATTAAGATGATTGACAAGCAATCAATAAGTCTTTAATATTCAATATTGTAAAGTAATCCATAAATTTCTTACATTTCCTTTTAGGACAATTTAAATTATATTAGAAAAGAGGTACCAAATCTTTACATGCTATTTTATTTGTTATGAAATTTTGTCTTTTTCCACAATCATAAACTTACAAAAGGAAGCGCTTTATGCACTTTTCATATTTGAGAAATATTTTTCTCCACTGCTACATACACGTGTTTTAATCCATTGATTATCCGTTTAACTGGGTACGTGATAAATCTTTCATGTTAAAAGCCTAGTATAAAGTTCTTTTGTGAATAACTACAAATTCAAAATAATTATTCCAAAAAATCTCCAATATATCATCATTTTGTTTCTTAGACCGTAAAAGTATACTCGATACAAGCTATCTCATAATATTCAAGTAAATCATCAAATTAATCTTAAATATTTTAATTTTGTTACTTCAATCATAAACTTTTGCATGAAATTAGTCTTTCCGATCAATTGTGCCACTTAGGACAATTAGCAATGACGAGATCATCATCAGAGATTTTTGACAAAAATTGACCGAAGAGTAATAAAATATTAAATAACAGTTTCATCTAATATATAAATAATAAATCACGTTTTAATCTAACTTTTAAGTTTTTAGAATAAATAACAGTGGTCCCATTAAAATCTCACATTGTATGAGAGCAAAAGGTCATAAGTTTAAATCTTTTGAGGCTTCATTTGCTTCCCCAATTAGATATTTTCACACTTTAGGTTCATACCAAAGTCCAGCCTACATGGTCATTTAATATATGGGCCAATAGTCGACATATATGAGTAAGACCCAGCCTCATCACTTAATTGTGAATTGTATGAATTAACCTTAACACACCTAACACCTATTTATTAACTATAGAAACGTTAGTCCGTCCTCCAAAAATACGCATAAAAGGCATACAATACACATCCAATGCAATCTAAAACAATACTAGCATATTACACTACAAAATTTCTGTAGGACCATTGATAAGGAGACACTTCTTTTCTCCACGGCAAAGTGGAAAGGGAAATACTCTTCTCATCGTCCAAGTTGTGAATTATTAGAATCAAATTCTTCGGTAGATAGAATTTAACTGCAACCATGAACTACCTTTATCATTTGAGTTCCTAGGGAGAAAATGCAATCAGTCTATTTTATTTTATTTTTCGGCCTTTTACCAGAGGTCGCCGACCGAACATATGGATACATGATACTTACCATGAGTAAGATTGCATCCGCCACGGGAATCTCCACAAACATGTCGCCTCCGACAAACTTAAACCTTTCACCTCCGACCAGACCATCCACCACGAGCGGCAGATCGAACACGGTGCATGTCAAGTGCGGGAACGCATCCGTGATGGCTCTACCCATCGTCCCCGTCCCACCTGCCCCGTCAACCACCGAGCTCGTCCCATTGAACGCTCCCGCACATGTATCGCCCACCAGCTTCGCTATCAGCCTCGAGTCGCTAGCCATGGTCTCGTGGAACAAGCCGCCGACCTCGGGATTGCGCCTCACGAACTCCCACGCGGGTGTCTCATGCGCCATCTCGAGCGCCGATGGGACATCTTCTCTGTCCCCCAACCGTGCACTCAGATACTGCCATGGGTCCACGGTGTAAGGCTCGAGCGCGCGGAGCACGAAGGGCGCTACGG
The DNA here is from genome assembly GCA_014182735.1 of Corymbia maculata. Taxonomy (NCBI): domain Eukaryota; kingdom Viridiplantae; phylum Streptophyta; class Magnoliopsida; order Myrtales; family Myrtaceae; genus Corymbia; species Corymbia maculata. The sequence goes on from CM024689.1 coordinate 26,779,805, forward strand.
TCAAGGGGTTGTGCCCTACGAGGAGTCGGGACGCGCCGGTGAGGACATACCCGGTTTGGCGATCCGCTTCTTCGAGGTTCTGTAGTTCAAAGAAGCCGGAGTGGACAAGGCGATGGATGCAATGGGCTTTGGTGGGTTGGATGTGGAGCGCAGAGATGAGTTCGAGGAGGGTCATGGGTCGGCCATGGCCGTGGATTAAGTCAGGTATTCCTAAGTGAATGGCACACTTGAGACACATGGAGTTGATGAAGCTAAATATGCGATTCCATGTGGACTTGAGCTTGGAGGAGCCCACTAGCCGTCGCATCCCCGTTTCCTTTAGCCAAATTCATATCGAAAACCCCTTCTTCCTCTATGATGGTCGACCTCTCACAACATGTATTTTGGGCACGTATATAATATATGGTGAAATAGACAAGGAAATGCAATCAATCATTAACCTTTTAGCTTCCAAAGGGGTGAAATTATGGGCACAGATGTCCGGCATGTATTATATAAGCTAAGGGCAGTTGGTGGATATGGAGATGGGAGACACGTGAACCCTATTCAGATCTATCCGATAATGGTCGATCTGGTCGACTAATTTTATAAATTCGGCGGCCGGTCCTTTTCTCATTCCGTTTTTTTTTTCGTCCCATTATTCCGCTTATGGAGACGTTTTATTAATTTCCTTTTATGCTTTTGGGTTCCAAATTGGCCATTGTGGAGCCACAACGGGCACTATTGTATGATAAAGCTTCCCAAGTGGGTGAAATGTAAAACTGCAATGACGCGATTCGGGTCATAATTTATGGAAATAATTTATGGAAATTTTCAATTACTATCCATTGTACTTTTGACTATTTAATCGTAGAAATTTGACTTTCGTCTTTTCAATACGCATTTACCGGCATTTCATGTCCATCAAGTTCCACATAATATTATTATTATTATTATTATTATTATTATTATTATTATTATTATTATTATTATTATTATTAATGTGTTCCAAATGATCTTCAGGTTGGGTGATGGGGTTGGCAACTTGGCACCGTGATTCAAGTCTACCAAAAGAAAACTACTATTTTTATTGCAAATCAAATAATTTGTCACCTTAAAGGTAGTCATGCGACGAAACCTACTTTTGTTGCCTTGAGCATATTCAAAGGTGACAAAATAATGATTTTTGTCGACTTAGAGTTGACCAAAGTCGACACATGAACTCCTTAGGTCATATCCAAGGTGATGGACTACTAATCTCGTTGCCTTTGGTCAGACCCAAAGGTGACGAGAAAATAATTTTGCCCTAACAGATCTATCCTAAGGCAATGAATTTTATTATAGAGATTTAAAACTTTCCCTCCTCAATAATGACAAATTTTGATTTTTGTCACTTGGGCCTCAACCTGACTTGACAAAACCATAATTTTGTCATTTTAAGTCTCATATATAGAGATAAATTTCATGTTTGTTATCGTGAGTTCAAAATTGAAGGCGATGAAACTTTAATTTTGTCATCTTAGGATAATACCTTAGCTAACAAACTTGAAAATTCATTGCATTTGATCAATCGTATAACCATGATTTTATCATTTTAGCTCTCACCTAAGAGAAGAACACTAGGAGTGTCATAACTTTCGTACGGCATTCACTTTGATGTCAAAACCTTTTTTTTTCGCTTAGTTGAGTTTTAAATTGGAGTGAAATCGTTCAGATAAGTGTCACTTCTAGCCAAAATGCATATGTGGATTTTTTTAATAATTTTCCATTTTTTTTAATAATCTTCGATGCCAACATAGTTTTCGACGGTGACCCTTGTCAGCCAACAAGAATTTTTCGTACAAAATGACATCGTTTCTCCTCATCTTGTCTCTCTTCTTTTTGTCCCTTTTTCTTTTCTTTTCTTTTTTCTTTAGGGCTGGTGAGGGTCATTGGTGACCCTTGTCGGCCCTAAAGAAAAAAAAAACAAAAAAAATCGAAACAATTTTAAAAAATTAATAAATATATTAATATATATATAAAATATTGTTTGTTAGCAGCCAAGTCAGCTTTTTCCGGCGGCCACATCAACTTTTTAGTGGCTAAATCGAAAGTGGCACTCAAATAAACGATTTTTTAAATTTGTTGTACTTAAGTGAGTGAAAAAAAAAATTTGACATTAAAGTAAATATTATACGAAAGTTATGGCACTCATAAATTTTAAATTTAAAGGCAATAAAACTCTAATAATTGAGGATTCACTTTTGGTTGACTCTAGGGCGATTAAAGCTATATTCTTTGTCACCTTTGGGTAACCTAAGGCTACAAAATTTTGGGGTACCTAAGGAAAAATATTGTCATAAAGAATTTTATTGCCGCCACTTTTCTTGTTGTGACATCAATTTAATTTGGTGGGTTACGTGGACATTAAGCGCTATTTTTTTAATAAAGAAATAGGGGACAGAACATCAAACAGTGACATCAAGTGTACGACTCATGAAATATGGTGCACTCACAGTAGAAATTGAAATTTTGAGGATAAGAATGCAAATGACCAATAGGGAGCACTACCATCCCCGATGTTGACCTTCTTTTATTTGGACCTTTTGGTCATTTCACTTGCCTGTCGCCCTTGTTCGAACTTTTCCTTATTCTTATCAATTAAGAAATTGACACCTAAGAGATCATGGTAAAGAAGACACGACTTATAAATTGAAATTCATTAACCTTGTAAATTCCATTTATTTCGCAAAAAAATAAATAACTTAAAAAATATTTCCTGAAAATGATAATTTATATCGCTTACAAAAATAAATGAACAAAAAATCTTATTATCGTTCAGGAGAATATTCAGACCTAAATTATTATCTATAATAAAAAAATTATTCATTAGCTAATTATTTTAGTCTAGACAAGCCATCAATTTGACAAAAATATTTTACAAATTATTCATTTTTTGCGAAATAAATGAATTACAAATATTCGATTAATCTTCAATTACTCTTTAGGTTGTTATCAATTAGCGTCTACAGGATATTCTTGAGCATCTCTTTCCTCAAAGATGACCCACTTCAGATGGCAATTCGAAGACGGAACTCCTGCCTTCCACTAGATTTGCCTAACATAAATCCAGTTTATACAAGAAACTGATACATTCGACTTGACTCTGAGGATGGTAGACATGACTTTGACCGGAAATTATTCATAATGCAATCGGTTCACGCGCTAAATTGGACCGGAAGGAGCATTTCTGCAGAAAAAGGTTCTTATTGCAAGATGAAAGAAGTAATCCTAACGCTTCATATAGTTAATTTCAATCTCTTGAATGCAAGCGATGTAACTAAGTCGGTAAAACAATGGAAATCTAGTCTTCATAATCATATAAATCTATGAAATGTTTGGAGCAAACCACATGCGAAGTTCTTCATTTCGTCACTTACGCCCTTCATTTTGTTGTGTATTACAGTAACGCAAATTATTGTCAAGTTGTAGTCACTAGAGACTCAATAGCTTCCATAAGTAATTAAAATCCAATCAAAATTGATAGTCAATTAAAGTGTCATATTTGGCTTCAAATCAAAAGTAAATGGATTCTAATATGGCCTTGAAGTCTCAAAGACCCTGTACCATTTGAACTACTAAAATAATGCACAAACGGTAGTTGGAAACAATAAGGTAATTGCGTGAAACTGAGCACACGGCTTACACTCTTAATGACTAAAATTGAACATAAACTTCTTAGTGGAGATATGACTGCATAGAGAGATGGGAAAATTTAAAAAATACGATGTAAATACTTTTATAAGTATTGAAATAACGAAACCTAACCTTATTTGAATTTCACGTTCAGATTTAACCAAATCCTCATCTAAATCAATCTGTTACAAATGATCTTCTCATCTTCAAAATCAGATATGCTCTTAGGATTTTTTATGTCTTGAATGCTAATCAATCAAGTGGTGATATCTTTTGATGATTGATGCTCGTATCTTCAAATAGGTCATTTCCTTATGCATTCCGATCCTCCCCCACGAGAATCTATAATTGCCTTGACTTGCATTCTACTTGAGGGATAATTTGTAGCCACTCCCAATTCCTTAGCAGCAGTTATTTCTAGTCAATGGATCCTCCTTGATTCAATCTTCAACTTGTGTAGCTGCTTTGAGCTGATAGATGATGGCCCCGTGCCATATACTCCATTTAAACTTTACCCATTGGAAACTTATTATCACTCAGCTCACCAAGTGTTATGCCCATAGTATTTAAAGGTCAACTGTATTTTTACGACTTTCCTGATCAATAAACTTGTTAAATGTTCCATCAGTTAGACCTTAGGCCCAAAAATGTATTGTCGTGGCCTAATTTGGACCATTAACTTCTTTTGTTTGGTCCCAGAATTTGGGCCTTGTGTCAATGATAATGCAGTAAGGAACGTAAAATCCTAACAAATACCGATCAAGTTGCAAAACACTTACGAAAAGACAAAAATTAATTCTCTAATGAGGCAAAATTTATCCAACTAACAATTGAACATGACAAATCTTAGTTTCTTTAACCCTTGGAAACTCTAAAATTATATTAACATGAAAATTAACTTCTTATGCCAAGGCCTCCTTCCCGATGTGGAAGGCAAACATCGGCCCAAGCTACCTTTTGCACCTCCCGGACCCATACTTGGGCCTTTCCATAGGAATTGTCTACACGTTTGCTCTATCTTGTCCACTACCACCGATGGGAGCAAAATATGGAGGCCCAAAAGGCTTGAATGGCATGTAGAACCGACTTAATAAGTTGTAGGCGGCTGCGAAAGAGAGGAATCGGTGGGTCCAAGATTGGACTCAAAGGTGAGGCGGCATACTAGGGTGTTGCGAGTCCTACCTTTGCTTAGTCTAGATGTGATGATGGGTACACCCAAGTACCGCACGGGAAGGGAGCCGCGATTGAAGCCAAGTGCTCGTACAATCTGGTCATTAGTGGTCTCAGAGCCTCCAGAAATAAAGACTTCACTTTTATTAGTGTTAGGGACTAATCCACTCCAGTTGGAGAATAAAGTAAGCCCGTCTTGGAGGCAGGAAATAGAAGCAGGATTTGCTTTGCTGAAGAGGAACACATCATCCGCAAAGAATAGGTGGGATAGACGTGTAGCCTTACAACGCCAGTGGTATCGAAAATCAAAGGGTGCCGAGTATGAGTGTCAAGGATCCCGGAAAAACTTCCATGATCAAGGTGAATAGGTATGGTGATATAGGGTCACCTTGCCTTATACCACGTCCACTAGCGAAAAAAGCCATGAAGCTCGCCATTTATGGAGATAGAAAATTTTGGGGTACGGACGCAAGCCATGATAAGTTTTGTGAGATGGTTGGGAAATTTGAACGCTTGGAGGGTCTTCTCTAGAAAGTCCCAATCGAGGGTATCATAGGCTTTCCGAAAATCCACCTTGATGGCACACTTCGAATATAAGGCTTATTATGGAACCCACCTTTGAAAAGTTCTTGGGCAAGAAGGATATTGTCACTTATCCTCCTACCTTTTACAAAAAGCGGTTGAACTGGACTGATTAAGTAAGGAAGAACTGTGGCAATTCTAGCAGAGTAGACTCCTCAAAGCGATACACTCAGAATGGTATTACAGCATGCAATAGATAGGAACCAACACCATGTCGCATTGGGGATTTTTGGCATCAAGGCAATGATAGTATTGTTGACTTCAAGGTGAGAACCAGAACAAGGAAATCCATAACCGCTTCGGTAATCAAGGGCCAACCCCGTCTCAATTCCTCTTGGGAAGAAGTCAGCAAAAGAGATAGCCATCAGTCTGTAGGGCCTTATTCACTTTATCGAGAAGCTTCATAATACTGCGAATCATGTGAGGAAAGGTTGAGAGAGAAATGTTCTCCTGCTCTTCCTTAAGGAACAAAATGATGACACTATATCTCCTTGTATAGAAGGCCTCATAGTCATACCAGCTGCAAGTGAGGTTCCTGGGAAGTAAGAGACAAACACCTCATACTCTTCATTTCTAATACCATTTGTCTTGAGTTATCCATGATAGATATAATGCGATTCCGGAGTTGCTAGTGGTTGACTGATTGATGGAAGAACTTGGTATTATGATCATCTTCCTTGAGCCATCGACCCCTAGACTTTTTTTGAAAAGGATTCCTCAAGTGAGCGAGAAGTTCATAATATTCCTTGCGTTGAGAATGTTCCTCGGCCGCCAACGAGCTATTTTGAGGGTCTAGGTGAAGAGCCTCTTGTGTAGATACTAAGACACTTTTAGCTGTAGCTGCCCGCATGAGATATCCAATAAGCATCTTTGTGAGACAATTAAGCCCAGGCCTTCAAGGCTTAAGTCTAGCGTAGAGCCTCAGTACATGGAGAATTCGACACTTGGGCTTCCCAAGGCGAGATATTTTAGCTTGAGGGAAGTCTCCGTGGCTCATCCATAGGTAAAGAATTTAAGGAGATCGCGGGAGCTGGTGTAAGAATTCTCAAAGCCCATAGGAGGTGGTCAGATAGGGCCCGGGGCCAAGAAGGATGCTTTAAAAGGAAAAGGAGGAGCACCAGCGGTTGTTAACTTGATGCTCGGTCAATTTTCCGTTGTTTCCTCTACGCGAGGCCCAGAGGGAAGTGGACCATGTAAACTAGAAACCTACATAATGGAGGTCAAATAGTTCAGCTTGGTCAAGGCAATCTTTGAAATCATCAAAGCGGGGCACCGGATATCCAGCTCTCATGCGTGTAGTATCTCAGGATGGTGCATTGAAGTCTCCAAAGCACCATCTAAGGGCTTTCCTTCAAGAGAGCTCATCCATTAAGTTCAATTCCATAGGGGTCTTCGAGCACCAAATGTATGTTCCCATAGATCAAGTTAAGGACAAAGTAATCCACAAACTCAAAAATTTTTGCGTCACCATGAATAATCCGATCAAGATTAGTTAAAGTAGTAAAACATAACTTAGCGGGTTCCACAGCCGCCATGCCCTCTGGGAGATCATAGTTCGAGACCCCGTCCATAGACCGGAAATCTGAAATCTAGCGGGAGGAACTTTGGTTTTCCAAAAAGGCTGACATAAAACATAGGTTATTGAGGCGCACAAACTTTCTAACCTCCGCTTGCTTAATAGGATTCATGAGACCCCCGAACATTCCAAAATCAAAAGACATAAGGAAGTATGTACAAAGGAAATGCGCGAGACTACTTTCTTTTTGAGCGCCCCTTCCCTCGCGGCCGCCGGTTTCAAGCTTTCCCCGAAGGAAGGTCCCGAACTCTTAACTCTGCATGATTTGCTGGAAGGAAGCAAATGTGAGCCCCAGACATTTGCTCAACTCTCACCTCTACGCTGAGCTTCAAGTCGGGGAAGCATTTCGGGATGGGCACGAGCGGGACTTTGTTCTGCCTTGAATAGACAGGCTTGGTTTACATCGGCAACAACGCGGCACCAGCGGTTTCAGCAGCTGGTCTTATATCAGCGAGGTTTATGTGAGGAGGTTCAGCAAAATGCCTTAATGCAAATGGTAGCCATAGGCCCCTTGGTTCCAACATGAGTTGAGGTAGTACGAACCCCGGCCCATGCGGTGTGTTTCCCTCGTTGGGCGAAGCGGCGAAAGATCAACATCAAGAGTACGAGACAGTGTAGTTGACATTGGAGGATCTATATATCCAGCGGAAAAGCAGAACAAAACATCCAGCGGAATGCCAAAGATCACCAGCACCATCATCTCGCGCTAATAACAGCGATGTAAGCCATGTAGCAGCAGCAGCACCTGCGGTAACATCCATGACAGCAGCATCTCTCATAGCAGCAGCAGCACCTGCAGTAACATCCATGACAGCAGCATCTCTCATAGCAGCAGCAGCACCACCTGCAGTAACATCCATGACAGCAGCATTTCTCATAGCAGCAGCAGCACCTGCAGTAACATCCATGACAGCAGCATCTCTCATAGCAGCAGCAGCACCTGCAGTAACATCCATGACAGCAGCATCTCTCATAGCAGCAGCAGCACCACCTGCAGTAACATCCATGACAGCAGCATTTCTCATATAGCGGCGGCGGACCCTGGTAACATCCATGACAGCACATCTCTCATGAGCCGGCGGTGGCTTAATACGACCCGGCTTCCAAAGTGACAGCAGCAGGAGGTTCCTCTTCTAGGTCATCATTTGAATCGAAAGGGGATGGAGAGGCAACTTCCAAGGTGACATTAGCAATATGTTTGTTCTTGGGCACGGCTAGCGATTGTTTTGTTACCGCACGCCCCCGCCACTCCTCTAAGGTTGATCTAGTCCCTCTGGTTGCTGGTAAATATGCATTGAAGGGGGCCTTGTCCTTCCTCCTAGTAGCTGTGTAAAGCTGAGAAGTTCTCGACTCATGGTTCAGACTAACTTGGGCTGGGAACTTGGGAAGGGCATCTATGACCGAAGGTGCCAATATATGGCAAGTCGAGGTTTCCACTCATATTTTCAACAGCTTATACAATGCGCGGTTGTCCATTTTTAAGAAAACCGTAATAGAATCACAGGTGGGTTTAGAGGCTTCTAATTTAAGCACATACCCTAGCAAAGGATATCAATTTTAAATTCTCAGTCTTGTTTGTGGTCATCTAGATATCAATAAAAGAAACAGCAAATGAGCTCAAAACAATCCAAACTAGAAAACAATCCAAAACACATGAATATAATAAATTGGATGTGTGGACCCCCAAAGTACCAAAACTTGACACGGGAGGACATTTAAGTACCAAAAGTTCGGAAAGGTACACTTAAGTGACAAAATAAGAGACAAAATAATTGATTAAGTGCAAATGACGAAAAAATCTGACCAAACTACTACATGTCATTTTCCAACGATTTTATTTGCTTGACGAAGCAATTTTTTAAAAATAAAATATCCACGTGGAAATTTTTTTAAGAAGAAGAAGAAACTGTCGAAGTTATACTAGAAAATAAAATTTTAAAAATCGATTTTATTGATAAAAAAAAAAAAAAAAGGGGAGGATCGGACGAGGGCTGTTTTTTAATAATTAATCGATTTTATAATAATATATTTTTAAAATTTTAAAATATTATTTAATTAATATATTTTTAAAATGTCACATCAGCACAAAAACGACGTCATTTTGGTTGAGTTTTTACTAACTTAGCTTCCGACAAGCCACATAAGCAAGTTATATTATTAATATAAGTCACGTTAGACTTCTAACAGCCTTCACCGGAGTTGGTACTTAAGTAATCCAATTTTCAAAAAGGATAATACATAAGTGTACTTTTCGTAATTTTTGACACTTAAATGTCCTATCATGCTAAGTTTTCACACTTGAGCTATTCTTTTCCCTAATAAATTGTGAGCCCAAAAACGACCTCAGATGGGGTTTCCTCGATCAAAACACAATATTAATTTTTAAATGAGAGCTTCCGTATTTATATTACGAGCCTCAAAACTCTTTTCGTAAAATAAGTAAACAATGCGCAAAATCTATTATGCTCGGCTTTAAGACTTCTAGCTTTGTGTAAACGCTCCATAGACTTGGAAGCAACGGCATCCACGTGTCGAATGTGAACTTAATATGTCATGCCAAAAAAAAATTTAAGATAACAACTTTCATTGCCCTAAAACAGAAAGAAAGGTTTTGATTAATGAGTTGTATATAATCACCTATTTTTAACTTCCCAATATCCCGGTGGCCATTATTTTCATAAGAGAAAAGAGATGTGAGGAGTTCGAATTCTTACTTTTTCAGGAAGTTAGAATGGAGATGATTTAACTTTAGGAGGTGGGTTTCAATTTTCACAACTTACAATAGAACAAAGCAAAAGTCTAAGTATTAGAGTAAAGGCAGACCAAAAAAAATTTCCGAATATGATTGCATTTAAGAAGAAACCTTGAGAAAGAAACTACATGATAAAAGGTGAATAGTATAATTTCGAATATTATAATTACGAAAAGTAATTCTTTGATTTAGGACATTTCGAGAGAATTGAACCCACTTATATTCAAATGTGTAATGATTAAAGTCATCGACTTTGAATACCCTAATTCTATGTTTTTAGGCTCAGCGTAGATTTCGCCCTATGATGAAGCGACGGTGACTCCACCGCTGATTTCGATTTTACTTATGAAGAACTTGAACGATACGTTAGCAAGTCACGCGTCGTCGATGGTGACTTTTTGAGGGCTAATACACTTAATCATTGCAACCAATACCAAACGCTACTTAACAAAAGAAACGTACATACAGCCCTATTCTTCATTTCTTATTTGTATTCGTATAGCATGTTTCTTTATATTTTTCACATCACTGCAAAAAATAAAAATAATCATAAAGTTAGAAATTGGTGAAGAAACAAAACAAGATTATGGTCTATTAAAGTATCTCCTATTGCTTGCTTATGATCTTACGGCTTACAGGCTTTTTATACATGTTGCCAAAAAAGTTACCAAAAAAGTTTTAAACATTTTATGTAGATGTCAATTCAATTTTAAATATTTTAATTTAATCAATTTAATCTTAAACATTTTGACAATTTGTCAATATATTAATTTTGGTCAATTTTGACTAGCAATTGCTGATGTGGATACTCGCCATCCTATGTGACACGGTCGATGCTAACATGAATAATTTTTTACATTTTGAAAATTTTTTCACTTTTTTTATCCTTGTTTTGGTTTTTTCTATTCTTTTTCCTTTCATTTTATTTCTTTTTTGCCCCTTGTGGGTCAATGAGTGTTGCAAGTCGACCCTCGCTAGCCACTAAGTGAGACCTTGGTAGCCTTCGCCAAACTTAAGTAGAAAAAAAAAGTAAAATAAGAAATGAAAAGGAAAAAAAGTCAAAAAATATTACAAAATTTGTTCGTTTCAGCATTGGTCGTGTCATGTAAAATGGCCATATCCACTTTCATTGGAAAAACTATATTGTGAAATTTTCAAAACATTTATGACTAAATTGACAAAATTGAAAAACTTATGACTAAATAAACATATGTACAATAGGTTTAGAAATTTTTTAGTAATTATATTCATCTAGTTTCTCTTAGTTTTTAAGTTTAGATTTTATGTTGGACTTTCTATTATGATATCAAAGCTTGCTCAGCCTCCCATTCGATGAAATACCACACATCTATTCCTAATCCAATTTGCATATAAAAGATGATGTGAGACTATCCCATATCGCTTATCTAATTGGTTTATATACTCTTTATAATCATGTAATCTCCCTCCACCTATATATTTAAAATTTTGTATGAGAATTTCTAATTTGATCAATTATAATTCATCCCATAGTTTAGGGTTAATTACTTTTGCCCCTCGTTGTTTCATTTTCTATGTTTCTAATTCACCTTTAAATTTGACAAATCAATTTCATTTAGCTTTCCATAATTTATAAGGATAATTGTCCTTGAAATTTAGCCCAATGTATAATTTGGTCTCTGAGCTTTCAATTTATATAATGTGATTCTTGAACTTTAGTTTAATATATAATGTAGCTCCTAAACTTTTAATTTCTTCAATGTAGTCCCTAAATTTGAACAAATTAAAAGTTCAGGAACCAAAATGCACATTGGGCTAAAGTTCAAGGACCAAATTGAACAAATTAAAATCTGAAGGACCAAATTATACATTGAGCCAAAGTTCAGAGATTGTTTATGTCATTTTCCCAAATTTATACTGTTGACATGAAAGATGGCCATAATTTATCCCCAATCGAAAACTTATGTCCACCATTTCCAATCAAGTAGATTAACTTTTGCTGATTTTCAAAATTGTCATGTTAGTCTCTATAAATATAATGACATTCACTTGTAAGATATTTCTTTGATGAATTGTGCCAAAGATTAGGATAAGTATACTAAGAGAGCCATAACTTTTGTAGAGTATTCACTTGAGTGTCATAATTTTTTTTCCATTCACTTGAGTGTCACAAATTTGAAAAATTAATCACTTTAGTGTCATTAGTGAATTGCCTCATAAAAAAATCCAACGTGAACCACGGTTGTCCTATGTGACATTGTCAATGCTGATATGGACAATTAATAAAAAAATTCCAAAATAAAAAAATCCACATCAAAATCGAAAATTAATAATAAAATCCTCGTATGATGATTTTTTAAGAATGAAACTCAAATAATCAATTTTACTTCATCATGGCACTTAAGTGATTGAAAAAAGAAGTCATAATACTTAAGTGAATATACAATAATTATGACACTCTTATTATCCTTGTCCTAGCATTTTTATTTATCAAGTGAAAAAGGTTGGGGAGAGCAAATGCGACTATCCCTTTGAACTTTATTACAAGGGCCCCATGTAGATAAATGCATTGCATTAATTAATTCTTTATGAGACATATTAACAGAAAGTGATACTATATATGTAAAACTAGGTACTTCTCATGAATGAGATCGATTGCATATAAAATCCAAAATATTTTGTTTTTAATTTTCAGCAAAAACCGAAATTAAAATATCATCAAAACAATTATTATGTACTAGTACTCTTTAGTATTAATTATAAATTACCTCATTTGCCTCTTCTTTATCTCAACTATTGTACAGCCCTTGACTCTATAAATTCATCATACTCTCTCATTATTTTACTCCCATCAACTCAAATATAAATAGGTAGGTTATGTTTAACATTTAAATGAGCAATTATGTGAAAAGAATAAATGCATAAAGGCTCATGCTTTTTCCATCCATTTTTTGATTTATGATGCTTCTTTTATCTTAAGTTGATCATAATATCTTTTACAAGCCCCAGAATTAAAATTATCTATTGCCATTTTCTTCTCTTTTTTGGGAAATTCTGATGCATTAAGACTTGACAAAAAATATGTATTTATAAAAGGTTTGATTGGATTGTCTTATAATGCAATTACAATTGTCATAATTTTCTTGTCAACAACTAATTAGTCTACTTAATCAACCCTACTTTTAGTTTTGTCAATATAATTCTAAACTTTTAGACCATATTTCAATGTAGTCCTTCTCACCAATTGCCACCAAAAATCATTGATGCGGTGTCTAGTCATTACCAGCTATCCTAAATGACATGCTAACATGGGCAATATGTTGATTTTCATGTTGTAATTTACAACGACAATTGGCAAAAAACTACATTTAAATATTACGCCAATGTGTAGGACTCTATTGATGAAATTGGAAAGTTAAAACTAAATTGACATTCATATTATAGGTACAAAAGTAAATTGATAATTTTCTTAAATATTCAAATAATCACTCTTTCAACGAACACATGTATAAGTATATTTGGGATAAATATATTAGGAGTGCCATAATTTTTATGCGGCGCTCACTTGAGTGTTACAAATTTCGAAAATCAATCACTTAAATGGCATTGGCAATTTGCCATGCCGGAAAATCCAACATGGACACTGGTTGTCCTAATTGGCACCACTAGTGCTAACATGAATAATTAATAAAAAATTCAAAAATTTTAAAAAAATCCATGTCGGAATGGGGAATTAATAAAAAAAAATCCACGTAGGACGATTTGTTGGAAGTGACACTCAAATAATTGATTTTACTCTAATGTGACACTAAGTGAGTGAAATAAAATAAAATCGTAGCACTCAAATAAGTGCCATACAAAAATTATGGCACACCTACTATTCCTACTCCCAAAAATCAATTGTTTCAAGCTTCATTATGTAATAAAAATTATTTCTACTTCATGTCAGCTGCAAAATATTGGGCCATATTAAGACAAGTACGCTAAATTAGGAGTTAGATTGAGAAAAATGAAAATAAAGGGGGGGGTCGGAAGTGAAAACATAAACAAAACTAATGTTTTGAGGGGTATAAGTGAATCTTGCTCTACCATTCGCTCCTTGGACAAGTGCCTCTCTCCCTCTTGATGTGTTAGATTGCAATTGCTCATTTTGAACTGTAATTCTTTAATCATTATATTAAGAAATCTAAATTGTTATGAGAATGACAATTTTGAATTTAAAATTCTAGCGCCATTGTCACAAGCTACCATTAGGACAAATTAAAAAAATCCGAGGAATGTGAGAATCCGATTCTTCTAATTAAAAGAGTGAAGCGCATCACGATTCACGAGCGAAATGACAAAAGGAAATATCAGGAAATTAAATGCAAAGTTGACTTTAGTGGAATGATATTATATTATTTCAAGCAGAGCCTTAATAGTTTTTGCTTCCTTATCCTAAGGATAGAGAGACGGGGCTAAGCGGTTGGCTTCATCAATCAGTGATCACCATCTATTAAATGTTAAATGTTATAAGCTGAAATGAAATCAATAAATTATGCTCGTTATTCGGAAAAATTATTCGAAGAGCACTAAATCTTTTTGCATATAACTAATTAAGTATATTTGATCAATTTTAGCAAAAAATCACTTACAAAAAAGCCAGCTATCCTATGACAATGACAAGTGCTAATGTAGACAAATTTTAATAATATTTTATTTTATTTTTTGCAATTTTTTTTTAAAATTTTAATTTAATTTTTTTTTGTCCAACTCATGGGCCACAGGTGACCGCATTGCAGCTCCAATTGCAGCCCCTACCCAAATCGCAATGCCCTTTCTTAGTTTGGACTAGGGTGTCATGGCTCTCATCAGCTAGCGAGGGAGTGCCTCCATGCCCTCGTGAAGATCTAAGCAAGGGTGTTGGGCCCTTGCCCAGATTCGGGCGCCTCCATTCCCTTGCCAAGGTCTAGGCAAGGGGCATTGGTCCCTAGTTGCCCACAAGTAAAGGTTATGATCCTCACAGTGCTCATGTGGTCAATAAGGGTGCAAAGCCCTCACCCAGCCAAAGTTGGAGAAAAGTTGAAATAAAATAGAAAAAATTGTAAAATATTATTGAAAATTTTTCACATCAGAAGTGATTAGCAATTCCGACCAAAATTAACCAAACGGACTCAATTAATACAATTAAAAGATTTATAGTTGAATGACAAAAACGTAATATGTTTAAGACTTTTTGGATAATTTTTCTCTTGTTACTCTCATATGATATGCAATCTGAAACTCAATAAACATATGTAATAGAACATGTGACATGCATTTAAAATAATTACATATAAAAGGATAGGATTTTTTTATGAAGTTCGTTGGGTCAGAAGAAGGAAAATCGTCACGTTGACATTATTCCCAATAAGAAATCAGTGAGGGTAGAAATCCGTCGATCTATCGACTAGTTTTATTCAACTGCCGTACGACATTTGGTGTGGATGTTAGGGATAAAATCAAAAAAGGTTGAGTGCGACCCAAACCGACTTCTTTAAGGATTCAAGAAACCCTGCGAAAGAAAAGCTTCTGCCAAACCTTTACTAACATGCAAAAGATCGAGCCCCACAACATAGTACAATCATCCAATTCGACATTTTTGTCTTCTTCCAATCTTTACAGATGTGATCAAATAAAGTTGCACATCTTTGGCGATTTCCTAATGACATTATCTCTTCAATCACCGACCCCAAAATCCTAATACACGAAAGCATCTGGACATACAGAAAAAGAAAATAATTGGAAGCGAAGCCGGAAATGGAATCTGCTTGTTCACCTATGTGGACTAACACAGTCGTATGAACAGCTACAGCTCATGAGCTCCTCCAAGTACTCCGGCCCCAGATCCTCCAGAACGACGACGTTGTCGACCCGTGGCGCTCCTCTCTCCTTCCTCCTCGTGCCTGACATTTTCCTCCTCATGCTATGCCTCTTCTTGAGGGCCACCACGGGGGACGAATCGCAACCCGCCAATCTCATCTCCTTGAGCGACTCCCGGACTAGATCCGCAGGGAAATTCAGCACGGCGGCGCTCCCCCGCATTGAGAAGGCTGCCTGGTCGTAAGCCAGGGCTGCCGCCTCAGCGCTGTCGAAGGTGCCTAGCCAGACCCGGACACCGTGCCTTGTGGAATCTCGGATTTCCGCGGCGAACTTCCCCCACGGCCTCTTCCGCACCCCTCTGAAGGGCTTCCCCTCGTGGGGATCGTTTTGTCGCTCGCTCGACGACACTTCCTCTTCCTTAACTCGGGCAGGGGAGAACGTCTCCGAAGTCCCTCGAGGCGCTTCGGTGAGGAGATCCAAGAGGAGCATTTCTTCGGAGTCATTCTCGTTGAAGGGGAGCGAGGCGGGGCCAAGGTTGAGGGCGTTCCATGGGTGGCGGCGCTCCGGGGAATTGAGGGATGAGTTAGAGGAGACATCGGAAATTGGAGAATGGAAGATGGAGGAATCCATTGAATCTGGAAGAGGATTTTGGAAGAAATTGGGCTTGAGGCTGATGGGGGAGCGAGTGATTCTGCTTTTCTTTGGGAGTGTACAAGTAGCTCAAGCAAGTGCGTCCTCTATTTATACCAATTTGGCATATGAGAGGACGACTATTTGAAATCTAGTGCACTAAGATACTACGAAATGGAAAAAGGACGATAAGAACAAGATTATTAAATGTATTAAAAGTCCCCAAGGATAAAAATAATAAAGTAGATAAAAAGAAAGGACGTCACGGGATTTGTCCTTTATCGAAAGGCCGTTCTTCTTTACGTAGGATTTGCACTTAGAAATGAACACATGGGTCAATTGACGGGCGGCCAAGTCAGAGGAGAATTTAGGGTGACGCCAGATTATGCCACAAAGGTTGGTGCCCGCTTATCCCCTCGTCCTAGTTAGGGGGATGATGTTGATCTTCTAGATCGCCAGCACCACTTCCCCCTATATTCGTGTCCTAGGTTGTTGGATAACTACCCTGCCCCATGAATTTGTAATGGGTTACTTTGAAAATCGGTAAACATAAAGGCAAATGTTAATTTTGGTTCTAAATTTCGAAGGAATATGCATACCTATTAGAGACGCGAAGAATCACACTTTAGTGCGCTTTTGGACTTCTGAAACCTTTAGAAAATCGAACATTACATAGGGAACGAGAAGCCCTAATAATTATATCCAAAGAGGGTCGTTAACATTAGTCGTCCATCTGCGTCCTTTAACTTGAAAAACGAAAGGGAACATGTCAGAAATAAGATTAAAAATTTACTTGAACTTTGTCGTTTTTGTGTTTGAATTTGTATGTGTCGTTAGTGCACAATTTCCATATTAAAAAGTTTCATTTTTCGAAAACGCAAAAAAGTTACACGTGACACAATAATCAGCATAGTCAAATTCAGAGCCCTCATACACTAGACAGAGAGATACTGTTGTGCCCTTTGTCGACTATTGAGGGAATATATTATGGGGATATATTTTGGGACAAACCTAAAAATGAGACCAACTCCTCTTTCCTACATATATATTTTATAACAACATGGTAATAAGTTTCTTGCAAAACCATCCTTGAAAATTTGGCACAAGATCCCAAATGGCACACATAGGACAAGAAAGTTCCGCATAAGCCCTCATTCCAAAGCTAAGTTTAGCGTGTTGGAATCACTTAATATGGAATTGCGGCTGCGTTTTAGATAACATAAGCCTCAAGGGTTTGGTTAAGCGAGAAAACAATCGGGATCGTGTTAGAAAAATCATTCAAAAAGTTATAAATTTATTATATGTCGATCAATTCAATATTAAAATTTTTAATTTGACTATTGATTAAAATTGATTGGAAGAATTATATTAATAAATCATTAGAAGTTTTAGGATTAAATTGATTAAATTTAAAATTTAAAACTGAATTGACTGTACACGAATAAGTTTAGAACTTTTTAATGATTTTTTGCGCATATGAGGCCTTGACTATAGGTTCGCTCGCATGTGACATCCTAAAGGAAATCAGGAATTCGTTATGATTTTTTATTGTTAGTGTGGATGGTCTGCTTTTGATCGTATTCAGAAGACTGACTTAATTTGTGTGTGAAACGTGATAACGCTACCGGAATCTCCGAAGAAAGAGCAACATTCAAATGCATAGTATTCCGCTAATCATGCCCCTGAGTGTTGACCACGTGGCGCTAATGCGGCAGTAGTACTGTTTTCACCACACAGTGAAATCGTTTCGTCTTTTGTTGAGTACTTATCCTCCCAGAAGAATGAAAGTCAAGTCAAGTCAAGTAATTCATTATTACCAAACTTGCAACAAGAGAAATCTAGGAGGGATTGGCATAGCAAGGGAGAATTGAACAGAAGTTGATGGTTATATGAATTTGGACAGATGGTTTGGTATACTATCAAATGCTTTGAACGTTGTACTGATTCAATTTTAAAATTCGCTTATTATCTTTCTAATTAAAAGCTACTCAACCGTTTCAAGACCCATTGGCTTGACAAAAACAATTTTAGAGTGTTGAAATATCACACATTGCTCAATAATGGAGCTTATATACTATTTATATATGCGTCTCTCTTCATTTATTAGTTTAATCTCTTTGGTTGTGCATTCTAACATAACACAAGAGTCAAGTTCTATGTTTTTTCACACATATGTCCACATTGTTTGTCAAATTTCATGTATTACTCTTAATTCTAATTCAGTTTGCACATGAGAGGAGGTATTGAAATATCTCACATCACTTAACGATAGAGTTTTATACTCTTTATATATGTAGTTTTCTAGCACATATTAATTTAAACTTTTGGATTGAATATTCTAATATATAAAATATATCTCTTCAAACTTTTGTCGGGTCATTTGAATAATGTTTCACATTATAGGGAAAACAAACTTTATGAGTCATTGGCAAGTCACTCACGCTAGAATCAGAATATTTGCTGTACCAAGTGATATGAATTTGGCACAATGAAACAAGAGAGGCTATCATTAGAGGCCAACCCTCGTTGACAATTAAGGCCTCTCTTCACACAACGTGGGACAAAAACCCATGATTGTCGATGTATTTCTGAGTTTCTTGTGAAACCTTTACATGAAAAATCATAAATTGCTGCTGATTTAACGTCTCTCTTATTCACTCTCCCCGTCACTCCATCACAACGACTCCACAAAATTCTCATATGCAACCTCCCACGGATGTTGAGACAAGAATCAAATCGCGGTCACATTCATCGACTTGAAGAGGTTGGCTACAAAGGTCACTGGATACAGATCCCTTAGCGCTTGAAGCTCCAAGGCAAAGTAAGAAAAAGGCAATAATGCACCAAAAGTCATTAAAACTCGGAGGTAGTGTTGAGGTTTTTGATGGTCCTCCAAGAAAAATGGGATGCTATTTTAATATTTTGACAGTGACATTTTCTCTCACAAGTCCAAATTGAGTTGGGTGACTGTGAAATTGAAGCTTCCAGGAAAGCCATTTTGGGATACCTTTCAAGGCATCCCACTCAAGTTTGATTCGTCCTTTCTTTTGAGTAGATTGCCTGCGAAAATTTTCTGGCCTTCAATATTCTTGGAAAAATCAAATGAGAAGGGAAAGAGACAAGAAATTAATTTCACTCTTGACCAGAGACTTCAGAGGGAAAAATTATTTCACCTTTTTTTCTTCGTGAACTTGGGAGTTGCTATTATAACTCTGATTTACGTGTGAATGATGCTGCGTCAATAAGTGTTATAAGTAGACCTTCCAATTCTAAAGTTACATCTCGAAATTGCAGAACATCTTGTAACTCTTTGTTTAAGTGTGGATCGTCTCCAATGCAGGGCGCCCTCTCCAGTAATGATATTTCCAACCACCTAAGTAAGGGTTTCGAGGGGAAAAAGGTTAAGCGCCTAATGTTATTCATGACTATTTTAAAGATGATCTTTGGAGCACTTGAAAGTAATTATATACATTTTGCAAATGTAAAATTTTGAGATAATGACACTAGTGGTTCTTGAACTTTTACTCATTATATAATATCAACGTTGAACCCTTTTCTATTCAATATTATCCCTGAGCTTTTAAAAAAGTGATTCAATGTGGTCATTCTGTTAAAATTGTTGACAAAATCTACTAATGTCAATGCAATATTCCATTTAGTTTATGACTCGTCATTGCTTTTGTTCAAATTCATATGGTATTTTGTTCAAATTGCTCCCCTTTCTCTCAATTGTGCCATGTCATACTAGATTTAAATCCCAACCACAAAATGTTTATTATTTTTTTCAAAACATTAAAACCCAATAATAAAAATTAAATTAAATGGATTACACAACGCACAACATTTAAGGGTCGATCCATACCTACATGCTTATTGTTCATCATGATTATGCTTATTCAAACTTATCAACATGTGTAGTTGATGTTTTATCAAAAGGGTGTGGTAGAAAATTACTAGTCCTAGATAAGTGTCATTGAAATTTATCTTGAAGAACATTTGATGACCCTCACCGTGTTCAAGTGAAGGCTATTAGAGAAAAGGAAAAACATAATAGATCAAGGACTCCATCAAACAAACAAATAAAGTTCAAGGATAGAATCGAACAAAAGAACAAAAAGTCAATAACTTTAATGCCCATGATAGTATTTCGTTAAGATTTTAATGGAAATACCACATTAACAAAAATTAGACAGCTCAAGGATGATATTGAACATTTGGCCAAAAAAAGAGAGGACGATATTGAGCAAAAAAAGAAATTCAGAAATGACACTGAATAATGAGTAAGAGTTTAAGAATTATTGGTATTGTTACCCTTAAAATTTTACCCCATGTAATAAATAGCTTTAAAAATGTGTACGATATATAAACTATGTTGAGAAGTATTTTTATCAGTTTTAGTAAACATAATTAGTGCCTTAAGGGTCAAAATTTGGTTTCAATCTTTGAAGTTATCATATTTGTGAGAGGTGGGCTCTCTTCTCTCTCTCTCTTTTTCATGTTAGGAAGTGAAAAAAAAAAAAAAAAAAAAAACCTCTAACTTACAAAGTTGGTGCATTTGTGGATTTTGGTCACTAACACCACTAGTGCATTGATATGATGTGTTGTGAAAATTTTTAGCAAGAAATAAATTTTCCCCATTTTTGGTGTTTGTATTGCTTAAAAAAAAGTCAACAAAAAAATTTATGATTAAACTCAAGAAATGATTTTCCCTTTAAAAAAAAAATCATTTTCCAAAATATGACTAGACATTAACACTTAGACTAAAAACTTTGTGTTTGGTCATAGGAACCCCAATACCCATTCTAGAGCGAGCTCGGGAATAGAAGCTAGGGTCGAGTCCATTGGGTTGGGGCCCAAGTACATTGAGGCTAGGCTTGGAAGCCTAGTGCCTTTGCCAAAATTCCTAACACTCGATCCCAACTTGGGTCCACAAAGATCAAGCTTGAGCATTTGTGCCTTGGTCCTCGAAGAACAAGCCTTGGACCCCAACATTCAAGCCCAAGTCTATAGAAGCCAAAGTCGAGACCTTAACTCCTAAGTGAACCCAAGAACCTAATGCTCAAGCTTGAATACACAAAGGCCAATCTTGAGTCCCCAGAGGCTATACTCGAGACCTTGATGTTTGTGCATGGGTTCCCGATGCCTGGGCCTAGATCCACAAAGGCTAGAGCCAGCATATCAATACATTCCTGGCTCCCTAACACCTAAGCCTTGGTCCACAAAGGTCTTGGCCAAGTCTTGGTGTTGTACCCAAATATTTGACGCTTAAGCACCAAGTCCACAGAGGTCAAGCTTGAGACTCGGATGGTCATGCCCTTGCTCTCCACAATTAGACCCAAGTCCATCAAGGTGGGACCTGAGTCCATAGAGGTTAGACTTGAGAACCGCATGCTCTTACCTAGGTCTCCATCTCCCAAATTCAGGTTCTTTAAGGTAAGGCCCGAGACCTTGATGCTAGGTCCTAGGTCCATTAAGGCCATGCCCGAGACTCTCATGCCTATTCCCAAGTTCTTGATGCCTAGGCTTGGGTCCATGAAAGCCAAGCTCAAGTCCACATAGGTCAAGCTCAAGACCCTTGTGCTCGTGCCCGAGTTCCTAGTGATTGGGCTTAAGTCTATCAAACAGTCAAGTCCATGGAGATTGGGCTTGTGACCCTAATGCTCATGCCCGGATCCTCGACACTTAAGCCTAGGTCCATTAAGGACGAGCTCATGTCCATTGAGCTTGAGTGTGGAATACTCTCAAGGTCTCAGGCCTAGAATTTATGGACTTGGGTACACCCTTGATAGAGCTCCAAGCTTAGGTGTTGGGGATCTAGGCATGAGCACTAGAGTCCTAGGTTCAGCCTTTGTAGACCCTGACCCAACCTTGTTGAACCCAAGCTTAAGCTTAGGGATTTGGGTATGGGCACTGGGGTTCCGAGCCTAACCTCCATAAACTTGGGCCTAGACTTGATGGACATAGGCTTGAGCGTCAAGGACTTAGGCATAGGCATGTGGGTCTCAAGTCCAACCTTTGTGGACCTTGTGCCTAGTCTCTATTGATCAGGCTCAAGTGCTAAGGTCTCAAGCCCTGTCTTTGTGGAGTTGGGCCAGGCATCAATGAACTTGGGCTAGAGCCCTAAGTAGCTTGGTATAAACACTGGGGTCTTGAGCTCGATGCTTGTGGACACTTGATTGATGCCTATGCTCGGATCCCTATGCCTGGAATTGGGTCCGTTGAGGCTAGGCCGACTCTACGGAGACATTGGTGCCCATGCCCCACTCACTAATGCCCAAATAGTGCGTATTTATTTAGGTAAAAAGAAGAGGACTTTCCTCTTCCAAACGACAAAAAATAAATTTAAATTTATCTTTAGATTTCAGCTAAATAGTGGAAAATATTGGGGAGAATTGCCAAAAAAGTCCTAAACCTATTGGGGTTGTGCCAATTCAGTCCTAAACCTTTTTTTTTGACCGATTCAGTCTTAAACCTTTTGGGATTGTGCCAATTGAGTCCATCCGGCCAAATTTGGCCGGCCGGAGCCGACGTGGGCCGCCGGCGGCGCCGGCGATAATATTTTAATAATTTTTTATATTTTCCGAATTTTTATATTTTTTCCGAATTTTTTTTTTTTTTTTTTTTAAATTTTTCTGTTTTTTTCTTTTCTTTTTTTCTCCCCCCTCCCCCTCGCCGGCGGCGTGTGGCCGGCCAGCTCCGACGAGGCTGCCGGCCACGCACGAGGGCCGCGGCCCTCGCCGGCGGCCGGCGAGGGTCGCGGCCCCGTCGACCGGCCACCCTCGCCGGCGGCCTCGCCCGGACCGGGCGAGGCACAGGGGCCACGGCGAGGCGGCCTCGCCATGGCCCGGCCAAGGGCGGCGGCGGCCTCGCCCGCGGCCGGCGAGGCCATGGCGACCTTCGCCCGGCCCGCCATGGCCTCACCACCCGCGAGTGAGGCCGCCGCCGCCCGCGGCCGAGCCATGGCGAGGCCGGCCTCGCCCGGATCGGGCGAAGCCGCCTCGCCGCGGCCGGCGCCCGGATTGGGCGAAGCCGCCTCGCCGCGGCCGGCCTCGCCCGGATCCGGGCGGCCGGGCCGCGACCCTCGCCGATGGCGCCCGGATCGGGCGAAGCCGCCTCGCCTCGCCCGGATCCGGGCGGCCGGCCCGCGACCCGCCGACGGCCCCAGTGCAGGCGAGGTCGCCGGCGAGGGCTTCGCGGCCCTCGCGCGGGGCCGGCAGCCTCGTCGGCGGTGGCCGGCCACTACCGGCGCCGGGGGGGGGAGGAGAGGGGAGAAAAAAAAAAAAAAAGAAAAGAAACAGAAAAATTAAAAATCAATAAAAAATTCGGAAAATAATAAAAAAAAATCAAAAAAATTATTAAAAAAATCAAAAAATTATTAAAAATTATTAAAATATTGTCGCCGGCGCCGGCCGGCGTCCCACGTCGGCTCCGGCCTGCCAAATTTTGCCGGATGGACTCAATTGGCACAATCCCAAAAGGTTTAGGACTGAATCGGTCAAAAAAAAAAAAAAAGGTTTAGGACTCGAATTGGCACAACCCCAATAGGTTTAGGACTTTTTGGCAATTCTCCCGAAAATATTGTCACTTTCCTGAAAATTAGCTTCTTGAGAAATATTTTTAATAATATTAAATTGTTTGCAAAATAAACAGAGCCTAAGTCAATAAAAAAATAAAATAATCAATCGGCCGTGCTTATCCCTCCCTCCATCGCTAGCATGCATACTCGTGCGACTGTCCTTTGTTTGGAAAATGTTTTGAGGAGGTGAGGAAAATTTAATGGAAAACTAAAAGCGGCGAAGTGGTGACGAAGAAAATGATTTTTTCCCTGTTGGTCGGAAATAGAAGACGTTGAGGTGGGGTTGGAAAGCGAGTGAACTTGACCAGGAAAGAAGTACGATTTTGGAATTTTGACACTTTTCCCCCTCTATAATCAATGAGATTATGGTCTTTTTGGTAATTCAATGACTAAAATGCCACAATATATACATTTTCTTCATGCAATCATGAAGAGTAGCTTTGATGGGGCCAATTAATAAAGTGAGGGAGTGCCCATTTAAATGTAATTCGCCCGTTATAGTCGGAAGGACTTGCCTTACACAGAAGTCGCAAAATTCATGTGGAAGCACGTGGCCGAAGCATCACTGAAAAAGGCAGAAGTCAAATAACCGATTGTAAGATTGTACTTGGAAGGACAACATTGCAAAAACTGAAAAGTCAGGGAACAATTTATAACTAATGTCAAAGTACAAGAGTTAAAATATGCCTTACCCATTGAATATTTTGGCAAGAATAACGTGATACGACATAAGTTGCCAGCCTGGTGAAACTTAAGAAGGGAAATATTTTCCTAATCGCACAATTATGGCAAGGTGCACATTTTCTAGAGTTTTTAACTTACCCCAGTTTTTGACATTGCATTGGCACCTTAGTGATGAGAATTGATGGTACTTAGAATCTTAATTAGAAATGCTACAGTATTATGGAAAAGTAACAGCAAGAATGGTGATGATAAAGAGCGTGAGTACATTTAGTTTGATGATACCCTTTATGATAAGTCGATCAGTCATATTTCTAGCAAAAAAAAAAAAGTCGGTTACTGATAATCCATTGGATTTGCCTTCTAATTTTTTATTTTATTTTTGGGTAGTTTCAATGGCAAAGTTAGAAATGAGCAAAAGCAATGATGTGTTGTAGAATTGTTGTAAGTCATTACGAACATTCGCCATAATCGAATGTGAAACAATTGTAAAAGAACAAGGTGGCACATGCCTTAGAATTTCACCAATCATCTTCGCCCAGCTAAGACAATGTTCTTGATTCCTTAAAACCCCTCTTAGTTCCCACCAGAGAAAAAGCCTACTTGTTCTCATCTAGATATAGGGATCACTTTTAGGCACAAATCCTAATGGTTAAGCTCAATGTATCTGAGAGAAAAGGGGGTGATTCATTACCAAATCTTATCATATCTTCTGTTGAAACATCTGAAAAGCAATAATGGCTCGATCTGGTTCTGGAGAACGACTCTGTATTCGAATTCTTGCGCTCGATACAATTCACCAAAGAACCGATTGCATCATTCAAGTCACTTGGTCAAAGTGGGATCCAATCGAAGGACCAAAAAGGACCCAGGATGTATAAATTGAACATGTGCTGCACGTATCGTCCAAGGTTTTTTGTGATCATTGACTATTCCAATCTGTCATTTAGTACAATCCTAGGTTTCATTTGTCTCCTGTGTAAAAGCAAGGGCTGGTTATCATCGTCATGCTTGAGATTGTCATGCTTGAGAATGAGAAGTACCTTGACAAGAGTGAGAATGGCCCATATAACTGAAACGACCTAATAAATAAATAGTGCTTTACCCCGTTTTCTTTCTCTCTCTTTTTTTTGTAGATAATTTAAACAAAACCGATAAACTGAAAATAATTTCAAAAATTTCCCCTTTTTAAGGAAATTTGGCAAGAGTTTCCCTTAGCTATACATCATAAATTGGACATCAGTGCGTCTCGGTCCTCTAGGATGCGGGACTCACAAAGGGACTCAAAATCAACAAAAGATTTAAAAAGGGCGTGCAGAGCCGACCAATCATAACCTGTCAGCTACCAAGACATCTATCTGAAAGACCAAAAAGATACGTAAGATGCGGGTCCCAGATTACTCTTTACTAATACTCGCAATTAACCCAATTATCATGATAATTTTTTTTCTTTTGTAACCATGTAAGGTGTCGTACCCAATCGAAGTGAATCCCGAGGGAGCTAACAGATTGCTGGGCGGGCGCCAATAATCTCCCCACAATATGGCGCCTACACTTCGTACAAATTCTCTCAAGCTCTACCAGTCTCAACATCATTTTTCTTTCTCATTCATGATTATCATAGAGTAACAACTAATCTGTTCAATAACTATTATCTATTGACGGACCTATGAAACACTACAAAAGCATCATGACTTGTCAAAGAACTTTGGGCCCGTTTGGTTCAACTTTCCCAAGGGGCTTTCAGCCCCTAAAGCCCCTTGGGAAAATACAAACCCGTTTGGTTCAGCATTTTGAAAGATTTTAGGAAGATGCAATTGCATCTCTAAGTGTCCTCAAAGTCCCTTAACTGAATGCAAGTCCAGAGGTACATTTGCAAGTTGCATTTTCTGAATGCAACTTGGAGGACTATTGTCATCTTCCCCATGTGGCCAACGAAGAAGCCGATGACCGCCGGCTAGGGGAGCGACTACTAGCCAAGGGGGGGCGACCGCGGGCCAAGGGGGGCATTTTAATAAAAAATTTCACAAAAGTCTCTTAGCAAATGTGGTATTCACCAAATGGTATTTAGGTCAAAGTTGTTTCACAATGCAAAATTTATCAAATAGTATTTGCATTTCAAGAAACTCCTTTAATTCAAAAGTATTTGTCTTTTCCCAAGTGCATTCCCCCAAAATCAAACCAAATGCACTCTTTGTATGAGACAACTATAAAAGAATGAGGCAATATGGTACATTAGTGTGTCTTAGAAATTCCCCAAACAATTCCGGCCCAAGTCAATATTCTAGATGCCTTGTAACCCGTGAGTTCACACGAGAAAAGCAAGTCTAGATCAAGAGTCACTATTACGCATTAAGCTCATTGTATCTGAGAAAAGGAAAAAAGGTAATTGGTTTCAAAGGCTTATCATCCTTGCTGTGGAAACATCCGAAAAGCAATGATTGCTCGATCTGGTTACAGAGAACAGCTTTGTGTTTCGAGTTCTTGCGCAAGATACAATTCACCAAGCAAACCAATTCCATGATTCAACTCACCGGGTCAAAGTGGGATCTTGTCGAAGGGCCAAGAAGAACCCATTGATTTTTAAATTCGGTACATGCGGCGCGTGTCTTAATGGGGTTTGTGGGCCGTATTACCTTGGGATCCTCTTGATCAATCACTAAGTCCAATTTGTCATTTCGACATTCCTAGGTTTCATTTGTCTCTTGTGTAAAAAGCGACGTCTGGTCATAAGCAAGCATATTACAAGTTACTTTGATAGACCACGTCTGCGATGCAAGAATGGTCCAATTACTTGTGATGACCAAATCAATATGTCGTGCTTTATTCTTTTTCTCCCATCTCTTTAGACCCATCAAAATAATCATAAATCCATGTCTTAACTCATATAGATGTTAAATAGTCTATAAATAGATCAGTTATATTGAGTACATGGATCACAAATAACTGTAAACACAATATGAGTAAACTTATTTAGACCCAACCCATTTTTATGACTATCTCTTTAGTCTCTCTCGTATTTACTTGATCCCATGCTCATTCACTCTACACTCTCACTTTAATTGGTTATGAGTTTCTACAAATTGGGTTAAATATAAAAGTGTTTTAGTAATATGGGTTATTAGGTTTGCGTTGTATGGAAATGAGTAAAAATGGATTAAATGGATTTATTTGGATTAGGCAATTTATAATCCAATTCACCCATTTAACAGGTCAACCTTTCCTTAATAAAAATTTAGGCAAAAGTGATAAAATCGAATTTTTTTATTATTTATAATCTCCTTCCCATCTCATCTGTCTATTTATTATTTTTAATTAACTTATTACCAACTCAATAAACAAGATTTTAATGGATTTTGTTGACGAGTAACCAAAGGTTGCTTTTTAAGTAATCAGATAAAGAATAAAATTTTATAGATTTCAACACAATACTATTATACTATATGTAATAAATATCTTGAAGATTGAAATATTCTTTATTAAATGTATGTGCTCTCATTGAGAAATCAAGGAAATTAATATCATTACATTGACACTGGAGGTGGCAACATGGGTAGTAATCCATTTTTTATCTCATATTTAATGGGTCAGATCATGAATGGGGTGTTTAAAATTTAAAACAGATTCAAATGGGTCCAACAAATAAATGCCTAACTATATATGGGCTTTTGTAGGTTGAAATGCCCATTTCAGGTCTATTTTATTGAATTCACCCCTTTCTGGACTTGCCTTTCATGTTCTCTCTCTTGGTCTAAATCAGATCCACTTCTTGTTACCGGTTTATATGCCCCGGGCCTTCGAAAAACATTAAACTTACCAACTACCAGTAGTATAAGGTAAATTCTTTCCACGGTGTAAATTTAAATTATGGAATTTTAATTGCAATTAGACCTAATGCATATTCAGAAGTAAATTTTTCAATGCATTACTTATGTGATGGACTATGACATTAATTTTTTGGATGACATGTCATTACCACGCGAATCCACTGTCAACATTATGCCGAAAAATAGGCGGAGTTCCAAAAAAAAAAAAGGCATCAATTGCAATACATAATTGAAAGTTTTAATACATTTGGTAATTGTAATCAAGATTCAGAAAATTTAATTGCAAAATCTTTCAATATCATTGACCACGGATGAAATTTATCCGTAAACCTTATCTTTTGAAACTTTTGTATATTACGGTTTAAGAGTCTTATTCTTTGAAATTTTCATGTAAAATCAATATATTCTTCATGCACACAAAACACATACGCATATCATGGTCCATGATTCTCCTGCACTTATGACCCTTGTAAGTGGAGCATGGGGTTATCGAGCGAAGAGCGATTGATACAAAGAGGATGAATACAACTAGTCTATGGGAGTGATTTTAGGACAGTTGGTGCTAAAAATTTTAGGATGGCATGAATATATCTTTACGAAATTCTGAATGCGGGGTTGGCCTCTTGTGCACAAACTAATTGGTAGTTGATGTTGTTCTCTTAACGAGATCATGGTAGGTCGAAACCAGTTATTGAGCCTAAAAATGATCTGCTATCTTTGATGGACTAGATACCCGAGCTAAATTGGGTGTGTCATGATCTTATATAAAAAAGCTACTTACCATATTATTCTCTAAGATAACTATTGAACGAAGGCTAGTGTAGTGTTGTCCACTCACCAAACGTTGCATGAGCTATATTGCAGCCAAGGAACTACCGCCCATGACAAATGGCATCAGAGTATGATCCCTCCAGTAAGTGAGTTGAGTCGGAGAAAACCTATGGTCTATCTAGTCTTATGAGGGCAGGGAGTGAATCGCCAAGGCAAAAAGTGCTTGGACAAAGCGTGATTCTCAACCAGCTTTTAGGATGACAATGGGAGTACATGAAAGATGTTATTCCTCATTGAATAGGGAAAATGCTCTTGGATCAATTGGGGAGTCTCAAAAAGAGTTCTACTGCCTTGTTTTCAACAAGGAAACATAAACCTCCACTGCTTTGTTGGGATCAAGAAAAGCTTAGTAGGCAAAAGAGGGTGCTGCCAAAAGGTGTAGTTGGTGAAAAATGTTACACTTGCTAGGGAAAGCGCAAGTGATCAAAGGGGCCCAAACGATTGCTATCAAAAGAATTTATTGGTGGAGCAACCTCTTTTGTTGAGTGAGCATTGCCATTCAATGTATGATCCAAAGTGGTGTATTAATGGTTAAGGAAACATAGGGAAGTGACAGAATAGGTCGTAATGAGGGTGTTGGCCAATTGAATGGGGGAAAATGTCACGGTCCGTGATTCTTTTGCACTTGTGACCCTTGTGAGTGGCAAGATTGATCTATTGTGCGCAAATTGATCTGGAGCTAATACCACTCTCCTAATGAGGCCATGGTAGGCTGAAATTAGTTATTGAACTTAGAAATGATATGTTGCCTTATTCGATAAACTAGACACCCAAATTAAACAGGACGTGGCATGATCTCATATAAGGAAGATATTTATTGTATTGTTCTCTAGGACAACTATTGAACAAAGGTTAGCCTTGTGTTGTTTGCCCACCAAGCATTGCATGGGTTGTTCCATGGCTAAGAAATCGTTAGTCCGTGACAGTGGACACACAAACACACGGAAAGATTAATTATAAAGACGGAGGTGATGGTTTGGGGATTATTCAACCAAGACAATGGCTTGGCTTAGCCATAATAGCAACGATACACCGGCAAAGACAGCTCGTCGATGGTCGCGAGAAATTTTGCAGGTCTTCAATAGTGAATCTAAGTAATATGACGCTTCCTTTTTTAGACTTTTTTTTATGTAATATTTTTTTTTTTTATATGCTTCAGGTATGCTTTCTTAAATATTCAAACAAAAACATCTTTTAATTTTCTTTTTTAAATTATATGTGCAATCCATTTTTTCCATTTTTAAAAAATAAGTAAAGAAAAAATCCTTTTGAAAACAAAATTAGATTAACTTTCAGCACCAAGCACATGATTCGTCAAAAAATTCATTTATTTCTTATTTGCTAACCTTTACATGTCTAATTTTTTTTAATTGATTAGTTTTTTTAAAATATGCTATTTTCCCTATTTATGGGGAATAACTATTAAAGATTGAAGCACAGGTTGGGTCAAGGTATTATTTGGGCATAGTTAAATTATACATGAGTCGCTAAAATTGTATTGTATAAAATGAGTTAATATGAATTAATTTGAGTCAGATAAATTAAGACCCAACCCACCACTTGACGGGCCTGCTTATGGCATATGATTGCATGAGATTTCGAGAAAGTGGGGCGTTCTTTTCCGGCCTTTTTTTCTGGCCATGTGTCTATCAGGGATAGGTTGTGTTAAAATGGCTGAAGGTCCAATACTGCCCACCTTTGCCATCTAAAATAGCAGAATGACCTCGGGCCTTATGGCCCATGGGCCATGATGATGTTTCCTATGATTTCCTGTTGATCCGTTCCGGATGAAAAGAAGAAATGGCCCACGTAAGTTACTCAGCAAGCCCTTTTTCAGAGCCACCGGTTGGTTCAATAGGAAGAAATTGAAACTATTAGATTTAAAGCCCAAGAACAAAATTGATTATTGCAATAATTGCAACTTATTTATAATTGAGGAAGGTGTTTTCTGAATAGTGGCAAGCGTAGGCGCCTCCTGAGCGCTACCACTGGAGTTCTATAGCGACGGCCAGAATGTTCGGTTTGAGCAGCAATTTCTGCTCGATTTTTGCAAGCCTGTTACTGCTGCACCACCAAAAGACTAGTTAAGATAAAACCGAAGTTATCATATGCTGATATTTAAGTCTAATCTATGCCATGGACGGACTGGGATTTCTTGATTTAGGAGTTACAGAGAGATTCCAATTTGTGACCAAGAAGGTTATAAATTAGCGGTGCATGGTTCGGATTATGCCTTGAACCAAAGAATCAAATTGGTGAGAACCTATCTAGTTTTAGAACCTATTTAGGTTCTAAAAATTGAAAACATTTTTCAACGGGTAGATTCTAGATTTTAGGTTGGTGGAACTTGAAACTTGGAACTTTGTGTTTTTCTTTGTCTATGTCCTATGGCACTCCATGTCCTCTAATGATTAGTATATGATTTGGAACAATTAGTCTAAGTTTCCATTTTTACTTTGTTAATAATTATATTCTTTGTGTATATAAATATAAGTTGTGGTCAATGAATTATAGCAACGAGTGATGGTCATTAAAGGTAATAATTCTCTATAATTGTTAAATTAATAATACGGTATGGATAAACCTTGGAACTTGTAACATAGTAGGTTCTAAGTTCTAATGTATGTATGATAGGTTCCAAGTTCAAAAAAATGATAAATCTGCTTTTATGAGTAGATTTCATTTGGAACTTGTATGGAATCTAGAACCGTACACTCATATTATAAAGCACATGAAAGTAAATCTTATCCTATTTAGGCCAACCACCCCACTAGTCTCAAGGAAGTTTCTTGTAATAGCCTTTAAGGACACACATGATAAAATTTCTATTCTAGAAATCAATTTTTAAATTTCTATTTCTCAAATGAATTTTTAGGGCAAAATCGACTTTTGATAATGATATAAAATTTCTGTTTTTGGAATAAAAATTAGTTTGACAATATGATAAAATTTCTCATTCCTGAGTGGTGGTGATCGGCAATTGACGCCCGACGGCAGCAGCGGCGATCGACAGTAGTGGGCAGCTGGCAATAGCCGCAACCAATGGTGCCAAGCGGGCAGCGTCGGATTGGCGATGGCCAATAACAGTTAAGTGGCGGGTGAGTGACCGGTAAGCGATAATGAGAGCGACCAATAAGATGAGTTTTTATTTTTCATTTTTATTCCAAAAATTGTTTCACTTTTGTTGCAAAAATAAAAAAGTAAAAAATTTAAGTTTCGATTTATGTTCCAAATCTATTTTTAAAGTAGAAATTTGTTCTAGAAATAGAAAAATGAAATTGTATTACCAAATGGATTTATATTCAAAACCTATTCCCCGAAACAGAAAAATAGAAAAATACAACTAATTTCATGCGCACTCTAAAAATGTGTTGTTGGCTCATTCAAATGTGAGCCTTTTGAGGTACCTATTAATAGCACGTGCAAATCTATCGTACAAGATGTCAAACCCGTTCAATGATCACGGCCCAATTTTCCATTCTAACATAAGGAAAATCACCACATTGATAAAACGAGCACCTCACAAGGAAGCGAAGGGCTTTGAAACTACATGATTCTAAGAAAAGGTTTTGTATTAAGATGGTGGGAATTGTGATTGGAAGCAAAGTTAAAAGTTCATTCTCATGAGTCACTTTTTTAATGATCCCATTGTTCAAAGAATCATAAATCTATTATACTTTTACCAATTTTAGTGATAATTTTTTAAATTTTATCAATTGAGTCATAAATATTTTTATATTTTACCAATTGAAATCTATCCAGTCAATTTTAATTGAATTAGCTAATGTGAATGTCTATCGTTCCACGAGGTATGATTGACACTTATGTATATAATTTTTAATAATATTCAATTTTTTTTATATTTTTCTCTCTTCCTTGTTTCTTTCTTTTTTATCTTTTTTTTACTATGGTTGGTGTGAGTCATTGGGCACTTGCCAGCCACAATGGCCTTCTGGGTGTGGGCAGCGGCCGGCCTTCCCCAAATTTGGGCGCGTGGATTTTCGGCTTCGACTTTTTCTATTCGTTGTTCTGAATTTGAGAGGTAAATGAAATAGGGCAAGAAAGTTCAACCAATTCCCATCAAGCAAAGGAAGGTGAGATTTGAAGTGCTAATTTTTGCAAAATTGGGAAGTGAATAAGGAACGCATGAAGCGATCTCTCCTCCATGCATCGTTTCTCTCCCCATCAAGCAGAGGATCATTTATGTTGCAAAGAGGAAGCTTAAGCCGAAAAGCCATGCATCTAGATCTAAGAGAGACTAGCTACAAAACTCACCCAAAAGGCCATCAAAACTGTAGGCGAGGGTTCCATACCCTCACCCACAACTAGTAAGGAAGTTGCAGCCCATGCCAACGGCCAATAAAGGCCTAGTGTTCCTTGCCTAGTGGCTAGTGAGGGGCCAGTGACCCTTGCCAACCACGATAAAAGAAAAGGGGGAAATTCCAATTAAGGCCATGAGGTACCCTCATTTTCTTAAAAAATGTCCTAGAGTAGATCTTGTTTTCAAATAAGAACCTGAAGTGTCCAATCTTGTTTCAAACATGGGCTTAAGACTTTTTGAAGACCTTGGATATTATTCATAAGAGAATGCAATGTCGAATATATGTTAAATCCATAATCAAGTTGAGGTATAGCACTTACTTGCACGTAAACATACCATCCATCTTCACTTGCCAAACTATCAATCTCGATAATAGAACAATTCTATGTTCTCATACATACTTCACATACAGAAGAAGCATGTCTTCTACAATACCAAAAGTACTTGTTTATAAGTACATCTAGCCAGCATTCCTCCTATACACTGAATTACTGGAAAGGGAAAAATCATAATTTTCTCACTAGGAGGTGAGCGACTCAATGGTAAACCTTCAAATTCTTCACTTGCTTTAGAAATATGAAAGTGAGAAAAACAATCTGTGGTGCTATAAAATTTCAAATGGCATGTAAGTAAGTTACGTGGAAAAGAATATTGTTGAGCAATAGAAAAATTGAGCCTCCTGGAACAAATCACTTCCACTAAGTAACACAGCAAGAATGATCCTGTGAAAATCTTGTAAATAAAGCATCACATCTTTAGTGTCTTGTGGGATGTGTAAGTGTTTATTTCACCGACGTTACAAAGAGTAGAGAAAATTATCACTTTGTGTAGTCATACAATGTGTATGTTCCAACTTTCCAAGCCATCAAGAGATGTTTTTTCTTCATTATGCAAGCCATATGCAATATAATGCAAGTGCATAACAAAGAAAATGTGCACAAGTAGGTTCCTACAGCTACTTTAAGAGATTCTTGGCATTGAAAATAGATCTTCAAAAGAAGTTTTCAGCATCATAGATTCTCCCCAACCATTTAGAGCTTACTTGATGAACATGTAGAGCTCTATTACATGTATATACAAGATTGAAGGTTTTGACTTGTAAAGTATACTCCCTCTATACTTTGAAAGTATTTATTAGCTAATCACAACCATCATAACACACTACCCTCAACCTATTTGGTGTATTCTTAGCAAACCTTACCTGTCTATAATTTTTTATGGCATAATTCCCAATTGCTTCTCTAAACTCCTTAGCATTGCTAAAGCACATCCACAACTTGAAGGCATGATTCTCTATGTCCATCTTAGCATTGAACTCAGGATGTATATACTCAAATTGACTACCCATATTCAGAAAATCTACATTATCAGATAATGTATTTACATACAATCTGATGTCTCCAACGTTTGTATCCCTTTGCATGAAGTGCCTTCTATCCATCATACATTTCTTCTACATAACTCATCAAGATCAATTATGGCAAATCCATCTTCTTCAACGCCCTCAGCACACTTAGTATTCAACGTGGCATAATCCACTTCTTATCCCTTGCTTGGTGCAATGGAAGCAAAATAAAATGTCAACATGTTTTTGGAACCTATATAAATTCAATATAATCACACCAACTTAAGTATGTACATGGATAAACACAAGATTCAATTACAACAAATTAAAATATTTGGACCACAAACAAATATTTTAGCCACATGAATCATGAACACACAAAAAAAAAAGGAAAAGAAAAGAAAGTAGTAAATAATGGACCGCGAACAAATACTAGCATATGTTAATGACAAAAATATATATAAAATAACAAAATGAAAATAGTAAATACTTGAGAAACATGGACCATGAACGACATGTAGGGACCATGACTTATCACATTCTAGTTAAGTCAACATGTTAGATTCCACCACTTGCCATAGTTGCTGCAATATGCAAAATTAATACATGTCATTAGAAAATGAAACTCACTATCATCATTGCTGCCATCAATGTCGGATTCCACCACATGCCAACTACTTATAAACATGTTACTTCAACAAGTGTAATCGTCTTGTCTTGGTTGAACGAAGTACCAGTTGAACCAGCTTAAGAAACTAGCCTTCATGAAAACAGAAAAAAAATTAGATGATTTAAAAAAATTAAGGTTTCGATTCAGAGCTCCTCTTCAGAAAACTGACCTCGGCTAAATTGCGGAAGCAAAATAAAATACACGATCAAAACAATTTTGAATTGGGAGGGTGAAGGCTTTGTGCTACCTAGGAGAGGTGGGGGGGGGGGGGGTCCTTGTCATTAGTTTCTTTAAAAATCCTTCACCCTTTGATTGTCATCACCATGGTCGTTGCCTGATTCATGCTGCAGCCTAGTTGCACGCCACTAACACCTGCGTGGTGCTTACTCTAGTGACACTTCATTGTTCAAGCATTACTATTTTTTGAGGTTTGTTGACAAGTAGTGTTGAAGAACATAAGAAAAGAACGTGGAGAGAAGAAGAAGAGAACGTGAATTTTTAGATTTTTAATTTTAGAGTTTTGGCTTTTTTTAATTCAAAATTTTTTTTGACGAATTGTCCTTGTTCTGGTCACTGGAAATATCACATCTTCATCAGCTATCAAATATTTGACTAGTCGGTAAGCTTAGGTCTTTATCTGAAACAAAATTAACTCTGGGCCTTTTTTAAGAAAATGAGCACAACCTTGCTTGCAATTGGCAAGGAAGTCATAATCCATGCTAGTGACCAATGAGGGCCTAGTGACCCTTGCCTAGTGGTTGGTGAGGGCCCAATGACTCTCGCTAGCCACAATATAAAAAATAAAGAAGGAAAAAGGGAAATTAAATAAAAATATTAATATTATAAAAAATATTAAACTATTATTAAAAATTGTCCATGTTAACGCAGGCTGTGCCACGTAGAATGGACAATGTCCACTTAGCGAATTCTAGCCAAAATTGGTTAGATGGACTCAATTGGCAAAATGTAAAAATGTTTAGAATTCAA
Organism: Corymbia maculata; assembly: GCA_014182735.1. NCBI lineage: Eukaryota > Viridiplantae > Streptophyta > Magnoliopsida > Myrtales > Myrtaceae > Corymbia > Corymbia maculata. Next base: position 26,816,227 of record CM024689.1, read on the forward strand.
TTGACAAAATTGAAAAGTTTAAAATTGAATTAATAAAAGTACAATAAATTTAGGATTTTTCAGATAATTTTTCTCATCTTATTTGCTTATCCTCTTTTAAACTTAAAAAGGAAATATATGGTTTTTATCTTTGGACCTCTCTGTTGATGTAATTTGGCCATTTTAATTTAAAAAGCACATTGATTGCATAATTTCCTCCATCTTTTGATTACTGGAGTCAACTTAAACAATTTAGAAAGTAAAAAAGAATAATGGGGTCAATTCTACAAGGAGACATCCATGCATATTTTTCCTTCATCTTTTGATTAGTAGGTAAAGAACATGAACGTCACCAATCGGTTCTTCGTTAAGTTTGCAGGGAGGAAACACATCCCTATTAAAAGATCTTACTAAAATTAATTTAGGAAAATAAAGAAAAGGTCTTACTAAAAATTTTTAAGTAAGGAATAATGTTGTATTGGGTGTGTTAACAAGCTAATCAATACTAAAACTATTCAAGCAACAAAAAAGGATTTTACTAAAACATTTTAAGTAATATAATCATCCAAATGTTTTACCTATGTAATCACTTCCTAGCAGATTAAGTATTGTTCCTCGAATTGAATATTTTAGGGCTAGCGAGTTTAGGACTCTTATTATAATCCTCATAATTATTTATCTTTTGAAATCTTCTTGGGAGTTTAAATTATAATGACTAAAATTCTATATTCCATGACAAGGTGGAACACTTGTAAATTTAGGTTGCGGTGCTCGTCGCAGATTCCAATTTTGTAACTCTTAAAAGATAGACTAATCCCACAAAAAATCTAAAACTGATACATTTGTGCATTCTTTTTTTTTTTTGGGCCTTTTCTAGCTATGTGTCTAACAGAGAGGTTGTTTTAAGGAGGCCGAGAAGGTCCAATAGTGCCCACCTTTGCTGTCAAAAATAGCAGAATGGCCTTGGGCCTTATGGCCCATGGGCCATGACGACGTTAGTTACGATTTCCTCTTCACCCGTTCGGATGAAAAGAAGAACGGCCCACGTGAGTTACTCAGCAAGCCCTTTACAAAGCCACCTGTAGGTACAACAGGAAGAAACCGAAACTGTTAAAATTAAGAGGCCCGAGAACGAAATTGATTATTGCATTAATTGCAACTGATTTATAATTAAGGTGTTTTCTTATTATTGGCAAGATGGGCACTAAGGGACCACTAGGGTAGAAGCGCTACTGCTGTAGTTCTATAGCCACGGCAAGAATGTTCGGTCTGAGCAACAGTTTCTGCTCAATTTTTGCAAGCTTGCTACTGCTGCACTACCATAAGACAAATTGAGTTAAAATCGGAGTTATCATATGCTCGATATACAATTCTAATCTACGCCATAGACGAATCAGGGTTTCTTGATTTAGGAGTTATAGAGAGAATGGAACTTGTGACCAAAAAGGTCATAAACCACATGAGAGTGAGTCTTATCCCACTCAACCATCTCGTTGGTATCAAGGAAGGTGCTCGTAATAGCTTTTAAGAATGCGTTGTTTTTTTTTTTTTTTTTTTAAGGTAATAATGTAATAAATCAACCAGAGAACTGTACAACAGGGGGGGGGAGAACACGGTACCGACAGACACTCAACCCACCACACGTCGGTGGAGTAGGAGGGTACCACGGTCTCCAAAAGAAATAGAAAAATAACAAAGGACAAAGACAACAGGTTACAAGCGAACCCGTAGTACACCCTCCAAAAAGCCTAGGGTGGTTCCACTCCAAAGATCCGAGGGTCTATCCCCGCTCCGCCGCATCCTTCGTTTCTATGGTTGTCTTCCACGAGACTTGAAGGTGAGGCCTTTATCTTTAACCATCTTAATGAGGTATAGCTTCATAGAAGGAGCATAAAGGTTATGACCACGAAAGAGGATATCATTCCTGGTCTTCCAAATGATATAGCACAAAGCGCCAAAAGAAAATCGAGCTATCTCTTGATAAAATCCTTTTCCAGTCATAGCGTTTATAGCCCAGTGAAGATTATCCGACCAAGAGGAGTTGGTCCATGGAAGATTACACTTAGCAGCTCGAAGTTTGATAGAGTATTAGAGATTCTACAATAAAAAAAAAAGGTGATTAACGAAATCGGGCCTAGAGTTGCATAAGGCACAGACAGAATTAGGAATCCTGCCAAATGTCATGAGATAGACCTGAGTGGGTAGGTGATTCTTGGTTATGAGCCAGAGAAGGAATTGATGTTTAAGAATGCGTTGTTGACTTGTTCAGATGTGAATCTTTTGAGGTACCTGTTAATAGCATATGCAAATCTATCCCAGAAGATGCCAAACACGTTCAATGATCAAAACATGATTTTCCATTCTAAGATAAGGAAAATCGCTTCATTGACAAAGAGAACACCTCTTGAGGAAGCGAAGGTTTTGAAACTAAATGATTCTAACAACAGGTTTTGTACCTAGATAGTGGGAATTGTGATTGCAGGCAAAGTCCAAAGTTGCTTCTACTTCTTTATTTGCTTATCCTTATTTAAACTTAAAAGGAAAAATAGGGTTTCCATCGTTGGGCCTCTTTGTTAATGTAATTTGGGCTTTTAAGGCTAAAATAGAGTCACATTGATTGCACATTTTCCTCCATCTTTTGATTATTGGAGTCAACTTAAACAATTTAGAATATAAAAAAGACTAATGGTGTCAATTCTAGACGAAGACATCGATGCATATTTCTCTCCATCTTTTGAGTAGTGGGTAAAGAACATGAATGTCACCAATTTGTTCATTGTTAAGTCTGCATGGAGGAAACACATCCCTATTAAAAGATCTTACTAAAACTGTTTCAGCAACAAAAGAAAGAAAGAAATATCTTACTAAAACTTTTTAAGTAATATAATAATGTTCTATTGAGTGTGTTAACAAGCTAATCATTACTAAAACCGTTCAGGCAACACAAAAAGATCTCACTAAAACTTTTTAAGTAATATAATCTTCCATATGTTTTACCTACGTCCTATCAGATTAAGTATTATTACTTGAATTGTCTATCTTAGGGCTAGCGAGTATGGGACTCTTATTATAATCCAAATAACCTTTTTACCTTTTTGTTGAATTTTCCTGGGAGATTAAATTATAATGACTAAAATCTTATAGTCCGTGACGCGGTGGAACTCTTGTAACTTGAGGTTGTAATGCCGGTTGCACAATCCATCTTTTTAACTCCTAAAAGATAAGTCAATACCATAAAAAATTTCAAACTTGTACGTCTATACTACATTTATCCCAAATTAATTTTCATATCACAAAAAATCCCAAAACGCTATGCACAACCCCAAGAAATTTTCGCATCACAAAATCCCAAATTACTATTCCAATGACAAATTTGCCAGAATTTTAGGGTAATGTTGGGATAAATATAATAGGACCATACCACATTAAAACTTGTTGTGACTCAAAATTAATTTATCGTAATTTGATATAAGTGCATAAATTTGAGATTTTTTTTCTAATATCAAAACTAATTTGAAGCGAATACGAAGTGGATTCATCCATTGAAATTATATTTCGGTATTGACCCAAGACAAGGAAACGTCAATCTTGAACTTCTGCTGGACAAACAAACGGCGGGACCCCTCCTCGCGTTGGGTAGTCATGATTGGGGGGTTGACTCTTGACCCGTGACGTGAGGTGACGAGCATGCCGACGTCTCCGTGGGAGATCTCGAGAAAGTCAAACAGATAGTCGAACCCAAACTTTGGCTTTGACTCGTAGGCCTCAAGCCACCGTATTATTTTTGTAAATAATAAGCGTTTTCACCCACAGAAATCAACCGTGGGATTACTTAGATCCCACGTAGTTCTAGCCCAATCCAGAACGTTCCGCCCACCCCTTGGAATTAATGCCAACACGTGGGCAGCACTTCTACACTTGATTATTTTAATGTGGAGAACTTACAATCGACCTTCGTAATTGCACGACAAATTCTAACATTCGTCAATTTCGTATAGTTAAGTTAGAAAGCTTTCGTTTCAATTTTTCCATAAAGGGAGTGAAATGCGGAAAGTGCATTGAAATCGCAAGTTCTAAAACTTAAATGAATAAAAACAAGCATTTTAGAACTTAATTGCATGAAAGTTGACTAGTTTGAAGACTTGCCTTGTAATTATCCTTCATCAAACAAACAAAAATTTACGGGTTTCGGTACATTATTTTTTTCAGTCTCATGGGTAGTTATTGCTTTGAAAATTAAAACTTTTTAATTAGACAGGTTTGATGAAATTAATGCTTCAAGGATTCTTGTTAATGATTCCTTCTCATACTTTGCATGACTTTCTATGTTAAGTATAAGTTTCTTTTCCCTAGGACGAGGACAAAGCTGATTTTGTATTCCTTAAATGCAAAATCCACATTGTAGAAGCGTTAGTGTTATTTATTTATTTATTGATAAAAGGGTGGGAAGGGTGACAAGTGCAGATAGGGGTGAGTATATTTTCAAGGTAAAACTTGAAACCTAAGAATCCATCGGTCCGATTTCAACTTCTAGAATATACAAGGTAGGTTCTAAGTATTAAAAATTGAAAAATCTATCTCAATAGGTATGTTCTAAGTGAAACAAGTTTTTGTATCTTTCTTATTTTATATTTTCATGTGATCCTATGACATTTCATAGCCCCCAATAATTAATGTGTAATTTAAAACCACCAGCTTGAACTTCCAATTTTAGTGAATTCACGACTGAGATTTTTATTTTGTTAATATTTCATAATCTTTGTATTCTTAAATATGAGTTATGATTATTAAAGGTGATAATTCATTGCAATTGTTCAATTAAGAGTACAAGTGGAACTTGAACAAATCTTGAAACTTGTAATAAAGTAGGCTTCAAGTTTTTAGATATGCAGAATAGATTCTAAGTTTATAAAATTAGAGAACCAATTTCAATAAATAGGTTTCAAGTTCTAGCTAGTGGTACCTAGAATCAGTTACCCCTAAGTAGCTAGTCTCTTAAGGCACCTCACATACATTACAGAATATTCGGTTTAATCAATAACTATTTAATCTATTCCTAGGTATGCAAGCATGATATCGTAGTTCCATTGACGTGTTAGAAGTTCGGAAGTTTCTTCACGTGATGAAGTAAATGCCTAAGACACAAGTTGGTTAGAACGGTTAGCTCATGATGTGGCTCAAATTTGTAGCCATACGGAAGACAGTGGGACCTCCTTTGCTGCTGGAGTACGGTGGGATCTCCTTTACCGCTGGAGTACCACGCTTCATGGTAGTGAAAGCACAAATTAAAGATCAAGTAAACAGCTCAAAACTTAGAGAATTTGCACTAGTTGAAATTAAAGTTGATCATATTTCTAACACATAAATCAGTAGATAAAATCGCCCCATCAGCTTTAAAAAGTAGATAAAATCGTTTTTTATTCACAAATTAACCACGTTCTCGAGCACAAAGTTATGTCCACGGTCCAAGTCTCATTCACTTTTTCTTTTTTTATCATTCTTTCCCTCCCCATTTCAGTACAAATTTCGGGGCTGCATTTGATTAGTAGCTCAGTCAAGGTACCAAGCCAAACCCTACTCCGCTTCTTCACATGTCTGCTCCAGGCACTGTCCAGTCGATGTTGCTTCTCTTGGCTAAGTTCATTGCTTGTTACTAATTTCTTTAGCTTCAAAGATAAAATAAAGAAAGTTGTTGCTTTGAGACTTTGAGGACTTAAAGCATGAGTTGTCAAGAAACACTCCAAACACTCTTCAAATATACCTGATAAGGAGATATTCCATTCTCAAAATTAATCAGATATATCACAGAAAGAAATTGAATGGTTCATTATTTAGTTGCTTCTTTCACTAAACATGTGGATAGAGAGCCTTTTGGATAATTACTCAATCAATCCTAAAAAAATTATACAGATGCTAATCTAATTTTAGATTTCTCCATTTTGCCAATGAAATCTTAAATTTTTGTGTGAAATTTCAACGAATTATTTCCAGCTAATTGCCCTAAAAAATGGCTAACGTGTCATCTAGTCATTGCTATGCCGTCATACATGACATGCTGATGTGGACAATCTTACTCACGCCACATCAACTATTTTTAGAGTAATTAGTTTGAAGTACTAAATTGAAATTTTAGGGAAGTTTGTCCAAAAAGTCATAAACTTGTTGCACTTTTGTCAATTCAGTAATAAATTTATTAATTATGCCAATGTAGTTTTAAACATTTTCACATTTTGCCAATTAAGTTCATCTGGCCAATTTTGGCCAAAATTCTGACATGCCACGGCTGGTGCTAACATAGATCATTTTTAATAATATTTTTTTATCAAATATTTTGTTTTTTATTTTTCCTTTTCTTTTCTTTTCTTTTCCTTTTTTTTTTCTTCTTCTTTCTTTTTCCCTTTGCCGACCACCACTAGGCCTTGTTGATGCCCAGTGGAGGTCACTAGCCTCAAGTGAGGCCACCCTCATTGAATCCAAAATTAGAAGGCCAACGTTGACTCTGGAGGAGGGAAAAGGGGAAAATGAAAAAAAGAACAAAAAAGAAAAATAAAAAAGAGAAAAGGGAAAAGAGGAAAAAAATAAAAAAAAATTCTAAATTTATTTTGAATATTATTAAAAATTATTCATATCAATATCGCTCATATCACATAAGACGGCCATTGATATCCACGTTAGCAATTTTCGGCTAAAATTAGTTGAATGGACTCAATTGACAAAACGTAAAAAAATCTATGACTCAATTGGTAAAACTAAAAAGTTTATGATTAAAATAGCAAAAGTGTACTAGATTTATGACTTTTTAAATAATCTTTCTTGAAATTTTATTTAAATGTTTAAAATACGTTAACAAAATTGAAAAGTTTAAAAATAAATTGAAATATACAATAAGTTTAGAATTGAATTGGTTATTTTCCCAAGCCTCTTTTATAACCCTTAATTGCTTCTTTCATGGCTTTAACTATTAAAACTATCCTAAATGACTGATATACCCTCATTATTTCTTCCACCTTCCCGCATGCCCTTGTTGCCATTCTTATTGTTCGACTATACGTTCTTTGAAATCTTTTTTGTGCCTCTGCTCGGTCCAGCACTCTCTAAACTTGTCATGCCGCGCTCTAAGTGCGAGAGGAACGACGGAAAATGAGACAGGAGAGCTACGGACTGACAGAGGGACTTGAGAGGCGAGAATGAGAGCGACAAAGCGATGGAGGGTCCATGAGAGAGTCTGAGAGCTAAGAGGCCAGAGCTAGAGATGGAGGAGAGAGAGATTGATGCTATGATCAACTTAGGGTTTTTCTGGTCAAACTAGTATGCTTTACTAGAGTCTAGAAGGAAAAAAAATAAAAAATTAAAGAAAGCGAGGCATGCTGGTCCAATTCTGATATCCGGTTCCACACAAGGAACCGAGAACAGATTCGATTATTGCTGGTTTCAAATTTGTGGAGCCGGGGTGCAAATCAATTCTCACAAAAACCACCCAGAATTAACTAGTTCAATTCAATCAAGTTTAGTTCTCGAATTGGATTAGGACTAATGCACACTTATACTTGCAATGACTAGTTTAGTTTTGGAATTTGACCAAGTATATCCGCATTATAAACCCACTAAGAAGAGTTTTAGTAAATTTATTTTATTGTGAGACAAACGCTTGATTATCGATTAATATTACCAAAGCTGGAAAATGTCAACATTATGTGAGAGGTATTAATGTGGTTCTAATTTCTTTTCTAACGGTTTTTTTATAGTGAAATCTTCTGTTACTCTTCTTGAGGATGTCACTTACTCCAACTAAATCACGTAATTCAGTTGTTTTTTTCTCTACTCCTCTGCTAATTTGCATACAAACGGTCATTTAAAAAAAAAAGGCTAAGCCCCCACGTGCAAACACGCAAGGGTCAACAATAAAGTTTTAGTTCTCCTCTTTTCTTTTGCCATAAAAATGCTACCAAATCGAATAGCAAAAAGCAGTAAAATCAGCAATTGCTTTTAGCAACATGAATCTAGAACCCTAAAGTTGGAGGCAACTCTGGGAGAGTAACCATGAATCATCTTTCTCTTTCTCATGTGAACTACAAATTCTAACGTGCATGATTTGGCGTTGCAGTCAAAACACCTAATTGAATTGAACTGGAATGATTGCAAAATCATCCCACTTTTTGCAGCCATATCAACTTGCATCATTACTTTTCAAGTCCTACCATTTGTATCTGGAAACAAAAACTCCAGTTAAAAAGACCCATTTGCCCTTGTGCATACCCAACCTCCAAGTCCTCCCCTATTCCCTCTCTCCCCTTACCATTCTCTACTCCTCTGCTCCACCTCTTTGTCCACTCTTCCTCCACCGTGGTCAGGTGCCACTTCTGTTGCCTCAGGCAGTCATCGCCGCCGCTCCTCCTCTCCATCTTCAGCATGGATGAGAGGGCGGTTGAGAAAGCAAGCATGCATGGGTGACAGATGAAACTTGTAATAAAGAATTAAATCAGGGTGCAGATTATAAATTTCCAAATTGAGGATGCCGATAGAAATGGGGTGCCAAAAGTGGGGATGGTGTTTGCAATTTTGCCAATTCAATCTCACTTAGAAATTTAAGCCACTAAGTTATAAACTAATGAGATGTGTTAAGGGCTTTTGTTTGGTACATCGGCGGTGCAAGAAAATATCATTACACGAGCAAGATTCAACCACCGTAATGGATACAATTTTATATTGGTACATGAATTCATCTAGATAAGAGTTTTCATTTCATGATTAATTACATCGGAACTGGTACGTAACATATGTTTCCATTAACGCGTGAGCCTGCTGTTCGGCCCAATTCCCTCGCGATCCAAGCTCAGAAACTTTACTAATTAGTTCCATATCTTTCCTAACACATTTACCGACAAAACCTACGTGGAAAGAAAAGGCAAAAGTTCCTTCCCGGAGTGTCCTAGTTCACCGCATCGTCCATATAAGAATCTTCCCAACCTATTTTTAAGATTGTTCCACCCAATTCCTAAGTACATACTTGCATGGCACGGATTTCCTTCGACAGAGAAAAAGAAGCCCATTGCGTATTTTGTCTTGGGTTACAATCTATTGTCTGGTCAACGTTCACACCACTATCCCGCAGGACGTAACTTTCGGGAGATCTGTTCGGCGATTAGAAACAGGACCCTAGTCTTACGAAACCTCGAGAGGTCACATAAATTCGAAATTTTAGTAAATTGGACAAGAAAAGATTAAAGACACCGCTTAATGTTTTTATTTTTCAGTATATGGAGACCACCAGATAAAATATTCTGATTCATAATATTTGTGGGACCTCGCGTTGCTTTATGGTGATATGGATTGCGATTGTCGAAGCGGAAAAAACGCGAAGGAAGCTTCTGTCCGCGTTCTCTTTGCCATAATTTAACGGGAATATGTTATCACCCCACGACCACGTCAAAAAGGAAGGCGCAAAGATGTGAATTCGGACGACGCGATCTATATGATTCGAGAATTCTAATCCCGAGAGACAAGGTGAAAAGGGTAAAAAAAGGATTCCGACCGGGGCTTGCCAAATGCCTCCGTGCCACTAAACTTCGAATGGGGGTTAACACGAGAATTTCGCTTTGAATTATAAGATTCTTCATAATAATGGTCGAACAAACGAATTTTTAATTTGCCATTGGAAAGAACCTGCCGAGAAGGGCAAGACGATGCAGCAGGGTTCCTAGTCTCTCTCTCTCTCTCTCTCTCTCTCTCTCTCTCTCCCCCCCTTCGTTTTCATTTGATTATTACCGAAACCCCAGCTTAGTCAAACGCAAGTTGGTCAGGACTAAATTTAATATTAAACCCGTCGAGGCTCACGCATCATTTATAAGGTTAGCACAGACAAATTCTGAAACCTATATATATCCCCCACAGATGAAGATGAAACATAATCATCTCCCTCCAAACCCCAAATTTCAATTTACTCTCCAGAGTCGTAGACCTTCATTCGCACAATGGAAGACGAGCGCAACAAAGGGAAGAACCAGCAAGAGAAAGAGCAAGACGAGGTGCGTTACCGTGGAGTGAGGAGGAGGCCGTGGGGGAAGTACGCAGCCGAGATCCGAGACCCGAATAGGAGCGGAGCAAGGTCGTGGCTTGGGACGTTCGACACTGCGGAGGAAGCGGCCCGGGCTTACGATAGGGCGGCTTTCAGCATGAGGGGCCACATGGCGATCCTGAATTTCCCTCACGAGTATTATCCGAAAATCATGGGGTCGCCTCCATACCCACCTGGGATCGCGGCTTCAATGGCTGGCTCTTCGGGGTCGTCATCTTCGGGAAGTAATACGAAAGAGAGGGGGAAACAGAAGGAGGTTTTCGAGTTCGAGTACTTGGATGATAGGATATTGGAGGAGCTTCTTGAGCAAGAAGAAGAGCGCAAGAAGAAATGACGATCGATCGTAGACGTTTTGAGTTTTGTATGTGCTGTTCTTCCGTCTATCTTTATTTGCATAAAAAGGTCTTTCATGGTTTGCCAAGCAGAAGCTGGGTACTTAGGGTTTTGCTATGAACTACCAAAATTTTAAATTATTTATGTATTTACGTCCAGAAATTAATTTTGGACGGAGTGCCAATAATGTGATCTGGTAAAGCCATGCTTTACTTGATCAAAGAATAAAGTTGTTCGTGGATTTCAAATTTTGACGAACTATTACAAATACTTTTGTTAATATAATTATTGACTTTTCTTTCTGTTCTTGTATGCGGTTTACTTCTTTTGGGCGAAAGGGTTTATTCCGTAGATTTTGAAGATTTTGGACAAATGACAAAGGGAATATCTAACGAGACAATGCATTCTGTTTCAGATAGAGATCAATTATTCCCGAGCGACCGAAAGGGAGTCGTGACGCAAGAAGATGAAGGCTCAAAGACTAACTTGAGCCAGTGATTGGAGCATCTAAAGACTATTCGACCATCAACATTGCTTAGAATCACTAACCACTCTATAATTTGAAAGAATATGTCACTTGGATGAAATTATTATGTATCAAAGAATATGTCTCTCCAAAGCTACTGCTGACTTGTGTCTCTTCCTAGTTGGAACACATTTGAAATTATTTCAGCTCGAGAGGCATGTACTCATAATAATTCTTGGAGCTTCTTTTTTCTGGGAAGGGTGCAAAAAACCTATTTTCACGCTGATGAGTTGCGGTTGTAATCATAAAAATCTCTAAACTTAGCTTCGATAATCAAAACCTCATTCTAAAGATGATAATTTTAGATCCAATCATATTACTGAACTTTTTATAAAATTATTCATCGTAAATTTTCGATGTTAAATTTCACTAATTATCCAAGGCAAATTATTAACTTAGATGTGATTTTGCAAGACGTGACATCGACGTCTCTGAAAAAGGTCACCATCGCGCGCCTTCTACATCTCCGCCCACGGCTATGAAAAAGAGAGCCATCGTCGCCCTCGTCGTCCACTCTCTCTCAGTCACCCTCTTTCTCTCCATCGTCGCCTACTCTCTCTCTCTCTCTTTCTCTCTCTAACTGCACGCGTGTGCGAGAGAGGTGGCAATCTTGAATAGAAGATCTTTGGGTGAAGAACACAAAATCTCTAGGGAGAGGTTGTGACCTCGGATCTTAAGATAAACAAAAGTTCATCCGTACGAGAGGTTTTGTTTAAAAGGAAACGCATGTATATTCTTCCAACTTGTTCTCAATTATTAGTAGCCATATATTCCCTCCTGAAGAGGTAAGCGCACAATCATCTGAAGATCACCAAGTGATCAGAACCTTATCGTTCGAGATTATGTTCGTATTAGAGTTGAAGCAATCGACCCTAACTTGGAAGATTCTTCTCATCTGTTGCGCTACTCCAAGTTAATACCTTATATCTATATCTTATAGGGTCGAGTGCGAAATCATTTATTCTAAGGGAAATCCTCGATGACTTAAGACGATTAGATTCATCCTACTTCATAACGAGCTAAGATGATTTGTCAAGTAAAACCATGAAAAATTTGTAAAAGGGTTTTCATGGAGAGAGCGTAATGGCTGCTGAAAATGGAGAGAATACGACGATGGCTGCGAAATGCCTAGGCTTGTTGGCACGATTAGATTGATGCTAAACTCCCGCGACGGACGCCTAAGACGACAAAGATTGGAGGTGGAAAAGACGGAATTTCTGGCCACAGAAATTTTTGTGGCTAGGAATTGGCGAGAGGGCTCTCTCAATTTTCTTCCGACTGTGACCAAAACTGGGCTTTGAATCCATTGAATGGAATCTGAAGGCGACTCTGTCCTTCTCTTTTCCGAGGTTCGTCGTGCCTTTTTCTTCGTGATTTTGGCCAGAAAGATATCATCCGGAGTTGGTCATCGTTGCCCCATGCCACGCGACAAGACCCCCCTCTTACGTTCTGGGATGGCTTCTTTTGTTTTTGTCTCAGTCTTCAGAGCACCTTAGTCTTCGTAATGTCTTTATAAGCTGATAAGTCTTTTGTCATCTCGATGATATATTGACTGAAGAATTGATTGGCCAAAAGCTTTTATTTGAGAAATATTTAACAAAGGCTAATGAAACAAATTTATTAAAAAAATGCACTAATTCCATCAAAGTTCCCATGCATTGATGCCACATTTACCCGAAGCCAATTTTTATGTCATAATAAGTCCCAAATTAGTATATGCATGTCACATCTATTCCATATTGATATACCCGTGCCACATTTACCCTATATTCTAGTAATTCTTGGATTTTTTTAGGGTAAATGTAATATAGATGTATCAATTTGAGGTACATGTGGCACATATGTACCAATTAAGGACTTTTACAACATAAAAAACTGTTTGGGGGTATTGTGGCATTGGTGCACTAGTCCAAAGTAAATGTGGCATGGATAGTGGGGATAAATGTAATATGGACATATTAGTTTAGGATTTTTGTGGTATAAATCCCAAAAATATGATCAGGAAAGTCCGTGTACATGCGCCATTTGTCGTTGGACCTCTAACTAGAACCACATAGGCCAGGTACATAACTACCGCATAAAGTCTGCTTTCAACGATTCATCAGTTTCCACTTTAATAGCGTGTCGGTGGTCCAATCTAAACCATCGCTTCTTGTATCCTCTCACAGGTCTGTACCCCGGTGAGACATTTAATCGACGAAGGGGAAAATTACAAAATCAATCCTAAACTTATGATAAGAATTAGGGGTGTCAATGGGATGGGTTGGGTCGGGTCTTGATGTTATTCTACCCGACCCAAACAATAAGGGTCATGTCATTTGACTCGAACCGACCCGACCTAAAATGTATAAAACATGAAGCAAAAAAAAAACGGGTCAATTCGAGTCGGGTCAGGTCGGGTCGGGTTTCGGGTTTTTTATTAAAAAATATTACAAAGGGAATTCGAAATGCTCTTACGTGACGCCATGAAACCTCGTCTAACCCATCCGTAAACCGTGACGCCGCGAAGTCTCGTCCAACCCGTCCGTAAATATCTCTGCAGATAGATAATTTTTTAATAAAAAATATGACAAATGAAATTCGAAATGTTCTACGTGACGTCGCGAGGCATTGTCCAATCCATCCATGAACATCTCCGCAAATAGATAATTTTTTAATAAAAAATATGACAAAGAGAATTCGAAATGCTTTTACGTGACACCGCGAGGTCTCGTCCAACTCATCCGTGAACATCTCCGTAGACAGATAATACTCACTTCTCTAAATTTCTGCCTCAGCCATGATAAAGAAGCAAATCATATGGAAGATGGGGAGAGAGAGAAGGGGGGGAGAGAGATTGATGGGGGCCGACTTGAGGGGCGATGACAATGAACCTGTGAGATGAGACATGCTGGATGATTTGCGAGTAAAAGGAGTCGTAGAAGAGATAGCTTGAGTGGGTGTGTTTGGGTTGAAGCCTTTAATGTGTTTTGGTCGGAACATTGTGTTAATGTTCCGACCCTAACTTGATCCAAAACATGTATTCCATTTGTATTTATAATTATTACCCGAACAATATTAAGACCCGAAACATGTACTATACTTATTTCGTATTTTGGTCGTGTTTGTGTCATGTCCAGATTGGGTTGGATAGGTTTTTTTGACACCCCTAATAAGAATGTTACTTCAATGTTAAATATTTCAATTTTGCCAATATAGTTTTAAACCTTTGTGCGAAATTTCAATACAACTTTACTCAAAATGATGTCATACATGAATTGCCAAAAATTGCCGACATAGCTTTTGATCATCGTTAGTTGTCCCAATGGCAAGATGACATGGACAACTTTACTCAAAATGACATACTACATGGATCGCCACATTAGTGATTTATGGTGACAGTTGGTTGAAAGGATCACATTGAAATTTCACGCAAAGATTTATGACTATATTGACAAAATTGGAAATTATAAGACTAAATTGGCATTTGTACATTAGATTTAGGACTGAATTTGTAGTTGATGAGCTGTGGCCGAGGACTCCATGCCAGGCATCTCTGATGCTCCCATGCAATAACATCTTCATTGTCTTGCAAGAAACTGATAATTTGTGTAGGCAAGGTCGATGGCAGGTTTGTCCCAATTTGTTTGTCCTTTCAAGGATAATACCGTCAGCTCTCTTAGAGTAGAGTGATTGTAGACAAACATATCTTTGGCATCTGTCCCCCTACCGTTGTAGGGGAAGGACATTATAAGTGCCATAAGTTATATACGACACTCATTTTAGTGCTAAAAGTTTTTTTTTTTTTTCAGATCACTTAAGTGCTACATTTTTTAAAAAAATGCACTTAAGTGCTAACTCTAATCTAGGTCGTTAGAAATCTGATGTGGTCATACGATCCCGAAATGACATCGTGTTGCAAGTTAAAAAAATGATCACTTTAGTGTTGGTTGTTGTAAAAAAATTATCATTTTAGTACCAGTCATTGTTAAAAATTAATCACTTCTATAAACTTTATAATTATAAAAGTCACGTAATTTCTCTAATTGGAATTTCTTGTTGGAAACACTTAAATTATCATTTTTTCTTGAATTTTGACATTTAAGTGAGTTAGTGAAAATTTTTGACACTAAAGTGAGCACCATACACAATTTATGACACTTTTGATGTTCTTCTCCCTATCGTCATAGTATGGTCGGCATCTTCGCCTTAATTGCCGCCATGTAAAATTGGCGAGCTTAGTCACATACACCTCTCCTACACCATTATTTATTTTAAATTCCAAGTAAAAGGCGACTAGTCGTGACAACACAAATAGCACCAAGCGTGGGTTGACCACTGACACCGTTGTCCGCTGACGGGCCAATAAGAAATCAGTCCGTAGGCGGACTTGCCTTGGAGTTGACCCGATAACAATCAGAAGGCGCACTAATCCCTCCACCCTAACTGCGTCACTAGAGAATCCTAGTGTTCACTTATCTTTTTGAAGGCATTGAGATAAAAGAGCATTCGTGGGACTATGCCGAACCTCGCCCTCAGCTACTAAAACGCTAATCACAAGAAAATCGTGACGAGGGACTTGCGTATACTTTAGATCTTCGTCAATTAACACAATTTCCAAGGATTTGTCTGGCATTCCAGCTCTGAGAAAACATACAACCATGAACGCAGGTTAGATTGTCTGAGCTCTTATAAGGATTGGCCCCTCCCATACTCAAAATCAGAAACAGGTTTTAATGAGAGTCAAGGATTCCAAAACCTGTTTTTTCTCAACTTCTAGATAGAGAGTTCTACAATTTAACTGTCGGGTTAATCTCGATAAATGGTCATCAAGCTATGATAAGTATCGCCGGTTGCGACAAATAGCAATACATTGTGATAAGTGTGATATGTCATGTCATAGCAGTCAAACCGTTCACAGAGTCAATGAGTATTTGGTCTTTGAGGTAGGGACCTTACTGTTCTCTCTTCTAATAGAATGACTCATGAGTGGTGGTTTTCTCAATGTGTTCCACGACTGGTTGACCTACCGCAACCCATTAATTTAAGTCATAAGCTTTTTCAGTCATCCTCCCATGGGTTTAAGATACATTCATTTGGACAAGTGTCCAACACCTAGTGGTTTTACCAAATTCGTCGAACTTTTCCTTCACTCTGATCACTACCTCCATATTCATGAAGCGCAATACCACTTTTTACACGCCCAGCCACCATAACTATGCCACCGCCGGCATCATTGGAACGTTTATCACCAATTGCTCACAGTGACAGACACGTAATGTGTCAATCCAAGTCTCGCATCAAATATTTAAGTCCTTGTGGTACCCACAAGTATGATTCACCCAAAAATACTCAACACCTTATAAAGTTATTCAAACTACTCTTTTTAGTGGTTTGAATTCTCAGGAATTTGTCTAATCCGCCTCTGAGAAAACTTACAACGGCAAACATAAGGTAGGGTGTCCGAGTTCCTAAAGGGAATGGGCCTCCTATACTTAAATTAGAAATTGGGGATAGGAGTTAATAGATTCCAAACCTATTTCTCAGCTTCTAAACAGCTATTTACAGAGTTTTCCACATCATCTTATTGGAGTAGTGTTGACAAATACTCAGTGAATTATAACAAGTGTCGGCTTGTTATGACTAATGGAAATACATCGTGACAAGTATGATATATCATGACATGAAGTGGTCAATCAGTCAACAGAGTCAATGTTATTTTATCTTTCAAGCATTGACCTCACCATTTACTTCTCCAATAGAATGACTTATAAGTCGTGGCCTTGTCAACATGTTCCCTAGCGAGTAGACCCGTCGCAACCCAGCAATTGAACTCAAAAACGTAATTGAGTTCGGCTGCAATCAATAAGTTGACTTCTAAGTGGCTCATAAGTAATTTGATCTAAATACACTAGAAAATTAATGAGCCGTATAAACTACATCATTCATTATACGAAGAACTCCTTGTTCAAGTTCACTTCTATTAAATTATGTTTCGACTTTGACTCCGAAAAAGAAACTTTTGTTATTTAAATAGGTTCGTTAGTATTGAGACTGAAATTATTGTATATTTTTATTAAGTTTAGGTGGTACCCAATAATACATTATATAAGATTTACTTGCAAGAAAAATATATATAAAATAGAAAAAATTTCAATTTAGTCATAAACTTTTTATTGGAAGTTAATTCAATCATAAACCTTTTACAATTGTGTTAATTCAATCCATTCGGCCAATTGTGACTAGCCTGTGCTGACGTGGATGCCACCATCTGGCCGACACCGACATGACCAATATTTTAATAATATTTTTATTTTTTAAAATTTTTTTATTAAAATTTCTTTTCTTTCCTTCTCTCTCTCTTCCCCTTCTTCCTCTTCCCTTTGGCCGCCAATGATCAATGAAAGGATGGGTCGACAAGGGACCTTGTTGGCTTCAAGGAAGCTTGGCCATGGCTAGGTAGCCTTGCCTAGGCCGCCCACTAGGCTAGCGAGGTTCGCACTCACTAAATCTGATGAGGATCGAGCCTTGCTGGCCATATTGGCTAGGCCCAACCTTGCCAGAGGCCACAACCTCTAGTGAGGGCCACCAGTAGCCAGGCGAAGCTTGCCCTCCCAGATCCGACAAGGGTCGAGCCTCGCCGAACATGGGCAAGGGTTCTCGGAATGAAATTTCTCTAACTAGAGATGTAACATCTTCAACTCCAATTGTGTGAGGAATAGTCGTAAGGTTTGGAACAAACTGATCATGGATCATGGAATTGATTAATTTGACTAGTGAGAAATCAAGGATCAATCATAGTTTGACCGATTGACCAACCATGAATTGGTTGAGGGATCGGCTATGAATCGACCATTGATTGTAGAAGTAGGATCGGATCACTAGCTCATAAGATGACTTTTGGATCATATGATAATTGATCACGCGATGATCATGGATTGTCACGGATTGGTGGACGATCGTGGATTGATCACAACCGGTTATGCTCAGCAGCAAGCGATTCCCCTCAACCATGCTTTGGTACACGGACGATCCAACTCAACAAGATGCAATTGTGTTCCAACCAAAAATGCATCATTCCCTATTTAATTCTTAGTGATCGATAGGGAACCATGAATTAGATGAGTTTGATTATAGATGGGTCACGGATCGGCTATGGACCCATGCAATAGATTGGGGACCAATTGGAATGAGTCCCAAGAATTGACTCGATGATTCCATCATGAATTTTAAGGTTTGTGAGTGCCTTGACTTAGTGCTAAGTTATGGATAGCCTTGGAACCATCCTTGAATGGATCTGTGAACCATGGATCGAGCAACGGATTCGATCGCGGGTGGGCCCTGCAATAGGCTCAGGGATTAGCTCAAGGGCTAGTCCCGAACCTGAACAAACATGACCATGTTGCCCAAGGGCTGGCCATGGTACTGACCTTGGTGCCAACCCACTAAGCCAATTGACCACCCAAAGGAGTGGGTTTGGCTCACAAGGGGCATGATGGCTCGAACCTCAGGCACATGAGAAATGGTTATTCGGGACATACTTTATGATCCCTCTCTTGGCCTCAAAAGCAACTCAAACAAATACTTTCTTGGATTAGCCATCTTCATGAAGAAATAGACAAAATAGAGAATTCTAGAGAATCCTCATTAAATGATCATGGTGAGTCATCCCATGAAGTGTCCCATTTGAAGATTTAATTACAATGGCTTGGGATTTTACTTGAGTACCAAGACGGTGAGTTGATGCACAAGTGGACCAATTATAGTGCGATTCTAGAGACTTCTATTAAAAGCTTATAAGAATAGGCATCACTTTAGTCTATATAGGTGTCACCTCTTCAAGAAGCCTTAAATGACATTTAATGAGGCAAGTTTAGATGCCCAATAAAGAAGGAACAAGTAAACTTCTAGAGAACTCATTTGAGCCCTAGACTGCCACTTAGATAATTCCGTATGCCACCTTGCAAAGAATAGCCTTGCTTACTTAAGCAAAGTAGGCATGCCACCCCTTGAATTATGATTGGTCCATTTAGTAGAGCAATGATGGGAATTTAGGTTATAAATAGGAGGAGCTCTCCTTCCTCCTCACCATTTTGCTCACCTTGCTCCTCACTCACCTTGGACACCATCTTTTCTCTCTCTCCTTCAGCAAAGTTAAGCCACCCCTCTCCCTCAAGTTAATTTCTTTAGTTTCTTGAGGTTCATCCAAGTAAATATTTTCTCTTACCTCTCCTTGGTAGCAACCACATCATCGTTAAAGCTAGACAATTCTCTCTTGACAAGCCGTGGATAGGTTGATAAATTTTGTGCATGGTCTTATGCTTAAGAATCTTGTTCATATGCTTGAGTCTTTACATAATTATAACAAAGCCATGATTAATTGCTTATGTTCAATACAAGTCAAGGTTTGCCCAAAGTCATAAGATGTGATTTGATATTGAGGCGTACCAAGTCCACATCTTGGATTAGTGTGGGGTTTCTTTATACTTGATATTTGAGCTGACCCTTGGGCTTAGTTCTATTCATGGTGCCGTTGCTAAGGAATTCATGGCACATACATAATGCTTGAGTACACCCTCATGAAGGGTATGAGTGCTTAAGTAAATTAAGAAAAGATAAGAACTAGGTTCAAGTCCTGGAAACTTGATCGGAATTGGATTCGAGTCCCAGAGACTTGGCAAACTTGAGTTCAAGTCCCAAGTATAATATTTAGGTTTGAGTCATAGAAGCTAGCACAAAGCTAGAAGCTGAGATAAATCCTGAATTGAATTAGGTTCGAATCCCAAGATAGCTCCGAGAAGACTTGGATTCAAGTCCCAAGTATAAGAATAAATTGACGTATACATGGTGCATATGAGTTAGGGCATGAATGCTGATTTTGCATATGCTCATTGCATAATTCGTGCATTAACTGATGATCCCAAGGATTGATGTTTACATGCGATTAAGGTATGGCATGCATCATTGCTACTGATTTGCCTTTGACATTATTTGCATGAGATGTCTTGGCTAGCTTTAAAGATGAGGTAATTTGCTAGTCAATGGAAAGAAGCTACGCTTACTGAGTTTCAAAGACTCACTCTTTTATTTTTTAGGGGTAATTAGGCATGGCCGCAGTACATTATGGATATCTTGTAAAAATAGAGGTGTCTATTACAGATAACATAGATGTAGATACACAGATCATCTATTGCAAACTCATGTTTACTATGTGGATTGAAGAGAGACTAGACGAATTGAACTCTATTCACTTCGAGGCTTGGTACGTATGGTTTGACAAAGATTGGGTCGAACCTCTTCATGGGTTCGATGGTCTAACTAACATTGATAATAGGGCTACATTTGATAAATTGAACTAAAGTCTCTAATACAAGCCCAAAGCTAAAGGGTTGTCAATTTTGAGAGTTACCACCATAGCGAAATTAGGGATACCCAAGCCTTTTGATATCATGTAAAATAGAAACGATTGAAAGGATGCTATGTAATATGCACTACCAATGTAATACAAGTAGTGTGTTTATAATGCTTACACATCCCATGTTTCCAGTGATGTGTATGTTTGGAATTGTATGTTCACATATTCCACATGCACATAATTACAAGATGAAATGAATTAGAACTACGACAAGCTTAGGACATCACAAAAATAACTCGTGGCTTGAACCCTAATCAGGGGTTGTGACAAAAGAATAGTTTTGGTCATGCAAAGAAGGTGGGGATCAAGCACTGGAACGAGGCCAATGATGATTGAAGTCGCTTTGCATATTTATGGCTGACGAGGCTTGACCCTCGCTAGATCCAACGAGGGTGAGCCTCACTTAGCTGTTGGCAGCCCTTATTGAAGGCCACTAGAGGTCGGGCCTCACCCCCGTGACCAACAAGAGAGCTTCACCATCCCATTGGGAGGCCTAGGTGAGGTCGCCCAGCCTTAGTTAGGCTTCCCTAAGGTCGGCAAGGACCTCGCCAGCCCTACATTTAGCCGGTCACCAATGGCCAGAGGAAGGAAGAATAAGGATGAGAGAGAGAGAGAGAGAGAAATATTATTAAAATATTTCCACGTCATTTTCAACTAGCCAAAATTAACCAGATAGACTAAACTGGCATAATTGCAAAATGTTTAGGATTGAATTGACAAAAAAAAAACCATTTAGAACTTAATTGGAAAATTTACAATACACTTACGATTGTTTTGGTATTTTTCTCGAGATAAACTGCAAACTAAGATATCATTTGGTGAAGCAATCATATGCAAAGTAGAAGTCAACTCTTACATGTTTGGTATGAGCATGGAAAATCATATTTGTCAACAAATCAATATTATTACACCAAAGGATGGGAGAACCTTGAAGAGGAAACCTAAGCTCTAGAAAAGTGACTCAAGCTAGATGAGTTCAACAATAGCATTGACAAGGGCTTTATGCATAGACTCAATGGAAGAGCACGCTAGAGTTCATTGTTTTTTGGAGACCCAAGAGATCAAGTTAGTTACAAGAAAAATAGCATTCCCTCCAATTGACTTCCTATAAGTCAAAGTTACTAGCTTGATCTACGTTGGAAAAGGCTTACAAGCGAGTATAATTGGATTGGCAAAAAAGAAAATCAAATTCTTATATGTTTGAGATAGCATAAGATGTGTTTCACCATTTGCTAGTGGTCTTCAGCTGATGCACACATGAATGGACAAGCTTTATTAACAGCAAAGGAGAGATCTAGTCTTGTCAACATCACATATTAGAGGGCACCAACTATATAGCAATAACAGCATCCTCTTTCTCAGATGGTTTTGTAATTGTGGTTATAGGAATTTGGACAAGCCTACACTCAAACATCCCAAATCGGTGAAGAAGATCATCAATATAATGTCCATGAGAGAAAAGTAGCCCTCTAGAGTGAAAGACAACTTCTATCCAAGGAAGAAGTTTAGTGGGCCGAGATCTTTAATGGAAAACTCTATGGATAATTTTTATGAAATTGCATTGACAGTAGAAGCTGCACTATATGTAACTAGAATGTCATTGACATAGATAAAAATATATATAAATGACATCAATGCTTGTTTGATAGATAAACAATGAGGATTCTATTTATGACATCAATAATTTCAAATAGAGCAAAAATTAGCAAGTCATTGAAACTAAGCTCTTGGAGCTTGCTTAAGACTATAAAGAGAATGATGCAACTTGCAAATATAGTCACAACAAGTTAGGTCCTCTAACCCAGGGGGTTGCTCTATATATACCTCTTCAAAGAAGAACCTTATATAAGAATGCATTGAGCAAATCCAATTGTCGCACTTGCCACCCTTGAGAGACAGCAAGAGATAAAATGGAGTTAACAATAGATAATCAAAGCCCTATTGCTGATGAAAACCCTTAAAGACCAAGCAAGTTTTATAGCACTCAAAATTGTCATTCGCTTTGTCCTTAACTTTGTAAATCCATTTACACCCAATGAGATTCATGGAGGAAGTGCAAAGGACCAAAGGCCATGTACTTGTTTTTAACAAGACATTAAATTCATTGATCATAATTGCATGCTACTTAGGGACTTTGTTGACTTAGGTGAATGAGGCTAGTTTGATGAAAGGGATAGTGGCAGTATATCTTGCGGAGGACGAGAGCAAAGTTGCATGGTGTGGGTACATGTTGGCTGAGGTGGGGGGAGGTGGTGGCGATGTTAGAGAGGCCAATGAGGAGAAGGAATGATAAAGGTCATGGAAAGGGCTAGTTATTATGGTAGGGTAGGTGGATGAGTCAATATTAAATGACACCCAAGGGAGCAGTGTAGGATTCTATGATGTCAATATAATGGTATGGGGAGGAACGTCGATAGAAACTAAAGCCTAAGGTATCGGGATAGGCATAGGAAGAGATAAATTAGGTGATGAACTAAGAATGGAAAGAGTTGCAAAGGGAAAACATGTTTGTTTGAAACAAACATGTCGGTTAGTTGATAAATGATTGACAACAAAGTCAAGGTAGCGGTACCCTGTGTGAAAGGTATTGTATGCCAAGAAAATATAGGAAATCAAGTGGAAATCCATCTTATAGATGTTATAAGTGCATAAATATGGAAAACAATGATTCCCAAAAAAATTTAAGAAAGAATAATCTAGAGGGTGATCGCAGTCATTTGAAAGGGGGAGATCCAATAAGTGACTTTACATGACATCTGATTGATGAGGTAGATTTCCATAGTGAATATTTTGAGGGACAAAGTTATGAGCTATTAATGTTAAACTAGATTCAACTATGTATCTATGATGATGCTCAACTGCCCTTTGCTGTTCATTGGTATGATAGGCAAAGAGACATTGAGCAATACCATTTTTTGCAAAAAGAGGAAAGGAGAGTATGAAATTCCCCACCCTAGGTTATTTGAACAATTTTTATTTTTCATGGAAAAATAACGTTTAACAAGAATTTGAAAAGTAAGACAAACAAAGTAAACAATTGACTTTGCTTTACGAGGATAAAATAAGATACATTTTGTGCAATCATCAAGAAGAATAAGGAAATAGAGATGACCATTAGTTGAAACAAAATGAGGGCCCCAAAATCACTATGAATGTAATATAACGGAAACAAACTATGAGCTGGAGATAATCTTAAGGACTGATGACTAGCTTTATCCAATTGATAGTTAATACATAACTAACTCGATCATGTGGATTGATACAATAACTTATTCTCTTTAATCATAAACTGTAAGAGATGGTCATGAGGATGGCTAAGATACCAATGCCAACCATCCATAGAAGTCTATTTCGCAATACTAGCAGTATGCATTAAAGGTTGTTGTGGTATGGTTTATAGTCCACCACTACTCAAAAAAAAAAAAAAACATCTTGGTCACTAGATCTAGGATATAATTCAAAGAAGATATTATTGTTAGTTGCAAATTTTTGGACCGAAAGAAAATAGTTAGAAATTTCAGGGACATGGAGAACATCATTTAAACATAAAGATAGATTTGAAATAGAGAAGGGAATAATAGAGGTACCAATATTAATGATTTTGAGACCTTTACCATTTCCCACATATTAGTTGATTTCATCTACTATAAATTTTATAGGGAAAGAGGAATTGTATATCAAGGATGACATGGTGGGAGATAGTCATGCTAGGGTATCAAGGTAGGGTGTTGGTAGGTGAAGGTAAAAGAGGAGGAATGTATGGCTCAAGTTGGCATTGGGAGAAAAAAAGGGTTGATAAGATGAAGTTTATGAAGAGGTATCTAAAGGGAGCGAGTAATAAAGCATACCAAGAGGGCGATAGTAGCATGTGGTAGCAAGATGGTTCGTATGTTGACTAATAGAACACCATAACCAACCTTGTTAAGCACCATGGGCACCACAAACCATGGCCTAAGCAACTAACATGACTCCTATGACCTTTGGACTTACCACAGTTTGAGAAAGAGGAACCCGGAGGGGTGGAGGCAAAAATAGAGGAATCTCATTAAGTAGAGTTAGCTATAGAAGAATTAGCTTGAGAGGAAGGTTCGAAGATCTATAGTTTTTGGAAGGCCTTAATACTCTCGTGACTAAGGTGAAGACCTTGAAGATTCATAAATGAGATTGGTTTAGAGCAGCCAAGTAATATAGGAACAATGTCCTGGAGATCATATCAAAGATCACAGAAGATGTGGACATTGAAATCTTCTTGCTCAAGAGGCCGTCTCATTGGCAATGGACTTATCACACTAGAGGAGATCAATTACTCAATCGTCCTGTTTCTATTGCACATATGTAGAGAAAGAGACATTAAGAGCATCCTAAATGGCTTTGCTAGTTGGTTTATTAGGAATGAGAGGTAAAATCAATTATGAGAGGGAGATGCAATTAGAAGACTCATGATGGAAGTGTCTTATTGTTGTCAAAGATTTGCTTGGGTTGCATCATAGAGACATGGTTTGATCCCATTAACATAACCATAAAGGTTTTGTCTCTTGAGAAATGAGATAACATGTGCTTTCCATAACAAGTAATTGGATATGGTGAGACATAGAGAAAGGAAGTGATGAGCATATCCGAATGGAGGAAGTGTAGAAGAAGGGTTTGTATTGGTGGTTATGGCAGCGACAACGGTAGTGTTATTCTCTGGAGCTTTGCCGACCACCTTTGTAGAAAAAAGAAAGAGGAAGAAGAAAGCTAAGATTGAAAGGTGCGTGACCCCTAGATGTCTCTTGATACCATGTTGAAATAGAAATTATTATATATTTCCATTAAGCTTAGGTGGATATTATATACTCAAGAATATATTCTAGGGTTTTTACTTGCAAAAGAAGAAATACCTAAAATAAAAACTATCCAACATCTAAAATAGGGTTCCAAAGCTTCCAAAATTGATAGCCCTATATTTGCTTGATACCAATTGAATGGTTTCCTAGTTGGAGTAGATTTCTTAAAAAAATATTTCATATTTTGAATCCTACTTTTGTTTATATGTGAGAAGTGTCTTTTTCTTTTTTTGTGAAAAACATCCAAGGGTGACTTCTTTGTGAAATGTACATCTTGAGTTTTTGAAAATGTGAAAATCTTGTGGGTAAGGTTCTATGAAATTCCATTGTGAGTTTGAGAGACTATTTGGTGAGTAACTGTGGACCTAAACTGGGTGAGGTTATTCGATGTAATTGGAGGATGGAAAATATTAAGAGTATTTGACTTGAATGTGGTTATAATTTCCACCATCTCTCTTGAATTATTGTAGAATTTTTTACTTCTCTTTCAGTGGACATAAGTCACATCAATTGATCCATATAAATCCGATGTCTAATTTATTTTCTTGTCTTATTTATTTTATTATTTGATCATTTGCTTCCACAATAATTTGTATTAGAACTAGAATCGATTGAGTTGAAGCGAATTGATGGTGACAGAAGAAAGAAGCAAAAATTGACAGATTTAATGAGAAAGATTTTAGTTTTGGAAGATGCATATTAAGAATTATTTATATCAGAAGAATCTACACTTACCTTTATATGGGAAGAAAGCTAGAGTTGATGAAGTAAGTTGACTGGGAATTATTGGAAAGACGAGTGTTGGATATTATGCAACTAACATTGACTTATAATTTTGTGCTTAACATTGTGAAAGAGAAGACAATTGCGGGTTTGATGAAGGCACTATTGGACATGTACTCGAAGCCATTTATGATCAACAAATTCTACTATTTGTTTGACTTAAAAATAAGTGAAGGTATGTCAATTATTGATCATATTAATGAATACATTGTGGTCATCAGTCAATTGAATTTAATTGAGATTGACTTCTAAGATGAGGCATGAGCTTTGATGGTATTATCCTTACTATCTATTAGTCAAAATACTACTATTGTTGTATTGATTCATTTGGATCAACAAGCTTAATGTTTAATTATGTTGATATATAATTTTTGGCAATACATTTAGTTATTTATTACAAGGAAAAATTAGGGATTGAACCTTTCCCCTAAATAAAAATTATGATTAATTTACATTTGCATATTAGAAGCATTTTTCATATATAGTAATTAATCCCTCATAAGTTGCATTTTAGTTGGACCGGTGCTAACTGGACTCAAGTGGAGAGGCCCTTGATTGAACTTTTGGGACCAAGCCAAGCTCACTAATTTTCCATTATGGCAAAAAATATCATATGAATTGCACCTAGAGTGCTAGATTAGGAAAGATTGATTTTTTTGGTTAAACTTGAGAAGCAATTGTGCTATTATATTCCGGTGAAAGCCAAATATTTTTTGGTCACAAGAAAAGATATTCTGGTCAAGGCCGAAATTCCAAACAAGGAAAAAGGAAAGTGGACAAGGCAGATTTCAGTCGATGAAAAGGAAAGTATATGGGTGGAGAAGCAAAGGAAAACAAGAAAAGATGATCACTAGGGCATATCTTGACATGGCCATAAGATTAGGAGGAAACTGGGGAAAATGTAGAAGTCTACATTTTTCAAATATTTGATTGATCTTTAGGACAGCTGGAGATCATGCAATATATATATTTTACACCGCTTGAATGAAAGAAAAAGGGTGTCGGCAACATAGAAGACCCCTCAAAGAAAAGAAAGCATGCACGAGTGAAATTCGTGGGTGAAGTTCTAGGGCGGTAGAGAAGGGGCGGCAACACCAAAAGAAGCAGTGATTCTTCTCCAAAGACCCCCATGATCGTACAAGAGAGGACACCCACTTTGAAAAGAGAGAGAGAGAGAGAGGAGGTGGGGCTAAATAGTATATAATACAAGACACATTGGAAAAAAAAGAGAGAGCCGCATGGGAGGAATCGTCCACTCTCAAAAAGATATTGACTAAAATTGTAAGGTGCACAATGGCGGAGGCACACTTTTGCAAAAAGGAAGACAACGAGGAAATATTCTCAATCGCAAAAATTCATCCACTGGTTTCAAAGTTGACAAATTGAAGACATTCTCATCATCATCATCATCACTTCCTCATAGTCTCACACGCTTGCTTCTCAAGCACAACTCGCCAAGATCTCTGTTGTTCTCCTCACAAATACTCAAAGTTTGTATGCAGTCTTCTTCTCTACAACATTTTAAGATTTCCAGTATCAATCTATGTTCAAGGAGCTGTCCGTTAGGCAATTACCGAGCACAACTACAACAGCGTTCCAGTCCTCGATGAAATCAGCAACTCCCATCATGCCAAATTATCGCCTTTTGTGGTTTCGAGCCAAGTCACCGCTCTTATTAAACCATAGTACAATGGCCTGCCTCAGTACTATCATCCCTGAATCATCAAAACAACTTTGTCATTGCTGGACAAACTCAAGTCAACGTCATAAATCTGTGGTTTTGCTAGAAGAATAGGTAACATTTCGTCTTGAATTATTATATGTTCACTACAATCAACTCCTAGATTTCAATTTGTAAAATAGTTAGACAACATGCATTGATTTTTTTAGTGGTCTAATTCCTTCATTCAATGGAGTTGATGCTGAGATTTGAATGTGGGAACTTTAAAATCAGGAGAGGTTTATAGACCAATTTGTTCTCGATAAATTTTGTGTTAATTTTAAGATTTGAATGTTGTAATGTTGAGGCTTTCCTTTGATATGTGGAACATGTTTTTTGCCTTGATTATTCATGGTCACATTAAGTATCGGCTATATTGTTTCGCTTGGTAGTTGCAATGTCTTCCCCATGGTAATTTCTTGGTTCTTCCCTTCTCTCGTGTTAGTGCTACTTCATGATATAAATTGGTCGTCACCTTTTATTCTCTCATGCAGTGTCATGGTCTAAAGAAATGAATGATCTAAGAGGGTTTTGAATAGAGGCTGTGATTAATCCTTGGAGCAAGAGACCCTCAATCAGTCTCCCATTGTCCTAAGGTTTTTTTGAGTGTTCTAGAATACTCCTGATGGTAGGTAATATAGTAAATATAATTATATGTAAATATGTGGGTAGGTGATAGTTGAGGAGATGTGATCTTTACCATTAGATTGAAAAGAGATCTACAAATATAGTATATAATAAATGCTGATAGGTGACAATTGAGGAGATATGATCTCCATTATTAGATCAAGGAAAGATCTACAAATACGGCTTGTCTAGTACTTGTATATATAGGAGTGTACTCACCCTTATTGCATCATCCCATTCACAAGTAAATATAAGTTCAGAGCTTCTCTCTCTAAGAGTTTGTCTTTCTAAAAATCCTTGTGTGTTGAGTGTGAGTAAAGCTACTTGGAAGAAACCTTAAAGCCACACGAGTTAGGAAACACTAGATCGATCATGACAAGTGATATCAGAGTAGGGATCCCTCTAGTAGGTGGGTGATTCAAGGGGAAAAGCCTATGGTCTTTCTATTCCTATGAGGGCAAATAGTGATCGTCGGGGCCAAAAGGGCTCAAACAACGTCCAGCTCTCATCTAGCTTTTATGATGGTAATGAGGGCATAGGAAGGAACCAAATTGCACATTGAATAGGGATAACGTTTTTGGATTGATGGGCGAATCTTAAGAGAAGATTTGTTATCATGTTTCCAACAAGGAGATACCATTCATTGGCTTGTAGAGATCAGGAAGAGCTTAGTAGGCGAAAGAAGGTGCTACCACTAGGGTGTAGTTGGCCAAGGGTGCCATATTTGTCAGGGAGCACAAGTGACTTGAGATTCATGAATAGCTTTAATCAAAGGAAGCAACCAGTGGAGTGGAATGGTCAATTCTATTAGGCAAGCATTATCATCTATATATGTCTCAAGAAGTGGCATTGCTGGTTGAGGGAATGTAGGAAAGTGATAAAATAGCCACAACAAAGGCATTACAAAATTGAGTGGAGAAGAATATCATAGTTCATGAAACCTTCCTTACTCATAACCCTTGTTAGTGAAGTTTGAGGTTATTGAGTGAAAAGTGAGTGATGCAAAGGGGATGAATATAACTGGTATATAAGAGTGGCATCATAGCAGTTGGTGCTAAGAGTTTTAGGTTCGAACGAATATATTTCTTAGGAGCTCTAAAAGTGGGATTGGCCTCTTGTGTACAAACTGATTAGGAGTTGATGTTGCTCTCTTCACAAGGATATGGCAGGTCGAAACCAATTGTTGATTTAAAATGATTTGCCATCTCACTCAATAAACTAGATGCCCAAGTTAAGCTAAGCATGGTACGATCTCGATAAGAAAGCTATTAGTCGTATTATTCTCTAGAACAACTAATGAATAAAGGTTGGCTTACCTAATTTCGCTCGCTAGGCACTGCACTCGTTATTCTACGGCCAAGAAACTACTAACCTATGACAATATCATCTCATTCATAAGTAAATATAAGTTTAGAGTTTTTCCCTCTAATATTTTTCTCTCCAAAGATCCTTGTGCATTGAGTATGAATAAGACTACTTGAAAGAAATCCTAAAGCTGTACCGGTTGGGGAATGCTAGATTGATCCACCTACAACAATACAATGAGGGGGAGAGACCCTTATATATACATGTACAAGACAAACTGTATCCACATATCTCTACTCGATCTAACGGTGGATATTACATTTTCCTAACTTCCACCTACTCACATTTATTACATATCATATCCATAGATCTTTCTTCGATCTAACGATGGAGATCATATCTCCCTAACTACCACTTACCCATTTTTATCACATATACGTACATTTACCTTATCGCCCATCCATAAAAGTATTCTAGAACACTCAAGAAACATTTAGATATTGGGAGATCGGTTGAGGGTCTCTCGCTCCAAAGATCGATCATGACCTCCTTATAAAACCCTCTTGGATCATTCAACTCTTCAAGTCGTGACATTCTCTCCACCTAATTGAGCAACATGCTTGTCGCATCTTTGGCATGAAAGGCACCAATCTACTTCTTGAACTGCCCAAAGGCATCTGCGGATTTTCAACTAGTTTAACTCTGTAAACCTTTCCATCGGCCCAAATACTCTCACTACAAAGCACAATATTATTTCCATATGATTTAATCCACCATTATGCATTCGACATCTCGACCATATGAGGTTTTCACTCCAAGTGGTGCCCATTGCAATTCATCTCAATCCGGATCTTCCTTGTCTATATGGAAAGGCTTAAGCATACTCACATGAAAAACCAAATATAACTTTAATTTTGGTGGCAACTCTAGCATGTATACTACCTTCCTAATCTATTGTAGCACGCGAAATGGTCCTCGTAGTGATAGACTAAGCCCTTTTGCATGTCCTTATACTAGAAACCGTGTATAGATTGGCCAACACTAAGTTCTCGACTTGGAACTCCACATTTCATTGTTTTTTGTCGGCCTACTTCTTCATGCACTTCGAGGCCTTGTGTATATATGCTCACGCCAAGTCTGCCTACTCTTGCCAATCCTTAGCAAATTTTTATGTGGAATGACTACTCTCTTAGTAGCCTATGGTAACCGCACTCGAAGTTTGCGGTTGTTGAACGATCATGATCTTGAATGGATTCTAATTGGTGGATTCACTCCACTACAAGTTGTACGTAGACTAGGCTACGTCGATCAACTTCACCCAATTCATCTATATCATACTCATGTAGTGTCGAAGATAGATATCTAATAGTGTATTTACCTTCTCTGTCTATTAGTTTAGGGATGTAGGCTCACAGAAAAGTTTAGGTCCGACCCCAGCAATTTGAAGAACTTGGTCTAGAAATGCCCCGTGAATTGAGGATCATGATTGCTTATGATCATTTGTGGGACTTTCCAGTACTTGACAACATTCTTCATAAATAGCTTGGTTGCCTCTTCATCTTAACAAATCCTTTATCGTTGGCACAAACATTGCATACTTAAAGAATCAGTCCACCACAATCATGAGGGTCCAATACCCTTTGGACTTCTACAAGTTCACTATGAAATCCATGGAGACACTTTCCAATGGACACCTTGGGATGGGAAGTGGCTCTAAGACCCCCGACGATGATCATTGCTCAAATTTGTCTTACTGGCACACAAGACAAGTCTTCAAATATGCTTCAACATTGTTCTTCATGTGAAGTAAGTAGTATTGGTCTTTGGCAAGAGCCATTGTGCGGTGGATGCTCAGATGTCCCGCCCACTTGAAAATGTGGCACTCACGCAACACTTCCTTAGCTTCCCATAGAGTGGCACATACGGTCGCTGTCCTTTTGTGTAAAGGAGGCCGTTTTCACACCAAAACTATCTAGTCTTACCCTCCCGCATGTACCCAAGGTGGTTTTGGGCCTTTTGTTCATGCTTGAGCTCCTCCCTAATATAGTCGATCCATGGGCAACTTGGTCAACTTTTGGTGTTTGCTAGCTCCATCTTCTGACTAAGTGCATCGGCCACAGAGTTAGCCTTCCTCAACTTGTACTCCAACACATAGTCAAAGTTTGCTAGAAAGTCTTACTATCAAGCTTGTTTTGGACTCGGCTTCTTTTGATTCCAAAATAGCCCATGGCCTTGTTATTCATCCTTACGACGATCCGATGATCCACCTCCCTTTTAGGTAGAAGTCTCTTGAGCAGTTCAGGTGACATCACATCGTCGAATGAATTGAGGACTTAAACCACCTCAATTAGTACATCACACCCCCTACCCTTGTCATCTTCGACCTTCAATGTTGCCAAGAATATTACTTCACCCTTTTGGGCTCCCTTTGAAAGTTGCATGGCTAATAACATATTCTAATTGCGACCTTACTTGTGTTGGATTAGGACCATGCATCGGCACCGCTTATCCAAGGTACATATGCAATCCACGAATGGCATAAAGTCGACATTGATCCTATCGAGGAATCTGAAACCCAACACAAAATCATAGTCGTCTAAGGAAATTATATCGATGTCTTCTTTGCTAGTCCATGGACCAAGATGAAGCTCCACATCCCTAGCCCCACCACTAGTCAGGACCTCCTTGGAGTTCACTGTTTTGAGCCAACCTGCTCCACTTTTCTCGACCCGAAAATTCAACTTCTTCATGGTCTGTTGGGATATTAAGAGTTGGATGTCTTCCTATCCACGAGAGCACTCATCATGGTACTCTTAATATTTACATCCACAAACATCATTTTTTTAGGCTCCTTCGCCTTATTAAACTTAATTGAACCGATGAGTCACAATGAACCTAATCGTGACTCCTCTTAAGGCTCATCTCCCTTGCAAAAGGCCACTAATTTGGCCCTATTCTGACAACCCCGAGCCATGTCTAGACCATCACAAAAGAAGCAATTATAAGTTCATACATTCCTTTGTCCTCAGCTGTTGATTTCTGATTTTTAGTCAACACATTGATAAATATAGAAAAACCAAATTAGGGGTTCGATTGTGACAAGGCCAATTTTTTAACGTAAAGTGTCATTTTTCAGTTCTATTTGTTGCATTAACTTTAAAAAGCAATTTCCTACTTATTCTACACAAAAACCTAAAATTCAAGCGTTTGACTTTCATATTGTTTTTGGTCAACACTTTGACCAAAAGTAATCCCAGGTCAAATTTTGACTTTTTGCACCAAAATGTTTCTTTTGAGTCCAATTTGACTTAAGGAGTGGAAATTTTGAAAAAAATTCAAAGATTTAACCATAAAATCAAAATTTTAGTGAAAAGTCAATTAGAGTTTTTTTTTTTTTAGACCTTTGACAAAAAAAATTGAAAAATACAAAAATCACAAAATCACTTCATTTTAGTTTCAATTTGACTTTAGTATCAAGAATTTTTCAAAAATTGATTAAAAACCCCATTTTCTAAATTTTTCAAATTTAAGTTTGAAATCGACCAAAAATAAAGTACTTTCATTCTAGTCATAATTAAGCTTAGCTCTTGTGACGACATTTGATCTTGATACAATTACTCATTCATTCATTCAATCAATTTTGAGATCAAGTAAAGCAAAATGTGAATTGACATTTTTGCCCATTATTAAGGATCTGAATCTATTCTACATGATTTGCAACCGAACACTCCCATTCTATTCAATTTGTGAGTTAAATCCAAATTCGGAGTCAATTTTAGAAATTCATTTTTTAACTCATTGATTTGGGAGATTTAGGTTACTAGGCCTTAAAAAATAGGGTTGTTGAGTTTCAATTCAAGAAATTCAAGTTGACTCATTCATAACTAGGGTTTAATTTGGTGAATTAAGGTTCAAATTTGACTTTGGCTTTCAATTTAGTTTTGGCAAAAATATTGTGTCATCAATTAAAGGTCAATTTGGATGCAATAAATTCCCCTAGATATAGGCAATTAGATTAATAGGTGTCTTGGAATTTAAATTGAGTTCAGTTTCAATTAATTTACGAATTATTACCAACAAGTAGATGGAAATGCTCAATTTAAGGCCTAGAAAGTCCAAATTGGTGTACCCATGCTGTGGGTCCAATAATTTCCATGGCAATTAGGTAATTAAGTTAATAGAAAATCAAGACATTGAATTTCCATGGTTTAATTAGCCTAATTTGCTTAAAATATAGGCTTAAAATTGGACCATTTTATTCAAAATTGGACTGATTCCTTCCCAATTAAGCCAAGTTTCTTTTCAATTTAGTCCATGAGGCACTAAATTGCATAAATCTAAGAGAAATTAGACCAAACCAACCATGGAAGAGGCTGAACTGATCAAACTTATGTAAGACTAGTCCAACCGGTCAAACTACCATCAGCAGAGGAGGCCAGTTCAACCCTCCTCTGGCTGATTTTTGGTCGGCGATCATTGCCACTCAGTGGCCCAGCTCGACTCCAAACCTCTTATGTCTTCACATTTTTCAGAATTTATTTAAATATCAATGATTTTTACGAAATTATAATATTACTCCTAATTAGATGCTAAATAGCAAAAATCTTTTTGAACTGTTGATCGCATTAGATCTCAACCATTAAAATTAGCACATATTTAATGTGTTAAACATGATTAGAAGCTGAAAGAATTAGTTAGGCACATGAGTTCGACAGCTAGGATTTGACATTAGCGAGGACTCTATAGTCTTTTCCCTCCAATTTTTTCAGATGGGGGCCTTTTTTATAGTTGCAATTCTCTCTCTTCTCTCAAAAATCTTTCAAATCTCTCCCTTCCTCTCCATTTTTCCTCCCCACTCTCTCTAAAAAACAATCGCTCAAGCGGTTCGGCTCAATTGCCGAATCACCATGCCACCTCCGCCGGCCCCTCTCTCTCTCTCTCTTCCTAAAGCTGCAGTGACCAGCGGTTGCTCTGATAGCCCCCCAATCAGTCCATTGAAGCCAATCTTTCCTCAATATCTTGAACCGGTCATATTGCGCCGGTAGCATCCCCGCCAGCATCTCCAGCCAAAATCGGTAGTCCAACGACATCCGCCAGTGGTCCAGCCACTCCCGATCTATCTTACAATGTGTCCCTCACCTCTAGGTGGTTGGGGCTTCTTCGAATAGCCATCGGAGAAGCTCCGATGGCCAATTTTCTTCATGGCGGTACAGGTCGATCCAAACGGACCTAATTCTGTCCAGGCGCAACTTGACACCGAGCTTCCTTCCTTCGACAACCTTAAGTCCCTTCAGTATCCCTCCAATGTCCTCAGGCGGCTGGTGTTCTGAGTTTGTGAGCTTGAGCTTGGTTTCGTCGCAAAACATCAACAAAGGTAGGCCTCTTGATCTCGAGCTTGATGAAGCAAGATTGCAATAGGTAATCAGGGCTAAAACTCAAGTTTAGAATTGATCCTATGGATGTTGTGGCTATTGTGACGATCATGATGATAATTGATGGATTTGCTTGGATGAATGAGGAATGATTTAGCTTGATTATGTGTTTGTGCTTAATCTGTGAAATTCGGATTACAGAATGACAAATCTAGAAAACCTCTTCATTTGAGCTTGAAAACTTGTTCAATTACGTTCGAGGTCTATGACTTTTAAAATAGACTCAATGACCTTTCCGACGCGCCGTAGAACCCCCCGATCAAACTCCGATTGATACTTGAAAAGTTTTGTCAAAGTTGTATATGCATTCTGTAATCAAGTTTTGATTTCAATTGTTTCATATTACTCTGACCTTCATTGTTTCACGATTTTTTGCTAATTTTTGTGATCTAAATTTTGAGATGATTCCTTCACGAAAAAACGTAATGACATGTCAATGTAGAACATATATTTTTTTCAAAATTTTATGAGGTCAAAAATCTAGGACGATTGGCCCTTACATCACCATGCTAAATGTTGATTTCTGGAGTTTCTGAACGTCTGAATTAGTTTCATGAATTTTTTTCTGAATTTTGTATTGAGAATCAAAATTTGAGTTCTTCATGAAAGTTATGTGTGTAGATGAGCGTCATGACATAATTTTTTCTCAAAAGTTTCATTGAGTGTATATAGGCCAAATCCTCTAAAAATCGTCATCTGGTCCTGATGGTCAATATATTGCTGAATCCGAATTTTTGACTTTGTCGATTTTATTGTGATTTTTTCCAAACTCTTTTCAAATTGATTCCTTGTAGACATTTGTTCATCTGAATATGGGTCATCACACACACACACACACACACACACACACACACACACACACACACACACACACATATATATATATATATATATATATATATATATATATTATATATATATATTTCTCAAGATTTTTGAATGTCATTCATTAGATGAATTTCCCAAAAATCTTCCTAAACTCAGTTCTGCCTTGTACAAGCTTAAGTATGTGCATTCATGTGTAATTGTACACTTAATTGTGATTTTTTATCCATGAAAATTTCATGAATGTCATTGCATGCTATAATGTCATCCTAAGGACACTTATGTCATGCAAACTGAATATCATTACATCATGTCATTGCATGCATTAATAGAATTTCGTTATGTCATTATGAATAAGCTCAATGTACGCTTTGTCATTATCACTTTCATATCATTCTTTAAGATCGCATTAGAGCCTAGATCCTTTAATGAAAAAAGTTTGTGATTTGATACTTGACCAATATGATCTTTCTCATGCTTTTGTCTTGTCATATAGGAGTATTAAACCATGCACTTTATTGATATGATTGCTGCCCTGAATCTAATTATTTTGCATGTTCATGAAAATGTCCAAAATTAAGTGGGTAAAGGAATTTAATTGAGTATGTCATATCTTATAAAGTTTTAGGAAATTCATTAAGCTTTCCAATGACACTATAATCAAGCCATTTGCATGTCAATTGATCCACTTTACAATTTTTGCAATGTTGGCTTGTAATCTGGAAAATTGCAAAATTCGGAATCCATGTATGAGCATTTTCATGTTTGCATTTTACTATTTTTGTTTGAATTTTTCTATTGTGATACGGTGCTCAGACCCTTCACAAAATTTTTTGTCATCTTTAGGACTATCATATGGCAAAATTTGAGAAATTTTCAGCATGGTTAACATGATCAAATTGCCGCCGGTTTGTTCAGTTCTGGTGCATTTTGCCATTTTTTGGATTTCATAAATTCATGCGTAGTTCGTTTTAATAAGTTGTCTCATGAAAAATGTTCTACATTGAGTGTATAACGTGCTCTAATTTTGGTGAAGCCAATTGCTTCATGGGTCATGTTCAATTAATGGTTCTTTGATGAAATGTCGTGAATTCCCCTATTCTACTTGTTGTGATGTGTTCATGTTTTCTAATTTTTAGGAAGTGATACACGCAGAACTAATCTTCAATGTCTTCACATCTTTGATTATCATTTCTTAAATTTTAAGCACAAAAATTTCCAGAAAATGAAAAGGTCATTGAACGTATGTTTGAAGTTTGAGATCGTGATCAATGCATGTTGAATGGATGAAATGAACTAGTGTTGGTCTACTAATTGTTTGATTGAATAAGAAATAAGATCTTCGGACCTACTTGTGTGGTTATTTTCAAGTTCGACACATGTGATTGTTATTTACTTGCTTGGTTCCGATACATGTTCGTGGGTAATCTCAGGGTTACACATTAGAGCTTACTTTAGGGGCTTATGATATTAAACACCGCAAGTGAATATTTATGATGTTTAATGATCATGACCTATGTCTAATAATAATGAATGGTGATAATATTTTGGGGCATGTTATGCATGCAATTTCCAAAGACCAACCCTGAGGCAACTTTGAATTGATTGTTGTTTGTTTGCATTATCGACGTGTTTTGTATGCTTTGCTTGATTGGTGTTTGTTTCAAATGTAAACTGTTTATTTAGAATTAGTCAAGAATCAGGGTTGGTGAAGAAGGTGGCCTTGAAGACGATGATGGTCGATATCTCTTCTGACCTTTCCTATTTTATATCATTCTTGTGATACCCAACATATGTCTCGAGTTTTTTCATTGTGTTGTATAAAAACCCGACGAAGTGCGGGTCCCTTTCCTTTTCACTCCTTTCCTTATTCTGCCTTAGGATTGCATGTTAAATTTACTGCTTTCCTTAGTTGTTTACTTTCCGCAATGCAATTTCAAATAAAATTGTTTGCCTTTATTTTCTCACCTTTCTATAATTAGAATAGCATGAAGCCAACATCCATGCATGATTACCTTTTTATTTCAAATGAAAAAAAAAAAAAAAAAGACACGCATGAACACTTTAGGTAGAACATGATATCTGTTAGGTATCGAAAGAGCACTAATAGAAATATTAGCATAACCCAATCCCCGAACCCTCGAGTTTTGGTTGCGTAGGAATTGAAAGTATCCTCCTAACCCTTGATTAGGCTTTCTAGCCAGCCCCCAAAATGGAGGCTAGTGTTAACTCTAAAACACTCATCTTAGGTTGTTAATCAACTTAGATAATTAAACGAATCTTCCCATGGTTGCATGAGGTATAGACTTGGGAGAGTCCGCACTCGTGACCGACCCTTTTCTAAAGATAACCTTATGAGTAAATATTTCTAAATGATGTCCCTCTCGACACTGACCATCGCTAAGGGTGGGTCACAACATCCGCCACTCACCTCCACTTAAGCTTTAGAAGGGGCCGATGATGGTTTGTCTCCATTCAGGAGATGGAATTTGCCACAATCTCCCCCGCTATTGGCCTTGTCCTTCGAACAAGGGTTTGACTTGGTTGTAGAAGGCACCTTGTACTCTACAATAGACTCAACCACAATTATGGCCGTTATGAGGTCCCCCAAGTTATGCCTTTTGTACTCTTATTTGGTTTATGACTTAAGGCAACTCTAGAATTAATAATATGCCTTTGTATCATTCATCAAGGGAATTTGGAGTAGCAACTCCAAAAACTACCTCACGCAGTTGTGCACTCCACCCCTTTGCTCAAGGTGCTTTAGCTCATCATGAGCCTTCTCCTTTGTATAAATAGGAAAGTAGTTCCATCGAAATTCCTCAATAAACTTAGCCCACATCGTGATAGGATCCCCACTCCTATTGTCCGACCGACGATGTCATCGCAACAATGCATTATCACTTGAGTAGATAGATGCAGTGTTTACTCATGATGCGTTGTTGTTAATCCCATGGCTTGGAAGTACCATTTTATATATCACAGGAAGTTGATCACGTCCTTGGCCACTCGTGAGCCCTTGAACTCCTTCAACTTAGGTGCATCCATCCGTAGACTAACTTGCACGTTGATCACCCCGTTCACACACACCGCTTCTAATTCAGCAAACTTCCCCTTGAGCTCCATTATTTCCACATGCATGGTTGCCACCATGGCCTCCAAGGACTCATCCGTTGTTGGAGTTCTTCCATCAGGGTCCCCTGCATCTTACCTCGGAGCTCTCTTGTGCCAATCTTGAGCCCTTGCATCTCGGCCACGAGCTTTTCCTTTTTGACTTCTACTCCATTGACAATCTGGATCAGTTCATTGACTAATCCTAGGAGATCAGTGACAAATAACTCCATCTTCATCATTTGGTTCTCTAGTCCCCCATACGATCCCTTGAACTCGAAACAATATGGTTCTTCCTTACCTTGGCAACAACCTTCTCAGCAACACTCCCACAATCATCACCTACGACAAACACTTCATCGAAATGTGGATTAGCCATTGCGCTTGGAACGAACTTGCTTTGACACCATTTGTCACAGATTGGTAGTTCCTTAGCTACGAAATGACCCTTGCAAAGCCTAGCGAGTGGAATTAGCTAAGCCAACCTTCATTCATTGGTTGTTTCAAAAAACAATATTGCAAATAGTTTCCTTATACGTGATCGTACCACGCCCAGCTTCACTCGAGCATCTACTCCATCAAGCAAACTAGCAAATCATCTTAGGCTCAACAATTGGTTATGACCTGCCATGGCTTCATCAAGAGAGCGGCATCAGCTCTCGACCAGTTTGTGGGGGGAGGCCAACCCTACTTTCAAAACTCCTAAGAGATATATTCGTTCGATCCTAGAATTCCTAGTACCAACCATTCTGACACCACTCCCATAGACCAATTATATTTATCCCCTTTGCATCACTTACTCTTCACTCAATAACCCCAAGCTCCACTAACAAGAGTCACAAATACGGAGGTTTCATGGACTGTGACACATGATATGTGGTTTATCGCATATGTTTTCTGTGAGTGATTGATTAAATGAACTTAGCTTGCTTAAAAATAAGGTCATTAAATTATATTAATAAATTATGCACAAGACAAATTTCAATGTAACATTAGATTTATGAATCATAACGTAAATATTGCATATAATATGTTACATG
Source organism: Corymbia maculata (assembly GCA_014182735.1). Classification (NCBI taxonomy): domain Eukaryota; kingdom Viridiplantae; phylum Streptophyta; class Magnoliopsida; order Myrtales; family Myrtaceae; genus Corymbia; species Corymbia maculata. Next base: position 26,856,203 of record CM024689.1, read on the forward strand.
CATGTTTAGAACTTAAGGCACATTCATAAATCATAGTTAGGTCAAAGCATGCGAATTTTAGAATTTAGGTATAGCAATAATGGGTCTCATAATATGCATGTCACTTAATGTGCGCCATTTAGTAAGTTGCATGTTTTAGGGTCAATATTTTAATAATAATATAATGTAAAATAATAATCGCATCTCATGCATAACGTATAGTTTAATTCTTATAAAAAGAAAATACCAAAAATAACTAACATTATTTTAGATTTTCTTCCCCCGCCCATCCCTCACTCAAGTTACTATTCAGCATCCTCTCTACTGGTTTCCCGATTTACTGTTCTCCCGTTAATTTTGAGTAGCTGTTTCGATGGCTGGAGGGCTTTGTTCGAGCTTATTTTCGAAGGGATTGCTTCTCTCTCCCTACCCGTCTATTCCATCAAAGCATTTTGTCTAGATATGTCCCAATCTCTCCATATGATAGATTTGGGATAGGGTTTCCAATTTTGTAATTTATGTGATGGATGTTGTTCTTGTGCCGTCCGGGGCTAATAAAATGGCTGAGAATCGAGCCACTTCAACTCATAAGCAGCATGAGGCGGAGAGTTGTCGCCATAGGAGCAGGAGCCGACCCCTAATGTATTGTCCCAAGTCCCAAGGTCGAGTACATAGGAATAGGCAGGGGTTCTCTGCCGGTTCTGCTGGGAAACCTAGTTCTAATGTATCCTAGGCTCTGAGCTCGTCAATTGTAGATGGTGTTACCCCTTCGATAGAGGACCAATTGGTCTTGAGCGATGCCCCCGGAGAAGGTTCACCGGCCCCTCAAAGTGGGACATAGGCCGCTTGGCCACAAACTCCCTCACAAACGAAGAATGGAAGGGCAAGTCCTGCAGTCCGCTCTTAGGCTAATGTTGTGCGCATAGCAATCAAGGGATACAACCTTAAGTATATTATGCCAGTGTCTCTCAATGAGGAGCCGATGGCTGATTTTTCTGATGATGTTTTGGAGGCAACGGACCCGCTGTGGTTTGAATGCACTGTGGGGTATTTTGTGGGCAAGAAACTACCTTTCAAACTTGTTGAAACGACCCTCAAACATACGTGGGGCTCCAAGCTGGTGGACGTCATGGCAAATGACCAAGGTTTCTTCTTCTTCAGAATTTCGGATGCTAAATTCAGGTAGAGAATCCTGGACAATGGACCCCTTACGGTCGCCCATGTCCTGCTGATATTGCAACAATGGCATCCCTTATTGGAGCTAAAGAAGGACAACCATACAAAAGTCCCAGTATGGATTCGATTGAGAAATATACCATATGCATTGTGGTCTACCCCTAGGATGGTATTGCTAGTGTATGGGTAATCCACTATATGTGGATCAAAGTACTAAGCAGATGAAAATGCTCTCTTAAGCTAGAGTTTGTGTATAAATATCTACAACGGATATCAGGACAAACAAGGTGGTGGTGCACTTGAACGGGGCGACCTGGATTGTATCTGTGAAGTACAAATGGAAATCGATATCTTGCATGAGCTATGGCACCTTTGGCCATAGGTGCAACTCAAAGAAAAACCTTTCTACCCCTTCTAGTCCGACAAATGTGACAATTCCTTGCCGGGATGCTATCTATAAAGGCTTGACAGTAAAAGAAGATAATGCTCCCTAAGAACTGAATGCTGATCATTCCAGTAAGATAGATGGGAGTGGTATGGAAGGGAATGCCCCTCCTTGCCAAAGTCTCGTTGTTGGAACTCCAGAGCTACCGATACCATCCTCTACTCCCTCAGAACATCGGCAGGTTCAATCGCCCAGTAGACATGCTCTCCATCGGAAGGCAGGTGCTTAGGAGACCAATCAAAATTCTAAGTCTAGCGTTCCATCTCCTCCCACTCTCAAATTTGACCAAAGGAGACAGACCAGAGATTCCCTCCGGTTTGATGATGCCATTACGCAACTAGTTGGCAAATGCCCTACTGAACTAGAAGTATCTCCTGCTTCTTTCTTCTTGGTAGACAACCTGGATGAAGATGCTGATGTCGCCAATAGTTTTGAGGAAGAAATCCAGGAGACTCAGAGCCCTTAGGCCACTAGAAATGAATCTCATGTGGCAAGTACCTCTTTGGGTACCCAAAACATCATTCCTCCTCCTGTGGCCGTTGATCCACAACCTTACAAGCAAGCTTTACATCCCCTTGGCTCCAGTCTAGGTAGCTCCCCTCCAGATCATAAATCTCTGCCCCAAAAACCGACGGCCACCAAGCGTCGGTCTGGAAAATAGAGGTAGGCGTATCTATCATTTATACATGTGTATATATAGTAGTATATGTATATAGGTTGCTGGAATATTAGAGGAGTTATGGACCCTATGAGACAGGTCGAGGTACGTAAGCTGGTGTGTATGCATAATATTTGCTGCTTTGGTCTCATTGAAACAAAAGTTTCGGCCAACCATTTTGTGAATGTTTCCTCTGGCCTAATTCTTAGTTGGCGGTGGACTTCCGCCTATGAATTTTCCCCCCGATGCTGCATTTGGGTTGATTGGGATCATAATAGCGTCGTGTTTGATATTGGTCAAAAGCCAGGTTATACATGGTATTTTGAAGGAGCTCAACTCTAGTGTGATATTATACTTCTTAGTTATATATGGTGAACACTCATTTGTATCGCGTAAACCTTTGTGGGAGGATTTAACACAAATGAGCAGGGTTGTGAGTGATAGCCCGTGATTGGCAGCAAGTGACTTTAATGCAATCTGAGATCCTTCTAACCATATTGGAAGTTTGGATACTTGGCTTCCTTCATATGACGAGTTCAAGAAATGCCTATTACAAGCTGAACTTGAAGATCTTTGGTATGTGGGATATCGATACACTGGGGCGACCTCCGTTGGTGAAAGAAGGAAGCTAAGGAAGATAGACAAAGTCCTTGTTAATAGCAAATGGTGCCAGGACTTTTCGAAAGCCTCATTCTTGGCTCCTGATATTTCTGACCATACACCCATAGTGATCAGGATTGCTGCTCCTCCTACTAAAAGGAAACCCTTCAAGTTCTTTAATTTCTAGATGAAAGATCCGGCATTTCAGCCTATTCTTAACCAAGTTTGGGACACTCCAAGAACCGGTACTCCTATGTTCCGACTTTGCAGTAAACTTAAAGTGCTTAAAGGCCACCTCAAGCAGCTAAATAGGGAGGCATTCTCGAATATTTCGAGTAGAATTGAGGTATCTTGGCAAGTACTTCAGGCTACTTAGGATGCGATCCAGCTGGAGTCGCACGATCCCTTGTTGGTAGAATTGGAACGAGACCATCTCTGGGCACAAGAGGAATTTTTCTTCTACCAAAAATCCAAGATTCGATGGCTTAAGGAAGGAGACAAGAACACCAAATATTTTCACCATTCGGTGAACAGTCGACACTTGAGGAATCGGATTCTATCTGTTTGAGGATAACTCTAGTAATGTGGTTACAAATCCAAGGGAGATACAGAGCACTTTTATATAGCATTTTCAACAACTATTAGCCCCAGTGGAATTGCCGGCCCAATCATCCAACGTGGATATAAGGAGCAGGTTGCAGAACGGCTTAACAGATATCAGGTGCGTTCTCTTACCCGGCCAATTCTTCCTTTGGAAATTCATAATATGATGTTTGCCCTAGCGAGAGACAAAGCCCTTGGTCCGGATGGGTATAATGCTGAATTATTTAAGAAGAATTAGGATGTGGCGGGTTGAGATGTTACTGAGGTAATCTTAGATTTTTTTAACTCCGGAAGATTACTTAGGAAGGTCAATAATACTATTATAGCTCTTGTACCCAAGACTCCTAATGCATCTTTTGGGGGGGGATTTCCGTCCAATTGTGTGTTGCAACACGATATATAAATACATCACAAAGATCCTAACCAATAGAATGGTTGCTATCCTCCCTAACATTATAGACTCATCTCAAAATGCTTTCATTAAAGAGAGATGCATTTGTGACAATATCTTGCTTGCACAAGAACTATTCAGTGGCTTTCATATAGTCTTATCTTCCGAAATGTGCAATCAAAGTTGATTTTCAAAAAGCGTATGATACCCTTGATTGGAACTTCTTGGAATCAACTTTAGTAACTTTTGGTTTCCCCAATCAAATGGTGAAATGGGTTATGACTTGTGTCCAAACTCCTAAATTTTCCATTTCCATAAATGGAGAGTTGCACGGGTTCTTCTGGAGTGGCAGAAGATTAAGGTAGGGCGATCCCAAGTCTCCCTATCTTTCCACACTAGCAATGGAGGTACTGTTTGGTATCATATCTCAACAAGCTCAGAGACCAAAGTTCAGGTATTTTTGGAGGTGCAAATCTACACGCCTTACTCACTTATTCTTTGCATATGATGTTTTCTTGTTTAGTGAAGCAAACCTAGCTTATGTGTTGTGCTTGAAAGAAGGGCTTCAACTCTATTCCTCTTGGAGTGGATTGATGCCAAACATGAACAAGAGCGAGTACTTCATTGCGGAAGGCACCAAGATGGTCCGTGACCAAATCAGTCATGCCCTAGGTTTTCAGGAGGGAGCCCTTCCCGTGCGATATTTGGGGGTTCCTATCATCACTAAAAGATTGGGTAAATCTGATTGCAATGCCCTAATGAGTCTATTAACCTCGAGAGTTAAAGCTTGGACACATTAGTTTTTATCCTTTGTTGGCCAACTCCAACTTATCAAGTTCGTCCTCCATGCTATTCAAGTCTACTGGCCAAGCTTATTCATCCTCCCCAATTCGGTCCTTGAAAAGATTGAGCAAATATGTCGCCAATTTCTCTTGAATGGCCCTGGGCTTGGTCCAGGAGGTGCAAAAGTGGCATGGAAAGAGGTTTGTCTTCTGAAAGATGAGGGAGGTCTAGGTTTGCAGAAACTTAGGGACTGCAACAAAGTGGCTATGTTGAAGCACATCTGGCTCCTGTTTACAAACAGGGAATCCTTGTGGTACAGGGGGATCCATGCCACATATTTAAAGAGGAAGAACTTTTGGGCTTCTACAACACCAACAATTTATTCGTGGGTGTGGAAGCAATTAATCGCGCTAAGGAGTGTCTTCCAACGGCATGCTCGGTGGAGGGTAGGGGATGGTTGTTTTATCTCACTATGGTTCGATCCATGGCATCCGAGAGGACCTCTAAGTGTAGTCTTTTCCAACTCATACATTTATCATTCGGAACTTCCTCATTAGGCCAAGGTGGCAGATCTCTTCTTGTCGACTAGCCAAGAGACCTTATAGGTGATTCAATCATGGCAATTCCCAGTATCGAGCCTTCAGCCCATTCCAAACAAACTTAGTTGGCTAGAATACCCTACGGGTACATTTTTTATAGCCTCAGCTTGGGTGGCAATTAGAAGGCAAGCAAATAGAGTCTCGTGGTTTTCATTTGTGTGGGATAAGGCACTGGTCCCGAGACATCAATTTCACTAATGGCTAATCACTAGGCACAGACTTCCTACTCAAAGAATGTTATTATCCTATGATAGGATTTCGGATGTCACATGTGTTTTTTGTAGTTCAAGCCCAGATTCCATTGACCATTTGTTTTTCGAGTGCCCGATATTGCATTCTCTTGTTTCTTTTTGGGCAGGCGAATGTAACTTGTCATGGCAGGAAGGGTCATGGAGAGACACCCTTGATTGGGCTACAAACTTCCTCTCAGCCAAAGGTTTCTACAAAGAGATATCAAGATTCTCATTTGCCACTCTTTGTTATGTCATTTGAAAGACTCGAAATAACACCATCTTCCAGGGTAGGACCCTATAAATCCCTTCAATGAAAGCCTATATTACCAAGGTAGTCAAGGACAAGGCTATGTCATTTAGCTTTATTGAGGATACACCGAGCAACAAAAGATTACAACAATGTTGGAGCCTGGATCCGGCCATCTTTTTGCGTGATGGCAACTAACCCACTTTTGCCTATATAGTTGGTTTTCCTGGGCTTGGTACCACTCCACTCACCTAACATGTTGTTGTGGTGAGTGTGGTGGGTGCCGAGTGTCTCTAATACTGTACAGTTTTGTTGGTTGAAAATCTATACCTCTTACTTTACCAAAAAAAAAAAAAAAAGAACTAACGTTGCATCATTAGGTCATGTTTAGTGTCCTAGAGTTTAGTCTTTTATCTATTAAAAAGAAAACACAAAAAGGTCTCACTTGTAATTAACAATAGATTTATTTCATGATTAATCATACCTCCATGTCAGAATTACATATAGGTTGCAACAGCACACCTGCCATCTAGATTTCACGTCGGCTCATTAATACATGCTTAGATTAGAATTCATATAGTCATGTTATTCAAATTGAATCGTGGTCATGTTAAACAAGAAATCAAAATAATTAATTGATATTGCATTTAGGAATCACGTTTGAGTCATGCATACATTGCTTGGTTTCTAGTTAACACTTTGTAGAACACTTGATGCATTTGACACAATGGAGTTCTACTTTTTTTTTTTTTTTTTGGTAAGGTATGGAGTTCTACTTTTGATTGCCTAGCACATCGACATTCCCTCATTTCTTTGAGTAGTTATTTCTTGCTTTGATTCGTTGAGCTTTACATTTTTAATTATGCACCCACTTGATCACTCATTGCATGTTCGTGGCTTAGGATTGAAACTTACCAAGACTGCTTGCTAAGTACTTTTGAAAATAAAACTTGTAAGATGTCTATGGTAGGAGCGAGGAACAGAAACCGCTCAAATCGAATTAAACCAATTAGTCTTAGGCAATTCCAAATTCAAAGTGTAGAATCGCCTACTTTGACTGGACCAATTTTTTTTGTATTAATTTGAAAAAATTATTAATATCTTCATATCTCTTTCATGCCTCTTTAGTTTTTTCTCAAATTTGAAAACAATACCCTAATCCCTCTCATTCACGCCTCCTTCTCTACTCACTCGATGAATCCGTCATGTTGCCTCACTCCAGTGAGGAGGACTCATTCGGTTCCATCACTAACTGAACGCGTCAAGGCTATCTCGATTCCTTCTTCCCTGATTTAACCCAGAGAGAGAGAGAGAGAAGAGACCAAGTTTTAGCTCCGAGAGAGACGAAGGTAAGACCGAGAGTTACATGGAAGGGATGGCGAGAGCTCAAAACAGAGGGAGCGTGGGAATGCGATCGTTGGAAAGTGATGCTCTCAATGAGTGAAGAAGAAGAACAAGAAGAGACTGAGAGTCACTTGGAAGGGACGGCGAGAGCTCAAAATAGAGGGAGCATGGGAATGCGGTCGTTCAAAAGTGGTGCGCTCGATGAGTGAAGAAGAAGAAGGAGAGAGAGAGAGTTGGAGTCTAATTCCAGGACCAAATGGTCCAATTACAAGTCTGTAAATGGCAATCCGACTACCCACAAACTGATCATTCTCAATATGTGGTGGTTGAGCTCGTAGTGGACTGTGGCAGAGTAGCAATAAGATACGGGTTTCAGCAAAACGATTGGCAATGACGTCGTAAGTGCACGACAAAGGATTACGCTAAGGATCTTAATTACGAATCACAGCCACTTGACCTCATACGTCATTTCAATCCAAACAAAGCCCTTCGGAACGACTCCTATTTCCACGCCGACAGAAATAGCATCCGACGGGATTGTCCTGGACCAAGTCTAGTTACGGCATTCACTGCCCTAGACATGTATGCCTCGTTCGTGACATTAATCTCACGAATGAACAGACTCATTGATGCGCACAATCACAAAATCATAATACAAAAACTTGCTATAATTAGATGTTTTCGCTATCATTGTTTTGTAGCTTTTTCCAAAAATCTTCTGACACGTACCCTCCTAGTTTTTGGCATATTCTCTCGATTGGTCACGGATGAAAACGAGACGACAGAAAAGAAGAGTAAACCCCTATTTTATCGGGGAAAGAATAACGATAGCTATACTACTGATTTGACAGATTCTAATCAATCGTTTAGCTCGATCAATTTACTTCTATGCCCGTCACAATCGTGCGCATCAATTTGTAAACGAGATTTTGTTAACGAGTTATCCTATCTGGAGTCACAAAATGGCCAAGAATCAAAGAAAAAGGGGGTAAAGAAACCTTCAGAAACGCCTTGAAAAGCCATTAAGCGATCACAGTAACTTGGGCGCGACATGAAGAGAAGTTCGGAGAAGCGATCTTACTTCTCTAGAAGATAACACCTAAGCATTGAATCTGTGAGCTTTTGGACCCAAAAAGCAAAAAGAGAAAAGGAGAAGGAAAAGAAATAAAATAACACTTGAGATACATAATCAAGAAGATATGGTTTTCGGTTTATCTTTCACATCCAATCATGCATATTTTCTTGTAGAGAAAGGATGCAACACTTATCTCTCAAGTTTCAACAGCACAACGAAAATTTGAAACAGCAAGCACCCTTCCCTCACTTCTTGCCCTTCTTCTCCTCGTACTCAAGAAGCTCCTCCAGCAGCTTGTCATCGTAGCACTCGAACTCGAACACTGGCCTCCCCCGCTGGCTGCCACCGGCCGGCTGCCTCGCCTCCCCTGCCCTCCATGCTGAAGAAGAAGAGGAGGCAGAGGAAGAGGCCGAAGAAGCCGGGTTCGCCGATGAAGGGTACTCGTGGGGGAAGTTGAGGACCGCCGTTTGGCCCCTCATGTTGTAGGCGGCCCGGTCATAGGCCCTCGCCGCCTCCTCAGCGGTGTTGAACGTCCCGAGCCATACGCGGGCCCCATGGCGGGCTGAGTCCCGGATCTCTGCGGCGAACTTCCCCCACGGCCGCCGGCGCACGCCCCGGTACCGGACCTCCGGCTGCGACGATGATGCTGCGTCCTTCCCTTTCGGGTCCTCCTCATCCATGCCTCTCTTTCTCTCTCTCTCTCTCTCTCTCTCTCTCTCTCTCTCTCTCGCTCGCTCTATGCGCCTGTGTGAAGCTCTTTCTTTGCTGCTTGTTGCATGGGGGATGCTAGTGAGGAGTGGATTGGGTCTTGGGGATATATATATTTGGGTCCGCAGAAAAGCCACACCGAGTTTGGCACAAACGAAATGGCTAGGCCGCACCACGTGGCGGGATCTCCGAGCTTCTCGAATAGCTTGCACGTGCTCAGGAGGAGCTAAAGCTGAAGAAGCTTCGTTGGGGACCATAGCGTGCTTGTGCAATGTATCTAGGCTGGTCAAGCCGATGGCTTTGAGAGTGCTTAGAAGCCTTCTCTCTCTCTTTCTCTCTCTCTCTCTCTCTCTAGAAGCCTTCTCTCTCTCTCTCTCTCTCCGAATAATTCTGCCACTTTTTTGGCTTTGAATCAAATGAATTGTATAAAATTAATTAATGGGTTCTCTCTTTGGTTCTTGAATTTTAGCGGGTTTGGATGGGATCAATGTCTCACGTGCTTGAATTTTTCACATCATTCCCGTGAAATCATATTGACCATCCAAGATACCATCTTCAGTGGGTCGTACCGTTTGAAATCGTCAAAAGGGATCACTCCTTTATGCTTGTTTTCTCGAGCTCCGCTCTCGCCCGTTCATGCATTTCCCCTCGCTCATTGTATCAAATCGATCTTTTCATGTAATGGGAGAGAGAGAGAGAGAGAGAGAGGGGAATCAGTCAATCCCACCACCAGAAGAATGTTGACCGAGGGGCTCGCCTAATTCAAGATTACGTTTTTTCTCTCCTTTCGTGATGTCATAAATGGCAGGGTTTAGCGACAGGAGGCCCTCGCGCACGGAGGGCCACGTTGTGGAAAGTCGTAGGACGAGTCTTGGGTCAAACGGCTGTCGGCCCCCCTCGCGTCTTGATAGAGAAGGCTGCGGGCCATCATCGGCCTAATGGGGACAACGTGGATGAATGGCGCCCTTGACACGGTTTTGTGGATCGGTCGTGAACTTGCATGTCACGTCCAGGTTGGAACCTACTTTAGACTTTTCAAGAGTTGGTGGATTGTACCATAAATTTATGATTCATTTCGCGCGAGAATAGTGTAGGAACTGAAACTATGAACTACCGATCCTAAAAGGACCAAGAAGTGGTGCTGCAATCAAAGAAGACTTGCATCATCGATCGATGGAGAAACAAAGAAGTCACTTTCAATCCTCAGACTCGAAAATGTTATGTTATTTGAATCCTAAAATGTTTTTATGCTACGTGTTCTTCAAGTTTATAATATTCCATGTAAGCGCCAGAAAAGAAAGGAGAGGGTTTGGGGGGGAGACTGCATAAATAAGTAAGAGCTATACTATAGAGGTAAACTTGACCCAATACAACAAAACATATAAAAGGATAGTTGAATCAACGGTTTTGTTTTTTGTTTTTGTTTTTTGTCGAAAGAAAATTATATTCATTGCTCAAAAGAATACATAAAAAAAAAAATACATAATCTTTATGACAAAGCAAATCAAACCAGAGTAGGAATATTGAAAAACAAGCCAAATTCAGAAAACAATGAGGATCAATGGAGTACCGGCAAAGTTATGTACAAACTCATTCCATAAGAACAAATCTAGCAAGCAAAATAATTGGTGGGCGATCACTGAGTCCTATGTCTTTGTCAATAATAAGCACACACCAAAAATTCCTTCTCCATAACTACACCGTTGTCAATTGGTAGTATGTGCCTAGGTTTGGCATCCTTTACATCATTGTCGTACTGAGACAACTAAAATAGGTTAAATATATACAAATCTAACATGTGGAAGAGTAAATCTTCGTAATTCAACAAGATAGCAAAACTCTTGCGATTATCATTGAAGCTGAAGGCAGAGCACCTATACACAAGCATAGCCAAGGGGTATCAAATTCCCAATAGCATATTTATTTAACTCTCATATCTAATTGGGAGAGGGTAACACCCAATTCTCAAATCAAAAACCAGACTTGGAGAGAATATCCCACAAATCTAAATCAGGATAATAAAAAAAAAGTAAGACAAGAATGATAAATGCAAATAAAATCAACAAAAGAGGGAGGGAGTGCAAAACTAACTCAAACGCTCCCCACAGCTGAAGGTTGAAGAAAGACAATAGAGAGAAAAGACAGAGACAGACAAGACTTTTCAGCTCCCTGCCACTGCATATTATTGGTTCACTTTAGATCAATGGTTTAATCATCACAATATGGGAGAAATTTTTATCCATATGTGGTCGCACCAACCTATGTTTTTCTGTACTTCTATATAAGCGCGACACGATCAATGTGACCCAAGTGGATCAGGTCAGGTATAGGAGTTAAAAGTCATTGTCCATGGCCACTCAATGATCCTAGTCTTTCTTTATATGAAATGATGGAGGCTGAGTCGGCATAAATTGATGAGCTTGGGACCAATAAGAAAATTATTCACACAGGCCTACCTAATTTGTACTTCTCTCCTAACGGGGGCGGGCTCATTAGGCCACTATATTAAGATCAAGACACCCTAGCTTCTACTTTTGAATTTCCATTTCCTTTCCTTTTCCCTTCACACCCGTGATCACATTTTATGTCTTACTTGATAATTCACATATGGATCAAATTGATGAGTTACAAATATAAACACCACCCAAATTTATTTTTAGTTAAATTAATATGTTGTTGATGTCTATATTTCTAATAGGTTCTTGATCAAGAAAAGTACAAAAAAAAACCTTTTAAATCTACTGTATTAATACAAATTTAGTCATAAAATTTTAATTTGGCCAATTTAGTTCTAAACATTTTCACATTAATATCAATTTAGTTCATCCAACTAATTTAAGTCGAAGAACGCTGACGTGAACAACAACTTTCTTTTTTTCTTTTCTTTTCCCTTTTCTTTTTGTTGGTAGCTGGTCTCTAGCCACAAGCCATGGCTAGCAAGAGCTAGCCTTGCCTAGGCAATGACCACCCATTTTGGCCGATGGTGAGGTTCGGCCTCGCCAAGCCGCACCTAAGTGAGGTCTCGCTAGATTTGGTGAGGTCGACCCTCACCCAGGCCAAGGCAACCTTGTCGAGCATCACCTAAGCAAGGGTTTGCCTTGGTGACACTTGGTGAGAGGAACCAGAACCAAAGCTGAAATTATTGGTGATGGGACAACAAAGAACCAAAAGTTGGGGTGGACATCTTGAATTACATCTTTAGCTTCACAGAGATGTCAGTGATGAAGGGTGTCATTGATGTAGGTGATAGAGATGGCTCATCGAGCCCCGTCCCTGCTGAAACATCACCCAGCAAGGTTGTCTTGGCCCTAGTGAGTGTTGGCCTCACCAAATTGGTGAAAGGGACCTTGCCGACCCTCGTGCTCGCCTAGTTGCAGCTTGGCGAGGCTAACCCTTGCCTATGGCTAGTGGTCAATGACTTGACAAAAAGAAAGAGAAAGAAAATAAATTAAATTTCAGAAAATTTATTTAAAATTTTTTGGTACTTTTCCTCTGTTTGGCCACTTAATCTTGAAAATGCAATTGTTTGTGTTGAAATGATGGGACGTCTTTCTGGCCCGTAATGGAAGCAATGTCCCTCAATTGAAAGGGGGAATGCGAGGACAACTTCCACTCCAATGGAACTGATTGAGTTATATAAACAGAATCCATCGACAGTATAACCTTTTTGGAAATATCATTATAGAAAATCAGATAAATCATGTCTATTGCGCACTTCTCCTTCTTCTTTTTCCTTCTTCCTCTTTTGCCCCTTGCTTCTAAGGCTAAATGATTGTGTCCAATGGTCGATTAAATAAAGAAAAAAAAATGAAAAAGAAACAAGACGAGAGATGTCCGAGGGCCCATCTGCTCCCGCACCACAAGTACCAAACCAGTTTGATATTTCATTAGGCTGCTTAGCAGCCCTTTTTTTTTGTAATTTTCGCTTCCCATATACATCGCACAAAGCTGGATGTCGGACCCCAAGTATCGGGTAGGGTTAATAGGCTGCGCACGTTTAAGAAAACAAAAACAGAAGTTATACTAAGCTGTCACAAAATTTTTAATTGTGTAAATTAACCATCATTTCGCATTTCGACTTTGTCTCTACTGATCACGCTAAGAATTTAACCCTAATTTACTATCTTTGGGTTGGTCGGAAACCCTTGAAAACCCATTTGCGTATTTTTGACGTCTCTAGGAAAGATTAGAGGCGACAAATTAACGGTGCACTTCACGGAACTCATATCATTTTCGTTTTAAAATAATGGTAAGAAAAGAAAAGAGAACAGAACAGAGGTGAGTTGCCACTTACATCATGCCTTGGATTGTCATGGCCTGCGAATGCGTTGCATCACTCATGATTCGAACCCCAAGTGCACGGCTGTCTTAAATGGAATCTCCTCCTAACAGATTTGACAAATCTTTCCTTCTCATAATAAAAGATCATGATTGGATTCTATATTGTTGTTTAGAACTCGGCAATGGTTGACTTATCCCACCAAATTTTATTCTTTTTTAGGTGACCTGGGATTCCGTTAGCATCGATTGAAAAGCATCGAATCATTGGAGATGGCGAAGCCCCACTTTGATTCCCCTCTCCTGGTTTGAGATTGAAAGATATGTTTTGCAGGAGCTGTGCGCTTGAGAAATGTCAGTCGCTCGCAGACGGTCCTATATGTCGTCGGTTGGACCTAGTGATGCCGAAGCTCACCAACCATGCAAGGATGCAGAGACCCCCCGTCGCCCGTTCCAATCCCATCAGCCGATTTCATCGTCGGTTGGACCTAGTGATACCAGAGCTCGACAACCATGCACGGATGCAGAGAACCCCCGTCGCTCGTTCTTATCCCATCAGCAGAGACGCCCCCTCAAAAAAAAAAAAACCCAACACCGGAAGTGGGTCATCTATCACGACACATGCCCCCATCATCTACCGTGCCGTGGGATGGCGGATTTGGTCAAAAGGCCACTTAAAGTGACAAAAATCCAATCCCTTTGTGTTTAGTGGCATTTTTAGATTGACTCTAATGAAGGTCTACTTTTTGGAGCCCTCACTTTTGAAATGAAAAAATGACATGGATAGTCCATGAACTTTGGTCTTTGAACTTTTAATTTATTTAATGTGATCCATAAACTTTAATTCAATGTATAATGTTTTCTATGGACTTTTAATTTATTCAATGTAGTCTTTAAACTTTTAATACCTGTTTAAGTTAGTCCATAGAGTATATGGAAATGTTTAACGTTGTCCTTGAACCTAAAATAATGGAAGGATAGTATTGATCTCATATAATTTATTTACTATATTAAACATATACTAAAAGTTTAGAGACAACATCAAACAAATTAAAAATTTAGGGATCATAATATACATTAAGCTAAAGTTCAGAGACTATATTAAGTCAAAGTTCATAGATCATTTGTGTCATTATCATTTTTTAAATTTGCTTTCGTTTTACATGTAAACCACTCGAACAATAACAAATTCTTCTTGCTGAACTATTTAACTAAGCTCTACCGCACGAATCTTGTCCAGATGGATTTAAAAACAGCCTTATATAATGAAGCATCTCGAGTGGACGGTTAGCATAGCCTGCGCAATTAAAGTATATAATTGGTAAAAAAAACAAAAAAACAAAAACAGCTACACGATTCGTCAGCTTAACGAACGCAATTGCGCTTCATACAGTCCAGATTTGACCGTGTTGACTGCCCGGAGATTTGGTTTTACTTGGACCACGACTTTCTTGCGTGGGCGGCAAGCACAACACGTGAAACCACGTGCCGCCGGGGATTAAAAAAAGTCCGAGGGAAAATTTCGAGTTTGCATAGGAAAAGAAAAAGCCTTTCTTGCAATTGACCCAGTCCTACGACATCTCTATCTTGTGGCGGACGCCACCGGTAGATTGATGCCATCACATGGACAATCTTATGGCTAAAAAGAGAAAGAAGAATGAGCTAGTCAACTTCAGAACATATGCCTTGTTCAAATCAAGTGCAGAAGCTCTCCATTAACCATTCATGCTATCGTTTGTTTTATTTAAAATACAAAGCATCTGAACAGATGATAAACTAATTCTAATGACTGCTTGAAAACCACCTCCATTAGCCACATATTTAATGTTTCTTAGTGGGGAAAGTGGGCATTTCTAGAGCCCAATATATGTGATTTTATCGACAGATGACACAACCAAAATGAATATCGACTCACAAAATAGCCAAAGACTTACATGCATGGAGAGAAGTTTTTTGATTCTTTATATTTTATAAAAGAGGCAAATTGATTATTGTGATATGACATAACTAAACCCTTGGCTTAGGAATTTCTAAACAATTCTTGAAATACCAACAAATAAAGTTGCAGAAAAGAAATAACGAGGAAATAGCAAAAACAATGAAAAAGTAAAGCAGAAAAAAAGGCCTAAAATAAAAAGTGCTCCAAAACATGGCTAATTAATTGATTTTACGACCTCAAGCAATTGCATAGAAGGGATTGTTTGGCCTTAGTATAGTGCTTGGAATGAGCTTTTCGAATTGATATTATGGGCATTGCAATTCTAAAAGTGATGATTATTTTATCACACGCTGCATGAATTCTTGTCTTTGGCCTACTTATTGAATTTTTAATTGTTCGAACACTCCAAAAAGCCTTCAGTAATCGAGTCCATCTCAACAAATAAAAACTCGAGGCTCAAGTTTACTTAATCGCCATGTACTCATCAAGCACAATATTGAGTCAAAGAACAATTGAAGCATGGTACCCAACTGATCCATTACGAGATTCAATTGTTCTATGATTGATCCACGACCATCATGACCTTGTACTTTAAGACCTTTGTCATCTTACAACTTTGTAGGGAGCATGCTAAGATATAAAATTTTTGTGTTGTCATTCTATGACTAGTTAAATTTCAATAAAAATTGACTATACACTCACTTCGGCATGCACAAATATTTTGGCTTAGAATGAATAATCATCAATTGTTTAATTCTATTCTTACAATCTCTAAGGGCACGAGAGCAGAGACCTCGATAATTAGGATATATAAATGCAGTCAACTGAAATACAAATATCTTTTTGTCAACTGGTAAATGGTGAAGAAGAAGAAGAAGAAGAAATTAAACATGAAGCAATTAATAGTTGGTGAACATTTGGACAGAGAGTCAAACTGACATTTTTTTGTACGACTTGCATTAATATAAAGACTTCTGACTTCGATCCTGTCTTCAAACTCCTCCCCCGAGTAAAACTACATAACGAGTGTAACCCTACAGCTGTTGCCTTCCTGCATGAGCAATCTTTTAAACACGACAGTTTTAAAATAATAGACAAAACTATCTGTACTTTCCTTTTTATTTGGCGGTATATGTACTTCCATTTGGTGACCCTCTACCCTAAACCTTTTAAAGTGTTCAAATGATTCCCATATTTTCTAAGAGATTGAAAAAAAAAAAAAATTACGGGACAATGTTATCGTTGTGCCTCTATGCTCCCTTTCTCTCTCTCCAAATTTTATTTCTTATGTTGTTGATGCGGGTTCAACTTGACGTTACAGGTAAAATCAACAAATGAAAAGGCAATATTGATATTTGGCTATTTTAAATAAGCACTTTGGAGCATCCCAATGAAATTACATGATGAAGGGCAAAAAGTAGACGTTTTCAAAAAGTTGATGGATATTTTCAATCAGATGAAATTGTGGGGCTGATTTCTAATCCTCAGTGAGAGTATGGGGACTGGCAGTGCATTCCTATTAGCACTCAAATTTTGACAGTGTTCATTGTCCAAGCTCAAGAAGAAGTTGCGGATCAGGCCAAGTTCATATCAATCAGTTAAAGGAAGGAGGCAATCGTGTGCTTCAATAATGATGAGGATTTGAATTTACTTGTTTCACAAAAAGTGAATGATTTAAGAAATTATATCGATTGAAATAATTAGTTAATAAAAAATATTTTCATTGTTGATACCATTTTATATATAGATTCAGTGGAGAATAAAGAGGACGCACAAAATACTGATGAACCAGATTTTTACTCTCTACTTGCGCAATTTTTTCCAATCTTTCCATCTGTCTACTTCCAGTCAATCAAACACTTGCTCATGTTTCTTTAGAAACATCTGTGCCATCGTCAATAAGCTCATGTCCTCAGTATTTTCGAACACAATGGTCTAAGTTCTTGCTCCTTTCCTGATTCCCAATCTCGAACGCTGCTGTACAGCCGTCGATTTGAAAGCGGCAATCCTCAGGTCGGTCGAAATGAGCTAGAAATGAGCTAATGCACCTTATTGGCATTCGTGCCCGTCCTCGTATGACGTGCACGACGCTCCATCCTAAAACAGTTGTTTTTATATGTGGTTTAAGCCAACCAAACTTGAAGACCAAGGCGTGGCCGGCTTCGGTCAGATCAGAGAAGGTGTGTGAAAGGGTTTCCAAAGAAAAGATCAAATTAACGCCATCCACTCAGAAATTAAAAAAATAACCGAAAGTTCACGAGGGAATATCCTAGTTCCAAATAAATAAATAAATAAAATAGAACTTTCTTCGTCCAGGTGGAAAAGCTCCTTTCATCTGAATACGCGTAGACATAAAGATTCCAATTTGTACCCCCAACGCAGGAGTTATCAATGTATTTAACTAGGTTGCACTCTTCTTGAAAGATCTTGATGACATGTACCCGTCGAAGATGGAGATTCATAGACGCAACACTTATGACTGGGGTCTAATTCTCTAAAAATCCCTCAACTTTAGGTATAAGTTTTTTGTCACAGGACAAACTCCAAATTTTAAGTCTAATTCCAAGTCCACAACGAATTTTGTTTTGTCTAAATAAAATCATTATCTTTCAATCTATTCTCAAATTTACCTCGCAATCTAGTCTCAATTTGATGTGGCATTTTCACGTTGATCTAGATTTAGGATTGGCCCTCAAGTTGAATTTTTTTTTTAATCAAAAAAAAAAAAGTTTGGGGCAATATACCTAGAGTTGGCGATTTTTTGGGGGATTAGACCTTATAAATAGAGATATCCGATTGTTAAGAGCTTGTAGCTTCATATTCCAGTGTATCTCACAGTCAAATACCCTAAATATAGATTAGCTTTTCATGGGATTAGGGTTTCTTATTCCGGTGGAATAAGGCCTCCGAATATAGAGGTCTTGCACCGACCGCAAATAAGAAAGAAGAAACACGTACCATAAAAGTCTCTTATCACCAAGCCATCGTTCCGTATATCTTGCTTCCTCTTTGATGAAAGTGAGCCACAAAAAATGGCCCGTTGCACACGAATTCAATGGCTACGCCATAGCCATAGGAACATGGTACGTACATCAATTATGCACCACCACCCCAACCTAAGCTACTCTAGCATCCAACAATAAATGGGGCTATGGCCATTGATTCCGCAATGCGTTTGATGTGAACAAGCGCTCGAGGAAAAAAAGGCTTTGGCAAGTAGAGGCCCCCTCTGCCTTTGACTAGAGGAGCGAACGCTTTCTAAAAGCTAGGGCTACATTTTCTTTCCCATCTCGAGCATTGGCCTCGTTTGTTCTCTCTCTCTCCTTCTTCTGTCGACGCGAAAGGAATGGAGATGGGCAGTGTCGGTTCTCTTTTCTTGTGTTTTTCTAATCTTAGGCTAGGAGCCACAATGTGAATTTGACCATTGGTACCACAGCTGCCCTTATTGACAATTCCTCATTCTTTTCATTTGTGGGTCGGTCCCACTAAAGATCATGTCGAAATGGATGAATATATCTTTGTCCCTTGACGACATCTTATGTGATTGGGAAAAGTGTCTTTAATATACTAACCTATAATGACAATCACGGTTTAGGACCCAAAATTACCCAATCAGTCCAACACTAATTGTGTGAATATGTCAACTCAATTGTTAACCTTTTAATTTTATCAATTTAGTTTTAAACTTTTATACAGATTTCCAATATAATTCTTTTGATGAATTTTTGTCAGAAATCGCTGACATGACGATCCAGTCATTGCCGACAGACTTACATAACACATCACCATGTTAGTAGTTTCTTATGTATTGGAAATTCACATAAATATTTATGACTAAATTAACAAAATCGAAAAATTTAAAATTAAATTGGCATGCATACGATAAGTTTAAAATTAATCGAATAATTTCTCCTAATTTAGAGAGTAGGAAGTTGTACGAAATCATTGTACCACAAATTATTTGATGAGCCAATTCGATATTTTTCTTTTTCTGTAAGGCACTTTTTAGTAATTTTGATTAAAAGTGAAAAGATTCCTGATGACTTTCCTAATGGCTGTCTTAGTCTAATCATAACCATTTAAAGCCCTCTCTCTCTCTCTCTCTCTCTCTCTCACACACACACACACACAACTTGGATTCTATCACGAGTAGTGATGTTCATGTTATACAATTTCTGGACCATTATTGGGTAATTATAAGTTGATATATACAGCCATGCAACTTTTTGTTTATATTAGATAACATACTGCTACCGACCTAAAAAGAAAAATAGGTAACATACTGCTAAGAATTTTTCTTTTCTTTCTTTTCATTTTTTAAAAGAGAAAATAGATTCACATCACATTGGGCAAAAGACATTTTTTGAATTGCACAAGAGGGAAGAGACGCATGTGGTCCGTGGGAATGCTAACTCA
Source organism: Corymbia maculata (assembly GCA_014182735.1). Lineage (NCBI taxonomy): Eukaryota > Viridiplantae > Streptophyta > Magnoliopsida > Myrtales > Myrtaceae > Corymbia > Corymbia maculata. The sequence goes on from CM024689.1 coordinate 26,875,677, forward strand.
ATCGTGCATATTTTGAACTTTTTTCTTGGTCAAACATATTTTGAACTTTAATCATACAGATCATAACCAAAGCAATCAATCTCACGGGCGGTGTCATGTGCTTTCAAGGCTTTTTAAGCTTTAGCGACCAATAATTATTGAGATTGGATGGGTCTGTGAAAAGTGGCTTTTATGTGTATATATATATACACACATATGCACATTATTTTATTTTCTTTTACGTTGCATCGGAAAAGTCAAGGTTTTTGACCCATGGCCTCATGTTGTATAGGCTTTGACTAATTTCTTTTTATTTGTTTTATTTTAGCTCCTATGCATTTGCATCTTGACATTTTCGTAGATTAATTACTATTAATGACTCTCGTACGTAGTCCTATGAATAGAGTAAGATGGTTGAATGCTTAAAATCTGAAATCATTGCTAACATATTAATTCAGATGATGGTACTTCAAAAACAAAAGAAATTACATTTATATTCACAACTAGTATAAAAATAAAATAAAATTACTACACGCGCTTGAGGGATCTTTTGATGAGCGCCAATATTCCCCAATTTGCAAATAACTCCATGTCGACTAGTTAAAAACCCAGCTATAATATTTATATACACTAGTGTTTTTCAAATACGATTTGACTGTATAAAAGCTCGAAATGAAACTTAGAGCAACTCTCCATATAGGATTTCAGCTAGAAAAGTTGTTTATATAACCTGTCACTCGGCCTGCTTATTTCATGGATAATTATTCATATAATTTTTTTTTAAAATTTCACTTGCATACATTTTCTATCTTTCATATGGTGCTGATTAGCTAGATTTTTTCATGTTTGCCAGAATAAATTATTTAAATACGATGTATCGAAGTATATAATGATCATTTCCGAAATACATAATGATAGAAATATTGGATTAAAAATGCTATTGGGCTATAACTGAGTTCACGTTGCCCCTCATTAGCAGTAGTAAACAATTAAGCAGAGCTGTGGCGATCTGACTTTATGTCGGATTACAAAACGGATTAGTGACCAAGTACTTGGCCTCCACTAAGTTCGATCGACAAGTACGTAAATCTCGACATCATCCGTCTGCACAATGCTTGAACATACTGCATTTTCTCCCTATAAATAATGGGCATGCACTTTTCTTTTCTTTTTGGGGTAATATAGTAAGGTACGAACCACTTTTAATTGCCCGATTGCCTCATTTAAGACTACAATCACCGAGACACTCCCACGGAAAATAATTTGGTGGCAGAGAGAAAACCTGAATCGACCACCTGCTACACGCACTCCCTCTCCCTCCCTCTCTCTCTCTCTCTCTCTCTGTAATTAAAGATTGAAAATGATTAAAGAAATGAATAGAACAGGTCATCACTTTTCTTGGCAGATTTCTCAACTCTCTCCCTCATTTATATTCCCTCCGGGGTTTACTCCCTTCTTCTCTCTTCTCCATGTTCTTGCCTCTCTCTCTCTCTCTCTCTCTGTGAACATCTTGATTTCTCAAATCTCTCTGCAGATCTTGGCCAAATCAGAGAATTTGCTTCGACCCTCTTGATATCATCTTCAATCGACCAGTGCCCTCGATTTCTTTCCCATTCTCGAGTCATCATCGAGTGGATGTTGTTGTTCTTGTCACCTACACGAACAGAGGAAACTCCCTTGGTTCCTTTCTTTTGGGGTGGGACATGGATCTTGTGACCAAGGCCTCACTGATCCATGTCTCTGAGAGCATCCCTCCTTCCGCGAGTGAGGCGACCACCTCGCTTGCTCACATTCCTCCGCACAGCTCGGGCCCGGGCTTCCCAATCATGGCCATTGCCATCATAGGCATCGTCGCCACAGCCTTCTTACTGGTCAGCTACTACATATTCGCCATCAAGTGTTGCCTGAATTGGCACCGGATCGATCTCCTTAGCCGGTTCTCCCTCTCGCGGAGAGGCCGCCGCCCCGAAGACTCCTTATTGGTGTACTCTCCAGCAATGGAGCCCCGAGGCCTGGACGACGCGGCTATCCGATCGATCCCGATACTCCAATTCAGGAACAGGGGAGGCAAGAGCAGAGATTTTGGGGAGAGGAGCTTTTGTGAGTGCGCGGTCTGCTTGAATGAGTTCCAAGAGGACGAGAAGCTCAAGATCATCCCAAACTGCAGCCATGTGTTCCACATCGATTGCATTGACATTTGGCTCCAGAACAATGCCAATTGCCCACTCTGCCGGACAAGCGTCTCTAGCGCCACGGCAGCAGGGATGCTGCCTCCAGTGTTCCGGCCTGACCGTATCATCGCACCTAGCTCAACCCCGGAGGACACGAGCCCCTACGACGGCAGGGCGACAGTCGTCGGTGGGGACGAGGACTTCGTGGTGATTGAATTGGGAAGGCCAGAGGATACTGGTCCCGAGCGGCCGAGCCAGAGCCAGAGCCAGAGCCCGAGGCTGTGGACGGGGCCCGAGAGAGTACAATCTGGCGGGTCATCATCATCACCAGCTGTGGCCATTAGCCCTTCACTTGGGAAGTTGGAAAAGAGCGGACTGGCCAAGAAAGGGAGGGCAAGGAAGCTTCACAAGATGACGAGCATGGGCGATGAGTTCATCGACATTAGGGAGAGGGATGATGAATTCTTGGTTCAGCCAATAAGGAGGTCAATCTCAATGGACTCATCTGCTGATAGACAGTTATTTTTGGCAGTCCAAGAGATTTTGAAGCAGAAGAGAGAGGATGCGGTCAGGTTCAGCGAAGTTAATAACTTTAGTCCTCAAAATCAAGAAGGTTGCAGCACCAGCAACAGCAACAGCAACAGCAACAGAGTGAGGAGGACATTCTTTTCTTTTGGCCATGGTAGGGTCTCAAGAAGTGCAGTTCAGCCGGTTTGCCTGGAACCTTAGGAGAGAGGGAAACAAACTTCTTCCCCCTTTTTGTCAATTTCTTTTTTTCTTTTAGAAATTTCAGGCTATTCGCTCATAAGTTCTTTTTCTTTTCCTTTAGTTCACATGTACCAAAAAGTATAGGACTTCACTAGAATTTTTTAACTGGGATTCAAATTGTGAAAGGCTAGCTGGATTTAATTTATGGGTTGGTGGTGCCATGACATCATTTGGTGGAACCACTAAATCTAATTTAAGCATTTTTTTTCCATGGTTGTGCTCCTTGATTTTACATATTCAGAAAATAATTGCATGGTCTGGTTGTTGAAATGGAAGGGTGAAGGGACCAAAAGAAAGAAAGAGAACAAAAATATTTGGTAGAACGGGGGAGAGGGTGGGGGTCCATTTTTATCTGCCTCTTTCATGGGAAGAAATGGAGAGGCCCCTTTTTCTATTTGCAATAATCAACTATCCACCAACCTAAATTTGTCAACTACTAAGAATGTTGGTGAGAGGAGGTAGGAATTCCACCACTTTATCGTTAATGAATTTTTCAATTCTCAAAGCTGGAATCACTGTAGTTTCAGCACATGGGAGCACGAGAAAACCAAAATTTGTTGTGTAGGTGCCATGCCTAATGAGTTTCGTACCGAATTCAGGAGGCTGTATGAAAGGATCCGTAGACAATGAAGTAATCACTGATTTGATCATCACACTAAAAATAGAGTATGACATCTTTAGTAGCTACATGGTTTAAAAATGGATTCGACTCCTAGCCGATCGACAAGAGTTGGGAGGTGGTCTAAAAGGTTCAAACAATATGTAACTCCTAACAGACTTCAAAGATGACAAAAGGGAATTAATTAAATGAATGAATTTTGTAATACTATATGGACTGACATGTTTGAAGGAGTTTATACAAGTCAAGTGTCGAATAGATTGAGAGACCCGTGAAAGGATTTGCAAGTAAAACCCATCTCAAATGGTCATCAATCTGATTATTTTTTAAGGACTTCACCTGTGTGGAGTGAATTAGATTATTATTATGTGTAAGTGATAATATGACTAAAAGGATTGCCATTTCATTTTGGAAGGCCCAATCTTTTAAGTGTAAGTCACATAGAAACTAATTGGCCAGTCTTCTAATTACGACATGGGTCGCCCGCCCTTGAGCAAGTTAAAGAAGTAGACTTACTTTGATATAAAAAAAAAAAAAAAAAAAATCATCAAAAGTACCACTAGATCAGAACATTAAAGGAAAAGTGCACTAAGTCCTAAAAATTGTAGCATAAGATCACCAACATAGTGGAATTAAGTCTTAAAATTTATTTTTGGCAAAAAAAACGTATTAAAACTTATTTTAGAAATGCAATCAAATATTTTCACTAGTTTTGTTAGTTTTAACTAACTATTCTAATGAAGTTTTAAATTTTTTGAGGACATGCAATGGCGTCATAGGAGCAAAATAACCTATGAAAAGTTAAAAAAAGAAAAAGAAAAGAAAAGAAAAGCAAATTGAATAGAGAGAGAGAGAGAGAGCAACAAGAGTTGGGAGGTCAGGAGCGGCAATGATCGATCTGCCTTGTCAAATTCACACGAGGATGGCTTCCATCATTGTGATTATGTGAAGATGTACTTACCTCATCCTTACATTTTACCCTCGCCCGGTGGTGGCAAGGTGATGGCCTACTGCTTGCCACCGCCTCATGAGGGTCGATCAACTCTCTATGTAGCTAGAAATAGTTGTTTGACCTTGTGCAAAGGTGCCAAGAGGTGGTGCCACCATTATGCAGGGGCTTGTTCTTGTCGAGGGCTAGTGGCCCTTTTTAGGGCTAGGTAAGGGTTGTTGGCCCTTGCCCACTAGGACCTGCACAAGGATCGTTGATGGCCCTCCGTGACCCCTTGCTCTATGGTCTCTTGACTCTCCCTATAGCTCTCAATTTTAATTTTTTTTTTAATTTTTTAGTGTTTTTCGAATGTGGCATCCACTTGAAACCACTTCAGTGCTCATTATGCCTAGATATTTTTGAAAAAAAAGTCATGTAAATTCTTTTCTATCGCTCATGGTAGATGGGAGTTAATGGCGCTACTTCCTTGTGACTTTTTGAATAAATTTTAAAATTTGATTACATTATTTGATAATTTTAGAATTTAATTATTTTTTATCATAAATTTTACAATTTCTGATGCACTTATCTTTCAAGATAATTGGTCCATCCACGTAAGGAGTTCTATTTTCTTCTTCTTGAAGGGGCGTGCAAGGGCAAGAAAAGTATTTCTTCCTCCTCAACGTCAATTGTTGCTTTAAATCGAGTTAAGACTTTGTTTTGAATTCTCATAACCATTAAAAGGCTCATGTATATAATTCTCCCGTTTAAGTGTGAATGAGATTAAGGGCCAAAGTTCACGTGGCAGGCTTGTAAATATTAGTGGGAACACCAAGACTTCATGTCCGGACGACGCATACACGTTCAATTAGAGAAATAAAGTCCCCTGTCCTATTCTACAAATAGATATAACTTGCACGCTTCATTATATGCATTGGGGCCTGTGTTACGGCAGACTTTATTCGGCCGCTGAAACAACTACCTTTCTACTTTCGTAGGCACTTGGCAGAGCAGAGACAGCCAATACTGTCAATTCATTCACGACCTGCAATTTGAAAAAGTTGTCGAGATGCGTACGTGATCGTGTCAATTTTCTTGTTAATACCATAATATACAAGACTATATAACCTGCCATTCCATGCTTCTCTCTCTCTCTCTCTCTCTCTCTCTCTCTCTCTCTCTCTCTCTCTCTCTCTATGGCATGCTATGAAATACCATACGAACCTCATCGAGCATATATACGGCTGTTTTGCCAGAAATAAATTCACGCCATGGAATATTTTCCCACCAAAGATTGAATCTTCGGTTTTTATTCAAATCAGTTGACAATTCGGACAAGAAGTGTCAAGTGTAATCAAAACAAGAACTAGTGCTAATTACTCTAAAGGAAAGTAAATAATGGAACTAGTAAGTTATACTGATAAATTGAAAGATACGTTGTTTGTGTTGATGATCAAGGTTTTACAAAGAATTCAATGTGGTTATTTGAAACCTATAATTGATGGTTACGAACAGTAATTAAATTTAAAAGGAAAACTTTCTAATCCTATCTTCAAAACAAATAACTTCCTATTCCTAATTACAGTTATAAGAAGCGACAACAACAATTATTCACAAGAAGTTACAAAAACCCTAAACTAGTGGTATCATGTTATGCATTGATTGCCCGCTGCCGATGCTCTTCAAGTTGTCAAGTATTCCTTTTATTTATGACTTCAACTATTCACTAAACTCTACTATTATCGACTAAGTCTATCACTTATTGATTATAACTAAAAGTTGGTCATTTTTAAGTGTCAACATTGAGGAAGCTAGTATAGACACCCAAAGAGGAGTGAATAGGTGCAAAAATAAAATTTTGTCAAATTAAAACAAAATAAAGTTTGAGTAAGGTATAGAAGTAGTAACTAAATTCAAAATCTAACTGGTGAAAAACTACACTTTTGTAAAAATACAATCAAAATCAAAGAGTTAAAGGATAAGAAGATTGCATATAGAATTTATAGTCATTTGGCTTGGATTAAGTTTATATTCACGCTCCCACGTTGATAGCCTGCTGGCTAGATTCCATCATATGATCAAGGAAAATTTCCAAAAAATGGCTTGAAATGCACATATTTTCTCAAATAAGGGCATGAAGTGAATTTTGTTTCAAATAGGAATCTGAAATAGTCATGTTCATTTCAAATAAAGATTTGAAGTGGCTATATATATTTCAAATAATAGCATAACTTTCTGGCGATTAAGAATATTTTCGTCATTTATCATTTATCATTTTTCTTTTTTTTTCTTTTTCCTTTTTCTTTTCTCTTTCCTTTTTTCTAGTCTTCTTCTTCCTCTTCTAGCCACCAACGATGCCCACAAAAGGCTGGGCAAGGGTCGCCTTCGCTCGATCTAGTAAGGGCAACCCCTGTTGACCACAGGCAAAAGGACCTTCACACGAGTGAAGCAACCTTCGCCTTGGGGGAGGTCGCCCCTCACAGCCATCCACGAGGCCGACGGGGCCCTACAAGCCCTCCCCAACCATAGGCGAGGCCACCCTTGCCAAATCTAGCAAGGGTTGGCCTCGCCTACTCTTATGCCTGACCTTCACCTCACCTACCCAAGCTTAGGTAAAGCCAACACTCACCAATGGCCGATGAGGGCTTGCAGGCCCTCGTCGGATCGAGCGAGGATGAACCTCGCCCAGCCCTCTATGGGCATCGCCAATGGCCAATTGGCCACCAATGAAGAGGAAGAAGAAGACCGAAAAAAAAGACAAGAAAAAAAGAAGATAGAAAAGAAAAGAAGATTTATATGAAAATACCCCTGACCAGTTGAAAAATTTAGTCAGTCGGTGCCTAGCGAGGTAAGGCCCTTATTTGAAACAACCATAGCCACTTTAGGCTTTTATTTGAAACAAGTAATGCCATTTCAGGCTCTTATTTGAAATAAGATCTACTTTAGGGCCCTTATTTGAGAAAATGAGAAAATTTAAGACCATTTTTTGGAAATTTTCCTATGATCAATAAATGATTACAAATATTTAGTGCAAACACTTAGTGATAAAATACACTTTCTCACTAAATCACTCATGTGTAATTCACTCTTAACCACACAAAACTGGCTCACGAAAAACAATCAAATACAAGAATAGATTTAGACTTTGGAATTTTGATTCACACTATATCCTCTCCAAGTGATGTAACCTCCTTAAATACTTCTTCAAGCCAAGCTAGCCATTGGCCTATCATTTTGAAGGATTATCTTCCAACTTTCCCATTTGGATAGATTGATTTAACAATATCTTATAACCATTGAAGATAAAGATTGAATCCCTACAGATTCTGATCGCCCATACAAGCATAATCTAGGTTTTCATAAGTATTCCATTCTCTTTTGAAAATTGTATCCAAGATTGATTTTGTCAATCAAATTGTTTAACATAACCAATATATATAAGGTAAATGAAATCCATAGCTATTGTACATTTCATCTTCATTCTGGTCCTTTCATACTATCTGGATGAGTTTCATTCTAGACCCTATCAAAGTGAGGATATGTGTCTACTTATAGAATCAAAATGAATGTAAAATCTTATGGAATAAAATAGACTTTCTTTGAGAGTCTTGACTATTATCCAAACTTAATTCTCTCATTCCAAAGTCTGTTCTAACATAAACATTAGAACTAAAAAAAAATTTGTTAACATCAAAACCATGAGTTTTCTCAACAAACATATGCCCATTTTAGAAATTGAATGATTTATTGGTCATAAATTTGATAATTAAATAGTTACAACCAAAAGTTATTCTTCTATTTCTATCTTTAAGTAGGTGCTCATGCTACAAGCAACGATAAGTCAACAAAACAATAGGCCTTCAAATCTTTCTCTAAGATTAAATTCCAAACCATTGATAGTCAAATTTGTGAACTCTTTTTTGAGAGTGAAGCAAGGCATCTATTTATAGACTTCTTGAATCGGGCAATAAATTGATCAACCTACTCATTACTATATTGATAGAGTCTGATCGAATAAAAAATTGATACCTCAACCATTGCTCAATAAAATTGAGAATAAAATTGTTTGTCCATCTCGGCTTAGGCTGCGCATGGTAACCATTCTATTTCTGTTCTAATAGATTTCTATTCCGAGACCTATTTGGAATAGATTTCTATTCCGCCTATTTCTGGAATAGAAATCCATTTGGTAAAAAAAATTTCATTTTTATTTCTAGAACAAATTTCTATTCCGAAATAGGTTTGGAACAGAAATCAGAAACAAAAATTTTTTACTTTTCTATTTCTGGAACATAAATCAAAAACTGTTTCTCTCTTTCTTACTCTTCACTTGAAGAAATTTTTTTCCGTCCGTCACTCACCACCACCACCACCACCACCCCTGCCTACTGCCGGCCCCCGGCCGCCAGTCGCCAGTCGCCGCCGGGCGCCGTTCGCCGGTCACCACCACCATTCGCCGTCATCCACCGCCCATCCTCCGTCGCCTTCCGGTCGCCGTCCGCGGCCGGCGGCGATCGCGACCGCGCGGCACCACGTGGCGGCGGCACGTGGCACGTGGCCGGCGACGGCGACCAGCGGCACTGCACGTGGCCGGCGACCACGCCACCGCCATTGTCGCCGGCGACAGGCGACCGGCGACCAGCGGCGGCGACCGGAGACCGGCGGCACCCGGCACACGACGACCGCCGACCGGTGCCCAATGCATGGCGACCGGCGGCACCCGGCACACGGCGACCACCGACCGCCGACCGACGGTCGCCGTGTGCCGGTGCCACCGGTCGCCGGTCGTCGCCGCCAGTTGCCGCCGCCAATCCCCGCTCCTCCCATTATCATCACTACTTAGATGCGGTAAAAAAATTTTTGATTATCAAACGAATTTCTCTTCCAAAAATAGAAATTTGTTGTTGTTATCAAACGTGTTTTTTGGCTCAGAAATTCATCCAGAAATAGAAATAGAAAAATCTATTTCTGTTCCAGAAATAGATTCTGGAACAAAAATGTTATCATTCGCGCCCTTAGTTTCCAACATAAATGAGTGGTAAGTTGATGTACCAAGTGAAAGCAATTTTCAATAAAGATAAACAAAAAATAAGTCTTAGAAACTAGCCTATCTCTAGCTCTCTACACTAGGCTATAAATTGATTAATGTGTTCAATGGCCAATTGTTCATCTTTGCCAATAAAAGTGGCAAAGTCAAGGATTTTGAAGCCTCTTGGAAAAGGCTGATTATTAACCCATTTAGGATTTGGTTTCCTATAAACAGGTAGATAACAATGCTATGTAATCCCAATTGTTATTGAACTTCTTCAACAATATTTGTTGGGTTTAGGTGTGAATTGGTTGTTCATCTTTCCCCTTAGGCTGTGATGTTGGTCTTTTTGGATTATCTAGTTAAGTGGCATGTGAAGCCTAATAGTTATATTTGCCCCATTGAGTGGCATAGATACACCAATTGGCCTTATATTTTCGGTGTTTGGCATTAGTCCATTTTGTCAACGATTTTGGTTTACCAAATTGGTAATATCATTTTGGTTATTTTGACCAACATCAATAAATGGAGAAAGATAAAAAAATGTACCCTAGTACCACTGAATTGACTTGGAATTGTAATGGTTGATTGGATGATCCTAATTTTGACGGATCATTGTTGATACCTAAATTTTAATGTTTTATTTAAGACTTAGTAGCATTAAAAATTAGGGATTAGTCCCCTTTAAAAATAATAATAATAATAATAATAATTTCGATTTAAAAAAAGGAGAGAAAATAGTCGGGTTGGGCCTGCCCGGTCCCTTTCTTTTTTCTTTCTTTCCTCCCCGCATGGGCTCGGCCCACTTTCCTTCCTTCCCCTTTTCTTCTTCCTCGGGCCGGCCCGCTCATTTTTTTTCTTCTTCTTCTTCCCTTCTTCTCCACGTGCGGGACCTGCAAGAGGGGGGACGGAAATAAGAGCAAAAAACGCAGCAGCAGCGAATCAGAGCAGAAAGGCAGCAGCAGCGAGTCAGAGCAGGAAGAGAGCAGCAGCAGAAGATGGGAAAGGTCAGAGCGGCAGCAGGAAAAAGGAGAGCAGAAGGAGAAGAGGGCAAAGGCAGAGCAGGAGGTCCTGAATGGCAGCGGCCGAGAAGGCCGTCGTGTTCACGGCGGTGAAGCCGCAGCTGGTGGTGGAGGCCCCCAAGGCCGGCGACGCCATCGAGTTTTAGAAGTTCGCGTTCGGTGCCGAGAAGCTCGGCCGCAGCCTTCACCCCAAGCGCAGGGCCGACCAGGAACTCCCCCTCGTCCTCTCCGCTCAGCTCGCGCTCGCCGGCACCACCGTTCTCGTCTCGGACTGCACGGACGATTCTGCTGCCCCTGTGAAGATCGCTGGCACCGGATGCGTGCTTTGCCTGGAGCGAGAGAGGAGAGGAAACAACAGAAAAAAACAGAACATAAAAAAATGGAGCGAGAGATCGAGAGAGAAAGAAAACGGAGAGACAGAGAGAGTCCGAGGGTGAGAAAGCGAACCAGAGGGAGAAGAAGAGCTCGAGAGAGTGGTTTGCCATCGCCGGAGGCTCGTCCGCCTGTCATTGCCACCGCGACCTGTCCTTCGAACGAGGTAAACTCCCCTGAACTGTAGGCGCTCCATTTCTGCGAAGCATCGGCCGAAGCTCGCGCCAGCCAGTTCGCGCAAGTTTTGGCCTGACTCGGTCATCCCTGAAAGCTTTTGTGTACCCGAGTATGCATGTTAAGGAGTTAGGTCCATATTCGAGCCCCCATCGCCTCCGAAATTCCCCGTTTCAGTAGTGCATGCCAATTGTTCGATAAAATGCCTTAATAGAAAACGAAGCTTGCTCACGTTCTAGCTCGGGATCTGTACGTGTTTGCACCTATATTCGTTCGAATCATGTCGTATTATCGTATGGTTTGCGTGGAATCGCTGTTCGTTGTCGAGTCAGTGGGAGTTTCCTTTGCGCCGGAAAATAGCTTAGCGATCGCCGGGTAAAGTGGCCAGTGATAGCCGACGCCGGTCGAAGGGGATGTCCGGCGAGTGGTGGAGGCCGCAGCGCCGGTGGTTGCTCTTCGGAAAACGAGCGAGCTTCGATGAGAGGGTGGCCTGTCTTTTGGCTTCGGGCTTGGAGTTCTTCGTGCGAGGAAGAAGAAGAGAGCTGCATGGAGACGTTGGGCGGGTGTGCTGCAGCTGCAGCATGAAGAAGACCAGAGGGAAGGAAAATAATAAAAGAAAAAAAGAAAATAAGGAAAAAGAGAAAAGTGAAAAAATTGGAAAAAAACAAAGAATAAAAAGAAAAAACATACAAAAAATAGAAATACAAAGAATTTCGTGGTTTTTGGTTGGTTATTGGGCTGAATTGTCGCGGGCCGGGAATAGATTGGGCTGAAAATAGAAATTAGAAATGGGCCTTTTTCTATAAAAAACGAATTTTCGTGAACCTTTTTCTAAAAAAAGAATTTCGTGGGCCTTTTCGTCAACCCCTAGTGATTTAGGGCCGGCCCAGTTCAACCCGGGCCGACAGGGTCCGAATCGGTCAGCAGGGCCGGGTTCCTCCCGAATCATTTTTTATTAAAAAAATAAGAAAAAAATTCAAAAATTCAAAAATTCAGAAAATCATTAAAAATATTTAAAATAATAAAAAATCATTAAAAAATTCGAAATTTTAGATTTCATGGAAAATTCAGAAACCTGAAAATTTATAAAAAATTTCGAAAATATATATATTTTTAAAAATCGAAAATATTAAAATATTAGAAATTCCAAAAAAAAAGAAAAAATTTCAAAAATCCCAAAAATTTCAAGTTTGTTTTAGAGTTCCTTAAAAAGCTCTAAAATAATTCTTGGACAATTTTCTTTTAAAAGGTGTGGGAAAATCATCAACTTAAAATTGTTCTTAAAATTGAACAAGCCCACACGACTTCACTTTAAAGTTTTAATTATCCTCGCATATAATTGCCCTTAATTGCACGCTTATGATGCGATAATTATGGTTCACTCTTAGTCTGATTATGACCATCATTTATTTATCTCTTAATAATGCTAGGTGCTTATTCTCTCATACAATTTATTTACTGTTTCCTTTAGTTGTTGATTGTTATTTTGATGATTGCGCACCCACATAATCATTTCATATGTTAGTGGATATTTCTAAAATCAATCCAAATTGCCTAACATAAGTCTTTTTGAAATGAATAAGATTAGGTACCGAAAGGGTACTAATTGGTTAATTAGTGTAATTAAGTTCTTGATCCTAAATTCTTTGGTTGCGTATAAAGTGAAGCACACTCTCATACTTCACTTGGTTTCTAGTCGACCTCAATAGGCTAGTGGTGACTTATTATTAGAAAATTTTCATGAACACCCAATGTCACATGGAGTATGAGCTTAGAAGAGCCCACGTCTAATTAAAGGTCATTGATTCATCTTTTAGACAATACCTCTAAACCTATTTATATATTTATTTAGATATTTCTTTTCTCCCTCGGGAAAAATAAAAAAAGGTCGCGACAATCATCATTCACAACATTAATGACAATTGACTTGACCACATCCGACATGTCTAATTCATGATATAATTAGTCATTTCATTTAGTTGTTCTTCGAGCAATCTTCTCAAGACAAAAACCATGTTGAAATTTGGAACAATATGCCTCAGTTGTCCTTCAATTTGATGCCTTGAAAGATCAACTTTTATGCATTGATTTCCTTTTCTTGCTTTCTCAACAATTGAAGATATAAAATGTGTGGCAATTTTGTCTTCAGTTTGTGGCACCAATTGTTGTTGTTAACAACATTGTCAAAATCTTATTAATTTTTAGTTTTTGATATTGTAATCTCCTCAAATCAACAAAATGTGTCCCGTTGGGCATGCGAAGAAAGGTTTCATTGGAATAATAGCAATGATGAAATGCCTTTCAAATATATTTAAAAAAAAGATGTTATGCCAAAATTGAATCGACAATGAAATACTTTTCGAATATATGTGGATCGATGAGTGGATCAACAAAGGATATGAATGATTCTTTGTTGATTTTAGACATTAAAGTAAATAACATGGAATTGAAAAGTTTGAAGACGGGAGATAATTGCAACTAGCCATTTAAATTGCATAAAATTTAAAGTAAAGATAAACTTGCAAAGAAGGTTGAGTCCTATGATTAATTAAGGGTTTTACAAATAGTATAATGTGGCTATTTAATGCTTACAATTGATAATTAAATATAGTTATGGAAATAAAAAGATAAAATCTTAATCCTATATGTAAAACAAATAACTTCATAATCCTATTTATGGTTACAAGAAGTTACAATGGTACTAATTTATGAAAACTTACAAAATTCCTAAAATAGTGGCATTAAACATAATCAAACAACAATTACGTTTTAATAGAGAAGAGTATATGTTTAATACATACTCATTTTCGCTAACAAAGACAAGTACATATTTTGATGAAAAGTTATTGCAAAATACCAGACATTTTACGTGCCAATTTATGTATTGTTATTCTCATCGTACTAAGGGCATGGGTGTATAACTAATGTGTACATTTTGTGAAATGTGCAGTTGCATTGTATCTCATCAACCCCATCACTTGAAATTAGGACCTGAACCATGTGGACTAAAACAATTATTCTTCACTGCTTATTGTACTGTGCAGGCCTTGTAGGGAGAAGGACATTACAAATATTAAAAGTTGTATGTGGCGCTCATTTTAATACTAAAAGTTTTTACCGGATTACTTAAACTTAAGTGTTAAATCGGAAAAAAAGCGATCATTTAAATGCCAATGGTAAAAATTCCGACCAAAATTAATACGTTACCTTTTAATTAAAATTTTAATACAAGTTAGCATTTAAAAGAAAATAATCGGCCCACATGGCATTTCTATATGTACATTTCTCCTTCTTTCTCTCCACATTATTGTTTCTCTTGTTTTTATCTATTTTCTTCTTTTCTTTTTCCTTTTGTGCCCTCGCTTCTTCTTTGTTTTCCTCTTGCAGCAACCAACCCCATATGCCGACAACCTTCACTAACTCACCTTCGCCGCCACTAATCACCAAACCGCCACCACCAAAACATCAAGTCAGTCAATTTTCGCCGATTAATAGGGATCTAATTGTAATGGCCTTGAATCGTGGGCATCACCGGAAAATGGGTAGGGACTCCTGCCTAAGTGCTCATCCGCACCTAGGTCGGCGCCAGGAATCGAAGGGCAATGCCATAAATCCATAGGGAATCACAAATTGAAACATAATTTTAGTTGACCACATGCTAGGCATTTTAAACGTAAGCTTCGGACTTGATTTTATTGTATTTCTCAGCCTAAGCACAGCATGCAAAGTCTTAAATCATCTCTATTTGTCACGAATTAATCTCGTTCTATCACGATTTGCTCACAAAACCCTAGAATGGGCATCCTCAAGCAAGAACTACTCAAGAATCACCATACCGTCGCCAAAGCAACTGGCGACTAGCACATCTTCAAGCACTTTGAGATCGAGCAAAAGCAAATCCACAAGCTTTGCAAGCAAGAGAAATGTGAGCTCAAGGCCAAATCCCACTGCCATCCTCCTCCGATGGCACCTCCAAGCCCAATCACTCCTCTGCCTTCATGTTATGCTGTAGAGCTCAAATGAAGAAATGGAGAGAGAGAAGTCCAATCACTCTTCTGCCTTCATGTTATGTTGTAGAGCTCAAATGAAGAAATGGAGAGAGAGATGAATGACGTTGTTCAACAACAAATTTGGCTATCTTTTTCTCACAAATGGAGTCATTTTGGGTTGTACAAGTAGATGAAACTCCAATATCATTTTGGAGCTTTTTATGCTGATTGATACCTCTAGCAAGCCACATCAGCTAAAGATATTAATAAGAAAAGGCTAAGTTAGATTTCCAACTAAACATTTTGGAGTTGGCATTGAAAAGATTATTTTTCAAAAAAATTGACACTTAAGTGATTACAAAAAACCTTTTGACATTAAAATGAGCATCTTACATAACTTTTAACACTTCTTATATCCTTCTCTCAAACCTTGCTATATTTTGGCGTAGGTAATCCCACATGGATCAACCACTTTGTGGCTCATCAGCAACCTACTTCTTTAAAATACATTGTTAGTTGTTTATTTGTGAAACATATGAAATTATGTTTTTCTTTGTCTCACATAGGAAAGCTAAAGATTATATGGCCCACTATTTAAGTGTGGATGTATTCTAACTTGTTTAAATGAAGATATTGGACTCTGCAAGCTATACCCGCAATACCTGTGTGCAGGTGCACAATTATTAAATACACTTAACATGCTCGCAGAGCATAATCTACACTAATTCTCAATTCTCAATTATTATTTTTTATTTATTGAAATTCAGATTTATAAAATAAATTTTCTGTACTATTGAAATAGTGTGATTCTTCGCAATAAAGTACTGTTATTTTTTTACTATTATTAATATCCGAATTTTGTTATTATTTTTGCTTAATGGTTATTAAGTGCTCTCACAACCTTTCCAAGATTGTGTTTGCTTGGACATAATTTCTAAGCCGGTGAAAGGTTGTATTTGTTCAATAATTATTTTTCAGAAACTATAAAATTCTAAATTCTAAATCTATTATTACTTTTATTATTTAATCCTGAATTTTCAATGTGTCTTCTCAAAAACCATTTGTTTACTTCGCAACCTTTCTTGAAGGGTTGCTTCTATTCTAAAGACCGAAATAAATTCATCAATTGTTGTCTTATTTATTGGGGTAAATACTACCAAAAACCCTAAATTATACCACTTGTGACAATTTTACCATGAATTTTTTTTTGTGTCATTAAAAACTCCAAACTATGCCACTTGTGACAATTTTACCATAAACTTTTTTTTTTGTACCATTAAAAACCCCAAACTATGGAACTTGTTACAATTTTACCTTAAATTTTTTTTGTACCACAAAAAATCCCAAACTATACCACTTGGAACAATTTTACTTTGAATTTTTTTTTTGTGCCACAAAAAACTCCAAACTATACCATTTATAACAAATTTACCCCAAACTTTTTTGCTAAAGAGCATTTTCGTCCCTTTCCATTTTCTTTTTCTTTTTTTTTCTTTTTTTTCCTTCTCCTTCCTTCCCTCTACCATGGCTAGTAGAGGGAAGCTGGTGATGGTTGCCCTCTCCGGCGTTGGAGTTAGGCGAGGGCCACCCAAGCTAGATCTGGCGGGCCCACCCTCGCCCGACATTGGCGAGCTGGCCCTTGCTTGACGTCGACAAGGCCCACCCTCACCTCGCTCAACCCAGGTGAGGGTCGTCCTCATCAAATCTAGTGAGGGTGAGTGAGGGCAGCCCTTGCCAACTCCGACACCAGTGAGGATGATCATCACTGACTTCCCTCTGTTGGCCATGGCAAAGGGAAGGAAAGAGAGGGTAAAAATATGAAAATGAAAAAGGACGAAAATGCCCTTTGGCAAAAAAGTTTAGAAAAAATTTGTCATAAATGACATAGTTTGGGGTTGTTTGTGGCACAAAAAACAATTCGGGATAAAATTGTCCCAAATGGCATAATTTTGGGATTTTGGTGTCACAAAAAAAAGTTTAGGATAAAATTGTCACAAGTGGTATAGTTTGGGATTTTTAATGGCACAAAAAAAAAATTCATGGTAAAATTGTCACAAGTAGCATAATTTAGTATTTTTGATGGTATTGCCCTATTTATAAGTCTTGTCAATTTTTTTTGTTAATCACAATCATTGTTTTCAATTGTTTTCCTTTGAGAGTTCCCTGAAAAAAAAAATTCATGGTAAAATTGTCACAAGTAGTATAATTTAGTATTTTTGATGGTATTGCCCTATTTATAAGTCTTGTCAATTTTTTTTCTTAATCACAGTCATTGTTTTCAATTGTTTTCCTTTGAGAGTTCCTTGAATTGCTATTTAGTATTCCTATTCAAGACTTTGTTATTACGCCTCAAAGTATGATTCCATTTCTTCTCGTTACTGATAATATATGCCAACATACATTATCCTAGTCTGGAATTGCACAAGAATTATCCACAGAGACAACACCCTAACCACCTTGGGCAGGTTCAGCCGAAATTGTTCATATGGTCCTCCGAGTAGGCGCCCCTTACAAATGACTCCAGAAGGTAGCTGCAGAGAACACCAGAAGATGTTCAGAATATCGAATTTTCCAGGATGATAACAATTTGTTGGGCGATAAAGTATTGGCATATTCTAATTTTACTTCAGATAGCAAGTATGTGCGAAGAAGCTAATCATCTTGCAATTCTATGTAACACTTTTTGTGCCGATTTGATACCGGTTCTTGTAACTCCATAACAGGCAAATGGCGTGAGAAGAGAGCCAGATTGCTTTATGTCATCTCTGCCTGTTGTTAGATGCCCTGAGAAGTTCTATTGTTGCTCAAGTTATACCATTTCCTTATATCTATCAGATTCGAATCCCCTTTAGCCCATTTCTGTCCATATGATGCCTAATTCAGCCAATTATAGAACGTGTTATTAATCCAGAAAAAAATTCATTGTCGATGCATATGTTTTAACCTTTTGCGTTCGTTTGATTCTTGGAAGAGTTTCATGCCAAGATTATGTATGGCTGGTGTGTCGAGGAAGAGTGGGAATATCTGAGGAATAGATGCTTTGCTCCTTTGAGATTCTGAGGCTTCTTATTTTCTCTTCTTTGGAAATTTCGATGCAAAAACAACAAATCAACAAGGACTGTGGCTCTGTTGTAACGTTGAGTCCGCGTCTAATTCCTAAGCTTCAGCTTTTGGTAGTTCTCTTAAGTTCGGTGTAACGACGTTTAGCTTTTCCTCGTCTCGTCCTTTGGAGGTCGAGTAAGATTGCTCCTCAGACTTGACTCGAGCTCCTTGCTCTTCTTCCTTCCCCCACAGCAGCATGTACAGCCCGATAATGACAATGACTGCGCCGATTATGCTGATGATGATGCCACAAACTGATCCTAAGATAAATTGATAGAAAAAAGCTAAAAACATATGCAAAATATGGCCATCTTAGAATTACCTGCCCAAGTAGAGCTTCTCGCCGAGGACAAAATATGCTAGGATGGCGACTAAAATCGTCGAGAGCGGGTTGAACATGGTGACAAACACCGGTCCCTTTTCTTCTGTGCACCACAGCTGAATGAAGATGATTAAACCCGAGCAAACCACTCCCTGAGACGCAAGAAAGGCGTGAATTTACAAATCAAGTCCAAAGCTACATTGCTGGACAATCATTCGGTTGGTCAGTGAATAGATCGACTGAGTACTTACACCATATAAGGTGGACCAAAAATCTATATTAAATCCGATTGTCCAAGCAGCTCGCTTATGCTCAACGATCACCGTGAAGACTGCCGATTGCGCTCCCCCCACGAAGCTCATCCATGTAGTCAAGGAAAGCTGCGCTGGGTATCTCCTTAACGTGTACGCCTACAATTCACGGGACAAAATGAACTATTATATACTGCGAATTTTTTCTTTCTGGTTGATTACACCATATATCATGTAGCTCATTCTCCTCAAAAGATCGCTCGCCCAATTATAATACAGTGAATGGCCATTTCATTTCAGGGTAAAGACTAAAACCTGTGCTGGATATAGTTGCTTAAATTGTGCCATTATGTACTTCACTTTCCATATGAGAAAATGTGCTAGTTAATTGTATCCACCACGGATTTCTTATTTGTTCCAAGGGCAGTCTCACAAAATTTGCTGATGACTACTCATTCACTTGTTAATAAATCACTTATTCATCGTTTCGACTTTCGTTTTGACTTTGACTGCGAAGTCTGTCACCTTGTGTTTGCTTTCAAATTAATGAGAGGTTTTTGAATCAGGTCAAGACCTGCATGATGTACCATATTGACCACGTGATGCAGCTTGCAACGGTAAGGATCGAGCCCTTCAACCAGTCCTCGTGGACACTGGTGTTGCCTCCGATATGGATCAGAGGATGCCCCAAGTTCCTCATGACTGGGCCTTTGTACAATGTCATCGTCGTCACACCTGCCAAGGAGATTAATGTCCCAAGGGCTTTTGCCATCCCTCGCGGGTTTCGGAGGTCGAGAACCTCCAACCTGCAATTATTTATTAGGACAGCAAACCATATATCATAAGCCTCCTGTTATGTTCAATTAGTGCCTCAATTTGGCTGCTTCTTGTCTACCTGAGCACAATGGCAATGACAAAAGTCAAGGAAGCTATGGTATTCACCATCGACGCAAGAAATGTTGGGGACGTGAATCTCAAGCTCGCAAAGTACATGTTTAGCGTCAGTCCAACTCTGTAAATATTGGAGACAATTGATATTGGCCAGATTGCACATGGTTATTAGGCAACAAGCTGAATTATTCGAATGAAAGATTATTTTGAGAGGCAATCTTACCCCAAGAGCGACAGGATGAAGATCTCCACAAACAGAGACACCGTTAGCGGTGGCCTTACTTTTCTGCAGCAGAAGACTATCACCATCAGCATGGTCTTAAGTTCAAATAGACAGTCAGTTTGAATGTTCACTGAACTGTTCTGCAAATGATTTGCACAATTGAGAACTCAATATCGCAAATATGGGTTGAGAAAATAGTTTCCAATATCATATTTGAATGCACCACTGAGTTAGGAGCAAACATCAAGGCACTTATGAAATGGTCCAAAGCACGCCTGTTTGGGCATTCACAATCCAGGCCACAAAAATAAGTGTTGCTGCATCGAAAGCATTAGAGAAGAGCCGTTGGTACACGACATCATGCTTCATGAGTTGAAATTGATGGATGCCATAGAATCTGAATTGGAGAAAATTGAAGATACAGGGGAGCAAGAGTCGCAGAGGAAATTCTCAAGAATCTTTCCACGCGAGACTTATGTGATAGTTTTACATGTACAACTGCTTTTAGACAGTGAAAAGACCGCTTGAAGTTCAACATGGTAAGGATGTTCCCCAGGATGGTTAAATCAAGACCAGAGAGTGTATAAAAATTAAGCAAAAGACACATAAAACATTAGTCTGCGCATATACACGTTTACCTTTCAAGAAAATAGGCAAATGGGAGCATAACAAGGCCGGACACAATATGCCGATAGGTTATGTACACATGAGGGTTCATCCCGTGGTTGAACGAAGCTTCAGTTATGAAGTACAGGAAGGTGTAACCAAGCTGAGTCAGAGCCATGAGCAAATGCGGTTTGAACTTCTGGTACAAATTACAACACGTTGACAGTGCCATCTTGGCTCTCTCGTCCCCTCCCTAGGCAAGCTGACAGAAGGTTGAATGCATGATTGCTCTATTCTTATAGAGGATCACAGATGCTTCAGGCTGCGATTCGTATCGCACATAGTGTGAAGAATCATGTTCTCTGTCACATACTCCTAGTGCAATTGACACAGCTCCCTGACCGGCTTTCAAAATAGAATAGCAATTACATACATCAGCAGAATTATTCTCTTCTTTGTTTGAAAAACCAATACAATAAACCAGTGGGGTGAAGTTCTCGTTTCAATAGTTGAGGATGATAGGGAGACGGGCCCAGGTGCGGTATGGAATATATTTGTGCCTTTTGTATATTCTATCTATTTATATAGTTATATACTAAAACTTCGAGAAGTTTGATCTTTAACTGTGGTTAGGACGTCCTGAAATGAGGCGGATGTACGAGCGAACCGATGCTTGAAGTTGGCAAAGCTGAGCTCCTCGTGCTGTAATGTGATATAGAAAAGCTCAGTTTATCAGCCTCTAGATGGCTCTTCTTGTCCACTCTCCGGACCGAAAGCCTTTATGTTATCAACGATAACTCTTTCACAAACAGGGACAAGGTTACCTCGTTTCCAAGGTTTTGGCTTTATCGTGTGTCAAACTCCACCTGGTGCTGTTTTATGTGGATGGACTGATGAGCTCATGACAATCTCTGCCGTAAACGGTCGCGGAATCTGACCATTGTAATCATATCATCTTAATATTAAACATGATAAGATGGTGTTTTCTGGGTGCGCAACGTGGGAAAACAGGGAAACCTCAGTCAAGTAAATGACAGAGTGACCCACTCGTTTCTGAAATTATACGAGCAAGACACCTTAGTTGAATAAGCAGCATATCCTGGATTTTGCCACATTTCATTCCAAATCTTAGGAATACAATCTCTTCGAAAGGTAGTTAAGTCTTAATCTAAACAAGATAATTTTGACCCATGGCTAATCAGTCATAATCCAAGATCGCCACTGTTTGAAGATTTTCAAGATTGTGTAATAAATAATTTTTTTTAAGTAAATGCATGATTGAGAGTAGAGGTGAGCAGTTTCAAATTCTGTACAAGTTCCATCTATAACCTAAAACTTATCCGTTGAAACATGTTTCTCATTTTTTTGGAACTTAAAATCTATTCTACACACTTTGAAACTTGAAACCTATCTTGTCATAAGGAACCTACCTCGTCATGAGTTTAGTGGCAATTCTAAGGTTTACACAGGTTCCAATTCTATTATTAATTGAACAATTGCGATGAATAATCATATTTAATGATCGCCACTTACTAATAATTCGCTAACCACAACTTATGACATACAAAAAATATTAACAAGTTTCAATCATAAAATGGAATCTAAGACTAGTAATTCCATATTATATACTCATCATCGGACGTTATGGAACACCGCAGTATCATGTGAAGACAGACAAAAAAATAATACAAAGGCTTATATTATGCTTAGGTTCCAAGCTCTACCTACCTTAAACCTGGAACCTAGCCGTCAAAATAGATTATCCAACTTTTGGACTGTGAAACCTACTTTGCATGCCTCGAAACCTGGGACCAACCTATCCAGTTCCCTAGTTCTAGGTTTTATCCTAAAATCATGCTCACTCATAATCAAGAGTGTTGTTGAGAAAATTGAAGTTCATTTTTTCGAGTATTAGTATAGATAAGAATACAAGGATGATAATTGTGTAATTTTTGTGTGCATCATAATTAAGAGAACATAAGATATTTATAGATTCTATAAGATAATTTTCTAGGTGAGAAGATATATCAATCACAATCAAGTATAATCAATCAAGGATATGCACAATTAGGGGAAATATGGAGGTTCTCCTAATTGGCCCAAATATGCTAATCAAATAACAAGGGAGAAATTTCCTAATAATCTCTAACATCTCTTCAAACTCAAGAAAATGTAGAACTCAAGAGTAATTCCTATGTTGTATAAACAAGAGTACAATATTTTGTGACGAAGGTCAAGTAGGCATATGTTGGCTGATGAGTGTGATGTTGGTTGGGTTGGCGGTCAATTTCGCCGGTGGTGGCATTTGATTCAGTTGTGGCTGTGGTTGAGTGCCGCCACCACAAGTAGAGGCCGTGATTAGCTGAGGTGGAGGGCAAGGACCAATGAGCATGGGACAACTGGCGTAAATGACCCTTTTTGTTTTTCTTGGTAGAGAGGACATTTAGATGTTGTAATGCACAATTTAATAAGTTATCATCATCAAATTTATGTTAGCTAACTCTTTCGAAACTTTTAATGGAAGGATGTGTTCAATTTAAAAGTTTAGAGACTAAATTATATTAATAAAGTTTAGATACTGAACAATAAGTAAAAGTTGAAGAACTACTCATGACATTACTCAATAATATCCATGACAACGATGAAGCTGGAAAAATGGTTGATGATACACAGCGAGTACATACATACACAAGTGTCAATGTGATGATAAGTATGTTCCGTGACTCGACCAACAGTTAATTCAGCAAATAGACAACTCAAGAAACAGAAACTACAGAGTAGAGCGACGCGAGATAATTGCATTAGGGTTTCTCATTTTTGAGCTGAGATTTTGTAAGAACCCATCAATCCAATATTCAGATTCTCTCTTCTTGCCTTTGCTTCTTTAAAATGGACAAGAATCATTTTGGTGGTTGCGTCAGGAATATTGATCTGAGACAATGAAAGGAAGAATCTTATCACTAAATTTAAATATAGATTTTTTTGGGTTAGTTTAATAAAAATTATTCTTATTCTTGTTGCAGGTGATCTTCCACACACCACGTACTTCGTCCGGAATGTGATACCATTTTGGATGCTGGACAATCAGATCAAATCAAGCACATCCTCTTCAATTCCTACTGGCTCTCGCCAGAATCCACAAACCAGTTTGATGCTTGATGTTATACTTTGGGCAAGTAGATAATCCTAATTTGAAACTATAGAGTAGGAGATATAATTTGAATCTGATTATTCTAATTACTAGTTAATTGATCCAGTCAATCCATAAGATTAGACATTTAAAATATACAATATGAAATGTTATAATTTTATTCTGATTATTTTAATTGAAACACTAGAATTGGATGCTGACCATGTTGATGCATCTTTTTTATAGTCATCAATAGTCAATTTCTATTTCTGGAAACTCAACTAGTGCCATGGAGTTTCTATTTGCCATAATATTGGCTCTAGATTCTCAAACTTCAGTTATTTTGTAGAATTCGATGGATACTTCATCTTTATAGCCAACAACCATCGATTTCTATGTTAGGAGACTCAACCAGTGCCATGACAATTCCATTTGCCATAATGTTGACTCAGCTTGTACTTTCGACAGTAATACATACCAATAATGGTATTGATTTGATCATTAATTTTGTAATTCGATGTCATTGCCATTGTCTTTTTTATCAGTAGATGAGCAGCTAAGGCCAACATCGTGGCAGGTCATCACCACCATCACCAGTCAATAATATGAATGATGTAATGTGATACCTCCGTGGTCCCTTTAGAGTTAAGACCATCATCTAACTAATTTTGCAACCAAAACCAAATATTCAATGAGCATCGCAACTTTCAAATACAATGTCATTACCCTAGTTCACACCACCAATTTCTAAAGTTTTTTTGACGATACTGTTGAAATCACGACAAAATTATCAGGCTCTTTATGAGCCATCAGATGAACGACAAAAATTATCGGCCATTGATTGATAGTCATCATCAGTCATTGTCATCGACCGTCTGATTCAGCCTGACAACTTTTATCATTCTTTAAGCAAAAGCAGGATAGAAAAGCCCAAATTTCTTAGATTTGAAGTCATAGGATGGGCATTATTCCCATGGTGGAAGCCGCAAACCACCCTATCCCTCCTTTGCGTGTCACGGGATTGAGAAAAATCTACCAAGAACCAAAAAAAGGACAAAAGCAACAAATTATGTTCCAATTTAATTTTCCGAAAAATAACAAAACATACAGTATATTTTATCCAATGACTATTTATTTTTGAAAACCAAAATACATATGTGAGTTTTACCTCTGGAGCCACTTTACACATTCATGTGAATTATACACTTTTGATGTTTTACATTTTTTTCCCATTCATGTCTTAATTCCCTTTTTCTTTTCTTTTTCTTTTTTTTTGGTACTTTTTCCTAATGACCGATGTTTTGATCTTAACATCACCCAATGTTCTAAAGAATCTCCACATGAAAAGATACCTAAAAGGGTTCCCTCCCATACCCACTCATCACCACCACCTCTCGTTGCCACTACCCAATTATCCAATTATTATCGTATGCATGGCTATGCTTATGTAGAATTCATATTTGTGATATGATTGGGGGCTATGGAGTGATAAGTCTCTTTGACTTTAGGCTGTGGTCCCCTCCATTATCAATGAGATTGCTACACTAGAGCACTTAGGCTTGGCCACCGAATTTCACAATTTTATATAAAGAGACCCAAGCTATTTTGGGCCAAACTAGCGCATCCCCTTCAATAGGCTTCCCTAGGATGGTGATTGATCGGATAGCGGTTTAGTGATATCCCTGTTCTTGCTTTACTATGCTCTTGATAAGTAGTGTCTACTTTTTGGGCTTTGGGCCCTGTTTTTGGTAGATTGAGTTAGGTGGTCTTAATACAGTACTGTAAGAGAGATGGATCTCATAATTGAGCGGCAAAATTGCCAATGTCGCCGTCACGAGCGCCGCGGGGTTGCAAATTTCAGCGAGAAACCAATTGGCTCGCTGCAAAATTCATCAAAAAGTCGGTCGCTCCAACCAAATTCTGTCAAATTGTGCCATCTCTTTCGTCGTTTATGATTTTAGAGCAGGACCACTAGGTTCGGACTTTGAACTCATGCCCTTAGCAAGTTGGCCAACCTGCAGACGTGCCGAGAAATTGATGCGCAGACACAGGTGATAAAGACCGTCGAACAATCTATTAGGAATTCTTTGTGGACCAAATTCGTGAACTCGTGATACAGATTTTGGGGCGTCGCTTTCTCAACAGTTGCAAAGTGTTGCCTTTTCGGAATGAGAAAGCATCAATGAAGAGTGATGCGCCAGAGATCATAATGAGCCAAATGGAATAATCTAGATGACAGAAACGTGTGAAGATTTTGCCCCACATTTTGCTCTTTTAACAGAACATGACCCAGTGAATCATCCAATCCTCTCAAAGCAAGCGTTGCTAGAGTTTGGCGCCACTTTAGCCGGTTTACGCTTCCTTTTCTTCATCATCGTGGCGTGGCCATCTAAGCTTTAGCTTTATGAGTTTGATGAGATAATTCTTGCTTTCACACCAAGTGATTAGAGATGAAGATTTGACACATACCCGTTTTCATTTTTCAGATGAAGAGCATGTTCTCATCATCAAAGTACTTTTCAATGTGAAGTGTGAAGATGGAAAAACTCATGAATCTTGTATTGCTGTACTATTCTGTTTCCTTCTGACACCAGAATGAGATCAAAATTCGTCAACAGAACAAAGGCGGCTCTCTGTGACGGAGATTGTATCCAGAACCCTATACAAATACAAGAATGTATCTAACCTGAAGCCAATAGCCAAAGCATGATCAGAGATGATGTGCCGATGGCTATCCAGCTCATGTATGCTAATGCCACTGCCAACTGGTATTTTCGGCATTCAGCCCCGAAATTGCAACTGCCCAAGTCATTGAAGTATAGTACCGTGATGCCAGCTGAGGAAGAAGCTGCCGCGAGAGATAACGTTGCTGTGACCTGTTGATGATTATTGAAATGTTGAGTCATTCTACAATGAATGGAGTAATTACAAGATCTTAAGTAATTTTTTAGAGGGTTAATAAGAGACTGACCCAGTCTCCCACCACAAAGAGGCTTACAAGCACAGGACCGTGTAGGACCTTCTTTTTAAAGATTGCATATGCATCTAGAATCGCGAGGCCAAAGCTCCAGATTAATTGCAAACCCATCGAAGCAATCAAGTAGCTAGAGAAGGAACTCGAAATTAGCACATATTGTTTACATGTCCAAGATCAATAGACTGCACTTCACTTATAACCACAAATTATCTCTGTATAGTTTTGAAGAATCATATTATAAAGAAAACAGCACCAAGAAAAAAATCACAAACAAAACAGACCAAAGGAAGGGGAAGAGAACAACCCAACCAATGACGAAGCATTAGTTTGTTGCTCATATAGCAGACAGAGGCAAATTGCAAAATGTATGAGAAGCAAAAAGCAAAAAGGGTCCAGTATGTCAAATAAGATCTCAAACAATGATCAACCATAGCCCATTGAACTGCAGATTGCAGAAAACATCTCCTACACAACCTATCAACCAGGACAGGGAAATGGAGTCCTTTTGAACCAGACTCCCTATAACTATAGCTTGATGAACATCAGCCCATTGCGAGGCTTAATTGGATGTGGCATTTACACGTATAGGAAAAACTTCATTCTCTGTAATAGGAGACACTTTATCTTACATCACCATCTCCATTGCAAGAATTGCTTCTAAGATTAACACATTGCCATGTCAAAAAGTCTACAATCAGAGAATCAGATTATACAGGTTTCTTGCCTGTCAGGGAGGATGATGGCAAAATTGTTCCTCAGCAAATGACACTGTTCATCAAAATGAGTTTCATGCTATCACTTAACTCCCATACTCAAGAAGATGGATAGAACAAGAATGTTCAACTAATCAATTACCTTGGTAACCTTTTGGTTTCTTGCTTTCTGCCCTTTCCTAACAGAGGCAAACTGATCCATTTCCCACATCATCTCGCCATGCTAGTAAAAAAATTTCTCCTTTCCATTGGTAGTTAAAAAGACGCAAAAACTAAAATAAAAAAGAGATGTTAATGCGCCTGTTGGGATGCCTCTATGAAATGAAGGAACAAACAATCTAAGTCTCTGCCCATGTGGTCATTTTGCATTCTTGATCCAACCTATTTGAACTGAATTTCTGAGTGACTCAGACTTGCCAACAAATCAGATAGTCAAGTTCCTTCTCAAGTGCCAACTGATATCAGTTTCCTCTTGAAATCATGTTGAGCCCATCTTCGTGCAACAAAATCATAGCCTCGCTAAGCTCTCTTGCCTCTCAAATTGACTACCCAACAGCCAACGCCCCGTTCCCACCAAAGAAAAACGGAAAACTGAGAAGGGGACAATTGATAAAAGAACCAAACAGAGCAGAGAGCAATCAATCATCACAGCATAAAGAATTTCGATATCGATTAAGGCAAAATTGAACTCCTAGCATACACCCCAATATCATGGACAGAGTAAAAAATTTCGCAGATAACTTCACAGCAGAACATGAATTCAACAGTAGCAGCGTCATACAATAACAACCTCGGGTAAAACAGAACAAGAACAACCTTCGATTTCTACAGCAATGAGGAAAAAGAGGACATAAAACATACCAGAAAGCTGTGAAGTCAAAGAAGCTGTTGGTGGTCGCCATGGAAGCAATTGATCCAGCTGCAAAAACAAACTGCGATACCCTCAGAGCGAGCCCGGTCAGAGTCCCGGGCGTCCCAGCAAAATCCTTCATCTCTTTGCTCCTGCCCCTCCCACTTCAAACCCCTCGCGTCCGTTTCTTGATTTGCAAAATTGAAGAGACGTCAATCCCGGTCATCCCAACTTAGGCAACCGATCTTCCAAACCAGTCCCAAACACCCCATTCAGATCCCAAAGAACCAAAAATTTCGGACTTCCCAATAAACCAGGAAAGCTGACGTTATCGGTGGGAATCAAATCTGGGTTTGTTTTTCTCGATAAGAAAATCAGGGTTTGTTGCAGATTTGCAGAAGAAAGTAGTTAAAAGGGTGAAAGAACAGAGTCGGCTAACAACAACGGATTGAGAAAGAGAGAGAGAGAGGGAATTGGCATTAAGATCGGACGAGCCGAACATCAGAGGATGGACCTTTCCGTTTCTTTTACCATGTTCATGTCCTTTTGTGGGCGGTACGATAATAAACTATGGAAAAAGGAAGGAAGGAAGGAATGAATGGGCTGAATTCGAGAACAACGGCTTCAAGGGTCAAGTGGTGCGACCAGATTTGGCGTGCTGCAGCCTTCCAACTCCGAACTCAACTGCTACTGCTCCTATATAAAAATAAGGAAATCGCACCTAATCCTCTCCACGCTTCGAGGAGGCGCGTGCTGCGGAAACATCTTTGGTCCTCGGCCCGTCTTCTCAAGGTATGTCTGTCCTTTGGACGAGAAGCAAACTACCAATAGCGACATTTCAAGAAAACGAGGGTTGTGTTCTAGATCCCATGAGAAAAAAACACTAGCGTTATACATCTTTTGTACTGTAATTAGTTTTGTCCTAGTGTTTATGGCGTCATTCTTGAATTAGAACAATTCCATGCAAAGTCTTGTCATCGAGCACTAGGGATTGGGATATTTAATTATTTCGATTCTATCCATTTTCCTTTATGTTTTTCCTTTTTAACGAGATATGGTAAAGTTAAGTATAGAGTGAGTTTGTTTTTGGTTTTTGGTCTGTTAGGTTACTAGAGAATGGGGACACTTATACAATCAAATAATGAAGAATCACGAAAAGTTTTTATGGGCAGATGAAAGAATTTTGTAGATTTTCAAAGCGTACAGAAGAGGAAAATCCTAGAATAGATCAGGACACAACGTCATTGTCACTCCTCCGAATTCTTCACCGTTACGACATCGATGCCAGAGAGAGAGGACAATGAAGAGATTAGCGGTGATTGTGTTGTCGTGAGTCATTAGTGTTGGTGGAAAGAACAACCACAATCAGCAATAGCAGAGGCGTACGGCAATCTCCGCGAATGGAAACTATGATGGTGTCCTTCTCTTGGCCCCTCTTCCGTTCAAGTTTTTCCTTTTCATTTGCTTCACTTTTTCTGTGAAATTCGAATTAATACTATAAAAAACTTCAAATTATGTCAATTGTGATACAAATACCTTGAGCTTTTTTGTATCACTAAAAACTCTGAATTTGACATAAACTCAAACTTTTTTTTGGGTGATAAAAAACCTCAAACTTTTATCAATGTGACAAATTTATCTTGGATGGAACTAAAATAGATAATATATATGTGACAAATAATGAAAGTTTAGATTTTTTAAGATACTAAAAATATTTTACATATTTGTGTCACGGTGAATATAATTTTTCCTTTTTTTCTATATTTACCAATGAATTCTTTCTAAACTTAATTCAAAGGAGACTCTCCTTCTTAAAATGTCAAAAATATTCTTGCCATGAGCCACATCAGCAAAATTTAAATTTAAATGAACTATTGACAAAAGGACAATTGTGAAAAATCGAGCACCTAGAGGACTCTATTGAATCAAGTAAAATAAAGTTAGAGGACTCAATTGCAAAAACTACACAAGTTGAAGGACCGAAACATTCATTTATCCCAAATTTGAACATAGAACACTTATGGAAACCTCAAATGAATACCAAGAGAAACATTTATGTGAATATTCTTAATCTACTATAATATTAACAACCTAATCTGAGGAAGAAAGAAAAATAACGAATAATTAGAAATTTATTGGGAGATCTGCTCATTTAAGAATTTATTGACGTGATTATCTAAGTGGTTCAAATACTTTTTATGCTTGTCAAACTCACTTTTCAACCACCGAAAGGCCTTAAGTCATTAAATAATAATAACGCTCAAATGCGATTGGTGACAACAATTTAAGGTCAATGGTCAATAGCATGAAACCCTAGAATTTGATGGAACAACAAGGTAAACAACGGGCACAATTTAATTTTGACTAGGGTTATTAATTTCTTTTGCCTCTTGAATCTAGACCATAGCTTCTAATTACGCTTGCAAGGCTGATCAGGCATCAAATTACCAGCATGTTCTCAAATCATCGTACAAATACTTTATTTTTAGTCGTTTCATCCAATCTTTCATTCAGATGTCTAGCTCGGCAATCTGAAAAGTGCAAGAGCCGATTGGCCGTCAAGCCCCTTCGAGTAATAGTGCGTCATGAACTCTCCGACGGTGATCTCGCGGTACAAAGCCGGCCTATCTTCCGACACCAGCAACTTTATCGGCATTCACCTTGGTCGTTGAATCTTCATAAAGAGTGAAGAAGCAGACGATGGATAGCCTCAGGCCGACATCTTTCGACAGCACTCGGTGCTCGACGCTTTTGAAAATGTTGTTCGCTATAAGCTGCCAGGGAACAAACAGAACACATATAAGCAGAACAAATCGAACCTCTTTCATCTGTGTCTCGTGTTTCTTTCTAATTTTATTCCAAAAACAACAGAAGCCGAATCCTGGAAGAAACTCATTATGGTACTAATTAGGAGCGGAATTGAAAGCATGCCTGGAGGAGATCTCCAATGTTGACAACGAGAGCGCCGCAGCAGGAGGGACATCAACCCATTGATCCTGATAATAAACTTGAAGCCTGCCGATCTCGTCTTGTAGAAGGATCGTAAGGAAGTCCGGATCGGAATGATGGGGAGAACCTATAGTCAGATCGGGCTCGGGGCAGGCCGGGTAAAATAGTGATAGATAAGAGCATGCCCATTAGCACAGTCCATGTTGACAAGGTAGTCCGGGTTAAGG
The DNA here is from genome assembly GCA_014182735.1 of Corymbia maculata. Lineage (NCBI taxonomy): Eukaryota > Viridiplantae > Streptophyta > Magnoliopsida > Myrtales > Myrtaceae > Corymbia > Corymbia maculata. Next base: position 26,906,969 of record CM024689.1, read on the forward strand.
CCAAGCACTTCTGATAGCAATTCGAGCAGGGCGGTTGCTAGCCCTTCACTCCCTTGGAATATTCCATTATCGCATCCCTGGATAGATTTTAGTTTTCAAAAATTTGAAAATCGGTTGGATATGATGAGACTGACTCTACTTCAATCAGAAGTACGAGGCGCGGAGACAAAATCTATTCAAGAATATCGAGTGGTTACCTGCAAACAAGAGGCAACTCTTCAGGATCGAGCGGCTCGGGCTCCATGAGGCAGAACAAGGTGTCCCTCCAATGGGCATGCCTCGACTTGTACAGGTCAAAATTTGTTGAAAACCTCACCCTCCTCTTGCTGTCCCGGCTGGAGTATTCGGCCTTCGCCTCCTTCGGCAACTCGTGGAAGGCACGTGCCGCCCCAAACGTCCCTTCTACTAAGCTCTCCGGTATCCCATGGTTCACCACCTGGAAGAAGCCGACCTCACCTGCTGCCTCTAGGACTTGCGCCACCGTCCCTGGCCGATTCGTGGTGAGGTTCTTCAGGTCGATGATGGGGATTCGGAGTCTGGCGGGTCCGGATTTGGATCGGTCACAGTCAATCTCTTCAGCCGGCCGGACAAAGATTCTTGGGATTCTAGCGAGGCCGAATCAAAGAGGCCTTTCACGCCCGCTTTTGATTTGTCGAAGTCTCTTAGCTCTTAGTAACGATTGTAGGTCGATGGAGAGGTGTTGGTGGAATCGCCGGCGACCTCCATTCTCGCACCTTGGCTTATTTCTGTGATGCACAAAACTAGAACGAGCCATTTTCTAGCTGCAGCCATTCCTTCTATTAAAACATACTGCGAAAAGGTAGGTGAGATGATCCATTTCCAGGAATTGCGGTCTGAGCCCGACTTACAACCAAGTGCAGATAATTTTAATGCGTGACAAATACTGGCTTGCTCCTTATCGGGTGGTTGAATAAAGTGTGCTCGTAATTTGTCACATCATTTTTCTTTTATGGACCAGACAAGGGTTGCCCAAATATTTTTCGCACAATGTCATTCAATCAAGGGTATTGGGCCGACAGTCAATTGAGAAATTCTGATGGTAGTTTGGGCAACCCAAGCACCTTGCTCGGATAACACATCATTTTAACAAACCAGTGCCCACTCCCCTCAATCCCACTAATTCTCGAGAGAATTTTTTCTACCCTCTCCGGAAGGAATACGAGATGTGACATTATAGTACCTTTCATCCTAGAGCAGATTTCTTGCCCATTTCTTCTCCATTAAATCTTTTAAGGACCTATTCAGATTTGAGCTTACTCCTTATCAAGTGGTTAAAAAAAGCATGCTCGTAGTTTGTCACATCACTTTTCTTTTATGAACTAGACAGGGGGTTTGCTCGAGTACTTTTCATTGTAATGTGCTCCAGTTAGATTGATCAAAATCCATCATCGTCCTCCATCAGGCTTTACCACTTAGCATAAAGAAGTAAAGTAACACCTATTAAGGAGTGACGAAAAAGTTCGACTGGAAAGTAGTCGTGGATCAACAAAGTCCAAGATAAGGGAGGTTCGTAAAATTGACAAAAGACTGAACCGAAAGTAATTCTTAAGCGAGAAGCTTAAATTCAGTTGAATTTCCATCACTTCGAGTCGCTCCACAAACATGTAAAGCAAACATGCCCAACTAAAGATTATAGTCACATATAAAATGAAATTGCCATGCGATGTAGATGAAGTACCTTCACTAACTCTTTCACATAATTTTTAAGAGAAGCATGAATCTCACTTATGCTCAAGTTTTAGCTGCCATTTCGGCTTAGCATGAAAACATTGGCTCTAATAATCACGACATTGGTACGTAATGTTAGCATGATAATGTTGTATAATGATTGGATGATAGGAGTCTATTGATACCTAAATTTCACCTATGTGCCCATTATGCATTTTCAGAAAAATTATCTCAAGGATTGAATTTCCTAATGAGGGTGGAATTTGACCCATGATAAAAGAAAAAAAATAGTTAATTTATACGATCTCACAAACATTTTTCTCACCGTGCTCCTTCTACATATAGGAACTAGAGATATTATAGTCCCTTAGCACCTAGGTTTCATTTCATATTGGCCATCTGTGCATTCCGTGAAGATTAAAGGTTGAATTTTCCAGTCAAACTGCAGAATTCAACTTTCGATTGAAAACAGAGTTACTGCATTATCATGCATTACCATTCCTGTCTGCAAACCTTTACATTTAGAAACTAGGCGCACTGCGCTTTTAGGATCTCGGACCTCACACCGAAAAATTAGGAGTCATTCATGCACTTCGTCAAGTTTAAGAATCGTATCTGCTGATAACATCGGAATTCAATCCTTAATCGAAAATGTTTCAGTTTCATCATTCTACATTCATTTTTCTCATCGGACTTTTTCTGGACTTTTAAACTAGGGACGTCGCAGTTGCAAAACCTTAGGCCCAGTGACGATTTTTTTTTTTTTTTTAATCTTCGAAGGCTTGAGAGTCAACCCATGCCGCCGGCCCAAACCCTTTTTTACAGTAAAGCCCATTTGGGCCTCCAAGCCCATAAAGACCCACAAAAGCCTACACCAAGGCCCATCAAGACCCTTGAACGGCCCCCTCTCTCTCTCTCTCTCTCTCTCTCTCTCTCTCTCTCTCTCTCTCTCTCTCTCTCTCTCCCCCTCTCTCCCTCTTCCCTCCCTCTCCCTCTCTCCCTCCCTCCAAATCCCAATAACTTCTACCTATTCTAACCAGAACTTCTACCAACTCTGACCAAGTCTTGTATCTTCAGCGTGATCTTCAGACATAATTTGTTGTTATGAAAAGAGGTAATTTTTGGATAAGAGAAGAAGTGATCTGACATAAAAAGAAAAGTGGTAATGTTAGAAATAAGGTACTTTTTATCAAAAGATGTGTTAATGATTATTTGTAAATAAGATTAAATCATACATTGTTCAAAACAAAACATTAATAACTCTCTTCTTCACAATATTCTCTCTTCTTCTCTTTTCTCGCATAAGTTTGACAAACACATTCAAGATGAGATTTCAAGAGGAAAATTGTGTAATTGATGAATTTTTTTCTATGTGGCTTTAATGTATATCCTAGAAGCGTATTTGTTTTTAAATCCAACAATAACAATAGTGGGGGCAAATAATATCTTAAAGACAGTGATCGTCATCATGTGTCAAAGTATCAAAGAGCTATAGCAATCAAATTTCCCCAAGAGAGGGGATGAGATATATTTTGATGGCAAAGGAGAGACAAAAGGTGATTTGGGAGACAAGAAAGACAGGACAAGATCTCAAGTTTTCTCTCTTTGTTTTTCCTTGGTGTGGCTGGATCATCTCCTCTCTTGGTCTCTAACTTTCAAATCCCTCACTCTCTCTTGGTAAATTGAGAAATCTCTCCCTCCTCTTATTCGGCTGGCACCTCTCTCTCTCTCTCTCTCTCTCTCTCTCTCTCTCTCTCTCTCTCCCTCACCCTCAACACCCTCATTTTCTTTCAACTGTCAGTCTCATTTGACTCTCAATCACTCCCCTCCTCTCCCTTCAGCTGAGCCTTCTGTACCTACAAGTTGTGGCTTTTTGAGCGAGTTCCCAGGTCGAGGTCACCTTGTCCTGCTCGTTCAAAGGTAGGACACTCCTCAGGATAATCCCACAAGCCTCTTATTCATTCTCATTCTATCATGACGGGGGAGTAAGTCAAAATAGAAAAAAATTGTTGGTTTTAGGAATAATCAAGCTCGAATTAATGACCTCCACCTTGTCAATATGACACTGTCACTAAATTAAGCCATAGCACACTGTTTCGTAAAACCATACAATTTTCTCATTTTACTTTATTTTGATGCTATGTCATCCACTAAGGATTCCAAGACAAATTCATAGTTTAAATCATATTATGGCTTGCCTTGCCCTCTTTCGTGGGCATCACAAGCCTATTCGCCCTATATGATCATTCAAGGATTTTAATAATAATGTTGTGTAATATTCTTTGCCTGACAATATATCAAGATTTTATTTCCCACACCTTATATAGTCTTATTGTTATTGTGTTTTATTTATCATGATGCCATATCATCCATGTGATAAATGATTGCAGCTTAATTTAACTATATGAGTTAACAACCATGGTCACATAGATAGATGTGGCCTAGATATTATAGAAATTGTAAAGTTACATGAACAAATGTTTTTGAAGCAAAGAGAAAAGGGTACCAATTCTAGTTGTTATATACACATTTGTGTAATCAAGTTTTTGGGCTCTAATTCTAGCTTGTAAAAGAAAAGCGCTCTTCCTCATTTTACTTGGCCTATAACTAGTTCCAATAGGTTAGTAGCAGCTCCTAAGTGAAAATAAATTTTCATAATTGATCAAGTCAAAATCAAGTTGCAAATGGTAGGGTTTAAGAGAACTAGAGTTAAGTATGATTGCCACCTTGTAAGAGGAATCATCCGTGCCTACTAGGTAATTTGATAACTCACCTTGAAGCAACATATCTAATTTTCCTGTCTCAAGGGGGTCGCGGCACATACTTTCTATTCAAGTGTCCAGGTACATATTTCATTAAAGCATGCATAAAAGGACCTGATATGATAAAAGTGTGAAAATTCGATGAAGCTTTGCCAATGATGTATCTGTAACTGTTTTTAATTGTAGGAAAAAGGGCATGAGATATTTCTTCTAAATTGCGAAAGGTAAAATCTTAGGCTTCCCCATGCAAAATTCAAGGGTAATAATGCAATTGAAAGCTTATATAAACAACTGCAGTCAGATAAACCAAGAACCTTAGAGTCACATGTGAAAGTGATCATTGAGTTTGGTTGACACCCTCTAATACATGATGGAATCTGAAAGTGAATCATATTTCATGGGCCAAAGAAAAAGTAACAAGCCAAAGAGAGATTATTTCTTAGAATCTTGAATGAGTTGCAGAAGAAAAAGGAGGGGAACAAGAAAGCAAACCATGCCATGTTTTCTCACGAAGGCCTGCTTAGCTCCGCTTCACTCGGACGCATGGTTTCTTTTGACTTTTATGATACGAGTAAGTAGAACTGACAAAGGGTCAAGTGGTGTGACCAGATTTGGCGTGCTTCAGCCTCCAGCTCCAACTCAACTACTACAGCTTATAAAGAGGCGGGCGAGTGTTGACATCTCGGTTTCCGCCTTTTTTGGGGGGTATGTCTGTCCATTGAACGCGAGCAAGTACCGCGAAGACAAGCCTCTTGCCATATTCGAATTATATCTCGAGAGTACATCTGTTCTATTCGAGGTCAGACTAAAATACAACCCCTTTCATACAATTTCTGGACTGTTCATCAAATCACTCAGTGTGACTACGAAATCTTTTCATTAAGCATCGAGGATTGTGATTTTCAATCGCGTTGGTTGTACTCACTTCATTTATATCTACCTTTTTCACAGGATATAATGCTGAAACTTATGTGATGATGAAACGGGGGCGCGAGGTGTTGAACTCGGGAGACATCGCCATTTTCACTTTCCACGCAAAGTGGCCCATCATCTCCTCCCTTGGAAGTTTTTACCGTCATGACATGGACGCCACTGCGTGAAAGAGAGACAGAGACAGAGACAGAGACAGGGAAGAATGGTGGTGGTTGTGCGGGTGTGATTTGTCAATGTTAATGGTAAAGGCATTTAAGAGACAGCGACAAGGGAGGTCCACGAAAACCTCAGCGAAGGGAAACCACGGCCACTCCTTTCTGTCGGCCCCTTATCCCCTTCAAGTTTTTTCCTTTTCCTTTGCTTCACTTTATTTGTGAGTTTTCTCCTCCACTTAAGGCCTGCATGGTAACACTTCCGAGAACAACTGTTTCTGTTCTTTTGTTCCCGGGAGCAGATTTTTTGTTAAACAAATTTGTTCTCCTAACAGGTTTGGAGTAAAAATCGAAAACAAAGAAAAAGTTGTTTCTTGTTCCTTAAACAATTTTAAGAAACACTTTTCTTTTCTTTTCTTTTCTTTTTTTTTCTTTTTTTCTTTCTTTCCTTTTTTTCTTCTTCTTCCTCTCCCTCTTCCTCCTCCCACCCCTCAGCCGCCCCATCGCCGCCGCCGGGCGAGGTCCAGTAGCTCGCCGGAGCCTCGCCCGGCCATCGGTGAGGCTCGGCCTCGCGGATCCGGGCGAGGCCGAGCCTCACCTAGGCGGCACAAGGCGGCGAGCCTTGCCGGCCACCGGCGAGGCTCGACCTCGCGGATCTGGGCGAGGCCGAGCCTCGCCTCACCCGGATCCGGGAGGCAAGCCTCGCAGATCCGGGCAAGGCCGAGCCTCGCGTGGCCGCCACCGGCGAGGCTCGAGCCTCACGCCCAGCCGCAATCGGCGAGGCTTGGCCTCGCCCGATCTGCGAGGCCCGCCTCGCCTAGATCTGCGAAGCCGAGCCTCACCAGTGGCCTAGCGAGGCTCCAGCGAGCTCGCCCGGGAGCCTCGCCGGCGGCAGCCAACAAAAAGAAGGGAGAAAAAAAGAAAAAGAAAAAGAAAAAAGAAAATTTAAAAAATCAAAAATTAGAAATTTTTACCAAACGTATTTCTATTCCCTGAGTAAAAATTTTGAACCGTTATCAAACACCCCCAAATGCTCGAAACAGTTCTCGGGAACAGAAAGCAAAAACATTTCGGGTAGAAACTGCTTTAGAACAAAAACGTTGCCATGAGCAGCCTTAATCTCAAACAAGAAACACCTTAAAATGTCAGAAACTATTGTGCCATGAGCCTTATCAGCACTTACAAATATATTTGAAAGTAGAGATAGAGATCTGATTCGCATAAATTGCACGAGTTGAAAGACTGAAATATTCATGCATCCAAAATTTGAAAGTATTGCACTCATGGAAATAATAAATGACAAGGGTTAATTTTCGACTTGCTGGATTATAGAAAATAACACTCAAATGTAAAAAATGTTTTAAGTTCGATCAAAATAGCACGAAGTTGGAGTATTTGATGAAAGAACAAGATAAAAAGTATTATTTGCACAACGATTATTAATTTCTTTCACCTCTTGATTCTAAATCCTGGCTTCTAATTACGGCTTACAAGGCAGGTTGGGCTTCTAATTACCATCATGTTCTCTAATCATCGTGAAAATATTTATTTTTGTGCTTGCATCTGTGAGTTATTACATAAAATTCCAGAACCAATCTGATCTCACATTCCATTGTCTAGCTCGGCAATCTGAAAGGTGTAAGAGCTGATATGCCGTCGAGCCCCTTCGAGTAATAGTGCGTCATGAACTCTCTGAGGGTGATTTCGCGGTACAAGGCTGGCCTATCTTCCGACACCAGCTCCTTTATCGGCCCGTATATCTTCGACGTTGGATCTTCATAAAGAGTGAAGAAGCAGGCAATGGATAGCCTCGGGCCAACATCTTTCGACAGTACACGGTGCTCGACGCTTTTGAAAATGTCGTTCGACATAAGCTGCCAGGAATCAAACAGACATATAAGTGGACTAATGGAACCTCTATCATCTGTGCCTTGAGTTTCTTTCTAATTCTAGCTGAAAATCAATAGAAGGCAAATCCCAGAAGAAACACGCTACGGTAGTATTAGAAGCGGGATCGAGAGCATGCCTGGAGGAGATCTCCAATGTTGACAACGAGAGCACCCTTGACCGGAGGGACATCAACCCATTGATCCTGGTAATACACTTGAAGCCCGCCGATATCGTCTTGTAGAAGGATCGTGAAGAAGTCGGGATCGGAATGATTGGCAGTGCCCAAAGTCAGATCGGGCTCGGGGCAAGCCGGGTAATAGTGATAGAGAAGAGCATGTCCTTTGGCACAGTTCATGTTGACAAGGTAGTCCGGCTTGAGGCCGAGCGCTTCCGATAGCAATTCGAGCAGAGCGATCCCTACCGCCTTCACTTGCTTGGAGTATTCCGTTATCGTGTCTCTGGACAGGTTTCAGGTACCAAAAATTTGAACATGGGTTGGACACGACGAGATGGACTCTATTTCAGTCCAAGCTACAAGGCACTGAGAATCTAAAGAGGATTATCGAGTGGTTACCTGCAAACAAGAGGCAACTCCTCCGGATCGAGCGGCTCGGGTTCCATGCGGCAGAATAAAGTATCCCTCCATGACGCATACGTCGTCATGTACAGGTCGAAATTGCACGAGAAATTCACCCTCCTCTTCCCATCCCGACCATAGTACTCGGCCTTCACCTCCTTCGGCAGCTCGTGGAAGGCTCGCGCTGCCACGAACGCCCCTTCCAATACACTCTCTGGCATCCCATGGTTCACGACCTGGAAGAAGCCGACCTCATGCGCCGCCTCCAGGACTTGCTCCACCGTCCCCCGCCGATTCGTGGCAAGGTTCTTGAGGTCGATGATGGGGATCTGGAGCCCGGCGGCTCTGGATTTGGATCGGTCACGGATGATCTCATCAGGTGGCCGGACGAAGATTCTTGGGATTTTAGCAAGGCCAGAATCAGAGATGCCTTTTACGCCGGATTTCGTTTCGTCGAAGTCCTTTAGCTCTTGGTAGCGGTTGTGGGCTGACGGAGCGAGGTCAGTCGAATCAGCGGCGACCTCCATTTTCGCAGCTCACTTTGGTTAGCTATTCAGCAAGAGGGACAAGTTACTAGTGACAGAGGTCGATGATACCCTTGATGTTATGTGCATGACGCTGTCGTGCACCCTTTGCATCTAGACCGTATCTTATGCATGTCCCAAGCGAAATCGATGTACGATCTGCGAAATTCAATGCTCTCGATATACATTCGAATACGTAAGCCAGATTGGTAATTATCCCTATTTTACTTTTCAAATGCAAGCGCAACGCATCCGACGTCTCTTTCAAATCTCTTGAAAAATTGGGACAAATCATCAATAGACAACATCATCATATGGACAAAACTCCAACCGGCCATTCCTCCTTTGAAATCCTAGCGCCGAAAGGTAGTTGAGATGATCCATTAATATAGCCAAGGAGGTGTCTTCCATTACAAAGAGAAAATGATACAAACAGTTCATAAACTTTAACTTAATGTGCAATTTAATCCATAAACTTTCAATTTGTTTAATATAATCCATGAACTTTTGATACATGCTCTCTATATTCAAATTTACCAATGCGATTATAAAGTAACACATGTGGCCAGCTCTTACTGGGTGGTTGAATGGAGCGTGCTCCCAATTTGTCACGTCACTTTGCTGCAAATGACTTTTATGGACCTGACTTGTAAAGGTTTGCTCGAGTATAATATCGAGCTTGTGTTCATTTTACTTTCGTGATGTTTGATTGCTGGACTGAACTTCATAACTATTCAAATTTGCCATCCTCTCGCTTAAAACCTGAGTTCCACGCCATGCATGCGCCTTATCCTTACAAATTATCTGAAAAATTATCTAAAAAATCATAAACTTATTATGTAACGACCAACTAAATTATTCAATTGTATCACTTTAATCATAAATATTTTAACAATTTGTCAATATAGTGCTACCGGTAAATTTTGATTGGAATATTGATGGCATGGCTACTACTAATGTGGACAATTTTTACAAACTTTTGAAATTTTTTTTCTTCTTTTCCTTTCCTTTTCTTTCTTTTTTATTTTATTCCTATTTTCCTCCACCGCCCAAGGGCAAGGGCCACCCTTGTGGACTCTAAGGAGGGCTTGCCTAGGACCACCTAAGCAAGGGTCACCCTTGCCGGATTTAGCGAGGACTCAACCCTCATGGTCTCTAGCAAGGCTCACTTAGCCAAGCCTCGACCCTTGCAACCTCTGATGAGGGCATCACAGCCCTCACTTGTGGCCGAGAACCTCTATCAGCCATTATTGTGGTCTTAACTAGTGGAGGGAAATAGGAAAAAGAAAAGGAAAGTAAAGAGAAGAAAAACAAGAATCTCATATAACAAGAGTTGTGTGAAAATTCAATTAAGACATGTCAATGATGTGCTTGTGACTGCTTTTGAATAGTAGGAAAAAGGGCATGAGATATTTCTTCTACATTGTTGAAAGGAAAATCTTAGGCTTCCCCATGCAAATTTCAGGAGTATAATAATGACTATTGAGTTTGGTTGAAACCCTCTAATAGATGGTGGAATCTGAAAGTGAATCATATTTCATGGGCCAAAGAAAAAGTAAGGCTAAAGAGAGAATATTTACCAGAATCTCAAGGAAAATTATCAAAAATGTTCTAAATCTATTACAATTGTACTAATTCAAACTTGAATTTTTTTTTCCCAATTCAATCATATGAACCTTTTGCAATTATGTCAATCAATCCATCCAATTAATTTTGGCTGGTCGACACTAATTTGAACATGGACTGGTCAGCCAACTTTGATGTAGCAATGTTTTTTTTGAATTTTTTTATCCATTTTTGTTTATTTTTCTTTTCTCTCTTCCTCCTTCTTTTGCTTCTTCATCCAAAGTGGCTGACTAGGTTGGGCAAGGCCGAGGGCTACAGGTGAGGCGACTTCACCTAAATTTGGTCAAGGCAAGCCTTGCCATGACCTCACCAACCGTGGGTGAAGGTGACCTTGCCTATGGCTGGTGAGGTTGTGCTGGCCTTCACCCAAGCCCTTGATCATTTCCTTGCCATTGCACGAAACGACGAAGATCTTCATGTTGGAGACAAACCCACTTCACCATGAGGAGAAAAACGACAACCCTTTTGATCCCCCCGACGATTTTACTCCAGATCCACCAAACGAGCTCGAGAATCCTAGGCTCAAAACGACAAGCAATGCGGGAGGGTTTCTTATGGCTGGTAGCAGGACGAAGTGGGCAAGACAAGGGATGCAATTTACACAAAAACGGAAAGGGGGAGAGAGAGCTGGAGCGATTGGGGGCAATAATAATAAAGGCGGATGGCTGGGGAGGTGGGAACTCTTCACCTGGAAGCCACTGGTGCTCCAGCTGGCGAGGTCGCCTTCATCTGTGGCTGGCCTGACCCACCAACCACCGTGGGCAAAAAAGCAAAAGAAGGAAGAGAAAAAAAAAAAGAAAGGAAAATTTAATAAAAAAAAAAAGTTGATATATTAGCTGGCGCCACCCGACATTCATGTCAATGTAGACTTGGCCGGATAAACTAAATTGGCACAATTACAAAAAATTTTGTAAATAAATTAGCAAAAAAAAGGAAGTTTATAATTGAATTGGTACAATTACAATAAGTTTATGACTTTTTTTGGTAATTATCTCCATAATCTTAACTGAATTGCAGAAGAAAAGTGGGGAAAAAGAAGAAGAAAATCATGCAATTTTTTCTCGCAAATGCATGCTCAGCTCCGCTTCACTTGGATGCACGGTTTCTTTCGACTTTTATGATACACGTAGGTAGAACTGACAGAGTCAAGCGGTGTGACCAGATTCGGCGTGCTTCTGCCTTTCAACTCCAACTCAACTGCTACTGCTTATAAAGACTCGAGTGTTGCTGCAACGTCTCGGTCTTTGCCTTTTTCTTGGGGGTATGTTTGTCCATTGAACACGAGCAAGTACTGCGTAGACAAAGTCTCTTGCCATATTCCAATTATATCTCGAGAGTACCTCCGTTCCATTCGAGGTCCCACTAAGGTATAACTAGGGGTGTGCAACCGGACCGGGTTTACCCGAAACCCGGACCGAACCACCTGAAAAACAGGGTCGGGAACCAGTTCCCGATTAAACCGATCCGGGTACAGGTTCCAGTTTTTGGGAACCGGTTGAAACCGTCCTAAACGCAGGTCCAAGCAAAGACCCACCTTAACCGGACCGGTTTTGAAACCGGTTTTTACCCTATTAAAACAAAAAAGTCGTCTCTCTATATAATGCTTTTGAATCTCTGGCTTCAAAGAAATGTTAAAAAAGAAAAGATTCTCTCTAAATCAAATTAAGAGAAAATTGTTTTGAAAAAATTGTTAAAAGGAATTGTTCTCTTGAATTATTTTTTTTTTTACTGGTCCCACTTTCAATTATTACTATAGTCGCAGGACAAATGCTACTAATTATTATAGCACTAATTATCAATTCAACTCAAGAAAGATGTCATATTAATAAGAACTCCGTCGCATACACATAAGTAAGCACATTAGGTCATATTAGAAGTATTTGTGAGAATGAGACTAATATTAGATCCATATTTGTTGCTAATGCTTATGCATTCTTAGGATTTTTGCTTTGTCTTATAATGTTAGGAGAATTACGTTGTTTTTTTACTAACTAATGTAAAATTCGAAGCCGTATAGAATATTCAACGGTTGCAAAACAGGTTCCAATGAAAACAGGGTTGACCCTGTTTCCAGACCGGAAAAATAGGGTTGGGTCCAAAACAGGGTCCGATAAAAACAGGATAGGGTGCGAGTGCAGAAAGAGGAACAGATTATAACGGGGGTCAAGTACGGGGGTCCGTGTCCCTGGACCCTACCCACCCTAAACCCGATCACCCCTAGGTATAACACCTTTTATACAATTTTTGGACTGTATTTAGTTCTGTCCAAGTGTCCACCACATCACTCATAGAGTAGACTATGCAAAATCTTTTCATTTGAGCATTGAGGATTGAATTTTCAATCGTGTTGATTGTAGCCATTTCATTTTATATCGCTAAAACTTATATGATGAAATAATGAAGCCCGAGTCATGTAAGGGTTATTATGTGCAGATTGAAAAGGGGGCGTCAGGTGTTGAACTCGGGAGACATTGCCATTTTCACTTTCCGCGAAAGAGGCCCATCATCTCCTCCTTGGAAGTCTTCACCGTCGTGAGAACGCCACTTCGTGAAAGAGAGACAGAGACAGAGACAGAAGAATGGCGGTGGTTGTGCGGATGTGATTTGTCAGTGTTAGTGGTAAAATCAGTTAGAGACAGCGAACATGGAGGTCCTCGACGACCTCAGCGAAGCGAAACTGCGACCACACCTTTCTCTCGGCCCCTTATCCCCTTACAAGTTTTTTCCTTTTCTTTTTCGCTTCACTTCGTTTGTGAGTTTTCTCCTCTTAATCTCAAACAAACAAGATGACTCCTTAACATGTCAGAAATTGTGATGCCACGACAATTACTAGAACTACTAGAAATATCAAATTTGAAAGTACGAAGTTAGAGATCTGAACTGCATAAACTACATGAGTTATATTTTTTGGTCAATCCTACTCTAACTCACTTTCGGATTTTGCCTTGGCTCCTAACAAGATGGTGAAGTCAAAACCACATCTGAAATTAAATCATCCTCACCCCAACTCTAAAAAGGTGAGAATTCAAACCCCATCCCCCTTCCCATGTAGGAAAAGTGATTACTGGGGTAAACCCCAGCAGTTAAACTACCGAGTTAGAAAGACTGGAATATTCATATATTCAAGATTTGAAAATATGTCACTTATGGAAATAATATATGACAAGGAGGGTTATAATTTTCAATCCTCGAAATGCCTTGATTTATCAAATAGAAAATTATTTCTTCACAGCTTAACCACGCTAAAGTTTACTGGTTCCAGAGGAGCTTACGAATAAAAGGTTAATGAAAGTAGCATGAAGCTGAAGCATATGATGAAAGAACATGGTAAGGTTTTAGAATAATAACCTCTTTCAATCGGATAAACATGATACAAAATTAATAAATATAGCATACTCGAATCAAAAGAAGCCATTGATAATCCAAGAAGAGAAGATGTCTTCCTGTAGGTATGAATCTTCACCACTTTCCTCTATGATGGTTGTAATAGGTACCACTCTCTTCTGTGTATTTTTTTTCCTCTTCAATTTTGTGGAAATAGCAAAAGCATAATAATGGAATGCATACATTCTTCACCAAAAAGAGACCTTATATAAAAGGAGTGATGGGACCAACTTTAGGGCTACCAAACCTCGACCTTCTTTCAAGGTTTCAAATATAGATTCTACATGCCTACTAAAACTACCAAATCTCATTACATCCTCCTTCATTCTACATATATTTTTTGGATCACTCACCACTAATTATTGCTTAAAATTCAATCTATACAACATTATAGTCAAATGGTTATTTAACCAACCTGAAATGCGTGAGAGCTGAAGTACCATCGAGTCCTTTTGAGTCATAGTATGTGACGAACTCACGAAGAGAGGTTTCCCGATACAAAGCCGGCCTGTCTTCTGACAATATTTCCTTTATCGGGCCATACATTCTTGTCGTTGGATATAGATGAAGAGTGAAAAAGCAAGCCATCGATAATCTAGGGCCAACATGGTTTGCCAACACCCGATGCCAGACACTTTTGAAAATGTCATTTGACATAAGCTGCAGGAAAGTAAAAGAGTACAGTAAATATCCTCATTTGTTAGGTGCTAGCATTATAACTATGTAAAACTTGGCCACAATAGACAATGATTTTGCCAATTCCTGAGACCTCCAGAATCTAGCTAAGGTTTACAAATTTAGACCGTGCAAACCTACCATTGACACTATTTCTCTAATTACATTCCTTTAACCAGTAGTACTGAAGGTACTCTAGACTGTAGTGTTACTGAACCTTCATATGCAAGAGCACTATACTGCACATGAGAAATATGACTACTATTATAATGTGGGTCCAAGGGACATTGTTTTGATTGATCAACCGTAAGTAGTGGAAGTTTGCCACAAAACTTGGTGATAAGGAAGATTCGATAAGTGATAAGATAAGGAAGGTTTAGAATAAGATTCAGCATGTATAGCAAGTTTTTTCAATTAAGTGGATTGACAAAGTTAAAGTGTTAAGCCACAAAACAGTAGAAATATTTTATAGTTTCCATATGTCCGTCTGATTTACTATGATAGCATAAAATTGATTGTCAAGAATTTGGAGCTACTAAGAAGCGAGAACAAGAATTAGGAGGTGAGTTCTGAAATCAACTTAGTGGTCAAATTTGAGAGAAATAATGGTAATCCTACTAGGAACAGGATCGAAAACTTGCCTGAAGGAGATCTCCAATGTTGACAACTAAAGCTCCAGCCACAGGCGGAACATCAACCCATTGATCTCGATAATATATTTGAAGTCCCCCAATATGGTCTTGGAGAAGGATAGTAAGAAAGTCAGGGTCGGAATGCTTGGTGGTGCCCATAGTCAGATCAGGCTCCGGGCAAGCTGGATAGTAGTGACCGAGAAGAGCATGCCCTTTTGCACAGTCCATTTTCAAAAGATGGTCAGGTTTCAAACCAAGTGCCTCCGACAGCAATTCAAATAGAGTGGTCCCTAATGCCTTAACTTGCCTGGAATACTCCATCATCATGTCTCTGCAATATATGCCAAATTAGACACAGCAGAGAATCAGCTTGCTCTATTACTCCAATTTACAAACTTGTTTTAATGAGTAAAACCATAGACAGTTTCAAGTAGAAGATTAGTCAGAAGTTTATCTGACAGTTCTGCTCAAACCGTGGATGGGAGGAGCGGATGAGTACAAAATACTCAGAACCAACAAAAGAAATTGCCCTCTTTTGAATGTCTTACATAACCAATCGATTTTCCTGCAAAATCAGCATCTTTTTTCCTTCTCTTCTCAAGATTGCTAGAGCACGATCCAGACCAAAGAGTTCTATGGAGTTGTAAGGCTAAACCCCGACAAAGAAACCAATGTAGACGATCTATTCTACAATTTAAATGTCATCCATGACAGCAGTTGAGGAAGAACTTGGAACCCCAATCCAAGTTGGCTAGTGGGAATTCAACACTGCAGACAATGATGATCTACAGGATAACTACATCTTCTGAAACATTTCTAAGCCAGACGAAGAAGCGTCATCAAAATGTAGTTGAAGTTGAAGTTGAAATTAGAGCACAATAACAGAACAATTCGTCGTCCTTAATCAGCAATAGAACTGAGAATCTGGAGAAACTAAGTACCTACAGACCAGAGGCAACTCCAGAGGATCGAGCGGCTCGGGGCCCATCACGCAGAACAGAGTGTCCCTCCAATTCGCGTGCTTCGACTCGTACAGATCGAAGTTGCTCGTGAACTTCACCTTCCTCACCATCTCCCTGCTGTAGTACCCCACCTTCACCTCCGCCGGCAGCTCGTGGAACGCGCGCGCCGCCGCCAGCACCCCCTCCAGCACGCTCTCCGGTATCCCGTGGTTCACCACCTGGAAGAACCCGACCTCGCGCCCCGCCTCCAGGACCCGCGCCACCGCCGCCGGCCGGCCCCCCGCCGCGAGGCTTCCGAGGTCGATCACCGGGATCTCGAGCCTGGCGTGGGCGCTGCCGGCCCGGAGCAGTGCCGGTCGGCGGCGATGTCCTCCGGCGGGCGGAGGAAGAACCGAGGGAGACTGGCGATGCCGGAGTCGGCGAGGCCCTTGACGCCCGACTTGGACTCGTCGAAGCGCTTCAGCTCTCGGTAGCGGTCGTACGTCGCCGGATCGGCGCCGTGTGAATCGTCGGCGCCCACCATTTTCGGATGAGATAGAGAGAGAAAGCGCTCTCTCGCTTCCCTGCTGCGATTCTTTGCGATGGAGATTGCGCATGCAATCTGGACACGTGGTTGTACTGCGTTCGCAAATTTGTCCTTTTATGAAATTAGGAAATATCGGTCCGTCAAAAATTATAAAAAAACCTTGGAAGATATCGGGAAAATGGATGATTCTTCACGTGGTTGCCTCCTAAATTTTTAGTTTATTTTACGTAATTCCTGAATTTTAATTCAGTGTGTAATATTATGTTTGAATTTTTAATTTATTCGATATTGTCTCCAAACTTAAATTAATTAAAAAATAATAGTTGATATTTTCGTATAATTCAATGATTGATTTGAGTATTTACAAAATTTGTTCATGAATCACAATACATATTAAACCAAAATTTAGGGATATGAACCATTTAAGTTATTATCATAGATAATTTGACCACTTGATTAATAGTGACAGCTCCACGTTCTTGATATAATTTGGAGATGGCTAGACACATTATACATCACAACAACATATAAGAAAAAAGCAAATAAATACTCTTAATTGGTGAGGTTAGTTTATTGACTTATACATCAAATTACATTCATATTTGTTTGTTATCAATTGATGTTGATAAATTAGATTAGATGAAATGGTTAAGTACTTTTTCAATCACTATAAAATAACATGCCTGATTAATGTTAAGAGAAGTGAGACAAATTCTTTAAAAATTGTGATAAATGAAGGGTAAATCATCAAACTCATACGTTCCTTAATTATTTATTGTCATTTAATTCAGTAATTTGATGTTAAAATTTTATCTTAAAATATACTAATTTAAAAATTTTGTAATAAAAAAATAATTTACGATGATTCATTACAAATATATCAATTTGGATTTTTCCAGCTAGTGATGGTGTGGAGGGTCCGGGCGACGGAGACATAAAGAGACGAGAGGGGCGAGGGAGATCGGGCCAGCATGGAGACACCGGAGGCGGGACGATGGCTGGGAGAAGGGGTTGAAGAGTGGGGCGAGGAAGATGAAGAAGAGGAGGAAGAGGCGGTGATGACAAGGAGTGAAATTAGTTGGCAGGTGAGGTGAAGTGATTGACGATGACATTTGAGGACAATACATCTACTTGCGTCTAACGATCATAGGGAATGAGGCTTACTGCTGGCTTGGCTTAGGTTAGGATCATTAGGTTTACTTTTACGAAATTAAAAAAAATTGAATAAAAAGGATGTCGCATCATCATTTCAAAAATTGAGGTCTTCGATTGAATGAAAAAACGTACTAGGTACTCAATTGCAAAAAAAGAATAAAGTTTAAGCACGTGCGACACCATTACCCTTAACATTTTTATATGTTACACTTATATATGTATATACTTTATTATATGAATAAATAGATAAAGATGATCAAATTTCAAATCATAAGTACATCGCTATATTCCAGTTCAATTCAAGTTTTGATTCCACTATATTGACCGATCAAGACAAGTTGAGTCGAGCTCCACTTTACCGAAACTTTATTCCAGTTGAACTAGAGTTAAAACAATCAAAGCTCGATTTACCTCGAGCTCGAGCAGAGTATCAAGCCTTGAAGATTGGTTTCTAGTTGAGCTCGAGCATTTAACTGTGTATTGACTTGACTTGATTGTGCCCCAAGATCAAACATATCTCCAATCATGCAAGAAGATATCGATTTTAACCCCACCCATCTCCACCGATGCCGCCCCCGCCAATGCCACGCTGCTGCCCTAACCACCTACGTCGCCCGGCAAACATGTGGTAATAGAGACAGTCGCGAAGTCGGGAGCGGTGAGCACTATTTATTGGATACAAGTTCAGCAGCTTTCTAAGCTGCAATTACAACACATCTGGAACTAAAGAAAACCATGAGTTTTAGACATTTTGCATGGGAACAAACTTCAGATTGATTACTCTTCACAACTTTAATTGATCTATCGCAGGAACCCCGTCAAGACCTTTTGAGTATACATATTTGACATAGTCTTTTGCAGTCGTTTCTCGATAGACCGGAGGGTTCTGTTCCGACAACAGCTCCTTGATCGGCCCATACTTTCTGGGAGAATCCTCTTGCCCGAAATGCGTTCTGAAGAAACAGGCCACCGAGATTCTTGGTCCCACGTTCTTCGCCAGTACTCTGTGATAGACGCTTTTGTACTTACCATTGGTGATTAGCTGCACAAAAGATTAGCCAAATCAATTAGCCAAGCAATCTTCTCTCTGAGAATATCAAATGAACAGATGCAATAGATTACTGAAGACTGCACATTCAAGAACGAGTCGCGGAATGATATAGCTCCATCATTTGAGCCATCAAGAAGATTGCATTAGTACAAGCACCTTGCGTCATGGATCTGAAACCCCACTTATCATGAAATGAGCTCAGATATACTGATCCAGTATGTCACAAAATTGCCAAACTAAACTTGCCTGAACATTTCCTACTCCTACCTACAGGCATAAGCAAGGAGTGTAATACCAGCATGCCAACATCATTGAAAAGACCAAAGTTGAACTCTTAACTTAATTTCAAGCAGCCAACAAAAAAAATCTTCTAACAGCAACATATGAAGAATGGACAGTTTTCCAGCATATCTCACATCCGCATGCCTCCTTCAGCAAAAAGAACCATTCTGTTGAAGGGATAGAACATTTTTTTGGACCTTCATTGTCCATAACTTTCAGAAAAAATACTCCCAAACCACTCTTCGCACAAAGGACAAAGTCCTCTTACTCCTACTGTTGTCACACATCAGAGAATTTTATGAAACTCGATAAATGCTGTGATTGGCACAAGCAATGAACTATTTTCTGGTTTTTCTCAAGTGTTTTGGAAATATCAAGCAATTCATATTCGGTTCTTGGATATCTTAGTCCATATAAATCTCATAAATGTGAAGGCCGAAAGATAGCGGATTAGCACAGGTCATCAGATGCTATGAAAAGCAATTGATCACAAGGGAGTTGAATTGTTGCTGTCGAGCAGTCGCCATCATGCCATAATATTGGAAGGAGTATATGCAAACAATCAAACACAGGAAGCCCATTAAGTAAAGAACCATGTCGAACTGGCTCACCTGCAACATGTCACCCAGGTTCACCACGAGAGCACCGTGAACGGGGTTAACATTTACCCAGTGATTTTCATGAAGGACTTGCAGGCCGCCGATCTGGTCTTGCAATACCACCGTGAGGAAGGCGCTATCCGTGTGCTTGCTCAGACCTTGAGTCAAGTCCGGCTCAGGACATATCGGATAATAGTGTCCGATGAAGTACAGTCCTTCGGCGCAGCCCATATCTTCGAGATGCTTGGGATTCAATCCCAGAGCTTCCGATATCAGTTCGAAGATGGTATGCCCTAGTTTCGTCAGTTGATTTGAATATTCCATTATTATATCTCTGCAAGCAGAGCAGGTGGAAAATTGGATCATACATCTTACATTCACACATGTCGCAGTATGAAGCGCCGGCATTTTGGCGAACAGGTTACCTGCAAACTTGGGGAAGCTCTTCTGGACTCGGAGGGTGAGGAGCCATGGCGCAACACAGCGAATCCCTCCAATTCGTGACCGGCGCTCTGTAGAAATCGAAGTTGGTGTTGTAAATCACCTTCTTCGACTCATCTCTAGAATACAGCTCCATCTTGACCTCGCTCTCCTGGTCGTGAAACCTCCTCACGCCGTCGATGATCCCGCTCAGGACGCCGTCTCCGATCCCGTGGTTCACCACCTGGAAGAAGCCCCAATCCTCGCACGCCCGGCCGATTCCGCGGACTATCTCCTCACGCTCGCCGGAATCTCCACGAACTCCTTCCAAGTCCACGATCGGGATGCTGAACCTTGTCTCGGCGGGGTCAGAGCAGTCGGGCGATCGAGGCCGGCGGTCGACGAAGATGCGAGGGAGCTTGGAGACTCCGGAATCAACGAGGCCCTTCACGCCCATCCTCGAGGTGTCGAAGGCTTTCAATTCGCGCTCGCGGTCGTATCCGGGCTCTGCTCGGTCGGGGGCGTCGTCGGAGCTGGTCGGCGCCATGTCGGCCGGCGAAAGTTCGTGAGCAACGGCGATGTTATGTGGAAGGAGCTTGGTTATCGGTTGCAGGAGGTGGTGAAATGGGAAGAGATTTGGATGCACTGCAGCGCAGATGACATTGGAGACGACGGTGACCACCACCACATTTTTAAAATGCGGTTGGGCCCAACGGTCACGGTCGCTACCGACACGGCAGCGCAGAGGCCGTTGGAGACGAGGACGGTTGGCGGGGCCGTTTGGGGCCGACCACAATAAATAAAAAAATGAATTAATTCTATATATCAGAGGCCGTCTCTCTCTAAAGAAATCCCTCGCTATTTCAATCTTGAAATGGACCATAATCGCTATCTCGCCCGTTTTTTTCTGGAAAAAAGTAAGGCACTTCGACTTCTTCACTGACCTGGCTATGGAAGAACTTTTTATTGCTCAATGGAATGACTTGATTGGATTAATTTGATAAGATTTTAGATTTGATCTCAAACTCTCTCTCTTCTCGATCTGACACTCTCAGATCTTGCTCTTTCGGATCTCTATTCCCCCTTTTTTCTCTCTCTTCCGCCTCTAGATCGCCCTCTCTCCCAAGCCAAGCTCATGGCCGCCCTACTTATAGGCGATGAGCTCGGTCCACGGAGGTGTTCCGACCAGCGGTCTTTGGCAAGTCGACCGGCCTCCTCCTGTAGCAGGCCTAGCCCTGCTCTGCTCCTTAGCTCGGCGGGCGTTGAAGCACGTTCCATCCATCCGCGTTTCTCGCCGGCTTCTGCGTTGCTTCGGTTGGCGCCTGTGAGATGTCCCCTCCGTTGCCGGTCTACCCTCCTCTCTCAGCATTAGGTGTGCTGCACGCGGGAGCTCAGGGGGAAGGAGGAAGGGGGAAGGAGGAAGGGAAAGGAGGAGGGGGCTGGGCCAAGGGAGAGCAAGGGGGAATGGGCCTTGGGCCCACGTGGGGAAGAAAGGAGAAGGAAAGATGGCTAGGGCCTCGTGGGCCATCTCTCTCTTTGTTTTTTTAAATAATATATATTTATTTTAAATTTTTATTTATCCAAAATAGGTTAAAATAAAGTAAAAATAAAATTTATTAGATGCAAACAGTATTGATGCCTATACGGTGCGATTTTTTTTTTTTTAATTAGAGCCAAATTTATCCTTAATTTTTAATGAAATTTTTATCATAAATATTTTATCAAAATTTTGTGTCAACACTATTGGCTAATATAGATGAAGACCTAGTCAATAGGGTCAACTTGGTCACCTTTGCCACAAGCATTAAGTGTGATCACAATTAGATATTGTTGGAAAATTACTTTGAAATTGTAAAAACAAAATTAAATTTGAGGTGGGATATCATTTTTTTTTTAAATAATTATTTGTCTCACAATAGGGGATTCTTCCACCATCTTTGTCCTAACAGCAGATTCTATGGCATCTTCTTCTCCTCTTGCGCCTTAAAATGCTATTGCTAATTTTGCCAATTCAATTGCTACGAAAAGAGCTCCTTGCTTTGATTGGACAAGGATATCTAAACAGTATTCATTGACTTCCTCCCCTGACTCTACGATACAACAAAGTTTCGATTAAAAATATTATATAGCAATTTTAGCATTTCTTTAAAGTCTTTCAAGGGAAACAATTGAATGATGACTATATATTTTAGGAAAGAAAACTTGAAAAGACTTAACTTTATTAATTTCAAAACCAACGTATATATCTACATCTTAATGAATAAAGGCAACCCTTCGGAAAAGATTGCAAAGCAAACAAGGTACATTCCTGAATGTTATCTTGAAAAGACATATTAAAATTTGAAATATAATAATAATAATAATGATAATAATAATAATGATGATGATAATAATAATAAAATAATAATAATAATAATAATAATAATCAATCAATCAATCAATAACTTATTTATTTATTTCATTTTATAATTCTCGATTTTATAACTTTTAAAAATACCAATTGAACAAATACAACTTTTTGACTAATAAATACCGATTGATTTTCACTAGCTCTCCTCTTGAAAGTATAGTTCTTTAATTTGAGTATCTGGCCACTTTGTGAATGACTAGGTAATTGAAAAGTCCACATCACCCCAACTAAGTTGGAGGGGACATGGATGGTCTAACTTGTTTGTCTATAGATGCATTTTGATAGAACTACTTTCAATTGTGTTAATGACATAATGCCATGTACAAAGAAGAAAAATGAACAAAAAAAAAAAACTACAATGATCTTTATCCTTGGTGATAGTTTAATTGAAGGAAAATTTGAATAATTAAAGCAAACTATTATCGAGTTTGCACAAACTCCATGGCCAATAATATTGGTTCTCATACAAAGTTAGAAATAAAAGACGAAAGGAAATTGGATGTTACATTATTGAAAAAAAGTATTACACTGAAGGGGATATTTTACATCCAGACCATATGCACAATGAAAAACGTAATCTAACAAAGAAACGAGCTAAGCTATCAAGAAATTGTAGGATGCTTTGTATTTACTCGTGCCCTTTGTTGGTCTGCCAAAAAATATTTTATACATGAATAAAATCAGACATCACTAGAAAGCAATACAAGATCAAGTTGTGCTCAATATATGGAAGAAAGTCTACAAGATATTAAGCAAAACAGATCCCAGTTTAGCCTTTCTAAAATGCGCTTAATATCTACAAAACTTCATGAAATGCATGCCTATGCCATGTGATGAATCCGTTTATTCTTTCTATAATTCGCAAGAGGGAACAGGAAAAGTACGGTGGGACTATATTAGTAGAGGGTGGACCTCTTCATTAAAATCGAGTCATTCCTTAAATTTAATGTCTTGCCTATTAACTTGTCTCGAGAAAAGTGGGTCCAAATTATGTGATTTTATTGGCTTAAACACTACTTATTTACCTTGGAACTTGTTAGAATCTTTGATTTAAGATTCTAAACTTAGAGATGGGAGCAAATTATGCATGTGTAAAGAACATATAAATTCCATAGATAATTATATGAAAATATTCTTACCATCTCCTCTCATGTGTAAGTTGGATTAAAAATGATAAGTGAAACTTAATAAATGGAGGGTCAAGCATACAAAAAGATTGGGGTAAAGTAAATTGGGGTTGAGCTTAACTCCGATATCATGTTAGAATGTTTAATCCATAAAATTCAAGCACTTATAGTTGGAGAGATATTTTAATCAAGCAATGGTCATTTGCCACTATGAAGTTATTAGTTATATGCATGTCAATTGGACCATATCGATTTGACAACATATCAATAATTACAAATGCCAACCTTACATTTATGCACGGCAAAAGAAAAAGAAAGAAAACCTTTGACTTATTCTTTCGACCAAAGAAAAGAAAAACTTATGGTTTATGATTTATGCTCGTCCTTTTGTTAGTTTTTGGCTATTAAAGACGTTAAAGATAATAACTTTACTCTGCATTTCAGCATGAGTTTGAATCTTGAGTGATGAAAAAAGAAAAGCGAAAAAGGCAAATTTCTTAAATATATCGATTCATGTCAATTTGGTACTACACAAGTATTATATCTTGTATGTCTCATAGGTTGAAAATATAGGACAATCAATGTGTGTGCTTGTGTAGAGTGACAAGGAAAATGGCAAAAGTTGACTCAATGGAATAGGAAATATACAATGATTGCTAAAGGGAAAATCGGAATTTTTTTACCTAACACCTGTACTTCAGAAAAATTAAGGGTGCTTTCAAAGTGATTTATTTCTTGAGAGCACTGTGTCATGTAAGCATTTCTTCTTCTTTTTTCCTTTCTTTTTTCAAATTTTTAATATTTTAACAAATAATAGAGAATTTGAAAATTTGTCTTTTTCATGGTAAAAATTTTACTTAGCAAACATAAAATATCATGTATGATAAGAAGGGTTCCTAATTTTAACATAACAATTTTTGCTTATTTAAATTTAAAGTATATAATATCGAATCCCATTAAATTTAAGTTATAATAACATAAAAATTAATTTCACACGGAAAAAGTAATTTAAGTTAGACAGAGGCAACCGATTTCACATGGAAAAAGTAAGGTTAATTAGAAGTATATTTTATTATGAACTTTTCTAATATAAATTTATCATTAACTTTCCCTAATTTTTTTTTTCCTTTTTTTTCAGAACTTTCCTATTTCGAACTCGAAATACTACTTAAAAAGATGACCGTTGCGAGCGTCTCCCTCCCCTAACCCGATCGTCTTTCCTCTGCTCCGCATACCCTTCCAGTCTCTCTCCCTCCCGTTCGTTCTCTCTCGCGTGACGGGCCTCTGCGAAATCCTCTTCTTTCGTTCTGATTTCTCGTTTGATTGTTGATGGGCATGATGATGATTTCTTTCTTGTGTTGTGAAGCATCTGGTTGCAGAAACATGTTTTCTTGTGTTGCGGAGATTCGTGAGGGTTTCGCTTGGTCTCTTTTTGGGACGATGACAATGGTTGATCGGGATTATTTGGTTTAAGCTCGTCTTTTTATCGTCTATTTGATTCCTCGACCAGTCGATCTTTGCATTATTGTTTTGTCTGGCTGGTTCGAAATTTTTTTGTCATTCCGGAGATTTGGCAGTGGCCTTTTTCCTCTTCGTTTGGGGGATGTTCTCAATTACATTACTGAAATTTTCTCATCAAGATAGTTACTGAAATTTTGTCATTACCCTGTCCCAGCATCTCCTAAGCCTGACGCTAAAGATGTCTTCATGGATGAAGACGAAGCACCTGTAACACCTGATAATGAAGTAAAAGATGAGCCTGGACAGAATTTAAGAATTTGGTAATAATAAAGGTCCTGTTAATGAGGATAAGGAGGAAGTTGTTCTGGTTGAGACAATTCATGAAGAAGCTGCAGTGGGGAAAGGGCTGTCAGTTGCCCCAAAGCTGCGCAGGAAACGGGGAACACTTCAAGAAACTGTTGAGTGGGGTGGTAGAAACATGGATAAAAAGAAAAACAAGCTCGTAGTCATTGCAGAAGATGATGGACAGAAAGTGATCCGCATTGAAAGGACATATGAATTTGGCCGAATGGTAAGTTTTTTGAAAGAAAAAAAATATTAGATATGATAAAATAGTCTTGCAATACTGAATTGTCCATTATAATTTTTTCTAGTATGACAAAGAAAAGCCAATTCATTACTTTGATGTTTTTTACCAGTCTTCTTGTTTCGATTGTTTTGTAATAGTTAACCCAAAAGGAATCTTTCCAATTGCTTTCCCATAAATTTCATGGAAAAGGGCTTGGCAAATTGAAGCAAGAGAAGTGCATGAAGCAATACCAAGAGGAATTGAAGTTGAAGCAGATGAAGAATTCAGACATGCCTTCTTTGTTTGTAGAGAGGATGAGGGAAGCTCAAGCTCAAATGAATACACATTATCTCGTGCTTAGTGGTAATGATAATCCAGGGTATGTTTTCCTGTGTTAAAAAATCAAGTTGTTATATCTTTACTCATTGGCAATTAAGTACATAGCATTTTAGATTAACCTGACTTTATAAGATGTCAATGTGGAGTGTCTTGTTTCATGACCAAAGTGCTTGATTGTCTTTTTGCAGACACAGTTTAACGTCCTTCTTTCAAACAATCTATTGCCATAGTCCCATGGCCATCTATCTTTCGTTCCTCTCCTCAAATAGTACTACATTCCTCACCAATGCCTTTTCATTCCTCCTTCAGATTTTCTATTTATCTCACATTTCCAGAGCTGGGCTCTATCAAGGATATGTTTCTGTTTGCTTATAGCTCCATGTATCATTGCCAGGATAACTCTTTCCGGATTATATTTCCCTTTCCCTAGACATTTTGAGAGGAATCTTCAGTTCCTAGACTTGTGAATTTGTGAACTTATAAATCATAGCCAATGACCATACATCATAGATCAGCCTATACCTACAGATGTCTCTCATGGCACCTTAATGGAAATTTGAGTGGTCTGACTTGCTTGATTGATGATAAACAATGTATTTCTAAGAAGACAATCGGACACCATCTGAAAAGTGTGCTTATACTTCATACGATGTCTATTTACCATCATAATTGAATGATAAAATAATGATTATTTTTTTGTTACTTTTTGCCTATTTATTTAATTGACTTTTTTTCTTCTGGGTTGTTTCGGGTCAAAACAGTGATCCAAGGAGTGGTTTTGCCACCATTGAGAAAGATCCTGGGAATTTAACGCCCATGCTTGGAGATAGGAAGGTCGATGTCTACCCAAGTTTGAATGAAGGATTACTCTTATTTTGTTGCAACAAAAAAATTGGCTTTTTTTTTTTTTTTTTTTTTTTTTTCGCACCATAATCTTTGACGCCAATTATCACGTTGCATCTTAGGTGCAAAGTTTTCTGTGTATGTGGCACCGCCGGTCTATACTTTTTACACCACTTAGAATAATTTCTATTAGTATTTGCCGCCATCTAATCATTTTTGTACTTCTGCTTCCAGATACATTTTAGACTAAAGTCACTAGACTTTTATAAGAAAAGCAAGGTTTTAGGCATCACAATTGTAGTGATATTCTTATCAAGCTGGGTTCATCAAATGGTTTTAGGCCTTTTCTCGTCTACTTTTGTTTTCTTTCACTTGGGATTATTTTTTGTCCTGGCTTTTAAAGCACCTGCCCTCGGTTCATACTTTGTAGGTTCTGATGTTTGGCTGTATTCTAGGTTGAGCATTTCTTGGGGATAAAGCTGAAGCCTGGGCCTAGTAACTTGGGAGCACCAAAGAAGCTGAAAACTTGGAAGTGTTGTCGACAGGTCTTCTATTACTTGTTGAGTTGGGAGCAACTTACTTTTGGGGCTAGAAGTAACTTCAGGCTCTGGGTGTCAATTGCAGCATGACATTACATTGCTCTTCGAAAGTAACTTCGTTTGGAAGTGTTTGGTTTAGCTCCTCCTCTGATTGCTTATGGGTTTTCAAACAATTGATTTTTTTCTGTTTAATAGTTTTATCACCTGCTTCTGGATTCCTTTTTATTTGATGAATTTGCAGTGGATTCTTTTCCCTTGGAGTGTATTGCTTGTCTGAGGATGTTGTCTAAGGACCATGAATGGTGATACTGGTCAGTTTGTTTCACAGAACAAAGCTTTGGAGCTTTTCGTAGGATTGAGGATGTGTTTTGCTGTCTTTCTTTGGCAGAGATGTTGAACTAGTAGTCTTTGATCACATCTTAGACCAGCCATTGACTGAATCTGATAACCTTCTTGGCATTTATTGGTTTTGATTGAAATTTGTTTTTAAGTTTTTTTAACATTGGGTAATGATCATGGTCCAGTACCAATTCTTTTACAGGTTGCATTTTGCGGGGCTCGAGAAGTGGTGATTTGTTGTGTTATCTTTGTGATGTTGAGTTGATGATCTCTAACAAACAGATAAAGCTACCGCTTTTCGAGATAGTTACTGGTTTGAATGGAGTTTGTTCTTCAGTCCTGTTATTTTCTGATCCATGTGAAAACCTATTCTCATTCCTTCGGAGGTCATAGTTAACTGTCATGGTTCTTTATGCAACGTGTATGCTTACTTCAGATCTTTGCCGTTGAAAATCTGAAGCCGGTGTCTTTTCTAGAAATAGTACCTCCCTTGTTTCCTCATCCTTTATTCTCATGCTGCATCTTTAATTGTGCATATAATTCCTCTCTTGTTTGCTCTTTGCTCGACATCCCTCGCTGAGTACTCTGTAGAGGAGACATCGTTCCTGAACCACGATCATGATCCTTCTTCTTTGCCTTCTGTTTCTCATATTTTGTATGTTTTTTTTAGACAAGTGAAATTGAATTAGCAGAACATTTTCCTGCAGGGTATAAAACTTGGTTTGATATTTTCACACATTTGGTGAGAATGGAGTTCAGTTTTCTTCTTTTGTAAGTCTCAATTTGCTGCAATTGGGAAAAAAGCCTTCCCATTTACCGTTTTGATTCTTATCATATTTTGATTAGATGAACAACTTCTACATTACTTCTATTTTATTTTATCGACGATGAACATCATACTTGCTCAAGTGGAAAAGTCAAGCAGGAAGTTTTCACTTTTCCTTCTGATTTCTTATGATATTTCAATATTTGGATGGTGATATTTCAATAGTGGAAAAGTCGAGATGCTCTTATTTTAAAATTCTCCTGATCTAAATTTGCCTCACAAATGATTTTCTATGTCTTGGTTATTGACATTGTGAATTACTTGGCCACAAGTTTCCTTAATCCCTGCACATGGTTTCTCCAATTACTCTCCAAAACTTGTCAAGCAGTACTAATTTCTCCTCAGGAAGCTGGCATTGATAAACCTTCAAACTATATCTGCAAGAATTATGACTGGGAATTTGGATGATGGTTAAGATGTTTTTGTCACCTTTTTTACGCCTACACTTTGATTGAGATTGTATGCTGTTGTTTCTTTTGGCAGGTCATATGATATTTGAGCTATGTATGAGTTAGCTGATGTTGAATTTGAGGATAAACAATTCTTGAGACCTCGCATAGGAATTCACGCTTCCTGCACAGGATCTGTGGAGCTGTTCCTGTTTATTGTCAGTTTCTTGCTTTGTTGAGCAAATTTTTGCAATTTTATATATTAGGACAACTACGACAATTGTGATTGGCAGAACATAAATCAAGCATAATTGGGCAGATCTTGGACAAACTATGACAGGGGGATGGTGACAGCAAATCCATCATAAGTATGTTTCTTGGCAGATTTGAGGTCCTGTCTACATGATCTTGCATCTTCCTAGCTCCTCCTATTCTTAGTTATGTTAAATTGTTGTTGATAGTCTTATTATTAAAAAGATTTCAATTGACTCTTGATGATTCTGTTGCTTGTACATCTATACGTTTTTGGTGGAACTTTTACATAGGCACGGACTTTGATGTTCTATGGCTGGTCTGTTTATTCCTTTTCTCTCCAAGGGAATTTGACTTTGACTTTGCTAAAAAGAAAAAGAAATTTTGCTTATGCTATCTTTCTTGGGAAAAAGTGATTCACCAACTTAGTGTGGGAGAAGCAAGTTGTTACCTTGTATAATTCATTTTTCATGTGAATTTTAGTTTGATGGAGTTATTGAATGAAGTCTGTTTACTTTTGTTGCCTTCTCCCCCTTTTGGATTCAGATTTTAGATCTAGGTTGAGCCAAAAGTTTTGTCAGGAGCTGCAACTAAAGTTGTGCGAGCTGATCATCGCAACTGGTAACCAATGATGCAATTAAACTTTTTTTTTTTCACTCCACACTCGATTTCTTTTGTCTCTGTTTTGGTATGGAACGTTGGTTGCTCTTTTCCCCATTTTATTATGTCATAGCATTTTCTCTTGTCGGCCTAGAGATGGCTTCCCCATTGGTTGCAGAAGGATATTATTCTATTTCTCATTACCCTAACAATCTTCCTCCTATTAAATGGCTTGAATTACTTTGGTCTTCCTAACTTACAGATTTTTGTTGGTCTATTTCCTGTTACTGAATGGTGCAGAGTCTCTGTAAGTTGTACTTTGGTGGTCTGTTAGGCATATTATGAATTATGGTACTGCATCTAAATAATCCAATATAATCTCTAGTTACCAAGTTCTCTTATTGAAACTTCAATTACTGTGCATATAAAAAGATTTTATGGATGCTCTCTCATTCTTTTATTGAGAAAAGGAATGAAATCACTAGTTCGTATACTTTAGTTTATATGTTAGAAATTATATTTTGACTATGCTACAAACAATTGAGATTATGCCTTTTCTTCCAAAAAATCTTACCTGGAAACCTTGAAAACATCTAAATGAAATGTTGTACATTTGTCTATGTAAGTGCTATATCCATTCTTGCTGTTATTATCTGTTTTAAACATAGCATATCAACTTCCACTAGTGTACAAGTCTAGGTGTTTGTTATGTCTCTCTAACTCCATGTTCCACAGTTTTCCTTAGAGGTCAGGGAAGAGGGTCTTTGTGCTCGAACTATGGGAAGAGAGAAGGATCTCTTGATTTTGTTTAACTTTGTCCAGCTTGGATATTGTTAAAATAAATGAGCAGGATGCGTTTTTTTGTATAGATCTATTTCCTTTTGACCTTTTCCATTTAAGATTATTGTTTTCGACTACATTTTGTTAGGTGTTGTTGGATCATTCATTTGTTTGGTTCACTCTGTAATCACTCTCTCAGGGAGCTCTCTCTTGTGGATGCTCTTATTTTAATCTTCTCCAGATCTAAATTTACCTCAGAAACGATTTTCTATATCTTGTTTATTGCCATTGTAAATTACTTGGCCACAAGTTTCCTAGATCCCTGCATATGGATTCTTCAATTACTCTCCAAAACTTGTCAAGCAGTACCAATTTCTCTTCAGGAAGCTGGCATTGATAAACTGTCAAATATATCTGCAAGAATCATGAATGTGGGAATTTGGATGATGTGGTTGATGGTTGTGATGTTTTTGTCACCTTTTTTACGCCTACTCTTTGATTAAGATGGTATGCTATTGTTTCTTTTGGTCATATGATGTTTGAGCTATTGCATAATTTAGCTGATGTTGAATTTGAGGATAAATAGTTCTCAAGACCTCGCATAGGAGTTCCTGCACAGGATGTGTGGAGCTGTTCCTGTTCATTGTTGGTTTCTTACTTTGTCCAGCAAATTTTTGCGATATTATATATTAGGACAACTAGGATAATTGTGATTGGCGGAATATAGATCAGGCATAATTAGGCAGATCTTAGGACAAACTATAACAGGGGGATGGTGACAGCAAATCCATCGTAAGTATGGTTCCTGGCAGATTTGAGGTCCCCTCTTTAAATGATCTTGCATCTTCCTAGCTCCTCATGTTCTTAGTTGGGTTAAAGTGTTGTCGATTGTCTTATTTATTATTAAAAAGATTTCAATTGACTCTCGACGATTCTATTTCTTGTACATCCATACGTTCTTGGTAAAATTTTGACATAGGCATTATTCCTTGTTCCTTTAGGTTCTTGTCGATACAAATTTCCTTGAAGAGCATGCCTTTCAACTAGGAAAAGAGCAGTATCTATGGAAGTACGGTTACCTAAGGTGCAGTGCCTTTTACCATCTCTCATGACTGTTGTATACAGATGTCAACTGCATAATCTTTTCCCAGAATAGGATACTAGCGTCTTTGAGAAATGTTTTTAATCAGAATGCATGTCTTTTGGTTGGTGCCTGCTGTCCAAAAAACGATGCCAATGACTTTGATACGGTGGACTTTACTTGATTAAACCAAATGCTGCCTACGCTTGCTCCATCTTGGATAAGTAAATATGTTTCACCACATCCTCTAGTTTGTGCTTTTTCATAATTATTGGTGTGATCTCAATGGTGTAATCAGTAGATATATATCTTATCTGGATGGCCTTCTTTTGAAAGTCAATGTGGGTCTCCATTTAATCAATGGATGATTTCTTTATTAGATGAATTTACAGAAGTGAATTGTGTCTTTTTTGTCCATTTTACTTTATGGTATTTGTTTGTTTTCAATTATGGATAGCACTGTGATTCTTCACTAGGAACATTGATCTGGTGACTGGAGATATTATGCTTCTCCTTGCTTTGGTGCTTTGTCTGTGTTGTTCTTTACCAATTTCTAATCAGAAAATTTGTCACCTATACTGAACATATCAGGGGTGACCTCAGCTGTTTGGCAAAGTCCCTTTGTCACATTGATCATCTACAAGGTGATGATAGTTCGCAGACATCAAATGCTGGGATTGCACTTGCTTTAAACATGCATGGATTGTACACTTTGCAGTATCTTTTGGATGATGTTTGGATGTCATTCAAATAAAATTTTATGGTGGCTTATTTCTTCCCTTGGTTTTTTACATTTTTGTGGAACAAATACATTACGTGAGATGTGCACATGATGTGTTATTGTAAGTTTACTTGGTGGGATATTGTTGCAGGATGACTTATATTGGAGGTTTCAGCATAAATTTGGAAAACAGCAGGAACTATAGCAATTGAAGTCTTATTTAGAGCTTCAACTAAGTAGTGTACGATGTATGAATCCATCTATATAATGTAACTATCATTCTATATTAAGCTCTCTAGGATAAAATTCTTCAAATATTTTCTTATTGTCTCTTTCCTCATCTTTGTTGGGTCTTCCTTTGTACACACACTTCATAAAGAAGTTTGTGCTCCAATGAAATTGGTTCAAATTGTTGACAATCTTTCATGGAGCAGCATCTTTGATTTCTTACCAAGAGAATAATGCCTGTATAAATTATATTTTTTTCTTGCTAGATACTTGTATTAAAATAGTTGTACTGTCTTAACATCTGTAAAACCGATGCTAACCTGACATAGTTTCCAAGTTTATTGCAGGTTGCCAACAATTGTAATATATGGTGGACTTTGCTTGATCAAATGCTGTCTATGCTTTAAATTAAGTATTTTAATATTTTACATACCTGCTAGTTGTCCTATATTTATAAATTATTCATTGGTGCAATCTTGTTTCCCAGAATGTGCCACTCAGTAAAAGTGCTCCATTGGTGGCACATACTTGAAGCAATATTCCTGGTCTTATCAGGATAACTCTTACTTTAAAAGTAGATGTGGATCTACTTGGTGAATGGATGGCTAATCTTGTTCAGTAAATTTGCAGAAAGGTGAACTAAGTTATTTGTCATGTTTAGTGTTTAATGTTCTCCTTTAAATCCAATTTGCACTTTTGTGATTTTTTTCTATCGTTAGAGATTCTTCACTAAAAACATTGAATAGGGGGCTGGGCATATTACACTCCTACTAGAAGGGTTTCCTTGAGTTGTTCAGGTCTTAAGCACCCACAGTGGTCAACCTCTTCACTGTGCTTCAAGCTCTTTTTTTCCAATTTCTACTCTGGGAATTGTCACATACGCAGAATTTTTTCAGGGTGTGATTCTTTGGCAGAATCATGTTTAGATTGGCTGGACTTGGAAGTATTTTTGATAGTACACTTTTAATTATGTGACAGCATGGTTATTAGAAATGTCATTAGATCCGGAAGTAAGTACTCTTACTTCTAGTTTCTGATACTATTGACAGCCTGTAGTAATGCTGAGCACTTCCTGTTTTTGCTATAGTAACCTAGTTCTTGTTTGAAAATGAACGTCCTAGATTAAGTTTACTACCTACCTACCTCGAATCATGCAGCCATATGAAAGCTATCTCTAATTCTGATTTCTAAGTATTTCTTCTTATTACTCATTTTCCTTCTCATTGATGTATACCTTGCATGGCTATATCGTTTGCACCATCATTAATCAAAAGAGGTAATGAAAATTGAGAACTAACCAAGATCCCAGTCAACTTATTAATATTTGTACCAATGAAGAGGTCCCGGTGTATCTTCTTTACCATTAAGAGACCTGAATTTGTTATTGGGAATTTGTCTACCTTTGGTTTTTCTTGACAGGTTGGCTAAGCATGATATTATCTCGACTGACTGTGAACTGTTGCGCCCATATGTTACTCTACTGTCTTGAGATTTAATTGAACCTTCGGATTTTGAAACATCTTTAGGACTTATATGATTATGATGATGGAGCTATCTGTAGAAGTTTGATATTTGTATTCGACTTCTTAGAATCCCTCTTTAAATTGAAGTCTGAACATAGTTCTGACTTTCTCTCTGGACGATCATCTCTTTCTTAGCAGCATGGATATGCAGAGGGTTGTCTCTCGCTGATTCTGACTTTGTTTATTTGAAGAAACTGGGACTTTCTATTTGCACGTCCCTCATCTCCAAGTTGTCTTGCTGATTTCGAATCTCTAGCCGGGTGCGTTGATTTGTGTGTTCTCGGCTCCTTCATTTCTTCATCATCGCTGACAAATTTTGAGCATTGTTGCTAATGGAATGCCAAGGATTTTGCTCTTTGTTATGTATGGAGGTGTAACTGTGCTTAACTGCAACAAGGCATTGTCAATCCGACTAACTGAACTGTTCACAGACTTTCTGCATATCCATGTTGCCAAGATTTGGACAGGTTAGTGAGGTCATGTCTCAATCTCAAGTTCACTTGACTCGGCAGAGGTGAGATTTAGAATGGTGCATGTCTTCTGTATTAGCTTATGTGCTATGATTCCTGTTTTGGATTATACTTCCAGTGTCACATTCATTTTCATATTTGAAAGGAGTTTCTATGACACAAGAAATTTTTAAATTAAAAAGTATATCATAATATCAATTAATTTGTGTTATAAAATAATAAGTAAAGTTATTACTAATTATTTGATTACATACTATATAAGAATATATAAAATTCTCAAAAAGCCTCTTAAGAAAGAGGCAACTAATTTCACATGAAAAAGTGAGGTCAATTAGAAATATAATTTAATATTAATTTCCTCAATATGATAAAGTGAGAGAAATGAGTATAATATTAAAATGTATCATATATAGTTTACATAAACAATATTTCAGAGGTATATGACTTGTATTTCGAACTCAAAAATTCATTTTTCTTCTACTAGAATTGTCAAACAGTTTCGTTTGATTTGTTATATTGCCTTTGAAGGCATGGATTTTGCAGTATACGTGTGGTCTATTGCAAGAACAGAATTGGCTCAGGTCCTAATTGAATTTGTTTGAAAGTCTTGATGTTCATCAATATTTTCTGGTTCAAGTTTCCTCTTGATCATTTTAATTAATAAAATTGCTTGCATGAAATGTATGGATTTATTTAGCTGTTGACAGGTACTTGCTCCAGTTTGAAGCAATCTCTTCAGCTAAGCGTCGTGTGAAGATGGTATAGGATTCAGTGATGAAAGAATTCAAGTTTGTCAAGTGAGTGAAAACAGCAAGTTATGATCCATTGCAATCATGTTTAGTAGAGTTGCCGAATTGTCTTCTTTGTGGAAAGGAGCCATGAGCTGACATTTGGATCCTTTTAATATGGATTGTCTACAGCTTCTAGAGAACCCTGGATATAGATCTGGTTCTATCTTTATTTACAAGGATTAAAGGAGATGCGCGGAATATGTAGTGTTCTCCTCTTGTAAGTTGGAGTCTTCTTGTTCCAAATCATGTTGTTTTTCACATCTGTCTGCAAAATTCATTGGATAAACTACAATTGAATTGTGGGTCCAAAGCGATGGGTGCTTTTGAATTGTGCTTCCAACTGTAGTTGTTGCTTTCTTGTTCATTAGGTGGCACACATTGTTGGGAGTTTAACTTTACGAACTAGAGACTGGGTCTGACTATGTTCCTTATCTCTATCAGATGGTTCTACCTTACACTTGTGATATGGGATATTGATTGCTGTTATTCACTAATATTGTGGTAGGTCAGATTATCCATGTCTACACTTGTGCTGAGAATAGATCTGGTTCTATCTTTTTCTTCAAGGATTAAAGGAGATGCGTGGAATGTGTAGTGTATCCTCTTGTAGGTTAGAGTCTTCTTGCTGCAAATCATGTTGCATTTCTCATCTGTGTCTTCAAAATTCACTGGATAAACTACTATTGAATTGTGTGTCCAAAGCTCTTTTTGACTTCTGTTTTCTTTTATCTTAGTTAACTCACCAAACCATCTAGAAGATAAGAGTCATGGAGCCTTCATTGTGGGTTGACCAGAGAAGAGCATAACCAGATCCTTTCTTGCTGCTCAAGTAGTGGTGGATGCCTTGAGATTGTGGGAAACATGTGTTGCCAAGGGAGCAATGGACTTGTTTTTGGCATCTAGACAGTAGCCATATTGTAATTCTCATTTCATAATGATTATGTGATATTTTTTTTGATCTGTGGGTGAAGGTCACACTGGCCAAACCACATAAATTTTTGTTCTTCATTTATATGCTTGTGGATGGTTTTAGGTTAGATGAAATGACAAAACAGAAAAATAAACAAGACCCTTCTTATGTAGTTGTCTGAACCAAATTAAGTGATGATCTATTGCCTTTTCTGAAAGATTCAGTTCGGGCGGTGAATGTTTCCAATATTATTGATTCTAGTTCATTCAATTTTCATCAAAGAGGATGCTATTCAGTTCTCTTTCTTTTTTAGGTCAGAATTAACTTTGTGGAGTGTCCTTCAATCTGCGATGGTTTTTTCTAGCTGGATATTAGAGGAATGATTTACTTGGACAAGATCTTTATTCTTTGGCACTTGTATCTGAGTTCAGCTGGTTTTGGAATGTCAATAATTATAGATTTTCTTCAGTCGTAGGAATTGAAAGTCTGGAAAGCATGAGGTCCGCATCAGTCCTAGCTTGCTTCTCTTCATTCTTATCTCATACATGAACTGCAATCACTGATTGGATTGCTTGTAAATTATGCATATAGTTTGTGCAGGTTTTATTCAGCATGGTGCTCTTACAATAGATACTTGGAAAATCTTAGTTTTGGTTGGCACTTCTGACTTTTTATTTATTTCTGTTAACTGATTTTGGATGGCTTCTTTGAATGTTGTAAGATATGGCTCTTCTGTGCTTTGGCAGATTAGAGCCTTTCTCTATGGGATTGGATGAAGAACTTTTCATTGGCTTGGTACTATGACTGCATGCTTTCTATTAATAATATTTTGTTTGTCTTACCTTCTTTTTCATGCATGGAACTGCTGTAAATGTTATTATTTTGCTGAATTTTTTGCTTTTGACATACTTATGTGCATATTCACTCTTTCTTGCATATGTATTGACTTGGTGTAAGTCTGTTTGAATTTAGTGTGGTAAATTTGGCCTAATTGAAGAACTTTTTCCTGCTTATTTATTGTGCTTAAATTAGATGAGATTTGATGATGTTAAGCAATGGAGATTGTAATTTTTTATGCTAAGGTAGTATTCTGGTGTGACCTATTACCACTTTTTCCTCTATATTATTTAGAATTGTGCAGGATTGGTTTTTTTGACCCCCAAACTTATTAGTTTTTTCACTGTTTTTTGCATTTACGTGAGTACTTTGCTAAGTATTTTACTAAATGTTATACTATGTAGTGTTTTTCACTTATAGTTGTTATTGTTTGATAAGTGATCTCTTCATCGTCTAAGGATGATATACAATAAAACTGGTGAGTTTGCATTGAATAATGTGTTTAGGCTTCTTGGAGGAGCGATGACCCATTATTGCAGTCCTGTTTGATTAAGTTCCTGAGTAGTTTGTGATCACTTCTTAGGATGAGTTATGGACTGAAATTGTGAAGATTTGTAGGCATTTTCTAGCTTTGATTGAAATTCATGTTCAGTTTATTATCTTTGGGGAGTGATGACACGATAATCGTCAAGATCTAATCCTCCTACAGGGGTCAGATCAGCCTGCTGCTTTTTTCTATGGGGCATAGTTGATGATCATTTGAAATTGAATGAACAACCACTTCTTGGCTTCTACGCAGTTATTGGTGGGTTGAATGAAGTTTGTGCTCAGCTTCTGTTTTTTGGTGAAGGTGAGAGTTTGGTTGGCAAATCAGGATGCTCTTTTTGATAAGTGATCCTTTGCTGGTAAGAGTTTTGCATTGAATAATGATTCTTGCAACCCATTATTGCAGTCCTGTTTGATCAGTTCCTGAGTTTTGTGATCACTTCTTAGGATGAGTTATGGACTGAAATTGTGAAGATTTGTAGGCATTTTCTAGCTTTGATTGAAATTCATGTTCAGTTTATTATCTTTGGGGAGTGATGACACGATAATCGTCAAGATCTAATCCTCCTACAGGGGTCAGATCAGCCTGCTGCTTTTTTCTATGGGGCATAGTTGATGATCATTTGAAATTGAATGAACAACCACTTCTTGGCTTCTACGCAGTTATTGGTGGGTTGAATGAAGTTTGTGCTCAGCTTCTGTTTTTTGGTGAAGGTGAGACGGCCAGGGCTCTTTTTCCTTTGCTGGTAAGAGTTTGGTTGATGCAAATCTCTTCAGATTTGATGTGGAAGTACATGGGCATGGGTATTTCTTCATTTACCAATTTGATCTACATGCTTTGTTTATTCCATGGAATTTTTCCAAGGTTTTGCCTCTCCAAGATTTTGCCATGGTTATAGGCATGAATTGAAAGTCTGGAAAGCATGAGGTCCTCATTAGTCCTGGCTTGCTTCTCTTCATTCTTATCTCATATGTGAACTGCAAACACTGATCGGATCACTTGAAATTCATGCAGGTATTTTGTGTAGACTTTATTCATTATAGTGCTCTTACAATACATACTTGGAAAATCTTAGTTTTGGTTGGCAGTTCTGACTTTTCATTTATTTCTTCTGTTAACTGATTTAGGATTGGCTCTTTTGAATGTTGCAAGATATAGCTCTTCTGTGCTTTGGTAGATTAGAGCCTTTCTTTATTGGATTGGTTGAAGAAAATTTCATTGGCTTGGTACTATTTTCTATAAATGATATTTTGTTTGTCTTACCTTTTTTTTCCTTTCATGGAACTATTGTGAATGTTA
Organism: Corymbia maculata; assembly: GCA_014182735.1. Classification (NCBI taxonomy): domain Eukaryota; kingdom Viridiplantae; phylum Streptophyta; class Magnoliopsida; order Myrtales; family Myrtaceae; genus Corymbia; species Corymbia maculata. Next base: position 26,945,688 of record CM024689.1, read on the forward strand.
TTCTTTCACTGAATTTTTGCATATTTACACAGAAATACATTTCTTGCATAGGTAATGACTTAGTGTAAGTCTATTTGAATTTAGTCTGGTAAATGTGGCTTAATTGAAGAACTTTTATCTGGTTATTTTATTGTACTTAAATTAGATGAGACTTGATGTTGCATATGTATAGTTCTCGCTAATTATTGTGCTTAAATACATTTCTTGCATATGTATTGTTCTGGCTGGATGGTAAGTTTTTACGCTGAGGTAGTATACTGGTGTGAACTACTGCCAATTTTCCCCCATATATTTAGAACTGTGTAGGATAGTTTTTTTTTTTTCCCAAACTTATTAGCTTTTCACACTGTCTTTTTGCATTTACCTGAGTGCTTTGCTTTACTAAATGTTGTAATACATAGTGTTTTTCACTTATAGTCAGTGTTGTTTGATAAGTGGTCTCTTCATCGTCTAAGGATAATAAATACAATAAAATTGGTTAGTTTGCATTGCATAATGTGTTTAGGCTTCTTGGAAGAGTGATGACCCATTTTTGCAGTCCTGTTTGGTTGAGTTGCTGAGTAGTCTTTGATCATTTCTTCATAATGGGCCGTGGACTGAAATTATGAAGATTTCTAGGCATTTTCTAGCTTTAACTGAAATTCATTTTTAGTTTATTATCTTTGGGGATTATTGACAAGTTCTAATCCTATAGGGGTCGAGTTAGCTAGGTTAGAAATGTGGTGATCTACTGCTTTTTTACTGCGGGGCTCAGTTGATGATGACATGATTATCATCAACTTCTAATCCTACAGGGGTTGAATTAGCCAAGTTAGAAATATGGTGATCTACTACTTTTTTACTATGGGGCTCAGTTGATTATGACATGATTATTGTCAAGTTTTAATCCTAAAGGGGTCAGATAAGCCAGGTTAGAAATGTGGTGGATCTATTACTTTTCTCTGTGGGGCTCAGTTGATCATGGGTTGAAATTGGATAAGCAGCCACTTCTTGGCTTCTGGGCAGTTATTGGTTTGAATGAAGTTTGTTCTCAGATTGATCTGGGCTCTTTTTCCTTGGCTTGAAAGAGTTCTTTCGATGCAAATCCCTTGAGATTCAATGTAATCTTACATTCGTGTTGTATCACTCCCCTTTTTTCTTCCCAAATAAGATCTTTCAATCCACCTTTTGACAAAGTCCCGTTGGCCAGCTTGATCCCTTCCCCATCAATAATATGATATAAGCAGCTTTCCTTGATGCTGACTTTGATAAGCTTTATGCCCCTGGACTTTTTTGCACGGGTTAGTTCCTTTCTTAATTGCTCTTGAGCTTCAACTGCCCTACCTAGAAAGCCTTTTCTGGCACAGTACTACGAGCTAGATGGGCGCTTTTTGGAATTTCTTTTCTCAGGTTAGGTCTTGACTCTTTTTTCCTTAGCCAACTATTAGGGGTCCGTTGGATTCTCATGGACAGCCCTAACGTTTGAGCTAAAAATGGCACCATATGGGACCAACTACCTCCTCTCATCGTCTCAACACTACCAATCTATTTCCTTCTTTTAGCTTGATGATTCTCCTTGATAATCATTGTTATTTCTCTTTTTTTTGTTTTCTCAGAAGGAATCATAAATGATGAAGGTATTGGGTGCGTTGCATAATCCAAAAGGCATAAGCAACCATTCGTAAAATCCATCCTTTGTTTTAAATGCAGTCTTCCATTCATCTCCTAGACGAATACCAATTTGGCTTGAGATGAGATCATGGTAAACCTTTTCTGCTATGGAAAGATAGAGCACTGCTCAAAAATGTTAAAAGTGAAATCCTTCTGCTGTTGGAAGAGAGAGTAAAACCAAGTATTCTTCATTAGTGGCTGGAACAAGATATTGGTAAAACTTGGAGGCTTGAACGAACTTCTCAATGTTCGAAGATCTTTGGGGACTAATAAATTGCTTTGCTTTTCGAGAGAAGGTATATATAAGAGGTTGTACATATATAGGGATATTAGCAATTGGGACCTTTTCTTATTCAGGCAAATATTCATTTCATAGAGATAATCCACTTTTAAAAATCCTTTTCTTTCACTGCTTCCCTCTCGAACCAGTCAAGTTACTTGCGCACCTTTCAATCTTGAAACCTCTCTTCCAAGAAAACGCCTGAGCTCCCCAAGTTCCTTTATTTGGAAGCGTACTAATAAATTTTCCTTTGTTCGTCGAATTTCTTGTTAGTCATTACCGGTGATGATAAGATCATCCACATATATCAACATTATGTCTAGCTTGCCTTCTCGAGCTTCTCAAATAGGTTGAAATCCGTAGGCGCCATTAAATATCAACTTTGAATTCAAATTCCAAATAAAGCCATCTTACTGCCCTTGGTGCTTGCTTTAACCTGTATAGAGCTTTTATCAATTTACACATGTAATTAGGGTGAGCTTTACTCTCGAACCCTTGTGGTTGCTCCATGTAAATCTCTCGATCTAATTCTCCATGTAAAAAAGCATTCTTCACATCCATTTGCCATAACTTTGAGGACTTGCTTGCTGTAAGTGCTAGCAAGACACGTGAGCCTTATCCCTTTTGTCAAGCTCCTCTTTCTTTGAGTGCTTCTATTGGTAATTGTTTGTGTTTAATCATTAACTCTCTTCCATCGTAAGGATTTTTTTTACGAGTGTTTAAGCTTTTGGTTTGTATGTAACTTAATCTCAGGTTATTTCGTGTCTTTTTTGTTGAAGCCATGTGATTCCAATTTTTTTACCCCTAACGACAGAGTAGTACATGTCTTTCCCTGACAGGTAGATGAAGAAGACAAATGCTTTGGGAGGGGTACAGGTGGAGGGGAGGACCGACCGTTGAGGCCGAAGAAGGCATGAGTGGCCGACCCCACCTCCTTGCTCTACGGTGAAATGGTAGTCCAGCGACGTCTCCTGCAATCCTTGTCAACAGGCACTTGTCCGCGTTCACTGCCAGCAAGAATCCCACGACACAATAGACCCACCAAACCTCATCAAACACATGCAAAAATCTCCAAATAATTGCAAATTATTGCGAATTATTGCGAAATCAATCACAAATTGAATGAAATCGATGGTCAATGCGGGGTCAGGTTGCATAATTGCATCTGAAAAGCCATCTATAACGATGGGCCACTAAGGGCGCGAATGATAACATTTCTGTTTCAGAAATCATTTCTGGAACAGAAATAGATTTTTCTATTTCTACTTCTGGATGAGTTTCTGGACAAAAAAACGCGTTTGATAACTGAAAAAAATTTCTATTTCTGAAACAGAAATCTGTTTGATAACTGAAATTTTTTTTTATTTCTTGAAAGAGATTTTTTTCTTTTGGATTAAGTGAGTTGTTCATTCTTAAAAATTTCAAATGCTTATGAAATTAAATACAAAGTGAAAGTTGTTATATTATATTTTCTAAATTTTCACCAAAAAATTTTCAACATCCACTTGGATAGACAATTACGGCCAAACAAAATACTTATCAATGGTCTCCATACAATAGGAAATCCTCAAATACAATATCATATAACTAGAGTTAATATAGGATGTCCTCCAATACAACATCACATTACGAGAGCTACCATAGGAAATCTTTAAATACAAAATAATTAAAATACATTACAATAGTTGAAAACACAATTTCATGGAATCTCCAACATATTATAATCCCTTGCCATTTTATTGGCAATATTTTTCCTAAGCATATTCATCTCAGTTCCCTCCTCGGTTGATGTATCCCCTGTAGCCTCATCTTGTGTGGGACCAAACGGGTACTCTGGATCTCCATATAAGGAAAAGTTCTTATCCCTCCTGTCTTGATCACGGATGTAATTATGAATAGCACAACATGCAATTACAATATATGCTTGCTTTCGAATTGCAAATGAAGGCATGTGTCTCAAAATAAAGAAGTAATTTTTTAATGTCCCAAATGACCTTTCAATGACATTCCTTAGTGAAGAATGCTTATAGTTAAATAACTCTCTTGCTGTTCTTGGCCGTCTCGCTCTACCTCCGTAATCATTTAGATGATACCGTTCACCTTTAAAAGGAATTAAGAATCCCTGAGCGATGCATAACCGTAGTCCGCCACGTAGTATTTTCTTATAACAAGGTATTCATATATTGCTCATGATTTGCAAAAGGGACACAATCATAAAGAAAGTACTCCTTATAGAACAAGTAAATACCTGGTGGTGATCAAGGAAATTCCAAGTGAGGAGTCTCGAGTGCTGCTGATAGAACCCGACAATCGTTGGTAGATCCTTCCCAACCAGCATACACAAAAGTAAATTTCATATCAAATGAACATGCACACAAAACATTTTGAGTGGTAATTCCTTTTCTGCCTCTAAATGGGATTTGCTTCGACACAGGTACAGAAGCATGAACATGGGTACCATCAATAGCATCTATGCAACCCTGTCATTTTATCAAAGACTAGTATTATACAATATTATTAATAAAATAAAACTAATGGTGTAAAGAAATGTATGAAAATCTTACCTTGAAGTAAAGATTATGGTTGGGATCCATAAGAATTTCATTTGGGACAACATCAAAGGAAGGTGGTCGGATAATCTCTTTTGCTAGTTCGAGAATTGCTTTCAACACTATAGTCAAATACTTGCTGATTGTTTGTCCCGAATGTTGAAATCTCTCACATAAATTTCTATTTGAGTTTTTGTGACAAATCATAGATAAAAAGATTCCAATTTGTTCATCTACTCTTATATATCGACTATCTGCTAACCAACCTCTTGCCTTCATCAAATCACAAAGGTTAAGAAAGACGTGTCTCTCCATTCTAAAAGCTTCATATACTTTATCTGAATGTCCATGAAGAACCTCTCTATCCATTCGGGTCCTGACAATATACTATCCCTAATAGGTTCCCTTGTGTGTATTGACATATCCACTACAACTACAAATAACCATGCTATAAGTATATCGATATCAGAATCATCAAAGTCGAGTTCAACTTATTCAACTGCTGATACTTGATCACTATGGACACTACTTTCACCACCTTCCATATTACCTATAACATCACACGAAATAAGAACATAAACACAACAAATAAGTAAGGAAACATCATATGTGAATCAACAATAGCCACAAAGTTTTCATAGTTGCATCCGAAAAAAAAAAAAAAAGATTCTTAAATACATAAGTCATAAAGCGAAATCAAGCTAAAAATATTTCTAAATATCTCTTTAAAGAGATTCTAGAAGTCCGTGTCTCCTTTCAGGTAGAGAAATGATGAAAGCTTCTCTCCAAGTGGCATTAAGACATGATTGGTTCACAGCTTTGTTATAAAGATCATGTTCCAAGTTAGGCATGCCATTTAAGACAGCAACCACAGCTCCTATGGAGTAGGGGTCTATCGGTGATGGGACATCTGAGGTCACAGAGCCACTTGTTGATTGACTAGTCTTGAATTTCATCATTTTGTGAATGGCTTTACAGGCGCTGGAAACATCATATGTGCTACTCTTCCTCATCCTTTTGGAATTTGGAGTCTTATCTAACTTGTGCTTCTGACGGTCTAAAGTACTAGTCACGTTAGGCGTGAAGTCTCCATCATCAACAGGGTGTTCATCAAATTCCTCCGGATCACCTATCACATCACCACCAACATCACCGCCACCATCACCACCACCATCAACACCATTATCGTCTCCCTCCGAGGACAACACCACTTTTTCTACATTTCCTGATGCATACTCTCCAGTAGCATATGCATTACCAAATACAATACACAAATCAGGATACTGAGGAAACCCATCATTCTTAAATTTAGTCCATTCACTATTATCCTGTAATTTCACAATAATAATATATGTCAGTAATACAATCAAAACTTGCATCCACAATAAAAATGAAATGACCCAAATAAAGTGATACCTTAATGTGAGTCTCCCATACACTTTGATCCGCCACGGCAACTGTATTGTTTACATTGTCCCATCCAAATCCAGATTGTGACAAAAGCTTCTTGAAACTACCATACCGCCTCTTCGCCTTATTGACCCCGTTCTTCAACTGAACTATACTAAAGTGAAGTCCGGTCCGTTTATTGAATTCGACATGTATGTTATTCCATCCTGTTTTGTTGTAGGTACATGCAGTGCGATTTCCCTTTTTTACCTCTGCTACTAACAAACTTACAAGTTCATTAGTCAAAGGCTCAGTCCACTTTGCCATAAAAGCCTCTTTTTGGGATGCCATTTAACTTTAACTGGTTAAGCATCAAATGAGCCATATCAATTGTTGTACCCATTCAAGCAAAAAAATTTCATGTCAAGATCACATCAATGAAATATTCTATGATTATTAATAGAAAAGAATGCACGAAGAAAATTAAAATGAAACATCATCATGTAATTGTACAATTCTTAGGGAGGGTTCCAACTTTGATTGTATATTCTTTATGGATAGCTTTACAGCATTATAAGGCTAGAGTTCTTTCTTGGTTCCTTGTTCATTTGAGTGTAGGTTTTGGTTCTAGTTCCTAATTAGAATTGTAAATACAGCAATCTGAAATACTTTGGTTTTTACTCAAAATTGCTATTAGTACTCGCTTTGTGCATTTACTTGTGCCTCGCCATTGGGAATCCGTTGGCGTAGCCTAGTACAAACAAGAGGAGAATAATCCACAATCACATCTACATTAAGTTACTCTCTTTTGCCATATTTTTTTTTTTGGGCTTATTTTTAACATTTCTATTTTCAATACCAAGCGCATTAAATGAAAAACTGATGCTTGACAAAATCTTTTCTGCCATATTTCCATTCAAAACCCTGTTGTAGGAACCAACAATTGGAGTTGCATTTTTCACGCAAATTTTGTCATTAGCCGAAGCAATAGTTAAGTTCGACATATGGGACACAGCTGGACAGGGACAATATCATAACTTGGCCCCTATGTACTATCGAGGAGCAACAGCTGCAGTTGTTGTATATGACATATCAAGTGTGGTATAAATTAGTTATATTCTAGTTATTGGACAGATTATCTAGATGTTCTTAGCACTACTAATTTCATGCAACTAAAAGCAAGTCATAAACCTGCCATCATCTAACTATATATTGCCCCATGATGTTCATTTGAAAGAGTGCATCATCATTGACTCACAAACTACACCCAAAGAACCAAAACAGGACAAGCTGGATTGAGCGTGGAACGAGTACGTGGAACTAAAAAAACAAAATCGATTGGGGAAAACAAATGAGCTACACATTATGTATCATGTAACAATCTTTATGTGATTTCTTATATAAAACTTGATGCGCATCATTGCAAAATGGAATGAGTAATCAATTGAACTCTATTCAAGTACTAGTTTTTCATGTACTCCTATGTGTTTTGACGTATGTTCTTCTTATAATTAGTATATGCCTATAGTTTCGTTCAACATTAGTGAGTGGCTGGCTTTTTAGACTCTTCATATGGTACTCATTTTCATGTGTTCACAGAGGGAACGGGTAGAGAATTTTCCGCCTCCTAAGCCCAAGGCAAGCACAGCTAGACCAACTCATTATGTCTAGTTCGACCAACCACGTCCCTTTGCCACTGTTGTTGTATCGATGGTAAGGAATCGACATGCCAGCAACACGAATGGTCCACCATAGAAACTGAGTTCTATCTCCTACTCCCATCAATAGCCATCGCCCCTTGGCCTAGCCCCACCGTCTTTGTCTCCAATCGACAATGCTCTAGACTGAGGCCAAGCGACCAGATTTGGACTAAATCAACAGACTAAGTTTTGGGTGATTTCAAGTTGATGTAGACACAAAATCATGATCATGACCAAGAGCAGTGTGCAAATAGTCCAAAAGAAAGCAATGCAACGCCTCTCTCAACGCAACAATGGTCATCACAGAAACTTGACATCATAAAATTTTATCTTACAGCAATAAGCTAGAGGACCACCTAATCCCCAAAGATTTTATCAAGAAAACTCTTTCAAAAATCTACTGTCACAAATGTAACTCTTCCTTCTAATAGAGTAGTCAATTTTTTTTTTAAATTGTAAGGACAAATCAATTCACATGAAAGAGGGTTAGGCGATTGGAAGAAGAAGCATAAAAAATTGACGCGTATTCAACACAAATGAGGACATAGAGATAGAGAGAGAGTTAACGGAGATAGAAAGAGCATAGGAACTGACCGCTCCGGTTGAGATTAGCCACAGCAATTGGCGAAGACAATGAAGAAGAAGGAGCGAAGGAGTTGATTGAACCGCGTCTTGGATCGGCGATCGGCGACCACAAAAGTTGCTGCTGCTCCGCAAATCTCCCCCTTTCTGCCGAGGAAATACGCGTCGCCTACAAGAAGCTCGCCCTCTAGCGCCACGTGCACGCCTACGAGTTCCTCTCCGACCCCAAGGAGCGCGCCTGGTATGATTCTCACCGCTCACAGATCTTGTTCTCCGACCGCAGCAACTCAGTGTCGAGCTTGCTGATCCCGAATATGTTCTCGTATTTCTCAAACACCGTCTTCTCGAGGTACTCCGATTCAGGGAAGGGGTTTTACAAGGTGTACGCAGATGTGTTCGGTAAGATTTATGCGAACGAAATCAGTTTTGCGAGGAAGATGGGGTCGGGGCGTTGAAGAAGGAAAAAAAGAAGGAGGCGTTGAAGAAGGATAAAAAGAAAGAGTCAGAAATTAGGGTTTGGCAAAAGAGACGTCAAGGATAGCCTTTAGTTGAGAAGAGAGAGAAAATAATTTCTTATTTATGTTCTAGAAACAGAAAAGTAAAAAATTTTGTTTCTTATTTCTGTTCCAAACCTATTTCGGAATAGAAATCTGTTCCAGAAATAGAAAATTGAAATTGTTTTACCAAACGGATTTCTGTTCCAGAAATAAGTCTGGAATAGAAATCTATTCCAGAAATACAAACAGAATGGTTACCATGCCCAGCCTAAATAGTAACACCCCAGGGACGATGTGCGCTCGACCTAACTCTAAGTTAGCTACAAAATTTAATAGAGCCTTGTCCGGGTTAGAAGATAGAGCTTCTCACATCAGTATCAATAGACATAAGGAAAAATTTTTCTTTAATTTGTGCCCGAGTCCCTTGCATTCGGACAAAATCCAATCTAATCTGACACACTTGAGTAGGGTTTGAGCCCCCTTACCTTTTGTTTTTTCTTCATGTCGATAGGCTATCCGATGTGATCCACCTCACCGAGCCCTTAATGCACAATGGCACATTTATTTTATTTGGGTTTGAGCCCCTCCACCCTCTCATTTTTCTTAGTGTCGACGAGCGATACAGTATGGTCCACCTCAATTGAGCCCTTAACGCACAACCCCACATTTTTGTGTATTTGGGTTTGAGCTGATCTGCCCTCTTGTTTTTCTAAGTATTGGTAGGCGATACAATGTGGTCCACCTCAATTGAGCCCTCAACGCACAATCCCACATTTGTGTGTATTTGGGTTTGAGCTCTCTACCCTCTCGTTTTTCTTAGTGTCAGCAGATGATACGGTATGGTACACCTCAATTGAGCTCTTAATACACCATCCCTCATTTTTGTATATTTGGGTTTGAGCCCCTTTTGTTTCTCTTAGCGTTGGTAGGTGATACGATATAGTTCACCTCATTGAGCCCTTAATACACGACCCCACATTTATGTGTATTTGGTTTAATGCCTTTTATCCATTACTCCTTGGTCAAACCTGCAATTCCACTTTGTTAAATGGTGGAATTCGAGATGAATATGTGCATCTAAACTTAGAAACCGGATATGCCATAAAAGATGTGTGGAGGCGCTGCGAAGTACACTGACAATGCACATTGGGGCTTCGCGACGAAAAGAAATGAGCGACGTCATAAAATTACTCCAACAAGATCCACCATTATTGGATGGATCTCATTCTTCACGTGGAAGGTTTTTTCGTGGTCTATATTCATATATAACATAAAGGTAGCATGTTTTCGTGGTCTATTTTCATATAGAACATAAAGGTAGCAAACAACCATGTTGTGAGAGGTTTGACGATTACAAAGAAAGGTGTTTTCAACATGAATTTGGGGAATGGAAATGGGGATGCCACCGCTAGTGAGCTCCTTCGAGCTCAAGCCCACATATGGAACCACATATTTAGCTTCATCAACTCAATGTGCCTGAAGTGTGCCATTGATCTAGGCATACCTGACCTAATCCATCACCATGGCCGACCCATGACACTCCTTGAACTCGTCTCCGCCCTCCATATTCAACCCACCAAAGCTCACTGCATCGATCGCCTCATGCGCATCCTCATTCACTCCGGCTTCTTCGAGCTACGGGACCTTGAAGAAGCAGATGGCCAAACTGGCTATGTGCTCACCCATGCATCCTGCCTCCTCCTAAAGCCCAACCCCTCGAGTGTAGCGCCCTTTGTGTTGTTGGTACTCAGACCTTTCTCGATGGCCCCGTGGCAGTATCTGAGCGCGTGGTTGAGGGAAGGAGAAGATGTCCATTCCTCAACATTCGAGATGGCGAATGGCGTGCCTGCTTGGGACGCGTGGCGCAGTCCTGAGGTGGATGGCTTATTCGACGAGGCAATGGCGAGGGACTCGAGTCTAATGGCAAAGGCGGTGGTGGATACATGTGGGGGAGTATTCGAGGGGCTGAGCTCGGTGGTCGACGTTGGAGGTGGGACTGGGACGATGGGTAAGGCCATCACGGAGGCATTCCCGCACTTGGAGTGCACGGTGTTCGATCAGCCACATGTGGTGGATGGTTTGGTCGGAAGTGAGAGGTTGAAGTTCGTCGGAGGTGACATGTTTGTGGAGATTCCTTCGGCGGATGCAGTCTTTCTCAAGGTAAATACCATGCTTCTATGTTGCATCTCAAATGATGCAGGTAGTCATAATTTGATTTTTACAATACACGTAACTTCACTATGAAAAGAGTTTTTCCCTTTTCCATTCTGCCGTGGAGAAAAAATGTCTCCTTTTCTATGGTCTAATAGAATTTTTGTTGAGCAATGCTAGTATTCTTTTAGATTACTTTGGATTTGTATTGTGTGCATTTTATGTCTTTTTTTTAGTATACGAACTGACTTTTGTATACTTTTTAAACAGGTGTTAGGTATATTAAGATTAATTCATACAGTTAACTTACTAAGTGATGAGACAGTTTAAACAATATGTTGATTATGGCCTACATATTTATGTGACTAAAAAATAACACACGGATTTGCATGTGAAGAAAATTTTGGAAAAAAGAAGAAGATTACAATTAATAAAAGAAGAATTAGTGTGTAAGGATTTTGGTCCGTCTTTTCCAATATAATTTCAATTTTCGTGAAAGGAAATGAAAAAGATTTATGGATTCATTTACAATCATTTTGAATATAAATATAGAAAGTAAAAATTTATCGATTACCTGTCAACCATCTTAGTTGTCATGAATTAGATTTTGTCCATATTGTTATGTGTTGCCTGAATACATGTATGTGTTTTTTCATGGAATACTTTTGCAAAAAATTGAGTTTAAAGCGGCCATTGAATTTGCTTAATCAAAAGTACAGATGAATACAACTAAATTTGGTTAGATTTTTCCATATCATGAATGTATCTATGAACAACTCTCATATGAACTATAATCGCATTGGGAGTCCATCTGGCAAATCACATGGACAGTACACCATTTTGAGGCAAATCTTGGTAACCTATGCAAATGAGTGAAACGGAGAAACTCTTTCTATGGAAACTATTTTGTTTTTACATTATCATTCCAATAAGGACCTTAACCTCCAACTAGTTGACCAAAACTCGTGTGAATACAGTGGATATTGCATGACTGGAGCGATGAAAAATGCATCGAGATATTGAAGCGAAGCAAAGAAGCGGTGTCAGGTCGAGGCAAGGTTGGAAAAGTAATTATGATAGATATGGTGGTTGGAAATCAAACAGAAGATCATAGATCCACCGAAACACAGCTCTGCTTTGACATGTTGATGATGGTGAGCCTCAATGGGAAAGAAAGGAGTGAAAAGGAATGGAAAAAGCTGTTTGTTGATGCTGGCTTTAGAGGTTATAAGATAATCTCTCGCCTGGGCCTTCGATCTCTTGTTGAGATTTATCCTTGATTATATATTTGCTTATTTGATTTGCTTTATTAATCTCTGTTCTACTTTTGCAAAAGGACACCAGTTGATCAAGTAATTATCATTTCAAGCCCACGTTGGATTTCCAATATTTGTTCAAAGGCTTCAACAACCGAATATAAGTCTGATTGTATTTCCTCCTCTATTATGCTTGGCAGATTCCAATTCAACATCAGAGAATAACCAACTTGGACTTTTAACACCGAAATAGGAAATATGTAATTTCATGGCACAAATTCGAATGTCAACAAATACCATTTTGTCTCGAATTAAAATACGTTTACAGACTTAAACTCAAGATATATTTTAACAAAAGAAACTCCACTCTATAGGAGGCAATGGCATCATCATCAAGTAGATTCTCATATTGAAGAAGAAAGCAACCTACAAGTTTCTAGATCGCTTTGACGTCGATCACTGTGGAGGTGGGTGAATATCTCAACGAAGATGACGAGATACATTGAATAATTAGGAGAAGACAGTGTCGAGGTGTTGTGGTGGCGGGGACCCAAGCTTTGCGCTTTCCTATTCGTTCCATGGTGGCTCATGGCATGCTCGCACAAAGAGGACGGGGATCATCTGGGGCAATAGGCAAAGATGGAGGGACATAAATTTGGAAATGACCGTCGTTCGTACCTCTTGGCATGGACAGGAAATGACGTCAGAGGAACGTGCTCAACAACGGGCGGCGGCGGACAATGACGCTATTGTCAGAGACATGGTGGCACGGTTATTCACGTCAGCATAGCAACCGTCGACGAGACACAACGGCATTTGGTTGTGCTTTCACTTTTTAAAAAAAGAAAAATAAATTACATACATGCTTGTAAATTTCTGAAGTTGTATTTTTTTCTGATGTATTCACATTTCATTTAAGTAAAATTGTGCGGCGTAATTTTGATTAAGATTATAGTAGGTTAATTTTATTTAAGAACTTTTATATTAATTTTTATTTAACAACATTCTGTTATTTCCCACGAATTTTTTTTAATCAAACGGAAACCATTTATGAAAACATCAAGCAGCAGTGGATTTTAATACTATTATTTTTGAATTTATTAAGAATTTTATAAATTAGATAAAGAAACAAAGCCCGAGCACATTATGCTCGGGCTCTAACAATTGGTTGGCACGTCCAAAAACATATTATTGCCAAGCACTTTTAACATATGATCTAATCCTATCTAGCAATATTTGGAGGGTTTGCCGGGGCCAAATGCAGTGAGAAACTGCACAGATCAGATATGTATGACCGTCATTCCATAGTGAATGGCCCTCAAATTGGAGTGGTAGATGACTATCCTGCAGAGAATAAGCATGGTTGAGGTTTTAACATATCTGGTAAGCATGGAGTTCAGGCTACTTTCACCTCCGATTTCTTATGCTACTTTCACTTCCGATTTTTTATGGTATCCTAGTGTATGGGTGGTGACTTTCTAATTCATCAAGCATAGCTGTTGAAGATCTGTAGATCTTCATTTGTTGCATGATCCTTGGCAAATGATGATCTATCTCTAGATATTTTTAATATATAGTTCTAGATGTATCTCTATCATCGGCTCTACAAGGCTTGTTTGGAGTCAAAATTGAGATATTAATTGGGATTTCGTTTGCTTTGAAGGCACGAATAAGCATCCAGCTGGGTCTATTTCCTAAACATGTTGGTGAACTTTCTGATTGTATATACAAGGTTTATCAATCTCATTAAGTTTGGTGGCTTCCATACTATGTGAATTTATTTAGTCTTTGATGGGTGCTTGATATCATTTGGAGTGACTCACCAAGTCTATCATGTAAGGATGCTAATGTATCAAGTTGTTAAAGAATTTAAGTTCTCAAATTGGTGGGATAAGAACAGTAGGAATGTCATGACTCTTGTATGGTGCTCACTTGAGTACTATTATTTTTTTTTTCCCACTCAAAGTGTTATAAATTTGAAAAATTGATCACTTGAGTGCAAATGCTGATTTGCCAACCTAGAAAATCTGACGTGGCAATTGGTCATCCTACATGGTTTCGCTAGTACTATATGAATAATTTTTAAATATTTTTTTAATTATTATTTTTTGAATATTTTACTTTTCTCTTTTATCCCCTTTCGTTTTTTAGGGCATGTGAGGGTTATGAGGGTCACCAGTGACCCTCGTCAACTATGAAACCCTAGGTGAGGGCTGCCTCTCCTTTGGTCACAAAGGTCACTGTTGCCTCTTTAACCAAGGGTGAAGCCGCGAATCACCAGATCTAAGCAAGGTGGCCTCGCTCGCAACCACCTAGATTTGGTGAGGGCCTTCGTAGCCTCACTTGCAGCCGACGAGGGCCGCCTCACCCAGTGGGGCCATAGCTTGTTGGCCCTTAAAAGGGAAAATAAAAACAAAATTTCAAAAAATTCAAAAAATAATCCACATAGAATGATTTGCCAAAATTAGCACTCAAGCGATCAATTTTACTTCGATGTAGTACTCAATTAAGCGAAAAAAGAAGAAGTTATGATACTCAAGTAAGCGTCATAAATTATGATACTCCTACTGTTTTTCTCTTCAATTGTCGTTTAGACGTAGGTCTGGTGTGTACAAAACTTGTTAATGTCAAAAATGACCGGCCAATTCAGTGGCCAGAGTTTGCAATGTGGAAAACAGCTGTCCCAGCAGGTGTGAAAGGGTTTTGCCTACCACAGACATTTCTCGCAATACATAAACAATCAGCCTCATGGTGGCTGAAGTTTTCATGCTTCTCTTATTGGTAGCATCAAGGATATAATGCCATTTTGGCGGCACCAAATTTGACTTCCGTGAAGAGTTAAGGAGATCAGGCAATTTAGCGGCCAAGTTTGCAATGTGGAAACAACCGCAAACGGGTGGGAACGGGTTTCGCCTGCTGAAGACGATGCTTGGAATACATAAGACAGATCAGCGGTATGTGTCAGCACCAGATTTGACTTTCGTGAAGCTAGAACACACCAACGGGTTTGGCCCGAGATTCCTTGATGAAGATGACAGTGGACTGAAGGGACCCAGATGGATCTCTAGTCTGAAAGCTGGACAATGGCCATCATGAGCACCCTGGATTAGGCTTTATTTTGCTTCCTCTACCAACTCTTCCGAAATTAAATAAAGATATTAATGTAGTGTCAATTCTGTGAACAGAGGCCAGATTTGCCGAACTTTGCGGGAGTGTTCATTCCATCATGCCGTCGATGAACAATATTGATTCCTTCTTCGTTTGATGAGACTGGAATAGATTAATGGAGAGGAAAGAGCCGACATCGTAAGAATCAGGGACCACGGGATGCATCAATCATGTGGCGTGGAGATTTGATAATTAAATTTTTTGTGGCAAATCAGAGCATATGCTCTTTCGGATACTTCCATCTTGGCCTATAAAATCTTGCTTCGTGCCATTCCTGGCGTTCATGTCCTAATTCTATCATCATCAACGACCCTCTTTGAGAGAGAGAGAGAGAGAGAGAGGTGTCAGAGATGGTGAAGTTTCAATGTTCGATTGCGATCAATCTTGTGTTACTACAATGCCTACTGGCCCTCGTTGCATCACAAAGCTTTGATTTCTTTTACTTCGTCCAGCAGGTGATTTCCGAGTCTTGACTCACAGTTTCACATTTATTTAGATCATAAAGTGGCACTCGAGCTGCTTGTAGAAGCTTTTGATCCTGACGGTAACTGATGGTTTCTTGTGATGAATAGTGGCCGGGGTCATATTGCGACACGGCGCAATCTTGTTGCTATCCGACCACTGGGAAGCCGGCGGCGGATTTTGGGATTCATGGGCTCTGGCCTAATTACAATGACGGCTCATACCCTTCCAACTGCGATCCAAACAGCCCATTCAACCCATCCGAGGTACGTGCCTAGTGTTCTTAACAAAATCATGCACTTCATTGTGTTCTTCCTTTTTTATCTTTTTATTAGTTGACAACACCCAATAAGAGCCGTGGCTCAACTTATTAAGATATCAGTATCAATTATTTCTAGATGATGACATATATCCACTAGGGTTAGGCCGGGTCAGGTCGACCCAGGTTTTTTTGACACCCCTAGTATATATATATATAGTAGTTTTGAATAAATTTTCAATTTTTTGCCTCTTCAGTGAACCATTTTATAATATTCGGATCCGACTAACCCGTTCTCTTATGTTATATGATATTCAGGTCTCGAGTCGGGTTGGCACGGGTTTTTTAACTCCCCTAGTATACATGGAGTAGTTTTGAATAAATTTCCAATTTTGCCTCATTAGTAGAACCGGTTTATGATATTCAAGTTCCACCTGACCTGTTCTCTTATATTATATAATATTTGGATCTTAGGTCGGGTCAATAGTGCCCCCATAGGGGTTTTAGGTTAGATTGGGTATCATGAAATCTCAACCGAACCCAACCACTTGACAACCTTACTATCCACAATGAAACCCAACAAAAGGTGTACAAGTGCAGTTAACAGGACAAAAGAATGGTATATTCATTCTCTTTTGGTGAAGTGGTAGCTCCGTTTTTATCCTTTCAGGTTGACTCTTTAAAACTCTAGCAGGGAAAGAACAAAGAGTCTTTAAGTAAAAGCATCCTAGCAGAAAAGAACAAAGGTTGTCTGACGAAGTAGACTCTTTTTATCCATGAATTTGACACCATGAAAGAACCACACATACCCGATGGCCGCTCCGCTCATTAGGCAAAAGTACGTAATGCGATGGTGTTGCCGTAGTTCAACAACCAGAGCAATACATTACAAAATTCCAAAATAACTTTTTTATTTACACTAGCAATCTAGTGAATGGTTTGGTTTTCAGATAGCAAATCAGCAATGCTACTGTTGATTGATAATAGAGCTATGCGATTTCGCGTTTGCCCTGTTGTGTACAGATATCAGACCTGGAAAGTAGCATGCAGAAGAATTGGCCAACGCTGGCATGCCCGAGCGGCGATGGCCAAACTTTCTGGTCGCACGAATGGGAGAAACACGGTACCTGCTCAGAATCTGTCCTTGATGAACACGCTTACTTTGAGACGGCTCTTGGCCTCAAACAGAAGGCTAACCTCCTCCAAGCACTGAAAAGCGCAGGTAATCATATGTTTTGTCAAATAGCAACCAAAAAAACTTCTGAATTTAATCGCCATGAGATGTGGTCGAATTGACCCTAAATGTAAGTGTTCTGTGTAAAAAACCCTTTGCTTTACTGGATTAGGCCTCTCAATTTGGTTGTCTGGTATGACCCGGTAAGTTCCTTTTGATCCAATTATTCTAAAGCTCATATGCCTAAAGCGATGGAGTCTATGCTTTCACATTACCACTGCGACCTACTTCCGAAGGTGTCAACTCGTCGCTTGATCTCTCCCTGATGTTTAAATTGCAGGAATAACTCCAGGAGGCTCATACAGCTTAAAGAGCATAAAGGACGCCATCATGGAAGCAGCAGGGTACACTCCGTGGATTGAGTGCAACAAGGACTCGTCTGGGAATTACCAGCTTTACCAGATTTACCTGTGCGTTGACACCTCTGCGTCCAAACTAATCGAATGTCCCGTGTTTCCTAAGGGCGCTTGCTCTTCGGAGATCGAGTTCCCTTCTTTCTAGAACTTAAAAATATGTGGCTGTACATGGTGTCATGTTGCATCGCGTCGAGCTATAAGCATATGTTTCTCCACTTTGCTCGCATACTCTGTCCACTTCATTAACATACTACTGTCACTAGTATAGCTCAAGCTACATAAGCGAGCCTAAATAGGCCTTTAATAACATGGCTAATGTAGCCTCTTTAGCAAAATGGGGGTAAGAAGAATAAGAGTACCATAATTTTTATATGGAGCTCGCTTGAGGACCATAATTTTTTTTCTCACTTAAGTCCACAAATTTAAAGAATCGATTGCTTGAGTGCTATTGAAGATTTACTTAATCAAAAAATCCAATGTGGGCGATGTCACGATCTCCCCAGAGCCCATGTATGCAAGCATGTGGATGTTAACAGCTAGCTAGGTCTAAGCTTAATCCGAGCTTTCCCAAGCCCACCAATTCACTACTTATGGTCCAAATTTTCAACCTACAAGTCACCATTAATCAATTTGAAATAAGTTGATTAGAAACCCAAGTAAAATATTAAGAGAAATATTTTACTTCTATGCAATCAAAGAAACTAAGATTGAGAACTTAATTACACTAGTTAATCAACTAATACCTTTCTAGTACCTAATCTTGTTTAAATGTTGAGGTTTGATATTTTATGAATGATTTTTCATGCATTAAAAAATACTCCAGAAAACCAATTTCAGACATTTTTGGAGAATAAAAACCATCTTTTATGCTTTGAATATTTTTTTAGAAGAATATAATTATTTTCGGATTTTTTATTTTTAATATATTTTTATTCCGAAATTGGGACCCAGGCTGGGCCTTTGAGCCCCATCTGAATACGTGCTGCCAATGGTCTCACGTGTCTGGGCCATGAATGCAAACGGGCTTAGTAGAAGAAAGCTCTATCAATTAAAATCTTGCATGCGTTCCGAAGGTCCGACAAACCGGATCCATTCGTTCTCCATAATCGGTCATTAACAACTATAATGATAGGCAACACGGAACCAAGAGAATGGGGATGCACACCTGGACATAGGCTCAAATCGCAAGAAAATGGATGCAATATGGATGCATCGAAAATGAATGTTGCAACCCAAAGAACGAAATGCACAACCAAGTGTTTAGGTTCAAAAGCTCTTCATTAAACAAGAAGACGGCTTCATTCAGGCATTATCACAAACACATGGAGATCAGTTCGGGGACACACGACATTGAGAAGGGTTCCGTGCAAACTTGGTTCAAGCATTTCGCCGAGCATATAATAGGCATCGACTGGAAGGGACAAATCGAGCTGGTTGAGGCTTGATTTCGCAACGATGTTCAACAAGGTTCAGTCGACAAACACACCGTGGAGACCGGGGAAGGCTCGCCGATGCTCCGCTCGAAACCAAGTGCAAGCGAGCGTTGGCAGGTCTCGGCCAACCATCTCGGCCCCAATTGGTCGAGACAAGGGAAAACAAGGTACTAAAAGGGGTACTGGCCGTGGGTCCATACCCGGCTCGGCGACGGTGACTGAAATGAGTCAGGTTATGGTTGGCCACCCTCATGTCATCGAGCTAGGATCCTCGGTAAAGGCGGACTTGGACCAAAGCAAAAATCGGAAAACCAACAGAGGCTTGGCGCCGGATGATTAAGGACACTGGCCGGGACTCGTCGCTCTCAAACTCTCTCTTTCGACACCATCTCACTCTCTCAGATCTTACCCTCTCGGTCACCTTCTTTTTCTATTTCTCTCCAACCATCTCTCCATCGTTTTCACTCTGAGATCCCGCCTCCTTCCTTGAGCACCTGAAGGCCCTATTTATAGGTTGGAGAGTTGTCGACGGGGCGTTTCGGCCGCCGGTCCTTGGCCACGCCTACCAACCTCCCTCTTGGCCGATACCGGCATCCAATCAACCACCCCATCGACGGTAGGTCTGCTCAGCATTGAAGGTGTCCGATCCGCGTCCCATCCATCCGGATCTCTCTTCGGTCACTCTAATGCTCCTTTAGAACATGCATCGTCCTCTGCGCGTCGTTGTTCTTTGCGCACGAGGCGCAGCGCAAGGAAGAAGAAAGGAGGAAGGAGGAAAAGAGGGGAGGGCCGGGCCGAGCCGAGGGGAAAGACGAGCTGGGCCTTGGGTCTGCGTAGAAAAGAGAAAAGGGGCTGAGGTTAGGCCTAGCCCCAAGCCATTCTATTTTTTTTTTCTATTTATCCACAATGCAATTAAAATAAGGGAAAAAAAAAAAAAAAAAAAAAAATACTTAGTAGATACAAATAATATTAATACTTAAGTTGTGACATCCTGAATTTCAACATTATTTTGGAATTATAGAAATTGTTATATTAATCAATGCTCTGTTAGTGCAATTGTTGTGAATGGATCATTCATGAGTTAATTGATTATTTGGAAGCAAAACTAGAGATCAATACATGTATGACCAGCAAATTCAAACAGGGATAACTGCTTGACCATAAAGATCCAAGAGGGGCAATACCACATTGTTACCAATCAACTAGTAAACAAAAATAAATCAATTCAGTAAAGGTACGGAGCCAGATTACAAGTGATTTCGTATGACTTCGATACAAACTACAAGTGACGTTAAACATATTTCTTTTTGATTTTGTACTCAGGATGACCAATTGATTCCCTACCATTACATGACAACTGAGGGTTGCCTCTAATTTGAATTATGGCATAAACGTAGATTGAAAAGCTATCAACCATGGGTTAAACGTGATAAGGCTCTAAAAGCCACCTGATAATTTAGGTTATACTAAAGTCACATTTGATTGAACTTTAACCTTGAATTTCAATTCAATTTTGAGTATCGAATTATTCAAGGACTTCACGACTAACCTAAAGGGCATCACTTCATTAGTCCTCAAGTTTATTGGTAAGGTTGAAAAAATTGGAAAAATGGGTTAACGGGCTGAAAAGTTGGATTTTAAGAAGTGGGCCCAATTGAAGGCCCATTGGGCCTCGCGGCCACCATGGCTAGCCCACCAAGGGCCCATTGAGTTGGTGAATTTACCATTTTGCCCTTGGCTTCTAGAAACTTAGGTTTTGTGGTCTAAATTGGTTGTTGAATGCTTTCTCTCATGGGAACTTGGAAGACAAGTTCATGACCAAATTGGCTACTAAGTCTTCTCTCTCTCTCTTTCCTTATGCTGGCTGACCACCCCTCAGTTCACTCTCTCTCATTTTTTCTCTCTTTCCCCTCACTTTCTTCATTTTCCGCCCCATACCACCATTTCCCACCACATGCTGCCGCTATTATTGCTCACTAGAGCTATTGTTGCTATTGTCCGAAGCTTAGCCACCGCCTAGCTTTGCCAGCCACTGCTAGTCGCTATCCTTCTTTGTTCCAACAAGAAACAGTAGCTGCTATAGCTATTTCACCGGAATTCGACCATCATCCGTCATCCCATGTAATCCTTGAGCCACTAGAGTGTAGCTCTCGTTGTCGCCATCTTCCCATTATCCCTGGATAGCTCAACCTGTGAGTTAATTTTCTAATACCTTAATTATGGGATAATCTTGCATTAAAGGGGTAGTTTAATTAGTTCTAAGCTTGATTAAGATAAGCTAATAGTAGCTTAATTATGTTTATTGCTAATTTGATTGGGTTATGGATGATTAGTATTACTTTATTATAACTAATCTTGTTTATGTTGATTAAATTGGTTAATGGATGATTAGCATTAGTTAATTATGATTAATTATATATGGGAATAATGAATTATAATTAAATTATTTTTGTGGTAATTATTTAATTATGGAGATATTAAATTATTTTGTAATAATTATTAATTTATTTATATTGATAATTAATTTCGAATTATTAATTATTTGTTGATAATTAAATATTTTGGAGAAATAATTAATTATGATTCTTTGTTGACAATTGATTGATTAGAGCAATATTTATACTTATATACTTGTTGCTTATTTATTAAAAGTTGATAGTTATATAAATATATGCTAATATTATATGGCCTTTACTTATATAAGGAAGTATTTAATTAAAGTGATTTATATTATGTCAAGTAATTATTATGAAAATGGTGAATATTTATGACTATTTTATGGGAGTTAATTATTTATGGGAATAATTAACTAAAGTGCTTTATTTAGTATTAATAAGTATTTTTGCAAATAATTCAAGATTATAGTTATTGTGTGGTGATCAATTATTTAAGGGAACAATTTATTAAAGCTAATTTGTTGAGACACATGATTGTTTATTGAAGTAATTACTTATGAGCAATTTATTAGTTTAGTTGGTTATTGTGGGAATAGTTAATGGTGATTATTCTTTTGGGTATGATGTGGTTATCATGAAAATAATTGGTTGTCTTTTATTTCTTGTGAGGATTGATTAATTGATTGTCATGGTAGTAATTAGTTGAGGCATATTATTTGAACTTATGACTTGAACTCATGTTTGTTGGTTATATTTGGAAGCTATTGAATTATGCAAATTTGTGGGACCATCAATAAACGTTGCATTACATTGTATGTGTTATTTGTAATGGGATGTGGCGTGAGCATGAATCATGGTTGTATTGGCTAAAGTGAAAAGAAAGAAATGATATTGTTGATGATTGTGCTACATGATCACATAAAGGAAAACCCAACGCTGTGAGAAGACTGCCAACCCTAAGGTTGTGTTGTGGTCTTTGAGGTCGCCCGATTTTATTTGTTGCCTAGCAAGTCGACAAAGATATGAGGGAGTTTGGAGACTCCGGAGTCGACAAGGCCTTTCACGCCGATCCTTGAGGCATCGAAGGCTTTCAATTCGCTCTCGCGATCATATTTGGGTTTTGCTTGGTCGAGGGCTTGGTCGGAGTTGGTCGCTACCATGTTGATCGGGGAAAGTTTGTAACAGTGATGGTATATGGAAGGAGCTGTGGTGCAGCGGATATCGGAGACGACGACCATTTTTTTTTTTTCAACTGTTGTCGGCCCAACGGTCGCGGTCACTTACGTAGTGATTGGACGTATCATATTAAAAAAACCAAGAAATTTCTAAAAATTAGAGGCCGCCTCTGTCCAAAAAATTCCTGCTGCTTAACAAATTTCCCTCGCTATTTCGATTTTGGAAAGGATTATAACCACCATCGTGCCCATTTTTGGAAAAGCAAGCAAGTACCTTCAAGCTGACAACGGCACTTCGGTTTCTTCATTACCGGCAACATAGAAACATCCTTATTACAAGACATAACAATCTGATGATTATACGTGAATGTAGTGGCGATCGTGGCCCAATTTGACTTCCTTGGAGAGTTAAGAAGTCAGTCAACTCAGCGGCCATGTTTTGCAATGTGGAAACAACCCCAAGCGGGTGTGAACGGGTTTTGCCTGCTGAAGACGAAGCTTGGAATACATAAAACAGATCAGCGGTATGCGTCAGCTCCTAATTTGACTTTCGTGAAGCTATGACGCACCAACTATTTGGCCTAAGATTCCGCTATTAGTAGGGGTGTCAGTAACCGAACCGGAAACCGGAAACCGAACTGAACCGAACCGAAATTTCGTAAGTTTTCGGTTCTGTTTGGTTTCCGGTTCGGTTAACCGAAAAAATCAAATTATATCTCCTAATCCAATTCAGTTAACCGAAACAAATCGGTTAACCGAATTGAACCGATTAAAAATTAGCAAATAAAAAATTCCGACTCAAAATCTCTCTCGATAGTCTCCCTCTATCTCTCGTGCTTGGTCGTTCTTGCCTCCGTCTTTGTCACGATCCGCCTCCATCTCCGGTGCGATCAGCCTCCGCCTCCACTTCCGTCTCCAGCCGATCGGCCTCCGCCTCCATCTCCGGTGCGAGCCATCTCCGCCTCTGACTTGATCGCCTCCACCTCCACCTCCGACTTGACCCATCTCCGTCTCTCTCTCTCTCACTCGCTCGCTCACTTGGTCGTCTTCATCTCTTGCTCGATCCGAATGGTTCCCGTCCGTCACCCTCGCCCGGCTCTGCTCACCTTCCTCCTCCGAACCCATGTCGGATCCCGCTTCTGGGTTCGTCCTCCCAAAGCCAAAACCCTAACATCGAGCCCGAATCCGAGCTTGATTCAGGTACTTGACTCATAGTTTTCTATGATCCACAAGCACTGTGAGAGAGATATCGGCTTATGGGTTCGTCCTGCCCATTGTATGATGTAAATGATATCGGCTTTCTAAATTCTGTATTTTTAATTTCAGGTCAGGGCCTCTGCTGTTTTTGCACTGGGTACCCTGCTTGATGTTGGGTCTGACGGTGGACTGACTTGGTGGTGTAGAAGGAACAAGGGCCGGAGGTTCCTCTTTTTGGACCGGGCGTACATCTTCCTTCCTAGCTGGTGGAGCAGCAAACACTGGCACAGCTTGCCTAATAGACACGGAGGGTGGGACTTGCAATTATCTTCCAGTTTTTAGTCAATTTCACTATTGATTCTGAGGTAATTGCTGAGTTTTACGTTCACAGGTTATAGCGAGGGAGGGCATGGAGGGCTAAAGCCCTTGTCAGCCATGGCCATAGTGCGAGAGGACCACAATGCCCTTGTTGTGGCTTGAGAACTGGGAAATAGACTAACGAAAACGTACAAGCAAAAGCAAAAAGGGGCTCACTTTACAAACTTTCTTGAGACTAATGGTGATGGGTGCTTTGCCTTTCATTAATTGACTTTGCCTTCCACTTCCCTTATTTTCCTCAGTAAATGGCTTGAAACTCTCAACTTTTTGTAGTACAGATGGTGTCACTAGGGATGAAGAATATGATGATGATGGAAAGACTAGGGCTGAGATTAGCATTATCACAAGCCTCTTGGGTGTTGTTTCAGATGGCAGCCCACTGGTGAGGGCAGAGGTTGCTGTAGGTTTGTGATCTCCCCATACGTTGTATGCTTTGTCCTTTCTTTTATTTTCTGAGAATCTATTTAAGTCAGCAAAAGATGATACACTGAATCCAACTAATCTATTGGTACTGTCTAGGATGAGGTGGTTGTAGAACTTCTTGATCATTTAATGTTACAATCAGTTTGATCATGTCCCGCTTCTGATCTTTAGACTACGTGTCTCTAGAGAAATTTCTATTTTACAAAACTTTATTTCTCTACCTCTTGCCATATTTTCGATAATTTTGTGCAAAAATGTACAGTGTCTATTAAAAAATTGTAGGAAGAAGATATTGTTCCATTACAGTTGGATGTAATTAATTGCTTCACATATATGCTATTATTCTGGAAAAGTACTTTGCCACGTGCTTGACTTACCAGTCATATTGGCCTCAACATTGTTGATAAAAGATGTTATGTTTCTTCATGGTTCTTAATGATGTCTTGTTTGATCGGTTGGGAGAAACTATGCTTTAATGAAAATAAGTTTTTGTTTCTTTTAATCAGTTGTATATCATGAGCATTACTTCAGTATATGTATCCAAACTATGGCATTACTGTTGGTTGCAGATGTTATCTTGCACATCTTAATGCTTTAATGCATGTACTAAGAAGCATATTAAAGCTAAACTTATGCTGGTGACTTCATCACCTGCTATTCTTGTTATTGGGCAACTGGATAGAAGATGATAGGTAGACGAATGTTCAAGTTGATCAGCCATGATGCTTTTACCCTAGGACTACCAATTCATGCACTTATGCCGTTGTTTTATGGGTTATAGCTTACAAATGACACCTGTTAAGGAATAAGCATATTGTGTTATTATGTTCTGTGAATCATACTTTCCCTCTTGACCACTTTTTTTTATCTCTTCCAGCTATGCTATGAGGGATATATGATTTTATTAATTCTCTTTCAATAAAGCCCAAGAAGGATTTTATTTGAGGTGTTGGATGTATTTATTGGTTTAAATCTTCTGAAGGATGGGCAATTCAGTTCCTGTCTACTGTGGCGACATTTCTGCTAAATGAAATTCCTGTGTGTCTTGTCAATAGGAAAAAAAATTGATATTTTGATTAATTTAGAACCTAGATGCTGCTATTTGATTAAAAAGAAACAGAAGTCTGACTAAGGTGGGTTATAGCCCTGGAGAAACTTCTTTTTGGTTTGATAGCAAACAAAGAGGGAGAAAGACACCAATTCACCAGTTGACTTTTGCTTGGCAAAGACGCCAATTCACCAGTTGACTTCTATTGGTTGGCTGCCTTTTTTTGTAATTGTGATGAGTTGCTTCTTTTGAAAGTGCAGCCTCTTGTATCATTGGCTGCCTTTTTCCTTTTTGAATTATGATTTGATACTCGTTCTTTGGGATCACTATCAGCTTGATTGCTCGTGCTCTCTTTTTTTCACCCTCATTGTTGGAGGTTTCTATAGGTTTGATGATTGAATTTGCTAGTGGCTTATTGCTTTCGGGAATTAGGTAGAATTTGAAACTCTTTCTTTTGAGTGCATGCTCCGCTTCGCATAAAGAGATATAGTAGATCACGGTGACATATCTATGCCTTGAATATTTCATCTTTATGTTTAAATGAGAGTGTTGCAAGCCCGACGGTTGGATGCTAGCATGGTTTAGATAGCAGATTTTACAATAAGTGGCACTTCAGATTCTGGATTGTCCTGTGTATTCTTGCTTGTGTTAATGGAATAGGAGAAAATTACCAAAAGAATTCTGCTGTGATCTTGGCCCGCAAGAGTGCTAGATTTTTGTATTTCGAGTGGCTTTAGTTCATGACATAATCGACTAATCAATTTGCTTCCGCCTGAAAAGCCTTTCTTTCTCTTTTAGTATTTTCCTCTCTCGGTTTTTCTTGTCGAGTACTAAGCTCATTGAGGTGGATTCTTGGGTTCTATAAAGCGGGGTCACTTCTGACCTTGTACTTTTAGCCATCATGCTTTCAAATATGTGCAGATATAATGACTCAATGCCATTGAAGTAATCTCAAACTTATGGCTTTTAACACATATTTTTGTAACTTGTTATGTTAAAATATGTTACCATCAGTAAGATTAAAGCTTGTATCTCTCTGTCAACTCCAGTTTTGAACAGCTTAAAGCGGGAATTAGAGGCTCCGGGGAGCTCTTGATTTTGGGATGGCTTCGAAGCGGATTAACAAGGAGTTGAAGGACCTGCAAAAGGACCCTCCTATTTCTTGCGGTCTTGGTTTATATTTTGAAGCTGCTAAGTACTTTTCTTTGATTTCCGGATGTAATGATTGATTCGAAGCTTAAAGATGGACATGTAAAGAGCAGATTTTGTTATTGATGTGAAATTCCTGTAATTAATGAGGACAAATAGAGAAAAGAGGGGTTCCCATGATTGATATTATTTTATTTTTTTTAAAAGTCAGGAAAAACCGAAAAACCGAAAAACCGAACTGAACCGAACCGAACCGAACCGAAATTTTCGATTCGGTTTGGTTCGGATTTCGGTTCGGTTCATTGCACATCCTTATCGGTTCGGTTTTCTCAGAAAACCGAATCGAACCGAACCATTGACACCCCTAGCGATTAGATTAAAGTAATTAGGGTTATATTAAAATAATCTCAGTTGGATTAGTTAATTGTAATTAGGTTGGATAACTGTGGTTGGGTTAAATAGTAACCACGGTTAGTATTAATAATTATATTATTATTATTATTATTATTAAATAAATAATAATTTATTATTTTCAGAAGTAATTAATTATTTTATTTTATAATTTCAAATTTTTATTTATTTATTTTGAATATTAAATATTTTTGTAGAAAATAATTAATTATGATTATTTATTGGAAATGGTTCAGTTGAGTAATTTTGTGGGAAAAATCACTACAGCCTTTTTTCTAATGTCAATTGTGATTAATTACTTGATTATTAAAGGACACGAGTTTATTAAAAGAAGGGTTTTCAAAGATGAGATTAATTGGGTGGATTGATTGACTCTTTGTATTGTTTGTATTATTATTTATTAATTGGGTGTTATCAATCATAGAAGCACATGGTCAATAATTGTTGATTGTTGCAATAAGTGGTTGGACTGTTACTATTTTTGCGTGACTATTGCTTATTGATGCATTACATGACACGCATGACAACTACAAGGGCATGTCGCATGTGTCATGTCCCGACCCTCGAGCATGCGACAACCCTTATTTTCTTGCGGTCATTTAGATACGATATCCCAGGGCGCGTCGCCAACCATTATTTTTATCTTCTAATTAAACGCATGCGGAAGCGAATCACCACCACCCAATCAATTACAAAAATAGAGATATCAAGAAAACCCAACAATAACACATTTAAAAGTATCGCTTTATTTATCTATTGATTAACTCTAGGAAGTTTACAAATACAAGCCCTTACCATGGGCATCTTCCTATCAAACCAATGAAACCAACAAGCTAGGGTTAATCAACTCCCTTCAAATACGGCCACGAACCGTAACATGTGTCAGTTCTTCATTCTACGAATCTGAAAATGGTTATATAATAACCAGTGAAATAAAATATCAATGAGTCAAAATCCTAAGCCTCGGTTAGGAATTTCGCTCCTCTTGACAATAGTTTAACATGCAACCTAGTTTTGGCAATCAACACAATACCACACCTTAAGTAGCATTATCAAACAACAGTTCAATAAGCAAATGCAAACACGGGCAACTTTACTTGGCCTTGATACACGTAACTTGCAGAAACTATCATTTAAATCATCACGAAATTAAGAGGCATGCAAATAATTAGAGCATTACACATGGCTTTTTCATGTCTCAATATCCACACATACTCTAATAATTGCGACCTCCTAGGCTATGGCACAATCTTATGGTTAGCGGTCAACTAGCTTAGGCCAGGCATCGTCTTTCTCCTTGAGGCATGGCGATGTCATGGGTTATCCCCCACCAATAGCATTCTCGAAGAGCATGGGCACAGCCTCTATCGTGACTCCGCATCTAACCACTCTTAGGCAATCCAATGGTCACGGCACAACCCCGAAGGATTAGCAGTCATTTAGTAACGCCGAGCTCTCCTCTTTATGTGACTATGCAACACATCATTAATCAATTCATTCTTTTCTTTGCTCTATTATGAATGCACACACAATTCGTGCTCACGTGACATGTTATTGTAGTTAACACATGTATAATGTGATGCAGCAATAATCGATAGTCATGTACAACAGTACAGTCCAACCACTCATAAAAATTGCAACAATTAACAATCAATTTCAACCAATTAACATCACAATACTTACATGTCTTTCCAAAATAATCACATACCTCAATATTTAACGGTACCCAACCACGTATCTCAATATTCAATAATAAATAAACACATGTTCTTACAACTATATCAATCAATTATTCCCATAAATAAGCAATCATCCCAAAATAAGTATAAACTACGATTATAACCCAAAAATACTCATTTATGAAGCAAACACTACTATAGTCGATTATTCCGGTAAAATAATTTAACTCCCACAAAATACTTATAATTATTTATCAATCCCATAATCCCCATAAAATACTTATCATTTTACAACAATACTAAAATCAATTAATCCACCCAACAAAATTCGTTTCTGAAAAATTTTCTTTAATAAACTCATATCCCTTAATAACAACTTATCAATCACAATTGACATTAGAAAATAGGCCCTAGTAATTTTTCCTACAAAATTACTCAATTAAAACCATTTCAAATAAATAATCATAATTAATTATTTTCCCCAAAAATAATCAATTTTCAGAAATAAATAGTAGCAGTAATAATAATAATAATAATAATAATAATAATAATAATAATAATAATAATAATAATTCAAAATTATAAAATAATATAATTAATAATTAATTAATTCCGAAAAATAATAAATTATTATTATTTATTTCAAAAATAATTATAATATTTAATAATATTAACTATGGTTACTATTCCAACCTAACTATGGTTAACTAACCCAACCAAGGTTATTTTCATCTAACCTCAGTTACTTTAATTCTATCGCGATTACTTTAACCAACTACAATTACTTTAATCTAACCATAGTTACTTTATTCTAACCATGGTTAACACTAAGCAAGAAATCAATAATATTAAAATGCCGATAATCCATCATCCAAAACCACAAATCAATGATTAAACTAATTAAACTATTCATAAGCAAGATTAACCCATAACTAAGGGATTAGGAAATCGATTCACAGTTTAGCGATTTCAATGACACGGGCGCGACGGTGGTAGCATGAACAACGTGCAGCTATGTCCAAAACGGCGAGACAAGCGGTGGCGAAAATGGGTCTCAGCAAGGTGGCGTGGTTCCAGTTCGGTGAGAAAGAACGGTGACGGGTGTGGTTTACGGATGGGCGATGGTGGGATGCGGCTTGGACTATCTGGTGGTGTATGGCGGCTCTAGCATGCGGCAAGGGTGGCTGGTCTTGGGGAGAAACAACAGCCCGCCTTGCTCTTCTGGAAGCAAAAACTAAAAAGAGAGAGAGAGATGAGAACATGGGTGGGGTTGATCGGTGATGAGAGAGAGAAAAATGAGAAGTGGGTGGGGGAGAGAAAATGTGGAGAGGAAGGTGGGAGGAGAGAAAAGAAAAAGAAAAAAGAAAAGAAAAGAAAACACTTCCTAAACAAGCTTTTAGAAAGGGGCATTTGGTCATTTTACCCCTGAAGCACAAATTCTCAAATATTCAACTCTAATTCTCGGCCTGGTAATCTACTTTTGGTAATTTTTGGGCTTACCAATAAATTTGAGAATTAATGAGACAACGTCCAATATTTTAGTCTCGACATTCTTAAAAGTTCGATACTCGAAACCGGATTGAAATTCGTGATTAAAATCAATTAATTGTGACTTTAGTACAACCTAACTTTCGGACTGCGTTTAAGGATTCTCACTTGTTTGACTTGTGGTTGATAGCTTTTCAATCCACATCTCGTGCATATTCAAATCATGGCGATTATCGATTGTCATGTAATGATAAAGGGTTAATTACTCACGTTGAGTATATGGCCAAAAGAAAATTGGCTTAACGTCGTTCGCAATCAATATCGAAGTCGTGCGGGAATCCAACCTCGTATTTATGCGGAATCAATTTATGTTTGTTTGCTAATTGGCTTGCAACAATATTGTATCATTTCTCTTTGATCCTTATAGTTGAGTGGCCTATCCCTAATTGAATTTATTGGTCATATTCGTATCAATCCTTAATTGCATTTTCGAATAGTTAGTTAACTCATGATGGGTCAACTCAAAGTAAACGTAACTAATAGCACGTTGATAAAATAATCATTTCATATATCTTGGAATTGGTTGAAATTTAGGATGTTACAGCGTAAGCAAGAACCACGTTTGCATTGACAACAGAGTGAAGAAATAATGAATTGATTGCTGCCATGTTGCATGGTCACATTAATAAAAGAGCCCGATGCTGCCGAATGACTGCCAATCCTTTGAGATTGTGCTATGGCTATTTGGTCGCCTAATAGTGGTCAATTGCGGAGTCACGGTAGAAGCCGGACCCATGCTTCATCAGAAATGCCGTCTAGGGGGAGGCCCGTGACGTAGTTGTGCCCCACCAGGGGGGGACGATGCCTGGTTTTGTACCAGTAAATCGCCAACTATAAGGTTGTGCCGTAGCCCAATGGTCGTAATGATCGGAGTATGTGTAGGTATTGAGGTATGAGAAAGCTATGTGCAATACTATGATTATATGTATGCCTTGTGATTTTATTATGAGTTAAATGATAATTTTATGCAGGTTGTGTATGTCAAAGTAAGGTAGGGTCGCCTGTGTTTGCATTTGATGATTGAATTGCTTTTTGGTAACACTTCTCTGAGATATTGCAATTGGTTGGTTATTGACGATAGGTTGTATGTTTAGACTATCTCGAGGCAAGTGGAGTTCCTAACTGAGGCTTGAGATTTTGACTTACTAAGCTTTTCTCATCCTATCGTGGCTAACATTTTCAAGACCTTAGGATGATGCTATACCGGGTGAGGTTCGGTGTCCCGGTTGACATGAGCACCACCATTACCATGCAGCTCGTCTCAAGCTGCAATTTTGTTTATGAGCATCATATAACGGCGTTTGGGTGTGTCGCGACCTAAAATTTTCTGGAAATAATAATAGGAGGTTTAGGGGTATTGTTAATTTCGGGCCGACGGGCCTTCATTAACTTGGGCTCTCCCAAGCCCATACCTCGCGCGACGTGGGATATCGTGAAAGTCTTCTAATGAGGAGTCGCCACTAGCCTATTGGGGTCATCTAGAAACCAAGCGAGACATGGGAGCGTGCATCACTTTCTACGCAAACCGAGAATCTAGGGTCGGGACTTGATTACGTTAGTCATGTGACTAACGCCCTTTCGGTACCTAACTCGATTGCATATTAACTAATGTCATGGAAACGCATTTGAGAAAACTAAGGTTTTTCCTAACTCGTCATAGTAAGGAAATAACATCCAAAAATCATAACAAGACAAGGCATAGAAGAAGAGTCATATTGTAGAGCCCTAAAGGCTTATTCAATTTTGGTATTTTTTAAGGGTTTTCTAATTTATTTATTTTTTGCAATTTTTCTGATTTTCTGAATTTTTATGAAATTTTTATATATTTTTTTTATATTTTTAACATTTTTTAATATTTCGAATTTCCCAAAATTAAATTAAACAGACCTTCAAGAATTTTCTTTAAAGATTTTGGTTTTTTTGACTTTTAGGAAAAAAAAAAAGAAAAAAAAGATATTTATTAGGGTTTTGGAATTTTCTAATTTTTTAATTTTTTTGAATTTTCGGAATATTCGAAAAAAGAAAGAAAATAAAGAAAATAAAATAAAATAAAATTGAAATAAACTTTCAAAACTTTTCTGAAGTTAGAGAAACATTTTTTTTATGATTTTCGGAATTTTTTTAAAAGATTTTTTTTTGAATTTTTTTTTGAATTTTTTTATTTTTGTTAAAAACGATAATTCGGACCGGGTCAAAAGACCCGGCCCTACTAAGCTAATCCGGACCCTGTCGGCCTGGATTGGACCACAGAAGACCGGGCCGGCCCTAAGCCCACTAAGAAAACATAAAAAAAAAAAACGCACGGAATTAAACCTAATCGGCCCACGAAATTTCTAAAATGACCCATTCCCATTTATTCCTTCGGCCCAGTTATCCTCAGCCCACGAAGCAAAAACAAGCCCGAAGCGAAGCCCATTCTTTATTTTATTTTTGTTTTTGGCCTTTTCTGTTTTTCTGTTTTCTTTTTCTCTTTTTATTTTTATTTTTTTGGTCTTCTTCCGTTTCTTCTCCCATGCACCTCCCATGCACGTCCGACGCCCCTCCATCCTTTCTTCTGCGTTTTTTTTTTTTCTTTTCTCCGCAATGCACCCAACAACAACGCCGGCCGGAGCAACCGGCGCACCTTCCAGTCCCGTCCGCCGGCTGCTCGCTCCGACCGGCTCGGAGTGCGACTGGCCACCTCGGTCGGGCGAAGGCTAAAGCATTTTCTGAAGTAAAAAATTTTCGCTAACTCGAGAACACATGTTTACTCCACGAAAATCGCATGAAATCACAATGAAAATACAAAAGACGGGCACGGTCCAACGTTTGAAAGAACAAACACGAATCAAGACAAGTTTAAGCATGGGTTGCCTCTCGGTTCTCTAGGGGACATTTTGTCGAACATGTAACGGGCAAAGACGAAATCCAAAGGTTTTCGGCTCGAGCGAGTCTCGAGCATGTCTTAGGGGTCTCGAACATGACATACAAAAACGTAGGAACAACATGCAAGGGCGACGGGGGGGCCAGAGCTTGCGCGAGCTGGATGGCCGCGAGCTCCGGCCCGGTGCGCCTAAAAACGGAGCAAGGACGGAGCTAGACCTACCGGCTCAACTTGAGGACGTCGCCGGGAAGGTCGTCGGGCAGGCCCGTGCGTGTCTGAGCCGCTCTCGGTCGCTCGTATCGCTCCGGTCGCCGGGCTTACCTTCTCTCTCTCGGATCTCCGCCTTCTTTTCTGGTTTCAAGACTCTCTCAGTTTCTTTTCTTCTCCCCTCCGTTCCTTTTCTGTCTCGGTCCCCCCCTGGTTTGTTCTGTCGAACCCCCTTCTTGCGTTTCTTTCTTCTTCTTCGAGCACGCCCTGGACACCCGAAGATTTGCTTGCGGAAAGAAGGGACGTCGGAAATAAGGTCTCGGGCGCGGCCAAGCTGCTTGCTCACTCTCTACTCCCGGTTTCACTCTCTAATCTCCCTCATGACTTCCTTTCCTTGAGCTCTCAGTTGAAGAACTCTCCTTCTCGTCCTCTCTCTCTCCGTCTCTCCCCTCTCAGATCTGGTTTTTTTTTCTTTTTCTGTCTCTCCCTCCTGCTCTCCCTCCGTTTTCCCCTCGAACTCTCTTCTTCTTTTTTTTCGGTTTTCTGGCCCTCTTTCTGCACTGCTTCCTGCTAACTTGCTGCTGCTGCCTTACTTCTGCTGACTTGCTGCTGCTGCCTTCTTCGGCTGACTTCCTGCTGTTGCTTTGCTTCCTGTCGCCTTGCTGCTGACTTGCTGCTGCCCATGCTGCAACTTGCTTCCATTTTTTATTTCCCTTTTGCAGGTGGCCATTGCCGTGCGACGGTGAAGGAGGGAAGAGGAAGAGAAAGGCGCGGGCTGGGCTGAAAAGGGAGAAAGAAAAGTGGGCCAAGCCCGCACGGGGAAGGGGAAAGAAGAAGAGAAAGGGGCCGGGCAGGCCCAGCCTTGGCCCGGACCCACGTTTTTTTCTTTTTTCTTTTTTTTAATATTTTTTAGAAATTAATATGTATTTATATAAGCAAAGTAAATGGGCATTTAAGACAAAATAAAAAAAATTTCGGGTGTCAACAGGGTGGACGAGGGAGTGAGAGATCACTACGTGCCTCACGTCTTTAGGGCGTGGTTCATTAGGATGGGGGACATGTTGTATGGTCCCTTGAGGGGTTTTGATGGACTAGTTCCACCTGTGGGGCCGACTAACAAGATTTGGGATCCTATGGACCTCGATCCCCGGATGGTGAGATCTCTAACCCTACGATTGGAGGCCAGCGATTAGACATCTATAGCATAGTCTCTTTTTTACGAACCCTCATCCACTTTTGCAGTGATAGGTTAGTCAAGCCGATCGCTTTTTGTGTTAGCCTTAGCATGTTGCCTAAGGCATGTATATGTATATGCTGTTGTTCTAGGCTAACCTTGTAGATAAATAAAATTGTGCTCTTGTTTTTCTTCTATTGCATCTTTGCTACTATTCTTGTTGATTGTTGGTTGGGTGTTTATTTCATTTCTGCATGTGCTTAACAATGAGATAAAATGAAATGGGTTGATGGCAGTACTTGCGAAGTTGTATGTTCAGACCTCAAGTAAATTGAGATTGTTGCGAGCTCGAGAGTTGGGGCATAACATTTATAAAGTGACAAGGAAATGACAAAAGTTCACCCAATAGGATAGGAAGTCAGTCATACAATGATTGCTAAAGGGAAAATGGGAGTTTCTTTCTTAACACTTGTGCTTCCAAAAAAAAAAGTAAGAATAATAATAGTTAAGGGCACTTCCAAAATTATTTAGTTTTTCTTTGGTCGGTTTCAAAATTATTTAGTTATTTAGAGCACTTCACGCCATGTTAGCATCCATTTGACTTTCTTTCTTTATTTTCAAATTTTTAATAACTTAAATAAATAATAGAGAGTCCAAAAATTTGCTATTTCAGGATAACTTTTTTTTGTTGACATTGAATGTTGTGTATAATAAGAAAGGTTCCTAGTTAACATAATGATTATTACTTATTTTAATTTAAAAGTATATCATAATATCGATAAATTTACATTATAATAAAATAATAAGTAAAGTTATTACTAATTATTGAATTTCACACTATATAAGAATATACAAAATTCTAAAAAAGCCTTTTAGATAGAGAAACTAATTTCACATGAAAAAGTAATGTCAATGAGATCTATAGTTTAATATAATAAAGTGAGGGAAATGAGTATAATATAAAAACGTATGATACATAGTTTATAGAAATAATATTTCGGAGTTATATATGACTTGTATTTCGAACTTAAAATTCAAAATAACCCCTTGTCGAAAAGACGACCGTTACTTTGAACCTGAAAGGAACAAAAAGACGACCGTTACAAGCGTCTCCTTCCTATTATAACCCAATCGTGGTCGTCCTTCCTCTCCTCCTCGTAGGAACTATAATTACACCAAGCTGGTCTCTCTCTCGTGATGGGCCTCTGCAAAATCCTCTCTGGAGAGATGGGTCTCTTCTTTCGTCTCTCTTTCTGATCGATTGTTTGACGAGTCCGATTGGCTTCTTTTTTTGATTTGTGAAGCATCTGGTTGCAGAAACTTATTTTCTCGTGTTCTGTGGAGACGCGTGAGGGTTTTGTGCTTCGCCTCTCTGGGACAACGCCAATGGTCTTCTTTGATCTTGCGTCGTTGTTTTACTCGGCTTATTCTGAACCTTTCTGTTATTCGATGGATTGGCAGCACCCTTTTTCCTCTTGATTCACATATGTGTTCGGTTGAGGAGGCCCTTGTGGGAAGTGTTTGGTTTAGCTCCTCCTTTGATTGTGTATGGATTTATCAAACAAGTCATTGTTTTTTGGTGAATTTGTAGTGGGTCATTTTCCCCATGGAGTGAACTGTTTATCTGAGGGTGTGTCTGACGACATTGAATGGTGACACTGGTCAGTTTGTTTCATATATCAAAGCGTTTGGGCTTTTTGGAGGGCTAAGGATCTGCTTTGCCTTTTTTTATTTATTTTTGGCTGATAAGATGAACTAGTCGTAGTCTTTGATCACATCATAGATTGGCTATAGACTAAAATTTGATAACCTTCTGGCCAATTATTGATTTTGATTGAAATTTGTTTTTCAGTATTTTTTTAATCTCTTTGGGAGACGAACATTGTCTTGTTTCAATTCTTTTACTGGTTGCGATTTTGCTGGGCTTAAGAAGTGGTGATATGTTGCATTATCTTCGTGATGTCGAGTTCATGATCTCTAACAATCAGATAAAGCTACGGCATTTCGAGACAATTACTGGTTTGAATGGAGTTTTTTCTTCAGTCCTCTCTTTTATCAAGAGAAGCATGTATGTGTGTATTCTGGGATTTTGATTATGTTGGATGGCGAAACTCTTCTCTGAAGGAAAACTTGCTCTTTGATTGCATTGATGGGGTTGATGGTGAACAAAGTTTAAAGAAGTGTTCTGGCCGAATGAAGGACGGTGTGTTACAATATTTTAAGTATTCTGTATATATTCTAGGATATTATAGAATTATCCTTCGTTTATTCTGTAGGATTGTTTTCCCAATATATCTAATAGATTGGGTTTCACTGTATCTATTTATTCTGGCCTTAAGCCTCAGTACAATATATAAATCGTTTCTCTATATCATGGTATCAGAGCTGATGCTCTGGACTTTTGTTTCTCTGCTGTGACGTATGTTGTCACTACGACTTTGAGCATTGCTGTATCATCGGCAATTGAGTTCACCACGGTTTGACGTTGTTGTTCAAATCTCAGGACTCTTTGCCATTGCGTTCTTGTGGTTTCATCGATTTGATGACAGCACGTTCATCGTCTTGTCACTGGTGACCTCTCGCACTTCACACTTCACCACGAAGTGAAATTCGTCGTTATTTGTGCTCGAGTTTTGGTCGTTTTCTGTGCTATCGGATTTATTATGGGTGATTTGGGTGACCGAATTCATGTCAAACTCTATGGCTCCAATTACGCTCTTTTGTGGCCATCGGCTATGGCTGCACTTATTTATCGTGACTTATTTGAACACGTTGAGGGTGTTCGCGTCTGTCCTGCCCAACTCAAGGACGCTGAGCAATCCAAACTCACTTCTGAGGCGATTGCTAAGCGTGAATCTGACATTCAGACATGGACTATTGCTGATCGAAGGACCTGGGCCATTATATTCGGCACTCTTGACCATGTCCTTCGCCCACAGTTTGCTCACATCATGGGTGCGAAAAATCTGTGGGATCAGATTGCCGACATGTTTACTCAGACTAGCTCTGTCTAAGTATACCAATAACAACAGGAAAGTGCTGTTGCTACTCAGGGCACTCGATCTATCCGTGAGTTTTATAATTATTTGAAGTCACTACGGAGTCAGGTTGACGTTTTATCTCCCACTTTATGTTCCACATGTTCAAGTTGTACCATATGCCAATCGTCTTGGTTGCAAACTCAAGATCGCTTGGACTTTATGATTTTCTTATGAAGCTTCGACCTGCTTTTGAGTCAGGTTGACGTTTTATCTCCCACTTTATGTTCCACATGTTCAAGTTGTACCATATGCCAATCGTCTTGGTTGCAAACTCAAGATCGCTTGGATTTTATGATTTTCTTATGAAGCGTCGACCTGCTTTTGAGGGTGTTCGTAGTCAGATTCTTTATTGAAATCCCCCACCCTCTTTTCTTGATGCTGTCAAGGAACTTCAGTCTAAGTATACTCGATTGGGTCTTCTCTCATCTTCTGCGATGCCTGATCCGACTGTAATTCTTGCTGCTACTCCTCGACCTGCATCATTGTCTCTTGCTCCATCTCAGGGTTCTCAGGGTTCTCAACAGTTTGTTCAGTGTTTTTATTGTCATTGTCATAGTCATATCGAGTTGCGCTGTAATAAGAAGTGGGGCGCTCTTCTTGGGCCTTACCTGCTCCTACTCCAGCTCAGCATGTTTCTCTCGCTTCTCCTTCCATGGATGAGCGATTTGCTGCACCTGAGGCTTAATTAGCCCGCTTAAATAAGTTGCAGCTTATCTCTCAGTTGTCCAGCTCTAACGTTTCAGTTGCTGTCACTCCTGCTGATTCTTCTGCAGCTGCTGCTTCTTCATCAGGTGGCTCTACTTAGATTCTTGACTCAGGAGCTGCTAGACATATGTCTGCTACCACTGCCTGTCTCACCGAGCTTTCTGAGCTCAAGTCTCTGGCGCGATTCTTTACAGCCGATGGTTCTCCTCTTATAGCTGCCCACCAGGGGACTCTTGTCCACCCTCGGGCTCTCTGTGTTCCTGATGTGTTGCATGTCTCTTCACTGGCACTCAATTTATTGTCCGTTGGCCAGCTTACTGATGTTGGTTGTATTGTCAGTTTTACTGATTGCTTTTGGTTTGTGCAGGATTGTTCGAGTGGCAGGATGATTGGCAAGGGCAGTAGGAATGGCAGATTGTACACTATGTAGCCCCTCGACCTTCCATCCACCTCCACTTCCTCTCCTTATCCTGTGCTGGCTACTGTGGATCTTGCACGATGGCATCAGTGTCTTAGGCACGCTTCCTCTTCTTGCCTTTCTATCCTTCAACAACAGGGGGTTCTTGGCCCTATCCCCACTGGTGATTTACCTCCTTGTTCTATCTGTCCTTTAGCAAAGCAGTCTGCTCTGCCTTTTCCTACGAGTACTTCTAGCTCTAGTGCTATTTTTTATCTTGTTCATTATGATGTATGGGGCCCTGCCCCTGTTCCAGCCGAGAGTGGTTTCAAATATTATGTTTCATTTATTGACGATTATTCTCGTTATACTCGGGTCTATCTTATGCGTCAGCATAGTGACTTTCTTACCATTTATCAAGCTTTTACTGCAATGATATCTACACAATTTGAAAAGAAAATGAAGGTTTTTTGGTCTGACTCTGGGGGGGTGGTTATCTTTCGAGTGCCTTTCGTTCTTAGTTATTGATGGGACATTGCCCCAATTTTCCTGTCCTGGTGTCCCCGCTCAAAATGGGGTTGCTGAACGTAAGCATTGACACCTTCTTGAAACCACTCGTGCTTTTTCACTCTCTACTTCAGTTCCCACCGAGTTCTGGGTTGAGACTCTTCTCACTGTGGTTCATCTTATTAATCGCATTCCCTCGCCTGTTCTTCATTAGGATACGCCTTTTTAGCAACTTCATTCCTACTCTCCTACCTATACACATCTTTTGAGTTTTTAGGTGCATGTGTTTCGTGCTTCTCCCTCCAACTGAAAGTACGAAGTTGACTGCTCGATTCATATTCTATGCATTTTTAGGCTATAGCATTGAGCCCAAGGGATACCATTGTTACGATGTGATTGATTAGCGCATTTGTATCTCTCATAATGTCACTTTTCATGAGCATGTTCCTTACTTCTATACTACCACTATGTCTTCAGTGTCTACTTTTATTCCTTTCATGTACTTCCTAGTTGATCTGTGTCCTAACCCACTTCCTGCCCCTGCTTCTCCTCCTCCAGATATACCTACACCTCCTTCTCCACCTGAAGTACCTCCCACTACTGCCCCTCCTGCCACTGACCATTCTACCCCTCTAGAGCCACGTCGTAATCCTCCTCAAGATCGTCGTCCCCTGCTTGATATGTTGCTGCTGCTTTTTATTCTGCCGAGTT
This sequence comes from Corymbia maculata, assembly GCA_014182735.1. Lineage (NCBI taxonomy): Eukaryota > Viridiplantae > Streptophyta > Magnoliopsida > Myrtales > Myrtaceae > Corymbia > Corymbia maculata. The sequence goes on from CM024689.1 coordinate 26,985,663, forward strand.
TGGTTCCTTTTTGGCTCCTGTCCATGATGTGTAGGAACCTACTAGTTACCGCCAGGCAGTACAACATGCTGAGTGGCGTCTGGCAATGGCTGAGGAACTTTCTGCATTACAGAGTTTCGGTACTTGGGAACTTGTCCCTCTTCGACCAGGTCGATCCTTAGTATCTTATCGTTGGATCTACAAAGTAATATAACGGTAGTCTTGAGGACTATAAGGCGTGTTTGGTTGCGCGAGGTTTCTCACAGGAATATGGCATTGACTATGAGGAGACTTTCGCTCCAGTAGCAAAGATACTTTTGTTTGTACTCTTCAGGCCATTGCTTCTGTTTGTAAGTGGCCTCTCTATCAGCTTGATGTGAAGAATGCTTTTCTTCACGGGGATCTTCAGGAGGAAATCTTTATGTAGCCACCACCTGGTCTTGCCCACGCTCCTGGTCAGGTTTGTTGTCTTCAACGGGCTCTTTATGGCCTCAAACAAGCACCACGTACTTGAGTTTGAGAAATTTACTACTGCTATGCATTCTGCGAATTTTGTTCAAAGTGAGGCTGATCATACTATGTTTGTTCATATTTCGTCTTCTGGCTATACTATCCTTCTTTTTCATGTGGGTGACATGGTCATTACGGGTAATGATTATTGCACATACCAAGAGGCATCTTCAGCAACAATTTGCTATGAAGGATCTTGGTCTGTTGCATTATTTTCTCGGCTTGCAGTTCTCGTGGTATTCTTCTTTCTTAGTAAAAGTATGCCGCCGATATTCTTTCCAAGGCTGCTCTTTCTAATTCTTGTACTGCGGTCACTCCTATTGAGTTGAATCAGAACCTTCGCCCTGATGACAGGGAGCCTTTGTCTAATGTGACTCGTTATCAGACTCTGGTTGGTAGTCTTGTGTATCATACTATTTCGCGGCTTGACATTGCTTATGCAGTTCATGTTGTCAGTCAGTTTGTTGCTACCCCTTGGTTTACTCATTATGCTGCTATTCTGCGGATCCTACGGCACCATCGAGGTACTTTGACGCGGTCTTTATTTTTGCCGTCCTCTTCTCCTCTTTAGTTATGCACTTATTCTGATGATGATTAGGCTTCTGATGTAACTAATCATTAGTCCATCACGGGATTCTGCATTTTCCTTGGTGATTCTCTCATTTCTTGGCGCGCTAAGAAACAACAAATTGTCTCATGCTCCTCTACTGAGTCTGAGTATTGTGCTATGGCTGACACTACTGTTGACATGGGCATCTCACTCCAAGATCCCAGTCCTCTATATTGTGACAACAAAAGTGCCATCCACATTGGTGCTAATCCTGCTTTTCATGAGAGCACCAAACATATTGAGATCAATTGCCATCTTACTCGTCATCACCTCTAGGCTCGCACCATCTCTCTTTCTTTTGTTGGCACTACAGACCAGTTAGCTGATGGTTTACAAATGCTCTTACAGTGCCACGTTTTCAATATCTAATTTCCAAACTCTCGTTGTTTGATCCGCTTGAGTTTAGGGTGTTACAATATTTTAGGGATTCTGTATATATTCTAGGATATTATAGAATTATCCTTTGTATATTCTCTAGGATTATTTTCCTAAAATATCTTATGGATTAGGTTTCACTGTATCTATTTATTATGGCCTTGAGCCTCAATACAATATACATCTTTTCCTAAATCGTTTTTCTCTATCAGGTGAACAATATTTTAGGGATTCTGTATATATTCTAGGATATTATAGAATTATCCTTTGTATATTCTCTAGGATTATTTTCCTAAAATATCTTATGGATTAGGTTTCACTGTATCTATTTATTATGGCCTTGAGCCTCAATACAATATACATCTTTTCCTAAATCGTTTTTCTCTATCAGGTGAACATATGAAGTTTCTAATGAGAGTGTGTTGTGTTCTCTTCTGTTGTTGCTGAGTTGATGAATTATAGACGCCGGGCTTTGTTTGAAATTGGATAAGCTCCCACTTTTTTGGATTCTGAATAATTAATGATTCCACTTATAGGGGGAATTGTAATGGTTTTCAATTTAATGCAAGAATTGATGATAGAAATACTTTTTCTTTGAGTCGGTCATACTCTACTCCTATGTTAATGCTCTCTTACAGACTTTTGCCCTATTTTCTTGCAGAATGTGGGAGTTGGAATCCACACCTAAGATTAATTTGTCCGTACCCCAACCCCTGAGAATTTGGAGATTCAAACCACCCCCCACTTCCCCTGTGACCCTGTGACGTCCCAAGTGTGTCACTTACTAAATCACAGTAGAAAACATATTAGTTAATCGGATGGTAGCCTAACCTTTTGAAGGCTAGCATTTATAACATGGTTTAGCTTTCAATTTGTTTACTACAAAACGCGATGCCGCATAAGTCCTTTCTTACCATAACAAACAACATAATAATTATCAACTTGAACATTAACCGCTTCAATCCATTCCACCAGTAGTGTCGGTGGAGATTTCTATACACCATGGTACTTCTAGGATGAATGCTATAGCCACTTCTATGAGCTTCTGAGAAGGTCTCTTCCTTGCTTCTGAGAAGGTCTCTTCCTTGATCTTATCATTATTAGGCAAGCAAAAATGTCCACAGAATCTCACAACTCCATCGTCTGAGATTTGAAAGTCTGACTTCTTTCCTTTTAAGGCTCCATCTCGGATCTTCAAGATTTTCGGGTCCGATTATTGTAAAGTCTTGAGTCACTACATAATCTCCGGCTCAATTCTGAGTGTAGCTACCATACTTGTAGGATTACCTATTTCAACTTTAAACTCAGAATTGGAAATTTCTTCCAATAAGTTCCATTTCCCGACCATCATGCTTGTCACTATCATTGAGGACTTCCGACTAAGAACATCTGCAACTTTGTTCACCTTCCCAAAATGATATAGGATCTCACAGTCATTCTCCCTTTAGCAATTTTATCCACCGTCTTTGCCTCGTTCAATTCTTTCTGGGAGAATAAGTATTTCAAACTCTTGTGGTCCATGTAAATTTCAAATTTCTCCCCATAGAGATAATGTCTCCATATTTTCAAGGAAAAAATAATACTAGCGAGCTCTAAATCATGGCTTTAATTGTCTTGGTGCATAGGCAATAACCTTCCCATGTTGCATCAAAGCACAACCGAGTCCCTTATGGGATGCATAACAGTAAATGACAAATCCTCCCAATCCTGATGTTATAGTTAGATCGATGCCGTGGTCAACTTGTGTAACATCCTGAATTTCGACCCATTCCGGAATAGATGAAATGATTATTTTATCAATGTACCGTCAGTTACGTTTACTCTGAATTGATCCCTCATGAGTTAACTAACTGTTCGGCAAGGCAATTAAGGATCGATACGCGTACAACTAACCAATTGACCATAAGGATCAAAAGAGGAATAATACTACATTGTTGCAGGCTAATTAGCGAACGGAAATAAATCGATTTAGCAAAAATGCGAGGTTGGATTGCAGGTGATTCCGTATGACTTCGATATTAATTGTGAACGACGTTAAACCGATTTCCTTTTGGCCCTATACTTAGTGTGAGCAATTAACCTCTCGTGATTACATGACAATCAATGATCGCCCTGATTTAAATATGCACAATCGTGGATTGAAAAGCTATCAACCACGGGTCAAACGCGTGAGATCCTCTAAACGCGGCCCGAAAGTTAGGTCATACTAAAGTCGTGATTGATTGATTTTAATCACAAAATTCAATCCGGTATCGGGTATCGAACTTTTAAGGATGTCGAGACAAAATATTGGACGTTGTCTCATTGATTCTCGGATTTATCGGTAAGCCCGAAATTATTGGAAAAGGATTCAACGGATCGAGTTTTGGAGCCAAATATTTGGGAATTTGTGCTTCAGGGACAAAAAGACCAAAATACCCCTTTCTAGAAGCTTGTTTAGAATTTGTCTTATTCTCTTTTCTCTTTTCTTTTTCTTTTCTTCCTCCCCACCTTCCTCCGCAAGTTTTCTTTTCCCCTCCCCCTTTTAATTGACTTCTCTCTCTCTCTCTCTCTCTCTGCACGCATTTCCCTTCCCCCACCACCGATACCCTCATCCCCTTTTCTCTTTCCCCCTCCCCAGAACCGAAGCTCCCCCTCTCTTTTTCTTTCGGACAGCCCATCGTCCGAAATTGCCGCACCACCGCTCGCCGTTATTGTGCTGTCCAACACGCCTAGCCACCGCGCACCGTTGTCCCCATCCATGCCGTTTCGAGCCATCCAAGCCGCTCGTTCGCCGCCATCTGCTTCTCGGTCTCACCGTCGCTGAGACCCATTTTCGTCACCACTTGTCTCGATGTTTTGGATTTAGCCGCGTGTTGCCCTCGCCGCTGTCGTTGCGCCCGTGTCGTCGAAATCGCTAAACCGTGAGTCGATTTCCTAATCCCTTAGTTAGGGGTTAATCTTGCTTAACAGTAGTTTAATTATTGATTAGTACTTTGGATGACGATTGATTAGCATTAAAATATTATTTGATTAAGCTTGCTTAGTGTTAAGCATGGTTAGAATAAAGTAATCGCGATTAGATTAAAGTAACCGTGGTTGGATTGGTTAACTGCAGTTGGGTTAGAATAGTAACCACGGTTAGTATTAATAAATATTATTATTATTTTTGGAATAAATAATAATAATTTTTTATTTTCGGAATTATTAATTAATTAAATTAATTTATAATTTCGAATTATTAATATTTTTATTACTATTCATTGCTGAAAATTAATTATTTTTGGGGAAAATAATTAATTGTGAGTATTTATGGGAAATGGTTTTAATTGAATAATTTTGTGGGAAAATTACTATGGTCTAATTTTCTAATGTCAATAGTATTTATATACTACGTTATCAAATGACATTGATTTATTAAAGAATGATTTTATTAAATGAAATTATTTGGGTTGGATAATTAATTATGGGATTGGAAAATAATTATAAGTATTTTGTGGGAGTATATTATTTTATGGGAACAATCGACTATAGCATACTTCTTAAATAAGTATTTTTGAGTATAATTATAGTTTATACTTATATTGGGATAATCGAGTATTGATGGAAATAGTTGATTGTCGTAGTTGTGAGGACACGCGTCTATTTATTACTAAAGATTAAGACGTGTGGTTGGGCACCGTATTTATTGAGGTACGTGATGATTTTGGGAAAAATATACAAGTAATGTGTTGTTAATTGATCGGAATTGATTGTCAGACTATGACTTAAATTGCTGATTGTTGCAAGTTTCGTAAGCGATTAGAATGCTGCTGTTGTGCGTGATTGCTGGACACTATTACATTTTATTATACGTGTGCTAACTGCAAAAGCATGTTTGCGTGAGCACGAACTATATGTACATTCACGACCGAGCAAAGAAATGAACGAATTGATTGATGATGTGTTGCATAGTCATATTAAGAGGAAAGCCCGGTATTGCCGGAAGATCGCCAATCCTTATGGGGTTATGCCGTGGCCGTTTGATCGCCTGACTTCGGTCGGATGCTTGACTGGGGACATATTGCAGGACTGCGGTAATGGGCGGGTCCTATGTTCTTGTCAGTTGTGGGACTGCGGTAGTGGGTGGGTCCTGTGCTCATTCGGGAATGCCTTCTGAGGGAAGGGATGATCCCTAACGTCGCCATGCCTTGAGATAAAGAGGACGAAGCTGATTTAGCCGGGAACTGCCAACCATAAGGTTGTGATGTGGCCTTGGGGGTCGTAATAATCGAAGCATGTGTGGGTGTGAGATATGAGAAAGTTGTGTGAAATGCTTTGATTATTCGCATGCCTCTTAATCTTATGATGATTTAAATGACAATTTCTGTAGGTTGCGTGTACCAAGGCCAAGTAGGGTCGCTTGTGTTTGCATCTACTTATTGAACTGTCATCTGATAATGCTACTTGAGGTGTGGTATGTGTTGTTTGCCGAAACTAGGTTGCTTGGTTAGACTATCCTCGAGGCGAGCGAAATTCCTAACCGAGGCTTAGGATTTTGACTTACTGAGATTTTATCCCATTAGTTGTTGAATAACCATTTTCAGGTCCATAAGATGAAGGATTGACGCGTGTTACGGCTCGTGGCTGTTTTTGAAGGGAGTAGATTAACCCCCGCTTGTTGGTTTCATTGGCTCGATAGGAAGATGCCCGTGGTAAGGGCTTGTATTTGTAAACTTTCTAGGGTTAATCAGTAGATAAATAAAGCAACACCTTGGAATATGTTCTTATTGGGTTTTCCTGCTATCCCTGCTTTTGTAATTGACTAGGGATTGCGATTCACTTCCGCATGCGTTTAATTAAAAGATATTGCGGACTGCAAAGAATGGGCGGGTCCTATGTTCTTGTCGATTCTGGGGATCTGCGGTAGTGGGCGGGTCCTGTGCTCATTCGGGAATGCCGTCTGAGGGAAGGGATGATCCCTGACGTCGCCATGCCTCGAGATAAAGAGGACGAAGCTGGTTTAGCCAGGAACTGTCAATCATAAGGTTGTGATGTGGCCTTGGGGGTCGTAATAATCGAAGCATGTGTGGGTGTGAGATATGAGAAAGCTGTGTGAAATGCTCTGATTATTCGCATGCCTCTTAATGTCAATGATGATTTAAATGACAAGCCACGGGTTGCGTGTGCCAAGGCCAAGTAGGGTCGCTTGTGTTTGCATCTACTTATTGAACTGTCGTCTGATAATGCTACTTGAGGTGTGGTATGTGTTGTTTGCCGAAACTAGGTTGCTTGGTTAGACTATCCTCGAGGCGAGCGAAATTCCTAACCGAGGCTTAGGATTTTGACTTACTGAGATTTTATCCCATTAGTTGTTGAATAACCATTTTCAGGTCCATAAGATGAAGGATTGACGCGTGTTACGGCTCGTGGCTGTTTTTGAAGGGAGTAGATTAACCCCGCTTGTTGGTTTCATTGGCTCGATAGGAAGATGCTCGTGGTAAGGGCTTGTATTTGTAAACTTTCTAGGGTTAATCAGTAGATAAATAAAGCAACACTTTGGAATATGTTCTTATTGGGTTTTCCTGCTATCCCTGCTTTTGTAATTGACTAGGGATTGCGATTCACTTCCGCATGCGTTTAATTAAAAGATATTGCAGGACTGCAGTAATGGGCGGGTCCTATGTTCTTGTCAGTTGCGGGACTGCGGTAGTGGGCGGGTCCTATGCTCATTCGGGAATGCCGTCTGAGGGAAGGGATGATCCCTGACGTCGCCATGCCTCAAGATAAAGAGGACGAAGCTGGTTTAGCTAGGAACTGTCAATCATAAGGTTGTGATGTGGCCTTGGGAGTCGTAATAATCGAAGCATGTGTGGGTGTGAGATATGAGAAAGCTGTGTGAAATGCTCTGATTATTCGCATGCCTCTTAATGTTATGATGATTTAAATGACAGTTTCTGTAGGTTGCGTGTGCCAAGGCCAAGTAGGGTCGCTTGTGTTTGCATCTACTTATTGAACTGTCGTCTGATAATGCTACTTGAGGTGTGGTATGTGTTGTTTGCCGAAACTAGGTTGCTTGGTTAGACTACCCTCGAGGCGAGCGAAATTCCTAACCGAGGCTTAGGATTTTGACTTACTGAGATTTTATCTTATTAATTGTTGAATAACCATTTTCAGGTCCGTAAGATGAAAGATTGATGTGTGTTACGGCTCGTGGCCGTTTTTGAAGGGAGTAGATTAACCCCCGCTTGTTGGTTTCATTGGCTCGATAGGAAGATGCCCGTGGTAAGGGCTTGTATTTGTAAACTTTCTAGGGTTAATCAGTAGATAAATAAAGCAACACTTTGGAATGTGTTCTTGTTGGGTTTTCCTGCTATCCCTGCTTTTGTAATTGACTAGGGATTGCGATTCACTTCCGTATGCGTTTAATTAAAAGATATTGCAGGACTGCGGTAATGGGCGGGTCCTATGTTCTTGTCAATTGCGGGACTACGGTAGTGGGCGGGTCCGGTGCTCATTCGGGAATGCCGTCTGAGGGAAGGGATTATCCCTGACGTCGCCATGTCTCGAGATAAAGAGGACGAAGCTGGTTTAGCCAGGAACTGCCAACCATAAGGTTGTGATGTGGCATTGGGGGTCGTAATAATCGAAACATGTGTGGGTGTAAGATATGAGAAAGCTGTGTGAAATGCTCTGATTATTCGCATGCCTTTTAATGTTATGATGATTTAAATGACAGTTTCTACAAGTTGCGTGTGCCAAGGCCAAGTAGGGTCGCTTGTGTTTGCATCTACTTATTGAACTATCGTCTGATAATACTGCTTGAGGTGTGGTATGTGTTGTTTGCTGAAACTAGGTTGCTTGGTTAGACTACCCTTGAGGCGAGCGAAATTCCTAACCGAGGCTTAAGATTTTGACTTACTGAGATTTTATCTCATTAGTTGTTGAATAATCATTTTCAGGTCCGTAGGATGAAGGATCGACGCGTGTTACGGCTCGGGCCGTTTTTGAAGGGAGTAGATTAACCCCCGCTTGTTGGTTTCATTGGCTCGATAGGAAGATGCCCGTGGTAAGGGCTTGTACTTGTAAACTTCTTAGGGTTAATCAGTAGATAAATAAAGCAACACTTTGGAATGTGTTCTTGTTGGGTTTTCCTGCTATCCCTACTTTTGTGATTGACTAGGGATTGCGATTCACTTCCGCATGCGTTTAATTAAAAGATAAAAATAACGGTCGGCGACGGATCTTGGGGAGTCGTAAATCGAATGACCGCAAGAGAACTAGGGTTGCCATGTGCTTGAGGGTCGGGACATGACAACTTGCTCTTAAGTTCCTTAAAACTTTTTTTGCACTCCTCTGACCATTCAAACTATGAATTCTTTCTAATTAATTGCGTCAATGGTCCTAAGATTCAAGAAAATCATTTCACAAATCTTCAATAATACTGTGCTAGACTCAAGAAACTCCAAACTTCCATTACCGTCAAAGGTCTAGGCTAATTTGGTACCACCTCAACTTTAATTGGATCCACCAATATTCCTAAGAACACCACGTGGTCCAACCAAAACTCATACTCGTTGAATTTTGCGTACAATTGTTGTTCCCTGAGTGTTTGCAATATGATTCTCAAATGTTCCTCGTGCTCCTCCCGTCCTTTTGAATACACTAGAATGTCATTGATAAAAACTATCACGAATTGATCTAAAAATAGCTTAACTATCCTATTCATTAGGTCCATAAAAGCTGTTGGTGCATTTGTTAGTCCAAAATGCATAACTAAAAACTCGTAATGTCCATACCAAGTTCAGAAAGCTGTTTTAGGGATATTTTTCTTCTTTATCAGCAACTGGTGGTATCGGACCTCGGGTCAATTTTTGAAAATACCGACACTCCCTACAATTGATCAAACAGATCATCGATCCTAAACAACAAGTATTAACTGTTACTTAATTCAACTACTAATAATTAATGCAAGAGTGTAGGGATCCATCCTTCTTCCTCACAAATAGCATCGGTGCAGCCCATGGTGATGCACTTGGCCTTATAAACCCCTTATCAAATAGTTCTTGTAGCTGTAACTTCAACTCCTTTAATTCAAACAACGCTATTTGATATGGAGCTTTCGATATGAGTTTTGTACTAGCAACCAATTCTTTAATGAATTCAACTTCTCATTCTAGAGGTAACCTTGGTAATTCTTTAGGAAATACATTAGGAAATTCTCGCACTACAGGAATTTCCTAAAGTCGTGCACTCACATATGCCAAATACCCTTGACAACTACCTTGAAGAGTCGATGAGTTTCAAAAGTAGAAATAAGTATTATGGATGGGGTTGTCTTACTCCATAGAATTCAAAACTTGGGTTATCTAATGGGTTAAACTGAATTATCCTCCTATGACAATCCACATTGGCTCGATGTCTATGGAGCCAATCCATCCCTAGAATTATGTTGAAATCATACATGACTAACACCATGAGATCTACCACCAAACCATGTCCATCTAGAGTGATGTTGCAATTCTTGCATACTAAGGTAGACAAAATCACAGCTCCTAATGTAGTGGAGACACTAAGAGGCACTTCCAATAAATTAGATTCCATCTCACTTAGTTTCATGAACTAAGCAAACACAAAGGAATGAGTCGCCTTGAGTGGAACAAAGCATAAGCACTATGGTTGAACAGAGTAACGATACCTATTATGACAGTTTTAAAGTCCTCAAACTCACCCAGGTTTATTGCAAGGACTCTAGCTTGAACTAGCAATCTCTGACTATTCCTTGGTTGCGCCATTCCAATTTCGCCTACGGACTGCTATGATGGTTTTTGCTGTGTCCTTCTTGAATAAAGAGTCCCGGTTGTCCACAACCAAAGCAAGTCTTGGGCCCTTGGCATGGTCCGTTACCATGAGACCAACTACAACTTCGACATACATTGTCTTGATATTGCGGCCGTCCAGTCATTCAATTGTTCCATATCTTTCCTGAACCTACGATCTTGTTTCTCATATTCTGTGTGAATGGCTGCATCACCAATTGTTGTGGCCTCTTGCCATTTTGAAAGTTATATGGAGCCATTCGGTGATTTAGTCGCACCTGATAAGCTGAGGTCATTCCTTTTGACAATAGGTCCTGCTCCACCATGTGAGCATGTTGATACAATTCATTGTAGTCTTTCAAATTCAAAGGCACCAACTGGCTCTTAATATCTAGTCTCAAACCATTTAGAAATCTCATGGCCTTATCTTCTCGGTCCTCAACCATTCTAGGGACAAACTAGGAGAGTTCGGCAAACTTTGCCTCATATTGTCCACCATTAGATTATTTTGACTTAATTGTGTAAGTTCCATGACCTTCCTATCTTGAGCATAGTCTGAAAAATGCTTTTCAAGAAGGCTTTGACAAATCTTGCCCAGGTTATTTTTGTGCCTTTGGGAAACACTGGCCCCTTTATGGCTTTCCACCAATGATTGGCATTGCTCCGTAGTTGATACTCTTTTATGGCCTTCCACCAATAATTAACATTGCCTAGTAGTTGATACTCTTTTATGGCCTTCCACCAATAATTAACATTGCCTAGTAGTTGATACTCTGCTAGGGATACCTTTTCCACATCGGTGCAGTTTAGCAGTGTAAACATCTTTTCCATCTCGTCTATCCATATTTCTGCCTCCAAAGGGTCACCAAGTCCAGCAAACTTTGACAGTTTCAATTTGAGAAATTGTTCCACCAATCCTTGAATTATGCGCTCGTCACTAACCTGCTCTACGCCTGTGTTTCCATCAAGGCTCCTACATTGGCGAGTGCCTGCAGAATTTCTTCCATATGAGGATCAGTCATCGAAGGAGATCCACTCGGGGTAGTTCTTCTTCCAGTTCCTCTCATTCTTGCAACACCTATCTTTTGCACATCGGTCACATATCAGCAATGGAGGGAACATCCATAGATAGCTAATAAGTAACTAATGTTACTGATGCCCTATAAGTAATAAAGTCACTTGCTTTAGACAAAGCAGTAGTGGCAATGCATAAATAATTTTATAATACGCATATCTATCCCAATTAATCTACTATCTACTAGTGCACCTTATCACTCTAGATAACCTTTGGCTCTGATACTGAAAAGCAGCGCTGTAATGTCTAAGCACGTCACTTACTAAATCGTAGTAGAAAACCTATTAGTTAATCACGTGGGTGGATAATATTATCTTTTATCCCTAGATGGTAGCCTAACCTTTTGAAGGTTAGCATTTATAACATGGGTTTGACTTTTAATTTGTTTACTACAAAACGCGATTCCGTCTAAAACCTTTCATAGTATAACAAACAAAATCATTATCAACTTGAACATTAACCGCTTCCATTTTATTAAAATATTCGTTAGTAGCATGGCAATGAAACTTACACTGCCACCCAGTTTACATGACTTAGATATGTACATTATAAGTTCAACAAAATGCATGCAAAGCGAACACCTGGGTTATGGGCAAAGGAATGCCTATCTCCTCTACCCCACCGAACACTCGTCAAACCAAAATTTGTTTCCTCGCCACCCTTACACCCTAAGCTACTGCCGCCGCTCTACCTGTGCCTGTGCTCGCACCGTTGTCGCCTTCACCGCCGTCATCGCCATTAGGCCCAAAATGAAGGGGCTAAACGAAATTACCTTCTTGGTTCAAGAGCCAAGTCATGAACCGCATTAGGTTCCAGTAGGAACGTTTGTCGTCCATCCACATGATCCATTAATGTGGGGTATAGTTCACACGGGACTCTACATCGAACACATCATGGAACTCGACATCGATGCATGCAATGACAGCATACCAGGCAAGGGAGGAATAACCATCTTAGCAATCTGAAAAATTAAAGGGTGAGCACACTTACCTGGTAAAGGAATCGATAGAGCTTTAAACCACCCTATCCAATAATCGCTAAAATAAATGCATGGTTCAATAACAAGCAACATGTTTAATTTAATACAACCAACATGCATAGCTTACCTTTTCCCATGCATTTTCAAGTGACAATAAAGCAATAATAGACATACCATCCATTCAAATAATCACTTGAGATGACCAAAACAACAAGCATGCACATCACACGAACTCACATGCCTAACATGGTTAAATTGTGTGTTCAATCGATTCACCCTTGAGATAGTCATTAACCAGCGACAAGCCGGCCCACTCAAGTCACTTCTAGCTCCCCAAAACCAACTAGACTACCAACTAGACTTCCAAGGTCCTCCCACCATGGGCATCTCACGCCGATGCATCCCCATACTTCATAGTGGGGGCATCTCAGATCACAAGTAGAGGCATCTCAATGCCAAGGCATCCCAGTATCACTAAACTGGGGCGTCCCTATACCACATAGCAGAGGCATCCCACTCCTCGGGGCATCATCGGTATCACAAAGCCAATAGACATCTCTTCATTTAGTTCATTCATGCATTTCATGCATCCACGCAATTATTTATTAACATCACACAGGCAAGCACCTCATTCTCTTACCTCTTGGTCCTCCAGAAATTATTTCACAGCCAAGACATGCATAAACCACTCAAATTCGGACCAAGGCAGAATATACAGAACAACACCATCCAAGAAATGAAGGCCAAAATCATAGCAACTTGTCTCGAAAAATTATGAAATTTTAGTATGTCATAAATAACACATAATGAAACATTTTCGTTGAGAATATAAAGTCTGAATCCTATTTTTCAAAGAGCACAAAAATCCACCATGTCAATCTACATGAAATCCAGTTTCCAAAACCGATTTTCACAAAAGGGAAACCGTTTCGACAGCTTAAACCCAACCATTTGCCACGAAATTTTAGTACGTTGTACATGAAGATTTCCTATACAATTTTCGTAAAGAAATAATAGTCCCAATCCTTCTCAATTAATACAAAGTTCGAAAAATATAGCAAGGTCCACTATTTTACTAGCCAGGCAGAATGACCACATGCGAATCGCTTACAGATTTCATTATTTATTTGCATCCATAAATATATAATAAAAATATATGTTATACAACACTTAATTCCTTACACTTTCATTCGGATATGGAAGGCCATTTAGCAATAGAATTTCCAGAAAAAAAAAATCCAAAATGCCACCCAAACCAAAAACGTCTCTCACAGGCAGAATAAACCCGAAGATAATGTGCACACATACCTCATGTTCTTAGTCACTAAAAATCTCACAAAAATTGATGTTATATATTAAGATCTCATTAACCTTTTCTATGAAGAAAGAACCACCAAAATCCAAACAAACAAAGCCATACAAAATCAACAAGCCAGGTTACTCCAGAATGGTGACCCAAGGAACCCCCATACAGCCGGAGGGTAAACCCTAGGATGACACGTAAGCAGGAGAACCTACCACCTCCGGCGTCACACTTAAGACCCCGAGCGACCATGAGAGGATTCGAACCCCTCCCCTTTGTGAGGGGGAGAGAGCCCAAACCATCGCGACCACCAAGGCGGTGGTTACTCCAGAAACTTGATCTTTGAAGAAAACAACTTATATCAAGAGATGCATGCAAATTAATCTTTGCTACATGTAACGGTCTACATGCACGCCCATTTAAGAGTTCACAACACACATGCAAAGTGCCATTTCCATCATTGATCACTAAAACAACATTTTACAAGTCAGAATGAGCAAGAAACGGATATGCATACCCCTAAACCAATCCGATCTCGACGTGCATGCCCATATTTTAAACATGCGAGACGATCTACCCCTAAAGCAACGCATCAAAGGTCTAGATAACACATGCAAGCCTCTAAAATCACATGCACTTAAAGTTTTACATATTTCAACCATGAATAACCCAAAACAGCCGCTAAAGCACCACCGAACCAGCCCTCTTCAACCACTAGAGGATGGTATAGCTTAAAACCCTATATTTTCCCTTACCTTACGATTTTTCTACCTTACCTACCCTTCACTTGGTCGGTTTCCTTTTGAAAAAGGGCTGTTTAAACTCTCGGAAATGAGAAATGAGAAAGAAAAGTTGCTGGTGCGTGTTTCCACCGAAGAGAAAAGAGAGAGTGGAAGAGAGAGCAAGAGAGAGAAAGAGGGCGAGATGAGGAGAACAAGAGAGAGAGAGAGCTTAAGGAGAAAGTTTATGGGAAAGAGAGAGATTTCTTAGGAACTTAGGTTTATTCTTTCCATGAATCTCATGATTGCAAATATCAATCATTACTTGCAATTTTCCATGCATGAAGAGACAAGGATAGAAACTTGTAAGTTACATCATGCATTACGAATGGCCATGCAAAATGAATTAATTTCGATTTTTTCTTACCTACAATCATTGGTCTCTCATGTAGCCCTTTCCCCCTTACCTTGTTCGGCTCCCTCTTAGGTTGTTTTAGTTAATCATAGTCTCATTAATCTATATTGATAACATTATCGGCATAGTTCAACTCTAGGACCAACTATAGAAAAGATTAGGGGTGAGCATGGTCCGGTTTGGGTCGATCCACCCCCAGACAAGACCAACCCACATAGTGTTGGGCCTCAATTTTTGGGACTAAGGATTGACCCTATTGAGCCTAGGACCAAGGACTGGATTGACTTAATGGGTTCGGTCTAGTTCCAAGGTTAATCCGAGATCAACTAATAATTTTTTTTTTTTTTTGTATTTCTAAAAAGTCAAACTTACTATTTCAAATTACATATTCATTGATATTGTGATTTTAATTAAGCTATAAATACCAATGCATGCTCAACAAATTTAAAATAAGGTAACAATAAAAATTTCACATTCGATAAAAGCAAAAAACCATAAAAACGATTAAAATTGCTCATGGAACCACAAGACAAGCATTGCTCACGAGTGAAAATGATTTCGAATTAGGGCTTTATTTCCTTTTGATTTACTCACCAACGAGCGAGGTTAGTGAATAGAGGTGAATGGCACAAATGTCGAGCGACAAGTGGGGTGAGCATGGCAAGCGAGGCAAGCGTCGAGTGATGAGTGAGCGGGGTGATTGTCAAGTGGCGAGCGAGGCAAGATTGTACACTAGTGAAGTTATTTTTTCAATTTTACTTGGCAAATTGAATACTAAGAGGATAAAGAAGAAAGAAGAGAACAAGAGCACTGGAGGAGGATGCCATTTAAGTTAGGGTTTACTCTTTAGAATAAATAAATAAATAAGATTATAAATCATATATTAGATATATAGTATATAATTTATAAGGTCAGGGTTGGTCTTAATTAAACCAACCCGAAACTCCAAGGACCGAAGACTAATTTGCACAAGACTAATCTAGAGATCTTAGGACCAAGGACCGACCCAGTCCCCTTTGGAACTAGACTAAGACCAGCAGGGTTGGGCCGGTCCAAGGTTGGTCCAAGGTTGACCTTGAACCATTGCTCACCCCTAGAAAGGATAATAAAGAAGATTATCAAACTAATCTAATGAATCCGTAAAGTTAACATGTACATAATCAAACTAGGCTAAACTAACTAAACTTTGCATTAGTGGGCCTAGGCTTTTTCTCCGCCCAAGTGGGCCTCACATATGTGCACTCGGCCCATTTAGCTCGAACACATGGCCCATTGGGCCTAAACACGGCCCAATTCCCTTTAGGGTCTACTGGTGGCCCATCTTCCTCAAACTGATCCAATTTTGTAATCCTACTATTAGCCTATTGAGCTCATGCTTGTGGCCCATGCAAAGATCATTTGAGCCTGTTGCTCGGCCCATCATACCCTATTCTAGGCTCGAAAATTCGAGATGTCACACTCCATTTCTATATGGGAAGAGTGGCCACTAGGGCAAACCCCAGTGATTTGACTCTCTATTATTTACTTACAAATTATTGTTTCAAACATAATTCATAAAAGATACAAAAAAAAAAAAAAGAAAAAAACAAAATCTCTACTCTCCTTTCAATTTTTCTTTCCTTTCTTTGCTGGGTTTTACATACAAATTTGTTGTTCTTGTTTCCTCTATTTTTCAGCATACAGTGAAAAGGAAGTTTGATTATCTTTAAGAGTAGTGTTTGCATACCTCAGTTGACTTATTTCATCTTCTCCAACTAGTTTTTACAATAATCTTAAGGATAATTCATGTGAATTCCAAAGATGAAATTGTCGCCATTGCCACCCCATTGCCACCATCTCTATGACCACCACCACCACCACCACCACCATTGATGCCTCTATCTTCAGCAGATGTGTCACCACCACTACCACATATAAAAAACTGAAATTTATAATGGCAACAACTTTAAAATTTGGCAAGAAAGAGTTTTCTCTATCCCAAATGTGATGGAGTAGCTTTTGCACTTATTGATCAACTGATAATAAGCTGCGAGAACAATGGCTACATGCTAATAAGGTATATAGGAATGCAATAATCAATAATTCTTTTTAATGAATTTTTTTATGTCTCCTATCCATACAAAGATGCAAAACAAAGTCTGTAAACTCTTTAAATCATAATATGGCTAGCAAGCACCAAACAATGGCATGGGAAACTATCAAATTCTATAGATTTTCCTCTATCGGAGTAGATAAAATCTACGTACACCAAAATCATTGATGGTGAATCTATTATTTATTTGCTTATATATTGATAACATACTTATTTTTGTTACCTACATTGATGTTTTATAAAGAAACAAAATGTTTTTTGACTAATAAATTTGATAGGAAGGACTTGGGAGATGCTAATGTAATTTTGGATGTTAAAATCATAAGAAGTAATAGGCCTTTGTAATTTTTATTTAATCTCATTCTTCAGTTAATTTCCCTGGTGAAGTTAGATGATAAATATCTACTAATTCCTTTTTAGGTTGGAGTTTTTCCATATTAAAGAAGTGGCTGAGTTGATGAAATGCGGAGTCAGGGCTTTGTCGGAAATTGAATAAGCTCCCACTTCTTGGATTTTGGAAAGTTTTGGTTTGGATGCAACTTATTCTCTGATTCTTTCTTGTCTTTTTTGGTTAAAGGGGGTACTGTCATTGTTTAGTTTTATTTCCTTCGTAGGTCAAAATTTCGGTCGATGGCAGAAGTCTACCTCATTAAGTGTGGTGTGAAGTGTCTTTCGACTGGTGATGTTTCTTTCAACGTTGATAGATTAGAGTAATTATCTCATGAGACAAGCTCTTCATTCTTTGGCACATCTGTCATATAGCATGACGTGATCTATCATCTCATTTTCTCAGTCTTATATAGCATTGTGGTGATAGGATAAGTATTTGCCCCTATACATATATATGAGTTGTTCTAATGTTTTGCATTGTCTTCTAATAATAAGATAGGTGGGTTCGCTTAGCCAAAATGTATGCTTTTTCTTTTTTTTTTTTTGGTACAGGAGCATTGTCTGGGACATTTTTACAGATGAGGTGATTTTGTAGGTGAAATAGGTTGTTTTGAGTTTCCAGTGCCACCTTGATTTTAGGTTCTCTTATTTGGGACTATGAAGACTTTTCTATCAGGACCTACGATTTACTTCGTTGCAAACTGTTGGCATCTCATTCTGAAAAAAGATGAACTGGTACAGGATGATGCAGCATGGCCATTAAGACATAACTTCCCTTTGCATTGCTTGCTCTTCGACCAGCTGCTGATTCCCTGTTACTTATCCATCACAAAACAATGTTGTTTTGTTTGTGTTGTGGTTAGTAGACATGGCTGGTCAGGCCGGGGGAATTTGACATTGGGCGCTTAGTTGGCGTATTTGTCATGTTGTGTAGCTCTTTAAGATGGGTGAAATTGGAGTGGCAGATGACTATCTTGCAGAGAATAAGCATTGGTTGAGGTTTTAACATATCTGGTAAACATGGAGTTCAGGCTACTTTCACTTCCGATTTCTTATGATATTCTAGTGTACGGGTGGTGACTTTCTAATTTATCAAGCATAGCTCTTGAAGATCTGTAGATCTCCATTTGTTGCATGGTCCTTGGCAAATGATGATCTATCTCCAAATATTTTTAACATACAGTTCTAGATGTATCTCTGTCATCGGCTCTACAAGGCTTGTTTGGTGTCATAATTGAGATATTAATCAGGATTTCATTTGCTTTGAAGGCATGAATAAGCATCCGGCTGGGTCTATTTCCTAAACATGTTGGTGAACTTTCTAATTGTATACACAAGGTTTATCATTCTCATTAAGTTTGGTGGCTTCCACACTATGTGAGTTTATTCAGTCTTTGATGGGTGCTTGATATCATTTGAAGTGATCTCACCAAATATGTCATGTAAGGATGCTAATGTATCAAGCTGTTAAAAAATTTGAGTGCTCAAGTTGGTCGGATAAGAACAGTAGGAATTATGGAACCACCAGCACGTGATCTCCCCCCCTTTGGTTGCGTTTGGAAAAAAAAGAGAGAAGTAAGGACAAAAGAAAAAGGGCAAAAAAGACACGTCAAATCGTATGGCAACGGTACCACCTGCGGTGAATTTAAACCTCTGCGCTCTCACAAGCCTAAGCAAAATATCTGAAGGCTGTGTTGATAGATTTTACACTTTTTTGTGGGTTTGATACTTGTCAAATTTTGACAACCATCAAATTTTGATACGTGGTCGAAATCTTTTAATATTTAAATAACATTCTAAAATTTAGTTTTTGCATTTTAAAAAGCTTAAGCAAACAAGTCCTAAGAAAATGCAGTTAACTCCGATCATCAAAATTACCTTCTTTCATTTCATTTTATCGTGTGTTATTTGTGAAACCAAATTATGTGAATATTTTGTGCTTGAATAATATTTTGAATTTTAACAACAATTGTTTTTGAATTTTAAGAAACACAAACAAATGAATGCTAAGAAAATTCAGCTACTATGTGTCATTTGTGAAACCAAATCTAGGTGTCTGTGTAGATATATAGTTGAGTCACATTATCACAAAACTCCATTCTTTCATCTTTTTTAAATTAATTAAACATATTGCTGTGCAATAAAGTAGAATAAAACTCAATCATTTTGTTGATATAATAAAAAAGTTATTAAAAACTCCAAATATGCACACTATAGTGTTTTTATTCTAAACATTTTTTGTTATGCAAAAAATCCAAAATTTACACTTATGTAATACATTTATCCTTTATCATAGTTCCTTCATGAGCACCGTTAAGAATTTACTTGCATGGACAACAAGAGGCAAATGGTGTCAACATGACACCAACGTGGTTTAAGTGAAATATACACAGCATCATTTTAATTAGAAAATCATTTGTTGAAATCTTGACGAAAAGTAAATGAATCACACACATGGCTACAAGTTTAAGGTTAGTGATGTCACAAGAAAAAAATTTAGAATAAATGTGCTAAACAAACATAATTTGGTGTTTTTTATGTCAAAATTATTGCTTATATTTTTTATAAAAATGAAAGAACAAAAATATTTTTAACGTCTATGAAAATATTTAGTTATATATTGTTGTTGATAATTGAATATTTTTCATTTACTAATTATTTTATATTATATGAGCTATTATTTGTTGAAAACTATTTTTTAGATAATTCGTTTTTCATGAAATGAATAGAGCCTTAATTTAATACAATGTTTCTCAACATATGAACATGAACTTGCAGTACATATATGAATGATTTAATCTTCCTTGTGTACACTCATGGGGAGCAATGATGAACTTGGTTGTTTTGCTATTAGTATTTATCATTTAAATACCTTCTAGTAGCTATTATTATCTTGTGCTTATATTATCTTTTAAGTTTTGGACAAGGAATGAAGTGAATGGCTATTAATGAGGACAATTAACAAGTTAACATTTAATTAAAAATACGAAAAACCGTATATACTTAAAACAAATTTATCCTAAATTAATTTTTTTAACTATAAAAAATTTTCAATTAGTACATTTATTATAAATTTACTTTCCGTTAGTTTTTATTAAATTTTATCATGAAATTTTTGAGTTAGTTAATATGTAACAATTGATGAGTATGGCACTTTAGAGTTTTACCATGAATTTGTCACGAGTGTATCTATTTATAAATTTTTATAATATTAATTCAATTAAATAAAATTTGACTATATCAATTTAATATTTT
Organism: Corymbia maculata; assembly: GCA_014182735.1. Classification (NCBI taxonomy): domain Eukaryota; kingdom Viridiplantae; phylum Streptophyta; class Magnoliopsida; order Myrtales; family Myrtaceae; genus Corymbia; species Corymbia maculata. The sequence goes on from CM024689.1 coordinate 27,006,142, forward strand.
TGATAATCAATTTAGGATGAATTTATTATATATATTAATTTAGTACTTTTCGTGATATTAACACCACTAATTTTTAGAGATTCTAAAGCATTAGTTCTCTCTTTCTAAAAAATGCTGAGGAGGAGAAAGAAGACAGACGTTACGGAGAACCTTAAAAAAAGTGAGTAAACAGAGCAAAGTGGTGGTTAATAATTAACTCTGATCGAGTTAAGTTGTTTTTGGGCCATTTCGATTGCTTGGCAATTATTGCGCTTTATCTTCAGCCAACTTTATGATGCAAATGGCAGTACGTCTTCATACACGCGACCCGAATACTGGGCCTCTGTGAATATCCATGGGGCCCAACTCCGCTGGAGTCGAGTCAAGTCGCTCTTCGCCCTTGTTGATCACGTGGCAATTATTGTGCTTCCTCTTCTGTCAGCCTTATGCTACAGATGGCCGTATGGTTTCACAGACGTGGACCACCCTACTTGTTAGGCCTTCATTGAATAAGCCGTGGGATCCAACTCCACCATGCTAGTCCTCTTGGTTTCAATACACGTTGTTGAATAGATCGCCTTGTACTAATGAAATCACCAACATGTGATCTTTACATGATTGCCTTGGGAATCAAATGACAAGTAAGGACAAAAGGACAAGGAAAAAAGTGGACGCATTAAATCAAATTGTAGGACAATAATGCCACTCTCTGGTGAATCTAAACATTTGCATTCGCAATAACCTCAACAAAATATCTAAAGGTTGTGTTGATATATATATAATATTATCTCGAATAAGGTTTTGCATTTTTTTTTGGCTTGAAATCTGTCAGATTTGCACAACCATTAAATCTTGATATGTAGATTATGCATGGTTTTTTCAAAATCTTTAAAATTTAGTTTTTGCATTCTAAAAAAAAACAAACAAACAAATCCTCAGAAAACTCATTCAACTCCGATCATCATGATTACATTCTCTTATTCAGTTTTGTTGTGCGTTATGTGTGAAACTAGATTATGTATGTATTTTTTATTTGAGTAATATTTTGAATTTTAACAGAAAAATAAATAATTATTTTTAAGTTTTAAGAAACACAAACAAATGATTATTATCACCCACCTGGGTGGCATTGTTGTTTCGCGCTCTCTTCCTCTCACAAAATGTCGAAAGTTTAAATCATAGTTTCGTCATAGGGTGACTTACCCTGATTGCATGTGTGTGGTGGGTTAACAAGACGCGCCCCCTGGTTTCTTCTACTGGCGTCGGCGGGGTGCGGGGTTCCCTGGGTCATAAAAAAAAAAAATTTGTTGAAAAATTAAGATATTATGGAAGTGTGGACACTGCAGGCACCAAAATTTGACACAAAATAAACAGATCCAATAAGAATAATCAAATTTTCAGATAAAAAAAAAGGCAATTTGGATAGACTGCCTCTTCTCGCTTATGTTATCCATTTTTTTTTTAACCAAAAAAGACTTCTTGTTTGTATCACAAACAATCGAACGAACCCATATATAGATAGATATCTGTTTGGGAAATAAGAAGCCCCTTTGACATCTCTTCATCTGCAAAGAATTCTCGATGTGAAAACACAGAGACAAAGGGCTGATCTTTGAATAGGAAAAAGAGTGGATCTGCAGGGTCACAAATGAATTGGCACCAAAATTTGACACGGCCCCCAGGATTTACTCCTCTAGCTGTCGGCGGGGTGCGGGGTTCCCTGGATCATCAAAAAAAAAATTGTTGAAAAATTAAGATATTATGGAAGTGTGGACACTGCAGGCACCGAAATTTGACACAAGTTGACACGTGAATATCAAAACCTCCAAAAGGTCCATGTAAGTACCAAAATCGGAGAAGAAAGGAACGCTTAAGTCCCAACAATGAGCCACATCGAATTTGTAGCAGTCATCTAAATATTAATAATGTCACGTCGAATTTCAGATAAGTCTCGTCAAAGTTGGCATATAAGTGTCTAATTTTTTTAAAAAAATAACACTTAAGTATACATTTTAAAATTTTTGGCACATATATATCTACTTGCGTCAAGCTTTAGTATTTTGAGTATATTTCTTCTAGATATTATGCATCATTCTTTAAACCAAAACTATATATCAATGATAGGAAAGTTAGGCAGAGTGCATTTAAATAGTTATGTCAAATTATAACAAAATTTATCCTTTCACCTTTTTAAAATTAATTAGGCATATTACTTTATAATAAAGTACAATGAAACTCAATCATCTCATTTGATGTAGGAAAATAGTTTTTTGAAACTCCAAATTATGCCCACCACTGTATTCAACCTAAATATTTTTTTGTAACATTAAATTTTCCAAATTTATACCTATATGATATATTTACCTTCTATCAAAATTCCTTAAATGAGCACAGTTAAAAATTTGTCTATATAGATGACGAAAAACAAATGGTGTTGACATAGCTCCAACGTAGCTTGAGTGAAATGAAAATAATGTTGTATTCGTTGGAAAATCATCTGAAATCTTGATAGATGGTAAATTTAGTACATAAGAAAAAGTTTAGAGTTAATGTATCGTGGTGGGCATGATTGAAGGTTTTTATGTCACAAAAAGATTTCAAGGTAAAAAATGATCACTTATATTATTTACAAAAATGAAAGAATGAAAATAAATTTTAATGTTTACGAAAATATTTAGATATACATTATTAAATATTTTCCATCAATTAATTAATATCACTGAAATAAGCATTTTTGTTCATTGGAAAATATTTTTTAAGTCACTCATATTTTATGAAACATATGTAGCTTTAATCTAATATGATATTTCTAGAACAATATATGACTATAATCTTGCCGTGCATTTATGAATGAGCCTTAATCTTTGTTGTGGACTGACACGGGGAGCATTAATGAAGTGGGATGTTTTGCTATTAGTATTTATAATTTAAATACCTTCTATTAGTTATTATTACCGTGCACTTATGTTACATTTAATTTTTATGCAATGAATGAGGCGATCAACCATTAATGAGGATAATTAATAAGTCAACATTTGATTATTAATTTCTAGAGCTTGATAAGTGCACGGTCTCTCTATCAAAGGAAGGAATGCAAAGGAGGAGAAAGAAGACAGACGTGGCTTAGAACCTAAATTGATGGTTGATAATTAAATATGGTCAAGTTTCGGCCACTCGGCAATTATTACTCTTCATCTTCCATCAACTTCATGATGCAGATGGCAGTACGCCCATGATGCAGGTAGTAAGTAGAAGTACGTCTTCATGCACGTGAACCCTAAAACTAGGCCTCAGCAAATTGTCGTGGGGCTTAATCCCACCGTACTCATCCTATCTCTCTTTGTATTATGTAACCTTTTTGTTTTTTATTTTATTTATTTGACTAGTTGATTAATACAAATCGTTCTTTCTTATACTTAAATACTCTTTGTGATGATGACAAATGAAAAGTAAGGGCGCGTGTCCAATAAAAGCATGCGTTAAATTATAAAAAAAAAAAAATAGAACCATTTACGAAGGTACACCACGAAACATGATATGAAAATTGTGTGACTAAGAAACCTATGGATAAAAAGTCGGGCTTAAAAGAACGATGCAAAAGTTCGCATTTGCTGGTGCATTTTGTAGGGGTGATCGGTTTTTGATTTGGTCTAATTTCAAGGTGGAATCGGGAACCGGATCGCGAGGACCGATTTCTATTTTTTGGGACCGTGAACTGGACCAGATGGTCCTAGGACTAGGAACTAGACCGAATCAATGGTTTGATCCGGTCCAATAGGACTAACCACTTAGCCAAAAAAAAAAAAAAAAATACTTAGAAATATTATTATTTTAGGATTTATTGCATTTTTTAAGAAATTTTAAAAATATATTTTAAATATAAATTATCGGTCCAATCCGTCGGTCCCTGGCCTGGTCCGGTCCAGCTTCCTCGAAACAAGAATCGAACCGAAAATCACCGGGTTCCCATTTTTATGGAACCAACCTAACTGGCCGATCTTCCCCCTAACCAGATCAAACCGGCTGGTCCGATGCAGTCTAGACAGTTCTCGGTTTGGGCAGTCTAATGTGCTCGCCCTTATGTGGAGCCCTTATGTGGAGGGGAGGACCGACCGTTGAGGCCGAAGAAGGCATGAGTGGCCGACCCCACCTCCTTGCTCAACGGTGAAATAGTCCAGCGACGTCTCCTGCAATCCTTGTCAACAGGCATTTGTCCGCGTTCACTGCCAGCAAGAATCCCACGACATAATAGACCCACCAAGCCTCATCAAACACATGCAAAAATCTCCAAATAATTGCAAATTATTGCGAAATCAATCACAAATCGAATGAAATCGATGATGAATGCGGGTTCAGGTTGCAAAATCGCATCTGAAAAGCCGTTCATCTCTAACGACGGCCACTAAACAGTAACACCCCAAGGATGATGTGCGCTCGACCTAACTCTAAGTTAGCTACAAAATTTAATAGAGCCTTGTCCGGGTTAGAAGATAGAGCTTCTCACATCAATATCAATAGACATAAGGAAAATCCTTTCTTTAATTTGTGCCCGAGTCCCTTGCGTTCAGACAAATTTCAATCTAGCACACTTGAGTGGGCCAAGGGATTTTGAGCCCCCACCTTTCGTTTTTTTTTTTCATGTCGGTAGGCAATTTGATGTGATCCACCTCACCGAGCCCTTAATGCACAACGGCACATTTATTTTTATTTGGGTTTGAGCCCCTCCGCCCTCTCATTTTTCTTAGTGTCGGCAAGTGATACAATATGGTCCACCTCAATTGAGCCCTTAATGCACAACTCCACATTTGTGTGTAATTGGGTTTGAGCCGATCTGCCCTCTCGTTTTTCTTAGTATCGGCAAATGATACAATGTGATCCACCTCAATTGAGCCCTCAACGCACAATCCCACATTTGTGTGTATTTGGGTTTGAGCCTCTCTACCCTCTTGTTTTTCTTAGTGGCGGCAAGTGATACGGTATAGTGCACCTCAATTGAGCTCTTAACGCACCACCCCATATTTGTGTGTATTTGGGTTTGAGTCCCTTCACTCTTTTGTTTTTCTTAGCATTGGTAGGTGATACGGTGTAGTTCACCTCATTGAGCCCTTAACACACGACCCCACATTTATGTGTATATGATTTAACGCCGTTTATCCATTACTCCTTGGACAAACCTGCAATTCCACATTGTTAAATGGTGGAATGCAAGATAAATATGTGCATCTAAACTTAGAAACCGGATATGACATAAAAGATGTGTCGGAGACGCAGCAACGTGGGGCTTCGCGACGAAAAGAAACGAGCGACGTCATAAAATTACTCAACAAGATCCACCATTATTGGATGGATCTCATGTCTTCATGTGGAAGGTTTTTTCGTGGTCTATTTTCATATAGAACATAAAAGGTAGCAAACAACCATGTTGTGAGAGGTTCAACAACTACAAAGGAAGGTGTTTTCGACATGAATTTGGGAATGGAAATGGGGATGCCACTGCTAGCGAACTCCTTTGAGCTCAAGCCCACATATGGAACCACATATTTAGCTTCATCAACTCAATGTGCCTGAAGTGTGCCATTGATCTAGGCATACTTGACCTAATCCATCACCATGGCCGACCCATGACCCTCCTCGAACTCGTCTCCGCCCTCCATATTCAACCCACCAAAGCTCACTGCATTCATCGCCTCATGCACATCCTCATCCACTTCGGCTTCTTCAAGCTACGGGACCTTGAAGAAGCAGATGGCCAAGCTGGCTATGTCCTCACTCGTGCATCCTGCCTCCTCGTAAAGCCCAACCCCTCAAGTGTAGCGCCCTTTGTGTTGTTGGCACTCGGACCTTTCTCGATGGCCCCGTGGCAGTATCTGAGCGCGTGGTTGAGGGAAGGAGAAGATGTCCATTCCTCAACATTCGAGTTGGCGAATGGCGTGCCCGCTTGGGACGCGTGGCGCAGTCCTGAGGTGGACAGCTTGTTCGACGAGGCGATGGCGAGCGACTCGAGTCTAATGGCGAAGGCAGTGATGGATACATGTAGGGGAGTATTCGAGGGGCTGAGCTCGGTAGTCGACGTTGGAGGCAGGACTAAGACTGTTGCGGAAAGGGCGAGCGATCGAACAATAAAATGGATAGAGTAATGAAAGTAAATCGAACACCAGATTTACGTGGTTCGATCGTAGAGACCTACGTCTACGGGAGGGTAGAGACGAATTTCACTATAGAACAAACTATATAACGGAAATTACACACTCGAGTCACTCAAGTGTTTCCTAAGCCCCAATTACACCCAATAAGTCACACAGTGTTTAGCCCCACAATTCCTCGCGAAATAATCTCTCAATCTCACAAAGGAATTATACACAAATTCTTACCACAAAAATTTAATTAGCTACAAATACTTGAATCTTCTTTGCATAATTGCACGAACGAAATCAATGGAGAAATATTCTCCCAAGCACTCGATCACGAATCGGCGCTTCAAGACTTCTTGCATCAACAACGGCCCAATTCTTCTCCACGCGTGACCGTATATATAGTGAACTTGAGGACTTTCCAAATTCTTGAAAGTTACTCCTACTTAGAGTAGGAAAGAATAAATTAAGAAACCCACACCTACTAGAATTAGGAAACAAATCAAACTTTTCTTTTGGACTAAAACTTAAGACATATTTTCAACATGGACGATGGGTAAGGCCATCAAGGAGGCGTTCCCGCACTTGGAGTGCACGGTGTTCGATCAGCCACACGTGGTGGATGGTTTGGTCGGAAGTGAGAGGTTGAAGTTCGTCGGAGGCGACATGTTTGTGGAGATTCCCCCGGCGGATGTAGTCTTTCTCAAGGTAAGTACTATGCCTCTATGTTGCATCTCAAATGATGCAGGCAGTAATAATTTGATTTTTACAATACACGTAACTTCACTATGAAAACAGTCTTTCCCTTTTCCATTCTGCCGTGGAGAAAAAATTTCTCCTTTTCTATGGTCTAATAGAATTTTTGTTGAGCAACGCTAGTATTCTTTTAGATTACTTTGGATTTGTATTATGTGCATTTTATGTCTTTTTTTTAGTATACGAACTGACTTTTGTATATTTTTTAATCAGGTGTTAGGTGCGTTAAGATTAATTCATACAATTAACTTGCTAAGTGATGAGACAGTTTAAATAATATGTTGATTATGGCCCACATATTTAAGTAACTAAAAAATAACACACGGATTTTCATGTGAAGAAAATTTTGGAAAAAATTCATACAATTAACTTGAAGATTACAATTAATAAAAAAATAACACACGGACATGAATTAGTGTGTAAGGATTTGGGTCCGTCTTTTCCAATATAATTTCAATTGTCGTGAAAGGAAATGAAAAAGATTTATGGATTCATTTACAATCATTTTGAATATAAATAAAGTAAAAAAATTATCGATTACTTGTCAACTATCTTAGTTGTCATGAATTGGATTTTGTTTATATTGTCATGTGTTGCATGAATACATGTATGTGTTTTTTCATGGAATACTTTTGCAAAAATTTGAGTTTAAAGCGGCCATTGAATTTGCTTAATCAAAAGTTCAGATGAATACAACTAAATTTGGTTAGATTTGTCCAAATCACGAATGTATCTATGAACAACTCTCATATGAACTATAATCGCATTGGGAATCCATCTAGCAAATCACATGGACAATACACCATTTTGAGGCAAATCTTGGTAACCTACATAAATGAGTGAAATAGAGAAACTCTTTCTATGGACACTATATTGTTTTTACATTATCGTTCCAATAAGAACCTTAACCTCCAACTAGTTGACCAAAACTCGTGTGAATACAGTGGATATTGCATGACTGGAGAGATGAAAAATGCATCGAGATATTGAAGCGAAGCAAAGAAGCGGTGTCAGGTCGAGGCAAGGTTGGAAAAGTAATTATGATAGATATGGTGCTTGGAAATCAGACAGAAGATCGTAGATCCACCGAAACACAGCTCTTCTTTGACATGATGATGGCAAACCTCAATGGGAAAGAAAGGAGTGAAAAGGAATGGGAAAAGCTGTTTGTTGATGCTGGCTTTAGCATTTACAAAATTGTCTCTCGCCTGGGCCTTCGATCTCTTGTAGAGATTTATCCTTGATTACATTTTTGCTTATTTGATTTGCTTTCTTAATCTTTGTTCTACTTTTGCAAAAGGACGCCAGTTGACCAAGTAATTATCATTTCAAGTCCACGTTGGATTTCCAATATTTGTTCAAAGGCTTCAACAGCCGAATATAAGTTTGATTGTATTTCCTCCTCTATTTTGCTTGGCAGTTTCCAATTCAACATAGAGAATATCTAACTTCGACTTTTAACACCAAAACATGAAATATGTAATTTCATGACAAAAATTCGGATGTTCAAAAATACCATTTTATCTCGGATCAAAATATGTTTGCAAGCTCAAACTCAAGATATATTTTAACAAAAGAAACTCCACCCCATAGGGGGGAGAAGGCAACATCATCAAGTGGAATATCCACAGAAGTGTAGATTCTTGTATTGAAGAAGAAAACAACAACCTGCAAGTTTCTTGATCACTTTGACGTTGATCACTATGGAGGTCGGTGAATATCTCAACAAAGATGATGAGCTACATTGAAAAATTAGGGGAAGACAGTGTCGAGGTGTTGGAGTGGCGGGGACCCAAAGCTTTGCGCTTTCCTATTCGTTCCATGGTGGCTCATGGCATGCTCGCACAAACCGGACGGGGATCATCTGGGGCAATAGCAAAGACGGAGGGATATAAATTTGGAAATGACCGTCGTTCGTACCTCTTGGCATGGACAGGAAATGACGTCAGAGGAACGTGCTCAACAACGGACGGCAGCGGACAATGACGCTATTGTCAGAGACATGGTGGCATGGTTATTCAAATTAGCATAGCAACCGTCGACGACACGCAACGGCATTTGGTTGTGCTTTCACTTTTTAAAAAAAAAAATTACGAACATGCTTGTAAATTTCTGAAGTTGTATTTTTTTCTAATGTATTCACATTTCATTTAAGTAAAATTGTGCGGCGTAATTTTGATTAAGATTGTAGTATGTTAATTTTTATTTAAGAACTTTTTATATTAATTTTTATTTAACAACATTCTGTTATTTCCCATTAATTTTTTTAATCAAACGGAAACCATTTATGAAAACATCAAGCAGCAGTGGATTTAAATACTATTATTTTTGAATTTATCAAGAATTTTATAAATTATTAAGATAAAGAAACAAAGCCCGAGCACATTATGCTCGGGCTCAACAATTGGTTGGCACGTCCAAAAACATATTATTGCCAAGCACTTTTAACATATGATCTACCCTATCTAACTATATTTGGAGGGTTTGCCGGGGCCATATGCAGTGAGAAACTGCACAGATCAGATATGTATGACCATCATTCCATAGTGAATGGCCCTCAAATTGGAGTGGTGGGTGACTATCCTGCAGAGAATAAGCATTGGTTGAGGTTTTAACATATCTGGTAAGCATGGAGTTCGGGCTACTTTCACTTACGATTTCTTATGGTATCCTAGTGTATGGGTGGTGACTTTCTAATTCATCAAGCATAGTTCTTGAAGATCTGTAGATCTCTATTTGTTGCATGGTCCTTGGCAAATGATGATCTATCTCCAAATATTTTTAATATACAGTTCTAGATATATCCCTGTCATCGGCTCTACAAGGCTTGTTTGGAGTCATAATTGAGATATTAATCAGGATTTCGTTTGCTTTAAAGGCACGAATAAGCATTCAGCTGGGTCTATTTCCTAAACATGTTGGTGAACTTTCTGATTGTATACACAAGGTTTATCAATCTCATTAAGTTTGGTGGCTTCCACACTATGTGAATTTATTCAGTCTTTGATGGGTGCTTGATATCATTTGGAGTGATCTCACCAAGTATGTCATGTAAGGATGCTAATGTATCAAGCTGTTAAAGAATCTAAGTGCTCAAGTTGGTCGGATAAGAACAGTAGGAATTAGGGGTGATCGGTTCCCGGCTCGGTCTGGTTCCAAGGTGGAACTAGGAACTGGACCGGGAGGATCGGATCCCATTTTTTGGGACCATGGATTGGACCGGACAATCCTAGGACCAGGAACCGGACCGACCACTTAGCCAAAAAAAATAAAAAATAAAATACTAGAAATATTATTATTTTCAAGCTTATTGCATTTTTTAAGAAATTAAAAAAATATATTTAAATAAAAAATTGTCGATCCGGTCCGTCGGTCCAGTCCGGTCCGGTTCCCCCTGGAACCAGGAATTGGACTGAAAATCATTGGTTCCATAAAAATGGAACCGGGAACCGGACCGATGCTCCCAGGAATCGGACCAAATCGGCTGGTCCTATCCGGTCCGGGTGGTTCTTGATTCGGGCAATCCAATGTACTCACCCCTAAATGGAACCACTAGTACGTGATCTTCCCCTTTTTTTTTGGTTGCGTTTGGAAAAAAAAAAAAAAAGAGAGAAGTAAGGACAAAAGAAAAAGGGGAAAAAAAAGACACGTCAAATCGTATGACAATGGTACCACCTGCGGTGAATTTAGACCTCTGCGCTCTCACTAGCCTAAGCAAAATACCTGAAGACTGTGTGGATAGATTTTACACTTTTTTTAGGGTTTCAAACTTGTCAAATTTTGACAACCATCAAATTTAGATACGTAGTTAATGCATAAGTCTTTCGAAATATTTAATATTTAAATAACATTCTAAAATTTAGTTATTGCATTTTAAAAAGCTTAAGCAAACAAGTCCTAAGAAAATGCAGTTAACTCTAATCATCAAAATTACCTTCTTTTGTTTCATTTTATTGTGTGTTATTTGTGAAACCAAATTATGTGAATATTTTGTGCTTGAAAATATTTAGCTATATATTGTTGTTGATAATTGAATATTTTTCATTTACTAATTATTTTATACTATATGAGCTATTATTTGTTGAAAACTATTTTTTAGATAATTCATTTTTCATGAAATGAATAGAGCCTTAATTTAATACAATGTTTCTCAACATATGAACATGAACTTGCCGTACATATATAAAAGATTTAATCTTCCTTGTGTACACTCATGGGGAGCAATGATGAACTTGGTTGTTTTGCTATTAGTATTTATCACTTAAATACCTTCTATTTGTTATTATTATCTTGTGCTTATATTATCTTTTAAGTTTTGGACAATGAATGAAGTGAATGGCTATTAATGAGGACAATTAACAAGTTAACATTTAATTAAAAATACGAAAAACCGTATATACTTAAAACAAATTTATCCTAAATTAATTTTTTAACTATAAAAAAATTTCAATTAGTACATTTACTTTTCGTTAGTTTTTATTAAATTTTTAGAGATTCAAAAGCGTTAGTTCTCTCTTTCTAAAAAATGCTGAGGAGGAGAAAGAAGATAGACGTTACGCAGAACCTTAAAAAAAAGTGAGTAAACAGAGTAAAGTGATGGTTAATAATTAACTCTGATCGAGTTAAGTTGTTTTTGGGCCCTGTCGATTGCTTGGCAATTATTGCGCTTTATCTTCAATCAACTTTATGATGCAGATGGTAGTACGTCTTCATACACGCGACCCGAATATTGGGCCTCTGGGAATATCCATGGGGCCCAAATCTGCTGGAGTCGAGTCAAGTCGCTCTTCGCCCTTGTTGATCACGTGGCAGTTACTGTGCTTCCTCTTCTGTCAGCCTTTTGCTGCAGATGGCCATATGGTTTCACAGACGTGGACCCCACTAGTTAGGCCTTCATTGAATAAGCCGTGGGATCCAACTCCAACATGCTAGTCCTCTTGGTTTCAATACACGCTGTCGAATAGATCACCTTGTACCAATGAAATCAGAAACATGTGATCTTTACATGATTGCCTTTGGAATCAAATGACAAGTAAGGATAAAAGGACAAGGAAAAAAGTTGACACATTAAATCAAATCATAGGACAATAATACCACTCTGGTGAATTTAAACATTTGTGCTCGCACTAACCTCAACAAAATATCTAAAGGTTGTGTTGAGATATATATATAATCTTATCTCGAACAAGGTTTTACATTTTTTTTTTTTTTGCTTGAAATCTGTCAAATTTGCACAACCATTAAATCTTGATATGTAGATCATGCATGGTTTTTTCAAAATCTTTAGAATTTAGTTTTTGCATTATAAAAAAATAAACAAACAAATCCTCAGAAAACTCATTCAACTTTGATCATCATGATTACATTCTCTTATTCAGTTTTGTTGTGCGTTATGTGTGAAACCAGATTATGTATGTTTTTTTTTATTTGAGTAATATTTTGAATTTTAACGGAAAATAAATAATTATTTTTAAGTTTTAAGAAACACAAACAAATGATTGTTGAAAAATTAAGATATTATGGAAGTGTGGACATTACAGGCACCAAAATTTGACACAAGTTGACATGTGAATACCAAAACCTCCAAAAGGTACATGTAAGTACCAAAATCGGAAAAGAAAAGAATGCTTAAGTCCCAACAATGAGCCACATTGAATTTATAGCAGTCATGTAAATATTAATAATGTCACATCAAATTTTAGATAAGTCTCGTCAAAGTTGGCATATAAGTGTCTAATTTTCAAAAAAAATAACACTTAAGTATACATTTTTAAATTTTTGGCACATATATATCTACTTGCGTCAAGTTTTGGTATTTTGAGTATATTTCTTCTAGATATTATGCATCATTCTTTAAACCAAAACTATATATCAATGATAGGAAAGTTAGGTAGAGTGCATTTAAATAGTTATGTCAAATTATAACAAAACTTTATCCTTTCACCTTTTTAAAATTAATTAGGCATATTACTTTATAATAAAGTACAATGAAACTCAATCATCTCATTTGATGTAGGAAAATAGTTTTTTGAAACTCCAAATTATGCCCATCATTGTATTCAACCTAAATATTTTTTTGTAACATTAAATATCCCAAATTTCTACCTATATGATATATTTAACTTCTATCAAAATTCCTTAAATGAGCACAGTTAAAAATTTGTCTATATAGATGACGAAAAACAAATGGTGTTGACATAGCTCCAACATAGCTTGAGTGAAATGAAAATGATGTCGTATTCGTTGGAAAATCATATGAAATCTTGATGGATGGTTAATTTAGTACATAAGAAAAAGTTTAGAGTTAATGTATTGTGGTGGGCATAATTGAAGGTTTTTATGTCATAAAAAGATTTCAAGGTAAAAAAATGATCACTTTTATTATTTACGAAAAGGGAAAAGGACACCAAAAACCCCAAACTATGCCCCTCGGGACAATTTTACCACTGAACTTTTTTTGGGTCAAAAAAACCCCAAACTATTTGGGACAATTTTACTTTTTTTTTGGGTCATAAAAAACCCCAAACTATACTACTTGGGACAATTTTACCCTGAACTTTTTCTTATGCCACAAAAAACTCTAAACTATACCACTTATGACACATTTACCCCAGACTTTTTAACTTAAGGGCATTTTCGTATTTTCACTTTTTTTTTTTTTTTCTTTCTTTCTTCCCCTGCCAGGAAGAGGAAGATGAAAGAAAAAAGAAAAAAAAAAGTGAAAAGACGAAAATGCCCTTTAGTTAAAAAGTCTGGGGTAAATGTGTCCCAAGTGGCATAGTTCGAGATTTTTCGTGGCATAAGAAAAGTTCGGGTAAAATTGTCCCAAGTAGCATAGTTTGGGGATTTTTATGACCAAAAAAAAAGTTCAGAGTAAAATTGTCCCAAGTGGCATAGTTTGGGGTTTTTTATAACCCAAAAAAAAGTTCAAGGTAAAATTGTCCCGAGGGACATAGTTTGGGGTTTTTGATGTACTTTTCCCTTACAAAAATGAAAGAATGAAAATAAATTTTAACGTTTACGAAAATATTTAGATATATATTATCGTTAATAAATTAAATATTTTCCATCAATTAATTAATATCACTAAAATAAGCATTTTTGTTCATTGGAAAATATTTTTTAAGTCGCTCATTGTTTATGAAACATATGTAACTTTAGTCTAATATGATATATCTAGAAGAATATATGACCATATGCATTTATGAATGAGCCTTAATCTTCGTTGTGGACTGACACGGGGAGCATTAATGAAGTGGGATGTTTTGCTATTAGTATTTATAATTTAAATACCTTCTATTATTTATTATTATCGTGCACTTATGTTACATTTAATTTTTATGCAATGAATGAGGCGATCAGCCATTAATGAGGATAATTAATAAGTCAATATTTGATTATTAATTTCTAGAGCTTGATAAGTGCACGGTCTCTCTATCAAAGGAATGCAAAGGAGGAGAAAGAAGACAGACGGGGCTTATAACCTAAAGTGATGGTTGATAATTAAATATGGTCAAGTTTCGGCCACTCGGCAATTATTACTCTCCATCTCCCATCAACTTCATGATGCAGATGGCAGTACGCCCATGATGCAGGTAGTACGTAGTAGTACGTCTTCATGCACGTGAACCCTAAAACTAGGCCTCAGCAAATTGTCGTGGGGCTTAACCCCAGCGCACTCATCCTATACCTCTTTGTATTATGTAACCTTTTTGTTTTTTATTTTATTTATTTGACTAGTTGATTTATACAAATCGTTCTTTCTTATACTTAAATACTCTTTGTGATGATGACAAATGAAAAGTAAGGGCGCGTGTCCAATAAAAGCATGCGTTAAATTATAAAAAAGAAAAGAAAAAGAGAACCATTTACGAAGGTATGCCATGAAACATGATATGAAAAGTGTATGACTAAGGGCGCGAATAATAACATTTCGATCGAAATTAATTTCTGGAATAGAAATAGATTTTTCTATTTCTATTTCTGGATGAGTTTCTGAGCCAAAAAACCCATTTAATAACGATAAAAATTTATACTCTTGGAATAGAAATTCGTTTGATAATAAAAAAAATTTCACTTTCCCAAGTAGTGGTGGTAATGGGAGAGGCGGCAGCTGGCGACCGGCAGCGGCGACCGGCGACCAACGGTAGCGACCAGCGACCGACGGTGGCAATCAATGGCTGTGGTGGCTAGTGACTGACGACCGACAATTGGTAGCGGGCGACCGGCAGCAGGCGACTGGCGATGGGCAGTGGTGATGGTGAGCGGTGGACAACACAAAATTCTTTCAAGTAAGAAGAAGAAAGAGAGAAACAATTTTTGATTTCTATTCCAGAAACAGAAAAGTAAAAAATATTTATTTCTAATTTTTATTCCAAACATATTTCTGGAATAGAAATTTGTTCTAGAAATAAAAAAGAAATTTTTTTTACCAAACGGATTTCTATTCTAGAAATAGGTCTGGAAATATAAATCTATTCCAGAAACAGAAACAGAATGGTTACCATGCACGCCCTAAAAAACCTACAGATAAAAAGTCGGGCTTCAAAGAATGATGCAAAAGTTTGCATTTACTGGTGTGTCTCATAGGGGTGATTGGTTCCTAATTCGGTCTAAACTGGGAGGACCGGTTTTCATTTTTTGAAACTGTGGACCGAACCAACCACTTAGCCAAAAAAAAAAACTAGAAATATTATTATTTTACGGTTTATTGCATTTTTTAAGAAATTTAAAAAATATATTTTAAATAGAAAATTGTCGGTTCGATTCCCTTCGGAACCGAAAATCGGACCGAAAATCACCAGTTCCATTTTTATGGAACTAGGAACTAGACCAAACTGGCCGGTCTAGTCTGATACGGGCAGTTCTCGGTACGAGCGGTCCAATGTGCTCACCCCTAGTAGGAATGTCATAACTCTTGTACAACGCTCACTTGAGTATTATTTTTTTTCCCACTCACTTGAGTGCTATAAATATTTAAAAATTGATCACTTGATTGTGAACGATGATTTGCCAAACGAGAAAATTTGATGTGTAGCCACTCGTCCTACATGGCTTCGCCAACACTTATGAGAACAATTTTTAAATATTTTTTTAATTATTATTTTGTGAATATTTTACTTTTCCGTTTTTCCCCTTTTGTTTTTTAGGGCTCGTGAGGGTTGTAAGGGTCACCAGTGACCCTCGTCAACTATGAAACCCTAGGTGAGGGCTGCCTTGCCTTTGGTCACAAAGGTCATTGATGCCTCTTCAACCAAGGGTGAAGTCGTGAATCACTAGATCTAAGCAAGGCGGCCACACCCACAACCACCTAGATTTGGCAGGGGCCTTCGTAACTTGCCCCGTAGCCGATGAGGGCTGCCTCGCCTAGTGGGGCCACAGCTTGCTAGCCCTTAAAAGGGAAAATAAAAACAAAAAATTTCAAAAAATTCAAAAAAAAATTCACATATAATGATTTGCCAAAATTAGCATTCAAGTAATCAATTTTATTCCGATGTGATACTCAATTGAGTGAAAAAAAAAAATTATAATACTCAAGTGAGCACCATAAGTTATGGTACTTTTACTGTTCTTCTCTCCAATTGTCGTTTAAAGGCAGGTCTGGTGTATACAAAACTTGTTAATGTAAAAAATGACCGGCCAATTCAGTGGCCAAAGTTTGCAATGTGGAAAACAGCTGTCCCAGCAGGTGTGAAAGGGTTTTGCCTACCACAGACATTTCTCGCAATGCATAAACAATCAGCCTCGTGGTGGCTGAAGTTTTCATGCTACTATTATTGGTAGCATCAAGGATATAATGCCATTTTGGCGGCACCTAATTTGACTTCCGTGGAGAGTTAAGGAGATCAGCCAATTCAGCGGCCAAGTTTGCAATGTGGAAACAACCGCAAACGGGTGGGAACGGGTTTCGCCTGCTGATGACGATGCTTGGAATACATAAGGCAGATCAGCGGTATGTGTCAGCACCTGATTGGACTTTCGTGAAGCTATAACACACCAACGGGTTTGGCCCAAGATTCCTTGATGAAGATGACAGTGGACTGAAGGGACCCAGATGGATCTCTAGTCTGAAAGCTGGACAATGGCCATCACGAGCACCCTGGATTAGGCTTTATTTTGCTTCCTCTACCACCTCTTCCGACATTAAATAAACATATTAATGTAGTGTCAATTCTGTGAACAGAGGCCAGATTTGCCGAACTTTGCGAGGGTGTTCATTCCATCATGCCGTCGATGAACAATATTGATTCCTTCTTCGTTTGATGAGACTAGAATAGATTATTGGAGAGGTAAGAGCCGACATCGTAAGAATCGGGGACCACGGGATGCATCGATCATGTGGCGTGGAGATTTTAGAATTAAATTTTTTGTGGCAAATCAGAGCATATGCTCTTTCGGATACTTCCATCTTGGCCTATAAAATCTTGCTTCGTGCCATTCCTGGCGTTCATGTCCTAATTCTATCATCATCAACGACCCTCTTTGAGAGAGAGAGAAAGAGAGATAGAGAGAGGTGTCAGAGATGGTGAAGTTTCAATGTTCGATTGCGATCAATCTCGTGTTACTACAGTGCCTCCTGGCCCTCGTTGCATCGCAAAGATTTGATTTCTTTTACTTCGTCCAGCAGGTGATTTCCGAGTCTTGACTCACGGTTTCACATTTATTTAGATCATAAAGTGGCACTCGAGCTGCTTGTAGAAGCTTTTGATCTTGACGGTAACTGATGGTTTCTTGTGATGAATAGTGGCCGGGGTCGTATTGCAACACGAAGCAACCTTGTTGCTATCCGACCCCTGCGAAGCCAGCGGCGGATTTTGGGATTCATGGGCTCAAGCCTTATTACAATAACGGCTCATACCCTTCCAATTGCGATCCAAACAGCCCATTCAACCCGTCCAAGGTACGTGCCTAGTGTTCTTAACAAAATCATGCACTTCATTGTGTTCTTTCTTTTTTATCTTTTTATTAGTTGACAAAACCCAATAAGAGCCGTGGCTCAACTTATTAATATATCAATACCAGTTATTTCTAGATGATGACAACTATCCACTAGGGTCGGGCCGGGTCAGGTTGATGCAGGTTTTTTTGACACCCCTAGAATATATATGTAGAGTAACTTTGAATAAATTTCCAATTTTGTCCCTTCAATGGAACCATTTTATGATATTCGGATCCGACTAACCCATTCTCTTATGTTATATGATATTCCGGTCTTGAGTTGGGTCAGCATGGGTTTTTTTACTCCCCTAGTATACAAAAAGTAGTTTTATATAAATATCCGATTTTGCCTCTTCAGTAGAACCATTTTATGATATTCGAGTTTGACCCGACCTATTCTCTTATATTATTTAATAATCGGATCTCAGGTCGGGTCAATAGTGCCCCTATAGGGATTTCAGGTTAGATTGGGTATCATAAAATCTCAACTGAACCCAACCACTTGACACCCTTACCATCCGCAATGAAACCCAACAAAAGGCGTACAAGTGCAGTTAACAGGACAAAAGAACGGTATTTTCATTCTCTTCTAGTGAAGTGGTAGCTCCGTTTTTATCCTTTCAGGTTGACTCTTTAAAACTCTAGTAGGGCAAGAACAAAGAGTCTTTAAGTAAAGGCATCCTAGCAGGAAAGAACAAAGGTTGTTTGACGAAGTAGACTCTTTTTATCCATGAATTTGACACCATGAAAGAACCACACATACCCGGTGACCACTCCGCTCAATAGGCGAAATATGTAATGCGATGGTGTTGCTGTAGTTCAACAACCAGAGCAATACATTACAAAATTCCAAAATAACTTTCTTATTTACACTAGCAATCTAGTGAATGGTTTGGTTTTTCAGGATAGCAAATCAGCAATGCTACTGTTGATTGATAACAGAGCTCTGCGATTTCACGTTTGCCCTGTTGTGTACAGATATCAGACCTGGAAAGTAGCATGCAAAAGAACTGGCCATCGCTGGCATGCCCGAGCAACAACGGCCAAGCCTTCTGGTCACATGAATGGGAGAAACACGGTACCTGCTCGAAATCTGTCCTTGATGAACACGCTTACTTCAAGGCGGCTCTTGAACTCAAACAGAAGGCTAACCTCCTCCAAGCACTGAAAAGCGCAGGTAATCATATGTTTTGTGAAATAGCAACCAAAAAAACTTATGAATTTAATCGCCATGAGATGAGGTCGAATTGACCCTAAACGTAAGTGTTCTTCGTAAAAACCCTTTGCTTTACTGGATTAGTCCTCTCAATTTGGTTGGGTCCGGTAAGTTCCTTTTGATCCGATTATTCTAAAGCTGATATGCCTAAAGCGATGGAGTTGATGCTTTCACATTACCACTGCGACCTACTTCCGAAGGTGTCAACTCGTCGCTTGATCTCTCCTTGATGTTTAAATTGCAGGAATAACTCCAGGAGGCTCATACAGCTTAAAGAGCATAAAGCACGCGATCACAGAAGCAGGAGGGTACACTCCGTGGATTGAGTGCAACAAGGACTCATCTGGGAATTACCAGCTTTACCAGATTTACCTGTGCGTCGACACCTCCGCGTCCAAACTAATCAAATGTCCCGTGTTTCCTAAGGGTCCGTGCTCTTCGGAGATCAAGTTCCCTTCTTTCTAGAACTTAAAAATATGTGGCTGCACATGGTGTCATGTTGCGTCAGGCCGGGCTATAAGCATCTGTTTCTCCACTTTGTTCACATACTCTATCCACTTCATTCACGCGATATTGTCGCTAGTATAGCTCAAGCTGCATAAGCGAGCCTAAATAGGCCTTTAATAACATGGCTAATGTAGCCTCTTTAGCAAAATGGGGGCAAGAAGAATAAGAGTACTATAATTTTTGTATGGAGCTCGCTTGAGGACCATAATCTTTTTTGCTCACTTGAGTCCACAAATTTAAAAAATCGATTGCTTGAGAGCCATTGGAGATTTACCTAATCAAAAAATCCAATGTGGGCAATGTCACGATCTCCCTAGAGCCCATGTGTGCAAGCATGTGGATGTTAATGGCTGGCTAGGTCTAAGCTTAATCTAGGCTTTCCCAAGCCCACCAATTCAGAACTTATGGTCCAAATTTTCAACTTACAAATCACCACTAATCGATTTGAGATGAATTGATTAGAAACCTAAGTAAAATATTATGAGAAATATTTTACTCCTACACAATAAAAAAAACTAAGATTGGGAACTTAATTACACTAATTAATCAACTAATACCGTTCCAATATCTAATCTTGTTTAAATGTTGAGGTTTGATATTTTTGTAAGATTTTTCATGCATTAAAAAATACTCCAAAAAAACCAATATTAGGCCTTTCCCTAATTTCAGACATTTTTGGAGCGTTTTTCATGCATTTTTGGAGAATAAAAACCATCTTTTAGGCTTTTAATATTTTTTTTAGAAAAATATAATTATTTTTGGATTTTTTTTATTTTTAATATATTTTTATTCCGAAATTGGGACCCGGGCTGGGCCTTTGAGCCCCGTCTGAATACGGGCTACCTATGGTCTCACGGATCTGGGCCATGATTGCAAAAGGGCTTACTAGAAGAAAGCTCTATCAATTAAAATTTTGCATGCGTTCTGAAGGTCCGGCAAATCCCTGCGTTCTTCATAATCGGTCATTAACAACTATAATGATAGGCAACACAGAACCAAGAGAATGGGGATGCACACCCGGACATAGGCTCAAAACGCAAGAAAATGGATGCAATATGGATGAATCGAAATTGAATGTTGCAACCCAAAGAACGAAATGCACAACCAAGTGTTTAGGTTCAAAAGCTCTTCATTAAACAAGAAGACGGCTTCATTCAGGCATTATCACAAACACATGGAGATCAGTTCGGGGACACGGCATTGAGAAAGGTTTGCGCAACCTTGGCTCAAGCATTTCATCGAGCGCATAATAGGCATCAACCAGAACGGACAAACCGAGCTGGTTGACGCTCGATTTCGCAACGATGTTCAACACAGTTCAGCCGACAAACACACCATGGAGAACGGGGAAGGCCCGCCGACGCTCTGCTCGAAACCAAGTGGAAGCGAGCGTCGGCGGGTCTCAGCCAACCGTCTCGGCCCCAATTGGCCAAGACAAGGGAAAACAAGGTACTAAAAGGGGTACCGGCCACGGGTCCCTACCCAGCTCGGCAACGGTGACCGAAACGAGTCGGGCTATGGTCGGCCGCCCTCGTGTCGTCGAGCTAGGATCCTCGGGAAAGACGGACTTAGACCGAAGCAAAAATCGGAAAACCAACGAAGGCTTGGTGCCGGAGGATTAAGGACACTGGTCGAGACTCGTCGCTCTCGAACTCTCTCTTTCGACACCGTCTCACTCTCTCAGATCTTACCCTCTCGGTCACCTTCTTTTTATATTTCTCTCAAACTCTCCCTCATCGTTTTCACTCTGAGATCTCGCCTCCTTTCTTGAGCTGCTGAAGGCCCTATTTATAGGTTGGAGAGTCCTGTCGACGGGGCGTTTTGGCCGCCGGTCCTTGGCCGCGCCGACCAGCCTCCCTCTTGGCCGGTACCGGCGTCCAATCGGCCACCCCATCGACGGTAGGTCTGCTCGGTATTGAAGGCGTCCGATCCGCGTGCCATCCATCCGGATCTCTCTTCGGCCACTCTAATGCTCCTCGGGAACGTGCGTCGTCCTCTGCGCGTCGTTGTTCTCAGCGCGCGAGGCGCAGCGCAAGGAAGAAGAAAGGAGGAAGGAGGAAAAGGGGGGAGGGCCGGGCCGAGGGGAAAGACGAGCTGGGCCCTGGGCCCTCATAGAAAAGAGAAAACGGGCTGAGGTTAGGCCTAGCCCCAAGCCATTCTTTTTTTTTTTTTTTTTTTTCTATTTATACACAATGCAAGTAAAATAAGGGAAAATAAATTAAAAATAAATAAAACTTAGTAGATACAAATAATATTAATACTAAAGTTGTAACGTCTTGAATTTCAACATTATTTTGGAATTATATGAAATTGTTATTTTAATCAATGCTCTGTTAGTACAATTACTTTGAATTAATCATTCATGAGTTAACTAACAATTCATAAGCGAAACTAGGGATTGATACATGTATGACTAGGAAATTCAAATAGGGATGACTGCTCAACCATAAAGATCTAAGAGGGGCAATACCACCCTGTTACCAACTAATTAAGGAATGAAAATAAATCGATTTGGTAAAGGTATTACGTCAAATTGCAGGTGATTTCATATGACTTCGATATAAATTACGAACAAAGTTAATCCGATTTCTTTTTGACTTTATACTCAAGATGACTAATTGATTACCTATGATTACATGACAATCGAGGGTTGCCCCTAATTTGAATTATGGTATAAACGTGAATTGAAAAACTATCAATTATGAGTTAAATGTGATAAAGCCCTAAAAGCCACCTAATAATTTAGGTTGTACTAAAGTCACATTTGGTTGAATTTAACCTTGAATTTCAATTCGATTTTGGGTATTGAATTTTCAAGGACTTCATGACTAACCTAATGGGCGTTGCTTCATTAATCCTCAAGTTTATTGGTAAGGTCGAAAAAATTGGAAAAAGGGGTTAACGGGCTAAGAAGTTGGAGCTTTAGGAAGTGGGCTCAACTGAAGGCCCATTGGGCCTTGCGGCCACCATGGCCGGCCCACCAAGGGCCCATTGAGTTGGTGAATTTACCATTTTGCCCTTGCTTCTAGAAACTTAGGTTTTGTGGTCTAAATTGGTTGTTGAATGCTTGGCTCTCATGGAAACTTGGAAGACAAGTTTACGACCAAGTTGGCTACTAAGTCCTCTCTCTCTCTCTCTCTCTCTCTCTCTCTCTCTCTCTCTCTCTCTCCTTATGCTGGCTGACCACCCATCAGCTCACTCTCTCTCTCTCTCTCTCATTTTTTCTCTCTTTCCCTTCACTTTCTTCATTTTCCGCCCCCTACCACCATTTCCTGTGGTATGTTGCCACTATTGTTGCTCACTGGAGCTGCTATCGCCATTTACTAGCCTATTGCTACCGTCTGAAGCTTAACCACTGCTAGCTACTGTCCTTCTCTGTTCCAATGAGAAACAACTGTTCGAGCTATTTTGCAGGAATCCGACCATCGTCCGGCATCCCATGTTGTCCCTAGCCGCCACGCGTAGCTCTCGTTGTCGTTATCGTCCCAGTACCCCTGGATAGCTTAACTCACGTTCCAAATACCTTAATTATGGGGTAATCTTGCATTAAAGGGGTAGTTTAATTAGTTCTAAGCTTATTAAGATAAGCTAATGGTAGCTTAATTATGTTTATTGCTAATTTGATTGGGTTATGGATGATTAGTATTACTTGTTTTTGTTGATTAAGTCGGTTAATGGGTGATTAGCATTAGTTAATTATGATTAATTATATATGGGAATAATTAATTATAATTAAATTATTTTTGTAGTAATTATTTAATTATGGAGATATTATACTATTTTGTAATAATTAAGTAATTATATTCATAATTAATTTCGGAATATTAATTATTTGTTGATAATTAAATATTTTGGAGAAATAATTAATTATGATTCTTTGTTGATAATTGATTAATTAGAGCAATATTTATACTTATATACTTGTTGCTTGTTTATTAAAAGTTGATAGTTATATAGATATATGCTAATATTATATGGCCCTTAGTTATATAAGGAAGTATTTAATTAAAGTGATTTATTTTATGTCAAGTCATTATTTAACTGAATGGTGAATATTTATGACTATTTTATGGGAGTTAATTATTTATGGAAATAATTAACTAAAGTACTTTATTTAGTATTAACAAATATTTTTACAAATAATTCAAGATTATAATTATTGTGTAGTGATCAATTTTTTAAGGGAACAATTGATTAAAGTTAATTTGTTGAGACACGTGATTGTTTATTGAAGTAATTACTTACGAACAATTTATTAGTTTAGTTGATTATTGTGGGAATAGTTAATGGTGATTATTCTTTTGGGTACAATGTGGTTATTGTGAAAATAATTGGTTGTCGTTTATTTCTTGCGAGGATTGATTAATTGATTGTTATGGTACTAATTAGTTGAGGCAGATTATTTGTATGACTTGAACTCATGTTCGTTGGTTATATTTGGAAGCTATTGAATTATGCAAGTTTGCGTGACCATTAATGATCATTACATTACATTGTATGTATGTTATTTGTAATGGCATGTGGCGTGAGCATGAATTATGGTTGTATTGGCCAAAGTGAAAAGAAAGAAATGGTATTGTTAATGAGTGTGCTACATTATCACATAAAGGAAAACCCAGCGCTACGGGAAGACCGCCAACCCTCAGGTTGTGCTGTGGTCTTTGAGGTCGCTTGATTTTTATCGGTTGCCTGGCAAGTGGCCAATTGTTGTGGGTGGTAGAGGCCGAACTGATGATCCTTTATGGACTGTCGTTTAGGCGGGAGTTTCATGACGTAGCCATGCCTAACAAGGTGGGATGATGCCTAGTTATACCAGTAGACTGCCAACCATAAGATTATGTTGTAGCCCAATGAGTCATAATAATTGGAACATGCGTGAATACATTGTGTATGGGAAAGCTTCATATGTGGTTTAATTATGTGATCTGTTTAATTGTATTGTTTCTGGCATGAGTTATAAGGTGAGAATGCATGTGGTTGCAGTTGATGGCTGTTAGTTAATGTTGTGGTTGAGAACTTCTGCATGTTAATAGATAAGGCAAAGTGAGAAACGCTTTGCAACTGATTTGCTATCGATAATAGGTTGTATGGTTAAGCTGCATATAAGGTGAGCGAGTTTTCTAATCGAGATTTAGAACTTTAACTTACTAAGTTTATCTTACTTGTCGTAGTTAAATATTTTCAGGGCTTTAGTATGACGTCATACTCGGTGCCTTTCAGTGTCCCCATGGATATGGACACCGTTGTCATCACGCAACTTGTTTTGGGTTGAAATTTTGTGTATGAGCATTATGTCACTACTGTATGGGTCGATGAGGGGGAGAGGGATCATTACACACCTCACATGTTCAAGATGTGGTTCATGAGGCAGGAGGATATGGTATACGGCCCCCTAAGGAGTTTTGATGTGTTGACACCTCACAAGAGTTTGGACAACGAGGTTTAGGACCCTATGGGCCTTGACTCTCCTAACGACGGTTTAGAGGATCTCTCCATTGGGGAATCTGATCCCTTGGAGGCTAGCGATTAGACACCTGACGCTTGATCTTTTGTTGATAGATGTATGTTAGCTCGGCCTGATCCCTTTTTGTATAAGTCAATGGAAAAACGCCTAAGATAGGGCTTGTATATAAACTTTTCCTTAGGGTAACCTTAGTAGATAAATAAAAGTGAAACTGTTGTTTTTACTGACATGCCTTTTCTACTATCCATACTTGATGTTTGATTGGGTGTTACTAGCATCGTTTCCACATGTACTTAATCATAAGATAAAATGAATTGGTTGGCAACTAATCCTAGGGTGTTGCATTCATCTGACCATAAGTGATCAGGGGTTGTCTCGTGCTTAAGGGTCAAAGCGTGACATAAGTTTTGCGAAAATCCTTTTTGTTGGGACCAAATTGATCCCTAATTTTCTATACAATTTAAATCAAAATATTTAATCCCAATTTAGAGGTTAATAGGCAAGGGTGAGGGCAAGGCTATCATAACCTCTTCGACTAGGGGCAAGGCTGCGAATCGCCAGATTTGGATAAGGTGGTCTCGCTTGCAATTGCCTAGACTTGGTGAGGGCCTTCATAGCCAAGGGTGAGACAGCCCTCGCCTAGTGTGGCTATGAAAGCCTTAGGTGAGGGAATCGTAGCCATGCTAACCGTAGGGAAGGGCAAGGCCACAAAGGCCCTCGCTAGCTCTGAGCGATCACGGGGGAAGCCGCCTTACCCTCGGCTAACGAGACTGCAACAATCTTGCCCAGTTGGGCGAGGGTTTCTTGGCCGATTAGGTTTGTCAATGACCCTCGCCAGTGCTTAAAAAAGGTAAAAGTAAAACAAAAGAAAAATCAAAAATCAAAAAATTAATAAAAATATTTAAAAATCCACTTTGAATGGGAAATTATTAAAAAAATCTATGTCGGATGATTAGCCTAAATTTGTACTCAAATAAATGAAAAAAAAGTTATGACACTCAAGCGAGTACCATACAAAAAAAATGATGGATAATGAATTAACTATGGATTTGATACTCTAGTCTTTACCCGATTTCTTCTCTGGATTTGTCCAAAACATTCACATGCATGAGACGAAGAAAACACTTGCTAAATTACATTGTATGTTGGTGGTTTACAAGAAGGAAATGCACAACACAAAGCTCACGTTAATGGTTATAGCTTAGGCTTCCTTTTCAAAGAGTAAAAGTACTTTGAAGAAAATGAAATGGAAAAAGCCTATAAAATCAGCTATACATCCAAAATCCAAGATAGGAAAAAAGGAAATGTCATTATTATGGTGTCAAAGGGCACTAGAAGAGAATTGCAAGAAGTACCTCACAAACTTGAAGGTTAAGCCGAAGGACTAACTTTTCAATGTGCCAAATCATTTTGAAAACATGATCATTCCCTGAGAATCCTTCAACGATCCTTATACGGTATAATCCCTTGGATATCCATACCTAAAGATTTGATCGTTCTCATCAAAATACATTTCTTCAAGTGCTTGATGATTGAGTAAGCACTTTTCATAGTCTCATACTTCTTATGTAATTAATTATTCATTGAAGCAAGCATGTATTGCCTAAATTTTATGTCATATTCACTGGGGGTGATTGATTTCCAGTCCGATTTGGTTCCACCTAGGAACTTGAAATTAGACCGGGACGACTAGTTTCTACTTTTTGGGACCAAGGACTAAACTAGATGATCTTAGGATCAAGAATCGACCGCTTAGCAAAAAAATTAAAAAATTAAAAAAATACTATAGTTATTATTATTATTATAGGGTTTATTGTTATTTTTAAGAAATTAAAAATATATATATTTTAAAAAAAGAGTCGGTCGAATCCAGTTGGGTTCCTCCTCAGGATTGGGAATTGGACCAAAAATCACCGATTGCATAATTGGACCGACGCCCCTAGGAACTGACCAAACAAGAGGTTTTGGTTTGATTTGTGTGATTCCTAATTTGATTAGTCTGAAATGCTCACCCCTAATCTTCACGCCACTTATCATGAGTTTGGCATTCCTCTTGGGTCCCACTCATAGAAAAAGATTCTAGTAAATTCTAATCAAGCACATCCTCAATTATCTTGAAATTGAGAATAATTCTCAAGTTCCTTACTTAGTCAGTATAATTGAGTCCCGTAAGACAATTCTTGTCAAGTATAGAAGTAAGTGTGTTCATAGTAACCATTTCAGAGAAATAATATATTTGTGCTTCAAAATAAACTATTAGTCATTTGTCTTTCAATAAAATATTTCATTTTGGCATTTGAATGATATATAACATTCTACTAATTTTATTTAGATTGCATACTCCTTAGGATGGGAAACAGTAATCTTGTTGGGAAAAGATTATAAGTGGGGATTGAAGTCTCATCAGTCATAGCACACCTCACTTGATAGTTTTTAGTGTTCTACGAACTTGTTGAGTGGATCACGTCATCCAACAAATCGCGTGCAAGTCCCAATCATACCTTTGGCCTCTAGATCACAAAACCCTCACCTGACATATATTGGCTTTTGATTATAGTTGAGTCTACCTCATCATCTCATGCAAAAGTATTTAGGACACAAATGATTCATTATCTAACAGTTATTGGAAATCATTCAACCTAAACCCCATATTATCATATGTATAATTGAGTGGTCATGTATTTTTGAATGACAATTGACCCCAACATATCCATAATTGGTCAATCAACCACCAGAATATGGGATCAAACCACAATGATGGCAGGCCACGATTTCAATCACCCATTTCAACTTGACATCATAAATGAGGAGGTTTGCTTCATTATCAATGGTCTCATCTTGCATATTACCAATAAATATTCATATTAAATTAAAATCTATAGGCCACTTTAAAAAGATTCTCATCACAAATGAAAATTGGGCATCGTATCATAAAAATCAACATGAACCAATCATCACTTAAAAGCACGAAAAACGTCTTAGGATTGGCTTTGATACCATTATTGGGATTTATTTTGGAAAAAATGAATATGTGCAAAGGTAAAATTGAATAAAAAATGATTTGCAACGAAAGCAAAAATACCCATACAGATATCTCCAAAATATTGTTTGTGCATTTTAATAAAAGACACGAAGAAATGAGAATGAATTCTATTCACATTACCTTTGCACCATGCCTAAAGTATTTGGATTCTAACGTTCTTCAAATCAAAACCACAAACATTTGATCTCCTCGTAGTGTGCCTCAAGTATTACGGTTCTTACATCCTTTAGATCCATACCACAAACATATAATCTCCTTGTAGCTACTTGAAGAATTCCGGTTATGATATTCTTCGATGTAAGCCCCACAAATGTTGGACCTCTAATTCAAACATGCCACTGATCTTACATTGAACGAAAGAGAAAAATTTTGAGAGACTTCTCCACTATTGTTGTACTAGCAATTGCTCATGTGTGACTAATTTGATTGATCTCTATCATCTCTCAATTGTCTCATGATCCTCTCTCTATCACCTCTTATAATTGCTCTCAAATCACATTTATTTAAATCAATTCAGCTCATCAACTCTAAAACCATATAAGAGCATTAATTTAGCCGTGAAATCTAAATTCGCTTCAGAGTCTAAATTTGGACGTTGATTCTGAAATTGTTTTAGAGCATTAATTTGGGCATTAATTCTATAATAGTTACATAACATTATTCTAGGCATTAATTTGGTAACTGTTACAAAGCTTTATTTTGAGCATTAGTTTTGTAACCATTGCAAAATTTTAATTTTACTATAAATCTGAAACCATTTTAGAATATTAATTTGGTGACTTGATTCTAAAACAATTTCAAATAATTAAACTACCTGTTGATTTCAAAATCTTCTCGGATCATTAATGTGACATTTGATTCTCGAACTAGTTTCAGATCTTTGATTTAACTATTGATTTTGAATTTGTTTTAAATTATTATTCTGTCCATTGATTCTAAACTCAAATCTTTAATATATGACCGTTTAGTTTGAAACCATTTCAGATCTTTAATTATACCATTGGCTTTGCAGAACTTTGAATTTTAGCCTGATTCAATTTGATTACTACAATTGCAAAAACATTTACATTATTGTCTTTCTCGTTCAAATGTTATTATGAAGTTGTAGTGTGTGATATCCTTAGGTTCATCATTGAGTTGGCAATCGGACTTGTATTAACACATTAGTACAATAAAAAAAAAAACTAATTGTCCCAATCAATCTCCAATTTGCACAAACTATGAATGACATCTAGTAATGTGCCATGGCTACCCTGAAAATGTGAATATTTCAAGTATGTAATGAATTTGTTAGCTTTGGCGACCATGTAATTTAATCCTTATGTCTTACCATATCCCAATAGACATAGTGTCAATATGAGCACTTGTGAATGATAGCCATTCAACATACAAGTTAGCATCGTATCTTAGGTTTAAGGATTTTAGATAAGACTAAAGTATAAATGATTAGTCATTGACCCACTAAAAGTTTCCATGTTACTAATTGTTCTATGCATGTTATGTTTAGCGAACTTGTTCGATACAAGCATCTATGTTGTAGCT
This sequence comes from Corymbia maculata, assembly GCA_014182735.1. Classification (NCBI taxonomy): domain Eukaryota; kingdom Viridiplantae; phylum Streptophyta; class Magnoliopsida; order Myrtales; family Myrtaceae; genus Corymbia; species Corymbia maculata. The sequence goes on from CM024689.1 coordinate 27,035,718, forward strand.
CGGATATCACAATGCCCAATGATTTATGACTCATCATTCCTCAAGGTATCCAAGACTTAGAAGTGAAGCTGAAGAACACACCAGCCTCAACAAGATCATCGATATACTCTCAATGATCAACCAAATAGAACTATTAATAACCTCTCAGTAGGATTATCAATATTTAAGACTCAATTTAGCTATAAACATGCCACACATATTTTTAACACCTTAAGAATAGGCTCAATTGCAACTTATCTTATGGACTTATTCATATGAATGGGACAATGAATAAATATTTATGTACCATTAAATAAATAATGCAACTAAAATTCCTAATATATAACTAGTACATGATTACTTTAAGACATATAGCCAACACACAAAGCTCCAGTGGTGCCACCGTCAGATGAGTTCTTGAACCATCTTGGCAAAAAAGAAGCATCATTGCTCAAGAGACAACCTTGGCCTCTCCCCCCTCCCCCTTCTTGATGTCCTCCTCTCTATTTTTATTCTTCCGGTTTGGTCTTTTCTCACGATTTTTCTCATTGTGCCTATTTACTTACTAAGGTGAGGGATCCGAGGCGTGGCAAGGTCCAAACCAGCATCAGAAAACTTGAAGCTTGCTAATGTTGGCTAAGTGTGATCGGCTGGGGTAGTTAAAGCTTTTAGGACCTGACTAGATGTTGCTGGGAATGTTGCTAGAGATCACTGCAAATGCTGGCGGAGCGTCGGTGCACAAGGGGCCTCACGATTGTGCAAGCACAAGGACTACACAGTGGCAGAAAGAGTCACGAAGAAGATGTAAAGACTTTTTTTGTCCTTCTTGGCTTCTTTTCTCTATTCTCGCTCTTAGTCTCCCCTATGGCGCCCCTTCTTCCATTTGAGTATTGCCTTTTTCTCTCTTATATTATGTTTTCTTTCTTCCATTGGGCTCATTGTCCATTGGACCTTTCATGTTCAGCTGGTTCTTTCTCCCATTCTTTGTCCAATGAACTCATCTGAAGCTGCTCTAGTGAAGCTAGCATTGACTTCTTAGTTCCTTCAAGTTCAGCCGCCAAATGCTTGAAGTTTTTGCCAGTTCTTTCCCTTCCTCTTTTATGCATCTTCACCTTTTATCCTCTGTTGCAGCTCTATTCTTTTCTAGTTTTGCAGCCAAGATAGCTTCTATTTTAGGCTTAATTCTGTAGTCCAATCCCAGCTTGCTCTATCGAGAAATGGACAACTGCAAGCCCATCAGGTTTGGCTCCAATTTCCTCTGAACTCTAGTTCCTTTCTTGTTCAAGTTTCCCAGTTCCTTTAGGACTAAATAGTAGCTAGCTTAGGAGTTCATATAGAAAGTATGGGAACAAGTGGCATGATGATGGCAACCGGATGAGGAAGGAGAAGTGAACATCCTGAAGTAGGCACAGGCTGGTCGTGCAGTTGTGCGGAAACATCGAGTACGCACTTGATGTTTGTCCGATTAGGCTGAAATTTTGTAGAGAACGAGTTGATAGGTTGACGTAGCTTGCTTTAAAATTTTATACCCAACAAACATCGGGAAATCAGCTTTTTGAGGCCATAAATTACCAATTTTCTTCCAAGGGTCCGATGCAGCATCAGCCAACACTGGCTCGAAAAAATCCAAGCCTGAGAAGCTATGCAAAGAACTAGTGCACGTGCCATGGTTTTAAAACCACAATATACCTGAATGAAATATCTAGAAAAAAAAAGGATTAGAAAATAATGAAATTTTAATTAGTTTATTTATAAAGGAAATTTTAATAATTCTACTTTTTTTAAAAGAATTTTTTTAAAAATAAATTCTGTTGCTATTAATCTTAATACAGTTGATGTTTATATGCTATGTAATTTAATTAATGTTTTTATCTAGAGACCGAGGTAGATCCATAACTTTTTATGCAATAAATGACAAACTGGGTCATTAAAATTTAGGTATCGACAAGCTACAAATTGTTAATATTTGAGAGGCTTCAAAAAAAGTGATTGTGAGATTAAGAGACAAATTACTCACTTTTGTAACCTCTTATTGATTGTTTAGTAAAATCTAGCAAGTAAGCTGTCATTGTGGGAGAACAAGTGTAGGTTTACTCTAAGATTAACCATTATAAACTCTATGTGCAATTTCATCTCTCTAACCTCTTGCTTGCTGCTTTCTATTAGACTTTTGCACACCGGTGAATATCTTCGCTTCACTATCAACATCTAGACTCAGACTTTTATGTTCTAGTGAAAATCATTATTTAGATTTATATTTCACTTGAGTTTGACATTAGTCATCTGGACCATTTTTATTTCCGCACTAAATTGTCAAGAGCTTTCAAAATTACCTATTTACTAACCCCAATTTGGGTGATATGTCTGGTAACAACAATTGGTATCAGAGCAACTTGCTCATTATTTTGAAGCGTCATATTGCTTTGATTGAGCTAGAGTAGAAAAAATCAAGGTAGATCTACCTTGAGCAGAGTATCAAGCCTTGAAGATTGGATTTGAGTTGAGCTCGAGCATTGAACTGTTTATTGACTTGGCTTGACTTGATTGTACCCCTAGATCAAACATATCTCCAATCATGCAAGAAAAAAATGATTTTAACCACCTTTGTGGGCTGGCAAACATGTGGAAATAGTTACAGTCGCGAAGTCGGGAGTGGGGAAAACTATTTACTGGAGTCTGGATGCAAGTTCAGCAGCTCTGTAAGCTGCAATTTACAGAGCCCGTTCTGGGCGGGAACCACCTTCAGATTGGCTTCACAACTTCAAATGATCTATCGCAGGAACCCCGTCAAGGCCTTTTGAGTATATGTATTTGATATAGTCTTTCACAGACGTTTCTCGATAGACCGGAGGGTTTTCTTCTGATAACAACTCCTTAATTGGCTCATACTTTCTGGGAGAATCCTCTTGCCCAAAATGCGTTCTGAAGAAACAGGCCACCGAGATTCTCGGTCCTTCATTCTTTGCCAGTACTCTATGACAGACGCTTTTAAACTTACCATTGGTGATTAGCTGCACAAAACATTAGCCAAGTCTATTAGATAAAATGGACAGTTTGCCAGCATATCTCGCATCCGCATGCCTCCTTCAGCATAAAAAAAAAACCGACTTTTTAAAGGTAGAGAACATTTTTTGGACCTCCAATATCCATGCTATGCTTTCCATATGCTTTCAGAAGAAATACTTCTACAACCGCTCTTCATCCCCTTACTCCTACGATTTTTTTACATTAATGATAACTGCCATGATTGGCACAAGCAATGAACTGTTTAACTATTTCTTAAGTGATTTCAGAGATATCAATCAATCCATATTCAGTTCTTGAATAATTTAGCCCAAATAGAGTTTGCAGGTCATCACAAGGGGGTTGAGGTTCTTGTTGCCTAGCAGTCGCTTCATGCTGGAATATCGGAAGGAGTATATACAAACAATGAAAGATGGGATGCCCGTTAGGAAGAACCATGTCAAACCCACTTACCTGCAACATGTCGCCCATGTTCACCACGAGGGCACCGTGAACAGGCTTAACATCCACCCAGTAATTTTCATGAAGGACTTGAAGGCCGCCAGTTTGGTCTTGCAATAGCACCGTCAGGAAGGAGCTGTCTGTGTGCTTGGTATGGCCTTGAGTCAAGTCTGGCTCAGGACACATTGGATAATAGTGTCCGATGAGGTACAGTCCTTCAGCACAGCCCATGTCTTTGAGAATGTCGGGCATCAGTCCCAAAGCTTCTGATAGCAGTTTGAAGATGGTAAGCCCCAGTCTCATCACTTGATCTGAATATTCCCTTATTATATCTCTACAAGCAGAGGATGTGGACAGTTGATAATAATCTTACATGCATGAATAACTTTGCATGTATAATTGAAGCACCATGTTTAATTGATCTGTGGACAATGCACTAACATGACCGACTCTGGACTCCATTAGCTTGGGTAGAAGCCCCAACATAAGTAATAACCGTTGAAAGTTCCTACTTCCCTATTAGCTTTGCCCAAGGTAGAGGATACGTTTGCCAAAATGGTAAAAGGCACTCAATGGTTGCAGGTTTGAGTTCTTGAGGTCTCAATTTCACTAACATGAAGCTAAGAAGCCACAACCAAGTGCCTTGTTGCAGACAATCACTTGCTTTTGGGCTGGCAGACCAACGGGCGGAGCAAGTAAAGTTCAATTTCTTTTGTTTATTTATGAAACTAATGAGCTGCAGCTAAAATGGCTGGCAACCAGGTCAATCCTGCTTTTGACAGACTCCGGTTTAAGGGTATCAACCAGAGAAACAGAACTACCTGGTCTAGTTTTTAAATCAGTAAAAGAAGCACTTTGGTAGTAGAACTGCTCATAATTCAAGTTGAAGCAAACTCATACTCTTAGTAATGGAACAAGTTGAAAATAGGTAAAACTTAGCGGTTTGTGACTTTAATCTCAACACTAGCAGAACCTAGCTCGACATCAGATCAAGATCCAAATACAACAAATTGATTTCAATCCAAATATAGATATGACATGCTGCGTCATCTCCTCTTTTTTATCTCTGGTTTAGAACAATTGATGAAACAACCTCTATTCGAATAATTCAGTGAGTATTGTACATATATCAAAATTAGTTTCTTTAAAACGAAGTTACTAATTCAAGCGAGAAAGACATACCATTGTCAAAATTTGGAGCACTAGCATTTTTGCAAATGGTTACCTGCAAACTTGAGGAAGCTCTTCCGGATTCGGTGGGCAAGGAGCCATAGCACAGTAGAGCGAATCCCTCCAATTTGCGACCGGTGCACTGTAGAAATCAAAGTTGGTGTTAAAAATCACCTTCTTCGACTGATCTCTAGAATACAACTCCTCCTTCGCATAGCTCTCCTGCTCGTGAAACCTCCTCATGCCATCGATGATTCCGCTCAGGATGCCATCTCCAATCCCGTGATTCACCACCTGGAAGAAGCCCCAATCCTCGCACGCCTGGCCAACTCTGCGGACTATCTCCTTGCGCTTGCTGGAATCTTCATGAACTCCTTCCAAGTCCACGATCGGAATGCTGAAGGTTGTCTCGGCGGGACCAGAGCGGTCAGGTGATCGAGGTTGGCGATCGACAAAGATATGAGGGAGTTTGGAGACTCCGGAGTCTACGAGGCCTTTCACGCCGATCCTTGAGGCATTGAAGGCTTTCAATTCGCTATCGCGATCGTATTTGGGTTCTGCTTGGTCGAGGGCTTGGTCGGAGTTGGTCGCTACCATGTTGATCGGGGAAAGTTTGTAACAGTGATGGTATATGGAAGGAGCTGTGGTGCAGCGGATATCGGAGACGACGGCCTCTTTTTTTTTCAATTGTGGTCGGCCCAACGGTCGCGGTCACTTACGTAGTGATTGAACGTATCATATTAAAAAAACCAAGAAATTTCTAAAAATTAGAGGCCGCCTCTGTCCAAAAAATTCTGCTGCTTAACAAATTTCCCTCGCTATTTCGATTTTGGAAAGGATTAAAACCACCATCGTGCCCATTTTTGGAAAAGCAAGCGAGTACCTTCGAGCTGACAACGGCACTTCGGTTTCTTCATTACCGGCTACATAGAAACATCCTTATTACAAGACATAACAATCTGATGATTATACGTGAATGTAGTGGCGATCGTGGCCCAATTTGACTTCCGTGGAGAGTCAAGAAGTCAGTCAACTCAGCGGCCATGTTTGCAATGTGGAAACCACCAGCGGGTGTGAACGGGTTTTGCCCGCTGAAGACGAAGCTTGGAATACATAAAACAGATCAGCGGTATGCGTCAGCTCCTAATTTGACTTTCGTGAAGCTCTGACGCACCGACGGGTTTGGCCTAAGATTCCTTGATGAAGAAGACAGTGGACTGATGGAACCCACATAAATCGCTAGTCTGAAAGCTGGAAAATGGCCATCGTGAGGGCCATGGATTAGGCTTTATTTTGCTTCCTCTACCACCTTTTCCGACATTAAATGAACATATCAATGCAGTGTCAATTCCGTGAACAAAGGCCAGATTTCCCGAACATTGCGGGAGTGTTCACTCCATCACGCCGTAAATGAACAAAAAGTGATTCCTTCTTTTGATGAGACTGGAATAGATCAATGGAAAGGTAAGAGCTGACATCGTAAGAAACACGGAGAGACCCCGGGCTGCATCAATCATGTGGCGTGGAGATTTGGAAATTAATTTTTTTGTGGCGAGACATCAGAGCATATGCTCTCTCGCATACTCCAACCAAGAACTTCCATCTTAGCCTATAAAATCTTGCTTCGTACCATTCCTGGCATTTGTATCCTAATTCCATCATCATCAACTACCCTCTTTTAGAGAGAGAGGGAGGGAGGGAGAGAGAGAGAGAGAGAGAGAGAGAGAGAGAGAGAGAGAGAGAGAGAGAGAGAGAGGGTGAGAGGGTGTATGAGATGGTGAAGTTTCAATGTTCGATTGCGATCAATCTCGTGTTACTACAGCGCCTACTGGCCCTCGTTGCATCGCAAAGCTTTGATTTCTTTTACTTTGTCCAGCAGGTGAGTTTTGAGGCTCGACTCGCGGTTTTACATTTATTTAGATCCTCAAGTCGCACTTGTGCTGCTTGTAGAAGCTTATATGATCTTGATTGTAACCGATGGTTTCTTCTGATGAATAGTGGCCGGGGTCGTACTGCAACACAAAGCAGTCTTGTTGCTATCCAACCACTGGGAAGCCCGCCGTGGATTTTGGGATTCACGGGCTCTGGCCAAATAGAAATAACGGTTCGCATCCTTACGACTGCTATCCAAAAAAACCCTTCAACCTGTCTGAGGTACATGCCTAGTGTTCTAAACAAAATCATGCACTTCATTGTGTTCTAGTTTTTTTTTTTCCTTAATTAGTTGACACAACCCAATAAGAGCCATGGCTGAACTTACTATGATATTAGTATTGGTAGGGTTGGGCTGGGTCAGGTCAACATGGGCTTTTTTGACACTCATAGTGTATATGTTGCTTTGAATAAATTTTTTATTTTGCCCTTTCAGTAGAACCATTTTATGATATTCGAATCCGACCTGACCTATTCTCTTATGTTATATGGTATTCGGGTTTTCGGTTGGGCCAATCATGCCCCCATGCGAGTTTCAGGTCAGGTTGGGTATTATGAAATCCCGACCCGACCTAATCACTTGACATCCTTACTATCCACAATGAGAAAACCAACAAAAGGCGTACAAGTGCAATTAACAGGACAAAAGAACGGTATTTTCATTCTCTTCTGGTGGAGTGGTAGCTCCTTTTTTATCCTTTTGGGTCGACTCTTTAAAATTCTAGCTAGGAAAGAACAAAGAGTCTAAAATAAAGACATCCTAGCAGGAAAGAACAAAGGTCTTCTGACGATGTAAACTCTCTTTGTCGATGAATTTGGCACCAGGAAAGAACCACATATACCCAGTGACCGCTCTGCTCGTTATGCGAAAGTATGTAATGCGACGGGTTGCTGTAGTTCAACAACCAGAGCAATACATTAAAAAGTCCAAAACAACTTTCTTATTTACACTGGCAATCCAGTGAATGGTTTGGCTTTCCAGATAGCAAATCAGCAACACTACTGTTGATTGTTAACAGAGCTCTGCGATTTCACATTTGCCCTGTTGTGTATAGATATCAGACCTGGAAAGTAGCATGCAGAAGGACTGGCCAACACTGGCATGCCCGAGCAGCGACGGCCAAAACTTCTGGTCACACGAATGGAAGAGACACGGTATCTGCTCGGAGTCTGTCCTTGATCAACACGCCTATTTCAAGACGGCTCTCGGCCTCAAACAGAAGGCTAACCTCCTCCAAGCACTGAAAAACGCAGGTAATCATATGTTTTGTCAAATAGCAACCAAAAAATCTCTGAATTTAATCGCCATGAGATGGGGTCAAATTGATCCTAAACATAAGTGTTCTGTGTAAAAACCCTTTGCTTTACTAATTATTCCATTTCTAGGTGTCACTTGATCAGTCATCTCAATTTGGTTGGGTCTGGTATGACCCGGCTAGTTCCTTTTGACCCGATTATTCTAAAGCCAATATGCCTACAGCGATGGAGTCGACACATTCACATTACCACTGCGACCTATTTCCGAAGATGTCAACTTGTCGCTTGATCTCTCCTTGATGTTTAAATTGCAGGAATAACACCAGGAGGCTCGTACAGCTTAAAGAGCATACATAACGCGATCACGGAATCAGCAGGGTACACTCCGTGGATCGAGTGCAACAAGGACTCATCTGGGAATTACCAGCTTTACCAGATTTATCTGTGCATCGACACCTCTGGGTCCAAACTAATCAAATGTCCCGTCTTTCCTAAGGGCACGTGCTCTTCAGAGATCGAGTTCCCTTCTTTCTAGAACATAAAAATATGTGGCTATACATGGTGTCGTGTCATGTCATGTCAGGCTATAAGCATTTGTTTCTCAACTTCATTCGCATACTGTCCACTTCATTCACTCGATACCGTCACTAGTATAGCACAAGCTGCACAAGCGAGCCTAAATAGGCCTTTAATAACATGGCTAATGTAGCCTCTTTAGCAAAATGGTGTAAGAAGAATAGGAGTACCATAACTTTTGTATGGCACTCACCTGAGGGCCATATTTTTTTTTTTTTGCTCACTTAAGTCCACAAATTTTAAAAAATAATCACTTGGGTGCCATTGATGATTTACTTAATTGGAAAATCCAATGTGGGCAACGTTGCGACCTCCCCAAAGCCCATGCACGTAGGCGTGTGAAGGTTAATGGCTAGCTAGGTCTAATCTTAGCCCTGGCTCTTTCAAGCACACTGATTCACGACTTATGATCCAAGTTTTTAACATAAAAATCACCACTAATCAATTTGAGATGAGTTGATTAGAAATTTAAGTAAAATATTAAAAGAAATATGTTACTACTATGTAGCTAGAAAAACTAAGATTGAAGACTTAATTACACTAATTAATCAACTAATACTCTTTCGATATCTAATCCTGTTTAAATCCCGAGGTTTGATTTTTTTTTTTTAAAGATTTTTCATGCATTAAAAAATACTCCAAAAAACCAATTTTAGGCCTTTCCCTCATTTCAGACATTTTTGGAGCGTTTTTCATGCATTTTTGTAGAATAAATACCATATTTTAGGCTATTTCTTATTTTTTAGGAAAATATAAATTATTTTTCGGATTTTTAAATTTTTTTAATAAATTTCTTTTACCCAAATTGGGACTCGGGCTGGGCCTTCCAGCCCCGTCCGAATACGGGCTGCCGATGGTCTCATGGGTCTGGGCCATGAATGCAAACGGGCTTACTCGAAGAAAGCTCTATCAATTAAAATATTACAAGCCCACGTCTGGATTTAACACGCGAAGCCCACAATGGCTATTCTAAATCATCCTACTCCAAGGCCGAAGTTAAGCTCAAACCTTAATCTGAGATCATCCAGCCTTGAACCAACTCCCCCTTCCAAAAAAAAAAAACACAATAAACAAACGATTAAGATTAGGTTTCTCTTGCACACCGACACACTAAATGTCAGAGAAATTCGGCTGAATTAACCAAGAATCACTGATTAAGAATTTTAAACCAATGAATAAACCCCACCCCACCGTACTCTCGGTTTGTTCATTACCAATCTCCTTTTACCATCCATCTCTCGGGATCGTCCAATGCTTCCGGACACCACCTCCGTCCCGCCCCAACGACCAGCCAACCTGAACAAAAAGCGGAGCAAAGAAGCAGGAACCTGGAAGAATGAAGCATTTACTATGAACAACACACTCTAGGAAACCACATAACCCAACTTCATCTTTAGGTGTCAAAACAAAAACAACGTGCAAGCGAGCGTCGGCGGGTCTTGGCCAATTGCCTCGGCCCTGGTTGGCCAAGACAAGGGAAAACTGAGGTATAAAAGGGGTACCGGCTGCGGGTCCTATATTTATAGGCTGGAGAGTCTGGTCGATGGGGCGTTTCGGCCACCTGTCCTTGGCACGCCGACCGGCCTCCCTCTTGGCCGAACCGGCATCCAATCACAGACCTCGTACACGGTAGGTCTGCTCAGCATTGAAGGCGTCCGATCCGTGTCCCCCATCCATCCGGATCTCTCTCCAGCCATTCCTCTGCTCCACGTGCGTGCGTCATCCTCTTCGCGTTGTTGCTCTCTGCGCGCTTGAGGAGCAGCGCAAGGAACAAGAAAGGAGGAAGAAGAAGGGGAGAGGGCCGGGCTGCGGAGGAAGACGAGCTGGGGGCGGAGATGGGCCCTGGGCCCGCGTAGAAAAGATAAAAGGGGCTGGGGTTAAGCCCAGTCCCAAGCCATTCTTCTTCATTTAAAAAAAAAAAAATTATCCGAAATGCAGTAAAAATAAGGGAAAATAAAATAGAAAATAAAATTTAGTTGATGCAAATAATATTAATACTTAGGTTATGCAAAAATCCTTTATGTTAATCAAGGGCGAGGTTGTCATGACCTATTTGACAAGGGGCGAGGTTGCAAATTGCTAGATTTAGGTGAGGTGGCCTTGCCTGCAACTGCCTAGATTTGGCAAGGACTTTCGTGGCCTAGGGTGAAATAGTCCTCACCTAATGTGGTTGTGAAGGCCTTAGGTGAGGGCATCGCGGTCTCGTTAGCCGTAGGAAGAACAAGGTTGCAAAGGCCCTCGCCAGATCTATGTGGCTGCAAGTGAGGCCGCCTTACCTAGATTTTCCAATTTGCAGGCTCGCCCCTAGTTGACGAGGTCGAGATAGCCTTGCCTAGTTGGGCAAGGGTTTCACAATTAGTGAGGATTGCTGGCCTTAGAAAAATGATAAAACGAAAACAAAAGCAAAAAAAATCAAATAAAAAAATCCACGTTGAATGGGAAATTAATAAAATAAATCCATGTTGGATGATTAGCCAAAATTAGCACTCAAGTGATAGATTTTACTATGATGTGGCATTTAAGTAAGCAAAATAAAAAAGAAAGTTATGGCACTCATTTGAGTGCCATGCTAAAAAAAAATGATGGATAATGAATTAACTGTAGATTTAACACAATAGTCTTTACCCGATTCCTTTTTTGGATTTTTCCAAAACACTCATATGCATAAGATGAAGAAAACTCTTGCTAAATTACATTGTATGCTAGTGGTTTATGAGAAGGAAAAGCACAACACAAAGCTCACTATAATTGTTATTGCTAAGGCTTCCTTTTCAAAGAGTAAAACTACTTTGAAGAAAATGAAATGGAAGAAGCCTATAAAATCAGCTATACATCCAAAATTGAAGATTGAAAAAGGGAAATATCATTATTGTGGTGTAAAAGGGCATTAGAAGAGGAATTGCCAAAAGTACCTTACAAGCTTGAAGCTTGAAGGTCAAGCCAAAAGAGGGGTTAGGATACTAGGAGTGCCATAACTTTCGTACAGCGCTCACTTTGGTGCCAAATTTTTTTTTTCGTTCACTTGAGTGCCACATCGGAGTGAAATCGTTCAGTTAAGTGCCACTTCCGGCTAAAAATCGTTCAGTTAAGTGCCAAAATGCATACGTGGAATTTTTTAATGATTTTTCTTCTTGTTTTTAATAAATTTCGACGCCGACGTGGACCTTTCAAGCAAAACGATGCCGTTTTTACTCTTTTTAAAAAATTCAAATTTTTTTGATTTTTTTGTTAGGGCTGGCGAGGGCCACCGGTGACCCTCGCCGGCCTTAAAGAAAAAAATCAAAAAAAATCAAAAAAATTAATAAATATATTAAAATATATTAAAATATTGTTCACCGGCGCCACGTCAGCTTTTCCGGCGGCCACGTCAGAATTGACACTCAAGTGAACATTTTTTAAAACTTGTGGCACTCAAGTGAGCGAAAAAAAAGTTTTGGCACCAAAGTGAGCGCCGTACGAAAGTTATAGCACTCCTAGTGTACTTACCCCGCCAAAAGACTAGCTCTTTAATGTGCTAAATCATTTTGAGAACATGGTCATTCACTAATAATCCCTCTATGATTTCTATATGGTACAATTTCTTAGATATCCCACACTTAGAGTTTTGACTATTCTCATAAAAAATTTCTTTAAGTGCTTAATGATCGAGTAAGCACTTTTCATGGTCTCATAGTTCTTATAAAATTCATTATTCATTGAAGCAAGTATGTATTGCTTGAATTTTATGTTAACTATACTAGAGGTAATAAGTTTCCAGTCTGATCTAGTTTCACCTAGGAAATGGGAATCGGTTGAATCGGATAGGGAGGACCGGTTCCCATTTTTTTGGACTGGGGACCAAACTAGATGATTTAAGGACTAGGAACCGGCAACTTAGCAAATAGAATTAAAAAAAATTAAAAAATACTATATTTATTACTATTTTTAAGAAATTAATAGGTCCAATCCGATGTGGTTCCCTCTTGAAACGGGAACCATACCAAAATCACTAGTTGCAAAACCGGATCAAACTGGACGTTCCGGACGTTCTAGTCCGGTTTGAACGATTCTTGGTCCAGTCGATTCGATATGCTCACCTCTAATCTTCACATCACTTATCATAAGTTTGGCATTCCTCTTGTGTCCCATCCGTTGGAAAAGATCCTAGTAAATTCTGATGAAGCATGTACTCGATTTTCTTGAAAATGAGAACAATTCTCAACCTCCTTACCTAGTTAGTATAATTGGTCCCATAAGACAATTCTTGTCAAGAATAGAAGCAAGTGAGTTTGTCGTAATCATTTTCAGAGAAATGAAATATTTGTGTTGAAAGATAAATTGTTCGCCATTTTTCTTTCAACAACATATTTCATTTTGCTCTTTGAATGAAATATAATACTCGCTAATTTTATTCAAATCACATACTCCTTAGGATGAGAAACGGTAATCTTCTTGGGAAAAAATTACTCACTAGTCATAGCCCACCTCACCTGATAGTTATTAGTATTCTACAAACTTGGTGAGTGGATCACATTATCCAATGCATGACATGCGAGTCCCAATCATAATTGAGTTTACCTCATCATCTCATGCAAAAGTATTTAGGACATAAATGATTCATCATTTGATAGTTATTGGAAATCATTTAGCCTAAACCCCATATTATCATATGTATAATTGAACGGTATTCTTGAATAGCAACTAACTCCAATATATCTATAATAAGTCAATCAACCACTAGAATATGGGATCAAACCATGAGATGATAGGCCACGATTTCGAACACCCATTTCAACTTAACATCGCAAATGAGGAGGTTTGCTTTGTTATCAATGGTTTCACCTTGCATATTAACTAATTAATATGCATATTAAATTAAAATATGCAGATCACTTTAAAAAGATTCTCATCACAATTGAGAATTGGTCGTCATATCATAAAAATAAGCATGGACCAATTATCAATTAAAAGCATGAAAAATGTCTAAGGATTGGCTTTGGTACCATTGTTGGGATTTATTGTGAAAAACATGAACATGTGCATAGGTAAAATTGAATAAAAAACGATTCGTAGTGGAAGCAAAAATGCCCAGACATGTATTTCCAAAATATTGTTTGTGCTTTTTAATAAAAGACATGAAGAAATGAGAATGCATTCTAATTGCATTACCCTTGTATTGTGCCCAAAGTGTTATGATTCTAACGTTCTTCAAATCCAAACCACAAACATTGGATCTCCTAATAGCATGTCTAAAGTATTCAGATTCTAATGCATAAAGTCTCCTTGTAGCGTACTTGAAGAATTCTGGTTTTGGTTTTCTTCGGTATAAGCCCCACAAATGTTGGACCTTTAGTTTAGACATGCTACCAATCTCGCGTTGAATGGTAGAGAGAAATTTTGAGAGAGTTCATCACTACGGTTGTGCTGGCAATTGCTCTCGTGTGTGACTAATTTGATTAACATCATCTCTTGATCGTCTCACGATCCTCTCTCTATCACCTCCTATAATTAGTCTCAAATAATTATTTAAATCAATTCGGCTCATTAACTTTGAAATCGTATAAGAGTATGAATTCAGCTGTAAAGTCTAAATTCGCTTCAAACTTTAAATTTGGACATGGATTCCGAAACCATTTCAAAGCATTAATTTGGGCATTAATTCTAAAATCGTTACATAGTGTTGACACCTAAATTTTGATTGATCATTCTTAATTTAATGCACAAAAATTTAAGGATTAATTTTAACCCCTAAACAAAAAATATTAGGATTAAATTGCAGAGCATATAGTTTTAGAAGCATTTATTGCATGTGCATTGGATTGATAACGGATGGGCTTCAATTGATGGTTCTAAGCTTTAACTTAACGAGTTTGACTAAGCCCACAATAAGTGAAAATTTGGCCAGGCCCGTTCAAAATCGACAAGTGGGAAGATTGATATATTTCGAAATATTCGATGACGCAGCGGTGGATTTTTCATATATTTGGGTAATATATTCACATATCATCAATGATAAATTGTGAGCTCATCTTTACAAGATTTGGAATTCGGACAACTCTGTTACGATCTTGAATTTTTGGCAATGTTGGGTCAATTTGGGGCTGATATTTGGTCTAAGGAAATAAAATTGGCAAAGAATATTCATATTTTGCGATTCGATGCGAACATGCGCACAAAGGTAATGAAAGAGAGCAAGAAAAGATTTGTTGCACGTAAAGAGCATATATTAAGCAACATGTTTCCTTCTTCAAAGAAGGAAAGATGTGCACATCCTTCAATGAGGGCACATGGACGTGCAATACACAAGGAAAGTGGAATATATTTTAAAGCATCCCAAGAGAAAATAAAATCTGCTTTCTTTCCTTGATGGCTCAGACCCTTCTGCCGATAAAAGGACCCTACAACTCAAGGAGGAGGGGGGAGACAAAAAAAAAAACACAGAAAAAGGGAGAGAGAGCCACGGAGGGGACGAAGGAAAAAAGGAGATCGTCTTCTTCGGGTCCTTAAGCCTTGGCCAAAGCGCCTCCAGTTTCCACTTGATGACGCTGCCGCTGTCCCGATTGCCTGACGTCGCTGCTTGACCAGCCCCCACTGTGCTTGTGTCCTCTTGACGCAAGTCTCCACCCTACGACGCTGTTGCTGTCCCGCCGCCAACTATCGCCGCTGCTGCCCTGAGCGCTGTCATGCTTGCTGACTCGTGACGATTCGGTTGCCGAACTCAACTGTATCACCGACTTTGAGCTCGTCACTACCCCACTCTTGGCGCACTGTTGCACACAGCCCTGACATCTTTGCTTCTCGCCCAGTCCCGCGATCGAACAACCACTTCGTTTGCCTCGGTTCCAGATGTGCGGCGGTTTCGGAGTTCCATGCGGGCATCGTACTTTTGTCTCTCTATTTTCGTGGCTTGTGGGTTCTGTTTTGCAGAAAGTAATGACCCAATATTGATAAAAAAAAATTGAGAGGATATATTCACGAAGAGAGGGAAACAGTGGCTGTGAAGGCTGAAGGAAAAGTCCATTGACTTTTATCTTCTTTTTGCAAATTCTACCAAGGCTCGCATGGCATTGACTGAGTCAAGATATTCTTCCAAGTGAAGTCTAGCTTGCGGGGAAACAACCGAGTTGGCCTGGTTCATTGGTGAACGTCCCGTGCTGGCCGCCCCTCTCGGCAACTTGGAGAATTTCTTTTTCCGCGGGTTATCTAAAGCTCTCGCTTTTGCATGAGATCATCGACGACTGCGAGAACTAACCGAGCCAAACATCTTTAGCGGCTGTGGAACAAGGTTAGGTGCTGCCATTAGTAATTGAAAACCGTCTTGGATCGTTTGTGAAAACCGGAGAAAGACCATCAAGGTAATTTCCTAATCCGTTCGCTTAACTGAATATAAAATTGCCTAATTAGCAATGCATTTACTGCTAATGTGATTTCCTTGAGATATTTGGCATATTCCGATTGAGTAAGGTCGTTATGTTGTGTTAAAAAAATCTCAATAATAAAAAATATTGAGCCGCGAGACGTCGGATAAGGTTTTTGATTGTTTTGATTTTCTATCTTAGGTCGGGGGTTAAATTGCGTGCTTTACATGATCGGTTACATTATGTATTGATTTTTTTTATAAACTTACAAAAAATACATAAAAAAAAAAAATTTGCATAATAGGATAGATTAACGCATTTCATGTCATATTAGTCTTATAGCCTACATTGTATATGACATAGATACTTAGGAAGTTTTATTGGTTGTAAAAAAAAAAACACATAAAAATTGCTATGCTCATGTTATGTAGAATTAGGTCATCTCCCGTGTGTCATCTAGTCATTACATAGTTAGGGTCATTTGAATGTGTGACATACTAGGGTAGTTGCATTAAATATTTTTTAGCATTAGATTAAGTTATTGTTGCGTGACATATAGTTTGCATATTAGGTTGCACATTGTATGCTATTATAGTTAGACACTTTCATACGTCATTATATGCATTGCACGTAGTTTTAGGCTTCATTAAATAAGTGAAAACCTTAAAAAATATTTGAATGGGTGCGTGTTAATTAGAAATTATATCTAGAATCATTGATATAATTTTTAAGCTAACATCGCAAATGCTTTCATAGCTTCAAGGTAAGCAACTTCCTCCTTTTCCTTGCAATTTATTTATTGCTTTGCCTTATTGAGTGTTAAATAATGGTTGCGCACTCGCATGATCACATTGCATGTTAGGTTGTAAATTAAAATCTACACAAACTGCCTGCAAATCATTTTTTTAAATAAAAGAGAAAAGGTACCGAAAGGGCGTTATAGAAATCTAACGTAATCAAGTCCCCGATTCCATAGTCTCTGGTTCGTATGAGTAAAGTAATCCTCCCGTTACTTTACTTGGGTTTCTAATCGACCCACCAAAAAATAGATTAGTGGCGACTCCAAGTAAAAATCATTTGCATGCTAAAAACTTAAACTCTAAGTCACGAATTGGTATGGACTTGGGAGAGCCCAAGCTAAGTTTAGGCTTAGTAATCCATTAGCCAAACCCTAAGTGGTGCACCCGAGGTGAGGTCGCGACACATAGTATTATTCTGGACATTAATTTTGTAACTGTTGCAAAGCTTTATTGTGAGTATTGATTTTGTAACCATTGCAAAATTTTAATTTTGCTATAAATCTGAAACCATTTTAGAACATTAATTTGGTCGTTTGATTCTAAAATCGTTTCAAATAATTTAACTACCTATTGATTTCAAAATCGTTGCAGATCATTGATGTGACATTTGATTTCAAATTATTATTTTAGCCATTGATTCTAAACTCAGATCTTTAATATATGGCCTTTAAGTTAGAAACCATTTCAGATCTTTAATTATATTGTGGGTTCTACAGAACTTTGATTTTTAGCCTGATTAAATTTGATTACTACAATTGTAAATACATTTGCTATATTGTCTCTTTTTCATTCAAAATATCATTCTGAATTGGTCATGTTGTGTGATATTCCTAGGTTCATCACTGAGTTGGCAATAAAATTTGTACTAACACATTAGTACAACTAAAAAATTGATTGTCCCAATCAATCTTCAGTTTGTATAAATCATGAATGATATCCAGCAATATGTCATGACTACTCAGAAATGTGAATATTTCAAGTACGTAATGAACTTGTTAGCTTTGGCGATCATATAATTTAATCCTTATGTCTTACTACGTCCTGATAGAACAAAAGCAATGGTATTGTTTATCAAGTCACAAATTTAATCATATTCCCAAATCTAATTAACATGTAATTCTACGAGACATCAATAATTCATTCTCGGTTACAACCCCAATTGAAGATTTCAATATAGTATCACAATTAGATCGCATAAGACATCAATCTTTTATCCTATATATATAACAAGAAGATAGGTTTTATATTGCACACAAATATGCCCTTGTATGTGAACAAATTATAACTATCAAGTACAAGACGATTGGACAAAAAGTTTCAATATGTGCACTTGTGAATGATAGCCATTGAACATAAGTCAACATCGTGCCTCAAGTATAAAGATATTACATAAGACCAAAGTATGAACAATTAGTCATTGTCCCACTAAAAGTTTCCATGTTATTGATCATTCTATGCATGTAATGTTTAGTGAACTTGTTTGATACAAGCATCTATGTTCTAATTCAAATATCACAATGCCAACTAACTTGTGAATTATCATTTTCTAAGGTATTAAAGACTCGAAAGTGAAGTTGAAGAACACATCAGCCTCAATAGGATCATTTATATTCTCTCAATGATCAATCGATCCGAAATTGTTAATATCCTCTCAATAGGATCATCAATATCCAAGACTCAATTTAATTGTAAACTTGTCATAAATATTCTTAAAACCTTTATAATAGGCTCAATTGCAACTGATTTTATAGACTCATTCATATAAATGAGATGATGAATAAATATTTCATTGCCATTAAATAAATAATGCAACTAAAATACTTAACATGTAACTAGTACATGTTTACTTTAGGACATATGGTCAACATACAAAGCTCTAATACCATTGGATGAGTTTATTGAACCATCTTTGTAAGAACCGAGGACTACCACTGTGTAATATTATTCGCTTTGGGCTGAAATCCGCACAGCTTTAAAATGCATTGTCTGGGGTAGAGGCACAGCCGCACTGTCATCTCTCAGCCCAACCCAATGTTGTCCTCTTTGGGCTGAGATCTGCACGGCTTTAAAACGTGTTGTCTAGGGTAGAGGCACAGCCGCACTGCCATCCCTCAGCCTAGCCCAATGTTGTCCTCTTTGGGCCTTGCACTGGCGTGGATGCACCGCTATCCCAGTCGAGCCATCCTCAAGACTTTGTTCTCAGCATAGCAAAAGTATGTGTGAAACGCGTTACACAGATTAGAGAACCCGAGCGTTATAAACTAGCCTAGAACTCCCCACTAAGCGATATGGGATAAGAGACATGTCCCCCCTCCCCTACGCGTGTTCGAGGACCGAGGCATGGACGCACCGCCATCTCTCCTCCTTGCGCATTGTCGTATGGGCCGTCACATTCTCCCCCATTCGAGCATAGCATCCTCACTGTGACCCCACACGTGGTCGAAAGTCAACTCTGATATCACTTGTAAGGATTCGAGGACTACCATTGTGTAATATTGTTTGTTTTGGGCCGAGACCCACATGGCTTTAAAATGCGTTGTCTAGGGTAGAGACGCAACCACACTGCCATCCCTCAGCTTAGCCCAATATTGTCCTCTTTGGGCCCCGCACTGGCACGGGCGCACTGCCATCCCAGTCAGGCTACCCTTAAGGTTTTGTTCTCAGCACAGCGGAACATGTGTGAAATGCGTTATACAAAGTAGAGAACCCAAACCTTATAAACTAGCTTAGGACTCCCCGCCTAAGCGATGTGAGACAAGAGACATGTTCCCCCTTCCTTGCGTATGTCCAAGGACTGAGACACGGACGCATCGCCATCCCTCCTCCCCACGCACCATCGCCTAGGCTGTCACAATCTTGGTAAAAATGAAGCACCATTGCCCAAGAGAAAACCTTAGCTTCTCCCCCACTCCCCCTCTTGATGACCTCTCTATTTTTTTCTTCCCATTTGTTCTTTTCTCACGATTTTCTCACTGTGGCTATTTGCTTGCTAAGTGAGGGATATGAGGTGCAGCAAGGTCCAAACCAACATTAGAATACTAGAAGCTTGCTAATGATGGCCAAGTGCAATGGGCTGGGGCGATGAAAGCTTTCAGGACCTACTAAGATGTTGCTGGGAGTGTCGCCAGAGGTCACTGCAGATGCTGGTGAAGCGTTGGTGTGCAAGGGGGCCTCATGGTTGCGCAAGCGCAAGGACCACACAGTGGCATAAAGAGTCACAGAGAAGATAAAGGAAGGTTTTTTTCTTTTTTGGCTTCTTTTCTCTATTCTTGCTCCTAGTCTCCCCTATGGAGGCCCTTCTTCTATTTAAGTCATGCACTTTTCTCTCTTATATTATGTTTTCTTCTTTCTTCCATTGAGCTCACTGTCTGTAGGTCATTTCATGTTTAATTGGTTCTTTCCCCCATTCTTTGTCCAATCAACTTAGCTAAAGCTGCTCTAATGAAGCTAGTGTTTACTTCTTGGTTCCTTCAAGTTCAGTTGCCAGATTCTCGAAATTTGTGCTGCTTCTTTCCCTTCCTCATTTCTGCATCTTCACCTCCTAACCTTAGTTGCAGCTTTGTTCTTTTCCAGTTTTGCAGCCAAGACAACTTCCATTTTAGGCTTAATTTTGCAGTCCAATCCCAACTTGCTCTGCTGAGAAATGGACAACTACAAGTCCATCAAGTTTGCCTCCAATTTCCTGTCAACTCTATTTCATTTCTTGTTCAAGTTTCTTAGTTCCATTAGGACTAGATTGTGGCTAACTTAGGAGTTCATGTACAAAGTAAGGGAACTAATGGTATGATGATGTCAACCGGATGAGGAACAAGAAGTGAGAATCTCGAACAAGACATAGGTTGGTCTTACAGTTGTGCGGAAACAACGAGTATGCACTTGATATTTGTCCAATTGGGCTGAAATTTTGTAGAGAATGAGTGGATAGGTTGATGTAGCTTGCCTTAAAAATTTATGCCCAATGGACATCGGGAAGTTTGATTCTTGAGGCCATTAATTACTGGTTTTTGTCTAAGGGTCTAATGCAGCATCAACCAACACTAGCTCAGAAAAATGAAAACCTAGGAAGCTATGCAAAGAACTACGGCACACGCCAAATATCTTGGAGAAGGCACTCAAAGATTCTCATTATGCACCTGGTTTGCAATTTTTTGAGTTCGTTTGAACCCTCAATTGATCAAGAAAAGATGAGTCAAAATTGCTGGGGAGAAGATGTCGAGGTTGTCTCACATCAACTGTGGAAGGGGCTAGCAGTCAGTTTATAAGTGTGAGACTTTTTAAGTGTAAGGAAAAGTTTCACTTTTTGAACTAACTTTTGGGATGAAAGAGGCTCAAAACCATCTAATGTTAGTATCAAAGCCCAGGTTAACAACAAGTCTAGATCCAACTATCACATAAGAGAGTTATGGGTTATTGCAGTTTTACCTTAAGCCCAATGTGTGAGGAAGAAATTGTTAAGGTTGTTTCACATTAGTTGTGGAAGGAGTTGGTGATTAGTTTATAAGTGTTAATCTTTGAGAGGCTTCAAAAAAAGTGACTGTGTGAAATTAAGAGACAAATCACTCACTTTTGTAACCTCTTATTGATTGTTTAGTAAAATCCAACAAGTAAATTGTTAGCGTTGGAGAATGAATATAGGTTTACTCTAAGCTAAACCACTATAAACTTAGTGTACAATTCCTCTCGCTTCATTGTCAACATTCAGACTCAGACTTTTATGTTCTAGTGAAAATCCTTATTTAGACTTATATTTCACTTGAGTATGACATTACTCATCTGGACTATTTTTATTTTTTTGCACTAATTGTCAAGAGCTTTCAAAGTCACATATTCACCCACCTTAGGTGATACTTCTAGTAACAACAATTGGTATTGGAGCAAGTTGCTCATTATTTTGAATAATCATATTGCTTCGAGTTGAGCTGGGGTAAATAAAAATAAAGGTAGATTTACCTTGAGAAGAGTATCAAGCCTTGAAGATTGGATTCAAGTTGAGCTCGAGCATTGAACTGTTTATTGACTTGGCTCAACTTGATTGTACCCCTAGATCAAACATATCTCTAATCATGCAAGAAAATATTGATTTTAACCACCTTCGCAGCCTGGCAAACATGTGGTAGAAGTGATGGTCGCGAAGTCGAGAGTGGGGAACCCTATTTACTGGAGTCTGGATGCAAGTTCAACAGCTCTCTAAGCTGCAATTACAACACATCTGGAACTAAAGGAAACCATGAGTTGGACAGACAGCCTAATTTTGTCATCCAAGCCCGTTCTGCGCGGGAACCAACTTCAGATTGATTACTCTTCACAACTTCAAATGATCTATCGCAGGAAACCCGTCAAGGCCTTTTGAGTATATATATTTGACGTAGTCTTTCACAGACGTTTCTCGATATACTAGAGGGTTTTCTTCCGATAACAACTGCTTAATTGCCCCATACTTTCTGGGAGAATCCTCTTGCCCGAAATGCGTTCTGAAGAAACAGGCCACCGAGATTTTCGGTCCTTCGTTCTTTGCCAGTACCCTATGGCATTTTGTTACAAGAAACAATGAAGGTAAATAGCAAACAGTAAAGAGCAAGCAGTATATTATCTTAGTCGGATGCTAAATGACGCTAAGAGGAGATATACCTCGATCAAGAAGTTGTGATTGTCTGTATACTTTGCTTGGAACAAATTAAGTCGCTACAGTTCATGTGGCATGTAAAATGGACGTGATCAAGTATATATTAACACTGCCAATTGTTAGAGCCGAATGGCAAAATGGGCATTTTCCCTATATGAAATTAACTTGATATACGTCCTGCTTAAAGCAAGAAAGGGACAAGCAATTGTCCATTTCATCATAAAGTATTTGTCTGTGCACATTGAAGAAGAAAAAGATGAAAATCTAGTGCAAGTGGTGCCATGACTCTATAATTTGATGGATCGTGCACATCCAAGTCCTATTGGGATCTTGATAGTATCCATGCAATGGCATAAGACCAAGCTCGGCATAAGTACAGCGGGAGTGCCACAATTTGGCACAGAATGACACTTAAGTGCCATAACTTACAAACGATACACTTAAGTGCCATTTTTCAAAAAAAATAAATCACTTAAGTGCCAAGTGGTCGGAACCTTGTCGGAAATTCTACATGGCATTTTTTTATTAATTTTCTTGCCTACGTGGCTTGCCGGAAATACTAAATCGATGAAAAATCAGCTAAAACGACGTCGTTTTGGCTGATGTGGATTTATAAATATTTATTAATTAAATAATATTAAATAATATTATTATTATTACAAAATGCATAGCCCTCGCTGATCCCCTTCTTCTCTTTCTCTTTTTTTTTTTTTTTTTTTATAAAATCGATTTTAAATTTTTTAAATCTGATGTGGACAATTTTTTTTATTAAAATTACCACATGGATTTTTTATTTTGAAAAAAATGCTCCGTCAAGAAAAAAGAAGTCGTCAGAAAATGGACATGTGGCAATTTTGCCAAATTTTCTCGCCGTTGGCACTTAAGTGATCCATTTTTTTCCGATTTTGGCACTTAAATATACCGTTTGTAAGTTATGGCACTTCTGAGGTCCGTACATCGACCAAGCTCATATTTAAGCTTGATTTTGATTGTTCAAATAATTAATTAAAAGTATGAGGCGTTAACTATTGGTTTGAACATTTTAGCTGACAAGAAGGTGCAATTGGTGAGAATAAAAGGAGACTCCCAATTGGTCATTAGGCAATTGTCTGGAGATTAATAATGCCTCAATGAAACCATTGTTCGCTACTATACATTGGCGAAAGAATTGTTACACAGTATCTCAGATTATGAATTAGTCCATATCAAAAGAGATGAGAACACGGAAGCCAAATTAGCACAAATTGACATCCAAGCATAAGGTATCGAAAGAATTAGCAGACCATATGATCACCCACGTAAAAATATTGCCATCGATAGAAAATCGAGTAATGACAATTCATGCCAGTCTACTCGAAGGACAAAGCGTTGACACTGATCAAGAAATTGGAGAAAATCATTTGTTAATTATTTAATAAATTCAGTTGCCATCAATAAGGTATCAGGAGACTGTAAATGGATTTGCTCAAATAATTGAATAAAAAAAGAATCCATGTTAGCAATGGTAGAAGTGCATGAAGGAATATCCGGTGCACACAAGTTGGAATAAAAATGAAGTAGTTGTTGTGCCGTCATGGTTATTTTTGGTCAACCATGACACAAGATTGCATGATTATGCCAAGGGGTGTGAAACTTCTCAAAGACATGGTCCAATTCAACATGTCCTTGCATTGGTGTTGAAACCTATTGTCAAATCTTGGTCGTTTAAAGGTTGGGCAAATGACATAATAGGAAAAATATATCCTTCTTCATCAAAAAAACATAGTTTTATTTTGGTGAGTCATTGACTACTTTACCAAGTGGATTAAAGCAGCCTTATGTAAAACATTACACAAAAATCACTTAAGGAGTTTATAGAATAACATAAAAAATAAAAATAAAAACTGATTCAGGAAACCTGAAACCATAACTAGTGATCAGGTGATTGTGTTTACTGGGCAAGAAGTTTTGAATTTTAGTAAGTCTAGAGAAATTAAAATGTTTCATTTAAAGCCGCACTATGCTTAGGCTATTGGGCAGGCTGAAGCCTCTAATAAGGTTCTCATTAGCCTTATCAAGAAACATTTGGATGAAAACCCAAGAGAATATGACTCACTCTTGTCGATGATATTATGGGCTTGTAGGACACCAAAAGGTCAAGTGGTGGGGCTAGCCAAGTGTGTTAACATATGGATAGGAAGCAGTGCTCCCGTGGAGAGTACTATCCAATCCCTAAGGGTAAAGTTGCAAGGTGATATTGACTAAAGAGGGGTTTGATGAGTTGATGTACGCGAACATTGATGAGCTGGGTGAAAACAGAGTATCTGCGCTTGAAAAATTGATGGCTTAGAAGGATAGAGTTGCCAAAGCGTATAACAAACCTGTAAGAATGAAATGCTTCGATATTGGCGACTTAGTCTAGATGACCTTATTGTCGATAAATATAAGCATGAAAAGTTTGGTACATGGTTAAAAAATTGGGAAGGCTGAAATTTGGTCACAAATATTTTGACCGACAAATGCATATCAATTGATGGATATCAATGAGAATGATATGCTGCGATCAATTAATGGGAAATTCTTGAAATAGTTTTATCCAATCATTGGGAGATGCAGATGTGGCAATCCGTCGAGCCTGAGCTATAGACTAACATAAAACATTAGTGATCTAACAACAAGATTGTTAATGACATACGACTGCAAATATTGTAGAAGTACACTCTTAAGGAAGATAGGTAATACAGCCACAGGTGGGATAAAACATGAAGCACGAAACACCGATTTCAAAGGAGTAATATTCCCTATGATAGTTTCTTTGAAATATAATTTTATTAATTATCCACAATCATGAAAACAAAGCTCACAAATCGCCAGTTGCCAAACAGGCTGCCATAATGATGTCCTTAGCTATTCATGTCTAGTGCAACTCCATGTAATAAAATTCTTGATTCCATATTTTAGAACCGAAAGCCGGACCAACCCTCCCGAAAACCACCTAAAACCTGTCGAGTATGTCCAATATGATTTTTGAGTTGGACTGGGACTGGACTGATACACACCTCAAGGGAGGGGTTATCTAGGCTACATCTATTTGCTTACAGCTCTTTGCTTTCTATCTTTTGTTCCATTGACTTGCTATTAATCCTTTTAAAAAAAAAAATGGAACCTTTACATCCGGTCAGACAGACACGTGCATAAAAATACATGTACATAGCAATCACCAACAGACGCAAATATTATGATACATGTGTGAGTTATGTTAGAGAAGTTGTTCCACATTGAAGAATTATATCGAATAATTGATGTGGTGTGGAATAGTTAATATATACTAGTTAGCCCATAATTCACTAACTTATGTTTTTGAATTAAGGTGGGTCCAACTAAATATATTGATGGGCTCGGACTTGAGCTTCCCCCTTGGAGATCTCCCCAAGTGAAGGTATTGGACTTCTGCTGCGCACTCCCAATAACTAGTATCAAAGCCGATGGTTATGGTTTTCGGGCAAGTAGGCGTTGTGGTGTAATAACGTGGACCCGTGAGAATGGCCTAGGTGGGCGTTGTGGTGTAACAACATGGGCCGGGATGATGTTGGGCCAGAAGGATATCTAAGTTAAAGGGAAGTAGACCTAACACTGGAGCTCACACATGATGGGGAGATTGTTAGGATACACGCGTGAGTTGTGTTAGAGAAGTAGTCTCACATTGAAGAATTACATTGAAGAATTGATATGGTGTAGAGTAGTTAATATATATTAGTTTGCCCATAACTCACTAGTTTAAGCTTTTGAGTTGAAGTGGGTCCAACTAGATATATTGATAAGCTCGGACTTGGGCTTCCCCCTTAAAGATTTTCCCAGGATAAAGGTATCGGACTTTTGTTGCGCGCTCCCAATAGCAAATGGCTTGGATGAGCAAAAAAAATTGTCCGGTCAAGCTTTCCATACATTTTTTTGGTGGTCTCCTACATGGCCTTCGCATCCTCTGTTGGAGGGATCCCAGCCCTGATCTCCAAGGTGATGCAGTTTCTAATCCAAATCTGAACAAGTTGGTTACATTTCCTTCAATGTTGTGTGAGCCATTCGATGGTCAGAATTGAGACACTTTCGTCAAGGAAACCATCCTTGTCTTTAATGATGAGGACTCGTGATTACTCCTAGGACTAGATTGAGTAATTTTTGAATCTAGAGGAGATGAGACGCAACTGCGTACAGCGACTTGCCAAGAAGAACCGCTGGTAGTAGAAAACTCGTATGGAATATACCCTGGTTGAAGAGACGGGTAGAGATTTGCTCCCAAATCCAATGAACCCGGTTCGGGCATCTGACCTGGGAAGAATCAACCTGGCCCAAGGCTCGCGTTGAATGAGCCTCCTCCGAACTGGGCTTGGGCACCCATCCATTGGATTGGTTGGGTTTGGACAAAGGGCCACTGAGTAGGTTGAGTCAGAACGAACGGCCCTCCGCTAAGCCGAGTTTAATCGGGCTGTTCCGAACTGGGTTGCTGAGCTGGGTCTTGATCTCCTTGGGATGGGACAACATGATTCGAACATAGATTTGGAGGAGGGTCGAGCACAGCTTCAAAATTTGGTGCATCTGGATCTTGACTCTTGGCAGGTGTGAGTGGCATCGGTGAGAAAGGAGGTAACAAAAGCTATTTCCGGTTTGCTGATTCCTATACCAGAGTGCGAACTTTGTTTTGCAGATTAGCGTAATTTCACAACAGTAAGGCCAGAAAAAAAAAAAACAGAAGGCAATCAAAAAGGGTTGCGGAAACTAGGCCAAAGAACGCTCTGATACCATAACATAGAATAGAGGACAAACATAGGATTTGTGAAATTTGTAAAAAGTGTGTAACTTTTGAGTAGAGACCTTTTATGTATAGGTCGTTGGAACCAAAATGATAACAAATAATTTTGAAGTGTTTGGTGGGGAGAGAATGACACAAAAGCGAGAAAATAATTTTCAAAGGCATTACGTAGGCTTTTATACAAAATACACCCACTAATCAGCTTTTCAAACTAAACTCTCTATCTTAATGCAACTAAGACTCACTCTCTCTCTGCTGACCCCTATTATTCTATATTCCTCGCACGCCACTCTTTTCTATTTATAGGCTGTTGAAGTCGGTTAATGAGCCGACTTCCTGCACCCACATATCTCCTCCTGTTATTAATTTATGCAACTTGCTAACCTATTATCAAAAGTTTCGGCTGCTTGAAGTACAACAAATTTGACCAGAAAGTCAAATGCTGCAGCTGAGAAAAATCTGGAGAGAGAGAGAGAGAAATCTAGAGGAAGGACACAGGCGGTGTTCTCTTCAAAAGCAATTTTACTTAATTCCTAAAAGCCTCCCTTAAAATTGATTTTGAAAATCAACAACACCGAGTATCGTCTTCAATTTCTCAAACGGATCCACCTTCAATGGTTTTGTCAAGATATTTGCCATCTAATCTTCTGATCTGCAAAAGTCAAGTTCAATTTCACCTTCTTTAACCAACTCACGGATATAGTGATGCTTGATGTCAATATGTTTGCTTCTGCCATGAAAAACAGGATTTTTGGCTAATGCAATCGCTGAATTGTTATCGCATATCAATTTAGTAGGACCTATCTATTCATGCATTAGCTCAGAAAACATCCTATGAAGCCATATTGCTTGACATGCTGCTAAAGCCACTATTATGTATTCTGCTTCAGTTGTTTTGTTTTTTTTTTGTCAGGATTCTGCTTGACATCAACAAATGTGATTGGTATGGTTTTTCCATGAACCGACTAATAATTCCCATGCCATGAGTAATATTCGGCTTTGTGGAAGTCAAATATCTTAAGCTACCAACGATGCTTTTAAAATAAGTGAGATTTACCAATTTACTAGTTCTTTCTTTTTTCAACTCTAACCGTTCTGCTACAAGAGTTCAAATTGATTTGAGTGATTCCATATTGAATTGCTTCAAAATATCATTAACATATTTCTGCTGTGATACAAATATGCCATCATTTGTCTGTGTCACTTCAAGCCCAAGAAAATAGGACATCAATCCCAAATCTGCCATTTCGAACTGACTAGTCATGGCCTCCCTGAATTCAGCAAACATCTTTTCACAGTTTCCTGTAAATATCAAGTCATCAACATAAAGGCATATAATTATGAGATCACCATTAGTATTTGACTTGATATTACAATGTATGCTCATATGGGCACTTTTGAAAACCATGCTCCAACAAGTATGTGTCAATCCTTGTGTACCAAGCTTGAGGTGCTTATTTTAGCCCATACAAAGCTTTCTTCAACTTTTACACTTGATATTCATGCCCTTTCTTCACATAATCTTGTGGTTGCTCCACATATACTTCTTCATCAAGGAAACCATTATGAAATGCTGATTTCACATCCATTTTATGGATCCTCCAATAGTTCTAAGCCGCTAGTGCTAATATCATTCGAATAGTATTCATTCAAGCTACTAGTGCAAATACTTGAAAATAATCAATACCTGGCTTTTGCTTGTAACCTTTCACGACCAATCTAGCTTTGTAAAGGTCCACCTGACCGTCAGGTTTGTACTTTGTCTTGTACACCCACTTGACACCGATAGGCTTCTTACTAGGTGGTAAAGAAGTTAGTACCCATGTGTCATTCTTTTCGATGGAGTGGATTTCATCATCCATTGCTTGGATCCACTTCTCATCTATTGCCGCATCTTCATAGGATATGGGGTCAGATTCTGCAAATAAATAGAAATTTACTATTGTTTCATCAGTAATTTCATCATTGTCACTATCATCATCTCTTGTGACCACATAACCATGAATCTAACTGGCGTCTGCCGTGATCGTTGCGAACGACGAATCAATGGTTCTGAACCTGTTGTTGGTGAAGAAGACGAACTTCCAGGAGAAGCTAACGGATCTTCAGTGGACGACCTTTTTGTCTCTCCCACCAATGGTTCATCTTCAATAGAGATACTTTTCTGGTTAACCTTTTGATTCCAGTCCCAGTCTTCATCTTCAAGAAATTGAACATCCCTATTGATAATTACTTTTTTTGTGACTAGATTATATAGCTTATAATCCTTAGTCACCTCACCGTAGCCAATGAAAATGCACTTCTGGCTTTTGTAGTCCAACTTTTTCCTCCATTTGTTTGGTATATGGGGATATGCCACACACCCAAATACTCGTAGGAATGAAACATCTAGCTTGTTGCCACTCCAAGCCTCTTCTGGGGTTCTTCCAAGAACACTCCTTGTTGGACACTTGTTTAGTATAAACACAGCACAAGCAACGGCTTTTGCCCAAAACTTCTTCGGTAAACCTTTAGCCTTTAGCATACTTCTTGCCATTTCAAAAATTGTTCTATTTTTTCTTTCTACTATACCATTTTGCTGAAGAGTATAGCTAGCAGTCAATTGACGTTTCACTCCATGAATTCTATAGTATTTGTCAAATTCATTAGAAGTAAATTCTCCACCTCTATCCGACCTTAACGTCTTTAAATTAAATCCACTATGTTTCTCTACATAGACTTTGAATTCTTTAAATTTGCCAAGAGCTTCGGATTGTTCTCTCAAGAAATAAATCCATGTTTTTCTAGTAAAATCATTGACAAAAATTAGTGTGTACCTTTTTGCCCAAATGATTCCACCTCAACAGGGCCATAGATGTCGATGTGTACCAGCTCCAAAGGTTACTTGGCTCTTCTAGCTTTTCCAACTAGAAAAGATTCTCGATGCTGTTTTCCAACAAGACATCCTTCACATAGGCTATTTGGACTGTCGATCAAAGGCATGCTAGTCACCATCCTTTTCTAGACAAGTAATTTTAGTCCACGAAAATTTAGATGACCGAACCGAAGATGCCACAGCCACTTGTCATCTTTCGCCATTGCTTGAAAACTCAACAGATTCTTCGTCTGAAGAGACAAAGGGAACATCTGGTTCTTCGTCATTTGCACTGTCGTGATCAACTTATTCTTTACACCTCTGATGGTGCAAACTCCATTTTCAATATTAACTATATGGCCTTTTTCAAAAAGTTGCCCAACACTTAGCAAATTCCAACAAAGTCTTAGGACAAAGTAAACACCCGCAATAGTAACATTAGTACCATTTTTTGAGTTGATGTCAATGTTACCTTGGCCCATCACCGGAATTTTTGATTTGTTCCCAAAGTTGACTTCACCACGAACCATCTCATCTAACTTTGAAAATAGCTCCTTTCGGCCACACATGTGATTACTACACCCGGTATCTAGGTACCATATTTTGGCATCCATGGTACTCGAGTCATCTGTTTTGCATGCTAACACCACGTTTTCATTTGCATCAACTACATGTACATGTTCTGATTGCTCATGCCCTATGTTTGTTCGACATTCGAATTTGTAATGTTCAAATTTGTTGCATTTAAAACACTTGACTTTTGATTTGTCATGTGTTTTATACCTTCTAGTGGAATTCGGATTTCTACCTCTACCTCGAGCACCTCCACGGCCTCAGGCACCATGATGGCCTCCTCGACTTGAGTGAGTGACCCGACTCTACAATGCTTGCTTGGGATTCAAACTAGTGGACTTCTGATTCATTCTTTACTCATGCAAACACAACGAACCCATCAACCACTCCAACGTCATGGTTGATATATCTTGGCCTTCTTCGATCACCACATCAACGTAGTCAAATCTTTCAATCAAAGACCTTAGGATTTTTTCTACAACTTGTACATCCCGGAGTTCTTCACCATTAACCCTCAATTGGTTAACGATGGTTTGTACTCGATCAAAGTAAGCCTAGATAGATTCAGAGTCATTCATGCATAATGACTCAAAATCTCCTCGAAGTGTTTGGAGCCGCACCCGCCTAACATGATCGTCGCCTTTGTAGGATTTTTGCAAAATATCCCACATTGCTTTCACGGTCTCCGCACCCGATATTTTTTCAATATCGGTTCCTCTACGGCTTGAAAGATCGCATACAAGGCTTTTTGATCTTTCTATCTGGCCTCCATCGACAAATCTTTCTCCTCCTTCTTCAAAGCATTGAATTCTTCAGCATCAGCCACTTTGGTGTAGCCATTCTCCACCAAGTTCCACAAATCTTGGGATTTGAAAAGAACGTTATAATTCCTTCCGTTCAACTTTGGAAGTTGCAATTGAACAGAATTAGTGGATGTCATTGCGGGCTCTGATACCAATTATTGGAACTAAAAGGATAACAAATAGCTTTGGAATATTTGGTGGAGAGAGAATGACATAAAAGAGAAACAATAATTTTCAAAGGCCTTGCGTAGATTTTTATACAAAATACACCCACTAATAAGCTTTTTAAACTAAACTCTCTCTCTTAATGCAACTAAGATCCCTCACACGCCACTCTCTTCTATTTATAGGCTGTTGAAGTCGGTTAGTGAGCCGACTTCCTGCACCCACATATCTCCTCCTATTATTAATTTATTGCAACTTGCTAACCTATTGTCAAAAGTTTCGGCTGCTTGAAGGACAAGAAATTTGACCAGTCAAATGCTGCAGCTGAGAAAAATCTGGAGAGAGAGAAAAATCTAGAAGAAGGAGACAGGCGGTGTCCTCTTCAAAAGCAATTTTACTTAATTCCTAACATAGGGCTCTATTAATAATATAATGTGTTGACACAACAAAGGAAAAAATCTACATGATATATTTTTTTAATGTACATGATTTAATTCCCAACTAAATTGATTTACTCAATCATTTCAGGAGAAGGAACCGTATCTCCAATAATAGCAAGATCTTGAGTTATCTTCTTCTTGTCTTTAAGAAAAGTTGTGATATAGTACTCCTGTTATTCGAGCTCTTAGCCAATAAAACATTCACTGATTGATGGATCGGATGAACATCCAAAGGGTTAGATCTGTACTATTTGTCTGGCGTATAAGGAATTGTCAATCCCTTTTTCAACCCTCTCGATCTTGTGAACTTGAATATCGGGAAGTAGTTCGTGCTGCGTTTTGAATGTTACTTTGTTTTTAACTTAAAAGGATTTATATTTGCTCATTTCAGTATTCTCATCGGGCATCTAGCTAGCCTATATTGCCGTTTTGGTGAGCTTCTTGCTCGTTCAACAAAGAGAAAGATGGCTCAATACAACCTGTAAGTTATCTTCTCCTATTAATAGACAATGTGGATCAACACTGTATCAACCATTGATTATGCAGGTCTCAACCACGAGACACATGATCATCGGTCGAGATGGATTTAAATGGAGCTCTATGATCTAAATACTCGAATATATTGAGTGAAGTTTCATAAAGTACTTATATCAAGTGACTTGATCACATTACCATTCAATTAACAAAGTAGTTTTGCAAATCAAAGCTGCTACAACATAACCAGAATATGAAAAGCAATAAACTAGCCAGCGAACTCATGCTCCGTTCGCGTTTATTTTCTTCTGCTAATGGAGGAATTCCTTTTCCAATTTGTAGCACCGGATGTCTGCCATTGCCAAGCTCACAGCCTGAACCGCTCCAGAGCCATAGTCCCCTCTGCTCTCGCGCTGTAGTGGGATATATACTCCATGATGGTGGTTTCTCTGTACTTCGGTGGATCGGCCTCCGAGGTCAACTCCTTGATGGGTCCGTACAGTCTTGGAGATGGCGGGGCCGCTGTGTAAAAGAAGCACGCCACGGACACTCTCGGCCCCATGTCGGTCGCCAAGACTCTATGCTCGGAGCTCTTGAATATGTCATTCGAGATAAGCTGAAAAAGAAAAATGCTTCGGTTCGTGATTAGAAGTGAACACTGACTGCTAGACAAAGAGCTCAGGGGTAAAATGCTTTCTTTGTGATTCATTGATGTGCCTAACAGGGTCTCTAGGGATAAGACGTAGGGAGAGGAAGTACGTTAAGTGAGACTTGCCTGGAGCAGATCTCCAATGTTAACCACCAGCGCTCCCGGCACAGGGCTCACATCAACCCACTGGTTCTGATGAAGAACTTGGAGGCCTCCGACATGGTCTTGCAGGAGCAAAGTGATGAAGTCGGTGTCGGCGTGCTTGGTGGCTCCTAGAGTGAGCTCTGGTTGTGGGCATTTGGGGTAGTACTGGCCCAGAAGGACGAGTCCCTTGGCGCAGTCCATATCCTTCAGATGGTTTGGGTTCAACCCTAGCGCCTCCGACAGTAGCTCAAACAAGGTGACTCCCAACTTCATCACTTGCTTCGAGAATTCCAGCATTATATCACTACGGTGTTCGAAAATTTAATGGGTCAATTCATCGCAATTCCTAATTGGTCAGGACCCAACAAATTATCACAAGAGATTGTGGTCAAATGTTCTATGAAATCGCTTACCGGCATACCGCTGGCAAGTCCTCTGCCTCTGGAGCATTAGGTGCCATGATAGAGAATAGGGTGTCCCTCCAATTAGCCGCCTCTGTTTTATACAGATTGAAATTGCTGTGGTAGGCGACACTTCTGGAGAAATCTCGTGAATAGAAACGTCTCTTCTCTCCAGCATCTTGCTCATGGAAACGGTGCACTCCATCCAGCATCTCCTCCAGGACAGCCGTGGGGATCCCGTGATTCACCACCTGAAAGAAGCCATATGTTTTGGATGCACTTCGAACTTCACTTACAACCTCCTTGCGCCGAGCTGAATCTTTCGCAATATCTTCGAGGTCAATTATAGGAACGTGGAAGCGGCTGTCGCCCGATGCTGGTGCATTTTGTACATTCTCTGGGCGGTCTACAAAAATGCGAGGAACTTCTGTAATCCCAGCATCGACAAGGCCCTTGACACCTGCCTTTGTTTCATCGAAAGCCTTTAGCTCGCGCATCCGATCATACTTCTGTGTATTTTCATTTGCTTCATCCCTGCTGAATACTTCCATTTTTCTTCC
The DNA here is from genome assembly GCA_014182735.1 of Corymbia maculata. Lineage (NCBI taxonomy): Eukaryota > Viridiplantae > Streptophyta > Magnoliopsida > Myrtales > Myrtaceae > Corymbia > Corymbia maculata. The sequence goes on from CM024689.1 coordinate 27,069,706, forward strand.
CTAGTGAAGACACTGAGTTCCAAGTCCGATCTTACATTAAATATGGGAGAAATTGAAAGATAAAGGCCCTGTGGTATTTAATGACTGGATCCAAGAACAGTGACAGGAAAGAAGCATAATTTGCATCACCATGAAAACGATTGGAATTCAAGAACAAGGCCAAGAAGCAACAGGCATTTATTGTATGGCAAGTTAGGTCTTGACTTTCAAGGTTTGATTTGGCTTTTTAAATGCAGGCGTATTGGAAAAGGATTTGGGTAACGAATGGCTTAAAATAACAAAAGTGACGAAGTTGAAGAAGCTATCAGACAATTGAAAACAGGGTCATCATCTTTGGCCACACAAGTTATGAGAAACCTTTTATCAGTTAGCCAACTTCTTCACTTAAGTACTTCGAAAACGTAATGAGCGTCATCTCTATCTATGTCCTAACGGCCACAGCCAGTTCTGAAACTGATGTCTTAGTGCAATACCCATTAGCAAATTGATATCGAGTTGATTTCTGCAGATTAAATCAATTTGCTTGTTCAAATAAGGAGCCTATAGTAATATAGGCTCAATATGGTACATTGATACAATGGTAGCATGAAAACAAATTTTATTCCATGCACATCAATACTAATGGCTACTGGGCAAATCGGAATTCTAAAATTGTATTGACAACACCAATTGTTCAAGAAGGATTCCGCATCTCTTCCTTACAAAAAAGTAGAGTTCACAGCTTGCAGTTTATGAGAGAAAAAGTTTCATCAAGGTCATGTTCCTTGAAGTAGGCAAGATAGTCCATGCGGATTGGAGAGTAGTCCTCAGACAACAGTTCCCTAATCGGCCCGAAAAGTTTCAACTATGACTGGAAGCTCGTGCTGATAAAGCACGCCACCAAGATTGTCGCGCTTGCTGATACTCTGTGCTCCATGCTTTAGAACCTGTCGTTCATTATAAGCTGAATGGAAGAAATAAGAGGGATAGACATCATCAGCATCTCACTCAATATCAAAGTACTGGCGAAGAGCAAGAAATCCCCAGGAAAAGAGTATCTCCCCACATGCCCAAGACCTTGCCTAAGCTTTTTGCATAAATTTCGGCTCAATCGATACTTGACCAGTACTTCGTATTTGACAATATTAGACCGTGTACTTATGATACTTGTGTCAATACCCTTCGAAATTAACTTCGGGCACAATTTTCCCCGTGAAGACAACCAACTTGGTGGCATTGATGGCGTTTATCTGAGGGGTTGCTTCCAAATTATTAAATGCTACGACAAATATCGCAAGATATAACAAACGGGGCCAGATTGAATCAGGCAGCAATAGAACTTGCCTGTAGGAAGTCGCCAACATGGACCACCAACGCTCCAGGGACAGGAGGGACATCGACCCAGCAATCGTCGTGAAGGACCTAGAGGCCTCCAATGCGGTCTTGCTGGAGCACTGTGAGCCTTGAGGAAGTCGTGTTGGAGTGGTTGCTCGCCTCCATCGTCAGCTGGGGCCACAGGCACGCTGGGTAGTAGTGAGATATGGCCGCAAGGACCGCCACGCAGTCCATCTCCTGGAGGTGGTCCAGCCCCAGCTCGAGAGACTCGGACAGGAGCTCCAACAGAGACGTCTCAGCTCATCACTCGCTTAGAGTAGTCCATCATTATGCCCCTGCAATTTTAGTCATGATATGCCGATCCACAGGAAAATTGTCCAAAAAGTTATAGACCTTTTGCATTTTTGCCAATTCAGTCTTAAACCTTTCAATTTTGCCAATTTAGTCCTAAACTTTTTCAGGTTAAATTGACAATAAGTGAAAATGTTTAGGACTCAATTAGTAAAATTGAAAGATTTAAGATTAAATTAGCAAAAATGCAATAGGTTTAGGACAATTTGAACAATTTTCGTGCTAATCCATTTATAACTTATTACATATATTTGAGATTTTTTTACGTGTTTCAGGTTAAATAAAACTAATTTATATAATATAAAATAAAATAAAAATTCACGTCAAAGGTGAAAATTATGCTTTGTCTCTTTGAAAAACAACATATTTGAACTTTGCAGGTGAAAAAGGCAGTGTTGCCTCCGGAGCCGCATTACTGGAGTTAATTCTTTCTTTCTTGCTCTCTCGTACAACAAAGAAACAAGACAGACAAGCAAGAATACAATGAAGATGATGCTTGGAATTATTGAGGAAAACACGGCTGAGAAAAGACGAAGAGAAGTTATCTTAAAAAGGAAGATGATGCTGGGATTTCCAGGATCCTCGCATTGTTGGAACACAGACAAACAGCAATGAGAGGATCCTGAAAAGTGGATACCCAAGAGATTTCTCAATGAGCAAGTTATGATTTTGTTTGTGCAGCAATTGGAAGATTGGGAGAGGGATTCAAATGGCTAGATATAGACGATGAGCAAGGAATGTCGATAAGAAGAATCTGATGACTTGTAAGCTACATCGAATACAAGCAATATTAAAGCTGAGACGTCGACTGCTCCAAACTTAAAGCGACTGAGAAAAGACGTGGAATGAGGAAGCAAGTTAGTACAAAAATACGTGTTTGCCATTGAAAGTGGCCTTGTATCATCCCCTAAGCTACACTTCAAAGGGGAGAGAAAAGCATACGCCAATGTGTCGTGATTGGAACATACTAGAAACTCGCCAAAGTGGCGATTTAGGCTAGCCAAATGCCGCATGAGAATGCTCCTAAAGAAGGGTTGTTGTACCACGTTGTGCCCAGGCACCACAATCCATCATGCCTGAGCTATAGGCTGACATAAAACATTAGCGATCTAACCATCGAGATTGTTAATGACATTCAGCAGCTGATATTAAATCACTTCAATTCAACTGCTGATGTCACGCAGCAACTTTTCCGTGCATCAGGGCACTATATTGTAGAAGTCACTCTGAAGCAAGCTTGGTAACACTGCCACAAGTGTGAAAAAAACAGAGCACAAAACACCGATTTCAAAAGAGTAGTCTTCCTTACAATAGTTTCTTCGATATATAATCCAACTGATTATCCACAACCATCAAAACAAAGCTCACAAATGGCTGTTTCATCATTTTATTGGCTTGCTGCCTTGCCCAAATTAAACGAGGCATTAGTTTCATGATATGGAAAAGGAGAATGTTATTTTACACAATCAGCAAAATTCAGAAAGTCAGCAGCAGCAAGTCTTACTCCCCCCTCATTCATGATCTAAACATCATCGATCAGTTGCACAAGACAATCCTCTACAGAGTTTCACTTTGGATCAGTATACTACTCAGCCAACCCACAGATTGAAGGGATCAACAAGAACAAGCATGGTAAACCTAACCAGGATTCCTCTTCTTATTTTTTACTTCAAAAGCAGAAAACTTATTCTCAATGCACGATAGGAACATAAGCACGAGCTTGCCAGCCACTGCAAACATATACTCTATTCAATTTAACTATATCTGAATGCTTTGCCGGGGGCTACTGCACTGAAAAACTACACAGATCAAATTTGTCCAACTGTCATTCAATAGAGAACATCCTCAAATTGTCATGTACAACATAATTCATAGCTTGACATGTTCCAGTGCAGATACACCGTTGAGTCCTTTTGCATAGTAGTGAGTGACGAAGTCCCTCACCGTAGTTTCCTGATAAATTGGGGGATTTTCTTCTGACAGCAGCTCCTTAATAGGGCCATACAACCTTGAAGAATTCTCTGGAGGGAGATGTTGCCTCATGAAACACGCCACTGAAATCCTTGGCCCAATTTTCTGGGCTAGAACTCTGTGACTGACGCTAATGAACTTATCATTCGAGATCAGCTGCAAGATGGAGGAGGACATGGCAAAGTGAAGATCAAATACTCGGGAATGTTGATCACACATAAATATGCACACGTAATCAAACTTCTCTAACAAGGCCAAATTTTATCAAGTCATTCTCACATCTACTCCTAGCACAGTCATCAAAATAATTAGCTAGGACAAGAGATTGTAAAGAAAAACAACACTAAGATAGAATTATCATTAAACAGAATTGACTTAGCTCAGTTAATGTTGCAAAGAGCTAGCTGGAAGTTCCACAGTTGTAAACAGGATATTGTACAATCCATCTGTTAGACCTCTACACTGACTAAGGGAAGTATTTAGCATCTCTAACACACTACAAAACAGTTAGGATAGAAGAATATAGTTGAAAGAGCTATCTTTCAATCCACTAATTCAGTTCATAACGCCAGATCAGTATCGACAAACTACGATAACAAATTGACTAAAGGACCGACCCATCAGATCAGCCACACTAAAAAGCACAGATTAGGCAAGAAATGCATTGGCTGATGCGAGAACATCAAAACAAGAAACTAACTGATAGAAATGTAAACTGCGAATCACTGATAAACAGACCTGCATCAAGTCTCCCAAGTTTATTACAAGGGCTCCAGGAATCGGGGAAATGTCGATCCATTGGTTCTGATGGCGGACCTGGAGGCCACCAATTTGGTCTTGGAGAAGAATGGTGATAAAGCTACTATCGGTATGATCACCAGTCCCAAGGGTTAAGTCCGGTTCTGGGCATGCTGGATAGTAATGGCCAACGAAGAAGAGTCCCTCCCCACAGTGGATGGTTTTCAGGTAGTTAGGGTCAAGGCCAAGAGCTTCTGACATTAATTTGTATATGGTATCTGCCAATTCCAGAATTCTGTCCTTGTACTCAATTATTACATCTCTGCGAGAAGATTGGTTACAGAGAACAAGTGATTGATCAAATGCAGTGAACATCAGAAAATCAACCTTCAACTCACTCTCTCAAAGACCAGGTCAATAAACTTCGCAGGAAAACACCCAAGCCCAATTATGAAAATTGTGCTTCTAAAATACAAGTTCATGATTCATATAACAGAGCAATCATTCTTGCCTAGGAAGAACAGAGAAGGAATTAGTTTTTTCCATTCAAACTGAATCTATCGGCATTCCAACTGCAAATCCCCTGAAGATCTATGCCCCATTGAATCGTTTGCTTCAACTGATCTATGACTCAAAAACCCTTCGACAAAATCACAAGAACTCCCGGCGCACGAGGCACTAGTTTCACCAGGGCCAAGCAGCAGCTCCATCGATTCCACAAGCCCCATTTTTGCTTAACTATCAGATCTTAAATCTTATCTAGGCTAGAGCTTCTTCGCTTTCTTTCTTTTCTTCCACTGAATTGCTATGCGTCAGGAAAAACTACCATGAAACCTTTAATTCATCTTGCACGACACAAGTAGGTATTGCATAGCTAAATCGAAAGCATTTCTGTCGCAGAGGTTACCGACAGACAGCAGGCAATTCCTGAGGATCCGGACTACGAGGAGCCAAGGCGCAGGTCAGCGTGTCCCTCCAGTTCGCCGCCGGAGCCTGATACAGGTCGAAGTTGCTGTTGTACAGCACCTTCCTCCCGCCGTAATCCCGCGAATACCACTCGCGCTTCGCCTCGAGGTCCTGCTCGTGGAACCTCTGGACCCCCTGGACCATCTCCTCCATGAGAGCCGCCGGCACGCCGTGGTTCACCACCTGGAAGAACCCCCACGTCTCGCACGCCTCCCGGACCAGCTCGACTGTCCGCTTCCGCTCGCCGGGGCTCCAGCTCTGGCCGACGCCTTCCAAGTCGACGACCGGAACGCTTGGGCTCGATCCTAGCGATTCCGAGGCGCGGTCGAGCTCGAGGTCGAGCTGGTGGTGGACAAAGAACCTGGGTATCTTGGTCAGTCCGGCGTCGGCGAGGCCCTTGACGCCGGCCTTCGAGTCGTCGAAGGACTTCAGCTCGGCTTGCCGGTCGTAACCACCACCATCGGAGGCGAGTATCTGCTCCGGCGCCATGCCTCTTTTCTTCCGGTACAGGAGTCAGCAGCAGCGCGAGCGAGCCAGGCAAATAGAAGAAGACAAATATCTAGGTAAGACAAATATTACTCGCAGATATATTCCGACAGGGGAGTGCTCGGAAATGCGTCACGTTGAGGCTCTTGTCGTTTCTGCTGAGCATCTGTCTATCGGTGGAACTCCATCGTCAACTCAAAGCTTGCATAGGCCAGCCAACCAAAGTGACCTGCAGTAAATTAGGGAAAAGAGAAAATGAAATAAATAATTTCTAAATTTTAATTTTATATATAATAGGAAAATTTTCAAAAAATGATCCGTGAGCCTATTTTCTCATATAAGGATCCAAAGTGACCATAGTCTCAAATTAGAACCTGAAGTGGCTAAACCCGTCTTAAATAAGGACCTCAAATCACTAGTTTGTTTGCCGGCTGATGAGTGTGTAGAATTTCTGGAGGCCCAAATAAGGGTAATTTTGTCAAAAAAATATTGATACAAATTAAAAACCCTAAAAACACAACTCCCAAACTCTTCACGTTCTTAAGTTTTCTTCTTGTGCTCTTCATCTTCTTTGTTCTCTGTTCTCTGTTCTCTCTCGCTTGGAGCACCCAAACTTTTTGTTAATAGAGCACGAATTGAAGCACAACAAGAAACCCCTACCTTCGTTTTTTCACATTTTCTTCCTTTCTTTTTTTATCTTCATTTCTTTCCAACGAAGAAAACAAATCTCGAGTAAAGTCACATCTTCATTATACAAACACTCGTATGTAACACGAGAGCCTCGATTCTTCATAATCTTTTCCCAATCGAAAGACGGAGAACATCTCAATATCGAGAGAGAGAGAGAGAGAGAGAGAGAGAGAGAGAGGGGGGGTTGGCACGTTCTTTTGGAACTTAGGGAGTCAGGGATCTTGCTCCATTAACAAAGAATTTGGATTCTCTGAGGAAGAGGGGACAAGGAACCTAGAAGATGAAGTGCAGAAGAAGAACATGAAGAGTTTGGGTTTTTTTTTTTAGGGTTTGTTAATTTCTATCAATTTTTTTTTGACAAAATTGCCCTTATTCCGGCCATCGGAAATGCCACATGCTCGCTAGCTAGTGAACATTTGGTTGGCCGGCGATTTGAGGTTCTTATTTGAGATTGGTTTAGCCACTTAGGGTCATCATTTGAGACAACGGCTATTTTGGATCCTTATTTGAGAAAATATGCTTACTTTGGATCTTTTTTTGAAAATTTTCCCTATATAATATGATCTCTGAATTTTTAATTTATTCAATATGATTATTAAAATTTTAATTTAATCTATAAACTATATAAAAATATTCAATGTGGTCCTTGAATTTAAATTAGTAGAGCGACAGTATTAAACATTTTCACATAGTTGAATGACTAAATCAAATATACGCAAAATATTCAGGAATCACAGAAACTACATTGCATATTGAGATAACATCCATGGATTATATTGAACAAATTAAAAATTTAAAAATTACATTGTATATTAAGCCAAAGTTAAAAAAACCATTTGTGTTATTATCTTGTAATTATAACCATACATTCTGTAGTGGATGTCTTTAGTGCAGTGAATGTGAGATTTTTTCATATAATGTGAGTCACTAACACCAATCGCCGGTTATCATCTTTTTTATTAATCAAACAGCTATTGTCGCCTTGCAATATTGAGCATAACAAGATATTCGAAAACACAGAGAGGTTAAAATGGTAAAAACATTTCAAGAAGCCACTCCTGCTGGGTAGAAGGGACAACGCCCTTGAAGTTGATAAACGTGGGCGGATGAGAAAGCGACGTAGAGTTTAAAAATTGAAGTTGGGGTTAGGTGGAAAAACAACTTACACTAGCATGACGTCTGGGAGGACGATTGAACAATTGGGGGCTTTGAATAATGGGGACAAAGTATTATATGCTCCCCAAACTTAGTCAAGAACGAACATGTTGAATGAGCATGCTTGGAGACGGGCCAAAGCAGAATTCTTCTCTGCACTAGCGGGCTTTATGCTCCCAAAAAGAGAGGGAGCTCGGGATAAAGAGAGATTTTGGGGAGAGTTAAAAAATTAAAGGTAGTAAATAGAAAAACAAAAGGAAGAGGGGAGTTGAGCAGATTGATAAGCTGAGGGGAATGGAAAATTTTTCACAGCCTTAGAGCGGTAAGGACACCATAAGTATTGTTGCTTTTGTATAACGTTCATTTGAATGTCATATCTTTTTTATCGATCATTTAAATGTCATAATTTCTAAAAAAAATATTCACTTAAATGCCATAACTTTTTAATAGTAGTCACTTATATGCCAAAAATCTGACGAAGCATGTCGATTGTGGTGGATATTTTTAAAAAAAATCGACATTCAAGTGATTGGAAAAGAAATTATAACGCTCAACAAAGCTTGTTACGTAACTCATAATATTTAAAGGATCAAAAAAAAAAATTATGACCTGAAATGAGCTTCATAAAAAAGTTACGATGCTTGAAACTTCCTCTCCCCAACTTTAAAGTCAGAATTAACCAAAACCTTTAACTAGAAAGTGAAAGTAGACTTCTTAAGATTTCCAACGGTCAAAAGGGGTCCGAAAGTACCATTTTTGGACCGCCCGCCGGAGTAAGGACCAACCAACACCATCTTGGAAAAAGTCAAATCTGGGAAGCGGTGCTTGCAATCAGTGTGCACGCATACCGTTGGAAAATAGACTCAAAGACGGTTGCAGGTGGTGCTTGGCATGAAGCGTTATGAGTTCAATTCGACCTCGAAATAAACCAAGGAAATCAGACCAGAAATCTAACCGGTGCCCATTGTGAGCAAAGGAGACCACTTGGTGGCGTAGGATAATAAAATGGGCAAAGTTTGTTGAGCAAACCTTTCTATATATTTTGAAGTTCACAAAGCTATCAATTGTTATCATCGATATTGATAAAAGCACAAACTGGTTATGTTTAGTTATATCCACATCAAGGAACATTGATATAATCAATGAAAAGACTCTAAAGTAGCTAGAAGAAACTACGATAGGAAGTCTAAAAGAACCGGGAATTCATAAAGGCTAAAGGCTTAAGAGGTACTAGGATAAATAGTCTACACAATCTACATCACTGTCATAGTCAAAGGGCCTGATGTGATGTTGTCAGATATAAATAGGAAGTCTAATATAACTCGAAAGCCTGATAGAAGCATAAGCACAATGAGAGTTTGATATCATCAAATAGCTGGTGACTATTGATATAAGTAGAGTAATTATACTACCTGTGGTAACAAGTCACAAACTTCAAAATAATTATTTTGACATATTTTATTTTATCCCTTGACAACTTATGATCTTATTTGGATTCCTTATTTGGTAGAAATTGATTGAACATCAATTTTAAAGATTACCGATGTTGAATATTCGAACACGCGTGATATCTTTGATTGATTGGCAATCATCTTGAAGGCTAGATATTTTCCATAGCTGAAGCAACTCTATTTCTAAAAACCAAAGATTTGTTTATATGAGCGATCAAGTCAATGGGAGTTCTTATTATTCGACTTCAACGGCTACTGTAATCTTATCAACAATTGTCCAACACCTAGATTGGACATTGATTCCCTTGAAGATTGTCTAACGAGAAGTTTTGATGACCAAGGTGTCAAAGAAATAGTGTATCAAGAATTCATAATTCCAAAGTCCATGAGATCTTTACATATATTACAATTGTTTTCTATGAGCTTTAAATTGTAATCTTTCTAGAAGTATTGGCAATGTTATAGTTTGTGTTTAGTCTAAGATAATAAGATCTATCAACTTGGGTATAAGCAACACCAACTTTGGAAAGAAGCGCTTGGGTATAAGCAACACATTTTATGGTGATTTTAAAGAAAATTCCTAAAGGGATTTTAGCCGGCAAGTTGTTAACATGGGAAAGTGGACATAGGGTTACACCAAGCCAAACCACTATAATCTCTTATTCATTTATTGCTTGATGGAAGCATTACACTATACTACTTGATATAATTAGTTTGTGTTTAAATCAACTCTCTATTTTACCTAGTTCAACTTATATCAAACTTGACTATTTTAATTCTGCAATATTTTGTCAAGTTTTTTGAAATCATCCGACCCCTTTAGATGATATTGTTAGTCTAATAAAAAATTACATGAACAATATTTGGGAAAGATTGAAAATCGGTATCAAATGGGTGTTAATTAGAAAGTTAGCGTAACCGCATTCCCAGGTTCACCTTTGGAAAGTCATGGCAACTTAGCGACTCCAATGAGGACTTGAATCTAAAACTCGTGGCAGACTTAGGCCGGATGTTTCTTGATTTTGAAAAGTTTTGTGTCTTCACATGTGAAAGTAATGAAGATCACAAGGTACTTACGTTAATGTCATGTTATATGGCAAGGATCTCCTTGCCTTATTAAGTTTTCATAATATTTTATTAGTCTAAATAAAAAATAAATAACTTTTCTCTATTTTGAAAAAAACTTCATTTCAATTTTTTTCTAATAATTTTTTTGAAATTTTCATTAATTGATTTAGAACATCTCCTATTTGAAATTGTAGAAATTACGTGTTTAAAGGTGTTTATTTGAAGCGGTGTACGTATTGATATCATTTATTGTGTATGTCATACTTGCTTTAGCACCTAGGAAACAATGACACTCTTTAGAGCCTCTGTGTTATATTAGACACTTTGACACATGTCCGATACTTTTTGACACTCAGTCAACACATGTCGGAAAATCCGACACTTGTCAAATCTCTTGACACCCTGTGACACCTAAGTCTAGAATTCTGACACGTGACTCCAACATGCATAGGATCAATTTAAAAAATTTAATAAATAAGGGTTCAAAATGTAAATATATAAAAAAATATTAAAGTGGGAAAGAAAAAAATATAATATTATCTTCTCTTCTCTTTTAACTCACACTTTCTATGACACACCATTCACCACGTAAGGTTTTTTTCTCTTCTCTTTGATATGCTTTGACACACAAGTCCAAAATGTGAATTGCTTATTTTTCTCCTTCAAGTTTTATGGATTATTAGAATTTAGTCAAATTTGTTATATTGAAAAAATGAATGATATAAACAAATGATTATTAATTTATTTGATTTGAATCAAATTAAATTGATTGAAATAATCATAAAAATGATCATTTATCATGTATATATAAATTTATATATTTATTATACAACATGTAATGACATGTCGAAATTCTCTATTTTTTTGAAAAACAATGTGTCGCCATGTTGTGTCGTGTCATGTCGTATCGAGTGTCATATATTGGTATCAGTGCTACTTAGTTTAATACTACACTTATGCACCCCATCAATTTTGTTTGCCTCCTATCATCCAGGGAAGCATATTTTTAATGGTGTCATTGACGGAAATTTGACAAGGCAAATGTGTCACGTAGGTAAAAGTTTAGGATTTTTGGTGCTACAAAAGAGAAGTTTAGAGTAAATATGTCACGGTTGACTTGACGTAGTTTAAAGTTCTGGTGTCTTTTCCCTATTTTTTATTTAAAAAGAGAGAGAGAGAGAACATGATAAGGTCTGAAATTGCATTGCTTCCAATTCGATGTGAAATCCTCTCTTCAAGATAGCGTATGAGTTCCCTCATGGGAAGAATTTGAGATCAAATTGGGCTTCAGGTCCATCCAATAGCATTAGTCTTTTCATATAGGCTTATGGGACCTTAACACGTTTTGACTTGCACGAGGTCTACAATACAAGGGACCTTGGGGACAAGCGAACCCCTATTGTCTTCTTTTCAGTGTAAAAGGAAACCTCACGGAAGGTTTTCCTTTTATTTTGATATCCTTTCTATTGAATTTCAGAAATTTTACACTAGCAGAGACCCATGGTTCTCCAGCTCATGTCCGGTCGGAACTATGATGATCAACACTTGAAAAATCATGGAGGGCCAAACAGCAAAATTGACAGTGCCGCATGAGGCAAAGCCGCCTTGAAATAATTTACCCTCCAAGATGTGGATTGATGAGAGAGGATCAAGACGTCAAATTTGAGAAGAGACGATGGTATCTTTTCCAGCTCTAGATAATTCATCCAGAGCCAGGCATGTTGTTATTGTGCCGTGCAAATTACACAAAAACAGCATCTCATGAAGGAGAAATCAATCAGCACCAGATGCAGTCCTCGGGCAAAGGCGGTGTTCGTTCCAAGTTCATTCAATTCCCTCATGAATTATCTTAGCCTCTCGTTCTTATATATGGCAACAAAAAAGGTGACAACTTGGAGAAGCAAGCTGTTAGAGATATTTAGAATTATTGTAATGATTTTCTGTATCTTTCAAGATTGTGCTAATATCTCTATTTCATTGTGTGCATCTTTATTGATAGTTGTTTTATTTAGTCATTTTATAGAGCCTATAAATAGGCTGATGTAATTTTATTATGATATATTAAATTATATAATAAATTATCCAATTCTATTTTCTATTCTTATATTCAACTTGGTATGTCGATCTTGAAAGTGCACTAGGTGCACTCACACCGGGTACACACCCATGGGCCCATCCAAAGCTAATTTTGCTTATGTTGACACCTAAATTTTGGCAATTTGTTTAAGTGTCTATTAATTGCATTAAAAAAAATTAGGGATTAATTTCTAACCCCTTAACAAAAAATCTTTTTCATTAAAATCGCATCACATACAGACATTAGGAGCACTTGCATCACTAGTTTTAAAATTTATCAAGAAAAATTTAAAAAAAAATTGAAAATTAATTATAAAAAATTAAAAAAATTAAAAAAATTAAAAAACGTGGGTCCGGGCCAGAGCTAGGCTTGCCCGGCCCCCTTTGTCTTCTTCTTTCCCTTCCTCGCGCGGGCCTGGCCCGCTTTTCCTTTTCTCTTCTTTCGCAGCCCGGCCCGTTTGGTTTTCTCTCCTTCCTCCCTTCTCCTTCCCGTGCGGCAACGGCCACCTGCAGAGGAGAAATAAAAAAGCGGCAGCAGCAGGTCAGCAGGGAGGAGCAGCAGCAAAGCAACAGCAGAAAATCAGCAGGGAGGGTTAGGTCGGTCAGCAGACTGACAAAGCAAATCGGACACGCCTGCTGTGAGAAAAAAGGGGAACCCAGCGGCTGTTTTCAGGGGGTTTCGGAAGCGAAACCGGGAGGTTCTTGAGAAGAAAAATGGAGAGGGAGCCGAGAGAGGTTCACGAAGCAGAAAAAGAGAGAGACTGAGAGACTGAGAACGAGAGAGCAGGAGAGAGCCGAGTGGGGTTAAAAAAAAAAAACCAGATCTGAGAGGACTCCGGAGTGAGCTCGAGGGACGAAGGAGTAACTCAGACCAAAAAGGGAGTCGGGGTTTTCTTGCTCAGCGGAGAGTGCTCGAAAGAGAGAAACCAGAAACAAAGAGGACAGAAGTGACCGAGGAAGAGCAAGAGAGCTTCAGCCAACGCCTTGGCCACGCGCGAGCTCCGTCCGACGTCTCCTCAGCCGGTGTCCTCAAGCTGAACCAGGTAGGCTTCCCTCGAACATCCTTGTTTGTGGTTGACGAAGTCGCGGGCCGGAGCTCGCGCCGACCAGTTCGCGCGAGCCCCGGCCCCTGTCGTCCCTCCATAAATGTTTCTTAGCGTGCTGGCACGTCTAGTTAGAAGCTTAGGTCCGGACTGAGTTCGGCTCAAACCGGAAACCTTTTGTTTCACGCACGCGCGTCGAGTGTTCGACGAAATGCCTCACCGAAAGCCGAAGGCACTATCCACTTTGAGTCCGAAAACCGACCAGCGTTCGCTGCTATTCTTGTTGAATCATGTTTGTTCACCTATTGCATACTTGTTTTGCACGATATTTGAGCAAAACAATGGTTTAGCGTCAAATCGGCGACGGTTCCTCTTAGCGTCGGAGAATAGCTTAGCGTCCGTCACCTGAATGGGTGGCCGGCGACTGTCGGTGCTGGCGGAGACGGGTGGCCGATGAATGACGGTGATTCGGTGAGGTGGGGGTGTAGGCCGTTTCGGTCAATGGAGGTGTCCTGGTGAAGTTGCAGTGACGGTTCGTGGGAGAAAAGAAGAAAACGAAGAGGTTGCAGGCGTGCATGGGGGAAGATGTGCATGGGGGCGTGCTGTGGAGAAGAGGACCAGAATAAAATAATGATAAAAGAAAAAAAAAAAAATAGAAAAAATCAGAAAAAAAAAAAACAAAGAGAAGGCCAAAAATAAAAATAGGGGGCAAGGAGATGGGCTTCGCTGCGGGCCTGCTTCAGTTGGGTTGGGTTTGGTCATGGGCCGGTTTTCTTAGTTGGGCTAGAAAAATTAGAAATCAAAATTGGGCTTTTTTAAGAAATTCGTGTGGGCCCTTTTATTTTGTTTTTTTAGTGGGCTTAAGGCCGGTCCGGGTCCTTTAGCCCAACCCGGACCGGCAGGGTCCGAATCGGGTCAGCAGGGCCGGGTTTCCTGACCCGGTCCGAATCATTTCCTTTAAAAATATTTTTAAAAAATCGAAAATTCAGAAAATCATAAAAAAAACATAAAAAATATTAAAAAATCATAAAAAATTTTCAGAATTTCATAAAACTCATGGAAAATTCAGAAACCTAAAAAGTTATGAAAAATTTCGAAAAAAAAAAAATTGTTTTTTATTATTTATTTATTAAAAAATCAAAAAATATTAAAATATTGAAAATTCCAAAAAATTCAAAAATCCCAAAAACTCCTAGTTTGTTTTAGAGTTTCCCAAAAAGCTCTAAAATAATTCCTGACCATTTTCTCTTTAAAAAAAAAAAAAAAAAATGTCGGAAAATCATCTGGTCTAAAATTGTCTTAAAACCGAGCAAGCCCTCACGGCTTTACTTTAGGGTTTTAATTATCCTTAGATACAATTGCCCTTGAATGCTTACTTATGATGCAATGATTATGATTTGCCCCTTAGTTTAATTAGGATTTATTTTCTTCTGCAATTTATTTAATGCTTTCTTTAATTGCTGATTGCTATTTTGATGATTGCGCACCCGCATGATCCCCTCATATGTTAGTGGTTAATTCTAAAATCAATTCAAACTGCCCGACAAAAGTCCTTTTTGAAATGAACAAGATTAGGTACCGAAAGGGCACTAATTGGTTAATTAGTGTAATCAAGTCCCCGATCCTAGAATCTCTGGTTACGTAGAAAGTGAGGCTTGCTCCCGTGCCTCGCTTGGTTCCTAGCCGACCCCAATAGGCTAGTGGCGACTCCTCATTTGAAGATTTTCATGAACACCCAATGTCGCGCGGGGTATGGGCTTGGGAGAGTCCAAGTTAATTAAGGGCCGTCGGCCCGAAATTAACAATACCCCTAAACCTATTATTATTATTTTCGACAAAATTTTAATTTTAGTAGGTCGCGACAGCTTGGCGACTCCGCTGGGGACTTGGTTTTGAACCTTAGAGGACTTAGGCCTAAATTAATCTTGTTCAAAAATATTTTTGTTTGGCGGCAAGGATTCCGTGTATGCCCCTAACATCAAAGGTGTTAAATGTTTTTGCAGAAATGGGAGGTATAAGGGGAAGTGTTTGCTCACCTTTGTCTTTTAGGGAGGTGTAGGAATGCATGGTTTATTTCAATGTACGAAGTGTTGTTTGCTTATAAATTGTTGTGCATGTATCATTTGCATTGTACTACACCCTAGCACACACAACCCGCCGCCGGACCCGGGCCGCATAGGATCACTTAGGATGGTGTTGAGATAGATGTCACTCCGACTACCATCATGTAGTACGAGTCGCTAATCTCAATTCCGAAATTCTTCTGACGTCGAGAGCTTCCACCCCGGCTTGCAAACACGCAGCACGGGTCGACTCTTTGACAAAGCCGGAGTCATGGGAACCCCGACCCAACCGCGATCATGTCGGTTCAGTCCGGTAATCCCGTGGTTTCATTTGAGCCGTCTAGAGTAGAAATCGACCCACAGTCTCATGCGTATGTCTATGTGATTGAAAAGGAAAAAAAGGTCATCATCTTTGGTAAGTACAATTTCTCCTTTTCCTTGTTCATTTTTTATTTGAACTTTCATTTTTAGAATTTGCGGAGATCAATCGAATGCCCTTAGTGTAGGCTTCTAATTGGGAAAGTTGGCAATTACTCTTCATAAGCAAACATTCAGTGTCAATTTCAAAAATCATTAATTTAGCCCTACACAATGGATGATTTTGCTAAAGTCTCCAATCATGGGCTTAAAATCACATGTCGTCAAAAAAAAAAAAAAATTCTTCCAATTCAAGATTATGTTTTGGGGCAAAAAAAAAATTGAAATCACACTTTTAATCAAATTCTTTCCCT
Organism: Corymbia maculata; assembly: GCA_014182735.1. Classification (NCBI taxonomy): domain Eukaryota; kingdom Viridiplantae; phylum Streptophyta; class Magnoliopsida; order Myrtales; family Myrtaceae; genus Corymbia; species Corymbia maculata. The sequence goes on from CM024689.1 coordinate 27,085,809, forward strand.
CTCACGTTTTGAGGTTGAATTTTCAAATCACATTTTGTGTATAGACTTCTCAAAATAAAGATCACATCTTGGCAACAGTGGAAGTACAAATCAGTCTTTCAAAATCAATGCCACATTTTGCATATGAAACTTTTGGGAATAGAGTGGACATTCGATTGACAGCCGCGAATCAATCTTTTAATGATGTCTCCTCTTATGATGAAATCTCGGCAAACACCAAAACCCCGCAATAAGGACCATGGGGCATGTGCCGTTGTCTTGGTCTCATTGTAAGGGATGACATCATTGAAAGATCATTTTCTCATTCATATACTTACATTATTTCATTCTTGCGGGTGCGAGTAACATTTACTCTTAGGCATTTACTTGACCATGCAAATAAGTGAACTTTCAAACTTGGACGAGAATTGATTTTTACACTCATTTATGTTGACCCGCAAGATAATATTTTGAGATGGTGAAGTTGTGATCGTTCCAGGGGGAAATGAGAATTTTGGCCTTAAAGGGAAAAAGAAAACAACTCTGGACACCGTCGGCACTCTTAGCCGAGTGGTATCCGGGAAGGAATCCGCCCGGTCCGATCGGGAGTTCGAATCTGAAAGCGGCGGTGGCCGCATAAATAAATAAAAAAAAAAAAAAAAAAAAAAAAAAAAAAGGCGAAAACCAACTTTTTGCAACTTTTATTTTTGTGCCCTTTCCCCTTTCCATCAGCCACTTCTCTCTCTCCCCTCGCTCGATTCTGGTTTGACCGAACCCGCTACCATTGCAACTTGTGATTTTTATGGATGATGTTTTTAATTCCAAGTTGATCGAAACCCGAGTGATTCATTTTTATTTTTTTATTTTTTTGGATAAAGAAATTCAAATTTATAAACATCCTTTGGCCCTGCGGGCAATTGGGAAGTTAGTATGTTCTATTGAATTCCCATGAGTTTCTGAAAATCGAAGCATTTTGTTCCTCTCCCGTGCTCATCCTTTGCGGGGAATCTTGGGAAAGAGAATCTGGGATGGAGAGAACTAAACAATTTTGACATTGGTATTTGAATTAGATCGCAAACAAACACTCTCACAAGTCTTAATCTTGGAATTCGAAGAAATGAGAGTCCAACTTTGGCACTGGACCCTTCCAAAGCTCGTACCCATGAATTTAAACTTTGATCATAGGGGCAATATTTCCCCTTCCTCTGCAAGAGATGCCTTGGGATGCTGAGCCGTCTGACTTTGAAAAAGGGTGTATTTCGTTCATGAATTTGATTCTCTCTAGTTTAAAGAAATGACATGTCATTTCTTTGATGCAGAATAAATTTGAATGAAACCAAAGCCCATCAAACAAGCCTAACAAGGCACAAGGTCTTAACATGTGCCAGAACAAAATATGATGAAGCTTAATTACTTGTCTTGATGTAAAAGACATTGGAGCAGCATTTGACTCTGGGGCAACGTCTCTCCTTCCCCACCAATGACGCGTGTTGGGGCCAAAATTCATCACAAAAGGATGTATCGTTCCCAAATTGAGCCTAATTAAGTATGGAGATAACACGATTCATCTTCTTTTGTCACAGGGCGATCACCGACACAAGTCATTTAAAGCATAGTAAATCACACCCGGGAAGCATGATGAAATGGAGTCAATCAATTCGACGCTAAAAAGGGTGTATTGTTCTTAAATTAATCCAATTCAATGTTAGAATGCGAATAACATGTCCCATCTTTTGTAGGAAAATGTGCGCATTGACTGTGGGAGCAGTGCCTTCCACCAAAGAAGCATGTTAAAGCCCAATCGTCCATTTTGGCGTAAAGGATGTATTTCGTTCCTCTTATTGTTATTTTTATTTTTATTTCCTGAGAGTCGAGCGGAAAAAGAAAAGCCGTGTCATTTAAGGGCGAGAGATTCATTCGCAGGCGGTACATGGACCAAAGTGAAAAAAGGAATTTCTTTATGTACCCTACACACCGCAGATGACAATAGTCTGCCCATTTGAGCCTTTAAATTTAGAGAATTTTTCTACAAAATACCCCTATCAAGAACCACCACACAATGGGGCAAGTTTGGAGGTATCTGTTGACATCATACGATGAGAAGAATGAGAAAGACCGCTTTTCTCTCACTTGCATCATTCTTTTGTAGTGGCCAGGTGAGTTCTTATGGAAATCCCCGAAAATGAAGAAGAGCATTCATTTCTCTACCTAAACACTTATGTCCTTTGCTTAGCCAAGTTGAGCCTGAACATTCATTTCTAAAACCCGTATGATGATCATCTTCCCCCACCTGCCATATGATTTATCAAGGCAATTTGCATTTACATGAAAATGTAGAAAGTGTCTCGAAAGTCCTAGATGCATTAAAAAAAAAAATCAATGAAAACTAGGGGGCATGAAAAAGCAGTGTGCCTGGTAAAAGCAAGGCCAATGCCCGATTTCAAAAAAAAAATGAATGCAAAAAAGCGAGGAAAGTTGCATAAAAAAAAGGGAGAGACTTTCTTGTGAGAAAAGTTGTCAAAGTCAAAATGCTTGCATTGAAAAAAAGAAAATCATTGCAAATGCAAAAACCATTAGATGAAAGAGCAAAGCTCTCATGTTGAGATGTTTAGGACTTTCGAGACAAAGTTAGATTTCCAAAGTCAAGCACCTTGAGAAAATTGGATGAATTGGTAATGATACCATGATGATCACCAACTCTCAAACCCCTCTTCAACGAAAATTCTAAGCCTTTTGAGCCTATAACCAAACCAACATTACAACCCTTTCCCGAAGTCTCTTCAGATTGGGATGACTCGAGTGAAAGTAAGGACTTGTCAAAGAAGCTACCGCTTAAAGAAGCGAGGGCAAAGTTGTCTTATCTCATAAGGTTCTTGACTTGTAAACCTGGTGAAGATGTTGATTGATGATTATTTCACTGCATAGCCAATGATGCTTATCATTTGTTGAAACACTGACCAAATCACATCATGGCCCTTCTAAAAGACCTCTTAGATCGGTCAATATGTACTATGATTCTCAAAACCTTTGACATGGGTTATGTGAGATACCCCAGTGATCAACTGTGCCCCCCACATAAAGGGATGGGATCAAATAGCCATTTTCTCGAAAAGATGCGAGAAGCCCTTTTTGACTAAGAGCCCTTGCTCGGCATGTTTAATGATCGTTCTCATAAGTCAGGATTATTTTGATATGGACTTTTCTTTTAAAGGAATTTGAGAATTGATGATGTCTTCCAAAACTCGATGACAATTTTGTGATACATATATTCACCAAATAATTGAATTAGCTCGATTTGCTCATGCAATCATTGCTCTCTCTCTTCAACGTGTTATTTTTATTTTTATTTTCAAGAAGTCCTAATATCCTCTCAATATCCTCCCATCAACGTCGATTTCAACATTATTCATATTGTCCAATAGCCTCAACGTATTTTGTCGCATAATCTACAAAGCCCTCTCTCGCTTAGTCGAGTTCGTTCAACAATGATTGTGTTTCAATGCTAACCGCAACAACAACATGACCTAGTCGAGACATTCACAAAAGGGGCTTTTCTTTCAATGCCAATCGCACAGGTTACATCCGAGTAACTATTTTCCAAGCTAACTATATAGGTTGCTTGATGTTATAATGCTAGCCGTATAGACTATGTTGCTCAATTATTATTTCGCAACCAAGCCACATCGGCCACTTGCTATTTCCCCTTCAATTCTTGATGTTTCATGTGTTGTTCTAAGAAGCAACATCACCAACAAACTCATCACTCTCATACTAGCAAGATCCGAAAGTTATTTTTTTTCATGAATAGTTGCTAGAGGACGCCCAATCCGCCATGTCTCAGCCATTGGACAACTTGTAATTGATGTCTTCAATGCACCTTGAGTTTGAGGGGATGTTAGAGATGTTTAGAATGATTTTGATGATTTTTCATAACTTTCAAAATTGTGTGAACTTTCAAAATTGTGTTTAATATCTTTCTATTTAACTATGCAAGTGTATCAAATTATATAATAAATTCTCCAATTCTATTTTCTATTTTTATATTTAACTTGGTATGCCGATCTTGAAAGTGCACTGGGTACACTTGCACTAGGTGCACACCCAAGGGTCCATTCAAAGCTAATTTTGCTTATTGTTATTTTTATTTTTGTTTTCAAGAAGTGCTAATATCCTCCCATTAACGTTGATTTCAACATTATTCATATTCTCCGATAGCCAACATACTATTGTCATACAATCTAAAAAGCCCTCTCTCGCTTAGTCGAGTTCATTCCACAATGATTGTATTTCGATGCTAACCACAACAATAGCATGATCTAGTCGAGACTTTCACAAAGGTGGCTTTTCTTTCGATGCCAGCCACACAAGCCGCATCCCAGTAACTATTTTCCAAGTTAATTATATAGGCCGCTTGATCTTATGACCCCAACCATATAGGCTGCGTTGCATAGTTATTTTTTCACAAGCGAGCCACATCGACTGCTTGCTATTTCCCCTTCCATTCTTGATGTTTCCTGTGTTGTTCTGAGAAGCAACATCACCAACAGACTCATCGCTCTTGGACTAGCAAGATCCAAAAGTTGTTTTTTTTTTCATGAATAGTTGCTAGACGCCACCCAATCCGCACGTCTCAACCATTGGACAACTTTTATTTGATGTCTTTAATGCATCTTGAGTTTGAAGGGATATTAGAGATGTTTAGGATGATTCTAAGGATTTTTTGTATCTTTTAAGATTGTATAAATATATCTATTTGATCGTGTGCATCATGATTGATAGTTATCTTATTTAATTATTTCATATAGCCTATAAATAAACCAATGTAATTTCATTATGATATATCAAATTATACAGTAAATTTTTCAATTCTATTTTCTATTTTCTATTTTTATATTCAACTCAAGCAATTCCACCTTTGCAAGACAAAGGGAGTATTCGTAATATCAATTCAAGTCGAAACTAACTCGTTCATTCGTGCCTGCAAACAGGTGAAAATCCCGAACAGCGTTTTCTTATAATAATGCGGCCACTATTTTGCAATGAATTTCAAACAACTATACATAATCATCTTTGTTCTTCTCACTTGTTAGCTCTTGCAGGAAAACTTAAGAACGATGCTCCAAGATGGTAAAACAATAATCGTTCCAATTAAATCACTTTATCCAGGAGTTGACTCGTTTTTTTTTTAACCCACTTTTTGTAGATAGGTAAAAAAGAAAATTTTAAAACTGAGGCCCACTTTCCCTAAAAGACAAAGGCAGATAATTCATTCAAAAAGGAATATCAAAATACAAATATGGCTGATCTCTGTCCATATAACTTCGGAAGTGTTCGTTCCTAATTTTAACACTATCCTTTTTCCCAAACACATTACGAAGGAAGAACGAAATAGACGACGAGGGAAGGACTAAAATAGAGTTGTCGACTCCTAGGCAGATGAAGAAGGGCGTCGTCATAGCGGAACGGAAATAATGGACAACCCTGCAGTCATGAAGAAAGGGGTTTCTGGCTTTAATTTACCTCGGTATAAAAATGACACTTCATTTCCCGTGTAGAGATAATGGAGATATAATGAAGATCTGTTCAACGTCACTTTCATAAAAATATATCACTTAAGTATTAATTTTAATTTGAGATATCATAAATTTGATGCAACATTTATTTATAATGAATTGATTTATATGACTCGTCAAAGAATTTCAATTAGCAAAAATGACGTCATTGCCCCTGTTTTTTCCCAAATTGACAAATTGGGGCTAATTTGAGGCCAAGTGGCAAATCCTAAACCATGTTTTCGCTGATATGAGAAAAGGAAATGTGGGTGGCGACTTGTGATCATTGCTCTTCAATTGTCTTTGGACTGTTATCCAATTCATCTTCCTCCTTTGCTACATATGCTCGTTTGACTTCTCAATTTTTACATTTTCTTCTCTTGAACCTTTACTCGTTGATCGTGGCCTGGAAACATATAATTAAGCCTTTAATGGATGAACCCCCCTCCCCCGGTTAAATGATGCGGTAGCTACTGGAATTTGTGAAAATGCATATTGTTTATAGCATGTGCATGGGTCTGATTTGGGATGAGCTCTTACGTGCATCTGGTAATCTTTTTATTTTCAGAAATAATTTTTTATGATTTTTTTTTAGAAATAGTTTTTATTTTTATTTTTGTTCCCAATAACAAAGAAGCAGATTTTTTTTTTTTTTACTTTTTATTTCTACCAGATATATTTATTGACCGCTTTTCTATTCCATAAAATAAAAAAATTAACTGATATTATCAAATGAATTTCTATTATATAAAAATAAATAAAATATTTTTTTTAGTTTTCTTTTGGTTTGAAATATGAGCTTTATTAATAACTTGGATATAAGGGACCCGGTGACAGGATTTCAAAATAGAGTAGAGCTTTGAGGGCTGCGGAGGATGGCCCAACTAGTTCTCAAGGAGGTTTTTCCTACTATGGGTCTTCACTACCCAATTTGCAACTTCGTTTGAGGCCCTATTACAATGAACAATTTTTAAACTAGAGAAATTAGAGGCCAGCTTGATAGCTTCTGTGATAAGTGCACCTTCTTCCCACCCCAACTAATCTACGGACTCCATGATGTTCACTAAACTTAAACAATCCGTTTCCATGGTAAGTCTTTCACCTGCACGAGGAGAGAGAAACTTCAGGGCTTCCACCATAGCTAGGGTTTCCGCTTGCTTGGCTGAGGAGGCAGGAACTTTCTTCACGAATCCATCAACCAAAATCCCAGATGAGTTGTGACAAACGCAAACTATTGATCCTTCAAAAGATCTAGGTTGGTGCGCTGCATCTATATTTGCTTTTATGCCTCCTCTTTCCGGAGGAATCCAAACTCCACCCTCCTTTTTGCTCACACCTGCTGCATCTACTTTTTTCCTATCAAAACTCCCCCATTTGCTGAAATTTTTTAGCATTTGTTGTGCTAACTCGACTAAGGACTTTGGATCTGGAGGGCATCTTCTGAAAACAAAGCTATTTCGTGATTTCCAGATTTTCCACAATACAACCGAGATGAGTTCGAGTCTTGGTGAGTTGTTGTCATTCCGTAAGTATTCTACCAGCCATTTGTCAAATCTAAAAATTTGGTATTCAGAGATCTTGACTTTTATTGTAGGATCTTCCCACACTTCCTTCGTCCACTTGCAGAGAAGAAAAACATGCTCCGGGTTTTCAACAGTCACTTGACATATTGGGCAAATAGGATCCGGTAATATTCCGTCTATATAAATTCTCCTTGGTCGAGATAGCATTTTGGCATACGCTCCAAATGAAATTTCTGATTTTATGTGGAGTTTCCATAGTCCAAATTCTGTTCCAGAGTGTATTGGGGGTTTGATAAGAAGATGAGGCTTGATCGGTTGTTATTTTGCTGTCATTCTTGCGAAGAATGTTGTAGGCACTTTTAACCGTATACTCCCCCACTTTCGTACCTGTCCATACCAACTTGTCTTTAGTCATTTGTGGTCTAATGTGCACTGTAAAAATCTCACTCACTATATATTCATCAAACAATCTTCTCAATTCTAGTTCCTTCCATGTATTATCCTCCTGATTTATTAATTCTGCGGCCTTTTTTGGTTTTGTAACATTTGCCGGTCCCCCTATAACACCACTTTTAAGCCACTTGTCTTCTCTGATATCAATGTTTTTTCCATCACCGACTAACCACATAACCGAATCTGCAATAGTTTCTCTTCCCATTAATATGCTCTGTCATCCCCAAAAGGGCCTGGATCCCTTCTCTGCTTTCCAGAAATTCTTTGTTGGGTAGTATAGTCCCTTTAAAATCTGACTACACAAGATGGAAGGGGCTTGTGATAATCGCCAAGCCTGTTTACCGAGCATAGCCTTGTTAAAGGATAGTAAGTCCCTATATCCAAGGCCACCCATATCTTTTCTTTGCTTTAGCAACTCCCACTTCCTCCAATGTATTCTTGATTTAGAGCTTTGAGTCATCCACCAGAATGCCGCTACTTTTTTCTCAATTGCTCTACATACTGAAATTGGTATCTTGAAAATGGGCATAGCATATTGAGGCAATGATTGGACTATTGATTTTATGAGGATTTCCTTAGACAGTAATTTCTCCTTCCACCCTTCCAACTTCATGTTTACCCTTGCCAAGATCCAAGCGAACATTTGCTTCTTGGAAGCTCCCCAATCAAAGGGGATGCCTAGATATTTCCCTATCTTATCTATCTCTGGGACCCTTAGTTCTCTTGCCATGTTCCTTCTTAATTCAATAGGGCAGTCCTTACTGAAGTATATGCTTGACTTGTTCAAATTGATTGCTTGCCTTGAAGCAAAGCAATACTGGTGAAGATTTTGAGCCAAGTTATGACATTCTTGCAACTTTCCATCCAAGAAAAAGATAGAATCATCCGTGAAGAGTAGGTGAGATAATATAGGGCAATGTCTATTTAATTTTATCCCTTTTATGGTGCCATCCACCACAGCCTTTTTGATTAACATTGATAGGAAGTTTGCAACTATTATAAATAGATATGGGGAGAGGGGGTCGCCTTGTCGTATTCCTCTTGTAGGTTGAAAGTAAGGCAGGAGTTCTCCATTCATCTTAACACTCAATGAGACGATTATGACACATTGCATTATCAAATTCACCCATCTTTCACTAAACCCCACTTTAATCATACATGCCTCCAGAAAATCCCATTCAATTCGATCATATGCCTTTTGCATATCAAACTTTGATACCGCTTGGAATTTCTTTTTTCTTTTTCTAACCTATAGCTGGTGCAATACTTCCTGGACAACTAAGATATTATCTTGCATTTGTCGTCCTCCTACAAAGGCACTTTGTTCAATTTCTATCAAATCCGAAAGCCATGGTTTCAACCTATTCACTAGCACTTTAGAAATGATCTTGTATGCAATATTACATAGGCTGATAGGTATGTATTGTTCAAGTTTCTCTGGGTTCTTGACTTTCGGCACTAATGAAATAAGTTTTCTATTCAATTTAGGATTTAATACTCTAGTTTGGAAAAAATTTCTCACCTCTAAATATAGATCCAGCTTTATGTCTTCCCAATAGTGTTGAAAAAATTGGCCATTCAATCCGTTCGGACTCGCTGCTTTGGATGATCCTAGCTGAAACGTTTCTTGTTTTACCTCTTCTAGTGTTACTCTTCTAGCAGCTTCAAGTTTGTTTCTTCTTTCACCTGACAAGAGCAATATTCAAGTAGTGGATGAAAGTCTCGACAACCTCCAGAACTGTAAAGCTCTTTGAAGAATTCATAAGTCATCATTTTCAATTGTTCTTGGTCACGGATCTAATGACCTATTGAGTCCATCAACATTGAGATTTTGTTCCTTTGCCTTCTTTGTATGGTTGTGGCATGAAAAAACTTAATGTTACGATCCCCCCACTTAATCCAATTAATCCTCGATCGCATTCCCCAATACATCTCCTCCTATCTCCTTAAACTTTCAATTTCCTCTCTCAACTTTTGGAGTTGTTCCTTTCCAGCAATGTGACTATTTGTTAGGCATTTGACCTCTTCCATTAATTGCTTTATTCTGGCCTGCCCATTTGCAAATTTACGTTTACTCCACCTTTGTAAAGCAGTAGTGATATTTTCCAACTTATTTAACAGCCCTTCATTTTCCTCTGTATTCATCGTCCAAGCCATGTTAATAACATCCCTGCACTCCTCATCCTCTAGCCAAAATGCTTCAAAGTTGAAAGTCCTCCTCCTCCTTTAGGCCTTAAATAGTGACAATAGAATTGGACTATGGTCGGAACCAATAGCCGGTAATGCATATACTTCTACCTCAGGGAATTCTAGCCTCCAATTTAAATTGCTTATAGCTCTATCAAGTCTTTCCTTTACAAGCTCTTCTCATTCTCGGTTATTTGACCAAGTAAAAGCACAACCTTTGCTTTCAAGGTCCATTAGTTCGCAATTGTTCAAAAACTCCCTGAATGCATGAGGTCGATAATGCTCTGCCATTCTTTTCCCTACTTTCTCCCAATGATACATAATTTCATTGAAGTCCCCATGCAAACCCAGGGCAATTGATTTATATCACTGATTTTGTATATTTCTTCCCACATCCTGAGTCTTGCTTGGTAATTTGTAGGTGAATGAACAAAGGTTACCCTCATTTTAGTTTTGTATTTCTCCTCTTCACATATGGTGTCTATCCAATTAGCCGAAGCATCTATAATTGAAAGAGCAGTATATACATTCCAGAAAATTGCTAAGCCTCCCCTTGTCCCAATTGGGTTAACCACAAAGCATTCATCAAATTTTAGTTGCCCCTATAACCTGTGAAGCTTCTTTTCTTGATTTTTTGTTTCCATAATAAAAAGTACAGCATGTCTTTCTTAAGCCACCAAGGCTCTCAAAGCTTGGACTTTCTAGGGTGTGCCCAACCCCTGACACTTCGAACTTAAAATCTTCATTTTGACTTTGGTGGTTTATTAGGGCTAGCCACCATAGCCTATTTCTTAGAGCCTTCCAATATTTTGATTGGTGTTTCAAGTAGCTGATCATCATCTGCTTCTTGAGTGTTATAAGGACTAAATCTTGTTATCTTCTTACTCACGGGAGTTTTCTGACCACTTGGTTTCTTCTTATTTGAAGCGGCAAGTACAAAGATTAAATCCAGCTCCCTAGGAAGAGCCTTATCTCCTATCAAGATATCAGGAAATTTCAACTTATGTCCACCCTCAAGAGCTAAGTTGCAATCTTCAGTAATTTTGTTCTTTCTTTTCTCCCTGCTGTTTTGTTGAAGTTTCTGGATGGGCTTAGAATTACCTTTGTCATAAACCACTAATTGTCCAGTGTTGAGAGGTATATCTGGGATAATTTCCTCTTCCATAAGTTCATCTGATATTTTTCCATTAAATAATTTTCTAAATGGGCTTTGACTGCTTACCTCAGCTTTCATCCATGAGCCAAATAAATTGTTCTCATCTCTATTAAAATCCTCTTCTCTATATGGTACTTCTACACAATCAGAAGCATAATGGCCTATTTTCCCACAAGAATAACAAAAACATGGGAGCCTCTCATATTTAAAGTCCAACCAGATTTTCTTCCCCTCATTTTCAGCAATTACCCTAGATCACAGAAGTAAATTCAAATCCAACATTACTTTTGCCCTTCCATACGACACCATACCCTTCATCTCCACTTTAGCTTCTTGCACCTGCCTTATATTCTCAGCTACACCACGAACTAGTTCCACCAAAAGCCAGTCAAAAGGAATCCCAAGAATATGTACCCAAAAATCACAGGAATCAAAATTATAGCATAAGGCTATGGTATTAGATTCCCATTGCTTCAGAATCAAGAGATTATTAGCGAATGACCATGGGCTTAGGCCTTTAGTTTGAGCGACGGCTTCCCTTTCAAAACTTTACTCTTGTATTCTTTCGAGAATCCCCTGTCATGCCATTAACAAGCAACACTCACCCTTGCTAGAGATTATATTGAAGTTGCCGCAGGTTTGCCTCAAAAGGGATAATGCTACATCCTGGAACTACCATTGGACATTCACGTTACACTCCTGCCCCAATATGTCAAATTGCATTCCAACCATATAGCCCTTTTAGTACGGTGAAATCGAAAATGAGGTGGTTCTACTAATCTGAAGGATGCCTGGAGTTTGGTGAGGGATCGAGGTGCTAAAGTAAATAGCCATGCACAGTTTGATTGCAAAGACTCCTCTTCCTTCTCCTCCGAGCTCGAAGAACGGGTCCTTTCCTTCAACCATGCGTCGGATTTTTATCGTCTCGAGCAGTGGCGAACTAGATCTGGAGCATCGCAAGGCGAATCACGGGCGGAGACAGGACTCTGTTTCTCCATCGTGAAAATAGAGCTTTGCTCTTTCAGCTCCACATGGAGAGAGCGAGAAAAATTTTGTACTCCGATAAATAAATGAAGAAACCAGTGTCCTATCAAAATACTAACAAGTTTGAAAAATATTTTGAACCCACTAAGATTACTAGTGGAAGATAATGGATTAACTCAGTAAATTTTAAAACTTGAAAGCCACCTAATATGTATTTTGGATCGACTCCCTTCTACAACTAATATGGTGATAAATCAATTAATCTCACTCTACATCAACAATGAACAACATCTATTGATTTAATCTTAAAGCATCACATTCCGAGGGACTACGGTCTTGGAAAATCATCCTAAATATTAGTACCCAACATTGGAAATGCTGGATATCCCACATGCACATTTGCAAGCTCACCAAAAACTATTAGCAGCACATTGGTGATGAGAGCACCAAAGTTCAACAAAGTGCAAGTGCCATACGCAAATCAATATCGAATTGAGCTCTGCAAATTAAATCAATTTGCCTATTCAAATAAGAAGTTCATAGTGACACGGGCTCAATATGGTACATTGGTAGCATGGAAAAGAGTCTCATCTCATACACAATCAACACAGCATGACAAAAACATGGTTACAACACCGCGAGCAAATTGGAATTCCAAAATTCGTGCCGACGACATTGATTGTTCTAGAATGGTTCTGCATCTCTTCCTTAGAAAAAAACATGAGTTCACAACTTAAAGTGTCTGAGAGGGGAAGTTCCATCGAGGCCATGCTCCTTGAAGTAGGTGAGATAGTCCCTCACCGTGGTCTCTCTATAGATCGGAGGATTGTCCTCAGACAACAGCTCCCTGATCGGCCCGAAAAGCTTCGACGACGGCTGGAAGCTCGTGCTGAAAAAGCATGCCACCGAGATCCTCGGCCCCACTGGGTTCGCCAACACTCTGTGTTCCACACTTTTGAACCTATCGTTCGTTATGAGCTGAAAGGAAGAAGTAAGAAGGACAGACATCATCAGCATCCACCCCGTTATCACAAATGCTCACCAAGAGCAAGATATCCCCTGGCAAAGAGTATATCCCAAGATCCCCGAGACATTGCCTATGCTATTCACATAAATTTCGGGTGTTTCAATAATTGACCCGGTACTTTGCATTCCGTGATATTAGACCTTGTGCTAGTTATACTTTGTTAATGCATTTTGAAATCAACTTCAAGTGCGATTTTCCCCTAAAGGCAACCGACATGGAGATGTCATTGTCGTTGTCGTTGTCGTTGATTCGAGGGGTTGCTTGTAAGTTACTAAATGTTACAACTAATATTGCCAGATATAAGAAAGAGGGTTGAATCGAATCAGACAGTAAGAGAACTTGCCTGTAGGAGGTCACCAACATTGACCACTAGAGCTCCAGGGACAGGACGGACATCAATCCAGTGGTCGTCGTGAAGGACTTGGAGACCGCCGATGTGGTCTTGCATGAGCACCGTGAGGAAGTCATTGTCGGAGTGCTTGCTAGTCCCCATCGTCAGCTCGGGTTGCGGGCACGCCGGGTAGTAGTGGCATATTACCACAAGGCCCTCCGCGCAATCCATCTCTTGGAGGCGGTCCGATCTCAGCCCAAGAGACTCGGACAAGAGCTCGAACAGCAACCCCCCTAGGCTCATCACTTGCTTGGAGTATTCTACCAGTATGTCCCTGTAATTTTAGTCATGAAAGTCAATTAGATTAGATCCACTTATAAAAGTATGGAGCACATGCATACAAAGTCATTACAAAACTTTTCAATTGATTTAATTAAATTCATAAGTTTTTTTGAAAGTTTTAAAATTTGATTATACTTTTGTCATAAATTTTAGACTTGATATGTAAAGTCTTAGGGCTTAATTATACTTTTTAAAAAGTTTTGGGATTAATTTATATTTTTATGATAAATTTTAAGGCTTTTAGAAATTACTATTCATATCGAGATTTTTTTAAGGTATTTCAGGTCAAATAGAATTAGTTTATATAATATAAAGAAACTATCAAAACAAAAGTCATCTCAAAGGTGAAAAGGTCACTTCCTGACTTTGTGAAAAACAACATATTTCATAAGGTCGCAGGTGAAAGTGGCACCGGCGACGCCGGCACCGACGGCACGTACCTGCAAACCTCCGGCAGCTCGTCCGGCGACGGCGGGCTCGGCGCCATGTAGCAGAAGAAGGTGTCCCTCCAGTTCGCCGCCGCCGCCGTGTACAGGTCGAAGTTGCTGTTGTACACCACTTTCCTTGTTACGTCGCGCGTGTAGAACGCCTTCTTCGCCTCCTCGTCTTGCTCGTAGAACCTCCTCACCCCCTCCTTCATCTCCTCCATCGCCGCCGCCGGGACCCCGTGGTTCACCACCTGGAAGAACCCCAGCGTCTCGGACGCGCGCCGCATCCCCTCGATCGCCTCCTTCCTCTTGGCCCTGTCTCGGTCGATCCGCCAAGGTCGATGATCGGGACGCTGAGATTCTCGCTGCCGCCGCTCGATCCGGAGCTGTCGTCGGATGTCTCCTCCGGTCGGATGAAGATTCTGGGGATTTCGTTGATCCCGGCGTCGACGAGGCCTTTGACGCCGGCTTTCGAGTCGTCGAACGCTCTCAGCTCGCTCGCTCTGTCATAGCTCTGCTCTCCGGAGGCCAAATCGATGGTAGGCATTGTTCCTCTATCTCTTTCTCTCTACTGCAATTCAATTTCACTGTGAATGTGAATTTGTTGGATGTGAGCTTGAATTATGAATTGAATGTTATGAAGACACAGCAATGCATGATATGAGCAGCCTTTCTTTTTATAGCTGAGAGATAGAGAGAAGAGAAGGGCGACATCACATTGGGATGATCCAATTGGCTTCAGAACAATGAGGTCCACAAAAATGGAAGGAGAAAGTCATAGCTTATAAGCTACCACTTGCTTAGAAAAATGACAATGCTGTTTAATAATTGCTGATTCTTTGGGGGACCGGGCAGCTAGTACACAAGGTTTGCAATTTATGGAAAAAAAAAATCTGTTAGGACAGAGTTGACCATCGATAAATGACAGGACGGCGCGATGTCGTCTTAGCCCTTGAATCAATTATTGTGTCATCTTAATGCGATGCTGACTTGATTAGATCAATTGAGTTTTAGACCACGTCGCGTCGTAATGTAAACCTACTGTTTCATAGAAAATCTAGGAATTGTACATAGATCTTTGCCTTGTGGTTGATTCTGGTTTTTGTCATTGAGTAAGTTGGAGGCTGGCAAGAATACTACTTTTCATCCTTGCCGCCAATATGTGTAGTGGAATTCGAAGCTGAGCCAAACAGTAATGTTCCTGAAAGTGCAAATTTTTCTTGTGGTAGATTAGTGTTTCATACGAGTATTCAACAATTTCATCTAAACATGGCATCTTTCTTTCCATTTAGGAGAGGTATGTATTAATCTTCCTCTCCCTCTATTTTGTGTTCTTTCTTAGGTTCTGCTTTCACTTAAAAAGGATTTTTGTTTTTGAGAGTTGTGTCGGTGCTATCAAATGAAGCAATATAAAGCATCAGTGACTGACCAGTGAAGAAAAGCAATGCTGTTCTACATAGATGAACATGCGGACAGACTTCTATTTTCAAATGCAAACATGAAGAAGACCACATAAAAAAGTTGCCCCTCCTCTAAAAGAGCGAATGAAGAGAAATCCCACCTAATACCATGAATATCCTTCACTCATTATCTCTTCATCTTCCTGTTTACAAAGTCTACAGCTTGAAATCTGGAAGGGTAGAAGTTCCATATATGCCCTTGGAAATGTAATGGGCACTGTAGTTTGGAAGTGTAGTCTCCTTGTAGATTGGTGGGTTGTCTGCTGATGTTAATTCCTTGATAGGTCCATACAGCCTTGAAGATGGCTCTGGAGTATGGCCGAAAAAGCAAGCCACTGGCACTCTCGGGCCTTTCTTGTTTGCCACGACTTGGTGCTCGACACCCTTAAACCCATCATTCGTTATGAGCTGCAAATGCAATAATTAGTGAACCGTTCTCAGTCTGTCAGTTTTCAGGTCAGAAATGAATGGATATAGTTTCTAGATACTGCTATGATTGCAATCTTCACATTGATGAATACAGAAAACTGCAGAATTTCCAGGACCCACATTTACGGCTCCTGCGAAAAGTGCTTCACACGCACCTCTCTCATTTAGACAATTTTGACCCTGTCAACGTGTGGCTACATGATACAACCAAGCTTGAATCAAGTTTGGATTAGTAAAATAACTCTGTTAGCATACTTGATGCACAAGGCATTTGGGAATGGTAAATGCAGATTTGTCCTACCAAAGAGAAGTGCAGGTTTTGAAGACATTACGTTATTGCTACTGGGAAGATGCCATGGGAAATTCTCAAGAGCTCTTTAACTAGCTGAGCAAATGAGATAGTACAGTAATAAGGGTGAGAAGAGGATTGCAGTGTGTCGACCCATCAAAACACGGTTTCAGAGAAGCTCAGAGATGAACAATGATTTCTGCCCAAAGCTACTTACCTGCAAAAGATCTCCGATGTTGATCACTAGTGCTCCAGGAATTGGTGGAACATCGATCCACTCGTTCCCATGAAGTACTTTAAGTCCTCCAATTTGATCTTGGAGGAGAATTGTGAGGAAGTCGTTGTCTGAATGCTTTGTCCCACCCAGGGTCAACTCAGGTTGGGGGCATGGCGGATAGTAGTGGCACATGATCGAGTGTCCTTTTCCACACTCCATCTCCTTCAAATGATTTGGGTGGAGTCCTAGCGCTTCTGATAACACCTCAAACAGACAAAAGCCTAGTCTTCCCACATGCTTTGAGTACTCCATCAGCATTTCTCTGCCAGAGAATTTTCGATGCATCAGTAACTGAACTAGAGCTGCTGTGAATGTATGGTCGGACGGATTCTCAGAGAACACCACAAAGTGTATTGGTTTTTTGTGTCAGATTGGGGGTCAAAAGCTTGGTATTGCTGTCACGTTGAGGAACATCCTATTTCTGCCCAAAAAGAACGATATAACCACCTCCGAGGATCCCATCAGGGAAAATGATCAATCGTTGAGGATCGTCTTACTGATCCATCTCATTGATTGAGACTCAATGCAAGATTATATGCTATGACATGTGCAGTGGCATTTGAGTGAGAAATGTCATAGACATTTAGCAGTAGCAATTGCTTTAGCCGACTGGTCGAGACTGGGCACTTTCTTTTCCTGTGTGTTCAACCTATTCCCGTGGTTGTAATGGAAAGGCATGCGAATAAGTCAAGTTTTATTCACTTGCTAGTTTAACCCTTGATTAAAGGAGAAATTTAAAAACAGGCTATCAAGTATTATACAGTCAAAAACAGTTACCTTGCACCTTGCACCTATATGAACTGCTGCAATTCTTTCACAAACCATCTTTATTAATTCACTTTGCGAATCTGTTCATGAATTTTCCCTTTCCTGAAAGGTGAAAAACGCAAGGGAAGCCATTGGCTCACCTGCAAGCTTCGGGCAACTCCTAAGGCTGCGGAAGCTTTGGTCCCATTGTGCAAAATGTACCGTCCCTCCAATCGGCAGCTACTGTATTATAAAGGGCCATGTTGCTGTTGTATATGACCCCTCTTTGTAAAATCTCTGGTGTAGAATCCGTTCTTGGCCTCCGTCTCCTGCTCGAAGAATCTGCGCGACCCCTCTATCACCTCCTTCAAGAGGGTCTCAGGGACCCCATGGTTGATCACCTGGAAGAAACCCCATTTTTCCGCTTGCCCGATATTCTGCACCGTCTCCTCGTGACGGGTGGGGCCTGCATTCACGCATCCTAGGTCAATCACCAGGATGTATACACGATCCTTGTCACAGGCCACGCTGTCGGGTGGCCGGATGAATATGTGGGGGATTGGGTGATCCCGGCATCCACGAGGCCTTTTACTCCGGGCTTAGTCTCATCGAATGCGCTTAATTCGCTCGCTTGGTCATGTTCAGGGTCTGTGGTGGTGACCATTGTATTCTGTCACGAGGCCTTATTTTATTTGAGCAAGTTGGGTCTTGATGAAGTTCACTTTAAGTGGTTAAATAGTGGTGGTTTTTGATATCCACCATTGTTGATTTAGAGAAGAAGCTAAACACAAGGGACACGAAGGTTGTCAATAATTGAGTTTTCTTTTAAATGAAATTTGGCCCAAGAAGATGTCAAGCACTAGGAGTTGGCAACTTAAGAATTCCTTGCTTCTCCACTAAGAAAGAATTTGTCACCAAATCCATAAAAGCACATGTTAACGGTATCTTCAAGAAGACAAGGGAGGAAAAACGTTTTCCAATTGGGATTATTACTTGGTTGGATAGAATAGACTTTGATAGTTGCGTGTCCAAATCTTGTGCATTTTCATCTGTTTTTATGGGAAAACAACATGATTAATTGGCCTTTACGAATTGTTTATCGATATACAATGACAGGTGGTTTCATGGACGCATTTATTATCTTAATATGTTGGTGCCACATGCCTCGTACTCCCAATCCTCCTTGTATTCTTTTTATTCTTCAAGGAGAGGAAAAACCACCCTTTGTAAGCTTTAAATATGAATTATTCATAAGTCCAAATGAGGATCGAAATGAAGTTTTTTAAAGATTTGCGGAGGTCTTAGCATTCTTATATATTTTATGAAAAACATGATAAATTGGCCCACGGGCTATGTATAGAGCTCACAAATGTTTACTTAACTATCAAATTATATTTGATAAAATGAAGATTGAGGAGAAATAAAAATGATAAATTAATTATTTAAATATACTAATAAAAACCATAAGTAATGAATTAATTTCCTAACAAGAAAAAATCCAATATTTTTTTATTGATTCGTTACTCAAGAGTTCTTTTTTCACATTTATGCATAAACATGATTGATGCAAGCGATATGGAAGAGCCTATAAACGTTTACTAAACTATCGAAACGTTCTATTTAATAAAATGAGGTATGCTGAAAAATAAAAGGGATTAATTTATTATTAAACATATGAATTGAAAGCCATAAGTAATTAATCAATTTCCTAGCAATCAAAATTTATTTTCAATTCATTCCTTACTCAAGAGTTCTTTTTTCAAATATATGCGGGAACGTGATTGATGCACGCAATATCAGAAGGGCTCCTGAATTAATAACTAATTATGTGGTGACTATTTAAAACTCTAAACAAAGCAAAAATGGAAATCATAAAGTGCGAAAGATCAGGTAACATGTATTCTATTTTCCCCATAGAAGTTACCCTCGAGAAAATAATTATAAGCAAAATAATGTAATTAGAATTTAAATTGTGATACTCTCGTCAACAACCCCGTATATAACAGCCCCATATTTTATGACTTAAAAACACATACAAAATCTAACTATAGTCCGACCACAAAAAAAAAATTAAATAAAATAACTGCAATGTTGCCTATATATTTAGTTTACAAAAAAGTCTCAAGTTATAAGAATATGTACCCTAATATACTGGAAGCTACTTAGAGATTCGTTACTTAAAAATGTGCAATGTAATATTTTCACCTTTGTTGATATCATAAATATAAAAACTTCATTAAACTTATATAATTTTCCAAAATACCAACTAAATTACAACAAATCTACTTCAAACCAGTTCTATAATATTCAAACCCAAAAAACACTAGTATTATATAACATACGTAACGCCCTAATATTGGATCAAAACCTCGGCTTCTATTAGCCTGGTTGGGTTGGACCGACCCGAATAATCTTTTATTTCCACCACCCTTCACCTCAACGCCATTTTCACGCCGCCATCTATAACCCCACTCTCAAATCCAACTCAAGCTCTCTCACTGACTTGGTGAGCTAATATAGAGAATCGCTCATTCTTCAAAAGCAACAATTGAGAACAAAAATTGCTAAGAATCGGAGTCTAGATAGGGTCAAGTCTAGGTTGAGTCTGAGCCGGGTTAAATCAGGTATGTGTCGTTAAATTGTTTTATAATAAATTGGGATATGAATTATTTGGTTCAAGTGGATGGCTATGTTTAAGCCTCAATGGTAAGCAATTAAAGGGAAAACGTCGCAGATGGGGGCTTCAGCTTCTGTCTGAGTTGTCATTCTCTGAATGAGAGCGAGAGACGCTCAGGCAAGAAGAATTGTAGTGTGGTTTCTTTCCATGCTTCTTTATTTTCTCCCGTGGTTCATTGGCCTGTTTTACTTTGTTTATCGTTAGGAATAGGTTTCTTTTTTATACTATATAATTGAGAGAGGTGGTATACCATTGCTGTAGCTAAAAATTACTCCAAGAAAGGAGTTAACGTAATAATTTTTAGGTTGACTAGAGGAAACCTAATTTTGCAGGGATTAATGTTTTCTTGGCGAACTTTTTGCATCTCGTTGGGCAAATTGGTGGCCTTTTCTTAAGCAAAGTCTCAGACATATTGAATTGGTATAAGTTCAATCATAAATCTTTCAATTGGATGAATTTAGTTATAAATATTTTCACATTAGTATCAATTCAGCCCATCCTATCAATTTATGCCAAAGTCGCTGATGTGGATCCGACCTCCTACTTGACATGGCTAGTACTAGATCTTTAGGAATAAATTAGTTTAATTAAAAAATTTTATGATTAAATTGGTATTAATATAATAGGTTTATGACTTTTTCGGTACTTTTCTCCTCTAAAGCATAGATCTTTTTTTTTTTTTTTTTTTTGGACAGTAATGGCTTTCATTCATAACTAAACAGTTGCTTGGTTACATTAGAGTGTAGCTCATGGCATAAAATGGAAACAAGAGGAGTGGGGGTGGGTAACCTAGTTGAGTGATAGGGAGCCTGCGAGATGGGCCTTGGCGACCCAATCCACGGCCCGATTTATGGATCTCGGCTCGTAGACTAGGTGGATGTTGCCAAGTTGGGCCATCAACAACTTGCAATCAGCAACAATGGACCGTGTGGCCCACGGGATATCCTCTAGGCCCAGCACGTGATTGACAGCAGCCTTGCAGTCAGAAGCCAAGATGACTTTGGAAGTTGCAGCAAGTACTTCAAACTCTAAATTGAGTTGAACTCCCCTTTATCGTGTAGCCACAAGAGTGCTCGATGGAGAGTTAGGGTTTCGGCAAGGTGTGTAGAAGGAGCACTAGTTTTATCAGCAAATCCATTGGTGAGGCAGCCTTAGGCATTTCTACAGATTGCGGCCGCTGATCCTTCCATCTTCGAGCTGGACCATGCGGCATCTAGGTTGACTTTGAGGGCGTCCTGTTCTAGCGACATCCACACCGTCAGTGGGTCTGAGCTCCCATTTTTGCTGCTAGCATTCATGCTCCACCTGGTAAAATTCCAGTACACTTGTTCTGCTTCGTTGATGGTGTCCTTCGGTTGAGGCTGCTTTCCTTTGAAGACCAGTGAGTTTCTTTGTTTCCAGATCACCCAAAGAGTACCTACAAACAAAGCTTTGAACTATGGAGAGGCGTTAGAGGTAAGGATCTCGCAAACAGTTCTGTCCATTCTTGAAACCATTGCTGATTGTGCGTTGATTTTTAATCTCGGATCTGTCCAAATCGTTTTTGTCCAGCCATAGAGGAGGAAAAGATGCTCGACAGTTTCTGGTTCGGCCTCACAATAGGGACACCTCAAGTCAGATAAGAGGTTTCAGCGATATAAACTTTCCTTGGTCGGGAGGGCATTATTGCAAATTCCCCACATAAAGAATTTAATCTTGGGGTATATTTGTTGTTTCTAGATCT
Source organism: Corymbia maculata (assembly GCA_014182735.1). Classification (NCBI taxonomy): domain Eukaryota; kingdom Viridiplantae; phylum Streptophyta; class Magnoliopsida; order Myrtales; family Myrtaceae; genus Corymbia; species Corymbia maculata. The sequence continues at coordinate 27,107,373 of CM024689.1, forward strand.
CGGCCCACAATCATTTTGGATTTTGATAGGAAGTTGTTGGTGCTTGAGCTAATGTGCTTGCTTGTTTTGCCCTTAATACATTATATCCGCTTTTGACTTGGTATGAGCCTGAACAGTTTGCGATCCATAGTAGTTTGTCCAGCTCGGGATGTAGGCTTAGGGGCGTAGCAAGGATCTCTTGCACTATATGTTCTGGGAAAATTCTAGCTAGTAGGTGGGAGTCCCATTCCCCTGTTTCTTTGTTTATAAGTTCGGACACTAGCACAGGTTCATCTCGGTTTGCGGGACCTCCTATTTTCCCAGAACTTAGCCATCTATCCTCCCTAATTCTGATGCCATTACCATTTCCCACTTCCCATTTAGTCTCAGGTTCGATTAGGTCCCGACCCATGATAATGCTTTGCCATCCCCAAGATGGTCTAGGCCATTTTTTTGCTGTCCATAGACACTCTCCATGGAAATAAAGACCTTTGAACAACCTACTCCATAGTGCATCAGGTGTTTGGCTGAGTCTCCAAGCCGATTTACCAAGCAAGGCTTTGTTAAAGTCCACCAAGTCCCTAAATCCTAATCCGCCTTGACCTTTTCTCGTCTTCATGAGGTTCCAGTTTTTCCAGTGGATCCCTTTTCAGGAAACATTTTGTTTCTACCAGAAATTTGAAATTTTCTTCTCAATTGCTCTACAAATAGAGATGGGGATTTGAAAAAGAGACATGGCATATTGGGGGAGTGCTTGTATGACGGTTTTGAGTAGTATTTCCTTTCCTGCTTTCGAAATCAGCTACTCTTTCCACCCTTCCAACTTTCTATCCACTTTTGCAAGCACCCACGAAAACATCTGTTTTTTTTTTTGGCCCTAGTCAAACGGTATCCCCAAGTATTTTCCAATTTTCTCTATAATAGGGACTCTTAGTTCAACTGCAATGTTTGACCTTAAAGTAGGTGGACAACTTTTGCCGAAGAATATTCCTGACTTGTTCAGGTTTATGGCCTGCCCAAATATGAAGCAATACTAGTTCAGAATATTTGCAAGATTCTGAGCTTCTCTATTAGTTGCCTCCAAAAAGAATATAGCATCGTTTGCTAACATAAGGTGGAAGAGTGTGGGACAATGGGGGCTTAGTTTGATTCCTTTTATCAGGCCATCACTCACTACATTGGACATAAGATTGGATAGAGCATTGGCTATAATAATGAAAAGATAGGGGGATAGAGGGTCTCCCTATCTTATACCCCTAGACAGCTTGATGACTTATGTAGGTTCCCTATTGACATTTATAGTGAAAGTGGCTGTTGCTATACAATATCTGACTAGGGAAACCCATTTAGCACTGAAACCGATTCTCAACATGTAGTTACATAGGAAATCCCATTCCACTCGATCATATGCTTTTTACATATCCAGTTTCAAAACAACCTGGAATTTCCTCTTTCTTTTCTTGATTCGGAGCTGATGTAATACCTCCTGAACAATGAGAATGTTGTCTTGAATTTGGCGTCCTCCACGAAGGCACTTTGTTCCGAGGAGATAATGCTAGAGAGGCGGGTTTTAACTTGTTCGCCATGACTTTGGCAATGATCTTGTAACTGAAATTGCACAGGCTTATTGGCCTATATTGTGCGAAGCTCTCGGGGTTAGCCACTTTAGGGATTAAGATGATTTGAGTGGAGTTTATGTCGGGGGAAGGTACCTTGATTAAAGAAAGAGACCACTGTGTTAAAAATAGCTTCATGTATAATCTGCCAGCTGTTTTGGTAAAATAGACCACTTAGACCGTCCGGGTCCGGTGCCTTTGTGGGGCCCATTTGAAACACTGATGTCCACACTTCTTCCATAGAGATTGGCTTGACTAGCTCTTCATTCATGTCATTTGTAACGACATGGGGACACGTGTCTAGTATAGGTTGAAAGTGTTTAGGACCCACCGAAGAGAATAAATCCCTATAAAACTCTGTTATGTAATTTTCAGCATGGATATCTTATTTCTCTATCTCCGTTGGATAGTAGTCGCATGAAAATATTATGTATTCATGTCTCCCCATTTGATCCAGCTAATCCTCGATCGCGTGTGCCAATACATTTCTTCCTATCGCCACAACTCTTCAATTTTGTTGATGACCCATTGATATTCCTCTCCGCGTGTCATTTGTGCCTCCTGGTTTGTTAATTCTATGAGCCTAGCATTGAGCTGATCTATTTGTTGAAAGGCATGCTTGAAAGTCTCCCTACTCCAACTCCCTAAATCTCTAGTCACCCGTTTGATTTTACTAGCAATGTCACTTTGATTCGTTGAGCCACATTTCCAAGCCTTTTGCATCCCTTCTAACCATTGAGGGTTGTCTAACCAAAAGGCTTCAAATTTAAACAGTTTTTTCCATGTTCTATTGCTGGCTGGATATACAGCTAAGATAATAGGGCTGTGATCCGATTTGATGGCTGGTAAGGTGAACGTCTCAGTGGCTGGAAAGGCAATTCTCTAGTTTAGGTTACACAAGGCTCAGTCGAGTTGTTTTTTACTAGTTGTTCCCCTCTTCTCTTATTTGACCATGTGTAGGCACATCATTTGCTTTCAATGTCCATTAAGGCACATGAGTCCACAAAATCTTTGAATGCAGCCATTCGGTGTCGATCGGCTTCACGGGCACTTATTTTCTCCCAATGGTATACTATGTCATTAAAATCCCCAATGCATAACCATGGGAGATGATTGTGATGATTACCATTCCTCAAGGTCTACCATAGGGCCATTTTATCCTGAAGGTTGGTAGGTGCGTGAAGGAATGAGATTTTCATCAATGTATCACTTCTTGGTTCCTTGCATTATACTTCTATGAGGGTACCAGACCTGATTTTTACATCAACTTGCACCTCTTCATCCCATAACAGAGCTAGGCCACCCGCAATGCCCACTTGGTCGATTATTTCTGAGAACCGGAGCCTTAGTTGTTATTGCAACCTTTGAACCACCCGTTTCCTATTCTTGGTTTCCATGAGGAAAACCAAGTTGGGCCTTTCGCGAGCCATTAAGGCTCGGAGTTGCTAGACTGTCATAGGGTTGTCTAGCCCTTGACAGTTCCAGCTCATGATCTTCATAACTACAAGGGTGGCTTATTAGGGCTAGCCACCAAAGCCCGTGTATGTTCACCCTCCCACAGTTGGATGGGTGTATCCAGAAGTTGTTCCTCAAATATAGGTCCTATAGACCCTTTAATATCATATGGGGCGAATCGTTTCTGTTTTTTTGGGGCAGGGGATTTCATAACTGCCTTACCCTTTTTTGTTGAGTCTATGTATTTCTGTTTCATTGTTGGAATCTGAGTGAATTTCTGGGGCTGCTGTCCTCTCTTTCCCATATTTGGGTTACTATAGTCTAGAGTGTCTTCATTGCTGATTTGCTTACTTGCAGCTGGGTTATAGATGACTAAGGCCTTCTCATTCAACTATACACTCTCTTTGTGCAGGGATTCTATTGAGGGGGAGAGGGGGCTTGTTTCTCAGCCACCATTTCGTCTTCATTAGCCCGCGGATCAATCTCCCCGAATAACATTTTCCAGCAGGGGCTTAATTCTTTGACTTCAGCTTTCAACCATGAACCATATCTTCCCGGTAGGTCCTGAGGTAAGCCCAACTCTTCATATGAGAATTTTGAACAGTCATTGGCATAATGGCCAATACAACCACACGAATAACAGTAATGTGGCAGCCTTTCATGCTTGAAGTCAATCCCTCATTTCCTACCACCCAGAGCTATAATGGTCCCCATTTTGAGGGGTTTCATTAAATTCAATTTAACTCTAGCTTTATTGACTTTACACATGTTATTTGTTTTTGCTTTTGTTTTCACCTCCTCTACATCCCCTAATTTTCCAGCAATTTGTCTAATGGCAGTTTCTGAAATTGCAACACGAGGAAACCCTGTAAGGTGGACCCATAAAGCAAATTCAGTGAAATCATAGTAGTGTTCCGAGATTGTTGGGTTCGCCCTCTTTTAGGACTAAGAGATTGCTGGCAAAGGACCAAGACCCTGAGTCTAATACACGATGTTTGTCTTCTGCCGAACTAAATGTAAATAGATATAATCCCTACTCGATAACTTCACATTGTGCATTATCTATCTTCCATGCTCTCTTCATTGTACTCTAGAAAGCTTGGAAATTAACATTTGGTCTGGAAAATAGTTTACTGTATAGTATAACTTGACTTGCCTATGAGTGCTGCTCGGTGATGGCATCGTTAAGGTTAGTGATGTAAGTCTCCGACCACATATCTCCCATTTTCTTGCACAAGGTCAGTAATCGGAGATGGTTCTCTTGGTGGTCATCCATCACATGAGCTGCTTAAGGAAAGGCGGGTCTTGTGGAAGTGAAGGGGGCTCTAGGGCTTGTTTGGGGGGGAAGGGGGGTTGAAATGGGGGTTTTGGGCAGGCTAGGTTTAATATGGTATTTAGAGCAGGAAAGAGGATTTGGGTTAGGCTGATTAGTCAAGAGGTTGAGGATCTACCGTGGCCATGATTCTACTTGCACACAATATCGGGATTGGGACTGGGTTTTGAGGGATTCTCCTTTGGTTTGGGGAAAAAACAGGAAGGAGGGTGGGCAGGGTGATGGTGGTTCCTCTACATAGTGGAGAGCTGAGAGATAACACAGTGGGTAGAGAAAGAAGCAGGAGGGGGTTAGGCAGCCATGGTCTACACTACTCAAAAGAAGGAAGAGATATTAGGGTTGCAGAGTTTGAGCTATCCACTCAAGGGATAGAGAGAACTCACCCAGGTGGTGAGAGAGTCAAAGCTCTAAAGCATAGATCAATAGTAAAAATATTGGTCCTTTTCGCTTCAAGAGTTTATTATACAAGGCACAATTTATGTGTGATATGTAAAGAAATTTCCTTTTATTTTGGGATGCTTGATAGGGTGATTAACTTGTCTGTTTACTTGTGATGGGTTTGAGGTTTGGAAGATCCTACAATCAAAGTTAAAGAATCGCCAAAGAATGAGATGAGAGGCTAAAATAGAACTCTGGAGGTCGATTTGCATGTATCAAAATCATGCTGTCAACTTCTTCCCACCTTATTTTGGAAGTACTCTATGATTCTTCAGTTGGGAGTGCATCGTCGAGTCATATTGCAAGACGACATTTCACATTGGAAAGCACAAGATAGACTACTTGTAAAAAAGTCACTGAAGGTAGCCGCCCTTGCGAAAAATGATTCTCCTTCCATAAGGATCTAACATTCCTCTCTTTACATCATCAATGATACTGCTAAAGGAATGGAATCTTTCAATCTCTTCTTCTCCTTGCTTTTGCCGACATGCATTCTTATCCATGCCTGGAGTTCATTTGAAACTTAAGAAATGATTGGAATCTTAAGGACCTTAATTAGCTAGGATCTTTACGTGGTCCCAATCCTAAGCTAAGAAAAATCATAGGATTGATGTAGTCCTACTGATCCCATTGATCCAACTTTGACATATTTTGACCTTTAAATATGTATATTTGATATTTAGGTAATAGAAATACTGATTTTTCTTGTACATGTGGTACATAAACTATAAATTCACATCATTTTGGAGTTTTAATGTCGCACAATGTTCATAATTAACAAACTTCCTAGGACCATCCAAGATTCTTGTATTGTTGGTGTAATTTTTGGGATCTTACAATCCACCATCTAATGTTACAAGCCGATCCCTTAGACACCTTCATTGATCATAAGTAGGATCCTGCTCCTCACAACCTTTTCTTAACCGAAGAAAACTCAACCAAGAAAGCACCAACAATTAATGTTTGTTCCTAACATCCTTGTTCCTAACAACCCTAGGGCAGACTTGCGAAAGCGCCTAAAACCATAATCAAAGCCGTTCAGCTTGTTAGTGTTTGTCAAAATGCTATTCCAAATAGCATTCTTGTTCTAGGTAACGAAAGCCATTCTTTCAGGAACTTCTTTTACTAGATTGCCCCAATGGAAAATAAGCCTCCTGACTCATATTTATCTCAGAAATGACAGATTGGTTTATGGTTGGATTGAAAATACCTATCAATAGGACAAAGAGCAAATGATCCTTATTTTCAGTGTGACTCACACCACCAATATTGTAAAGAAAAATGAAGAAATACCACACCATTCCAAGCCCCAATCTTAAGCACTTCAAACCATTTTTAAATTTCATCGGTTCTGCCGTAACCAATATACGAAAAAAAAAAATCTTGGAATTGTACCGGCTTGCTACAAGCCTTAAAAGAATTAGGGAATAACTGTCTGATGAGTGATTATACATTCCATCCACCATGCCAGAGGAAGATAGAGTAATTTGTACTCAAGAGATTATATGATAGATTAGCTATCATTTTTTTTACCAACTTGTACTCTACGAATGCTCCTAGTCACTTCCATCATCCAGTTATGCAAGAATTTGTGTTGTCTTAAGTAGTTAAGGTTTGAGAATGTGGTTTAGCTTTGGTAGTTAAATAGTTCTAGGCTTATCCCATTTATTGAGCTGAAATTCTGTAGGCCTAGTCATGTTACTGATTGAAGAGGTATTTATCTAGATTCTCTGGTGGATTCTTCATCCTTATTGATATGCTTTTCGAAAATTAGTTCTATAACATGAAATAGTGATCGCAACATCAATGGATGAAGGATAAGTTTCCTCTATACCTTGAGTGGGCGGTATAATATAACCTCTGTGCTCTAAATATGTCTTTCGTTAGATACAGCAACAAGGCTTTTCTATGGCAACATTTCTGCAAACAGCTTCCCTTGTTTTCCTGTGGTTGAGCTTATTGCATCGAATGCATGTGTCCAGAATCCACAATTGAATAAAAAAAAAATTTGTTAGCACGTAACAAAGCTTATGATTTCAAGCTAAGTCCATTCCGTGATATGATACCGTCTTCAATGGAAGATTGCTTTCAAAAAGCCAACTCCACTCAGTTAATGGAGCAAAAAGTTGATATATAAAAGAATATATAACCACCATCTTTTTTGACCTAAGGCGTCCACCTTTCCCTAAAGCTAAATAATCACGTTACACGAATCAAAAAGTTACGAGGCTAACTCTCTTTAGCTCCTTTTTAAAATCATATGATGCTATTATTATTGGCATCAGACTTGCCCATAAATTTTATTTGGAGGCCTCCTTTCCTTTTGGTTCTATGCACTTTATATGAGGAATCTAATGGACCCTGAAATGCTCCAATTCATGATAAACATGCAATCATCTCAATGATGGAACGTGCATGCTGTTTATGGTGAAAACGATAGGCAATCGAGACTAACACTAACCAAATTATGATTTAACAGGTCAAGATTCATTCGATTTTAAGTTTGGTTCATGTTTATATAAACCTTTTAGGACATGTTTGGTTCAATTTTGAAGGTAGCTTTCAGCTTTCAAATGGCTTTTAAAATGCTGAAAGCCCAAAGCTAGTAGAAACTAACTTTGAACTTTCAGCATTCGGCGAAATGTTGAAACTAATTTTTCCCTTCCAAAACTACCCTCACTAGTTCTTCATATTTCGATTTTGCCCCTAGTTTTTTTTATTTTTTTAATTGAGAAAGGGGTAGCCCTTCGCTGGTTCGGCAAAGGGCTGCGGCAGCTGGCGAGCCAAATCTAGCGCCGTCGACTAAGGTCACCCAACCTCGGGCGAGGGTCGTGCGACCCAACTGAGGGCCGCCGAGGTCGCCTGACCTCGGCGACCCTTGACGAGGGTCGCTCGACCCAAGCGTGCCGCAACCCGAGACTAACTTTCCCGCGAGCTTTCGCTTGGGTCTCGCATTGCCCGACCCTCATGAGACCCAAGTGAGGGCCACCTGCGGTCTAAGCTTTCGAGCCTTCCAAAACCATGCCCCTCACTAGTTCTTCGGCATATGACCACCGATTTTGCCCCCTTCGCCGGTCCGGTTTTTTTAGTCCAATTTTTCAAAAAAAAAAATATAATATGATATATATATATATACCTATAATACCCCCTCAAAGCCCATTGCGAAATAAATTTTTACCAAACGCATATTCAACTCAAAGTCCATTTGCAAAGAAATTTTACCAAACACAATTGGCAAGCCAGATCTAGCGCCGTCGGCTAAGGTCACCCAACCTCGGGCGAGGGTCGCGCGACCCAGCCGAGGGCCGCCAGAGGTCGCCTGACCTCGGGTGACCCTCGACGAGGGTCGCTCGACCCAGGTGTGCCGTGACCTAGGCGGCCGTTGCCTGGGTCTCGCGGCCCTCGCTTGGGTCTCGCAAGTTGCCCAACCCTCATGAGACCCAAGTGAAGGCCACCTACGACCATGAGACCCAAGCGGCGGTCGCCTGGGTCGCGATGAGCTTGGGTCAAGCGACCCTCAACTGGGGCCATGCGACCCTCACCAAAGGTCGCCCGACCTTGGGCGACTTGGCTAACGACCACCGGCGCCAGATCTAGCTCACCGGAGGCCGTAGCCCTTTGCCGGTCCGACGAAAGATTTAGTCCAATTTTTCAAAAAAATAAATAAATATATATATATATATACCTATAATACCCTCTCAAAACCCATTGCGAAAAAAATTTTTACTAAACGCATATTCAACTCAAAGTCCATTTGCAAAGAAATTTTACCAAACACAATTGCATTTCTCCAAGTAGCTTTGGGCTTTCAGCATTTGCATTGGACTCAAAGCTCCTTGTAATGCTAAACCAAACGCATCCTTAGAAACATGTTACACGAAATCTAAGATCATTAAATACCAAGCAAAACCCTTCGAACAAAATAAGATGCGCAAGTCAAAACTAAAATGATTGACCCAAACATGAGTTGGTCACCATTCATCTCATGCTTTGAAGAGTTTGTCATAAAGGTTAATTAGATGTGCAGGATTCTTAAGCTATGACTTAACGAACAATGCACGTTAGATAGAGAATTCCATTAGGACTGAAACTTCTGGATTGAGCAAAATGAGTTGTAGTCTTTTGTTTAACACTGCATATGAACTATGTGCGTCTTCAATGGGTTTTGCAATCAAGAACACACCCTACTTTTGTATCATGGAAAGATGGAGTGCAAAGATGCCGTATCACAACATTTTCTCTTTTTTTCTTCCATGATGAACTTTGTCTAAGACTCTGTGTATTTAGTAAGTTAAATATGACTCGTTTCCTATGCTTGATGGAGAATTGATAGATATTAGTGTGAGAAACTATGTTGGCTTCTTGATCAAATTATGCAAAACATATTCACCACCTTCTCTTTTTCTTGGCAAATGATTATGTCAATAAATACAGACTTGCATTTTCAAAAAGTATGCCTTTTTGAAAAATGGCATCTCAAAGACACGGAAAAGCTTCTTCAGATAGAGACATGCCGTGTTTCCACGTTAATGCAAACTCATCAACATAGCAATAATTCTAACTTCAAGTCAGACATTGTCATAGTCTTTTAAGTAGTGCAACAGAGCACTGGCTCACTTAAATTTTTTCACCAATTTTGATGTCCAGCGTTCAAACTTGCAACTTCTTATTGATGAGCTTATTTGTTTCATGAAGTTGCAACCTTTCTCGAATGGTCATCACGCTATTAATTTGGAGAACAGTCCACGAAAATTGTTTGGTCAAAATCTGATATAACACTAGCTTTTGAAAGGATATTGCTAGGAGTGTTCTAACTGGTTAAGTATTCCTTTTGTAATGTGGCATGCTTTGCCCTTAACAGATGTTAGGAATTCTTGATATCGGCTGAGATGCTTCGATACATCATATGAAATGGTTCGGAATGGAATCCATGTTGGTAGCAGTAGAAAGTACAAGAACTCTTACTGTGTCCAAGCACAAGCAATATGTTACATGAATTCTTGAAAGGTAAAACAATCGGGGCTCATGGCCACTCCCATTAAACTGGTCGGCTGACTTGCTTGGGGGATATTCCAAGTTTATATGAGCATTTCGCTGCTGGATCTTGCAAACTGCATTTGAAGACATTAACTGATGGGTCTAAGTACACTCATGTCTCTTCCAGGCAAACACCGCATGTTGAAGTTTTGAGTCACTTTCACTTGCACAGAGGTGGCAGCAGGTGGCTCTCCTTTCTACGTGATCCACGGGCCAGGTCATAAGTCTGTCTTTGGTTCTATCCTCTTTTCCCTTTTTAGTTCCTTTTTTGTGGACCCCACGCGTCTTTGACAACACCAAACATATGCAACACGCTTGTCTTATCCACTTCTACTTTTTATTAGTCAACCCCATTTCCACTTGCCAGAACTCGATCAAAAGAGAAAATGAAGAGAAGTGTGCTCTCCAACCCTGTTTTTTGATATGGCGGTCACGTGGTGCTACATTTACATTATATGTCTGCAAAAAACAAAGAAGAAGAAGAAGGAAACATTAGTCAAATTAGGGAAGGGAATCATAATCAACATTACAAGAAAAAAAAACCCTGTTTTCTTAATTTTGGGTCTATCCTCTTTTTCTCTTTAGTCCCTTTTTTTTTTGGACCCCATGCGTCTTTTCTTCACACCACCAAAAACATTTGGATCGGGGTCAACCGCATTTTTTGGGTCTATCCACTTTTTCTCTTTTAGGCCCTTTTTTTAAGAACCCCGCATGTCTTGCTTTCACACCTACGAACATTTGGGTTGGGGTCAATCCGACCGTAATTTTTAGGTCTATCCTCTTTTTCTCTTTTACTCCATTTTTTGTGCATCCCACGCGTCTTTTCTTTCATGTCACCAAACATTTGCACCTGCTTTATCTTTTTTATTTTTCAATTCCATTCCCACAGAGAATCAAGAAAAAATTTCCATTCCCAATGGGCAGAATTCTATCTCAAGCGAAATTGAACAGTAGTTGACGCCCTCTCTCTTATTATTTTTCAATCTTTTTCTGATATGGCAGTCAGGCGGTGCTGCATCAACATTGCACGTCTGCCAAAAAACAGGAAATATTAGTCAAATTAAAGGAGGAAATCATTATCAACATTGCAAGAAAAAACCAAAGTAAGCGGTTCCATATGCACGAAAGTCGAACCTTAAGCCTCATCTGTTGTTATGTTTATACGAGGAAATCAAATTATAGCAAGTGAGAGTGGAATTGACCCAATAAGAAGATAAAGTAGGTGCAAATGTTAGGTGATCAGACGCGTGAGGAGTTCGTACCTCAATCAGCCTCCATAGCAGTAAGCCCAATCATGCACAATGATGGTTTTGAAGAAAAGAAATGGGAACACTCACTCCTGCTTGGGCTAAGGGGCCGTGTTACGTTGAACTTCTCTCGTTGTATTCCATGGAAATTAAAGTGGCAACATTTCGTTCCTTGTGCATATATTAATGATAAAAATATCTATGTTCTTGACATGTTAAGCTACTACTCTTATTTCTTCTTATTTTTCTTTTGAAAGAGTGAGTACCTAACATGGCATAAGTAATTAATTTTTTTTTTCTCTAGATGAAGGGGGAACAACCCCCATGTGCATCGTCCCTTTTGAAATATAAGGATCAAGCCAACAAGTAGCCTATAACCAAATCTCCAATACTTTGACTCGTTTAAATTTGGAACATTTCTATATCGATTACACAGCTTGGACGATTAATCTAATCACGTTGTATGATTTTGTAGTTTGAGATTTACAATTAGCTAGACAATGACAATAGGAGTCATTATGCCATTTACGTATTTGATTTCTCAAACTTTTATTTCGTTCATTAAGAATTAAAACTTGCATTAAAAAGTATTTGAGAGATTCGGTATGCTCCATCAATTTCTAATGGACAGAACCATAGCTGGCTTCTTTAATTTCCTATAGACATAATAACAGGTTGGGTGAGAATATGTCTACATGATCATAAATTCCCATGTGCAAAAAAACGTAATTTATTAATCATCCTTTTTTATTAATATAAGTGATCAAAATTTTTAACATGTTAACATTCATTAAATTATCTCTTTGATTTTATTGTGATAAAATATGGATGATCTGGAATTAATCATTTCGAGAAGTTTCCAACTCTCAAGTTTATATGTATGCTTACTTATAGAGGCAATTATGGAGTTATTTTCTCATTGATCGAAATAAGGATCCTCAAATATCTTGATATATGTAAAATTTACTTCAAAAGGTATTTATACGAATGATATATGTAGAAAGTGCTACATATTTTTAAAAATAAATAAATAAAAAAAGATTAAGCAAGGTGCATTTCAAATTTTTAGAAAAACAAAAAGATCGAGAATGCTTTAATTGTTAAATCTTAGTATTCTCTTACTTCTTTTATTCTTTGGATAAGAATTTTCATTTCTACACGAGAAAGCTATTATTTGAGTGCATTTGGGTTTTCGTTTGGAAACTGCTCTCATTTCGCAAGCAAAGGCTTTGTAAATACTATTTTCATGTTCAAATGAAAACAAAAACAAAAACAAAAAACAAGAAAATTTTCGCTGAACAGTACAGGGCAATCGGCTTTTTTTTTTATTCCCATTTTTGGACTTTCCTCTTTTTCACAAGACCCGACATTTGCACCACGCTTGTCTTCTCATTGGTCCATTCCATTCCCGCTGGTTGACTGAATTTTAAATGGTTGCCGTTCGCCTTTCCACATACGTTAGTGCATGAAGTTCGACCACTAAGCACCGCCAAACCATCGTTTCCCGACAAAAGCATCAACTCTGCAACCTCCTCTCAAGCACTCCTCGACTCCTGCTTTTGCCTTTTGGAAATGGCAGAAGCAGTGCTCTTCAACCTCGCCACCAGCATACTGGAACTCGCCAGTTTCATCACCTTTTCCAAGATCCAGATTGTACTGCTGTGCCAAGGATGATCTCGACTGTCTCAAGAACTCCGTCCAGACCATCCGAGCTTTGCTTTTGGATGCCGAGAAGAAACAATGGGACAACCAGCAGGTCAAACAATGGCTCAAGAGCCTCAAGAACGTGTTTTGCGATGCACAGGACTTGCTCGGTGATGTCGCCACCGAAGATCTGAGGTGGAAGGTCACTCCCGGCAGCAAGTGGTTGAAAGCGGTAGGCCTTTTCTTCTCCAAATCAAATCAGCTTGCACAGTCCTACAAAGTGGCTGATGAGATTCAGAAACTTAGGAAGAGGCTGGATCAGGTTAAAAGATAGGAAATTCCATTTAGAGCAGCATCCGAGAGAGGCAACTGTTGCTATTGTGAGGAAAGAAAACTCAAATCTTTGCACCCGAAGATATAATCGGTAGATCCATGGATAAAAAAGATCAAACGATCTTTGTTTGATTCCTCCTCCAAGAGAGTGTTTCATTTGTTTCCATCCTTGGTATGGGAGGACTTGGAAAAACCACGCTTGCTCGGCTGGTGTACAACGATGACGAAGTGAAAAACTACTTCAACCTTCAGATGTGGGTGTGCGTATCTGACGTCTTTGATGAGGACTTGATCATCAAAGAGATGCTGAAATCTGCCCTAGATGAGTGTCAAGGGGAGCCTGACATGACGAGAAATCTACAAGACATTGAGAATAAGTCTATTGACCAATTGCAGTGGCTTCTTCGCAAGGTACTAGACGGGAAGAAATACTTGCTTGTTTTGGATGACTTGTGGAATGAAGATCACGGGAGATGGTCGGAGCTTCAAAGTTTGCTAAGGGGTGGTTCATGCGGGGTAGCAAAGAACTTATTTAGGAAGCAAGATACTCATAACCACAACTGCAATCGGTCTGTTGTGCTCGCTAGCCGATGCGAAAATTCAGTTATCCATGTGCTACATATCTTATCTGAAGGTGAGTCATGTGGGACTTACTTAAGAAAATGGCTTTTGGAGATGGGGAAGAATCATTAAACCAGAAACTGGAGGAGATAGGTCGAGATATAGTTAAAAAATGTGGTGGTGTTCCCTTGCCATCAAAACTATAGGCAACCTTTTGTACGGCAAAAAGGAAAGATCAATGGAACTCTATTTCAAAGAGAATGAACTTTCAAAAATAGATAAGTTGAACCCTGGAATAATGGAAGTCCTCAAACTCAGCTACGATCATCTTCAGCTAGAGCTAAAACATTGTTTTGCATATTGTGCATTGTTTCCAAAAGATTATGTCTTTGATAAACAAACAATGATACAATTGTGGATGGCACAAGGTTTTATTGAATCATCGGATGAGAATGAATGGCCAGAGGAGATTGGGGATAGTTATGTATCAGACCTACTGTTTAGGTCATTTCTTGAAGTTGAGGAGGTTGATCATTACACGGGTGAGCTGAAAATGTTCAAGATGCACGATCTCATGCATGATCTTGCCTTGAAAGTTGCGGGAAATGAGTGCAAGATGGTCAATCACGGCAAAAGCGGCATCGGTGAAGATACTCGACATGCATCATTTGCTTTACAATCATTCTCACTGCAGGAAGCGACTTCTCTAATTGAAGTGGCCAATTTACGGACATTTCTCTTGTTCAAAGGAAAGCCATCTGTAAGAACTTTTCCCAAAATGAATATTCTCTGAATTTTCTCCAAGTTTAGGCATTGCCGAACATTGGTTTTGGACCATGCAGATTTTTGCATCCCTTATTTGTTGGGAAGTCAATTGAAGCAATTAAGACTTCTTGATGTTTCTGAGAATCAATCCATCAAGAATTTGCCTGATTCAATCACAGATTTGGTGAACTTGCAGAGCCTCATACTCTTTAAATGTGAGAACCTTAGAACATGTCCGAGAGATTTGAGGAAATTGGTCAACCTTAGGTATTTCTTAATTAATGAGTGTGTCTCACTGAGCCACGTGCCGCCCTTGAGTGAACTCCCTTCCTTAAGGACGTTGATTCTCAAGCACTTGTATGGGTTGGAATCCCTTCAACAGATAAGTGACCTGAAGCCATCTGATACCACACGCCTTCCCATCTTTGAGGCTTCCCATCTCTTGAGATGCAAGAAATGGGAGCATGTCATAAGCATTAGTTAGACAATTCACAGTCATCCTTCCCAAAACTTTGGTCCGTGGAAATTGAAGACTGTCCCCTCTTGAATTTCGTGCCACCATTCCCCAAGGCGGAACACTTGAGCATAGGAAGCACGCAAATGTTGGAACAACAATTGATGGCTAATCCAAATTGCCTATCAAAAGGAAAAGTGGAATCCACATTTGTCCCTTTCTCTAAACTAAAGCGTCTAGTTTTAATTGGTAAACTTATGAAGCCCTCGAGACTCAAGACTCTATTTCAATTGGCTAGTAATCTCGAGTCCATGAGGCTTCCACTTATGTGACCTAAGGATATCTCCCGTTGCATGCAGCACCTTTCCTTGCTCCAGGAACTTAACATGGATAGATTAGCACTCGATTTATCGTACCTAGGAGATGAGCATGGCATCCCATGGCAATTCCTTACAAATCTTCGTGTTCTTAAAATCACAAATTGCTTTGATTGGCTGGCACCACGCGAGGGGATTCAACATGCATCACTCTCTGCATTCAACTATCGAGATTTCTCTCTTGATTTTATAAATTGAAGAGGTTGTCGAAATGGATTGGAAATTTCTCTTTGCTCGAAAAGCTTATATTATTTTACTGTCCAAGATTAACGCATTTACCATCTGAGATGCGCAAACTCACATGTTTGAAGGAATTGAGAATCATTTCTTGTCTTGCTCTGGAAAGAGCTGCCTACTAGATATGCCCATTCCGGTCATTGTGGAGGATGGATCGCTACTATTAGCGTGGAAGAGGTACGAGAAAAGACTTATATAACCTATCAATAGTGTTTCTTTTTCAACTATTTTCTTTGTTTTTTGGTCGGATTCTTTTTTACTATTTTACCTTTCTTTATTATTTAACTCTTTCACTATACATATATTGGCAGTGCAAATATTTTATCGCAAAAAAGAAGGGGAGCGTCCTCCACTCCACTCCAGTTCGCCACCACCTTTGCCTCGTTATGTCGCGCAGCGTGTAGAACAAACGCCGCCTTTCCCTCCTCGTCTTTCCTCGTACAACCTCCTTCATCTCCTTCCATTCATCACCGCCGCCGGAAGAACCCCCACTGTCTGACGCTCGTCGCATCCTCTCGATCGCTTACTTCCTCTTTGGCCGGGTCCACCGAGGTCGATGAACGAGACGCTTATATTCTCGGATCCGCCGTTCGATTCGGAGCCGCCTTCGGATGTCCCGTGTGGTTGGATGAAGAAATTCTGGGGATTTCGGTGATCCGGGCGTGGATGAGGCCTTTGACGCCAGCTTTCGAGTCGTCGCTCACTTTGTCGCGGCTCTCTGCTCGCCGGAGTCGGAGGCCAAATCGATGGTGGGCATTGATCTTGTTTCTCTCTCTTTCTCTCTCTTTCTCTCTACTGCAATTCAATTTTCACTGTGAATGCGTATTTGTTGGAGATGAGTTTGGATTATCAATTGAATGTGATGGAGATTTGAGTGTTGTGGATATTACAATGTCATTGCATGATATGAGCATCTTCTTTACAGATGATTGATTGAGAGAAGAGAAGAGAACAATGACATCCATTGCGAGGAGAAAGTCATACCTTATGAGCTACCACTTGCTGAGAAAATGACAATGCTGTTTCATAATGGCTGATTCTTTGGGGGATCGGGCGGCTAGTACACAAGTTTTGCAATTTTTGAAAACCAAATCTGTTAGAACGGAGGTGAACAAGATAGATGCATGATTGGATGTTGTCTTAGCCCTTGGATCAATCCTTGCATCATCTTAATGCGATGCTGACTTGATTAGATCAATTGGGTCTCAGATGTGTCGCGTCTTAATGCAAACCTACTGTTTCATAGAAAATCTAGGAAGTTTACATAAATTTTTGCCTTGCGGTTGACTCTGGTTATCGTCAT
Organism: Corymbia maculata; assembly: GCA_014182735.1. Lineage (NCBI taxonomy): Eukaryota > Viridiplantae > Streptophyta > Magnoliopsida > Myrtales > Myrtaceae > Corymbia > Corymbia maculata. The sequence goes on from CM024689.1 coordinate 27,124,152, forward strand.
TGAGCAATTGAAGGCTGGCAAAAATTCCACTTTTTATCCTAGCCACCAATAAACAAAGTCGAAATCAAAGCTGAACCAAATAGAAATGTTCCTGAAAGGCAAATTTTTTCCCATGGTAGATTAATGTTTTAACTGTCATACAAGTATCCAAGACAGTTTCATCTAAAGATAGCATCTTTCTTTTGATTTTAGAGGGTATGTGTTAATCTTCCTCTCCCTCTATGTTGGGCTCTCTTTTTGGTTCTGCTTTTGTTTAGGAAAATGATCTTTGTTTTTAGAGTTGTGCAGGTGCTCATAGTCATATCACTTGATGCGATATAAGCATCAGTGAGCAAGCAGTGAAGGAAGCCAATCCAAATCTGTGGTAGTTTTATGTAGAACATATGGAGAGAGAGACTTTTATCTTTGAATACAGACATCAATAAGACCACATTAATAAATTTACATGGTCTACAGCTTGAAATCAGGAGTCCAGAAGCTCCCTCTAGGCCTTTGGAAATGTAATGGGCAGTGTAGTTTGGCAGTGTGGTCTCCTTGTAGATTGGTGGGTTGTCTGCTGATGTTAATTCCCTGATGGGTCCATACAGCCTTGAAGATGGCCAAGGAGTGTTGCCGAAGAAGCACGCCACTGACACTCTCAGGCCTCTCTTGTTTGCCATGACTCAGTGCTCAATGCTCTTAAACAGGTTGTTTGTTATGAGCTGTGAATGCATCAATTAGTAAACCGTCTCTCGATCTGCCAGTTCAGGTCAGAAATGAACATAATTTCTATTCACCTTTATGACTGCAATCTTAACATTGATGAATACAAAAAACTGTAGAATATCTAGTACCAACATTGACTGCTCATGTGAAAGACATTGTTTTCAACATATATCTATCTCATTTAGACAATTTTGAACTTGTCAATGTGAGGCTAGCATGATTTAACAAAGTTAAAATCTAGTTAGGATGAGTCAGATAGCTCTGTTAGGATACTTGATGCACAAGTTATTTGGGAATGGTAGACTTGGATTTGTCTTACCAAAGAAAAGTACAAACTGTAAAGACATAATGTCATTGCTAAAGGGAAGATACCATGGTGATTTACTTCCTGAGTTCTCAAGAGCTCTTCAACTGACTTAGCATATGAGAAAGTACAGTAATAAGGGCGAGAAGAGGATCACAATGTGTTGACCAACCAAAACACGGTTTCAGAAAACTTTAGAGATGAACGATGATATCTGGCCAAAGCTACTTACCTGCAAAAGATCTCCCATGTTGATCACTAGTGCTCCAGGTATTGGAGGAATGTCAGATCCACTAGTTCTCATGGAATAGTTGAAGTCCTCCAATTTGATCTTGCAGGAGAATTGTGAGGACGTCATTGTCTGATTGCTTAGTCACACCCAAGGTCAACTCGGGCTGTGGGCACGGCGGATAGTAGGGGCACATGATCGAGTGTCCCTTTCGACACTTCATCTCCTTCAAGTGATCTGGGTGGAATCTTAGGGCTTCTGATAAGAGCTCAAACAGGCGAAAGCCCAGTCTCATCACATGCTTTGAGCACTTCATCAGCATTTCTCTGCAAGAGATTATTGCGATGCGTCAGAAAACTGAACCATAGCTGCCGTAAAAGTATGGTTGGCAATACTGTAAAGGGTATTGATATTGTGTATCAACTCGGGTGCAAAAGTTTGCTACTACTACCGCTAGAACACGAATAAAGTCAACCATCAAGGAACATCCTTTTTTCCACCCAAAAAGAACAGAACGACCACCTCCAAGGTTCATATCAGTGAAATTGATTGATCATTGAGGATCATCTTACCGATTCGTCTCATTGATTTGAGACTAGATACAAGATCAATGCTATGATGGGTAGTGGAATTTAGGTGAGAAAATTTATACATATTCAGCGGTAGCAATTGTCTTTGCCGACTGAATGAAGAATTGGGCACTTTCATTTCTTGAGCGTTCAACACTGACACCGGCTGATTCAATCAAAAAGTGCACAAATAACTCAAGTTTCATACGTTTGCTAGTTTAGCCCTTGATTTATTGAAGAAAATGGAAAAGGCTATCAAGTATCATGCGATGAAAACCATTAACTTTGCACCTATGTGGACTACTGCAATTCTTTCACAAACCATCTTCGTTGAGTCACTTTGTGAACTTGTTCATAATTTTTTTCTTTTTCGAAAGGTGAAAAACGCAAGGAAGCCCATTGGCTCACCTGCAAGCTTCGGGCATCTCCTCGTGCTGGGGGAGGCTCCAGTCTCACGAAGCAAAATTTACTGTCTCTCCAACCAGCAGCGACTGAATTATGTAAGTCACATGTTGCTGTTGTAGACGACCCTCTTCGTAAGATCTCTAATACAAAATTCTTGCTTGGCCTCCGTCTCCAGCTTGAAGAACCTGCGCGACCTGTTGATCACCTCCTCCGAGAGGCTCTCAGCGACCTCATGGTAATCGCCTGGAAGAAACCCCATTTTTCCAATGCTTGCGCTATATTTCGCAACATCTCTCGTGACAGGCGGGGCCTGCCTTCGCACATCGTAGGTCGATCGGCGGGCTCCCCACAATTCTCGTGACAAGCCACTTTGTCAGGCGGCCGGACGTACATGCGTGGGACTTTGGATGATCCCAGCGCCCACAAGGCCTTCGACTCCAGCTTGAGCCTCGTCGAATGCTCTCAATTCGCTCGCTCGCTCTTGTTTGTCATATGTGACAGTGACCATAAGGGATTAGCATGTTTGAGCGAGTTAGGTCTCAATGAAGTTCGCTTTACATGGTTATTTGGGGGGAAAGTACAGCGCGAGTGCCAAAACTTGGCACAAATGGACACTTAAGTGTCAAAAGTTACAAAAGGTACACTTAAGTGCCACTTTAAAAAAAAAAAAAAAAAATCACTTGAGTGCCAAATCGTCGGAGCTCAACCGGAAATCCTACGTGGCATTTTTTTATTAATATTTTTGTCAACGTGGCTCGCCGGAGATCCACCTCAGCGAACCCTCACCCAAAACGACGCCGTTTCCAAGCAAAGGCCCTAAAATGGCCAAAATGGTGTCGTCTCCCCATTTTCATCTCATATTGCCTACTAAATCCCTAAATCAGCCAAATTCCCCAAGAAGAGCTCAAACCCTAATTTCGATTTGCCCCAAAAATCCCTCAAGCACTCAAATTATTTCAATTAACCCCAGATCCCATTGAAGCGAAGAAGAAGGCAAGCGCGAATTCGTCTATTGTTGTGGGTTACCAAGCGCTGAATATTGGAAATGGAGAGCAGAATTTTAAGTAGCAGCTCGAATTCGTCTCATCAAAGCGACAGAGAAGGCGAGCGCGAACGTTTCTGTTATTGTGGGTTGCCGAGTCCAAGAAGAACATCGTGGACTCAAATGAATCCCGGGAGAAGATTCTATGGATGCGCTAGATATAGAGAAGGGTCAAAGTGCAAATACTTCAAATGGGTCGACGCGAAATTCTTTGACCAAGCAACAGAAGTGATATTAGACCTACTTGATGGGCGGCGTCAACCTCCATCTACGTTCGTGGACGACTTGGACGACGTTGACTCAAAGCAAGTTGAAGCATCTTCGGCTAATTATTTGAAGAATGAAGTTTCAAAGCAAACTGAAGTATCTTCAGTTAATTATTTGTTGAAGAATGAAGTTTTAAGAATGAAAATTGAACGGAAGTGTTATCAAATGTTTATTATAGTGTTGTTTTGTTATATAGCCTACTTAATGATCAAATGTAAAGCACTTGAAGATAAGAAGAAGTTTCTTCAGCTGCCATAGTTGAAAATGAGTTGATAAATGTACTGTTTTGTTTTATTTGTGTTTGTGCTATCCACACCATCGATCGGCTTTGAGGGAGGTCAAGAAAAGGGAATGATGAGATGATACACATGTAGTTGGTTTAGGTTTGCTGCTTGCTGCCATAAGGAGGTCTTGTTCTTATTCGCAATATTAACCTTAACCCAGCTGAACTAGGGTTGGTTTAGGTTTGCTACTTGCTGTATCATAGGACAGGCACGAGCTATTACTTAAGTGCCATAAGTTGTATTTAGTGATCACTTTAGTGCTAGTCAAATTAAAGAAAAGATCACTTAAGTGTCAGGTTATTGTTGAAAGTGATCATTTAAATGCCAGTTGGTGCTTAAAAATGAACACTTAAGTGTCAACTTCTCCAAGAAATGAGTACTTAAGTGTAGGTTATCAGCTTTAGCACAAACTAATGCAAGATGTGCAGAATGCACACTTGTATCAAGTGCTGCACAAATCCCCCAAACCACCACTACAGACCCACCACCAACAAGCATAAACCTTCAACACAACCAGCTCTAGTACGACTAGAGTATGAACCACCACCACCATCATAGCATGATTGCACCAAGCACCACCTGGTGCAAGATGTGCAAACTGCACACTTGGACCAAGTGTTGCAGGGGCCTCTTACATCACCACACACCCACCACCAATAATCACCAACCATTAGTAGAGCAAGTAAAGCAGAATGTAAATCGAAAATATCAAAAACACAACAACAAAAATTTGATAAGTAGCAATATCATTCCATTGATATCTGATTTCAAGTCTCACCAACATAGTGACAAACCAAAAAAAATTTTAAAAAAATCATCCACAACAAGTTATAACAAAAGTAGCCTTTCTTATCAATCAATATCAATATGTACAGGCCCCCTTGTTCGTGCTCCTTTCGATGGACCTTGATTCATTATCCTTGCACTCTTTCTAACTGGACGTACAACTTCCTCTTCAACTGTCTCTTCATGCACTGATTCAGATGGAGTTGCAATTGTCTCAGGATGAACTGATTCAGATGGAGCTGGTGCTAAGTTGTTGGTCTTTCTTGTTAGCGCAATCGATGTCGTCTTCTTTTTTGGCGCAGCCGATGTCGTCTTCTTTGTTGGCGCAACCGATGTTGTCTTCTTTTTTGGCGCAGTCGATGTCATTTTCTTTTTTAACACGGTTGTTGATTCTTGAGTAGGGCCTTGAGAAATAAGAACCTCCGAACTTCTCCCGGGCTAAAAAAACACAAGTAAATTATAAGCAAAAGTTCGCACAATTTATTAAATGCAGGCAATAAAACTTACATTAAGAATGACAGTTCAAGATACATCTCGTATAAAGACCATAACCATATTGTCTTAGTCTCTTCCCAATAGTCCCTCTTGTTCGAATTGGAGCATCACGTTTAGCATCTTGTGATTTATTATCCCTTTTTTTGGCCTGTGATTTCTTGGGCCCTTCTTTTTGCCCTTTAGTTGGCCATTCATGTGGCTCTTCTAATGGCCGTTCAGCTTCGATTACATTTGGCTCTTCGGTGCAACAGGGCTTCTTCAACCAATTGTTCAACTAGGCGTCTTACGGGTGGCCTTCTTGTAGCTAGCCCTTCAGCTGGCCTTTTGATAGCTAACCCTTCAACTGCTCTTCTTCTAGTTATCCTTCTCGTACCTAGTCTTTCGAGTTCACCGACACCTTCACTTAGCCCGTGTGGTAGCCCTTCTATTGGCCTTTCTGTTGTTGGCCCTTCTGTTGGCAATCGAGCTGGAGTTTGGCCTCTTCGAACCTAATAAAGACATTATGAATATAACATCAGTCCATATAATAACGTAAAGGAAAACTAAAGAAGTCATTGAACTTATTGGGTATTTTTTCCTCAGCTGAGGAATGGTCGATTGAACTGGCCCTTGTGCAGTTTCAACCAATCCTTCGGGTACAACCAGAACCATTTCAGCAAATCCTTCAGGTGTCCTATTCGTCACCTGACAAACACATTAAAAAAACTTGCTAATTATGCTATGTACATATATGTAATAAACCAGAAATAACATAAACAAAAATATCATAACTTACGGGGTTTCTTGTCGTTGACTGATGAACAGTGGACTCACTTTGCCCTTCTGTTTGGCCTTCAGTTGTCGTTCTACCTGTCTCTTCATTAAGCCCTTCCACTGGCCTCTCACCTGACTATTCTTGCTGCTTTATTAATTGACAACCTTTAGTATTGTGCCCTGCTACATGGCAATAAGAGCATGTCATCTTCCCACCTGTCCTACTCATTCTTTGCTGACCCGAGGCCTCCCCCTTCGACATTCTTCGTCTTCGTTTTAGCCTTCCCATTTGCTTCTTCAGCGGCAAAGGTTAAGGTGATTCACGATTTGTTGGCTCCCAAAACTTGCTACTTTTGATTGGCTGCATCATGAATTGGTATGAAGCAAGATATGTCGTTTTCTTGTACCAATTATCAATATAATCGTCCACGTTATGGCCTTTCAATTGGATAGCACATATGGCATGTACACAAGGAATTCCACTTAGTTGCCATGCTTGACATGAACAATTTCTCCTACCTAGATGGACAACATACTTATCAGAACCCTTCATTATCTCATATCCTTCATCCTCATTCCAGATGGGATGACAATATCTACTTGCAGCCAAGTTCTTATCCAATTTCTTGGCAATCCTAGGACCATATTGCCTAGTTCACTTCGCAGCCTCATCTCTTTGTTTGTAGAGCCGAGTCATGACCAATACTCGTATATCTTCAAGCATTGAGATGATTGGTTTGCATATCGCATCAATTATTCTCCCATTGAATGCTTCACATATGTTGTTGTTGACGTGATCGCACTTGAATTGCTCGCTGAAGAAGGCCTTGCACCAATGATTCGGTTCTGTCTTGAATAGTGCATCAGAGTCTTCCTTGGTCAATTGAACCAATTCTTCTTTAGCCATCCTAAAGTCAGTCATGTTTGTGCTCTTTGCCAGCTGCCAAAATTGCAATTGCAGCTTATCCCTTTTATAGGTCTTTGCCCAATTTGCATATATGTGCCGTGCACACATTCGATGTTTGGCATAGAGCATCAACTCGGCCAATGCTGGGACAAGTCCCTACAATAATTTGAAACAAGAAATGTAAGAAAATAGCATGTTGTTGATATCAAAAAACAAACAAATTACTATGACATGACATTACCTTTTGTTGGTCGCTCATAAATGTCCATTCTTCCCCATTTGTTATATTCAAGTCAGCCATGAGATTTTTTTGGAACCAAGACCAATTGTCCTTATTCTTTATCTTCACAACAGCCCAAGCCAATGGAAACATTTGGTTGTTAGCATCTCTTCCAATTGCAGCCAGTAATTCTCCTTTACACAAGCCCTTTAAGAAACAACCATCCAATCCTATAATCCGTCTACACCCGGCTAAAAATCCCTATTTGCACGCATCAAAGCATATATAGAACTTATCGAACTTAGTTTCACTATCAGGAAGTGGCCTCTCCACGACCTCAACAAACACTCTACTTGAAAGGTTTTGCACCCTACACTCCCAAGCATAATCCCACACTTGCCCATATTCCTCACCATACTGACCAATGAGTACCCTCATCACCTTTTGTTTTGTTCTTTTGCACTGATTCTTGGAAACATTGATGCCCACACGCTCCTTCACCAACTGCTTGAACTGCACATTGTTCATCTTGGGCATCAACTTCATCAGATCAAAGAACTGCTTCGACAGCCATGCACTTGTTACCTTTTTGTTTTGAAAATTAATGGAACAAGTATGTTCCTCTTGGAAAGACCTAACTGAAGGATCCACTCCTCTTAACAAACGCGCCATAGATCTTCCATGGACAATTTTGCTGTGAACACCTAGCTCTTACAAAGGCTTTAGTGTTTCTAATGAAGTTAATATTCCTTTGTTCAGCAATGGAGTGCTTTAGTATAGCTTCCCTAAATTGTTTGGCATCTTGGAATTTCATACCTACTGACAAAGAAGGGGAAACAACAGATGGATCATAAGAAGGAAACTTACTTTTCCTTCTAGCATAGATTGTTCATCTTCTTCAAGCTCGCCCTCGGAAGTAGCATTGTCGATGTTTTCTTCATAATCAGTCTCTTGACCAGTAACACCAGCATCTACAGGGCCTTCAGCCCTGTTTGGAGCTTCATCAGCTACTTGCAAAGCTACAAATTTATTGGCCAAAAAGTCCCTTTGCTTTCTCCTTGACTGTACAAGCTCCTCGTCGTCCTCATCACTTAAAAAATTTTCAACGGCCAACCTTTCATCATCATCATCATCATCACTGGATTGAGCTACTTCCCAATTTAATCCAGTGATTGTGATATCACCACTTTTCTGTCTATTTTGCTATCCTTCATCCCTACCATCTCCCTCTTCTCTTACTTGGGTGCTCTCTCCATCATCTTCGTCCTCAGACTCACTATTGTACTCAACGTATACTTTTGCTTCTTCGCCATGAAGATAATGGTATAAAACATCTCTAAATCCATTATCATCTTCTAAGCTTCTCAAACCATCTCTCAAACCCTTCCCTGGAACACAATACAGCAACTTCTGTATTTTGCAAGGTAAATATGTCACTATATCCCTAACAAACCCAATATAAGATGTCTTTTGTACTTCGACAAAAATAGTGCCCTCGTTTCCCCCCTCATACTCCCACTCGTCCTCCCCAATGACAAAATCCCCTCCGTAGCAAATAATAATGGCAACACAATCTTTATTACAAACCATTTTTGTAAGCAAGGAAAAAAGAAAACAATTAACTTTTTGGGACCACATTGACAAGAAACAATTGACAATTACAATTGCACATGGAGGTCCCCACACTGTCATACACTTTATTAAAGAAAGAGAAGAGCATCTGACTATTATAATAACTTTCATTATAAAACCAACAAATAGAGGTCCCCACAACAAGGACAACTCCCCCGCGATACCCATTTCAATATGTCGATTTCAAAATGACTAGAAGTCCCCACAACAACCACTCCAAGCCCTAGAAATTGCTATCGCACATTACAGAATATCCTATCGGAGCCTTAAAAATACCCACGCACATCAATATATCCAACAGAGCCCTAAAAAGACCATCGCATATCACAAAACCATATTCAAGCCCTAAATCACACATCACAGTAGCATACCGGCCCTAATTTTTTCTCAGCCGAGCCCTAAATTGCCAATGTGAACCATTCAATTACTCTAGCATTATATTTGAGCCCTAAATCGTCTATCACAATATTATATGAGCCCTATCTTTCCTAGTCAAACCCCACATTTCACAGTCGAGCCCCAATTTTTCCATTCGAGCCCTAAGACAATTTCGAACCCTAATTTCATCCATAGAGAGAGAGAGAAGCACAAACCTCAACCAGCGAACAACAGTGAGTGAACGACGACGACGAGTGATGGCGGCGAGCGACGATGGCGAGCGATGAAGTGCCCTCTCCTCTGTGAAGATAAACGGTGACAAAGACAGGACTGAGCCAGCAACAAAGACAGGAGGGAGCCCAATGTGTTTAGCCAAAGTAAGCTAAATGACGTCGTTCTTTCTTGTGAAGAAACGACGTTGTTTAGCTTGTACGAGTCCACTTGTATTTTTATAGTCCACGTCAAATAATTTTCATATGCCACATGTGTTTTTTTTTTTCCATAATTGCCACCTAAGTAAATTTTGTCGTCGGAAAATGCCACGTATGCATTTTGGCCGGATTTTCTCGTTGTTGGCACTTAAGTGATCTATTTTGCTCCGATTTTGGCATTTAAGTATACCGTTTGTAACTTTTGGCACTTAAGTGTCCCTCCGTGCTAACTTTTGGCACTCTTAGGGTCCATGTGTCGTTATTTGGCGGTGATATTGGATATTTGCCATTATTGATTTAGAGAAGAAGCTAAACACAAGAGACATTATGTTCATCGACCAACTCAAGAAGATAATACAAAGTGGTTTCTTTTAAGTGAAAGTTGGCCCAAGAAGATATCAAACAAACAATAGGAGTTGGGAACATAAGAATTCCTCTTCTCTCAAGTATAATAGTATTTCTCGCGAAGTCCTTGAAAGCACATATAAAAGGAGGGAATGTTGACCCAACTACTCTATAAACTTTGGCCCAATTACAATAAAATTTTTGAACTTTTAATTTATTCAATATACTTTCTGAATTTTGACTCAATATGTAATATGATCCTTAAACTTTTAATTTGTTACATTTGATTTTTAGACTTTTGATACATGTTCAACTTAGTCTTTGAATTATATGAGCAACCTATATTAGATATTAGGACATCAAGGCAAATACAAAATCTTCATAACATCCAGCTGCAAAATTAAATTAAAATAATCGCAATGTTGGGATGCATCTATATTAAGTAGTTTACCAAAAAAAAAAAAACTCTCAAATCATTAGAATATGTACACTAATATAGTTGGAGCTGCTTAGAGAAGCATTACTTAGAAATTTTCATTTTATTTTCATATGTGTCGATAATACATAGTTTTGCTAAAGTTCTATTCTTTTTCGAAATTTCAACTAAATTATAAACAAAACTGCACATAAACCCGTGCAAAGCACTAGAGTTACAACTAGTTCTATAGCATGCATGGCCCCCCCAATATTAATGGTGGAATATGTTATTTTTGTTGCCGGTAAATTCAGTATTCAAATCATATTCCATTAGGGGTGGCAAAAATGCCCAACCCAGCCCAACCCGACCCGACCCGAACCGACCCAAAAATTATGAATATTTTGGGGTTTGGGCTTAGTTTTGTTTGGGTAGGGTATTTTCGTTTGGGTATTGTTTGGGTTGGGTCGGGTCAAATAATTACCCTACCCATTACCCATTACCCAAATCAAAACATTTTTACTTTTTTCCCCTTTCATTCGCAGATCTCCACTTCTCTCTCCTCTCTCAACGCCGATCTCCCCCTTCTCTCCGAGATTTCAGCGAGGGGCGAGTGCAAATGGATTTGGATGCGTAGATTTCGAAGGTCGAAGAAGACGGATCATCTCTTAGAGAAGAACGAGCTCCACCTACTCTGCGATTACGTAAGCCCTCTCTCTCCCTCTCTCCCTCTCTCGTGGTTGAGTGTGTTGTTTGAAGCTTGGGGTTTTTACACCCGATGCCATTGGCGTTTCCAAAGACGACATCCCGTAGGAGAGGACGGGATTGATGGAGTCCCTGCCTCGCTTCCTCGACACCGACGATAGGTTGTAAGACAGGCCACTGTCCGACGGTTTCATCACGGCCTTGGGATGGAAGGAATCGGCGAGGAGAGACCCGTGCTTTGTTGCGGGAGGGGCAAAGAGTCGGGGGCGGTGGTGGTTCCCGACAGCGGCAGCGCACAGCCCAAATGGGCGGCGTTGTACGCGTCCGGGATGCCGTCGATCGGGTTCATGAGCTCTTTGTTTCCGAGTAAGTGACGGAGGGCGAAGAGATTGAGATGGCTAGAGCTAGCTTCAACAGCCATTGGAATCAACCGGTGGGAGGGGGGTTGATGGCTCTGGTTGTGCTTCTTTCCTTGTGAAACGAAAGCGTGGTTGCGAGCAGAGAGAGAGGGCGATGTGGGTTTAAAAGGGAAGGGGACTGGACGAGGAGGAAATGGACAAACCAGGCATGCATATGCTATAGGGAGAGGAGAGAGAGAGAGAGGGACAAGAGAAAACACGAAAACAACGCACTTGATTCTCTTCATTTGCCGACGCAAAGTGGAATAAATACAAGTGAGGAGAGAAATAGAGAGAAACAGAGGTTTGTGTTTCATGGTGTTGGAGATCCGGTCGTATCCATAATTCCAGCGATATTATGTATGATCATTTAAAGAATTTTTTTGTTTATTTTTAAAGAAAAAACCCGAAACCCGACACCCGAACCGACCCATTTTTTTGCTCCATGTTTTATGTATTTCGGATCAGGTCGGGTCGGGTTGGAATGCATTACCCTTATTGTTCGGGTCGGGTCGGGTAATATCAAAACCCGACCCGACCCGACCCGTTGACACCCCTATATTCCATTGCCCAAGTTACGTCCGCCATCTTATGTGAGAATCGAACCTTAACTGATACACGTCAAGTGTGCGATTTATGCATGGCCATGAAGATTAGTAGTCTACTAAAGATATTCAACTCCTTGTGTTACGATCTTCTTAAAGGAAAAGAAAATTAAGGGTATATTTATTTTATGGAAAATAAATAATTTGGAAAATATGTTTTCAAAATGATCGCTTGTGTCTTCTATAAAGATTAATGAATAAAAAAAATTTAATCATTCACAAAAATATTTAATCATAAATTATTATCAATTACAAAACTATTTTTTAATTAATTATTTTAAGCGATACAAATAGTTAATTTTAGATAAATATTTCTTAAAATAATTATTTTAAGCGATACAAATAGTTAATTTTAGATAAATGTTTCTTAAAAATTATTTATTTTTCACGAACAACTAGAGTCGAGAATAAAATCACAAAATGAGATCAACAGCTTGGCATTCTCTTGGCCTCCGCCTCTGGGTAATTACTATTGTGTTTAACCTCAAAAAACGTCGTCGCTCTGGCATCAGCTCCTGTCTCAGTCACCAGTTCTCTTTCACTTTCAGAGGACGCTCGGACGAGAAGCTCTTCGACCTTGCTTCGCTTCCGCCATGGTGGCGGTGATCATCTTCTCTCTCTCTACTGATGACTGCTCGAGCCGCGAAGCTTCTTCACTGAATCTCTCGCAATTTCCTCTGTTTTTTTTTTTTTTGTTTTTTTTTTATTTTTTATGTCAGGATTATATTTAGACGGTGATTCCTTCGCAGCTCATCTTGGAGAGGGGCTCCAAGCTCGTGGTACTCCCACAATGTTCACGACTTCCCTTTTCTTTTGTTCGGTTTTTCGTGTGTTTGATTTTGGCATTGTGGCGGTTGATGGTTTGTGTTGAGCTGAGCGTTTTCTGAATTCTCTGGGTTTCCTTCGACTTCGTTGTTGTTGTTTTGGACTTTTTAGATGCTCAATTCTCAAGTTACGACGGCGCAACACACGTAGCGGGAGAAGGCTTATGATATTGTGCGTTGACTTCTGCTGTTTTGTCTTTAGTTATGACAATGGAGCGAGAGAGATTTTCAATTTTCTCAGTATGAACAAGTGGGTTCGTGTATCTCAGATAGCATCGTTGTTGAAGATTCCGTTACTGGATGAGGAGGTCACGAACAGTAGCTCTTTCCAACGCAAGGTTTGCAAGCTTTTGAAAAAGTCGTTGCCCTTAGTTCTTCATCGCCCAAGTTGAGCTGCTTTCTTGCTTTCGCCTAATCTTTAATACGATATGGCAGACTTAGAGGAGGCCTTTTGTGTGAACTTTCCTGTTTTCATTTTCCGATTATCGTTTTATTCTGTCATTTAAGTTGGCTACTTGAACGTTCGGTATTTTAAGGCAACTCTCTCCACTGGTTTCATTTTTCTTCATACGGTATTCAAGATAATAGTGTTTTCATTTTTATGAGCATATTGTTCTCTGAGGAAGCTTCGTTTCTTTGATGGTTAGTAAAGGACTCGAAAGATTGCCTTTTTCTTGGTAACTTAGAAATTTCTCTTCTTGTTCTATGTAAATTAGACCTGTTAAATGGGTGGGTTGGGTCGAGTTTGGGTCGGGTCATAAATGGTCCAACCCAAATTTACCCATTAACCCGTTTATGACCAATTTAAGCATAGTATAAAATTTTTAACCCATACCCAACCCATATCCAACCCGACTCATATTGTTAAAACATTTCTCTATCTAACTAAACTTAGGAAAACTTATTCTTATAATATTTTTTTAAATATTTTAAACTTATTCAAGTTCATTAACAACTCATGTATTTTAGTCTTTTTAATTTTTAAACCCATTATAGATACACCTATCAAAATGGGTGTATAACACATTTATGACCCATTTAAATATTAAATATGTTATAAATAGGTCAGGCTTTCTTTAAATGGGTCATAAATGAATTATACACCCATTTTGATAGGTGTAATGTAAATCAATACTGCATTGTTATCCAAGAGGAGACCGCAGTCATTGCACTCTTGGATTTAGTATATTATCGAATTCAAGTACTGTAAGCTCAGGACCTGCCCCCCAAAACATAATTAATAAATAAACCCACCCAGCACCACCCAAAAAGGAATAGAAGTCTACCCAAAGTCCTTTGCTGCCCTTTATGTGTATTGTTTTGCAGTCTTCAGTTTCTAATGCATCGTGATAATTGTTAGTGGAGTTCGCCCATGATTGTGTCAGGCACCCCATTTACTTTTGAATTTGATTTTCAAGGTGAAAGAAAAACCCACTTACCTGCTATAGAGGTGGGACGGATGTGTTGATGGTTATAATCCACAGAACGTAAGGAAAAAGCCAGTCTTGCTTGGACGGATGTGTATGAGAAGCAAAGTTCGACTGTGTAAGAAGTCTATATATAACTTTTATTCTCACTTAGTAGGATAATGATTCTTCAGAGTTTGTTGTCTTCACTTTGGCTCATACCTTTTATCTTTCTCCTTTTGCTCATGTGTCTGCTTCCGCTGCTTGATACTTCATAGATTTGGAATTTAAAACCACTGTCAGATCATGGACGTGTCATCTATGTAAATAAAATTGGCAAGATAGAACCTTCCATCCCTTTTTTTAAGATTCGATGAAGTAGTTTAGGCTTCAGTGGATTATATGGTCATAACAATATAAGACTCTTAGCTGTTGTCCGCACTGGAGCATGTTTCCAATCTACTAGATGCCTAGGATAGCGAAGCTCTACTGCCAAAAAATGATCATCTCTATGTACATTTTAAAACTTAGTAGAGAAATTATATAGTAGATACTAAATTAAAATTCCAGATGATTGTCTTGATTCTAAATTGGATTACCAGGAATGTTAATTAGCTTAGATGATTAACATGCCATATAATGCAAACTGTCATCCAAAATTGTAGATAGCTGGCAGTGTCTATGTTAGGAACTACTGACTGTCGACCTTCAATCATGTCTGAAGCTGATTTTACACGCAAATGATTGTTCTGATTATTTCTCAATGAGCATACTACACGGTTCTGCCCCCTGTACAGGAGGCTGTACCAGCTTATGTGTTTGAGCAGAAGCATCCAGCTTCAACGTCCCAACCCTGTAGTCAATCTACTGAAAAGATGTTTCGACCTATGGCTCGTTGATGGGTCGGGATGATCTGCTTCTCTCGTCCTGCTTTCTTGCGAGTCTTCGACAACGACCTTGCAATGCCCCCCTCGTCCCCCTTCTTCAGAGTATGGCAAACTTGGAACCTCAATGTCATCTCGTTATAGGGGGAAGAGCGGGTGTGCTAATTTCGCTTCAATCTTGCGTTGAAGAATTTCCAAGAAATGATGATACCAAGTCGTGGCCGATCAAGAATGCCACATTATATTCTTAAACATGATAATGTTTATGAAACTAACGAATGTTTCATGACTGTTTCGATAGATTTGCCACACTCTCTCTTCATCATCTAAGGTGTAATAGGCCAAGAGACATCCACTGTTTCTGCAATAAAAGTAGGAATCTGACGGTCGTTTTTTCTTATATAATCGTATAACTGAGGCGTAAACATACATCAACCATTGACTTAGATGGACAACAAGAATGCAATAGGCATCTGAGTAATAAACAAGACCAAGGTCTATGAAAGGTTAACACTTACCATATGATGCAACAAACGCAGAATAGTCCTCTTAAGAGATCTTCAGCGAACATGATTACGTCTTCAGCTGACTCTGCCTATGGCTCTGCTGTGACTGCTTGAATCGAGACTTAGTGTGAGGTAGTCGATGGGATCAACCTCGATCCGAGGCTGTGAGGGCTTGGCGGCAGCCTACATTTCCAATCACAGGGAGGTGCCAGCAACGAGGAGATGGGAAAGAGAGAGAGATTGGGAATATAGAGAGAGAGAGTGGCGCGTGCTACTGCCTTCGCCGCCCCTGGCTCCGCTCTAGCCATTCTCAATGAACTCGCTCCCAGCTTCAAGAGTCAAGACCTTGTCTGACTCCTTGATGCTCGCCGTGACCAATCGCCAGCATCATCTCCTGGTCGACAACTTGACCATGTTCACTGTTACCCCCCTCGAATAATTGGGCAGAGCGTCGCCGGCATCATCCTCTCAGCTTACCAGCTTACCACCATGCCCAGATGTCGTTCGATGAAACTTCCCAACCTTAGCCACATGCATCGCGTCAGATCTCGCGTCTCCGTATCTAGATTTTCGTCTTCGAACTCAATCGAGCGATTGCAGCAGCGCAGGCATGGAGCTTGAGGTGGCGAGCGTTGGTGGACGAGGACAGAGGTGTGCGCACAAGCAATGGATAGAGAATTGTGCTTGACCGCGAGCTTCTGGTCATTCCAAGCGGTGTAGTACCCAGGATTGATCACAAGGAGCTTCGGTCTTGTGTGGAGAGCCTCCTTCGTGTATCTGAGAGCAACATCACATTACAATCAGCTCAAAAAATACCTGATCAAAAGAAATTGTTCCGCGCTTGGATGAGGCTTTTGATCTTGCAGATGAGGACAGGACAGAAGTGAAATGGGCTTGAGCGGCCGCATCGGCGCTGTCCAAGGATGGCCGTGCATTTTTTTCCTTCTGGCAGAGAGGGAGAGAAAGGAAGTGCCAACTTGGAGCCAAAGAGAGGCTTAAGAATTGAGAATGCTTTTGGTTCGACATTTAGAAAATCCCTTTGGGCCCCAAAGCTCTTCGGAGAAAATTTGGGCATTCCCAATGAGTTTTTCAAATGAAAGCCATTTTTGGAAAGGCTCAAAGCTCTTGCTTTGAGCTTTCAATATTTTTGAGATGCTAAAGAGATAAATTAACGAAAATTGATCGGTTGTCTATTTTGCCCCCAAAACTTTTCTAAAAACCCAATTTTGCCCCCTTTTTAAAAAATTATAGCCCTAGATCTTTTCTCCGCTCGTTCTCCGCTTCCTCTCTGCTCCTACTCTCCACTTTTTGCCTCCACCGCTTCTTCGCTTTTCCCTTTCCTCGCTCGAGCAATTTGTTCGCTCCGATTGGCCTCTTTAATTTGCTCGCTAGATCTACCCTGTGCATTATGCAAATCTATCGCGCTCGATTCTCTCTGTGTCTCAGTCTCTCTCTCCATCAATGGTTTCTTCTCCGTCTCTCCTTCGCCTGACGGTTCACGTCGCGATGGTCACGGCAGTGATGATTGCTGGAGAGACTGATGACAGAGGCAACCAAAGAGAATCCGCTTACTTCAAGCTAATGGTGCAATGCATAGGGCCTTTCTGCCGATGGTTCGCCATTACTGCTCCTCTAATGCCTATTGCCGCGGGTAATTCACAGTTGTCATTTATTTCGTTAATTTCATATGCTTGGCTGTTGATCGCTAGCTTGTATCTCATGCTCTGTATATTTGATGTTCAATTGCTTTTTAATTGGGGTTTCGTCTAGGTAGTCTGTGACTTGTGTTGTCTTTATGTTTGATTATCATGCTGGTGTGGTGATCGAATTTGAAATTGCAGGTGAATTTTAGCTATGTCTTCGTGTTGACAGCCTGCGAGTTCATTAGAATACTATTATATCAATGCGTTAAATGCAGAACTAGTGGTGTCAAACTTGCCTTAAATACCTGAAGATAGTGCTTATCTATCTCATTGAAGCTTGAAAATATCACATGCGCGAAAGGAAATCTTCAGGTTAATTTATCGTGCAATGCATCATATGTGTTTATAGTGAAGCTAATGATGACTAGTGCTGCTAACGACAGATTTTGTTCCTGTCACAAACGTGTTTTATGTATGTCTTTTTATGGGTTGTGACAAAGAATTGATTTTTGTTTGTCCTGTTTTGAGCAAACGCCGTAAGAGATCCAAAATGGTCAATTGTCAATTGCAATGGATATGTCCCATTTGAATGTGAGAAGGGGAGTCAACTGATTGGTTAATTATCAATTGCAATCGTATCTTTGGACCTTTGAGATTGCTTATTTGTGTGTTAACTTGATTGATGTTAACAAGTCAAATTAATTAAGCCTATCCCATTTTCCTTCAAAAAGTTGTGTGCAAACTGTGACATTTTTCTGCAGGTATCTTGGATTTAAGAGAACCGATTTCTTAGATCTTAAAAGGCTTGTGGTTTTACAGGATTTGCATAAGAATGGGACACTTTTGCAGAATAATTTTGTAGTTGTTGTACATGTGGCACATGAGAAGAAGATGGCACAACCAAGTCATAGTAGAGTTATTGTTGATAAGCCCAAGGAGGAGGATTAGTTTTATGCAAATCCTCTGGTGTGCCTTTGTGAGCAGCCTAACCTGTGATGAGTTACAAAGCCCGAGCAAGAGGAACTCCAATTTAGTCTCCAGTTGATTGCCAACAATGATAAACTATCGTCATCTGATCATGTTCCACACAATATGTTCATGGGCTTGAGCTTCAAGTTGATCTCTCCAGAAGTTGCAGCGCACAATACAGCTGCTTTATATTTTTTTTACAGGAAATATGAAGATGCTTTTGAATTTGATGCACGAGCTATTCTGCTTTCATCATCGTGAATAGTTTTTTGTTTGTATAACAAGAAGCAAAGAATTCTTGCCTTTCTTTTAAGGTAGCTACAAAGATAAATTTATCATTTTTTTGTGTTCATAGTTAACCATTGTAACCCATTGAGAAGTCATTGAAAACAAGTGTACATTTTTCTCTTCTTGTGATAACTAAGAATGAAAGCTTATTTCGGTTGGGTAAGGATTGTTTGAGATGACAAATTCATTTTGATTTTGGTTCAGCTATAGAGATCATTTCTTATGGCAAAGCGGTGCCATGCACTTGGATACAAACAGAAGACAACTGAAGTTTGGTTATGTGCCTCCTCAATGAAAATTGGCAAATCTAATACAAATTTTGTAATTTCTTTTATTCCCCTGGAACTTCAAACGAATTAGAACTTGCTCGCCAAAGTAAGGTACATGATCATTGAGGATGTAAATGAGGAGGATAGTGCTTCAAATAATGATGAAATTTCAAACATGTTATGCTTATGCGATTCAAATAGTTATGATTTTAGGAAATACTAAAGACTATTTGTAATTTTAATGATAATGAATTTCTTTTCTCAAGGCATATGTTGTTATGTTTTTTAACGAATTTTTTCAATTGAGAAAAAGACCACTTTGTTTTCATTTGTTCCATTTGAATTTTTTTAGCCAAAAAAAGATACGTTATTTTTTAATAAAATTATTTACTCGATATCTTTACATTGCTATGAAAATATAAATTAAAAAAGTTAAAAAAAAAAAATTACTTTTTTCACTTTTAAACAAATAAAAATTGAAAAACATAAATTAATCATCCAAATAAGCTTTTCAAATGTGTTTTCTACCAAACAATATTTCTTTCGAAATTGCTTCTTAAAGCAGAATTTACCAAGCAGTATTTGCAATTCCCCAAAGTCTATTAGGTTAAACTGCTTTGTATTTTTCTAGTAAGCTTTCAAAATGCTGAACCAAATGCACCCTAAGAAAGCTGTTGAACTTGAAACTGAGTCTTCTCATCAGACAAAATTGAGAGAGAAGCGGGGGACCCGTTATAATGGTTATTCTATTATTCTGGTATGGATAAAGCCAATGGACGGTTGGCTTCAGCTCCGCACCTTAAAATTATTCCATGAATATGTACTTTGGGCTTTTTACAGAGGAACGACTGGTTCACGCTATTCTTTTTCTCTGTTGCAAGTCATGCTTTTTAATCTGGTGGATTAACTGAGGATGAAGTAACATGGAGATGCCGTTGGCCTTGCTATAAATTTATGCGTGAAGTTGATCATGAGGCACCACCAAACCATTGTCTCATTGCAAAAGCATCAGCTCTGCAACCTCCTCTCAAACACTTCTCAGGCCCCGCTTTTGCGCTTCGGAAATGGCAGAAGCAGTTCTCTTCAGCCTTGCCACCAACATACTGAAAAGCCTCGCCACCGAAATGGCGAAACCTGGAGGTTCTTTCGCTTCCCAAAAGATCTTGTTGCTCTGCGGTGCCAAGGACGAGCTCCAAAGCCTTGAGGGCACTGTCAAGACCATCCAAGCTGTACTTTTGGATGCCGAGAAGCAGCAATGGCACAACAACCAGGTCAAGCTCTGGCTCATGAGGCTCAAGGACGTGCTGTATGACATACAGGACTTGATCGACGATGTTGCAGCTGAAGATTTGAGGCAGAAGGTCACTCCTGGCAACAAGATGTCGAAAGCGGTACGCATTTTCTTCTCTCGATCGAATCAGCTTGCACACCACCTCAGAGTGACGAATGAGATTCAGGAGCTTAGGAGGAGACTGGATCGGATAAAAAACGATAGGGAGTTCCGTTTACAGGAGCATCAGAGTGAGGAAACAATGGCCATCGCGAGAGGAAAGAAACCTGAAATTTCCGTACCGGACGAACAAATAATTGGTAGGGAAAAGGACAAAGAAAATATCAAACAACTTTTGTTTGATTCCTACTCCAGCGATACTGTGTCATTTGTTTCCATCGTTGGTAAAGGAGGTCTCGGAAAAACTGCAGTCGCACGACTGGTGTACAACGATGGCGAGGTAGAAAAACATTTCAATCTTAAGATGTGGGTGTGCGTATCTGATGTCTTTGATGTGAATTTGATTATCAAAGAAATTCTTAAATCAGCTGAGTGTCCAGATCATGAGAATAAGCCCTTAGACCAATTGCAAAGACTTCTTCGTGAGACTCTAGGCAAGAAGAAATATTTGCTTGTTTTGGATGACATGTGGAATGAAGTTCGGCTCAAATGGTTGGAGCTTGGCAATTGGCTAAAGGGTGGTGAACGGGGAAGCAAGATACTTGTAACCACTCGCAGCCACATGGTTGCAAAGGTCACAGATGAAAAATCTGCTATATATGATCTAGGTGGCCTAAGTACAGACGAGTCCTGGGATCTATTTAAGGAAGCGGCGTTTGGAGATAGGCAAGCATTGGTAGACCAGAGATTAGAAGAGATGGGAAGAGATATAGTTAGAAAATGCGCCGGGGTTCCCCTTGCCATTAGAACTATAGGAAGTTTTTTGTATGGCAAAAAGGAAGATCAGTGGAATCGTTACAGAGTGAAGGAACTTCCAGAAATTGATGCGATTGATAATGGAATTATGCAAGTCCTCAAATTTAGTTACGATCATCTTCCATCATGCTTAAAACATTGTTTTGCGTATTGCTCATTGTTTCCGAAAGATCATGTCTACGAGAAAGATATGATGGTGCATCTTTGGATGGCACAAGGCTTTATTGAGTCACACAATGGGGAGGATAACCTTGAAGAGGTTGCCGATAATTACTTGTCAGAACTAGTATGTAGGTCATTCCTCGATGGTACAGAAAAAGGCAACGATGGCGAGGTCTCAAAATTCAAGATGCATGATCTCATGCACGATCTTGCCCAAAAAGTTGCTGGAGATGAATGCAAGATTGTTAATTTTAAAGGAGGAGATAATGATAGAGGAATTCGACATGCATCTTTTATTTCAGGTATTTTCTCTGAAGAGAAAATGGTGTCCCTGCTCAAAACATCCAAATTGCGAACATTTCTCTATTTGGATGGTAAATCCTCTGAACTCAACTCTCCCAAAGTTTTCTCTAGGTGTAGACATTGTCGAGCATTGTATTTGGGTAATATAGATATTCCTCTCCCTCCTTCCTCCTTTGAAAAGTTGAAGCAGTTAAGATATCTCTATATTTTAAGGATTGAATCCATCCAAAGTTTGCCGGATTCAATCATGGATTTGGTGAATTTGCAAATTCTTAGACTCTTTGGATGTACGAACCTTCAAACATTTCCAAGAAATTTAAGGAAATTGGTCAACCTTAGGTACCTCTTAATTGATAGGTGTAAGTCACTGAGCCACTTACCACCCCTGAGTGAACTCCCCTCCCTAAGGACGTTGATACTCCAATTCTTGGATGCATTGGAATTCCTTCAACAAACAAGTGACCCAGAGCGATCTAATAGTATACGCCCCTTCTTCCCATCTCTTGAGACACTGTCCCTCTGCTTCTGTGGCAAGCTGAAAGGATGGTGGGCAAGAAGGCAAGTAATGAGAGCATATCAAAGGCATCCGTCAGACAATTCACGGTCATCCTTCCCAAAACTTCAATGTGTGGAAATAAAATACTGTCCCCACTTGAATTTCGTGCCACCATTCCCTCAGGTGGAATGCTTGAGCATAGATGGAACAAAAATGTTGGAAGAACAATTGTTGGCCAATCTAAATTGCCCGTCAGAAGTGGCAGTGGGATCCACATTCATCCCGTTCTCTAAACTAAAGCGTCTAGTTCTTTGTGGTAATCATATGGAGCCCTCGATGCTCGAGAATCTATTCCGATTGGCCAGTAATCTCGAGTCACTGAGAATCAGCTTTTACGACTTAAGGAGTCTCTCTCGTGGCATGCAGCACCTTTCCTCGCTCCAGGAACTCGACATTAGTTATTGCACAGGACTCGATTTATCATGCCAAGAAGACGATTTATCATGCCAAGAAGACGAGCATGGCACCCAATGGCAATTATTTACAAAACTTCGTGTTCTTAAAATCGAAGATGGTCGTGATTCGAAGGCATTACCCAAGGGAATTCAACATGTCACAACTCTACAATCTCTCGAGATTTTAAACTATGGGTACCTGGAGAGTTTGCCGAAATGGATTGGAAACCTCTCTTTGCTCGAAAAACTTGTATTATTCAAATGTTCAAAATTAGAGCATTTGCCATCTGAAATAGGTAACCTCACACGCTTGAAGGAACTGAGAATCAAGTATTGTCCCTATCTGGAAGAGAGGTGCCTAACAGATGCGCACATTCCGCTAACTGTTTGGAAGAGGACGAATAGTAACTCTTAGCACGGTAGAGGTACGAGGAAAGGACTTGTGTCACCTATCGATAGTGTTCCTCTTTCAACTATTTTACCGTCTTTATTGTATAACTAAATTTCTCCTCTTCACTGTATATATTGGCAGTGCAAATATTTACTGAGGTCGATGATCAGGATGCTCAGATTCTCAGATCCGCCGCTCGATTAGGAGCTGCCTTCGGATGTTTCGTGCGGTCGATGAAGAAATTCTGGGGATTTCGGTGATCCCAGTGACAACAGGGACTTTGACACCGGCTTTCGAATTGTGGCTCGTTCTGTCATTGCTCTCTGCTTGCCGGAGTCAGAAGGCCAAATGGATGGAGGCATCGCCCCCATCTCTCTCTCTTTCTCTCTACTGCAACGCAATTTTCACTGCGAATGTGTATTTGTTAGAGATGAGTTTGGATTATGAATTGAATGTCATGGAGACATTTGGGTTATGGTTTGAGTGTTATAAAGAGATAGCTATGCATGATAAAAGTATCACATTGGATTATGATTTGGTAGACATTTACAATTCGATTTTTATAGCTGAGGGATGGAGAGAATATAACAGTGTCGCATCGGGAGGTTCCGTTTGGCTTTAGAATTACGAGGTTCATAAAAAATGGAAGGAGATCATGGCTCATGAGCTATCACTTGCTGAGGAAAATGATAATGATGTTGAATAATGGCTGATTCGTTGGGGGACAGGCGGAAGTTTTGCAATTTATGGAAAAAGAAATATGTTAAGACAGAGTCGAACATTGATAAATGACGGGACGATTCAATTTCGTTGTGGCACTTGGATCAATCGTTGCCCCATCTTGATGCGATGCTGACTTGATTGCATCTATTGGGTTTCAGATATTGTCGTGTCTTGATGGAAACCTTCTGTTTCATAGAAAATCTAGTAAGTGTACAGATTTTTGCCTAGCGGTTGATTCTGGTTATTGTCGTTGAGCGAGTTGAAGGATGGCAATAATTCCACTTTTTATCCTTGCCACTAATATAAGAACTCGAAATTCGAAGCTAAATCAAACAGAGATGTTCCTGAAAGCACAATTTTTCTCGCAGTAGATTAGTTCTCTAACTGTCGTATGACTATCCAACACAGTTTCATCTAAAGATGGCATCTTTCTTTTGATTTTAGAAAGGTATGTGTTAATCTTCCTCTCTCTCTATTTCCCCTTTTGGTTCTGGTTGTGCTTAGAAAATGATCTTTGTTTTCTAAGAGTTGTGTTGGTGCTCATAGTTCTACCAATTGAAGCGAGGTAAGCGTCAGTGGCCGAGTAGTGAAGAATGGCAATCCTATTCTATGGTAGCTTTACATAGATAAACAGATGGACGGACTTTTTATCTTTAAATACACACATTGATACGACCACATTAATAAATCTACACAATCTACAGCTTGAAATCAGGAAGTGCAGAAGCTCCATCTAGGTCTTTGGAAATATAATGGCCAGTGTAGTTTGGAAGTGGAGTCTCCTTGTAGATTGGTGGGTTGTCTGCTGATGTTTATTCCTTGATGGGTCCATACAGCCTTGAAGATGGCCAAGGAGTGTCGCTGAAATGGCACGACACCGTCACTGTCGGACATCTCTTGATTGCCATGACTCGGCACTCGACACTCTTAAACCGTCCACTTGTTATGAGCTGCGAATGTAATAATTAGTGCACCGTTTCTCAGTCTATCGGTTCTCAGGTCAGAAATGAAAGAACATAATTTCAATGGATTACTACGATTGCAATATTAACGTTGATAAATACAAAAACTGTAGAATATCTATAACCGACATTGACTGCTCCTATTAAGAAAAATATCGTTTTCAACATACACTCATTCAGACAATTCTGAGCCTGTAAATGTGAGGCTGGGATGATTTAACCAAGCTAGAATCAAGTTTGGATGAGTCAAATAGGTCTGCCAGGATACTTATGCACCAACCATTTGGGAATGGTGAAGGCGAAATAGTCTTACCAAAAAAAAGCGTAGATTGGGAAGACATGATGTTTTTGCAAGCTACAGAGAAGATGCCATGGTAATTTACTTCCCGAGTTCTAGCACATGAGCAAGTACAGTAATAAGGGCGAGAAGAGGATCATGGCGTGTCGACCAATCAAAACACGATTTTAGATAAGTTCAGAGATGAACAATGATATCTGGGCAGAGCTACTTACCTGCGAAAGATCTCCCATGTTGATCACTAGAGCTCCAGGTATTGGAGGAACGTCGATCATACTGGTTCTCGTGAAGCTTTTGGAAGTCCTTCAATTTGATCTTTGGGGAAGAATTGTGAGGAAGTCATTGTCTGAATAATTTGTCATGCCTAGGGTCAACTTGGGTTGTGGGCATGGCAGATAGTCGTGGCCAATGATTGCGTGTCCCTTACCACCCCCATCTCTTCCAAGTGATTTGGGTTGACTCCTAGGGCTTCTGATAAGAGTTCAAACCGACGGGAGCCCAGTCTCGTAAGCATTTCTCTATCAGAGATATTGCGGTGCATCAGAAGACTAAACTAGAGCTGCCGTAAAAGTACGGTCGGCTAGATTCCCAGAGAATGCTACAAAGGGTTTTGATGTTTTTGTCAATTCGGGTGCGAAAGTTTGCTACTGCTACTGCTAGAACACAAATAAAGTCAACCAGCCAGGAACATCCTTTTTTCCACCCAAAAAGAACAGAATGAGCACCCCCGAGGTTCACGTCGGTGAAAATGATCGATCATCGAGAATCATCTTTCTGATTCGTCTCATCGATTAAGACTAGATGAAAGATTATATGCTTTAATGAGTAGTGGAATTTAGGTACCCATTCAGCAGGAGCAATTGCAGTTACCAACTGAACGAAGAAGCGGGCGCTTTCATTTCTTGAGAAAAAGATTTATTTTTGTTCGAAATCTATTTCTTGGCTACTTTTCTATTCCACAAAATAGAAAAATTAGCTGACGTTATTGAATGAATTTATGTTCTTTTTATATTCTAAGGAACAAAAAAAAATAGGAAAAACATAATACTTCGGCCTTTAATTTGAGTGACGGCTTCCCTTTCGAAATTTTTCTGTTGTATTTTTTCGAGAATCGCCTGTCATGCCATTAGCAAGCAGCACTCGCCTTTGCTAGAGATTAAATTAAAGTTTCCGTAGGTTTGCCTCAAAGGGATAATGCTACATCCTGGAACTGCCATTGGGCATTCACGTTGCACTCCTGCCCCAATATGTCAAATTGCGTTCCAACCATATAACCCTTTTAGTACGGTGAAATCGAAAATGAGGTGGTTCTACTATTCTAAAGGATGCCTGGAACTTGGTGAGGGATCGAGGTGCTAAAGTAAATAGCCATGCGCAGTTTGATTGCAAAGACTCCTCTTCCTCCTCCTCCAAGCTCGAGGAATGGGTCCTTTCCCTCAACCATGCGTTGGATTTTATCGGCCCGAGCAGTGGCGAATGAGAACTGGACCATCACAAGGCGAACCACGGGCGGAGACAGGACTCTGCTTCTCCATCGTGAAAATAGAGCTTTGCTCTTTCAGCTCCACGTAGAGAGAGCGTGAGAGAATTTTGTACTCCGATAAATAAATAAAGAAACCAGTGTCCTATTAAAACTTGAAAACCAGTAAATTTTAAAACTTGAAAACCATCTAATACGTATTTCATATCGACTCCCTTTTATAATTAATATGGCGATAAATTAATTAGTCTCGCTCTACATCAACAATGAAGAAGTCAGCATCTATCGATTTAATCTTAAAGCATCACATTATGAGGGACTATGGTCTTGGAAAGTCATCCTAAATATTAGTACCCAATTGTGGAAGTGCCAGATGTCCCACATGCACATTTGCAGGCTCACCAAAAACTATTAGCGGCACATTGGTGATCAGAGCACCAAAATTCAACAAAGTGCAAGCCCCATATGCAAATCAATATCGAATTGAGTTTTGCAAATTAAATCAATTTGCCTGTTCAAATAAGAAGTTCATAGCGACATAGGCTCAATATGGTACATTGGTAGCATGGAAAAGAGTCTCATCTCATATACAATCGACACGGCGCGACAAAAACATGGTTACAACACCGCGAGCAAATCGGAATTCCAAAATTCGTGCCGACGACATTGATTGTTCTAGAATGGTTCTGCATCTCTTCCTCAAAAAAAAAAAAAAAAAACATGAGAGTTCACAACTTAAAGTGTCAGAGGGGAAGTTCCATCGAGGCCATGCTCCTTGAAGTATGCAAGATAGTCCCTCACCGTGGTCTCTCTGTAGATCGGAGGATTGTCCTCGGACAACAGCTCCCTGATCGGCCCGAGAAGCTTCGACGACGGCTGGAAGCTCATGCTGAAAAAGCACGCCACCGAGATCCTCGGCCCCACTGGGTTCGCCAACACTCTGTGCTCCACACTTTTGAACCTATCGTTCGTTATGAGCTGAAAGGAAGAAGTAAGAAGGATAGACATCATCAGCATCCACCCCATTATCACAAATGCTCACCAAGAGCAAGATATCCCCTGGCAAAGAGTATATCCTAGGATCCCCGAGACATCGCCTATGCTGTTCAAATAAATTTCGGGTGTTTCGATAATTGACCCAGTACTTTGCATTCGGCGATAGTAGACCTTGTGCTAGTAATATTTTGTTAATGCATTTCGAAATCAACTTCAAGTGCAATTTCCCCCTGAAGGCAATCGACATGGCGATGTCGTTGTCGTTGATCCGAGAGGTTGCTTGCAAGTTACTAAATGTTACAACTAATATCGCCAGATATAAGAAACAGGGTTGAATCGAATCAAACAGTAAGAGAACTTGCCTATAGGAGGTCACCAACATTGACCACTAGAGCTCTAGGGACTGGAGGGACATCGATCCAGTGGCCTTCGTGAAAGACTTGGAGGCCACCGATGTGGTCTTGCATGAGCACCGTGAGGAAGTCATTGTCGGAGTGCTTGCTAGTCCCCATCGTCAACTTTGGTTGCGGGCACGCCGGGTAGTAGTGGCATATTACCACGAGGCCCTCCGCGCAATCCATTTCCTAGAGGCGGTCCGGTCTCAGCCCGAGAGACTTGGACAAGAGCTCAAACAACAACCCGCCTAGGCTCATCACTTGCTTGGAGTATTCTGTAAGTATGTCCCTGCAATTTTAGTCTTGAAAGTCAATTAGATTAGATCTACTTATAAAATTATGGTATGTACAACTTATTACGAAAGTGTAAAAAATTTTAAAAAAATATAATTAAATCCTAAAAGTTATTCAATTGATCTGATTAAATTCTTCTATTAATTGTGTTTTTTGAAAGTTTTAAAATTTGATTATACTTTCATCATAAATTTTAAGGCTTGATAAGTAAAGTTTCACAGCTTAATTATAATTTTTAAAAAATTTTGAGATTAAATTATATTTTTGTGATAAATTTTAAGGCTTTTAGAAATTACTATTCATATTGAGATTTTTTTAAAGTATTTCAGGTCAAATAGAATTAGTTTATATAATATAAAGAAAATATAAAAACAAAAGTCATCTCAAGGTGAAAAGGTCACTTCGTGACTTTGTGAAAAACAACATATTTCATAACGTCGCAGGTGAAAGTGGCACCGCGACGCCGGCACCGACGGCACGTACCTGCAAACCTCCGGCAGCTCCTCCGGCGACGGCGGGTTCGGCGCCATGTAGCAGAAGAAGGTGTCCCTCCAGTTCGCCGCCGCCGCCGTGTACAGGTCGAAGTTGCTGTTGTACACCACTTTCCTTGTTACGTCGCGCGTGTAGAACGCCTTCTTCGCCTCCTCGTCTTGCTCGTAGAACCTCCTCACCCCCTCCTTCATCTCCTCCATCGCCGCCGCCGGGACCCCGTGGTTCACCACCTGGAAGAACCCCAGGGTCTCTGACGCGCGCCGCATCCCCTCAATCGCCTCCTTCCTCTTGGCCCTGTCTCGGTCGATCCCGCCAAGGTCGATGATCGGGACACTGAGATTCTCGCTGCCACCGCTCGATCCGGAGCTGTCGTCGGATGTCTCGTCCGGTCGGATGAAGATTCTGGGAATTTCGTTGATCCCGGCGTCGACGAGGCCTTTGACACCGGCTTTCGAGTCGTCGAACGCTTTCAGCTCGCGCGCTCTGTCGTATCTCTGCTCGCCGGAGGGCAAATCGATGGTAGGCATTCTTCCTCTCTCTCTCTCTCTCTCTCTAATGCAATTCAATTTCACTGTGAATGTGAATTTGTTGGAGATGAGTTTGGATTGTGAATTGAATGTTATGAAGAGACAGCAAGCGCATGAAATTGGCAGCTTTTCTTTTATAGCTGAGAGATGGAGAGGAGAAGAGTGACATCACATTGGGAGGATCCAATTGAGTTCAGAATAATGAGGTCCACAAAAATGGAAGGAGAAAGTCATAGCTTGTGAGCTACCACTTGCTTAGAAAAATGACAATGCTGTTTAATAATGGCTGATTCTTTGGGGAACCAGGCTAGCGTACACAAGGTTGGCAATTTATGGAAAAAAAAAATCTGTTAGGACAGAGTTGACCATTGATAAATGACAGGACGGCGCGATGTCGTCTTAGCCCTTGAATCAATCATTGTGTCATCGTAATGCGATGCTGACTTGATTAGATCAATTGAGTTTCAGACTCCACGTCGCTTCGTAATGGAAACCTACTGTTTCATAGAAAATCTAGGAATTGTACATAGATCTTTGCCTTGCAGTTGATTCTGGCTTTTGTCATTGAGTGAGTTGGAGTCTGGCAAGAATACTACTTTTCATCGTTGCTGCCAATATGCATAGTGGAATTCGAAGCTGAGCCAAACAGTAATGTTCCTGAAAGTGCAAATTTTTCTCATGGTAGATTAGTGTTTCATATGAGTATTCAACAATTTCATCTAAACATGGCATCTTTCTTTCCATTTAAGAGAGGTCTGTGTTAATCTTCCTCTTCCTCTATTTTGTGCTTTTTTTTAGGATCTGCTTTTGTTTAAAAAGGATTTTTGTTTTAAGAGTTGTGTCGGTGCTGTCAAATGAAGCAATATAAGCATCAGTGACTGACCAGTGAAGAAAAGCAATGCTTTTCTACATAGATGAACATGTGGACAGACTTCTATTTTCAAATGCAAACATGAAGAAGACCACCTAAAAAAGTTGCCCCTCCTCTAAAAGAGAGAATGAAAAGAAATCCCACCCAATACCATGAATATCCTTACTCATTATCTCATCATCTTCCTGTTTACAAAGTCTACAGCTTGAAATCTGGAAGGGTAGAAGTTCCACATACGCCCTTGGAAATGTAATGGGCAGTGTAGTTTGGAAGTGTAGTCTCCTTGTAGATTGGTGGGTTGTCTGCAGATGTTAATTCCTTGATAGGTCCATACAGCCTCAAAGATGGCTCGGGAGTATGGCCGGAAAAGCACACCACCGACACTCTCAGGCCTTTCTTGTTTGCCACGACTCGGTGCTCAACACTCTTAAACCAGTCATTCGTTATGAGCTGCAAATGCAATAATTAGTGAACCGTTCTTAGTCTGTCAGTTTTCAGGTCAAAAATTGATGGATATAGTTTCTAGATACTGCTATGATTGCAATCTTCACATTGATGAATACAAAAAACTGCAGAATTTCTAGGACCCACATTTACCATTCCTGCGAAAAGTGCTTCACACACATCTCTCTCATTTAGACAATTTTGACCCTGTCAATGTGTGGCTAGCATGATGCAACCAAGTTCAAATCAAGTTTGGATTAGGCAAATAGCTCTGTTAGTATACTTGATGCACAAGAAATTTGGGAACGGTAAATGCAGATTCATCCTTCCAAAAAGAAGTGCAGGTTTTGAAGACATTACGTTATTGCTACCGGGAAGATGCCATGGTAAATTCTCAAGAGCTCTTTCACTAGCTTAGCATGACCCATCAAAACACAGTTTCAGAGAAGCTCAGAGATGAACAATGATTTCTGCCCAAAGCTACTTATCTGCAAAAGATTTCTGATGTTGATCACTAGTGCTCCAGGAATTGGTGGAACATCAATCCACTTGTTCTCATGAAGCACCTGAAGTCCTCCAATTTGATCTTGGAGGAGAATTGTGAGGAAGTCGTTGTCTGAATGCTTTGTCACATCCAGGGTCAACTCAGGTTGGGGGCATGGCGGATAGTACTGGCACATGATCGAGTGTCCCTTTCCACACTCCATATCCTTAAAATGATTTGGGTGGAATCCTGGCGCTTCTGATAAGAGCTCAAACAGACAAAAGCCTAGTCTTACCACATGCTTTGAGTACTCCATCAGCATTTCTCTGCCAGAGAATTTTTGATGCATCAGTAACTGAAGTAGAGCTGCTGTAAATGTATGGTCTGACGGATTCCCAGAGAACACCACAAAGTGTATCAGTTTTTTGTGTCAGAGTGGGGGTCAAAGGCTTGGTATTGCTGTCGAGTTGAGGATCATCCTATTTCTGCCCAAAAAGAACGATACAACCACCTCCGAGGTTCCCATCAATGAAAATGATCAATCATTGAGGATCGTCTAACTGATCCATCTCATTGATTGAGACTCGATGCAAGCTTATATGGTATGACATGTGTGGTGGGATTTGGGTGAGAAATGTCATAGACATTTAGCAGTAGCAATTGCTTTAGCCGACTGGTCAACAGACTGAGCACTTTCTTTTCCTGTGTGTTCAACCTATTCCCGTGGTTGTAATGGAAAGATATGTGAATCACTCAAGTTTCATTCACTTGCTAGTTCAACCCTTGATTAAAGGAGAAATTTAAAAACACGCTATCAAGTATTATACAGTCAAAAGCAGTTACCTTGCACCTATATGAACTGCTGCCATTCTTTCACTAACTATCTTTATAATCCACCTTGCGAATTTGTTCATGAATTTTCCCTTTTCTGAAAGGTGAAAAACGCAAGAGAAGCCATTGGCTCACCTGCAAGCTTCGGGCAACTCCTCAGGCTGCGGAGGCTCTGGTCCCATGGTGAAAAATAGACTGTCCCTCCAATCAGCAGCTACTGAATTATAAAGGGCCATGTTACTGTTGTATATGACCCTCTTTGTAAAATCTCGTGTAGAATCCTTTCTTGGCCTCCGTCTTCTGCTCGAAGAACCTGCGCGACCCCTCTTATCACCTCCTCCAAGAGGGTCTCAGGGACCCCATGGTTGATCACCTGGAGGAAACCCCATTTTTCCAATGCTTGCCCGATATTCCGCACTGTCTCCTCATGATGGGTGGGGCATGCATTCGTGCATCCTAGGTTGATCACCGAGATGTCCACACGATCCTCGCCACAGGCCATGTCAGGTGGCCGGATGAATATGTGGGGAACTTGGGTGATCCCCGCATCCACGAGGCCTTTTACTCCAGCCTTAGTCTCATCAAATGCTCTCAATTCGCTCGCTCGGTCATGTTCAGGGTGTGTGGTGGTGGCCATTGTGTCCTGTCACGAGGCCTTACTGTATTTGAGCAAGTTGGGTCTTGATGAAGTTCACTTTACGTGGTTATATAGTGGTGATATTGGATATCAACCATTGTTGATTTAGAGAAGAAGCTAAACACAAGGGACATGAAGGTTGTCAAGAATTGAGTTTTCTTTTAAATGAAATTTGGCCCAAGAAGATGTCAAGCCCTAGGAGTTGGCAACTTAAGAATTCCTTGTTTCTTGACTAAGAAAGTATTTGTCGCCAAATCCATAAAAGCACATGTTAACGGTATCTTCAAGAAGAAAAGGGAGGGGAAAACGTTTTCCAATTGGGATTATTACTAGGTTGGATAGAATGGACTTTGATAGTTGCATGTCCAAATCTTGTGCATTCTCATTTATTTTTATGAAAAAAAAAAATTGATCAATTGGCCTTTACGACTTGTTTGTTGATATACAATGAGGGGTGGTTTCACGGATGTGTTCATTACTCCCAATCCTCCTTGTATTCTTGTTCTTCTCCAAAGAGAGGAAATACCATCCTTCGTAAGCTTTAAATATCAATTAACCGCGGGTTCAAATGAGGATCAAGATGAAGCCTTTTAAAAA
Organism: Corymbia maculata; assembly: GCA_014182735.1. Lineage (NCBI taxonomy): Eukaryota > Viridiplantae > Streptophyta > Magnoliopsida > Myrtales > Myrtaceae > Corymbia > Corymbia maculata. Next base: position 27,156,860 of record CM024689.1, read on the forward strand.
TTGCTTAGGTGTTGGCATTCTTATCTCTTTTTATGAAAAATATGATAAATTGGCCCAGGGGCTATGTAAAAGAGCTCATAAATATTGACTTATCTATCAAAACATTATATTTGATAAAATGAAGAATGAGGAGAAATAAGAAATGATAAATTAATTATTTTATTATACTAATTAAAAACCATAAGTAATTAATTAATTTCCTAACAAGACGAGATCCAATATTGTTTCATGATTCCTTACTCAAGAGTTATTTTTTCACATGATGGATGCAAGCAATACGGAAGAGCTTATAAATGTTTACTAAATTATTGAAACGTTATATTTAGTAAAATAAGGTATGGTGAAAAATAAAAGGAGATTGATTGATTATTAAACATATGAATTAAAAGCCATAAGTTATTTATCCATTTCCTAGCAATCAAAATTTATTTTCACTCATTCCTTACTCAAGAGTTCTTTTTTCAAATATATGTGGGAACGTGATTGATGCATGCAATATGGGAAGGTCTCATGAATTAATAACTAATTATATGGTGACTATTTCAAACTCTAAACAAACCATAAAGTGCGAAAGATCAGGTAACATGTAACCTATTTCCCCATATAAGTTACCCATGAGAAAAGAATTATAAGCACAATAATGTAATTAGTATTTAAATTATGATACTCTCGTCAGCAGCCCCATATTAGATACTATGACATAGAAACATATACAAAATCTAACTATAGCCGACCACCAAAAATAATAATAATAAAATAATCGCAATGTTGCCTATATATTTAGTTTACAAAACGTCTCAAATTATAAGAATATGTACCCTAATATACTGGAAGCTACTTAGAGATTCGTTACTTAAAATTGTGCATTGTAATATTTTCACCTTTGTCGATATCATAAATATAAAAGCTTCATTAAACTTATATAATTTTCCAAAATACCAACTAAATTACAACAAATCTACTTCAACTGGTTCTATAATCTTCAAACCCAAAAAAATACTAGTACTATATAGAATACGGAACGCCCCAAAATTGGATTAAGACCTCGGCTTCTCTTTGGCTCTGAATTGGGTTGGACCAACCCGAATAATCTTTTGTTTCCACCTCCCTTCACCTCACCGCCATTTTCACGTCGCCGTCTATAACCCTGCTCTCAAATCCGATTTGATCTTTCTCAATGACTCAATGAGCTAATTCACAGAGGCACTCATTCTTCAAAAGCAACAATTGAGAACAAAAATTGCTAAGAATTGGAGTAATGAGAGCAAGAGACTCTCAAGCAAGAAGAATTGTAGTGTGGTTTCTTTCCATGCTTCTTTATTTTCTCCCGTGGTTCATTGGCTTGCTTTACTCTGTTTATTAATAGGTTTTTTTATTATACTCTATAATTGAGAGAGGTGGTATACCATTGCTGCAGCTAAAGATTACTCCAAGAAAGGAGTTAATGTAATATCCCTTAGGTTGACTAGAGGAAACTTAATTTTGTAGGGATTATTGTTTTTTTGGCGAACTTTTTGCATCTCCTTGGGCAATTGGTGGCCTTTTCTTAAGCTCTAAAGTAGGGAAAAGTACTAGAAAAGTCTTAAACCTATTGAATTGATATCGGTTCGGTTATAAATATTTCAATTGTACCAATTTAATTCTAAACATTTTCACATTAGTACCAATTTAGCCTATCCTGCCAGTTTATGCTGAAATCGTTGATGTGGATCTGGCCTCCTACTTGGCACAACTGATACTAGGTTCAGGATTAAATTAGTCCAATTGAAAAGTTTATGACTGAATTGGTACCAATACAATAGGTTTATGACTTTTTTGGTACTTTTCCCCGTTAAAGCATGGATCAGTAGTAAATGTATTGGTCCGTTTCGTTTCAGGAGTTTATTATACGAGGTGCAGTTTATGGGTAATTGTAAATAGATTTCCTTTTTTGCTGGGAAGCTTGGTAGTGTCATCAACTTGTCCGTTCACTTGTGATATGGGCTTGAGGTTTAGAAGATCCTATTGTCAAAGTTAAAGAACTGCCAAAGAATGAGATGAGAGGCTGAAATAGAACTTTGGATAAAAGGTTGATCTGCATGTATCAAAATCATGCTGTCAACTTCTTCCCACCTGATTCGTCAGTTGGAAATGCATCAAGGTCATATTGTAAGATGACGTTTTCTATTGGAAAGCACAAGATAGACTACTTGTCAAAAAGTTACTGAAAGTAGCCGCCCCTGCGAAAGATGATTCTCCTTCTATAAGCATCTAACATTCCTCTTTTTAAATCAGCAATAATACTATTGGAGGAATGGAATCTTTCAATCTCTTCTTCTCCTTGCTTTTGCTAAGATGCATTCTTATCCATACCTGGAGTTCATTTGAAACTTACGAAATGATTGGAATATTAAGGACCTTAATTAGCTAGGATCTTTACATGGTCCCGATCCTAAGCTAAGAAAAAATCAGAGGATTGATGCAGTCCTACTGATTTCATTGATCAAACTTTGACATACTTTGACCTTTAAATATGTATATTCGATATTCAGGTAATGGAAATACTGATTTTTCTTTTACACATGGTATATGAACTATAAACTCACACCATTTTGGAGTTTTAATGTCATACAATGTTCATAATTAACAAGCTTCGTAGGATTATCCAAGATTTTTGTATTGTTGGTGTAATTTATCTTATGATCCACCATCTGATGTTACAGTCTGATCCCTTAGGCACCTTCATTGATGATAAGTAGGATCCTGCTCCTAACAACCTTGTTCTTAACTATAGAAAACTCAACCAAGGGAACACCACTAGTTAATAATTGTTCCTAGCATCTTTGTTCCTAACAACCCTAGGGCAGACTTAGAAAAGCACCTAAAACCAGAATCAAAGCCGTTTAGCTTGTTACTGATTGTCAAAATGCTATTCCAAACAACCTTCTTGTTCTAGGGAAAGAAAGCCACTCTTTGAGGTACTTCCTTCACTAGATTGCCTCCATGGAAAATTAGCCTCCTCACTCATATATGTCTCAAAAGGGACAGATTGGTGTATGGTTAGATTGAAATACATGTCAATAGACAAAGACCAAATGATCCTCATCTTCAGCCTGATTCACACCCTCAATATTGTAAAGATAAATGCAGAAAGACCATGCCATTCCAATCCCCAATCTTAAGCACTCCAAATCATTTTAAAATTTCATCGGGTTCTGTTGTAACTAGTATATGAAAAAATCTTGGAATTGTACCGGCTTACTACAGGCCTCAAAAGAATTAGGGAATAATTGTTTTATGAGTGATTTTACACTTAATCCACCACGCCAGAAGAAGATAGATTAATTTGTACTCGAGATTATTATGGATTAGCTATCCTCTTTTTTTATCAACTTTTACTCTACGAGTGCTCCTGCTCACTTCCACCATCCACGTTGTGTTGTTTTAAGGCTGTAGAATGTGGTTTAGCTTTAGTAGGCAAATAGTTCTGGGCTTATCCCATTTATTGAGCTGAAATTTCTGTAGGCTTAGTCATGTTGCTGATGGAATAGGTATTCATCTAGATTCTTCGGTGGATTCTTCATCCCTAGTTGTGTGCTTTTCGGAAAACACTTCTATAACATGAAATAGTGATTGCACCATCAATGGATGAAAAATGAGTTGCATCTGTACCTTGAGTGGGTGGGGTCCTTTTACCTCTGCTCTAAATACATCTTTTATTAGGTACAGCAAAAGGGTTTTTCTATGGCAACATTTCTGCAAACAGCGTCCCTTGTTTTCTTGTACGTTGAGCTTATTGCCTTGAATGCTTGTGTCCAGAATTCACAATCGAATAAAAAAAATTGCTGACAAGTAAAAAAACTTATGATTTTAAGCCAAGTCCGTGATACGATACTATCTTCAATGGATGATTACTTTAAGAAAAAGCCACGTCCACTCAGGTAACGGAGGAAAAAATGGATATATCAAATAATAAATAGACCATCTTTTTTAACCTAAGGCGTCCACCTTTCCCAAAAACCGGATAACATGTTACATGAATCAGATGCTCTTCGACCAACCCTTGATGAACGGTCCCAAATATTATAAGATCAAAATGCTACATTAAGTTACGAGGTTAACTCTCTTTAGTTCCTTTTTTTAGTCACGTGATATTATTATTGGCATGAGACTTGCCTAAAAATGTTATTTGGGAGCCTCCTTTCCTTTTGGTTCTATGCACTTTATATGAGGAATCCAATGTACCCTGAAATGCTCCAATTCATGATAAACATGCAGTCATCTCAAGGATGGAACGTGCATGCTGTTTATGGTGAAAATGATAGCCAAATGAGACTACCAATAACCGGATTAAGATTTAATACGTCAAAAGATTCATTTGATTTCAAGTTTGGTTCATGTTTAAATAAACCTTTCAAAACATGCTACGTGAAATCTAAGGTCATTAAATACCAAACAAAACCATTTGAATGAGATAAGATGCAAGCCAAAACTAGGATGATTGGCCCAAACATGAGTTGGTCGCCATTCATATCATGCTTTGAAGAGTTCGTCATAAAGGTTTATTAGATGTGTAGGATTCTTAAGCTATGACTTACGAACAATGCATGTGAGATAGAGAATTCCATTAGGACTGAGACTTCTGGGTTGAGCAAAATGAGTTGTAGTCTTTTGTTTAACATTGCATATGAATTATGTGTCTTCAATGGGTTTTGTAACCAAGTACACACCCTACTTTTGTATCATGGAAAGATGGAGTGCTACGATAGGTATTGTATCACAACATTTTCTCTTTTTTCTTCCATGATGAACTTTGTTTAATACATCTGTGTATTGGGTATGTTGAATATGACTTGTTTCCTATGCTTGATGGAGAATTGACAGATGTTTGTGGGATAAACTATGTTGGTTTCTTGATCAAATTATGCAAAACATATTCACCACCATCTCTTTTTCTTGGCAAATGATTATGTCAATAAAGACAGACATTGCATTTTCAAAAAGTATTGCCTTTTTGAAAATTCGCATCTCAAAGACACTATAAAGCTTCTTCAAATAGAGACATGCCATGTTTCCATGTTAACGCAAACTCATCAACATAGCAGTAATTTTTTCCTTAGGTTAGACATTGTCATGATCAAAACATATTCACCACCATCTCTTTTTCTTTGCAAATGATTATGTCAGTAAAGATAGACATTGCATTTTCAAAAAGTATGCCTTTTCAAAAAATGGCATCTCAAAGACACGGAAAAGCTTCTTTCAATAAAGACATGCCATGTTTCCATGTTTAATGCAAACTCGTCAACATAGTGGTAATTCTATCCTCAAGTCAGACATTGTCATGGTCTCTTAAATGTGCAATGGAGCACTAGCTAACTTAAATTTTTTCACCAATGTTGATGTCCAGCATTCAAACTTGCAACTTTTTATTGATGAGCTTTCTTGTTTCATGAAGTTGCAACATTTCTCGAGTGGTCATCGCACTATTAATTTGGAGTACCGTCCATGAAAATTGTTTGGTCAAAATCTGATATAACACTAGCATTTGAAAGAATATTGTTAGGAGTGTTCTAACCAGTTAAGTATTCCTTTTTTACTGCGGCATGCTTTGCTCTTAATAGATATTTGGAATTCATGATATTGGCTGAGATGCTTGGATACATCATATGAAATGGTTCAGAATGGAATCCATGTTGGTAGCAACAGAAAGTTTAAGGACTTTTACTGTGTCCAAGTACAAGCAACATACATGAATTCTTGAAAGGTAAAACAACTGGAGCTCGTGGTTGCTCCCATTAAATTGGTGGGCTGACATGTTCTCATTATGACTTGCGGGATATTCTGAGTTTATATGAGCATTTCGCTGCTGGATGTTGGATGCTACATTTGAAGACGTTGATTGATGGGTCTAAATACACACCTGTCTTCCAGGCAACGCCAGATGTTGAAGTTTCGAGTCACCTTCACTTGCACAGAGATTGCAGCGGGTGGCTCCCCTTTCTACGTGATTCACGGGCCAGGTCATAACCCTGTTTTTGGTTTCATCCTATTTTCTCCTTTAGCCCCTTTTTCGTGGACCCCACGCGTCATTGACATCGCCAAACATTTGCACGCGGTTGTCTATCCTCTTTTATTTTTTTAGTCAATTCCATTTCCACTTGCCAGAATTCGATGTCAAGAGAAAATGAACAAAAGTGCGTTCTCTAACCCTGTTTTTTTGACACGGCGGTCACGTGGCGCTACATTTACATTACATGTCTTCAAAAAGAACAGAAAAGGAAACATTAGTGAAATTAGGTTAGGGAATTATAATCAACATTACAAGAAAAAATTAACCAAAGTAATGGTCCGCTGCGAAGGAAATCAAGTTATGGCAAGTGGGAATGCAAATAACCCAAAAAAACCTGTTTCTTAATTTTGGGTCTATCCTCTTTTTCTCTTTAGTCCCTCCTTTTTTTGGACCCATTTGTGTTAACATTAGTCGGTAAGCACATCGGACCACCCGAACAAAAAACCACCAAGATCGGACAAGACCGGCCGCTTTGATCGATTCTCGAGAATGTCGGTTCGGTTCCTAGTTTCATAAAAATGGGCCCACATGATTTTCGATCCTGTTTCCAATTTCGGGAGGGAACCGGACCAAATCGGACCGACTATTTTTATTTAAAAATATATGTTTTAATTTCTTAAAAATATTCTAGTATTTTTTAATTTTTTAATTTTTTTGCTAAATAGTTGGTTTCATTGGACCGAACCGGATCGATTCCCGATCCCAAAAAAGGGAACTGGTTCTTTCGATCTGATTCTTGATTTTACTCTTAAATTAAATTAGATCAAGAATCGATCACTTTGAAAAAAACATTTGCTCGGGGCCAACCGCAATTTTTGGGTCCATCCACTTTTTCACTTTTAGTTCCCTTTTTTAGAACCCCGCACATCTTCCTTACACCCCACCAAACATTTGGGTTGGGGTCAATCCGACCGTAATTTTTGGGTCCATCCTCTTTTTCTCTTTTAGTCCATTTTTTCTGCATCCCACGCGTCTTTTCTTTCATATCACCAAACATTTACACCTGCTTCATCTTTTTTATTTGTCGATTCCATTCCCACAAATAAAAATTTCCATTCCGAATGGGCAGAATTCCATCTCAAGAGAAAATGAACAGAAGTGAGTTGGCGCCTCTCTCTCTCTTATTGTTTTTAAATCTTTTTCTGATATGCAGTCGCGCGGTGCTGCATCAACATTTCATGTCCGCAAAAAAGAAAAGAAAAAAGGAAACATTAGTCAAATTAAAGGAGGAAATCATGATCAACATTACAAGAAAAAACCAAAGTAAGCGGGTTCCATATGCACGAAAGTCGAACCTTAAGCCTCATCTGTTGTTATGTTTATACGAGGAAATCAAATTTTAGCAAGTGAGAATGGAATTGACCCAATAAGAAGATAAAGTAGGTGCAAATGTCAGGTGATATGAAAGAAAGAGAAGTGGGGAGTTCATACTTCAATCAACCTCCACAGCAGTAAGCCTGTTCATGCCCAATGATGGTTTAGAAGAAATGGAATGGTAGCACTCACTTCTGCTTGGGCTGAGGGGTCGTGTTACTTTGAACTTCTCGTTGCATTACATGGAAATTAAAGTGGCAACATTTCGTTCCTTGTGCATGCGTTGATGAAAAAAATATTTAGGCTCGACATGAAAAGCTACTACTCCTTCCTGCTAATTACTTATACCGTGTTAGATATTTGCATCCTCTCTTTTGAAATACAAGGATCGAGCTAACGAGTAGCACATGACCAAATCTCTAGTACTTTGACTCATTCACATATGGAATATTTACAATTAGCAGGATAACAACAATAAGAGTCCTTGTGCTGTTTACGTATTTGAATTCTCAAATTTTGATTTCATCAATTTAAGAATTAAAACTTGCATTAAGAAGCATTTGAGAGATTTGGTTTGCTCCGTCAATTTCTGATGGACTGAAGCCATAGATGACTTCTTCAATTCCCATAAACATAATAACGGATCGCATGAGAATATGTGGATTCTCTAAGTGCAAAAGAGAAACATAATTTATTAATTATCTTTTTTAACTAATCGAGTCATCTAAAAATTTAAACTTAACGTGTGAATCGTTCAAAAATTATCTCTTTCGTTTTAGTGTCACAAAATATGAATGACCCTGGAATTAATCATTTTGATAAGTCTCCCAACTCTATATTTTTACATGCATTCTTATATGTAAGGGCAATCATGAAGTAATTTTCTCTTTGGTCAAAATAATGACCCTCAAATATCATGACATACTTATATAAAACCGTTTAAAATTTACTTCGAAAAGGTATTTGTATAAATTGATATTTTGTAAAGAGTGCTGCATATTTTGAAATTTAAAAAAAAAAAAAAAGGCTACGCAAGGTGCAATATCGAATTTTTATAGAAACAAAAAGATTGAGAATGGTTTAATAGTTAAATCTTAATATCCTCTTATTTCTTTTATTCTTTGGATAAGAATTTTCATTTCTACACAAGAATAAAAGGCTTTTTGGGTTTTCATTTGGAAACTACTCTCAAAAAGTGACCAAAGTCTTTTTCAATACTATTTTCGTGTTCAAATGAAAATGAAAACAAAAAAACGAGAAAAGTTTATCTGAACAATACAGGGCAAACTGCTTTTCTGACCCATAGGCTTGTTTTTCCTTTTTTTTCTTCATTTCCTTTTTTGTGGACACCACGCGTCTTCACACCCCCACCCAACATTTACACACGCTTGTCTTCTTATTGGTCAATTCCATTACCACTGGTTAACTGAATTTTGTAGTGAGATGCTGCTGGCCTTTGCTATATATGTCCGTGCATGAAGTTCGATCACGAGGTACCACCAAATCATTGTTTCGGGAGAATTATAAAAAAAAAGTCTTAAATCATTTGTAATTATCTCAATTCAGTCTTAAATATTTTTTATCAATTCAATCCTAAAAATTTTGCAATTATGTCAATTCAGTCCATCCGATCAAAATTGGCCATCAGGCGGCGACGACTGTTCAACGAATACGACATGGCAATTTTTTTCGAATTTTTTAATTCTTTTTTATTTCTATCTTCTCCTTCCATTGGCCAGTTGGCGTCGGCTAATGGCAAGGCTCACTCTCGTTGGCCACTGGCGAGGCTCAGCCTTACCCAACCATGCCGAGGCTTGACCTCGTTGGCACTGGCAAGGCTCACCCTCCTCGTCAATCGATGCCTACCAGCCTCGCCAACCCTTGCCTCTAGCAGGCACCGATCAAGCAATGCAAGGAGAAGATGGGAAAAAAGAAAAAAAGAATTCAAAATTTCAAAGAAAAAAAAAATTACCACGATTGCGTTCGCTAGCCAATGTCCACGTTAGTGTTGGTCAGTCAAGTTGGGCCAAAATGGATTGAATTGGCACAATTACGAAAAGTTTATGACTGAATTGATAAAAAAAATAATTTATGACTAAATTTATATAATTGCAATAGGTTTTTAACAGTTCTCCCTAATGGTTTCCCAACAAAAGTATCAACTCCACAGCCTCATCTCAAGCACTCCTCGACCCTTGCTTTTGCTTTTGGGAAATGGCACAAGCAGTGTTCTTCAACCTCGCCACCGACATACTGAAACTCGCCGGTTCCATCACCGTTTTGAAGATCCAACTCGTACGAGGTGGGAGGGATGAGCTCGACAGTCTTAAGGACACCATCGAGACCATCCAAGTTGTGCTTTTGGATGCCGAGAAGTAACAATGGCACAACCACCAGGTCAGGCTTTGGCTCGGGAGGCTCAAGGACGTGATGTACGACGTAGAGGACTTGCTCGATGGTGTTGCAACCCAAGATCTGAGGCAGAAGGTCACTCCCGGCAACAAAATGTCGAGAGCGGTATGCGTTCTTCTCTAAATCGAATCAACTTGCATACCGCCTCAAAGTGGCTAATGAGAGTCAGGAACTTAGGAAGAGACTGGATCAGATTAAAAAAGATAGGGAGTTCCGTTTAGAGGAGAATCAGAGTGAGGAAACAATGGCCATTGCTAGAGGAAAGAAACCTGAAATTTCCGTACCTGATGAACAAATAATTGGTAGGAAAAAGCATAAAGAAAAGATCAAACAACTTTTGTTTGATTCCTCCTCTAGCGATTCTGTGTCATTTGTTTCCATTGTTGGTAAAGGAGGTCTTGGAAAAACTGCACTTGCACGATTAGTGTACAATGATGGGGAGGTAGAAAAACATTTCGATCTTAAGATATGGGTGTGTGTATCTGATGTCTTCGATGTGAATTTGGTTATCAAAGAAATCCTTAAATCAGTGAACTACCATGATCATGAGAATAAGCCCTTACACCAATTGCAGAGTCTTCTTCATGAGACTCTTGGCAAGAAAAAATATTTGCTTGTTTTGGATGACATGTGGAATGAAGTTCGGCTCGAATGGCTGGAGCTTGGAGATTGGCTAAAGGGCGGTAAACAGGGAAGCAAGATACTTGTAACCACTCGCAACCACATAATTGCAAAGGCCACAAATGAAAAATCAGCCATCTATGATGTAGAAGGCCTAACTCTAGATGATTCTTGGGATCTATTAAGGGAAGTCGCGTTTGGAGATAGGCAAGCATCAATAGACCAGAGATTGGAGGAGATGGGAAGAGATATAGTTAGAAAATGCGCTGGGGTTCCCCTTGCCATTAGAACTATAGGAAGCCTTTTGTATGGCAAAAAGGAAGATAAATGGAACCGTTACAGAGTGAAGGAACTTCCAGAAATACCAGAAATTGATGTGGTTGATAATGGAATTATGCGAGTCCTCAAGCTTAGTTACAATCATCTCCCGTCATGCTTGAAACATTGTTTTGCTTATTGCTCATTGTTTCCGAAAGACCATGCCTACAAGAAAGATATGATGATAAATCTTTGGGTGGCACAAGACTTTATTGAATCACACAACGGGGAGGATAACCTTGAAGAGGTTGCTAACAATTACTTGTCAGAACTACTATGTAGATCATTCCTTGATGCTATAGGCAAAGGCGACGATGGCGAGGTCCTATATTTCAAGATGCATGATCTCATGCATGATCTTGCCCAAAAAGTTGCTGGAGGTGAATGCAAGATTGTTAATTTTGAAGGAGAAGATAATGATAGAGGAATTCGACATGCATCGTTTATTTCATAGATTTCTTCTGAAGAGAAAATGGTGTCCCTACTCAAAACATCCAAATTGCGGATGTTTCTCTACTTGAAAGGTGAATCCTCTGTAGTCAACTCTCCCAAAGTTTTCTCCACGTGTAGAAACTGTCGAGCGTTGGGTTTGGGTAATACAGATATTCCTCTCCTTCCTTCATCCTTTGGAAAGTTGAAGCATTTAAGATTTCTTGATATTTCTATGAATCGATCCATCCAAAGTTTGCCAGATTCAATCACAGATTTGGTGAACTTGCAAACTCTTAGGCTCTTTGATTGTACGAACCTTCAAACATTTCCAAGAGATTTGAGGAAATTGGTCAATCTTAGATACCTCTCCATTAATGGGTGTGACTCATTGAGCCACCTACCACCCCTGAGTGAACTCCCTTCCCTAAGGACGTTAATTCTCGACCGCTTGGGTTTGGAGTTCCTTCAACAGACAAGTGACCAGGGGCAATCTGATACCACACGCCCCTTCTTCCCATCTCTCGAGAGACTGTCCCTTGTCTACTGCAACCTGAAAGGATGGTGGGGAGGAAGGCAAGTAGTGAGAGCATATCAAAAGCACCAGTCAAACAATTCACGGTCATCCTTCCCAAAACTTCGATTTGTGAATATATGGGGCTGTTATCACTTGAATTCCGTGCCACCATTCCCCAGGTAGAATACTTGGAGATAGATAGAACGAAAATGTTGGAACAACAATTGTTGGCCAATCTAAATTGCCCATCAGAAGTAGCAGCGGGATCCACATTCATCCCATTCTCTAAACTAAAGCGTCTAATTCTTTTTGGTAGTGATGTGGAGCCCTCGATGCTCGAGACTCTACTCCGATTGGCTAGTAATCTCGAGTCGATGAGGCTCGGCTGTTACAACTTAGGGAGTCTCTCTCGTGGTATGCAGCAGCTTTCCTCGCTCAAAGAACTCGACATTGATTCTTGTGAAGGACTCGATTTATCATGCCAAGAAGACGGGCATCACACACAATGGCGGTTCCTTACGAAACTTCGTGTTCTTAAAATCTCAAATTATTTGAATTTGGTGGCATTGCTTGAATGGATTCAACATGCCACAACTCTACAATCTCTGGAAATTTCTCATTATCGGAGTCTAAAAAGTTTGCCAAAATCGATTGGAAATTTATCTTTGCTTGAAAAGCTTGTATTATCTTACTGTCCAAGTTTAGAGCGTTTGCCATCTAAGATGCGCAACCTCATATGCTTGAAGGAATTGAGAATCCTTCGATGTCCCCATCTGGAAGAGAGGCGCTGAGCAGATGAACATGAAGATTGGCCAAAGATTGCACATTCCGGTCATTGTTTAATAGGATGAATCGTAACGATTAGCATAGTAGAGGTACGAGAAAAGACTTATCATCTATCAACTGTTCCTTTCAACTATTTACCTTCTTCATTTAACTAATTTCTTTTCACATATTCGCAGTGCAATATTTACCAAAAGAAGAAAGCGTCCCTCTACTCCATTTCGCCACCACCTTCCTCGTTATGTCGCGCAGCGCGTAGAACAAACACCACCTTTGCCTCCTCGTCTTCCTCACTCTCTCCTTCATCTCCTCCATCACCGCCGCCGCAAGAACCCCAGCATCTCCGACACACGTGGCATCCTCTTGGTCACCCCCTTCCTCTTGGCCAAGTCACATTTGTTTCAGTGATCCCAGCGTCAACGTGGCCTTTGACGCTGGCTTTCGAGTCATCACTCACCCTGTTGTAGCTCTGCTTGCCGGAGTTGGAGGCCAAATCAATGTAGGCATTGTTCCTCTGTCTCTTTCTCTCTATTGCAATTCAATTTTCACTGTGAATAAATATTTGTTGGAGATGAGTTTGGATTATGAATTGAATGTTATGGAGACATTTGGGTTATGATTTCAGTGTTGTGGAGATATAGCAATGCATGATATGAGCAGCTTTTCTATAGCTGAGGGATGGAGAGAAGAGAACAGTATCGCAAAAATGCAAGGAGAAAGTCATAGCTCATGATTGAGCTAAGACTTGCTGAGAAAAATGATAATGATGTTCAACGATGGCTGATTATTTGGGGGGACCGGGCGGAAGTTTTGTAATTTATGCAAAAGAATCTGTTTGGACAGAGTTGAACATCGTTAAATGACAGGACGATTCAATGTCGTTGCAGCCCTTGGATCAATCATTGCGTCATCTTGATGCGATGCTGACTCGATTACATCAATTGGGTTTCAGATATCATCATGTCGTAATGGAAACCTACTGAAGTGTACAGATTTTTGCCTTGCGGTTGATTGTGGTTATTGTCGTTGAGCGAGTTGGAGGCCGGCAAGACTACTTTTTATCCTAGCCGCCAATATACAAGGTGGAACTCAAAGCTGAACCAAACAGAAATGATCCCGAAACTGCCAATTTTCTCGTGGTAGATTAATGTTGTAACTATCATACAAGTATTCAACACCATTCCATCGAAAGATGACATATTTCTTTTGATCTTAGAGCGGTATGGGCTAATCTTCCTCTCCCTCTATTTTGTGCTCTCTTTTTGGTTCTGCTTTTATTTAGAGAATGGCTTTGCTTTTTAGAGTTGTTTTGGTGCTCATAGATCTGTCATATCAAGCCATATAAGCATTAGTGACCGAGCACTGGAGAAAGGCAATCTTGTTCTATTGTAGTTTTACTTAGATGGACAGACTTTTATCTTTAAGTATAGACATCAATAAGACCACATAAAAAAGTTCACACGGTCTACAGCTTGAAATCAGGAAGTGCAGAAGCTCCCTATAGGCCTTTGGAAATGTAATGGGCAGTGTAGTTTGGGAGCTTAATCTCCTTGTAGATTGGTGGATTGTCTGCTGATGTTAATTCCTTGATGGGTCCATACAACCATGAAGATGGCCGAGGAATGTCGCCAAAGAAACATGCCACCGGCACTGTCAGGCCTCTCTTGTTTGCCATGACTCAGTGCTTGACACTCTTAAACCTGTCGTTTGTTATGAGCTGCAAATGCCACAATTAGTGAACAGTTCCTCCGTAAGAAATGTAATTTCTGTCTACTACTATGATTGCAATCTTAATGTCAATAGATACCAAAACTGCAGAATATCTAGAACCCCTCCCATGAAAAACATAGTTTTCAACATACATCTGTCTCATTTAGACAATTTCGAACATGTCAATGCGAGGATAACATGATCTAGTGAAGTTAGAATCAAGTTTGGATTAGTCAAACGGCTCTCTTAGAATACCTGATGCACAAGCCAATTGGGAATGGTTAACTTGGATTCGTCCTACCAAAAGAAAACTGCAGATTGTGAAGATATGACGTTATTGCTACAGGGAAGATGTCATGGTTATTTAATTAAGAGCTCTTCAACTAACTTAGCATATGAGAAAGTAAAGTAATAAGGGCGAGAAGAGGATTGTAGCGCGTCGGCCAATTAAAACATGGTTTCAAGAAAAGTTCAAAGATGAACAATCAAAACATGTGTCATTAGTGCTCCAAGTATTGGAGCAACGTCGATCCATCAGTTCTCACGAAGCACTTGGAAGTCCTCCAATTTGATATTGGAACAGGACTGTGAGCAAGTCATTGTCTGAATGCTTTGTCACACCCAGGGTTAACTCGGGCCGTGGGCATAGGGAATGGTAGTGGCACATGATCGCGTGTCCATCTCCACACTCCATCTCCTTCAAGTGATTTGGGTGGAGTCTTAGGGCTTCAGATCAAAATCAACCAAGGGTCCTTCACTCAAACTTTGGTGTCATTCAATAGCATTTGCCCTACCCATTGCTTGAATTATTAAAAAGAGTGTTAAACCTATCGAATAGATAACAATTCAATCCTAAACTTTTCAATTTGACCAATTTAGTAAATCGTTTAACAATTTACCAATGTAGTTTGTTGACATAAATGACTATTATCCTATGTGGGCAACGTCTACAATTTTTTTATAAATTTTGTAATATTTTTTTCATTTTTCACCTTGGGTTGAGGGCACAAAAGAAAAGAAAAAAAATTCAAAAATTTATAATAAAAATTGTCAAAATTATCCACGTCAACTCTAATTGTGTCATGCTAGATGGCCAGCATCCACATGACAAATCGTCAAAAGATTTAGACTAAATTGATCGAATTGAAATATTTAAAAATAAATTGACATTTATATAATAGATTTACTGGTTTAGAACTTTTTTGGTAAATCCCCCCCCCCTCAACAGTAGATATCCACTTTAACATCTCACTTAATTACAACTTTATGAAGCCCACCTCATGTTAGATCAGTCCAAACAGACGAGAGCCCAATCTCATTACATGCTTTGAATCCTCCACCGGCATTTCTCTGCCAGAAATATTGCGATGCATTAGAATACTGAATTAGAGTTGCCGTAAAAGTATGGTCGACTGGGTTCCTGGAGAATACCATAAAGGGTATCAGTATTTTGTATCAACTCAAGTGCAAAAGTTTGGTACGGCTACCACTAGAACGCAAATAAAGTCAACGCTAGAGGAACATCCTTTTTTTCTACCCAGAAAAAACGGAATGAGCACCTCCGAGGTTCCCGTGGATGAAAATGATCAATCGTTGAGGATCATCTTATCGATTCGCCTCATTGATTGACACCAGACGCAAGATTATATGCTATGATGGGTAGGCGAATTTAGCCGACAAACCTTGTACACATTCAGCATTAGTAATTACCTTCGCCGGCTGAACGAAGAACTGGGAACTTTCATTTCTTGAGTGCTCAACACCTATTCCGGCCAATTCAATAGAAATGTATGCAAAGTAACTCAAGTTTCATAAACCTGCTAGTTTAGCCCTTGAATTGTTGAAGAAAATAGAAAAGGTTATCTAGTATCATACAGTGAAAACCATTTACTTCGCACCTAGGTGAACTACTGCAATTCTTTTTGCAAACTATATTCGTTGATTCACTTTGTGAATTTGTTCATGAATTTTTCCTTTTCGAAAGGTGGAAAAACGCTACGGAAGCCATTGGCTTGCCAGCAAGCTTCGGGCAACTCCACGGGGTGGGGAGGCTTCGGTCCCATGAAGCAAAATATACCGTCCCTCCACTCGGCAGCGACTGAATTATAGTCCCATATTTCTGTTGTTACATGACGCTCGCCCTGTGGCGGCAAGGGCCACCCTCGCTTAGGCGAGGCCAGGCTACCAGCAAAAATAAGAAGAAAAAAAAAAAAAAGAGAAAAAAATTTAAATTAATAAAGAAAAATTTTAATATTATTTAAATATTATTTAAAAATTTCGATGTCAACGGCAACTATGCCACGTAAGATTACTAACTTTCATGGCAAAAATATATGGCCAAAATTAGTTGGAATGATTGAATTGACTCTAAACCAAAAAGTTTAAGACTAAATAAAAATCAATTTAATATTTTTAGAACTTTTCTAACACTTTTCCTAATAGCATATCTTGTGCATCACACTCGCATGATTTTTTTCCTATATGTAAAAGGAGGTCATAGTTTTTTGTATAAATAATTCAAAACTTTCTTTGCATTTGTAATATGAATCTTTTTTCATATTAACAAAATAAAATCGTAATTCTTCGTTCATGTCATATATGAATTAAAATTCGTTGAACTTCAAATATAAAAAAGATTTCTAATCTCCATTGTTGAATGCTAATAATTTTCTTTTGCCACACATTGTTAGGCGGCCAATTTCCTCTTCGTCAGCATGGGCAAGTCTGTCAAATTGGTGGGTCGGGTCGGATCGAGATAGAAATGGAATGGGTCAAAAATAGTCCGATACAAATTGACACTGGCATAAGTACAGCCTAACTGCCAAAACTTGGCACAATGAGACACTTGAGTGCCAAAAGTTATAAAATGTACACTTAAGTGTTAAAATCGGAGAAAAAAATGATCGCTTAAATACCAATGGAAAGAAAATTCGGCCAAAATACTGACGTGGCACTTTTCCAGCGAGTTAAAGTCGAAACGGCATTGTTTTGGATGCTAACATAAGCCCAAAACAACGTCATTTTGGCCAAAATTTATTTTTTAATATAAATATTAATTAATAATATTAAAAGCGAAAAAAAAGGGGGCAACAGCCCGCCTGTGGCTGCCGCCCCATCGCCGATGGGGTGGTGGCAATAGATAGCGAGGGTTGACGAGGGCCGGATGCCAAGAGAGGGTGGCAACCCTCTCCTAGATTTGGGTGAGGGTCGGCCACCCTTGCCCAAGCCGGGCAAGGGCCGACGACCCTCGCCCAAGCCGGGCGAGGCCGGACGCCCTCACCCGGGCCAAGGCAAGGGCTGGCGACCTTCACCCAAGACGAGGCAAAGGTCGGTCGGCCCTCGCCGAATGCCGAGAGAGGGCGGCGACCCTCTCCCAAATCTGTACAAGGGCGGGCCCTTGCCTAGCCTGGGTGAGGGTCGCCGGCCCTCACGTAAGTGCTGCGACCCTCGCCTAGCGCCGCTGGAGTTTCCAATAGCGTTGGGCAAGGACCACTAGTGCCTACTACGCGAGGACCGACAACCCTCGCCCAAATGCTGGGAGAGGGTTGCCACCCTCTCCCAAAGTGTCGGCCCTCACCATTGGTCAACGAGGGTCGCCGACCCGCGCCTAGGCATCGACAACCCTCACCGTCTAATGATGCTACCCCATCGACAATGGGACGGCGTTCACAAGCGGCTGCTGCCCCCCCTTTTTTTTTTTTAATTTTCACTTTTAATATTATTTATTCAATATTTATATTAAATATTAAAACTTTGGCCAAAACAACATCGTTTTTGGCTTATTTGGCCATGTCGGAATCCCCAAAACAACGTCGTTTCGACCCGGATCGCCGAAAAATTGCCATGTCAGCATTTTGGTTGAATTTTCTTGCCGTTAGCACTTAACTGATTATTTTTTCTCCAATTTTAGCACTTAAGTGTACATTTTATAACTTTTGGCACTTAAGTGTCCCATTGTGCCAAGTTTTGGCACTCTAGGGATCCGTATGTCAGTTGATATTTAATCTGTTTTGACCTATTCATATGCAATACAAATTCAATAACTTATACCAAATCCAACTGACACCCATCCCTTGCGCAATCCAACCTACATTACTAAAACACATAAATATTTAAAAACAAGAACTTTTATGCCTTACATGTAGTGTTGAAACAATGAATTTTTTAATAGTTTTATAAAGTTCCAAAATGTTATGAAATACATGTATGAATATTCATTATATTCATGTACTTATTATGGTACATTTGTATAATATATTTTAAGTACATCTTCCTATCCGATGAATGTTCATCTCCCTATCCGATAAATGTTCATCTCCCTATCCGATACATGTATTATCAGATACATTGATGTTCATGATAAGTGCATCCCTATAAATAGGAGCACAAATAGTGAGAAATATAGATTTTCCGCTCCTGACTTTTTCTCTACTATCTCTGGTGTCATCTGTTTTCTTCACTTAATCTCTCCCTCTATTCTCTCTATTATATACTTGCGAAGCGATATTTTACAACACGTTATCAGCACGAAGATCTACCAACTAAGTAAGCAATTTTGCAAGGTAGGTGTTTTTCTTTGTTTCATCTTCTTCTATCAATTCTTCAATTTTCCCCCATAGCCTTAAACCAATTTCAATTATAAAAGTATTCTTATGCTCTTGAAGTGACGGTGGATATTTGGAAATCCTTCTAATTAATATAAGGATTTTTGTTTTGCAAAAATTATGGCAAATATTGAAAAGCCCAAATTTCACATCTCGGAAGTGAGTGGAAATAATTATTTATCTTGGTGCCTAGACATAGAAATGCACCTCCAAGGGCAATTTCAAATTTAAAAGTATCATTCTGCTCCCGAAGTGGCGGTGGATATTGGAAAATCCTTCTAATTAATTTAAGGATTTGAATTTTGCAAGAATTATGGCAAATATTGAAAAGCCCAAATTCCACATCCCGGAAGTGAGTGGGAATAATTATTTATCTTGGTGCCTAGACATAGAAATGCACATCCAAGGGCAATTTCAAATCTAAAAGTATCATTCTGCTCCTGAAGTGGCGGTGGATATTTGGAAATCCTTCTAATTAATTTAAGGATTTGAATTTTGCAAAAATTATGGCAAATATTGAAAAGCCCAAATTCCACATCCTGGAAGTGAGTGGAAATAATTATTTATCTTGGTGCCTAGACATAGAAATGTACCTCCAAGGGAAATTTCAAATCTAAAAGTATCATTCTGCTCCTGAAGTGGCGGTGGATATTTGGAAATCCTTCTAATTAATTTAAGGATTTGAATTTTGCAAAAATTATGGCAAATATTGAAAAGCCCAAATTCCACATCCTGGAAGTGAGTGGAAATAATTATCTATCTTGGTGCCTAAACATGGAAATGCACCTCCAATGGCAAGGTCTCGCTAATGCAATTGTAGAGGATGAAATCTCAAATGCAAAGAATAAAGCAAATGCATTGATTTTTATTCGTCGTCATTTACATGAGAGCCTGCAGACTCAATATTTATCCGTTGGAGACCCTCAGACCTTGTGGAAGAGGTTGAAGGATAGGTATGATCATACCAAGATTGTTATCCTCCCTCAAGCACAATATGATTGGCAAAATCTTAGACTGCAAGATTTTAAATCAGTGTCTGACTATAACTCCGCTTTATTTGATGTCGTTTCTCGACTTGAGTTATGCGGTATCAAGCTCATTGATGCGGAGCTATTAGAAAAAACTTTCTCTACCTTCCATGCTTCGAATATTGTATTGCAACAGTAATACCGACAACGTCAATTTGCCACATATTATGAATTAATTTCTATGCTCCTTACAACTGAGCAAACTAATGAATTATTGCTCAAAAAATCATGATCTAAGACCTGTTGGCTCAAAAGCATTGCCTGAAGCACATGCTAACTTTAAGAAAAATACTTGTCATATTAAGGGCTATAAGAGCAAGCATGAGCATAATTTTTCGAAGGGATGGCAAAAAAAATTTAACCGTCCTAAGAAATCTAATTTTGGCCTGAATTATTATAAAGAAAAGAAGCATAAAAAAGGTGGCTAATGAAAGTATTTGCCATCGCTGTGATATGAGTGGGCACTGGTCACGTACTTGTCGTATGCCAAAGCATCTTTAAAAAATATAGGCAAGCGTGGTGAATTTCACGCCATTGAAATTAATTCTACTGCCATAACTACTGTTGAAGCCAACAATATCTCTGTTGGTGGGACTCCTCTTGCTCCTGAAGTAGCAAATGCATCCCTGGATGTCTCTGATTTCTTTGAGGATCTTTGATTATTTGATGAGGCATCAGACTGATGGATGACAACTTAGACTTCGAATTTTATGACTATAATAATTTCTTTTATAGTTGTTTTTTTTTTAAATGTATTATTTTTTGTTATTCTTATGTTTATTATCTTAAGATTATACTTGACTCTATAACGATATGCAAGTTTTATGATATTTGACACCTGAAGTTGTCAACATAAATGCAAATGAAAGATACCGAGAAAAAAAAAAAGAGAAGTTTGTTTGCTTGATAGTGCATCAACGCATATTATATTTCATAGCAAACATTTTTTCTCGAGTATGACGTTGCGAAAGGCACATGTCCATACAATATCAAGTCATGTTTCAATTATTGATGGTTTCGAGAATACCACAATTGTTTTACCAAATGGCACCATCCTACATATTGATGATGCGTTTCTAAGTAGTAGATCAAAAATGAATCTACTTAGTTTCAAAGATGTACACCGTAATGGGTACCACGTTGAAACTATTTATGAACAAAATAATGAATATATTAGTATTACCTCTTATAAAATTGGCCTGAAAACCGTCCATAAGAAGCTAGAAGCTTCTTCTATGGGTTTGTATTATGTTATGATTAAGGCTATTGAAACCTATGACACTATGTCCTGGAGACTAGTAAACCCTGATCAATTTGGGTTATGGCATGATTGCCTTGGTCATCCTGGCGCTTCAATGATGCGTAGAATAATTCATAATACAAAAGGGCACCCTTTAAATAATACAAATGTATTGTTGTCCAAAGATTATAATTATGAAACTTGTTCATAAGGACAACTCATTATCAAACCTTCTATAACAAAGGTTAATCTTGAATCCTCTATATTCCTACAAAGAATTCAGGGTGATATATGTGGACCAATACAACCACCAAGTGGACCGTTTTGATATTTTATAGTACTAGTGGATGCATCCTGTAGATGGTCTCATGTTTGTCTATTATCTACGCGCAATGTCGCCTTTGCACATTTACACAATCCGCTCCAGATGAGCTTGATGTTGTACTTGCTCCCAAAAAGCTTATTGCCCCTGAAGAGACACAAACTCATGAAAAGATCACAAACCCTTGGAATATTGAGAATTCCATTACATATTGTAATGAAATTTGGGATCGGAATGAAATCATCATTGATGATGCTTTTGCATTCTCAATTGCTTATAAAATTATGGATGATGATTGTGAGTCGCAATCTATTATTGAATGCCGTCAAACGCAAAATTGATTAGCCCCAATAATGGCTATATGGCTCAATTGAGGGGGATATATTATCAATTATGCATTGCACTCTTTTTTCTTTTTGTCCGATTTTTTCCCATAGGGTTTTTCCGGCTTAAAATTTTTAACGAGTCAATTAATGCATCCAGCGAGTACATAAGATACAAAATTGATTAGCCCTAGTAGTAGCTATATGGCTCAATTGAGGGGGAGATATTATCAACTATGAATTGCACTCTTTTTTCTTTTTGTCCGGTTTTTTCCCATAGGGTTTTCCGGCTTAAAGTTTTTAACGAGGCAATTAATGCATCCATAAAATGGAGAAATCATAAAATTTGTGCTCTGTACTCTTTTTCTCTTTTGTCCGGTTTTTGTCCCACTGGGTTTTTCCGGCTTAAGGTTTTTAATGAGGCAGTATTATTCAATGCACATTCATAATATAATACAATGAATATTCAAGGGGGAGTGTTATGAAATACATGTATGAATATTCATTATATTCATGTACTTATTATGGTACATTTGTATCATATATTTTAAGTACATCTCTCTATCCGATGAATGTTCATCTCCCTATCCAATACATGTATCCTACGTTCTAAGTACATCTCCCTATCCGATACATGTATTATCAGATACATTGATGTTCATGATAAGTGCATCCCTATAAATAGGAGCACAAATAGTGAGAAATATAGATTTTCCGCTCCTGACTTTTTCTCTACTATCTCTGGTGTCATCTGTTTTTTTCACTTAATCTCTCCCTCTATTCTCTCTATTATATACTTGCGAAGCGATATTTTACAACACAAAATAGGATTTTCAACTTGTTTGCGACCTTTTCTTCATTGCAAATTTTTTTAGTTTCACTATAAAGTATCCAACATTTCTTAAAAGCAATAAGTCAATAAATATTGACACGTAAAATCATGTACTAATTTCCACGATTTTCTAAAGAAGGAAAGATCATAAATATTTTACTATTTTCAATTCCAAAAAAAAAATCACAAGTAAAAGATAAAACTAGAAAATAAGTTGCCTCACTTGAAAACCCCTGACCTAAACCTAAAGATAAGTGAAGAGTATGCAGGTAAGTTGGCCATTAGACCCATTAAAAACTTACATTGTATTTGACTTTATTACTTAAATCTGTATAAAATCATTTAGAAAACTTAGACAACTCATACATGACCCACCCCTAGGTTAATGTTTTCAACCGATTTTGACACCTCTAATACTACGATAGCAAGTAGAAAGGGATGTCCTGCCAACTCACCTCCACTTTCTTCTTTTCTTTTGGATGATGTCAAATTCAAACATTCTCATCCTTTCTTGGAAAGAATATCCATCCCATCCCCACAAGATATCGAGTTACACCGATTAGTCACAAATATAGGTGAAAACATGTAACAATTAATCCTCACGGCATGCCAACCACCGTGGCCCCTCCGGACTGACAAGCCAATGAACCACCCACAAATAATAAAAGCATAGACCATAATCAGTGTCAATTTGCGGGAGAATGCACATCACCATCTCTATCCACTCTTTATGTTAACTTCTCTTCAAGGGAGGGTTAACCAAAAAGGAAGGATAAAGAATAAGAAGAGTGACATTAAACATGTACCCACCCCCACCCTATGCTAGGGGTGAGCATCGGTTGAAGATCAACCTAGATCGACCCTGGATTGGCCCAAACTTGCCAATCCTAGTTCAATTCCCAGGAGAACTGAGTTGGTCCTTGGTCTTGGGATGCTTGACCAGCATTGTGCAAGTTGGTCTCCGATCCTAATCGACCAACGGCAAGGGTGCCTAGGCCCTTGCCTAGATCTAGGGTGAGGGTCATGGCCCTCCCCAGTCCGGCGAGGGTCCTTGCCGAGCCAAGGGCCGCCAGCCATGGACCCCGCCATAGTTACCGAGTCACTTGTTTGGGTGAGGGTTGGCGACCCTCGACAGATCTGGGGGAGAGCCATGACCCACAAGCTGTACAAAAGATAGATCTCTTAGTTATAATTGAAGGGACTTTTACATTAAGCCACTAAATACTGAAAATCATAAAATAAAGTAATAAAACAGAACGGAAATGATGTATGGGAATAAATATAAAACAAAATATCCGAGCCGTATCAGATAAAAAATTCAAACTAAGCCTTCTATTATTGCTTGCGAACTTCTGCATCATGACCTTTCGCAAGTTAGAAGATAACATAAAGATTGGATATAGATGGGGATGTGTACTCTTTTGCAAATTACAATACTAATTTGGGTCTATTCTTTTGACATCAATCTATTTGTTTTTTCCAAGAAATTAATTATTTGAGGGTGGCTCATTTGGGAGGGCCACGACCCACAAGCTATCAACCCTCAACCTTTTTTTAATTTATTTTTTATTATTTAATTAATATTTATATTTAAATTCACGTCGCATTAAAATGACGTTGTTTTGACCGAGTTTTTGCTAACTTAACTTTCGACGAGCTACGTCGGCGATATATATTATTAAAAAATAACACATAGGATTTTCAAGAGCCTTCATTGGAGTTGGCACTAAAATAATTTAATTTTTAAAAAAAATAACACTTAAATATGTTTTTCGTAATTTTTGGTACTGAATTGTTTACCGTGTCAACTTTTGACACTTGAGCTATTTTTTTACTCACAAAAAAATTACTAATGTTCATCATTGACCGTCGATAATCTTCTTCGGTCACGCGTCTGCCTAAATATGCGTTAGGTGGCCAATTTCCACTTTGTTCACATTATTATCGCAATTTGAAAGAGACGTCGTACTGACTCGCCTCCACTTCTTTTTTTCGCCCTTTCGGGTGAAGTCAAATTACAACACTCTCGTCCTTTCCTGATGGATATCCAATCCATTCCCACGTAACACCTATTACACCAGTCAATCACAAATAAATACAAGAACGTAACAATCAATCCCCATTGCTTGCCATTCGCCGTGGTTCCTCCGGACCGACAAGCCAATGAGCCACCTGCAAATAATTAATTTCTCGGAAAAAACAAATAGATTGATATCAAAAGAATAGACCGAAATTAGTATTGTAATTTGCAAAAGAGTGCACATCCCCATCTATATCCAATCTTTATGTTATCTTCTCTTTAAGGGAGGGTTAAACCAAAAAAACAAATAGATAAAGAATGAGAAAAGTCACATTAATCATTTACCCACCCCTCACCCTCTATCATCTAAATCCTATACCCACCAAGCACAAACACTACAATACAAAGGCCAAAAAGGAAAATAAGAAAGGAAAGAAACAAAACATTGCCTTGTGAAGAAAGATGGTACTTTGAAAGATGGTATCATGAAAAACGGACGAGTGGCGTGCACTTAATTATACTTCCACTTGCCCGAACATGATGAAGAGAAGAGAAGAATCTAATTCCATTATCATCGGTAAGACGGTGAAATAATTCCTCATATAAACATTACAATAAATAGTTTTGACTAGTGAAAAGGCAGTTTTGGTATCAAATACATATGGAGAAGAATGTCATTTATATGCGCAGTAAGTGCCACAATTATAGCAAATCACTCTCTAAACATACCAAGGTAATGCATTTGAATCCTAAAAATTTCATTTCATTCATTTTAAATTCAAAAGCGTGCACAAAACATACCACTAAGGATTTAGTTCTTTTTGCAAATTTCCCTTGGATAAAAAGTTGACATGGCAAAAGTTTAACTAATTTTCTTGTCCCATAGGGCAAGAAAAGTAACAAAAAAAGTCCAAAACCTATTACATTAATATTAATTCAGTCATAAACCTTTCAATTTGACTAATAAATCCTAAACCTTTTTATATTGGTAACAATTTAGTCCATCCGACCAATTTAAGTTGGAAATTATTGACAAAGAAGCCAGCCGGCTAATATGACACAACTGGCGCTAATATGGATATTTTTAATAATATTTTAATATTTGTTTGAATTTATTAATTTTTTAGATAATTGTTTTCTTTTTTTCCTTTTTTTTTTTTCCTTCTCCCTTCCTCAAAATTTTATTTTATTCATTTAAGAATTAAAACTTACATTAAAAAGCATTTGAGGGATTTGATTTGCTCCATCAATTTCTAATGGACTCCATAGCTGGCTTCATAGCTGGCTTCTTTAATTCCCATAAACATAATAATGGAGTGCATTAGAATTTGTCTACATGTTCGTGAATTCTCTATGTGCAAAAGAGAAACATAATTTATTAATTATCTTTTTTAACTAATCGAGTCATCAAAACATTTAGAGTTAACTTGTGATATCATTCACTAAATTATCTCTTTGATTTTATTGTCACAAAACCTGGATGACCCCAAAATTAATCATTTCGATAAGTCTCCCAACTCTCAAGTTTACGTGTATTCTTACATATAGAGGAATTATGGAGTTATTTTCTCATTGATCGAAATTAGGATCCTCAAATATCTTGATATACATAAAATTCACTTTTACTTTGAAAGGTATTTATATGAATTATATCTATAGAAAGTACTACATATTTTGAAAAAAAAAAAAAAAAAAAAAAACAAAGACTAAGCGAGGTGCAATATCAAATTTTTAGAGAAACAAAAGGATCGAGAATGTTTTAATTGTTAAATCTTAGTACTCTCTTATTTCTTGTATTCTTTGGATGAGAATTTTCATTTCTACACAAGAAAGCTATAATTTGAGTGCATTTGGGTTTTCGTTAGGAAACTGCTCTCATTACGCGACCGAAGGCTTTCTAAATACTATTTTCATCTTCAAATGAAAACAAAAACAAAAAACGAGAAAATTTTCGCTGAACAGTACAGGGCAATCGGCTTTTTTGACCCGTAGTCTTTTGGTCTTTCCTCTCTCCTTCCTCAGCCTCATTCCTACACAAGAAAGCTATTACGTGGAGCGACTCAGCATGAAGTAACATGGAGATGCCCTTCGCCTTTCTATTTATTCTTGCAAGAAGTTTATCAAGAGGCACCACCAAACTATTGTCTCGCAGCAAAAGCGTCACCACCGCAACCTCCTCTCGAACACTCCTCAACCCCTTCTTTTGCCTTCTGGAAATGGCGGAAGCAGCGCTCTTCAGTGTTGCAACTGCCATACTAAGAAGCATCGCCACTGAAATTGCGAAACCTGGAGGCACCTTCGCTTCTCAAGAGATCCAGTTGCTCTGCTGTGCAAAGGACGAGCTCCAAAGTCTTGAGGACACCATCCAGACCATTCAAGCTGTGCTTTTGGATGCTGAGAAGCAGCAATGGCACAACGACCGGGTCAAGCTCTGGCTCGTGAGGCTCAAGGACGTGCTGTACGACATACTGGACTTGCTCGACAATGTAGCAACCGAAGATTTGAGGCGGAAGGTCACTCCCGGCAACAAGATGTTGAAAGCGGTACGCATATTCTTCTCTAAATCGAATCAGCTTGCATGCCGCCTCAAAGTGGCTAATGAGATTCAGAAACTTAGGAAGAGACTGGATCAGATTAAAAAAGATAGGGAGGCGTTCCATTTTCAAGAGCATCGGAGTGAGGCAACAATGGCCATCTCGAGGGGAAAGAAACCTGAAACTTCCGCACCTGATGAACCAATAATTGGTAGGAAAAAGGACAAAGAAAAGATCAAACAACTTTTGTTTAATACCTCCTCAAGTGATACTCTGTCATTTGTTTCCATCGTTGGTAAAGGAGGTCTCGGAAAAACCGCACTCGCACGACTGGTGTACAACGATGGGGAGGTAGAAAAACATTTCGATCTTAAGATGTGGGTGTCTGTATCTGATGTCTTCGATGTGAAATTGATTATCATAGAAATTCTTAAATCAGCGAACTGTCAAGATCATGAGACTAAGCCCTTAGACCAATTGCAGAGACTTCTTCGTGAGACTCTAGGCAAGAAGAAATATTTGCTTGTTTTGGATGACATGTGGAATGAAGTTCGGCTCAAATGGTTGGAGCTTGGCAATTGGCTAAAGGGTGGTGAACGGGGAAGCAAGATTCTTGTAACCACTCGTAGCCACACAGTTGCGAAGGTCACAAATGAAAAATCAGCTATATATGATCTAGAAGGCCTAACTCCAAAGAGGTCCTGGGATCTATTTAGGGAAGTGGCCTTTGGAGGTAGTCAAGCATTGGTAGACCAGAGATTGGAGGAGATGGGAAGAGTTATAGTTAGAAAATGTGCCGGGGTTCCCCTTGCCATTAGAACTATAGGAAGCCTTTTGTATGGCAAAAAGGAAGATCAGTGGAACCATTACAGAGTGAAGGAGCTTCCAGAAATACCAGAAATTGATGCAGTTGATGAGGGAATTATGCAAGTCCTCAAGTTCAGTTACGATCATCTCCCATCATGCTTGAAACATTGTTTTGCTTATTGCTCATTGTTTCCGAAAGATTATGTCTATGACAAAGATAGAATGATCCATCTTTGGGTGGCACAAGGCTTTATTGAGTCACGTAACAGCGAGGACAACCTTGAAGAGGTTGCCAACAATTACTTGTCAAAACTACTATGTAGGTCATTCCTCGATGCTACATTAACACTCAACAATGGTGAGGTCTCAGAATTCAAGATGCATGATCTCATGCACGATCTTGCCCAAAAGGTTGCTGGAGGTGAATGCAAGATTGTTAGTTTTAATGGAGATAATGATAGAGGAATTCGACATGCGTCGTTTATTTTAGGGACTTTCTCTAAAGAGAAAATGGTGTCCCTGCTTAAAAAATCCAAATTGCGAACGTTTCTCTATTTAAAAGGTGACTCCTTTGTACTCAACTGTGACAAAATTTTCTCCAGTTGTAGATATTGTCGAGTGTTGTGTTTGGAGTATACAAATATTCCTCTCCTTCCTTCCTCCTTAGGAAAGTTGAAGCTGTTAAGATTGCTTCATATTTGTATGGATCAATCCATTCAGAGTTTGCCAGATTCAATCACTGATTTGGTGAACTTGCAGACCCTTAAACTCTCGCATTGTCAACACCTTCAAACATTTCCAAGAGATATGAGGAAATTGATCAGTCTTAGAAACCTCATAATTGAAAGATGTGTATTACTAAGCCACCTACCGCCCTTGAGTGAACTCACTTCCCTAAGGATGCTGAGTCTCAAGTCCTTGCATAGGTTAGAGTTCGTTCAACAGACGAATGACCCGGAGCCATCTAATACCACACACCCCTTCTTTCCATCTCTTGAGATTCTGAGACTCTCGAGCTGCAGAGAGCTGAAAGGATGGTGGGAAAGAAGGCAAGAAATGGGAGCACATCAAATGCATCGGTCAGACAATTCACGGCCATTCTTCCCAAAACTTCGGTCCGTGAAAATATTCAATTGTCCCCACTTGAATTCTATGCCACAATTTCCCCAAGTGGAATGCTTGGGGATAGATGGCACGAAAATGTTGGAACTACCACCGATGGCCAATCCAAATTGCCCTGCAGAAGGAACAGTGGAAGCCACATCCATTCCTTTCTCTGAACTAAAAAGCCTATACGTTAATTCTTTTGCGAATGTAGAGCCCTCGAAGCTTGAGATTCTACTCCGATTGGCTCATAACCTCAAGTCCATGACCCTCTCCCATTGCGACCTAAGGAGTCTCTCTCGTGGCATGCGACACCTTTCCTCGCTCCAGGAACTCCACATTTACAATTGTCAAGGAGTCAATTTATCGTGCCAAGAAGACGAGCATGACACCCAATGGCAATTCCTTACAGATCTTCATGCGCTTAAAATTTCATATTATTCTGATTTTGTGACATTACCTAAGGGGATTCAACATGTGACAACTCTACAATCTCTCAAGATATATTACTGTATGTCTCTGGAGAGTTTGCCGGAATGGATTGGAAATTTCTCTTTGCTCAAAACACTTATATTATATGATTGTCCAAGATTAACGCATTTGCCATCTGAGATATGCAACCTCACACACTTGAAGGTATTGGAAATCATTGATTGTCCTGCTCTGAATGAGAGGTCCGTTATAGATGCGCACATTCCGATCACTGTTTGGAAGAGGAAGAATGTTGGCATCCCTTTTTCAACTAGAGGTACGAGAAAATACTTAACATCACCTATCAATAGGAGTGTTTCTTTTTCGACTATTTGTCCTTCTTTATTGTTTAACTAATTTTCTCTTCTCTTCGATATATATATATATATATATTGGCAGTGTAAATAATTGATCGAGAAAAAGAAGGAAAGCGTCCCTCCACTCCACTCCAGTTCGCCGCCATCTTTGCCTTGTTATGTGGCGCAGCATGTAGAACAAACGCCACCTTTGCCTCTCCTCGTCTTTCCTCGTACAACCCTCCTCACTCCCCCTCCCCTCCTTCATCTCCTCCATCACCGCCGCCGGAAGAACCCCCACCGTCTCCGGTGTTGATCGATGTCGCGGTCTATTCCACCGAGGTCAGATGATCGGGACGCTCAGATTCTCGGATCTGCCGTTCGATTCGGAGCTGCCTTCGGATGTCTAGTGCGATCGCATGAAGAAATCATGGGGATTTCGATGATCCCAGCGTCGACGATGCCTTTGACGTAGGCTTTCGAGTCATCACTCGCCCTGTCGTAGCTCTCTGTTCGCCGGAGTCGGAGGCCAAATCGATGTAGGCATTGTTCTCTCTCTCTCTCTCTCTCTCTCTCTCTCTCTCTGGCCTTTTCCTCTCTACTGCAATTCAATTTTCATTGTGAATGTATATTTGTGGGAGATGAGTTTGTATTATGAATTGAATGTTTTGGAGACATTTGGATTATGATTTGAGTGTCGTGGAGAGATAGCAATGCATGATAAAGTATCACATTGGATTATGATTTGGTAGAAATTTGCAATTCAATTTTATAGCTCATGACTGAGCTACCACTTGCTGAGAAATATGATAATGATGTTTAATAATGGCTGATTCTTTGGGGGACCGGGGCAGAAGTTTTGCAATTTGTGGAAAAGAAATCTGTTTGGACAGAGTCAAACATTGATAAATGACAGGATGATTCGATGTCGTTGTAGCCCTTAGATCAATCGTTGCCTAGTTTGTTATGTGCTGCTGATGCATCGATTATTAGTGAACTGTTCTCAGGTCAGAAAGAAGGAACATAATCTTGATGTTGATATATACAAAAGCTGCAGTATATCTAGAACCCACATTGACCCCTCCTGTGAAAAACATTGGTTTCAACATGCATCTGTCTCATTCAGACAATTTTGAACCTGTCGATGTGAGGCTAGCATGATTTAACAAAGTTAGAATCAAGTTTGGATGAGTCAAATAGCTTAGTTAGGAAACTTAATGCACAGGGAATTTGGGAGTGGTAAACGCAGATTTGTCTTACCAAGTGAAAGTGCACATTGTGAAGACATGATGTTATTGCCACAGGAAAGATGCCATGGTAATTTAATTCCTGAATTCTCAAGAACTCTTCAACTAACTTAGCATGTGAGAAAGTAGAGGGCAAGAACAGGATCGCAGTTTGTCAACCAATCAAAACATGGTTTCAAAAAAGTTCAGAGATGAACAATGATATCTGGCCAAAGCTACTTACCTACAAAAGATTTCCAAAGTTGATCACTAGCGCTCCCGGTGTTGGAGGAATGTCGAACCACTGGTTCTTATAGAGCACTTGAAGTCCTCCAATTTGATCTTGGAGGAGAATCGTGAGGAAGTCATTGTCTAAATGTGTGTCGCTTTCCACACTACATCTCCTTCAAGTGATTTGAGTGGACATCCTAGGGCTTCTGATAAGAGTTCAAACAGACGAGCCCAATCTCATCCGATGTTTGGAATACTCCATAAGCATTTCTCTACCAGAGATATTGTGATGCATCAGAAAACTGAACAAGAGCTACTGTAAAAGTATAGTTGGACTTAATCCTAGAGAATACAACGAAGGGTATTGATATTTTGTACCAACTCGGTTGCAAAAGTTTGGTACTATTGCTAGAACACGAATGAAGTCGACCGTTGAGGAACATCCTTTTTTTCACCCAAAAAGAATAGAACAACCACCTCCGAGGTTCATGTCAGTGAAAATGATTGATCATTGAGGATCATCTATCTTACTGATTCATCTCATTGATGGAGACTAGATGCAAGATTATATGCTTTGATGGGTGTAGTGGAATTTAGGCGAGAAACTCTGTACACATTCAGCGGTAGCAATTGCCTTTGCCGACTGAACGAGGAATTGGGTACTTTCATTTGCCGAGTGTTCAACACCTATTCTGGCCAAAGCAAATGAAAAGTAAGCGAACAATCGAAGCTTCACACACTTGCTAGTTTAGCCCTTGATTTGTTGAAGAACTGGAAAAGGCTATCAGGTATCATACAGTGAAACCATGTACTTGACACCCAAATGAACTACTGCAATGCTTTTGCAGACTATCTTCGTTGATTCATTTTGTGAACTTGTTCGTGATTTTTTTTTTCCTTTTCGAAAGGTGAAAAACGCAACGGAAGCCCATTGGCTCACCTGCAACCTTCGGGCAACTCCTCGCGCTGGGGGAGGTTCCGGTC
Organism: Corymbia maculata; assembly: GCA_014182735.1. Classification (NCBI taxonomy): domain Eukaryota; kingdom Viridiplantae; phylum Streptophyta; class Magnoliopsida; order Myrtales; family Myrtaceae; genus Corymbia; species Corymbia maculata. The sequence goes on from CM024689.1 coordinate 27,189,038, forward strand.
CCAAGAAGCAAAATATAATGTCTCTCCAATCAGCAGCGACTGAATTCTATAAGTCCCATCTTGCTGTTGTATATGAACCTCTTCGAAAGATCTCTGGTGTAGAATTCTTTTTTGGCCTCCGTCTCCAGCTTGAAGAACCCGCACGACCTATTGATCACCTCCTCCGAGAGGCTCTCAAGGACCCATTGTTGATCACCCGGAAGAAACCCCATTTTTCCGATGCTTGCACAATATTTCACAACATCTCGTCGGGACAGGTTGGGCCTACATTCACGCATCCTATGTTGATCCGCGGGATTTTCTCACAGTCCATGTGGCAAGCCACTTTGTCAGGTGGCCGGACGTATATGCGTGGGACTTGGGTGATCCCGGCGCCCACAAGGCCTTTGACTCCAGCTTTCGTCTCATCGAATGCTCTCAATCCGCTTTCTCGGTCATGTTCGTCATCTATGGCAGGGACCATTGTGTTCCCTGTTATAAGGGATCACCGTATTTGAGCGAGTTAAGTCTCGATAAAGTTCGCTTTACATGGTTATGTAGTGGTGATATTAGATATTCATCATTGTTGATCTAGAGTGCAAGCTAAACACAAGGGACATGAAGGTTGTTGAGAACTAAGTGAAGATAATACAGCGTCTTCTTTAAAGTGAAAGTTGGCCCAAGAAGATATTAAACAAACAACAGGAGCTGCGACACAAGAATTCCTCATCTCTCAGTTATAAAAATATTTGTCGCCTAGTCCTTGAAAGCACGTATAAAAGGAAAGGATAATGACATAAATTGTCCATAAATTTTAGCCTAATTTACAATATGGTTCATGAACTCTTAGCTTATTCAATGTGATCCCTGAATTTTAGGTCAATGTGCAATATGGTTCCTAAACTTTTAATTAGTTAAATGTGATTTGTGGACTTTTGGTACATATTCAATTTAATCCCTAAACTATATGAGTAGCACTATATTGGATATTGATATATTATGACATCAAGACAAATACAAAATCTTCGTAAAATCCAATCTTTAAATTAAATTAAAATAATCGCAATGTTGCAATATTTCTATCTTATGTAGTTTACCAACAAGAGAAAAAAAAACCTCTCAAATCATAAGAAGATGTATATTAACATATTAGAAGCTACTTAGAGATGCATCACTTAAAAAATTTCATTTTATCTTTGTTTGTGTTGATATCATAAATATATAATTTTGTTAAATTTGTATACTCTTTCAAAATTCTAACTAAATCATAAACAAAACTGTATATAAAACATGTGCTAAGCACCATAGTTCAACTAGTAGTATAGTATGCATAGCACCCAAAAAGTTAATGGTGAAATAATTAATTTTGTTGCTAGTAAATTCAATGTTCGAATCAAATTCATCGCACAAGCTGCATCTACCATCCAATGCGCGGACGAGCTAGGGGTGATCGATTCCTAGTTCGAGTCTAGTCCCACCTAGGAATCAGGAACTAGACTAAGAGGACCAATTCTCGCCTAGGATCGAAGGACTGGGAACCGGACCAAATCGCAATGGAACCAATCACTTTCAACATTTCCAAGAGCAATCCAGCAAAGGCTCATACTTAAAACTTGATACATGAACCTCCAATTTTAGGCACATTCCTGTCTAATTCCCCTCTCTCCCTAGCTCCCGTAACCCCATCTCGACCCTCCCCCGTTTAGAATCAACGCAAGGCCATGATCAACTGACCGAATCGCATTCAACAAAATCTACACAAACAAGAATCAAGCGTTTCCGTTTCTCTAGTAAACATTGAAAGCTAAACAACCCAAGCTGAACTTTGACCGAGAAAGCAAAAGTAGCGGATTTCTTCCGCATCCATACCTAAAGCTCGCCCATCAAATCGGACAATTTCCTATCCTGAAATAGTGTCTGCCAATGTGATCCACAAAAAGAACCCCGCAGCAACGAGAGGGAAAAGCATGTGTCAAGCGAGGGGTTAGGGTTAGGCGAGAGGGAACGGAAACTGGGAAGTAGGAATAGGGAAAAGCACATTAGAATTAGATTAGGGTTGTTTAGAAATTTTATATATATATAGTTGGTCCAATTCCAAAAATATGAACCTGGAACTGGACCAGCAACCCCTGGAATTGCTCAAAAGCAGCTAGTCTAGGCAATTTTTGTTGCACACCCTTAGTATAAGTTGAATACCCATGAAGATTAATCTAACAAAGGATTTCAATTTCTTATGTTATATTCTTCATAAAGAAAAAAAATCAAGGATGCGTGTGTTCCGTAAAAGATGAATAATTTGAAAATTATCTTTTAAAAATGGTCCCCTATGTCGCTTATAAAGATTAAAGAATAAAAAATATTTTTATCATTCGCGAAAATGTTTGAATATAAATTGTTCTCGATTACGAAAATATTTTTATGAATTATTTATTTTAAGCAACATAAATAATTAATTATAGAAAAAAATTAAAAATATTTATTTTTTGCGAAACAAACTTAACGGAGAATAAAATGCAAAAAATGAGATCAAGCACTCGGCGCGGTCTCTCTCTCACTCAGCCTCTGCCTCTGGGCTGCGTTGGACCGACCCAAATGAACTTTCGTTACTGTGTGTTTAACCCAAGAAAACGCCGTCACTCTGGCATCAGCTTCTGTCTCAATTGCCAGTTCTCTCACTTTCAAGAGAGAGAAAGAGCGAGAGAAGAGGAGCTCTTCGACGTCGCTTCGCTTCGGCTCTCTCTCTCTCTCTCTCGATGACTGCTCGAGCCGTGGAGCTTATTCTTCGTTGAATCTCTCGCAACTCCCTCTCTCTTTTTTCTTTTTTCTTTTTTTTCGTTTTTCTTTTGTTGACGGGATTACTTGAAGACGGCGATTCCTTCACAGCTCAGCTCGGAGAGAAGCTCCAACCTTGTCGTCATCAACCCTGGTACTCCCATCTCTCTCTCTCTCTCTCTCTCTCTCTCTCTCTCTTCTTGTTGAATAGCTCGACGCGTTGAATTCTGTAGCTTGAATGTGGCTCGTTCCTTCCATTGCTTTTGATAGGTTCTGCGAACATCAGGGTGGACGTCGCTCAGCAGGACGCGCCTTTCATCGTCCCTCATCGCATCGCCCAGTAAACCGACCAGGTTCCCAAGCAAAACGTGAAAGATCAGGTGCCACGTTTTTCACGACTTCCCTTTCTTTTGTTCAGTTTTTCGTGCGTGTTTGGTTTTGGCATTGTGGTGGTTGATGATTTGTGTTGAGCTGAGCGTTTTCTGAATTCTCTGGGTTTCCTTCGACTTCGTTGTTGTTGTTTTGGACTTTTTAGATACTCAATTCTCAAGTTACGACGGCACAACACATGGAGCGAGAGAAGACGTATAATACTGTGAGTTGACTTCTGCTGTTTGTCTTTAGTTGTGACAAATGCAAATTGCGTCGAAATTTTTAAATAGTCTCATTATTAACTTGTGGATTAGTGTACCTCAGATAGCATCGATGTTGAAGATTCCATTCTTGGATGAGAAGGTCACGAACAGCAGCTCTTTCCAGCGCAAGTTTTGTAAGTTTCTTTGAAAATTGTTGGACCTGGTTCTTCATCCCCCGAGTTGAGCTGCTTCGCTTTTGCCTAATCTTTAAAATGATATGGCATACTTAGAGGAGGCCTTTTGTGTGAACTTCACTGTTTTCATTGTCCAATTATCATTTATTCTGTCACTTGAGTTGGCCGCTTGAAGGTTCTGTATTTTAAGGGAATTCTCTAGACTTGTTTTTTTTTTTGTGTGTCCTCTGGGGAAGTGTTGTTTCTTTGATGGTTAATAAAGGACTTGAAAGATTTTAATGCCTCTCTCTTGATAACTTTAAGAAATTTCTCCTCTTGTTCTATGTAGACCTATAGTGCATTGTTATCCAAGAAGAGACTACAGAGTCACTGCACCGTTGTATGTAGGTTTAGGCAGTGAAGCTGTGTAATCGTCTTTCAATTTGGTCTCCACTTTCCCACCTCCCTCTCTCTGTCTCTTTCTCTCTCTCTCACACTCTCAACGTCTCTTGCTGTGAAATTGGGAATTGAATCGATGATGCACTGATTGAGAGCGGACTGACTTGGCGCTAAATTGATTCCTTCCTTGCCTGCTTTTATTTACCCAGAATGCAACCCCTTTTGTTTTCACGGGTGCAGAGCTTGCCACAAGAACGGTAAAAGAAAAACAGGGGAAATCTTCTTACAGGATGATTGGTGAAAGCAAAGAAGATGAATATGGCCTTCGGTTTGAGTAATCCAAGGCCTCGCTTGGGGAAATTCACAAAAGGAAACAGAGAAATTTACTGCCAAATGCTAGTGTAGAAATCCCCGTATTCTGCAGAAATTCTTGTTCGGTGATTCTGACTCTTTTGGCTAAATGGAAAGAGGAAAAATCTTGATGACGGCAATCCTAACTCTAACTTGATTATGCAAACTAGGACTAAAGTTTCTGATTTTTATGTTACCATGGATAGCAAACGAAGTCGGCTTTTAACGGAACATGGATGGGACAACCCCCGGCGGGTGTGGATGGATAGTTCAAGCTGAACACACAGATGGTTCGGTTTTAGAAGTCAAAGGCTTGGCTGGGGCAGCCATTTGCCGCTGTCAACCCAACCGAGGCCAAAGTAGTGCAAGGCGAGTGTAGCTCTTGAGAGCAACATTAGAAGCCTCAAAATCAAATCTGATGATCAGGTGCTGATAACTGTAACCATGCAAGATTTGGTTGAAAATTCTATGCCGACTCCTATTATTTTTCAATGTAGGGAATTGTCAAAATGATTCACACCAACAACAAGGAATGCAGACTCTTGATGAAGTTCCTATTGAAATTATGGACTTCTTATGTAGCCAAATCTCTAGGAGTGTAGTCTCCTCAGAATGCAGTAGTGGATAGGGGCCGAGACAGTGGCTGCTTTATTGCTGTAATATTTCTTTTTTGTGCTATCTGAAAAAAAGATGGCGGAATCTTAAGTGACTATGGCATATTTTACGCCAGATTAGTTCGTTTTCAGCAAATGTTTAATGTTGCACGCTAAAGTGTAAGCAAAGCAGCGCAGTTAAAAACGTGGCGAATGGTGTCCCTTCTCTTCCGAGGTCAGCTTGTCTCTTTCATAAGATTGACTAATTGCCCTCAGCTGAACTGTTGCTCTTCTGTTGGAAAGTATAAGATAGACTAATTGTAAAAAAAAAAAAAAGTTACTGAGGGTTGACATGATTCTCAATAAATGACCTCTCTCAAAAAGTCAAATGAGTTTTGAAGTAAACACAGTGTTATTCTTCTCCTTCTATAAGCTTCTGACACTTCCTTCTTTAAATCAGCAATAATACTGCTGGAGGAATGGAATCCTTCAATCTCCTCTTCTACTTACTTTTGCTAACATGCATTCTTATCCATTCCCAGTGTTCATCTGAAGGTAAGAAATGATTGGAATAATGAAGAGAACCTTAATTAGCTAGGATCTTTACATGGTCCCGATCCCAAGCTAAGAAAAATCATAGGAACAACACGATCCTACCGATCCCATTAATCCAACTTTGACATACTTTGATCTTTAAATATGTATATCCAATATTCAGGTAATAGAAATACTAATTTTTCTTGTACATGTAGAACGTAAACTATAAATTCACAACATTTTGGAGTTTTAACATCACACGATGTTCATAATTAACGAACTTCATAGGACTAGCCAAGATTTCATTATTATTGGTGTAATTTTTTTAGGATCTCATGATCCATCATCCGATGCTATAATTTGATCCCTTAGACACCTTTATCGATCATGAGTGGGATCCTGCTCCCCACAGCCGTGCTCTTAACTATAGATAATCTAACCAAGAAAGCTATGGCAGTTAATGGATTGTTCCTGACAACCTTGTTCTTGACAACCCTAGGGCAAACTTACAAAAGCACCTAAAACCAGAATCAAAGCCGTTCTGGATGTTACTGATTGCCAAAATGCTTTTCAAAATTACCTTCTTGTTCTAGGGAAAGAAAGCAGCTCTTCCAGGAACTTCCTTTACTAAATTGCTCCATGGAAAATTAGCCTCCTCGCTCACATTTGTCTCAGAAAAGACAGATTAGTATATGGTTGGCTTGAAAATACCTAGCACTAGACAAAGACCAAATGACCCTTTTCTTCAGTGTGATTCACACCCTCAATATTATAAAGAAAATTATAGAAAAACCACAGTGTTCCGATTCCCGATCATAAGCACTCCGAATAATATTTAAATTCCATCAGGTTCTATCATAACCAGTATATAAAAAAATCTAAAAATTGTACTGGCTTGCTACGAGCCTTAAAAGAATAAAGGAATAACTGTTCTATGAGTGATTTTACACTTAATCCACCATGCCAGGAAGGAGATAGAGTGTAATTTCTACTCAAGAGATTACATGGATCTGCCATCCTTTTTCTACTAACTTCTACTCTACAAGTCATGCTCACCTCCATCAGCCACGGTATGCAATAATCGTGTTGCTGTAAGAAGTTAAGGTTTGAGAATGTGGTTTAGCTTTAGTAGTTGAATAGTTCTGGGCGAATCCTGTTTATTAAGTTGAAATTCTGTAGCCTTTGTGATGTTGCTGATGGAAGAGGTATTTATCTTAATCCTTCAGTGGATTCTTCATCCTTAGTGAAATGCTTTTTGAAAAGCACTTCTATAACATGAAATAGTGATTGCAACATCAATGGATGAAGGATGTGTTTCATCTGTACCTTATGTGGGAGGTATCCTTTTACCTCTGTGCTCTAAATATGTCTTTTGTTAGGTACAGCAAAAAGGTTTTTCTATGGCAACATCTCTGCAAACAGCTTCCCTTGCTTTCTTTTAATATGAGCTTATTTCATTGAATGCATGTCCAGAATCCACAATTGAATAAAAAAATTGTTAACAAGTAAAAAAGCTTATGATTTTAAGCTAAGTCCGTTCAGTGATATGATACTATGTTCAATGGATGATTACTTTCAAAGAAAGCCTCGTCCACTCAGTTAATGGAGCAAAAAGTTGATATAGCAAAGAACATATAGTCACCATCTTTTTTGACCTAAGGCGTCCACCTTTCCTCATAGCCAAATAATCATGTTACATGAATCAGATGCTCTTCGATCAACCCTTGATGAACAGTCCCAAATACTCTATGATCAAAATGCTTCATTAAGTTACGAGGCTAACTCTCTTTAGTTCCTTTTTTTTAGTCATATGATGCTATTATTATTGGCATTAGACTTGCCCAGATATGTTATTTGGGGCCTCCTTTCCTTTTGGTTCTATGCACTTTATATGAGGAATCCAATGTATTCTCCAATTCATGATAAACATACAGTCATCTCAAGGATGGAATATGCATGCTGTTTATGGTGAAAATAATAGGCAATCTAGACTAACAGTAACCACATTAGTATTTAACAAGTTGAGATTCATTCAATTTCAAGTTTAGTTCATGTTTAAATAAACCTTTTAGAAACACGCTATGCCAAATTTAAGATCACTAAATACCAAACAAAATCCTTTGAAGGAGATAAGAGGTAAGTCAAAACTGGGGTGATTGACCCAAACATGAGTTGGTTTTCATTCATCTCATGCTTTGAAGAGTTCATCATCAAGATTAATGAAATATGCAGGATTCTTAAAGCTATGACTTTTGAACAGTGCATGTGAAGTAGAGAATTCCATTAGGACTGAAATTTGTGCATTTTAGATTGAGCAAAATGAGTTGTAGTCTAATAACACTGGCTATGCATTCTGTGCGTCTTCAATAGGTTTTGCAGTCAACAATGCCCCCTACTTTTGTGTCATGGAAAGGTGGAGCGGTATCATTATATAACATTTTCTCAATTTTTTTTTCTGCAAGAAGATGAACTTTGTCTAAGATTCTGTATAGTTGGTAAGTTGAATATGACTTGTTCCTATGCCTTATGGAGAATTGAGAGCTGCTTGTGTGAGAAACTTTGCTGGTTTCTTGATCAAATTATGCAAAACATATTCACCACCATCTCTTTTTCTTGGCGAATGATTATGTCAGTAAAGGTAGACATTGCATTTTCAAAAAGCATGTGCCTTTTTTAAAAATGACATCTCAAAGGCATGGTAAAGCTTCTTCATATGGAGGCATGCCATGTTTCCACATTAATGCAAACTCGTCATATAGCGGTGATTCTATCCTCAAGTCAGACATTGTCAAGGTTTCTTAAATAGTGTATTGCAACATTGGGTAACTTAAATTTTTTTCACCAGTGTTGATGCCCATCATTCAAACTCACAACTTCTTATTTACTTGTTTCATGAAGTTGCAGGCTTTCTCGAGTGGTCATCACCCTATTAATCTGGAGTACAATCCACGAAAAATGTTTGGTCAACATCTGATATAACACTAGCTTTTGAAAGAACATTGCTAGGAGTGTTCTGACTAGTTAAAAATTCCTTTCTACTTCGGCATGCATCGTTCTCAACAGATATTAGGTATTCTTGATATTGGCCAAAATGCTTGGATACATCTATGGACTGATTTCAAAATGGAATCAATGTTAGTAGCAGCAGAAATTATAAGGACTCTTACTATTTCCAAGAACTAGCAACATGTTACATGAATTCTTGAAAGGTAAAACAACTGGGACTTATGGCTACTCCCATTAAACTGATCAGCTGACATGCTCATTATGGCTAGCGGGATATTCTACTGGATGTTGGAAACTGCATTTTGCTGATCTTGACGGGTCTAAATACAAATTTGTGTCTACCAAGCAACACTAGATGTTGAATTTTTAAATCATTTTACTTGTAAGGCGCTTGTAGCAGGTGGCTTCCTCTTCTATGTGATCCACGGGCAAAGTCATAAGCCTGCTAAAAGTTGTAAGTGTCCGGTGTCTCATCTGAATGATTGCATAATTGCAGGGTGCTTATAAGTGTTGCATTTACTCCTTTGACTTAAGGTATCGGATCAGAGTTTGAACATCTATACTGTCCTTCCAATTTTGCCTTCAAGTTTCCTTGGCGGCTTGGCAAGAGTATATCTTCGTCTATGTTCGTCACTTCATTTGCTCGCTGCCAGAAGCAAAATGTTAGAGCATAACAGTGGTACGTAGATCTCAGTAGTTGACCTTTAGCTTTTCCTATTTGAGTTATAGATCATGGTATAAAAATATCGATCAGCTTGTTTTTAAGTAAGTTCTTCGCCTTCTCTTTCTTTTTCAGCTGACAGAACAAGAATAGGTGTAAATCTCTACGCGTAGTGAAATTTAACTTCAGCTTTTCTATGGAGTTATAGACAGTACGACAATTCTTGCTTGACCTTCGTCTTTGCCAATGGAATGAAGTGTTTCGCATGCATTCATGAAAAATACTCAAGCCAAAAGTTTGGATACCTTTGTCATCCACAAAGGAAAATTATCTTATCATAAATAAAGTTATTTTCAGCAACTATAGAGTAAGAATTCAACTTGGTTTTGAACAATGGCAGAAATAGAAACCCCATTAATGCGTATACTTTCAGGGTTATTAGGTAAATCGGTAATAGGAAAACTTGAAAAGGTATAGTCTCTTGGGATGAATATGTTTTCTGGAAAATCAAACCTTTGGAAAAATATTTGGTTGAAAATGATTGTTTTTATAACTTTCATTAACGAATGAATGGAAAACATATCCCTCGTCAACGAAAATATAAGGTATAATTTGTTGATAATGAAAACATTTTCAAAAAAATCAATAATTTGGAAAACACTTTTATAAAAAATGATCTCTTATATCGTTTACAAAACAACTTTAGATATAGAAGATTGTTGACAATGAAATGATTCTATATTAATTAACTATTCTAAGAAATGTAAACAATTATTTGTAAGAAGAGGAAAAAAGCAAATCCACATTAACACCCAAATAAGGGTTTCCCAATTCTGCTCCCAAGCTTCTCCCCTGGTTACTGTAGCTTCGGTCACAGGGCACCTTCGTTCGAGCGGCCTTCGACGTCGATTGTGGCTGTGAATCGGAGATGTAGAGTAGACTTGGACCTTCGCTTCCTCCATCTTGATTTTCCCCTAGTAATCCTGTATCTTCCAACATTTCGCTGTGAAATGCTAGGGCTCCTTTCGATCTTCTTTCCATGGACTCTACTGAAATCTCTGTTAGATCTGCAAACACACGTGTGATTGAGTCTCTAGCTGGTAATAGCCACCATAGGATGGGCGGAGGTTGTGCTCGCAGTCAGAGCAGACTGCCGAACGCTAGACCTCAGTCCTGTGAAGGTTTGGCAAGAGACAAAAGGATAGCTCAGGGTCCTGCTAGCTTGGATTCTGGTGTTGAGGGGGTGTTTCTGCTGTTCGGGAAGGCCCTTTTCCTGGTCTGGGTGCAGCTGGAGCTCGGCGGGGCCAAGACATGGCTATGGCGGATAGAAATCTGCCGGCATTGCCCCACCAAAGAGGACCCTCGTCCTCAACAGTCCGCTCTTGGGTGAACGTGGCTAAATCTGCCACAACCGGTTATTCGTTGTCATATATTCCACTTGCTAATATAGATGATGATGTTGTACACTTCTCGAAAGAAATTCTAGAAGCTGCCGATTCTCTTTGGAAGGAAAGCCTAGTGGGGTCTTTTGTTGGCAAGAAACTCCCCTTCAAGCTAGTAGAAGCTGCACTTAAACATCTATGGGGTCACCAGTTGAAGGAGGTAAAAGCTAATGATCAAGGTTTTTATTTCTTTCATATACCGGATCATGAATTCCGGAGGAAGGTAGTTGAGGGTGGACCACTGACTGTGGCAAGGGTCCCGTTAATTCTAGAACAATGCTACCCAAGCTAGAGCTGCATAAAGGAGTCCACACCGCTGTCCCGATTTGGATAAGGCTCAAAAATCTGCCATATGCTCTTTGGTCAGCCCCGGGACTTAGTGCCGTTGCTAGGCGAGTTGGGAAGCCCCTGTACGTTGATCAACGCACGAAGCAGTTGAAGCTGATCTCATATGCGCGAGTTTGCGTCGAAATTAGAGCGACAAATGACTATTGTAAGTTGTTGAAGATTGACTTAAATGGGGAACCCCGTATGATAGAGGTAGAGTATGAGTGGAAACCAATTTCCTGTAAAATTTGTGGTACTTTTGGACATAAATGTCCCATGCAGGCCCCATCACAAGTGGAACGAGCTGCTGCTCCTCAAGTTACAGTGGAACCCCTAACTGTTGTGGACTGCATTGCCACTGAGATTGCAGCTGAAAGGGATGCCCAAACTACCTTATAAGTAGCCAAAGAGTGTTTTGGTTTGGCTGGTTTACCTGCTGAAGTTGCTGTCCTCCATGCTGGAACTCGGAAGCTTGAAGTAGCTAGGATGCCTGCTACTATGACTAGAGTGAGGACGGCTGTTGGAGCTGGAACGTTGGCTGGTTCAGCTCGCCCCCCTCTGGTTCTTACCTCTGATCAAGCGGCTGATGCTCGGGTGGACGCAGGGCCAATGAGGACTTCCACAGATGCTGCTAGATCTGGTCCCTCCCTGGTGGTTGCTGATGACATCCAGGCCTCCCCCTTGATGGATTGCCCTCCTGCCATAACTGCAGTTTTGCTGCTATTTGGGGGCCCCCTCCCCTGCGTGCAGAGACTGATGTGGACACTTGTTGTGTCACTCAATCCTCGCCTCACTCTATGGAAGTTGCTGCCATTGATTTGTATGTACAGGTTCCCCAGGTAGACGCTCAGGTTGCTGCACCAAGTGCTGTTTGGGGTCCCCCTCTTGTTGATCCTGTTGTAGCGGAGGGTTGGCAACAAGTCAAAGGTCACAAGAGAGAAGTCCCTCATCCATTGGTTACGTGGCCAACTCCGTCTAGGCCGATCTTCTCTACGCTAGTCAAAAATGCTACAAAAAAGGCCATTCCCCGAGCTGCTCTTCCTTCTTCCTTGGCTGCAAAAGGAGTGGCGAACCCTTACACTTCAGCCTCCATTTCTTCGGAGGGTGACTTGGATGATGAGGTAGTGCCACTTTAGCCCTCTCATGGGTCAAGCTCATTACCAGATCAACTCTCAAACCTCCGGCTTGAGCCCCCCGACAGCTCAGTATCCAAGTATTTGTCCCCCCCGACCAACAATATTTAGACTGGACGCTGTGGACGTCCGAGGAGGAGGTAGGTCTCCGGGGTCACAATGGAATAGATAATATAAATGAATTTTGGTTTTTGGAATATCTGAGATCTTATAGACCCGGTTAGGCAGTCTGAAGTCAGGAATTTTGTTAAATCCAACCATATATGCTGTGTTGGACTGATTGAGACCAAAGTACCCCCTCCCAGATTTAGAACCATCTCCTCTGGTCTCCTTCCTAGATGGACTTGGATTGCTAATAATGATTATGCTGCCCGTGGCCGTATTTGGGTTGGATGGAACCCGCTTTTGGTGGATATAAATGTTCTCTATATGACTAGTCAGATTATTCATATTTCTCTTATAACTTTGTCATCTGGGGCTAGTTTATCCCTCTTAGTGGTGTATGGGGAGCACTCTTTTGTTGCCAGGAGACCTCTCTAGAATGATTTGATTCGGTTAAGCTCTTCTCTTAAGGACTGTCCATGGATAGTGGTAGGTGACTTCAATGCAATCTTGGACTCCTCAGATCGCATGAGCAGCCCTGACATTTGGATCCTGGCTTTTGATGAGCTCAAGGAATGTCTAGAACAAGTGGAACTGATTGATCTAAGGTACGTGGGTTTTCGGTTCACCTGGTCATCCTTCTCAGGTGTTAACAGGAAACAACAGAAAATAGATCGTGTACTTATTAACAATACTTGGTGCACTTTGTTCTCCTACTCAAAAGCCTCATTCCTTACCTCGGGCATATCGGATCACACGCCAATGGTAGTGAGGATTCTAGCACCCAACCCTCGGCGATCGCCATTCAAGTTCTTCAATATGTAGATGAATCATCCGGACTTCTCCATGATTGTTTCCCAGGTTTGGCAAACTCATTTAAGGGGCTCTCCAATGTTCAAGCTCTATGGTCGGCTCAAGCTCCTCAAAGGCCATCTCAAGATTCTCAATAGAGAAGCTTTTTCAGCTATCTCCACTAGAACATTTAAAGCTAAGCAGGCTCTTATCACCTCTCAAGAAGCTCTGCTCCTAGACCCTTTTAATAGGGAACTGGTGGACTTAGAGCATCTACAAATCAAGAACTACTATAATCTCAGATCTTAGGAGGAATCGTTATTCATGCAAAAGTCTAGAATTAGGTGGCTCAAGGAAGGGGACCTGAACACCAAATTTTTTCATCAATTAGTCACTCATCGACACCTGCGTAATAGGATCATCTCGATTCGGGATAATTTTGGGCTTTTGCTAATTGATATGGGGGCAATCCAAAGGGTATTTGTCTCATACTTCTAGGAGATCCTTGCTCTGGTCGAGGTGCCTCTGAGACCTTCCATCCAGGAGCTCACAGAGGTCATCTTGTCTCCGCTCAATGAGGACCAGGTTACTTTCTTATCCCAACCCTTCCTACCATCGGAGGTCCGTGATGCTATATTCTCCATTGCTGGGAACAAAGCTCCAGGCCCTGATGGGTATAATGTGGACTTTTTAAAAAAAAACTGGGACATAGTGGGCCCCTCAGTAACTGAAGCTATCCTGGATTTCCTTGGTTCTAGATGCATGCTAAAGGAGATCAACAACACTATCATTGCCTTGGTGCCTAAAATCCCTAATGCCACATTAGTGTCAGATTATTGGCCTATTACATGTTGTAATACTATCTACAAGTGCATCACCAAGCTTCTTTCGAAGCATATGGCAACAGTATTTCCAGACCTCATTAGTCCAGTACAAACTGCTTTTGTCAAAGGGAGGAGAATTACTGACAATATTCTCCTTGCTCAAGAGCTTTTTTGTGGTTTTCATACTGAGCCGTATGTCCCGAAATGTGCCATCAAAGTTGACTTCAAGAAGGCTTATGATACGCTTAACTAGGACTTCTTGGAAACAACTCTTCGGGCCTTTGGGTTCCCAAACCACTTCATACATCTTATAATGACCTGTGTTCGCACTCCAAAATTCTCTATTGCTATGAATGGCGAACTACGTGGCTTTTTTGCTAGTGGGCGTAGTTTGAGGCAAGGCGATCCCATATCCCTTTATCTCTTTACTCTGGCCATGGAGGTATTCACAGGGATTATAAACTTCCATACCCGGCGTCCAGAATACCGCTACTACTGGAGGTGTAAGGCGTCTCGCCAATCTCACCTCTTCTTTGCTAATGATGCTTTTCTGTTTAGTAAAGCGAGTGTAGACTCTATCTCATGCATTAAGGATGGGCTTGACATGTTCTCTGCTTGGAGCGGCTTGACTCCGAATGCCAGCAAAAGTGAAGTCTTCATTTCCGAGGATTCACTGGAGGTCAGAGACTAAATACTACAAGTCTTTGGCTATAGACTGGGTTCATTTCCGGTTCACTATCTGGGCGTACCCATCATTACTTTGAGGCTGAAGAAAGTGGACTGCCACATCCTGGTATGTCTCTTAACTGCTAGAGTCCAATCATGGACACATCGCTTTCTCTCTTTTGCGGGTAGACTACAACTAGTTAAGTCTGTCTTGCATGCAATCCATATATATTGGGCATCCATCTTCTGGCTGCCGTCATCAGTAGTGCTCAAAATAGAACAAATCTGTAGACAGTTCCTATGGAAGGGGCCGGCCATGGGACCGAGAGGTTCAAAAGTGTCATGGGAGGATGTTTGCTTTCCCAAACAGGAAGAAGGCTTAGGAATCCGCAGGATTCGGGACAGTAATAAAGCTGTCATGATGAAACACATATGGAATCTCTTTACTGACAAGGAGTCCCTATGGTGCAAATAAATCCATACCATCCATCTCAAAAGCAAGGATTTCTGGACTTCTAACCCTCCTACTAAATGTTCTTGGGCTTGGAGGAAAATCCTTGCCCTTAGAGGTGAATCATTGCCCCTTTTCAAGTGGAAGATAGGGGATGGCTTGACCACTTCGCTTTAGTTTGATCCGTGGCTTGATATTGGTCCGCTCTCTACCTTCTTCTCGAATTCCTTCATTTACCAATTGGATCTCAATAGGCAAGCAAAAGTGGTAGACCTATACACTCCCTTAGGTCAAATGCTTTGCGAAGAGCTTCTATCTTGGCAAATTATGATCCCCCCTTATCCCATGGCTTGGACTTCTTTACCTGGAAGAATGAGCCTTCAGGTAAATTTTTGGTGGCATCAGCATGGGCTGCTATTTGCAGGAAATCGCACTTGGTGCAGTGGGCATCATTTGTATGGAACAAGGCCATTGTCCCTCGTCACCAATTTTGCCTTTGGCTGATTGTCAAAAACCGTCTTGCAACCCAAGTATACCTTATGTCCTTTGGAAGGATTCCTAATGTGGTATGCGCCTTTTGTAATACTCAACCCGACTCAGTTGACCATTTATTTTTTGCCTGTGGTACCTCCAACTCTCTAGCCATGTTTTGGGCTTCCAAGTGCAATCTTCCTTAGTATAACTCTTCATGGACGGACAATATTCATTGGGCCATCAATACTCTATTAGGAAGTGGGTTCTCCAAGGAGATTGCTCGGTTCTCCTTTGGTGCACTATGTTATATAATATGGAAGACTAGAAATGATATCCTCTTCCGTGCGCATACTCCTCATATTCAGGCCATGAAACAGTACCTTTATAAGGCGGTGAAGGATAAAGCATTTGCTTTTAAACAGGTGGATGATAACTCTAGTAATAGGAGAATGCAATGAAGCTGGGGGATAAACCACTGTATCTTTAGTACTGGTTTTGAGTGAGGTTTTTCTAGGGCCGCTTAGGCCCCTTTGTGAATCTGTAATTTTCTCTTTTCCTTGTGTCTACGGTACCCCTTCACTCTGGTGATATGTTGTCCCGTAGAATGATTGATGGTGCCGTGGGTCTCTCTTCTGTACAAAATCTCTTGGTTGAAAGCTTAATATACTTACCTTACCAAAAAAAAAAAAAAATTATTTGTAAGAATATATTTTTCAAATTATTTATTTTTCATGACAAAAAATTCTTAATGTGAAAGTTTGTTAGTTACTTTTCCAGGTAATTTATCCCCCAAAAGATACAATTTTCAATAACTATCAACTAAATTTGTCACGTCAAGAATATCATATCCATATATACACACGACAGCGGAGAAATTTACACTAACGCTTGGGAGGATTTGAATGGCAAGACAACAACAATCTCGTTTTTATCAACAAAAGAAGAACAGTTTGGAGTGCTTCATAGTTGCACCCGACAAATATGGAGAAATAAAAAAAAAATTTATGGGCATATATATTGAACAAGAGTGCGTTGGACGGTGGGCACGTTGGTTGGGGTTGATGCGCCCCCTCTTTCTCTCTTATTGATTTTAATCTTTTTCCGATGTGGCGGTCACATGGCACTGCATCTACATTACGTGTCTGAGAAAAAAAAATACATTATTAAAATTAAGAAAGGAAATCATAATCATTTCACATGCATGAAAGTCGAAACCTTAGGCCTCATTTGTTGTTATGTTTATGGAAGGAAATCAAATAAAAGCAAGTGGGAATGGGATCGACATGTGCAAATGTTAGGTGGTATGAAAGGAAGATGCATGGGGTACACAAAAGAGTGGAAGGATTCAAAAGCCCTAATGGGTCCAAAAAGAAGCTACAAATGCAAAGCGGGTACCCTTTTTCGTTTTGAGAAAATTATTCAGTTTCTTTGTTTTCATTTTCATTTGAACATGGAAATATAACATATGCAAATGTTGGGTGGAGTGAAAGACCTCCACAGCAGCCCCGAAGTCGTCGACAGCTCACTCCAATCAGATTCCACATCAGTAATATATCCATGCACATGACAGTAGACAGAAGAAGACGGAGAAACCGGGGGCATCGGACTCTATTTAATAGCGTAGGGTACAGACGACACGGTTTTGAAGAAAGAAATGGGAATAGCCACATCTTCTTGGGCTAGGGAAGGGGCCTTGTTACGTTGAACTTCTCGTTGAATTACACGATAAATAAAGCATCAACATATCGTTCCTCGTGCATATGTTAATGAAAAATATTTATTTTCTTAACACGTTAAGTTATCGCCCTTTCTTCTTCTTCTTCTTCTTTTAACCTTGAAAGAGTGAGTACCAAACGTGACATAAGTAATTGATTTTTTATATTTTTTTGTAATTAAAGGGGGAGCAACCCAGTTTATGTCGTCATTTTTGGTATACAAGGATTGAGTCGACAAGTAGCCTATGATCAAATCTCCAGTTCTTAAACTTATTTACATTTGGAATGTTTTCGTATCAATTATACAGCTTGGCATAATTAACCTAATCACATTACATGATTATGTAGTTTGAAATTTACAATAAAATTTGTTGTCATCGTCGTTACTGTTTCCTGAAAAATTCATTCATTGACAAATGATTGGCGAGAAATGCAGACGTTGTACTTTCAAAAAAGTACGTGCCATTTTGAAAAATGGCATGTGGCATCTCGAAGACACAGCTGTGAAGACTAATTGCTGATGGATCGTGTTTTCCTACCAATTTTGCCTTCAAGTTTCCTTGGTGCCCTCGGCAAGAGTATATCTTCATCTGTGTTTGTCACTTTATTTGCTCGGACTCAAAAGCAAAATGTCAGAGCATAAAAGTGGTATGTGGATCTCAGTGGTTGATCTTTAGCTTTTCCTGTTTGAGTAACAGTTTAAGGTATA
This sequence comes from Corymbia maculata, assembly GCA_014182735.1. Taxonomy (NCBI): domain Eukaryota; kingdom Viridiplantae; phylum Streptophyta; class Magnoliopsida; order Myrtales; family Myrtaceae; genus Corymbia; species Corymbia maculata. Next base: position 27,206,719 of record CM024689.1, read on the forward strand.
CAAAAATCGATCGGCTCGTCGTTAAGTAATTTTTTCGCCCTCTGATTCTTTTTAGTTAATAGAAGTAGAAAAGGTGTAAATCTTTGGGTGTAGCGAAATTTTACTTCAGCTTTTTTATTGAGTTGTAGATGATATGATGATTCTTACTTTTTCATCGTCTTGTGCCACGGGAATGAAGCGTTTTCTATGCATTCATGGAAAATAGTTGAGCCAAGAGTTTAGATGTCCTTATCATCCAAGAAAGAAAATATATCTTAGTGTACCGTAGAGGTCCAAAAATCTAAAGTCGTTTTCAGCAATTGCAGAGGAAGAATTCAACTCGGTTAAGAACAGCGACTGAAATAAAAACCCCATTAATTTCTATAATTTCATGGTTATTAGGTAAACCGGTAATAGCAAAACTCGAAAAGATGCAGTCTCTTGGAATGCATGTGTCTTGCAGAAAGTCAACATTTGAAAAAATATTTTTCTGAAAATGATAGTCTGTACAATTTACATAATCGAATGAATGGAAAAGTATTCTTCGTTGATGAAAACATTTGGAATATGAAAACATTTTCAATAAAATCGAAAATTCGGAAAACATTTTTGTTAAAAATGATCGCTTATATCGTTTACGAAAAAGACTTTAGGCATAGAAAGTTATAGAGGGTGAAAATATTTTTTATTTATTAATTATTCCAAGCAGTGTAAATAATTCTTTGTAGGAAAATAATTTTTTGATTTATTTATTTTTTAAGATACAGACGAATTTTTAATGTGAATGTTTCTTAGTTACTTTTTCTAGGTAATTTACCCCCAAAAGATACGGTTTTTAATAACTATCAGTTAAATTTGTCCGGTCGGGAATATCATATCCAAATTCACATGATAACAGAGAAATTTACATTAATAATTGGGAGGATTTGAGGGCAAGAGAATAACAAATTCCTTTTTATCAGCAAAGGAAAATGATTTAAAAGGCTTGATGATTTTTTTTTTGGGTAGAGGGCTTGATGGTTGCCAACAAGAAATATGGAGAAATAAATAGATATGTATATGTGTGGACATGGGGGTGGGGGTGGGGGTGGGCGTGGGCTAGGGCTATTAAACAGAATTGGATTAGAAAAATTGTAATAAATTTATAACTATTTTGAAAATTTTTCCAAAACATTTGGATTGGGGTCGACCGCAATTTTCGGGTCTGTCCTCTTTCTCTCTTTTAGTCCCTATCTTCTAGATCCCACGCGTCTTTTCTTTCACCACCTAACATGTGCATCCGCTTTGTCTTCTTATAGGTCAATTCCATTCCCACAACGGATCAAGAAAGAAACTTCCATTCCCACAGGACAGAATTCGATCTAAAAATAAACAACACTGTTGTGGCGCCCTCTCTCTCTCTCTCTCTCTCTCTTATTGTTTTTCAGTCTTTTTCCACTATGGCGGTCACGCGGTGTTGCATCAACATTGCGTGTCTGCTAAAAAAAAAATGAGGAGACATTAGTCAAATTAAGGGAGTAGGCGGTTCCATGTACGCGAAAGGCGAACCTTGAGCCTCATTCGTTGTCATGTTTATACGAGGGGGTCAAATTATGGAAAGTGGGAATGGAATTGACCCAATTAAGAACATAAAGCAGGTGCAAATGTTAGGTGATATGTAAGAAAAGACATGTGGGGTCCATGCAAATGTTGGATGGTGTGAAATAGGGGTGTGTAACGGGAACCGCCCAAACCGAACTGGTCGATTCTAGGCAGTCCTAAGCGGTATTGGTCTGGTCCCCGATTCCTATTTTTGGAATCGGTAGCCGGTTGGTCCGATTCCTAGTTCCAAGTTGGGAACTGAACCGACCGAACTGATCATTTTTATTTTTATTTTTTAAAAAATTTGAACAACTTCTAAATTTATTAGACCCCCAAAAAAACAAAAAAAGAACAACCCTAAGTTTTGTCATTACTTCACTTTGAGCAAAATCAAGGCAAAAGTGTGAATTGAACCTTTGTTAATTTGAGGTTCTTCTTTTTCTTCTTTTTTTCCTCTATAATAACACATGTTATTTTTGGAAGCCCACGTGGACGTATATTATATTATTTTTTTCAATGTAATGATAATAAGTGACTTGATTTATTGGAACCGGACAGGACTAGATGGGACCGGTCGGTCCGGTCGGTCCCCGGTTCCAAGACCAGTCGATCCAATCCATGGCCCCAAAAATCGGGAACCAATCGTCCCGATCCAATTCCTAATTCTTAGGCGGGACCAGACCAGGCCGGAAACCGATCACCCCAACATGAAAGACCTTCAAGGCACGGCAATCTAAAAGTCGTTGGGAGATCACTTTAAGCAGCATCCACAGCAGTAAGCCTATTCCATGTACAATGATGGTTTTGAAGAAAAGAAATGGGAATAGCCACTCCTGCTTGGGCTTAAGAATTACGTTGAACCTCTCGTTGCATTACATGGATTGCATTACATGGAAATTAAAGTGGCAACATCTCGTTCCTCGTGCATATATTGATGAGAAAATATTTATGTTCTTGACATGTTAAGCTACTACCCTTTCTTCTTCTTCTTTTCTTTCGAAAGAGTGAGTACCTAACATGACATAAGTAATTGATTCTTTTCTTCTTCTTTTCTGTCTAGATGAAGGTGGAGCAACCCCAATTTGGTCCTTTTTGGAATACAAGGATCGAGCCAACAAGTACCCTGTGACCAAATCTCCAATACTTCGACTCGTTTACATTTGAAATTTGTCCATATCAATTACACAGTTTGCACAGCTAACCTGATCAAGTTGCTTGATTTTGTAGTTTGAAATTTACAATTAGTAGGACAACAACGATAAGAGTCCTTTATGCCATTTATGTATTTGAATTCTAAAACTTTTCTTTCGTTCATTTAATAATTGAAACTTGCATTAAAAAGCATGTGAGAGATTCGGTTTGCTCCATCAATTTCTAATGGACAGAAACCTAAGCTGGTTTCTTCAATTCCCTATAAACATAACATAAGATTGTGTGAGACTATGTCTACATGATCATGAATTCCCATGTGCAAAAGAGAAACGTAATTTATTAATTATCCTTTTTTACTAATATGAGTGATCATAACATTCAGAATTAATGTGCTATCATTCATTAAATTATCTCTTTGGTTTTATTGTCACAAAACATGGATGATCCCGGAATTAATCATTTCGATAAGTCTCCCAACTCTAAATTTTACACATATTCTTACATATAAAGGCAATTATGAAGTTATTTTCTCATTGATCAAAATAGAGATCCTCAAATATCTTGATATATGTATATAAAACTGTTTAAATTTTACTTCGAAATTGTATTTGTATGAATTGATATTTGTAGAGAGTGGTACATATTTTGAAAAAAAAGAAGACTAAGTCAGGTGCAATATCAAATTTTTAGAGAAACAAAAAGATAGAGAATGTTTTAATTGTCAAATCTTAGTATTCTCTTATTTCTTTTATTCTTTGGATAAGAATTTTCATTCCTACACAAGAAAGCTATTACGAGTTTTCATTATTTAAGTGCATTTGGGTTTTTGTTTGGAAACTGCTGCTCTCAATCCGTGACCAAAGGCTTTTTAAATACTATTTTCATCTTCAAATGAAAACAAAAACCAAAAAAAAAAAAAAAAAAAAAAAAGGAGAAAATTTTCTCTAAACAGTACAGGGCAATCGGCTTTTTGACCCACAGACTTTCCTCTTTCCTTCCTTAGTCCCTTTCTTCTGGAACCCACGCGTCTTTTAATCGGTCTTCATCACGTGGAGCGACTGAGAATGAAGTATCATGGAGATGCCGTTCGCCTTTCTATATATTCTTTCTTCTTCTTTTCTTTTGAAAGAGTGACTACCTAACATGGCATAAGTAATAGATTTTTTTTTTCTCTAGATGAAGTGAGAGCAACCATATTTACGTCGTCCTTTTTTGAAATACAAGGATTGAGCTGACAGTAATCTACGACCGCATTTCCAGTTTTTTTATTTCGTTTACATTTGGAATATTTCCATAGCATTATACAATTTATGCAATTAACATATTCATGTTGCGGGATTTTATAATTTTTAATTTACAATTAATAGGACGGTGATGATAGGAGTCTTTATACCAATAAGGTATTTGAGTTCTCAAACTTTTATTTTATTCATTTAAGAATTAAAACTTGCATTAAAAAGCATTTAAAAAGCATTTGAGGGATTCGATTTGCTCCATCTATTTCTAATGGACTGAAGCCATAGCTGGCTTCTTTAATTCCCATAAACATAATAATGGAGTGCATTAGAATTTGTCTACATGTTCATGAATTCTCTATATGCAAAAGAGAAACATAATTTATTAATTATCTTTTTTAACTAATCGTGTCATTGAAACGTTTAGAGTTAACTCGTTATATCATTCACTATCTCTTTGATTTTATTGTCACAAAACATGGATGACCCCAAAATTAATCATTTCGATAAGTCTCCCAACTCTCAAGTTTACGTGTATTCTTACATATAGAGGAATTATGGAGTTATTTTCTCATTGATCAAAATTAAGGATCCTCAAATATCTTGATATATATAAAATTCACTTCAAAAGGTATTTATATGAATTATATCTATAGAAAGTACTACATATTTTGAAAAAGAATTAAAAAAAAAAAAAAACAAAGACTAAGCGAGGTGCAATATCAAATTTTTTAGAGAAATAAAAGGATCGAGAATGTTTTATTTGTTAAATCTTAGTACTCTCTTATTTCTTGTATTCTTTGGATAAGAATTTTCATTTCTACAATTACTTATCATTACCAAAAAAAAAAATTCATTTCTACACAAGAAAGCTAGAATTTGAGTGCATTTGAGTTTTCGTTTGGAAACTGCTCTCATTACGCGACCGAAGGCTTTTTAAATACTATTTTCATATTCAAATGAAAACAAAAACAAAAAACGAGAAAATTTTCGCTGAATACTACAGGGCAATCGGCTTTTTTGACCCATAGACTTTTGGTCTTTCCTCTCTCCTTCCTCAGTCTCTTTCTTCTGGACCCCACGCGTCTTTTTCTGTCTTCATTACGTGGGGGGACTCAGCATGAAGTAACATGGAGATGCCCTTCGCCTTTCTATTTATTCTTGCAAGAAGTCTATCAAGAGGCACCGCCAAACTATTGTCTCGCAGCAAAAGCGTCACCACCGCAACCTTCTCTCGAACACTCCTCAACCCCTGCTTTTGCCTTTGGAAATGGCGGAAGCAGTTCTCTTCAACCTCGCCACCGACATACTGAAAAGCCTCGCCACAGAAATAGCAAAACCGGCAGTCTCCTTCGCTTCTCAGAAGATCCTGTCGCTCTACGGTGCCAAGGACGAGCTCCAAAGCCTCGAGGGCACCGTCCAGACCATCCAAGCTGTGCTTTTGGATGCTGAGAAGCAGCAATGGCACAACAACCAGGTCAAGCTCTGGCTCGGGAGGCTAAAGGACGTGCTGTACGACATACAGGACTTGCTTGACGATGTCGCAACTGAAGATTTGAGGCGGAAGGTCACTCCCAGCAACAAGATGTTGAAAGCGGTACGCATATTCTTCTCTAAATCGAATCAGCTTGCATGCCGCCTCGAAGTGGCTAATGAGATTCAGAAACTTAGGAAGAGACTGGATCAGATTAAAAAAGATAGGGAGGAGTTCCATTTTCAGGAGCATCGGAGTGAGGCAACAATGGCCATCTCGAGAGGAAAGAAACCTGAAACTTCCGCACCTGATGAACAAATAATTGGTAGGAAAAAGGACAAAGAAAAGATCAAACAACTTTTGTTTAATACCTCCTCAATTGATACTCTGTCATTTGTTTCCATCGTTGGTAAAGGAGGTCTAGGAAAAACTGCACTTGCACGACTAGTGTACAACGATGGGGAGGTAGAAAAACATTTCGATCTTAAGATGTGGGTGTGTGTATCAGATGTCTTTGATGTGAAATTGATTATCAAAGAAATTCTTAAATCAGCAAACTGTCAAGATCATGAGAATAAGCCCTTAGACCAATTGCAGAGACTTCTTCGTGAGACTCTGGGCAAGAAGAAATATTTGCTTGTTTTGGATGACATGTGGAATGATGTTCGGCTCAAATGGTTGGAGCTTGGTGATTGGCTAAAGGGTGGTGAACGGGGAAGCAAGATAATTGTAACCACTCGCAGCCACATGGTTGCGAAGGTCACAGATGAAAAATCAGCTATCTATGATCTAGAAGGCCTAACTCCAGAGAGGTCCTGGGATCTATTTAGGGAAGTGGCCTTTGGAGATAGTCAAGCATTGGTAGACCAGAGATTGGAGGAGATGGGAAGAGTTATAGTTAGAAAATGTGCCGGGGTTCCCCTTGCCATTAGAACTATAGGAAGCCTTTTGTATGGCAAAAAGGAAGATCAATGGAACCATTATAGGATGAAGGAACTTCCCGAAATACCAGAAATTGATGCGGTTGATAATGGAATTATGCAAATCCTCAAGTTCAGTTACAATCATCTCTCGTCATGCTTGAAACATTGTTTTGCATATTGCTCATTGTTTCCAAAAGATTTTGTCTATGAAAAAGATACAATGATCCATCTTTGGATGGCACAAGGATTTATTGAGTCACGCAATGGGGAGGATAACCTTGAAGAGGTCGCCGACAATTACTTGTCAGAACTACTGTGTAGGTCATTCCTTGATGCTACATCAACATTTGAGAATGGTGAGGTCTTCGAATTCAAGATGCATGATCTCATGCACGATCTTGCCCAAAAGGTTGCTGGAGGTGAATGCAAGATTGTTAGTTCTAATGGAGATAATGATGGAGGAATTCGACATGCGTCGTTTATTTCAGAGACTTTCTCTGAAGAGAAAATGGTGTCCCTGCTCAAAAAATCCAAATTGCGGACATTTCTCTATTTAGAAGGTGATTCCTCTATACTCAACTATGACAAAGTTTTCTCCAGTTGCAGATATTGTCGAGCATTGTGTTTGAAGGATACAAATATTAATCTCCTTCCTTCCTCCTTAGGAAAGTTGAAGCTGTTAAGATTGCTTGATATTTGTATGGATCAATCCATCCAGAGTTTGCCAGATTCAATCACTAATTTGGTGAACCTGCAGACCCTTAAAGTCTCGCATTGTGAGCACCTTCAAACATTTCCAAAAGATTTGAGGAAACTGGTCAATCTTAGACACCTCATAATTGTAATGTGTAATTTACTAAGCCACCTACCACCCATGAGTGAACTCACTTCCCTAAGGACACTAAATCTCGAGTCCTTGGATGAATTAGAGTTCGTTCAACAAGCGAGTGACTCGGAGCCATCTAATACCACACGCCCCTTCTTTCCATCTCTTGAGAGTCTAAGACTCGTCTACTGCTCAAAGTTGAAAGGATGGTGGGGAAGAAGGCAAGAAATGGGAGCACATCAAATGCATCGGTCAGACGATTTATGGCCATTCTTCCCAAAACTCCGGTCCGTGAATATATGCAGTTCTCGCCTCTTGAATTCTATGCCGCCATTCCCCCAGGTGGAATACTTGGTCATAGATAGCACGAAAATGTTGGAACTACCATCGATGGCCAATCCAAATTGCCCATCAGAAGGAACAGTGGAAGCCACATCCATTCCTTTCTCTAAACTAAAACGTCTATATGTTGATAATATTTATATGAATGTAGAGCCCTCAGAGCTTGAGAGACTACTTCAATTGGCTCAAAACCTCAAGTTCATGATCCTCGTCAATTGCGACCTAAGGAGTTACCCTCGTGGCATGCGACGCCTTTCCTTGCTCCAAGAACTCATTATTCACAATTGTCAAGGAATTGATTTATTGTGCCAAGAAGATGAGCGTGACACCCAATGGCAATTCCTTACAAATCTTCATGTTCTTAAGATCACATGTTGTCCAGATTTGACAGCATTATCCGAGGGGATTCAACATGTGACAACTCTACAATCTCTCGAAATATATTACTGTATGTCTCTAAAGAGTTTGCCGGAATGGATTAGAAATTTCTCTTCGCTCGAAACACTTATATTATCTTCTTGTCTAAGTTTGAGGCATTTGCCATATGAGATATGCAACCTCCCACGCTTGAAGGTATTGAAAATCCACAATTGTCCCGCTCTAGATGAGAGGTCTGTTATAGATGCGCATATTCCAGTTACTGTTTGGGAGAGGTGAGAATGTGGACATCCCCTTTTTCAACTAGAGGTAAGAGAAAATACTTGGCATCCCCTATCAATGGGAGTGTTCCTTTTTCGACTATTTGACCTTCTTTATTATTTAACTAATTTTCTCTTCTCTTCGCTCTATATATATATTGGCAGTGTAAATAATTGATCGAGAAAAAGAAGGAAAGCGTCCCTCCACTCCACTCCAGTTCGCCGCCATCTTGGCCTTGTTATGTGGCGCAGCATGTAGAACAAACGCCATCTTTGCCTCTCCTCGTCTTTCCTCGTACAACCATCCTCACTCCCCCTCCCCTCCTTCATCTCCTCCATCACTGCCGCCGGAAGAACCCCCACCGTCTGCGGTGTTGATCGGGTCGCGGTCTATTCCACCGAGGTCAGATGATCGGGACGCTCAGATTCTCGGATCTGCCGTTCGATTCGGAGCTGCCTTCGGATGTCTCTTGCGATCGCATGAAGAAATCATGGGGATTTCGATGATCCCGGCGTCGACGAGGCCTTTGACGCAGGCTTTCGAGTCATCGCTCGCCCTGTCGTAGCTCTCTGTTCACCGGAGTCGGAGGCCAAATCGATGGTAGGCATTTTTCCTCTCTCTCTCTCTCTCTCTCTCTCTCTCTCTCTCTGGCCTTTTCCTCTGTACTGCAATTCAATATTCATTGTGAATGTATATTTGTTGGAGATGAGTTTGTATTATGAATTGAATGTTTTGGAGACATTTGGATTATGATTTGAGTATCATGGAGAGATAGCAATGCATGATAAAGTATCACATTGGATTATGATTTGGTAGACATTTGCAATTCAATTTTTATAGCTCATGACTGAGCTACCACTTGCTGAGAAATATGATAATGATGCTTAATAATGGCTGATTCTTTGGGGGACCGGGGCAGAAGTTTTGCAATTTGTGGAAAAGAAATCTGTTTGGACAGAGTCAAACATTGATAAATGACAGGATGATTCGATGTCGTTGTAGCCCTTAGATCAATCGTTGCCTAGTTTGTTATGTGCTGCTGATGCATCGATTATTAGTGAACTGTTCTCAGGTCAGAAAGAAGGAACATAATCTTCATGTTCATATATACAAAAGCTGCAGTATATCTAGAACCCACATTGACCGCTCCTGTGAAAAACATTGGTTTCAACACGCATCTGTCTCATTCAGACAATTTTGAACCTGTCGATGTGAGGCTAGCATGATTTAACAATGTTAGAATCGAGTTTGGATGAGTCAAATAGCTTCGTTAGGAAACTTAATGCACAGGGCATTTGGGAGTGGTAAACGCGGATCAGTCTTACCGAGTAAAAGTGCACATTGTGAAGACATGATGTTATTGCCACAGGAAAGATGCCATGGTAATTTAATTCCTGAATTCTCAAGAACTCTTCAACTAACTTAGCATGTGAGAAAGTAGAGGGCGAGAAGAGGATCGCAGTTTGTCAACCAATCAAAACATGGTTTCAAAAAGGTTCAGAGATGAAAAATGATATCTGGCCAAAGTCTCCAACGTGCGTCGCATCCTCTCGATCACCTCCTTCCTCTTTGGCCAAGTCCACCGAGGTCAATGAACGAGACACTTAGATTCTCGGATCCTCCGTTCGATTCGGAGCCACCTTCGGATGTCTCGTGTGGTTGGATGAAGAAATTCTGGGGATTTCGGTGATCCCGGCGTGGACGAGGCCTTTGAAGCCAGCTTTCGAGTCGTCGCTCACTTTGTCGTGGCTCTCTGCTTGTGTGCAAGACATTGTTTACAACATATATCTATCTCATTTAGACAATTTTTAACTTGTCAACGTGAGGCTAGCATGATTTAACAAAGTTGAAATCTAGTTAGGATGAGTCAGATAGCTCTGTTAGGATACTTGATGCACTAGTTATTTGGGAATGGTAAACTTGGATTTGTCTTACCAAAGAAAAGTACAAACTGTAAAGACATAATGTCATTGCTACAGGGAAGATGCCATGGTGATTTACTTCCTGAGTTCTCAAGAGCTCTTCAACTGACTTGGCATATGAGAAAGTACAGTAATAAGGGCGAGAAGAGGATTGCAGTGTGTTGACCAACCAAAACACGGTTTCAGAAAACTTTAGAGATGAACAATGATATCTGGCCAAAGCTACTTACCTGCAAAAGATCTCCCATGTTGATGACTAGTGCTCCAGGTATTGGAGGAATGTCAGATCCACTGGTTCTCATGGAGTAGTTGAAGTCCACCAATTTGATCTTGGAGGAGAATTGTGAGGAAGTCATTGTCTGATTGCTTGGTCACACCCAGGGTCAACTCGGGCTGTGGGCATGGCGGATAGTAGGGGCACATGATCGAGTGTCCCTTTCAACACTTCATCTCCTTCAAGTGATCTGGGTGGAATCTTAGGCTTCTGATAAAAGCTCAAACAGACGAAAGCCCAGTCTCATCACATGCTTTGAGCACTTCATTAGCTTTTCTCTGCAAGAGATTATTGCGATGCATCAGAAAACTGAACTATAGCTGCCGTAAAAGTATGGTTGGCAATACCGTAAAGGGTATTGATATTTTGTATCAACTCGGGTGCAAAAGTTTGCTGCTACTACTGCTAGAACTCGAATAAAGTCAACCATCAAGGAACATCCCTTTTTCCACCCAAAAAGAACGGAACGACCACCTCCAAGGTTCATATCGGTGAAATTGATAGATCATTGAGGATTATCTTACTGATTCGTCTCATTGATTTGAGACTAGATACAAGATTAATGCTATGATGGGTAGTGGAATTTAGGCGAGAAAATTTATACATATTCAGCGGTAGCAATTGTCTTTGCCGACTGAATGAAGAACTGGGCACTTTCATTTCTCGAGCATTCAACACCGATTCCGGCTGATTCAATCAAAAGGTACACAAATAACTAGTTTCATACGTTTGCTAGTTTAGCCCTTGATTTATTGAAGAAAACGGAAAAGGCCATCAACTATCATGCGATGAAAACCATTAACTTTGCACCAATGTGAACTTCTGCAATTCTTTCTCAAACTCTCTTCGTTGATTCACTTTGTGAACTTGTTCATAATTTTTTTTCTTTTTCGAAAGGTGAAAAACGCAAGGAAGCCCATTGGCTCACCTGCAAGCTTCGGGCAACTCCTCGTGCTGGGGGAGGCTCCGGTCCCACGAAGCAAAATGTACTGTCTCTCCAATCAGCAGCGACTGAATCACGTAAGTCCCATGTTGCTGTTGTATACGACCCTCTTCGTAAGATCTCTAATACAAAATTCTTTCTTGGCCTCCGTCTCCAGCTTGAAGAACCTGCGCGACCCGTTGATCACCTCCTCCAATGCTTGCGCTCTATTTCGCAACATCTCTCGTGACAGTTGGGGCCTGCCTTCGCACATCGTAGGTCGATCAGCGGGCTCCCTACAATTCTTGTGGCAAGCCACTTTGTCAGGCGGCCGGACGTATATGCTGGGGACTTGGGTGATCCCAGCGCCCACAAGGCCTTCGACTCCAGCTTGAGCCTCGTCGAATGCTCTCAATTTGCTCGCTTGGTCTTGTTTGTCATGTGTGACAGTGACCATAAGGGATTACCATGTTTGAACGAGTTAGGTCTCAATGAAGTTCGCTTTACATGGTTATTTAGCGGTGATATTGGATATTCGTCATTATTGATTTAGAGAAGAAGCTAAACACAAGGGACATTATGGTCATCGACAACTGAGTGAAGACAATACCGTGGTTTCTTTTAAGTGAAAGTTGCCCAAGAAGATATCGAACAAACAATAGGAGTTGGGAATGTAAGAATTCCTCCTCTCAAGTATAACAGTGTTTCTCGCCGCATCCTTGAAAGCACATATAAAAGGAGGGAATGTTGACCCAACTTCTCTAGAAACTTTGGCCCAATTACAATGTAATTTCAACTTTTAATTTGTTCAATGTAATTTCTGAACTTTAGCCCAATGTGCAATGTGATCATTAAACTTTTAATTTATTACATTTGATTCCTAGACTTTTGATATATATTTAATTTAGTCTCTAAATTATATGAGCAACATATATTAGATATTACGACATCAAGAAAAATACAAAATCTTCATAACATCCAACCGCAAAATTAAATTAAAATAATCGTAATGTTGGGATGCATCTATATCATGTAGTTTACCCAAAAAAAAAAAAACTCTCAAATCATAAGGATATGTACACTAATATATTTGGAGCTACTTGGAGAAGCATTACTTCGAAATTTTCATTTTATTTTCACATGTGTCGATAATAAATAGTTTTGTCAAAGTTCTATTCTTTTTCGAAATTTCAACTAAATTATAAACAAACCTGCACATAAACCCGTGCAAAGCACTGGAGTTACAACTAGTTCTATAGCATGCATGACACCCCCAATATAAATGGTGGAATATGTTATTTTTGTTGCCAGTAAATTCAGTGTTCAAGTCACATTCCGTTGCCCAAATTACGTTCGCCATCCTTTCCAAGAATCGAACCTTAACTAACACTTCCATGTGTGCGATTTATACATAGCTATGAAGATTAGTAGTCTAATAAAGGTATTCAATTCCTTGTGTTGATCTTCGTAAAGGAAAAAGAAAATCAATGGTATATTTGTTTTATGGAAAATAAATCATTTAGAAAATATGTTCTCAAAAATAATCGTTTGCGTCTTTTATAAAAATTAATGAATAAAAAACATTTTAATCAATTACAAAAATGTATAGTCATAAATTATTATCAATTATAAAATTATTTTTCAATTGATTATTTTAAGTCATACAAACGATTAATTTTAATTAAATATTTTTAAAAAATTATTTATTTTTCGCGAAATAACAAGAGTTGAGAATAAAATCACAAAATGAGATCAACACCTTGGCGCTCTCTTGGCCTCAGCCTCTGGGTTATTACTATTGTGTTTAACCCCCAAAAAAACGTCGTCGCTCTGGCATCAGCTCCTGTCTCAGTGGCCAGTTCTCTTTCACTTTCAGAGGACGCTCAGACGAGAAGCTCTTCGACCTTGCTTCGCTTCCGCCATGGTGGCTGTGATCATCTCCTCTCTCTCTCTGTACTGATGACTGCTCGAGCCGTGGAGCTTCTTCACTGAATCTCTCGCAATTTCCTCTGTTTTTTTTTTTTTTATAATGTCAGGATTATTTGAAGAAGGTGATTCCTTCGCAGCTCATCAGGGAGAGAGGCTCCAACCTCGTCATCATCAACCCTCGTACTCCCACAATGTTGACGACTTCCCTTTTCTTTTGTTCGGTTTTTCGTGTGTTTGGTTTTGGCATTGTGGCGGTTGATGGTTTGTGTTGACCTGAGCGTTTCTTGAATTCTCTGGGTTTCCTTCGACTTCGTTTTTGTTATGCTCAATTCTCAAGTTAAGACGGCGCAACACATGGAGCGGGAGAAGGCGTATGATATTGTGAGTTGACTTCTGCTGTTTTGTCTTTAGTTGTGACAATGGAGCGAGAGAAGTTTTTTAATTTTCTCAGTATTAACATGCGGGTTCGTGTATCTCAGATAGCATCGTTGTTGAAGATTCCGTTATTGGTTGAGGAGGTCACGAATAGTAGTTCTTTCCAACCCACAATTTTCTCAGATAGCATGTGGGTTCGTGTATCTCACTATTCACTTTGGCTTATACCTTTTATCTTGCTCCTTTTGCTCATGTATCTGCTTCTGTTGATTGATACTTCATAGACTTGGAATTTAAAACCACTGTCAGATCATGGACGGGTCATCTATGTGAATAAAATTGTCAAGATAGAACCTTCCTTCCCTTTTTTAAGATTCGATGAAGTAGTTTAGGCTTCAGTGGATTAAATGGTCATAACAATATAGGACTCCCAGCTTTTGTCCGCACTGGAGCATGTTTGCAATATACTAGATGCCTAGGATAGCGAAGCTCTACCGCCAAGAAATGATCATCTCTACGTACATTTTGGAACTTAGTAGAGAAATTATATAGTAGATACTAAATTAAAATTCCAACTGATTGTCTTGATTCTAAATTGGAGTACCACGGATGTTAATTAGCTTAGATGATTAACATGCCATATAATGAAAACTGTCATCCAAAATTGTAGATAGCTGGCAGGATGGTGCATTCTGTCGATGTTAGGAACTACTGACTGTCCACCTTCAATCATGTCTGAAGCTGATTTTGCACGCAAACGACTGTTCTGATTATTTCTCAATGAGCAGACTAAATGGTTCTGCCCCCTCTACTGAAGAAGTTGTACCAGCTTATGTTTTTGGGCAGAAGCATCCAGCTTCAACGCCCCACCCCCGTAGTAAGTCTGCTGAGAAGGCATTTCGACCCATGGCTCATTATTTAGAGAATGACTTTGTTTTTTAGAGTTGTGCTGGTAACGGCTCTGTTTTTTAGAGTTGTGCCGGTGCTCATAGAACTATCATTTGAAGCAATATAAGCGTTAGTGACCGAGCACTGAAGAAAGGCAATCTTGCTATGTTGTAGTTTTACTTAGGTGATGGACAGACTTTTATCCTTAAGTATAGACATCAATGAGACCTAAAAAAGTTCACATGGTCTACAGCTTGAAATCAATCCATATAGGCCTTTGGAAATGTAATGGGCAGTGTAGTCTGCGAGCGTAGTCTCCTTGTAGATTGGTGGGTTGTCTGCTAATGTTAATTCCTTGATGGGTCCATACAACCATGAAGATGGCTGAGGAGTGTTTCCGAAGAAGCATACCACCGACACTCTTGGGCCTCTCTTGTTTGCCATGATTCAGTGCTCAACACTCTTAAACTAGTTATTTGTTATGAGTTGCAAATGCAACAATTAGTAAACCGTTCCTCATTAAGTAACGTAATTTCTATTTGTGAGATTTTGTGGACCACTATTAACTGTTTTAAAAGCTTAAACTATTAAATAAAAGCATCGTTTAATATTTAAATTTCAACACTCCTCCTCACATTAAGTCTAGTTTTTTGCCTAGTACCAAATGTAGAAATTTTAATAGGGAGGTAAATGGGGCCTAGAAAAATTTAAATTCAGGATCTTCAATTCTCATATCATATGAGATATTGTGGAACCATTACCAATTGTTCTAAAAATTTAAACTGTTATACGAAGGCATAGTTTATTATTTAAATATTCCAACACTATCTACTACTATGATTGCAATCTTCATGTTGATAGATACAAAAATTGCAGAATATCTAGAACCGACGTTGACCCCTTCTATGAAAAACATAGTGTTCAACATAAGTCTGTCTCATTTAGACAATTTTGAACCTGTCAATGCGAGGCTACCTTGATCTAACAAAGTTAGAAACAATATTAAATCAGTCAAATAGATTGGTTAGAATACTTGATGCGCAAGCCATTTGGGAAGAGTAAACACAGATCGTCTTACCAAAGAAAAGTGCAGATCGTGGAGACATAATGTTATTGCTATAGGAAAGATGCCATGGTAATTTACTTAACGAGTTCTCAAGAGCTCTTCAACTAACTTAGGATATGAGAAAGTACGGTAATAAGAGCAAGAAGAGGATAGCAGTGTGTCGACCAATCAAAACATGGTTTCAGGAAAGTTTAGAGCTGAACAATATTATTTGGCCAAAGCTACTTACCTGCAAAAGATCTCCGATGTTGATCAGTAGTGCTCTAGGTATTGGAGGAACGTCGATCCACCGGTTCTTATGAAGCATTTGGAAGACCTCCAATGTGATCTTGGAGGAGAATTGTGAGGAAGCCATTGTCTGAATGCTTTGTCACACCCACGGTCAATTTGGGCTGTGGGCATGGCGGAAGTAGTGGCACATGATCGAGTGTCCCTTTCCATCCCCATCTCCTTCATGTGATTTAGGTGGAGTGCTTGGGCTTCTGATAAGAGCTCAAACAGACGAGAGCCTAGTCTCATCACATGCTTTGAGCACTTCATCAGCATTTCTCTATCAGAGATATTACGATGCATCAAAAAACTGAACTAGAGCTGTTGTTAAAGCATGGTCGGTCGGATTCCCAAAGAATACAACAAAGCATATTGGTATTTTGTATCAGCTTGGGTGCAGAAGTTTGGTACAGCTACCATTAGAATGCTAATAAAGTCCACTGTCAGTGCAAATGATCGATCATTGAGAATCATCTTACTGATTCATCTCATCGATTGAGACCAGATGCAAGATTACATGCTATGACGTGTAATGGAATTTAGGGGAGAAACCATGTACATATTCAGCTGTGGCAATTGCCTTTGCTGACTAAACGAAGAACTCGGCACTTTCATTTCCTGAGTGTTCAACACCTATCCCGGCCAATGCAATGAAAAAGTAAGCGAACAACCAAAGTTCCGTACACTTGCTAGTTTAGCCCTTGATTTGTTGAAGAAAATGGAAAAGGCTGTCAAGTATCATACCGTGAAAACCATGTACTTTGCACCTACATGAACTACTGCAATTCTTTTGCAAACTATCTTCATTGATTCACTTTGGCAACTTGTTGATGAATTCGTTTCCTTTTCGAAGGGTGAAAAACGCAACAGAAGCCCATTGGCTCACCTGCAAGCTTCGGCAACTCCTCGGGCTGAAGGGATGTCCGATCCCATGAAGCAAAATATGCTGTCCCTCAAATCAGCAGCGACTGAACTATAAAGTCCCATGTTGCTATTGTATATGACCCTCTTTGCAAGATCTCTAGTACAAAATTCCTTTTCGGCTTCCGTCTCCAGCTTGAAGAACTTGCGCGGCCCGTTGATCACCTCCTTCGAGAGGCTCTCAAGGACCCCATGGCTGATCGCCCGGAGGAAACCCCATTTTTCCAATGCTTGCGCGATATTTCGCAACATCTCATTGGGACAGGTGGGGCCTGCATTCGTGCATCCTAGGTTGATCCGCGGGATCTTCTCACAGTCCATGTGGCAAGCCACTTGGTCAGGTCGCCGGACATATATGCGAGGGACTTGGGTGATCCCGGCGCCCACAAGGCCTTTGACTCCGGCTTTCGTCTCGTTGAATGCTCTCGATTCGCTTGTTCAGTCATGGTCGTCATCTATGGCAGTGACCATCTGTGTTCTCTGATATCCGGAGTTACCGAGTTTGAGCGAGTTAGGTCCCGATGAATTTCGCTTTAGGTGGTTGTATAATAGTCGTGATATTGGATATGCGTCATTGTTGATGTAGAGCAAAAGCTAAACACGAGGGATATGAAGGTTGTCAAGAATTGAGAGAAGATAATACAGCATCTTCCTTATAGTGAAAGTTGGCCCAAGAAGATATCAAACAAACACTAGGTGTTTTCTTTTTCTTTTTTTCATCGGTAAACAAACAATGGGAGTTGGCAACGTAAGAATTCCTTATTACTCGAGTATAATTGTATTTGTCGCCGAGTCTTTGAAAGCTCATATAAAAAGAAGGGAAAATGATATAAGTGGTCTCTAAATTTTGACATAATTTCTCGAATTTTTAATTTATTCAATGTGATTCATGATCTTTAAACTTTTAATTTATTAAATATGATCTCTGGACTTTTGGTACATGTTGAACTTAATCCTTGAATTATATGAGCAATTATGTTGGATTATGACAACAAGACAAGTACAAAATCTTCATAAAACCCAACCACAAAATTAAACTAAAATAATTGCAACGTTGTGATACTTCTATATTAGTTTATGAAAAGACCTCTCAAATCATAACTTGAAGCTACTTAGAGATGCATCACTTAGAAAATTTGATTTTATCTTTGTTTGTGCTGATATCATAAATATATAGTTCCGTTAAATTTGTAGTCTTTCAAAATTTTAACTAAATCATAAACAAAATTGTATATAAAATCCATACAAAGCACAAGAGTTCAACTAGTAGTATAGTATTCGCCTTAAAAAAAAAACCTAAGAGTGTAATATGTGTAACACCTCCAAATTAATTGCGAAATATCTAATTTCGTTGCCAATAAATTTAGCATTTGAATCACATTCGTTGCCCAAGTTGTGTCTCCAACCCGTGCGTGGATAGAACCTTAACTGCTACACGTCGACATGTGTGATTTATCCATGCCCATTAATATTAGTCTAATAAAGGATTTCAATAACTTGTTTTATGATCTTCATAGAGAAAAAAAATCAAGGGCTATATTTGTTTTGCTAAAAAATGTTTGATTTAAAAAATATTTTTTAAAAGTGATCGCTTGTATCACTCAACAAAATTAATGTATAAAATATATTTTCATTATTTACAAAAAAAAAAATTGATGATAAATTATTATCAATAATTAAAAAAATTAACTAACTATTTCAAGCGCAATCATTTTTAGAAAATTGGATCAAGACCTTGGCTTCCTCTCATGCAATTAAAGGGAATGAGGCAGGGCTTCGGGGGCATCAGCTTCGGTGTCGGGTTGTCTGTCGGTTCTCCAAGCGAGCGCGAGAGACATACAGACAGACGGACGAGGAGCTCTTCGACCTCGCTTCGCTTCCGCCATGGTGATCATCTCCTCTCTCTCGCTTTCTCTCTCTTCTACTGATGACTGCTCGAGCCGCGGAGCTTCTTCTTCACTGAATCTCTCCTCTTTTTGGGTTGCTAGGATTATTTGAAGACGGCGATTCCTTCGCAGCTCATCTCGGAGAGAGGCTCCAACCTCGTCGTCATCAACCCCGGTACTCCTCCCACCCCCCTCTCTCTATCTCTCGTGTGGAATGGCACGACGCGTTAAATTCTGTAGCTTGAACGCGGGCTCGTTCCTTCCTTTGCTTTGGATAGGTTCTGCGAACATCAGAGTGGGCCTCGCTCAGCAGGACGCGCCTTGCATCGTCCCTCATTGCATCGCCCGGTACACCAGCCAGGTCCCCAAGCTGAACGTCCAAGATCAGGTCCCACATTGTTAACGACTTCCTCTCTTTTTTTGTTGGGTTTTTCGTGTGTGTTTGGGCTTGGCATTGTGGGGGTTGATGGTTTGTGTTGAGCTGAGCGTGAGCGTTCTCTGAATTCTGCTGGTTTTCCTTCTGCTTTGTTGTCGTTGTTGTTGTTGTTGTTTTGGAGTTTTTTGATGCTCAATTCTCAAGTTACCACGGCGCAACACATGGAGCGAGAGAAGGCTTATGATATTGTGAGTTTGACTTCTGCTGTTTTGCTTTAGTTGTGACAATGTAAATTGCCTCGAAATTTTTGAATTTTCTCATTATTAACATGTGGGTCAGTGCATCTCAGATAGCATCGTTGTTGAAGATTCCGTTCTTGGATGAGGAGGTCGCGAACAGGAACTCTTTCCAGCGGAAGGTTTGTAAGCTTTTCTGAAATAACTTGTTGGACCTAGTTCTTCATCGCTTGAGTTAAGCTGCTTTCTTGCTTCTACCTAATCTTTAAATTGACATGGCAGACGTAGAGGAGGCCTTTTGTGTGAACTTCACTGTTTTCATTGTCTGGTTATCTTTTTATTCTGTCATTTGAGTTGGCCACTCGAAGCTTTAGTAATTTAAGGCAATTCTTTCAGCTTGTTTTCTGTTTTCTTCATATGGTATTCAAGATAATGAAGTGTTTTCATTTTTGTTATCATATTCCCCTCTAAGGAAGTCGTCTTTCTTTGATGATCAGTAGAGAACTTGAAAGATTTTAATGCCTATTTTCTTGATTACTTAGAAATTTCTCCTCTTGTTCTATGTAAATCTACACACTGCATTGTTATCCAAGAGGAGACTGCATAGTAATTGCACCCCAAAACGTAATTAACAAATAAACCCACCCAGCGCCACCCAAAAAAGAATAGAAGTCGACCCAAAGTGCTCGGATGTCTATGTGTCTATAAAAGGGCGTGTATATGAATGTCCTTTGCTGTCCTAATATGAATTGTTTTGCAATCTTCAGTTTCTAATCATCATGATATTTTCTTATTTGAGTTCGTCCAGGATTGTGTCAGGCAACCCATTTCCTTGTCAATCTGTTTTCACAGTGAAAGAAAAACTGACCTACCTTGATATACAGATGGGATGTGTTGATGGTTATAATCCACAGAATGCTAGGAAAGATTCAGCCTTTGCTTGGACAGATGTGTATGAGAAGCAAAGTTCAGCTCTGGTGACAGGTCAATATATAACTTTTATTCTCAATTTGGGGCTAATGATTTTTCTGAGTTAGTTGACTTCACGAAGGCTCAGACCTTCTACCTTTCTCTTTTTATTTATGTCGTCTGCTGCTACTTATTGATATGTCATAGACTCAGAAACCTTGCTGTCTGATCGTGGACGGCTTACATAGATCTTTCCTTCCCTTGTCTAAGATTTGATGTAGTATAGGCTTCTGTGGATTAAATAGTCATTGCAATATGAGATTTTTAGTTTGTCCGGACTGGAGCATGTGTCCAATATACTAGATGCCTAGGATAAGGATACTACCACGAAACTGTGATCATCTCTATGTACATTTTGGGACTAAGTAGAGAAATTATATAGTAGATATAAACTGATATGATTGTTTTGTCTCTAAATTGGAGTATCAGGGATGTTAAGTAGCTTAGGTCATTAACACGCCATGAAATGGAAGCTGTCGTCCAAAATTGTAATAGCTAGCAGGATGGTGCACTCTGTCAATGTTTGGAACTTCTGACTGTCAACCTTCAATCATGTCTGAAGTTGATTTTATGCAAATGCTTGTTCTGATTATTTCTCCAATGAGCATGCTATATAGTTCTGCCTCCTGTAACAGAAGCAGCTGTAGCTACTTATGTTTTTGAGCAGAAGCATCTAGCTTCAATGCTCCTAGCCTGTCATTAGTCTACTAAAATTGTTCTGTCCATTGTATTGGTGCCTCAGTTTGTTCAAGGATTTATGGAGTTGATAAGATAATGGTTTGTTTTCATTTTTTTCTTGTTTATTCAAGGATATGTGGAGTTGGCTCTCAGCTAGAGCAAGAGTCTTGGCGTTTTATAAATAGTCGAGGTTGCTAAACGACCTACAGAGTGAAAAGTGGAAGCATTCTTTTTTTTTTACCCGCAACTATGTGTCAACTGCATTTATGATTGATAGCTATATGCATTATCAAGGTTGTTTTCTAAACACATGAGTAGCATAATGCAATATGATTTTTTTTTTTTAATGCTGATATTGAATCTGCAGCAAGTCTTTAGTACGTGCTTTTGTATATGATTTGCACCTTTGCTTTGCAGATAGCTCAAAGGATAAAGACTTGCCTAGTACTTCGTTGGACCAACATGAAGAAATGGATATGGACTTGGGTGAATGTAAATACAGAAAGTTCATTTGTGGCGAGGAAGCTCTGAAAATATCACCCACAGAGCCTTACTGCTTGTGCCGTCCTATCCGAAGAGGTCACTTTAACATTTCACAAGATCATCCCATGCAGCAGGTGAGATGCCTCTAAATATCATGCGTCAAAGAAGTTGCTGTCTGATTATTACTGAGTTCGACTCTTTCACTCCTAGAAGGCATAACTTGAGTACATTGCTTAGTTAGATTCCTTGGCATCTATAGCCTCATCAAGAGTAAGCTCTAATCATCCAGCAAAACACCTGTAATATAAAGTATTGCATACATTTGCTATGTAATACGATTGTAGTATGGATATCGTGAAGTAGAAAAAGAATGATATGGTATGTTGCTCATCCCTATAATTTTGCTTCACAGGTAGATGAGGATTTGCATACTATCTGGGACTGGATATTGGTGGAGAAATTGCATATACCCCAATCTGAAAGGAATATGTATTCTGCTGTTCTTGTGGTGCCAGAGACGTTTGACAATCGTGGTACTAATTTGCATTGCTTTCATTATGTTCATTTGTTTGTATCCACAAAGAGTTTACTAGTAGTTTTTCTGCTTAGGCATTTCATATGATTCTCTTGTAAGTGGATGCATGAACATATGGCTGAGTATTAATAGAGAAATGAGAGTGTGGTTTCTTCCCATGCTGCTTCTTTATTTTTTCCTGTGGTTCATTGGCTGATTTTACTTCGTTAATGGATTTCCTTTTTTCTACTTTATGATTGAGAAGTAGTATAACATTGCTGTGGCTAAAGATTACTCCAAGAAAGGACCTTTAAGATCTTCAGTTAATGTAATAATCTTTAGGTTGACAATGGGAAACTTAAATTTGCCAGGATTTGTGCTTTTTGGTGGATTTTTTGGCATCTTGCTGAACAATCGGTTGCCTTTTCATAAGCTCTGAAGCATGGATCAGTAGTAGATTATGTTGGGTCTTTTAGCTTCAGGAGTCTATTACACCAGGCGCAAATTTATTTGTGTCTGAAATATAACTTTGGATATAAGGTTGATTTGTATGTTTGATCTTATATCAACTTCTTCCCAGATTTTTTTCCAAGAAGTCTATGATTCTTCAGATGGTGGTGTGACAGATTCATGTTGTAATATAGCGTTTCTGTGAAAAAGCTAAGATAGACTAATTGTAAAAGAATTACAGATGGTTGTCACCCCTGTTAAAATGATTCTCAATAATATACCTCTTCAAAAATCAATGAATAAATTTTGAAGTAAACGCCTCATTTGCTTCTCCTATAAGCGACTAACATTTCTCTCTTTAAATCAGCAATAAGACTGCCTGAGGAATTGAATGGAATCCTTCAATCTCTTCTTCTCCTTGCTTTTCCTAGCGTGCATTCTTATCCATGCCCAGAGCTCCCTCTTGATCACGGCTGTTAGGATCCAATCCAGACTGGAAGATCTTATTTGAAACTTAAGAAATGATTTAAATCTTTAATTTGTTAAATGTGATTTCTGGACTTTTAGTACATATTCAATTTAATTCCTAAACTATATGAGTAGTACTATATTGGATATTGATATATTATGACATCAAGACAAATACAAAATCTTCGTAAAATCCAATCTTAAAATTAAATTAAAATAATCACAATGTTGCAATATTTCTATTTTATGTAGTTTACCAACAAAAGAAAAAAAAAAAGCCTCTCAAATCATAAGAAGATGTATATTAACACATTAGAAGCTACTTAGAGATGCATCACTTAGAAAATTTCACTTTATCTTTGTTTGTGTTGATATCATAAATATATAATTTTGTTAAATTTGTATACTCTTTCGAAATTCTAACTAAATCATAAACAAAATTGTATATAAAACTGTGCAAAGCACCATAGTTCAACTAGTAGTATGTAGGCGTGGCACCCAAAAAATTAATGGTGAAATAATTAATTTTGTTGCTAGTAAATTCAATGTTCAAATCAAATTCATCACACAAGCTGCATCTACCATCCAATGCGTGGACAAGCTAGGGGTGATCAATTCCTAGTTCGGTCTAGTCCCACCTAAGAATCAAGAGATGGACCAGAAGGACCAATTCTCAATTTCTAGGATTGGGGATTGGGAACTGGACCAAATTGCTGGTTCCAATGGAACCAATAACTTCCAACATTTCCAAGAGCAATCCAACAAAGGCTCAAACTTAAAACTTAATACATGAACCTCCAATTTTAAGCACATTCCTATCTAATTCCACTCTCTCCCCAGCTCTCGTAACCCCATCTCGACCCTCCCCTTGTTTAGAATCAACACAAGGCCATAATCAACCGATCGAATCACATTCAACAAAATCTACATAACCAAGAATCAAGCGTTCCCGTTTCTCTAGTAAACATGAAAAGCTAAACAACCCAACCTGAACTTTGACCGAGAAAGCAAAATTAGCAGATTTCTTCTGCATCCATACCTGAAGCTTGCCCATCAAGTCGGACAATTGCCTGTCCTGAAACAGCATCGTGCCAATGTAACCCACAAAAAGAACCACGCAGCAACGAGAGGGAAAAGCGTTTGTTGAGCGAGGGGTTAGGGTTAGGCGAGAGGGCAGAGAAACTGGGAAGTAGGAATAGGGAAAAGCAAATTAGAATTTGATTAAGGTTGTTCAAAAAATGTTGATATATATATATATATATATATATATATATAGTCAGTCCAGTTCCAAAAATATGAACCTAGGACCGGACCAGCAACCCCTGGAACTGCTCAAAACCAGCCGGTCTAGGTAGTTTTTGTTGCACACCCTTAGTACAAGTTGAATACCCATGAAGATTAGTCTAACAAAGGATTTCAATTTCTTATGTTATGTTCTTCATAGGGGTGATCGGGTCCAAGGTGGGTAGGGTCTAGACTTGGACCCTGTACCCGACCATGTTATAATCGGTTCTCTTTTTTTGGACCATGTACCCTACCCTGTTTTTATTAGACCCTGTTTTGGACCCAACCCTATTTTTTCGGTCCGGGAACAGAGTCAACTCTATTTTTATAGGAATCTGTTTTGCAACCATTTGATATCCTATATGGTTTCAAATTTTACATTAATTCGCCAAAAAACGACGACGTAATCCTCCTAACATTATAAGACAAAGTAATAATCCTAACAATGCATAAATATTAGTAACAAATATGGATTTAATCTTAGTCTCATTCCCACAAATAATTCTGATATGATCTAATACGCCTGCTTATATGTATGCGACAGGACTGTTATTAAAAAGACATCTTTCTTGAGTTGGATTGAAAATGCTTTAATTAGTGCTACAATAATTAGTGACACTTGTCTCACGACTATATTAATAGTTGAAGGTAGGACTATTAAAAAAGAAAAACAATGCATAAAAATGGTTCTTTTTAACAATTCTTTGAAAATAATTTTCCCTTAACTTGATTCAAATAAAAGTTTCTTTTTTTAATAATTTTTTGAAAACAAAGAGACTCAAAGACACTATACAGAGAGACGATTTTATTTTTTTTTAGGGTAAAAACCGGTTCCAAAACCGGTCCAGTTCTGGGTGGGTCTTTGCTTGGACCCTGTTCTCGGACTGGTTTCAATTGGTTCCAAAAAATTGGAACCGGTTTTTGACCGATTTAACCGAAAAACGGTTCACGACCCTATTTTTCGGGTGGTGCAGTCGAGTTAGGGTAAACCCGGTCCAGTTGCACACCCCTAGTTCTTCATAAAGAAAAAAAAAATATCAAGGATGCGTTTGTTCTGTAAAAGATGAATAATTTGAAAATTATTTTTTAAAAACGGTCCCCTATGTCACTTATAAAGATTAAATAATAAAAAATATTTTCGTCATTCACAAAATGTTTAATCATAAATTGTTTTCGATTACAAATTTTACGAACTATTTATTTTAAGTAATATAAATGATTATTTATAGAAAAATATTTTTTTAAATTATTTATTTTTCGTGAAATAAACTGAACAGATAATAAAATGAAAAAAATGAGATCAAACCCTCGGCGCGCGCTCTCTCTCTCTCTCAGCCTCTGCCTCTGGGTTGGGCTGGACCGACCCAAATGAAATTTCGTTACTCTGTGTTTAACCCAAGAAAACGTCGTCACTCTGGCATCAGCTTCTGTCTCATTCCCCAGTTCTCTTTCACTTTCAAGAGAGAGAAAGGGCGAGAGCAGAGGAACTCTTCGACGTCGCTTCGCTTCAGCTCTCTCTCTCTCTCTCTCTCTCTCCCCTCCCTCCCTCTTTTTTTCTTTTTTTTCGTTTTTTCGTTTTTCTTTTGTTGACGGGATTACTTGAAGACAGCGATTCCTTCGCAGCTCAGCTCGGAGAGAAGCTCCAACCTTGTCGTCATCAACCCTGGTGCTCCCATCTCTCTCTCTCTCTGTCTCTCTCTCTCTCTCTCTCATGTTGAATAGCTCGACGCGTTGAATTCTGTGGCTTGAACCTGGCTCGTTCCTTCCATTGCTTTTGATAGGTTCTGCGAACATCAGGGTGGGCTTTGCTCAGCAGGACGCGCCTTTCATTGTCCCTCATCGCGTCGCCCGGTGCACCGGCCAGGTTCCCAAGCAAAACGTGAAAGATCAGGTGCCACGTTTTTCACGACTTCCCTTTTCTTTTGTTCGGTTTTTCGTGTGTTTGGTTTTGGCATTGTGGGGTTGATGGTTTGCGCTGAGCTGAGCTCTTGCTGAATTCGCTAGTTTCCTTCTGCCTTGCCGTTGCTGTTTTGGAGTTTTTAGTTGCTCAATTCTCAAGTTACCATGGCCCAACACATGGAGCGAGAGAAGGCGCATGATGTCACGAGTTAATTTCTGCTGTTTGTCTTTAGTTGTGACTGTAAATTGCATTGAAATTTTTAAGTACTCTCATTATTAACTTGTGGATTAGTGTACCTCAGATAGCATCGATGTTGAATATTCCATTCTTGGATGAGGAGGTCATGAACAGCAGCTCTTTCCAGCGCAAGGTTTGTAAGTTTCTTTGAAAATTGTTGGACCTGGTTCTTCATCCCCCGAGTTGAGATGCTTCGCTTTTGCCTAATCTTTAAATTGATATGGCAGACTTAGAGGAGGCCTTTTGTGTGAACTTCACTGTTTTCATTGTCCAATTATCATTTATTCTGTCATTTGAGTTGGCTGCTTGAAGGTTATGTATTTTAAGGGAATTCTCTAGACTTGTTTTTTGTTTTTGTTTTTTTTTTGTGTCCTCTGGGGAAGTTTTGTTTCTTTGATGGTTAATAAAGGACTTGAAAGATTTTAATGCCTCTCTCTTGATAACTTTAAGAAATTGTTCCTCTTGTTCTATGTAGACCTATACTGCATTGTTATCCAAGAGGAGACTGCAGAGTCACTGTACCCTGGTATGTAGGTTTAGGTAGTGCAGCTGTGTAATCGTCTTTCAATGTGGTCTCCACTTCCCACCTCCCTCCCTCTGTCTCTCTCTCTTTCTCACTCTCTCAACGTCTCTTGCTGTGAAATTGGGAATTAAATCGACGATGCACTGATTGAGAGCGGACTGACTTAGCGCTAAATCGATTCCTTCCTCGCCTGCTTTTATTTACCCAGAATGCAACCCCTTTTGGTTTTCACGGGTGCAGAGCTCGCCAAAAGAAGGGGAAAAGAAAAACAGTGGAAATCTTCTTACAGTGCGATTGGTGAAAGCGAAGAAGATGAATACGGCCTTCGGTTTTGGTCGGACAATTTTCGCATCTGGGCCATGGCATCGGTAATCCAAGGCCTCGCCTGGGGAAATTCACAAAAGGAAACGGAGACAGTTATTGCCAAATTCTAGCGTAGAAATCCCAGTATTCTGCAGAAATTCTTGTTCCCAGTGGTGCTTTGGACTCTTTTGGCTAAATGGAAATAGAAAAAATCTTGATGACGGCAATCCTAACTATAACTTGATCATGCAAGCTAGGACTAAAGTTTCTGATTTTTATGCAACCGTGGATAGTAAAGGAAGTCGGCTTTTTGATGGAACATGGAGAGTCCAATGGAACACCACACCCCCAAGTGGCGCGGCGGGGCGGTGGATGGATAGTTGAAGCTGAACAAAGATGGTTTGGTTTTATAAGTCATAGGCATGGCATTGGCCGCCATTTGCCGCTGTAAACCCAACCGAGGCCAAAGCGCTGCAAGGCGAGAGTGGCTCTTGAGAGCAACATTAGAAGTCTCAAAGTCAAATCTGATGATGAGGTGCTGATAAATGTTGCCATGCAAGATTCGGTTGAAAATTCTATGCCGACTCCTCTTATTTTTTATCACTTTGCTTTTTCTTATCCCTATTGTTTATTTAATTATTGTCAACACATAAGTGAGTTCTGACATGTAAGATCATAATTCTATGTAATTCCAATCAAATTTGTATATGATGTTTACATTTTAGATAACAATTTTGTCATCATTGATTATAATGCATACAATGTCGGTGAGTTGAATAAAATCATTCCAAAGATGCCAAAATTTCAGGTTTTACTAGCATAGTAGTTTTTGGGCCAATATGATTATAATATATTGTTGTGAGCCATAAATTTTTGCAGAAGTAAACTCTACAACAATTTATAATTATTTATTATTTGATTTTTTATAGTCTAGAATAGATTTTTATTTTCACAGTAAATTAAACATTGTTACCCAATTATTTCTTTTTAATATTAATGAGAGTTTGAATGATTGTTATTAATATGAAATTATTGCTTGATGATAAATTATGGAATCGTGATGACGTATTGATTTCCCACGCCACTATTAATTTGCCACTGCACGAGTGTCAAGATTTCTAACCAAACAGGGCAACTTGCTTTGCTTTTGCTGCATCCTTTTTTAACAAACTTTTTGGTAAATCGATGTCCAATCACAATCAATAAAAATCCATGTATTGGTACCTCGTCACACTAAGTGGATCCATTAAGAATTTCCTAATCGTATCAACATGAGAGCATTTTATTAGTCATCTCGGAAAATCTTCTGAATATGTGACCAAACACATTTTCACACACTATTTTCACGAAAATGAAAACAGAGAGGGCGGGGCGGGGGAATTTTCTCTGAACACAGGGCAACCTGCTTTGCTTTTGCCTCGAAGTCAAGCCATGAGAAAAACTTGTTGCAGAGTACTCCATGCAATTCCTTGAAATGAAGCAACTGATACAATCGATGTCAGAAAGCTATTTCCTTACCATGTCGCTGTCATGTTTTCTTTGCTATATTTAGTGGTTGACTAGACGTGGAGATCGGCTGGTCATGCAGATTCAATTTTGTTGTATTGGCAACCACATGATAAGCTCTTACAAAAAAAAAAAAAAGTACCCATGATAAGTAGCACGATTTAGCACGGTGTTTAAATGTTAAATGGGTAGATTTTGGGGATTTTTTTAATGATGGCATAGAGGACTTCATTTTTTCTATGCTTCCAATTTGTAGTTTGTCGATTTTCTTAGAAATATGTCTTAGTCAAAGGTTGAGACTTGGTTTTTTCTGACGTCTCTTGTCTATCACATGAGTTTGTCACCATTTATCCCATGCTTTGAAGAGTCCATCATAAAGGTTCATTTCATGTGCTTCTTAAGCTATGACTCACGAAAAGTGCATGTGAAATGGAGAATTTCGTTAGGACCAAAAATCGTGCACTTCTGAAAGCAAAATGAGTTGTAGTTTTTGTTTAACGCTATATATGAACATTGTGCGTCTTCAGCAAATTTTGCAATAAAAAACACACCCCACTTTGGTGTCATGGAAAGATGGAGCAGTAAGATAAGCATTGTATCTTAACATTTAGAAAATTAGTTTCGTCTAAGACTCTGTATATTTGGTGAGTTGAATATGACCGATATCCTTACTTGTCTGACGGAAAATTGAGAGTTATTTGTGTGAGAACCTTTGTTAGTTTCTTGATCAAAATATGCAAAACATATTCACCACCATCTCTTCTTCTCAATGAATGATTATGGCGGTAAAAGGTAGGCGTCGTATTTTCACATGATTTGTGCTTTTTTGAGAAATGGCATCTCAGAGACATGGAAAAGCTTCTTCAAATAGAGACATGCCATGTTTCCATGATTTATGATGTGGCACTCATGTGTGATGCTACATCGACATTACATGTTTGCAAAAAAGAAAGAGGAAACATTAGTCAAATTAAGGGAGGAAATCACAATCGCATTACATGAAAAAACCGGAGAATAATGGTCCCCAACGGTTCCATATGCACGAAAGTCGAAGCCATTAATGCACACGGCAGAAGAAGACGGGTGGCGTGAATGACCTCCACGGCAGTTCTAAAGTAGTTGGGAGTTCACCTCACTCAATCACTACAGCAGTAGAGCCTATTAATGCACACGGCAGAAGAAGATGGAAATGAAGAGGGCATCTGACTCTCTATAATAGGGTAGGGTACAGACAGACACGGTTTTGAAGAAAATAAATGGGAACTGTCACTCCTATTTCTCCTCTTTTTCTTTTTTTTCTCTCTTATTTTGAAAGAGTGAGTACTTAACACGGCTTGAATAATTGATTTTTTTTTTCCCTAAATGAAGGGGGAGCAACCCGCGTCTACGTCGTCCTTTTTGAAATACAAGGATCGGCCAGCAAGTAGCTTACGACCAAATCTATAGTAATTTGACTGGCTTACATGTAAAATATTTCTGTATCGATTACATTGTTTGTACAATTAACTTAATTACGTTGCATGATTTTGTAGTTTGAAACTTACAATTAGCAATAGAGTGACAACAGGAGTCCTTTCACGGATTTGAGTTTTCAAACTTTTGTTTCGTTCATTTAAGGATTAAAACTTGCATTAGAAAGCATTTAAGAGATTCAGTTTGCTCCATCAATTTCTAACGGACAGAAACCATAGCTAGCTTCTTTAATTCCCTATAGACATGACAAGAGATTGTGTGACACATGTGCAAAAGAGAAATTTAATTTATTAATTAGCTTTTTCTACTAATTGAGTCATCAAAACATTTACAGTTAACATGTCATATCATTCACTAAATTATTTCTTTGGTTTTATTGTCACAAAACATGGATTATCCTGGAATTAATCATTTCGAGACGTCTTCCAACTCAAAATTTCACACGTAATCTTATGTACAAAGGCAATTATGGAGTTATTTTCCCGTTGATCAAAATAAGGATTATGAAATATCTTTAAAATTTGCTTCGAAAAAGTATATATATGAACTGATATATTTAGAGAGTGCTATATATTTTGAAATTTTTTTTTTTAAAAAGAAGAGACAAAGCGGGTACGATATTAAATTTTTAGAGAAAGAAAAAGATTGAGAATATTTTAATTGTTAAACATCTTATTTATTTTATTCTTTGGATAAGAATTATCATTTCTACACAGGAAAGCTATTACGAGTTTTCTACACAAAGGCATTTGGGTTTTCGTTTGGAAATTGCTCTCAAGACGTGATCAAAGGCTTTTTGAATACTATTTTCATGTTCAAATGAAAACGGAGACAAAAAAAAAAAAAGAGAGAAAATTTTCTCTGAACAATACACAGCAACCTGTTTTTTTGACCCATAGGCTTCTGGTCTTTCCTCCATCTTTCTTCAGTTGGACCCCACACGTCTTCCACCCACCCACCACCCGACACTCGCACACGCCTGTCTTCTCATTGGTCAGTTCCATTCCCACAGGATGACTGAATTTTACGATGAGATGCCGTTGGCCTGGCCATATACGTTCGCGCATGAAGTTCGATCACGGGGCACCACCAAACCATCGTTTCCCGACAAAAGCATCAACTCTGCAACCTCCTCTTAAGCACTCCTCGACCCTTGCTTTTGCCTTTAGGAAATGGCAGAAGCAGTGCTCTCCAACCTCGCCACCGACATACTGAAACTCGCCGGTTCCAACGCCTTTTCGGAGATCCAACTTGTACGAGGTGTGAGGGATGAGCTCGACAGTCTTAAGGACACCGTCGAGGCCATCCAAGCTGTGCTTTTGGATGCTGAGAAGCAGCAATGGCACAACCACGAGGTCAAGCTCTGGCTCGGAAGGATCAAGGACGTGTTGTACGATGCACAGGACTTGCTCGAGGATGTCGCAACTGAAGATCTGAGGCGGAAGGTCACTCCCGGAAACAAAATGTTGAAAGCGGTACGCATTTTCTTCTCTAAATCGAATCGGCTTGCACACCGCCTCAAAGTGGCTAATGAGATTCAGGAACTTAGGAAGAGACTGGATCGGATTAAAGAAGATAAGAAGCAGTTCCATTTAGTGGATCATGATCAGAGTGAGGCAACAATGGCCATCGGGAGACGAAAGAAACCTGATGTTCCCTCACCTGATGAAAACATAATTGGTAGGGAAAAAGATAAAAAAAAGATCATTCGACTCTTGTTTGGTTCCTCATCTAGCAAGAGTGCGTCAGTTGTTGCCATCGTTGGTAAAGGAGGTCTCGGAAAAACCGCACTTGCACGACTAGTGTACAACGATGGCAAGGTGCGAGAACATTTTAAGCTCAAGATGTGGGTGTGTGTATCTGATGTTTTTGACGTGAATTCAATTATCAAAGAAATTCTTAAAAAAGCGAATAAAGATTGCCAAGGGCACGACGATAACGAGTTGCCAAGGCTTCTTCGTGAAACTCTAGGAAAGGAGAAATACTTGCTTGTTTTGGATGACTTGTGGAATGAAGATCGGGGTAAATGGTTGAAGCTTGGAGAATGGCTAGAGGATGGTTTACGGGGTAGCAAAATACTTGTAACCACTCGTAGCCACAAAGTTGCACAGGCCACAGATGCGAAATCACTTATCCATGATCTACATGGCTTATCTGAAGATAAGTCATGGAACTTATTTAGGAGAATGGCTCTTGGAGATGGGGCAGAACCATTAGATCCGGAACTGGAGAAGACGGGTCGAGATATAGTTAAAAAATGCGCTGGGGTTCCCCTTGCCATTAGAACTATAGGATGCTTTTTGTACACCAAAGATAAAGATTTATGGCCCCATTACAAAGGGCGTCAACTTCCAGAAATACAAGAAATTGATGAGGATGATGATAACATTTTGCGAGTCCTCAAGTTCAGTTACGATCATCTCCCATCTCGCTTGAAACATTGTTTTGCATATTGCTCATTGTTTCCGAAAGATCATATCTATGAGAAAGATATGATGATCCATCTTTGGATGGCACAAGGCTTTATTGAGTCATGCAATGGGCAGGATAACCTTGAAGAGGTCGCCGAAAATTACTTGTCAGAACTATTATGTAGGTCATTCCTCGATGTTGCAGAAAAAGGCAATAATGGCGAGGTCCTAGAATTCAAGATGCATGATCTCATGCATGATCTTGCCCAAAAAGTTGCTGGAGGTGAATGCAAGATTTTTGGTTTTAATGGAGATAATGCACAATCTTGCCCAAAAGTTGCTGGACTTCGACATGCATCGATTATTTTAGGGAGTGGAGAGGAAATGGTGTCCCTGCTTGAAAACTCCAAATTGCGGACGATTCTCTATTTGAGAGAGGAATCCTTTGGACTCAACTATATTTTCTCCGGTTGCGGACATTGTCGAGCGTTGGATTTGCCTCTTGTTGAAACTATTCCTCTCCCTCTTTCCTCCTATGGAAAGTTGAAGCTGTTAAGATTTCTTCGTATTAGGAACCATTCCTTTAAGAGTTTGCCAAATTCAATCACTGATTTGGTGAACTTGCAAACCCTTATACTCTGCCAGTGTTGGCACCTTCAAACATTTCCAAGAGATATGAGGAAATTGGTCAATCTTAGACACCTCTTAATTCAATCTTGTCGATCACCAAGCAACCTACAACCCCTGAGTGAACTCCCTTCCTTGAAGACGTTGAGTCTCATGTATTTATATGAGTTACAGCTCATTCAACAGACAAGTAACCTGAAGCCATCTACTACCACACGCCCCTTCTTTCAATCTCTTGAGAGTTTGGAACTCATCCACTGCTTTGGGTTAAAAGGATGGTGGGAAAGAAGGCAAGAAATGGGAGCACATCAAAAGCATCAGTCAGACAATTCACGATCATCCTTCCCAAAACTTCGGTCCGTGAATATATGCCATTGTCACGACTTGGATTATGTGCCACCATTCCCCCAGGTGGAATACTTGGTCATAGATAGCACGAATATGTTGGAAGGACAATTGATGGCCAATCCAAATAGCTCATCAGAAGGAATAGTGGAAGCCACATTCATTTCTTTCCCTAAACTAAAACGTCTAACTCTTGATGATTTTTATAAGGATATAGACCCCTTGATGCTTGATACTATACTCCGATTGGCCAGTAATCTCGAGTCCATTTCCCTCTTCAATTGCAACCTACAGAGACTCTCTCTTAATATGCAACACCTTTCCTCGCTCCAAGACCTCTGCATTCAGGATTGTCTAGGAATCGATTTTTTGCTCCAAGACGAGTGGCGATACCTTATGAATCTTCGTACTCTTAACATCTCAGGTTGTATAGATTTGATAGTATTACCCAAGGGGATTCAATATGTGACAACTCTACAATCTCTCAAAATACATGACTGTCTGCTTCTGGAAAGTTTGTCAAAATGGATTGGAAATTTCTCTATACTTGAAAAGCTTGTATTATCTGACTGTCCAAGATTGGAGTATTTGCCATCTGAGATGCGCAACCTCGTACGCTTGAAAGAATTGAGAATCATTTCTTGTCCTGCTCTAAAAAAGAGATGCTTAATGGATATGCACGTTCCGATTATTATTTCGGAGGACGAATTGTCCGATTCAGATTAGCATAGAAGAGGTACGAGAAAAGACTTATATCACCTATCAATAGTGTTTCATTTTCAACTATTATACCTTCTTTATTATTTAACTAATTTTCTCTTCCGACCAAAAAAAAAAAAACTAATTTTCTCTTCACTATATATATATATTGGCAGTGCAAATATTTTATCAAGAAAGGACGTCCTCCACTCCACTCCCCTCCAGTTCGCCGCCGCCTTCGTCGTTATGTCACGCGGCGAGTAGAACAAACACCACCTTTTGCCTCTCCTCGTCTTCCTCTTGCAACCTCCTTCATCTCCTCCATTGCTCGTGGAACCCCAGCGTCCCGACGCGCGTCGCATCCTCTCGATTGCCTCCTTCCTCTTTGGCCGGTTCCACCGAGGTCGATGATCGGGACACTCGGACTCTCGGATCCGCCGTTCGATTTGGAGCTGCCGTTGAATGTCTCGTGCGGTCGGATGAAGAAATCCTGGGGATTTCGGCGATCTCGGCGTTGACGAGGCCTTTGACGCTGGCTTTCGAGTGGTCACTCGCTCTGTCGTAGCTCTCTGCTCGCCGGAGTTGGAGGCCAAATCGATGGTAGGCATTGATCTTGTTTCTCTGTGTCTCTGTGTCTCTCTTTCTCTCTATTGCAATTCAATTTTCACTGTGAATGTATATTTGTTGGAGATGAGTTTGGATTATGAATTGAATGTTATGGAGACATTTGGATTATGATTTGAGTGTTGTGGAGACATTACAATGTCAATGCATGATATGAGCAGCTTCTTTATAGCTTATTGATTGAGAGAAGAGAAGAGAAGAGAACAATGACATCCATTGCGAGGAGAGATTGATACCTTATGAGCTACCACTAGCTGAGAAAATGACAATGTTGTTTCATAATGGTTGATTCTTTGGGGGGATCAGGCGGCTAGTACACACGTTTTGCAATTTATGAAATCAAAATCTGTTAGGATAGAGTTGAACAATGATAGACGACAGGACAATTTGATGTTGTCTTAGCCCTTGGATCAATACTTGCATCATCTTAATGCGATGCTGACTTGATTAGATCGTTTGGGTTTCAGATATGTTGCGTCTTAGTGCAAACCTGCAGTTTCATAGAAAATCTAGGAAGTGTACATAAATTTTTGGCTTGCGGTTGATTCTGGTCATTGTCATCCAGTGAATTGGAGGCTGGCAAAAGTTCCACTTTTTATCCTAGCCGCCGGTATACAAAGTGGAATTCAAAGCTAAACTGAACAAAAATGTTCCCTAAACGGCAAATTTTCTCATGGCAGATTATTGTTGTAACTGTCATACAAGTATTCAACGCCGTTCCATCTAAAGATAACATATTTCTTTCAATCTTAGAGTGGAATGTGTTAAATTTTCCCCTCCCTCTATTTTGTGCTCTCATATTGGTTCAGCTTTTATTTAGAGAATGGCTTTGTTTTTATGGCAGATTATTGCAATCTTAATGTTGATAGATACAAAAACTACAGAATATCTACAACCGACTTTGACCCCTCCTATGAAAAACATAGTGTTCAACATAAATCTGTCTCATTTAGACAATTTCGAACCTGTCAATGCAAGGCTAGCATGTTCTAACAAAGTTAGAAACAATATTAAATCAGTCAAATAGATTGGTTAGAATACTTGATGCACAAGCCATTTGAGAATGGTAAACACGGATTGTCTTACCAAAGAAAAGTGCAGTTTGTGAAGACATAATGTTACTGCTATAGGAAAGATGCCATGGTAATTTACTTAACGAGTGCTGAAGAGCTCTTCAACTAACTTAGGAAATGAGAAAGTACTGTAATAAGGGCTAGAAGAGGATAGCAGTGTGTCGACCAATCAAAACATGGTTTCAGGAAAGTTTAGAGCTGAACAATATTATTTGGCCAAAGCTACTTACCTGCAAAAGATCTCCGATGTTGATCACTAGTACTCTAGGTATTGGAGGAACGTCGATCCACTGGTTCTCATGAAGTATTTGGAAGTCCTCCAATGTGATCTTGGAGGAGAATTGTGAGGAAGCCATTGTCTGAATGCATTGTCACACCTAGGTCAATTTGGGCTGTGGGCATGGCGGAAGTAGTGGCATATGATCAAATATCCCTTTCCATCCCCATCTCCTTCATGTGATTTGGGTGGAGTGCTCGGGCTTCTGATAAGAGCTCAAATAGACGAGAGCCTAGTCTCATCACATGCTTTGAGCACTTCATCAGCATTTCTCTGCCGGAGATATTACAACGCATCAAAAAACTGAACTAGAGCTGCTGTTAAAGCATGGTCGGTCGGATTCCCAAAGAATACAACAAAGGATATTGGTATTTTGTATCAGCTTGGGTGCAGAAGTTTGGTACAGCTACCATTAGAATGCTAACAAAGTCGACCATCAGTGCAAATGATCAATCATTGAGAATCATCTTACTGATTCATCTCATTGATTGAGAGCAGATGCAAGATTATATGCTATGACGTGTAATGGAATTTAGGGGAAAAACCGTGTACATATTCAGCTGTGGCAATTGCCTTTGCTGACTAAACGAAGAACTGGGCATCTTCATTTCCTGAGTGTTCAACACCTATCCCGGCCAATGCAATGAAAAAGTAAGCGAACAACCAAAGTTCTGTACACTTGCTAGTTTAGCCCTTGATTTGTTGAAGAAAATGGAAAAGGCTATCAAGTATCATACCGTGAAAACCATGTAGTTCGCACCTATATGAACTACTGCAATTCTTTTGCAAACTATCTTCATTGATTCACTTTGGCAACTTGATGAATCTTTTTCCTTTTCGAAGGGTGAAAAACGCAACAGAAGCCCATTGGCTCACCTGCAAGCTTCGGCAACTCCTCGGGCTGAAAGGGGGTCCTGTCCCAAGAAGCAAAATATGCTGTCCCTCAAATCAGCAGCGACTGAATTATAAAGTCCCATGTTGCTGTTGTATATGACGCTCTTTGCAAGATCTCTAGTATAAAATTCCTTTTCGGCTTCCGTCTCCAGCTTGAAGAACCTGCGCGTCCCGTTGATCACCTCCTTCGAGAGGCTCTCAAGGACCCCATTGCTGATCGCCCGGAGGAAACCCCATTTGTCCATTCCTTGCGCGATATTTCGCAACATCTCATCGGGACAGGTGGGGCCTGCATTCGTGCATCCTAGGTTGATCCGCGGGATCTTCTCACAGTCCATGTGGCAAGCCACTTCGTCAGGTCGCCGGACATATATGCGTGGGACTTGGGTGATCCCAGCGCCCACAAGGCCTTTGACTCCGGCTTTCGTCTCGTTGAATGCTCTCGATTCGCTTGTTCAGTCATGGTCGTCATCTATGGCAGTGACCATCTGTGTTCTCTGATATCCGGAGTTACCGAGTTTGAGCGAGTTAGGTCCCAATGAATTTCGCTTTAGGTGGTTGTATAATAGTCGTGATATTGGATATTCGTCATTGTTGATGTAGAGCAAAAGCTAAACACGAGGGATATGAAGGTCGTCAAGAGTTGAGTGAAGATAATACAGCATCTTCCTTATAGTGAAAGTTGGCCCAAGAAGATATCAAACAAACACTAGGTGTTTTCTTTTTCTTTTTTTCTTCGGTGAACAAACAATGGGAGTTGGCAACGTAAGAATTCCTTATTACTCGAGTATAATTGTATTTTTTGCCGAGTCCTTGAAAGCGCATATAAAAAGAAAGGAAAATGACATAAGTGGTCTCTAAATTTTATAAAAAGAAAGGAAAATGACATAAGTGGTCTCTAAATTTTGGCATAATTTATAATGTGATTTTTAAATTTTTAATTTATTCAATGTGATTCATGAATTTTAGTCCAATATGCAATGTGATCTTTAAATTTTTAATTTATTAAATATGATCTTTGGACTTTTGGTACATGTTGAACTTAATCCTTGAATTATATGAGCAATTATGTTGGATATTATGACAACAAGACAAGTACAAAATCTTTTTTTTTTTTTTTTTTATGACCGAGGTGTCAGGGCAGAACTGCGCGCACCTCGACTATTTCTCGTGGGGGACTAGCACAAAGCAACCCACCGCCATGGCCCCCACTTAAATCACGGCGCTTCCCAGGAATCGAACCCAAGACCTCAACGAAGTCCAAGTTCGCCCTAACCAACTGGGCTACCTATGGGTGGGTAACAAGTACAAAATCTTCATAAAATACAACCACAAAATTAAACTAAAATAATTGCAACGTTGCGATACTTCTATATTAGTTTATGAAAAGACCTCTCAAATCATAAGTATATGTATTTGAAGCTACTTAGAGATGCATCACTTAGAAAATTTCATTTTATCTTTGTTTGTGCCGATATCATAGATATATAGTTGCGTTAAATTTGTATAGTCTTTCAAAATTGTAACTAAATCATAAACAAAACTGTATATAAAATCCATGCAAAGCACAAGAGTTCAACTAGTAGTATAGTATTCGCCTTAAAAAAAAAAAAATAAGAGTATAATATGTGTAACACCTCCAAATTAATTATGAAATATCTAATTTCGTTGCCGGTAAATTTAGCATTTGAATCACATTCGTGGCCGCCCAAATTGTGTCTCCAACTCGTGTGTGGATAGAACCTTAACTGCTACACGTCGACATGTGTGATTTATCCATACCCATTAATATTAGTCTAATAAAGGATTTCAATAACTTGTTTTATGATCTTGATAGAGAAAAAAAAAATTCAAGAGTTACGTTTGTTTCGCTAAAAATGTTTGATTTAAAAAATATTTCTTTAAAAGTAATCGCTTGTATCACTCAAAAAAATTAATGTATAAAATATATTTTCATTATTTAAAAAAATTGATGATAAATTATTATCAATAATTTAAAAAATTAACTAACTATCTCAAGCGCAATCATTTTTAGAAAATTGGATCAAGACCTTGGCTTCCTCTTATGCAATTAAAGGGAATAAGGCGGGGCTTGGGGGGCATCAGTTTTGGTGTCGGGTTGTCAGTCAGTTCTCTAGGCGAGCGCGAGAGACATACAGACAGACGGGCGAGGAGCTCTTCGACCTCGCTTCGCTTCCGCCATGGTGATCATCTCCTCTCTCTCTCTCTCTGTCTTTCTCTCTCTTCTACTGATGACTGCTCGAGCCGCGGAGCTTCTTCTTCACTGAATCTCTCGCAAATCCCTCTTTTTGGGTTGCTAGGATTATTTGAAGACGGCGATTCCTTCGCAGCTCATCTCGGAGAGAGGCTCCAACCTCGTCGTCATCAACCCTGGTACTCCTCCCACCCCCCTCTCTCTATCTCTCGTGTTGAATGGCACGACGCGTTGAATTCTGTAGCATGAACGCGGGCTCGTTCCTTCCTTCGCTTTGGATAGGTTCTGCGAACATCAGAGTGGGCCTCGCTCAGCAGGACGCGCCTTGCATCGCCCGGTACACCAGCCAGGTCCCCAAGCTGAACGTCCAAGATCAGGTCCCACATTGTTAACGACTTCCCCTTTTTTTTTGTTGGGTTTTTCGTGTGT
Source organism: Corymbia maculata (assembly GCA_014182735.1). Taxonomy (NCBI): domain Eukaryota; kingdom Viridiplantae; phylum Streptophyta; class Magnoliopsida; order Myrtales; family Myrtaceae; genus Corymbia; species Corymbia maculata. Next base: position 27,246,317 of record CM024689.1, read on the forward strand.
GTTTGGGTTTGGCATTGTGGGGGTTGATGGTTTGTGTTGAGCTGAGCGTGAGCGTTCTCTGAATTCTCCTGGGTTTCCCTCTGCTTTGTTGTTGTTGTTGTTGTTGTTGTTTTTTTGGAGTTTTTAGATGCTCAACTCTCAAGTTACCACGGCGCAACACATGGAGCGAGAGAAGGCTTATGATATTGTGAGTTTGACTTCTGCTGTTTTGCTTTAGTTGTGACAATGTAAATTGCCTCGAAATTTTTGAATTTTCTCATTATTAACATGTGGGTCAGTGCATCTCAGATAGCATCGTTGTTGAAGATTCCGTTCTTGGATGAGGAGGTCGCGAACAGCAACTCTTTCCAGCGGAAGGTTTGTAAGCTTTTCTGAAATAACTTGTTGGACCTAGTTCTTCATCGCTTGAGTTAAGCTGCTTTCTTGCTTCTACCTAATCTTTAAATTGATACGGCAGACGTAGAGGAGGCCCTTTGTGTGAACTTCACTGTTTTCATTGTCTGGTTATCTTTTTATTCTGTCATTTGAGTTGGCTACTCGAAGCTTCGGTAATTTAAGGCAATTCTTTCAGCTTGTTTTCTGTTTTCTTCATATGTTATTCGAGATAATGAAGTGTTTTAATTTTTGTTATCATATTCCCCTCTAAGGAAGTCTTCTTTCTTTGATGGTTAGTAAAGGACTTGAAAGATTTTAATGCCTTTTTTCTTGATAACTTAGAAATTTCTCCTCTTGTTCTATGTAAATCTACACACTGCATTGTTATCCAAGAGGAGACTGCATAGTAATTGCACCCCAAAACGTAATTAACAAATAAACCCACCCAGCGCCACCCAAAAAAGAATAGAAGTTGACCCAAAGTGCTCGGATGTCTATGTGTCTATAAAAGGGCGTGTATATGATGTCCTTTGCTGCCCTTTATGTGTATTGTTTTGCAGTCTTCACTTTCTAGTGCATCATGATATTTCTTATTGGAGTTCGTCCAGGATTGTGTCAGGCAACCCATTTCCTTGTCAATCTGTTTTCTCAGTGAAAGAAAAACTGACCTACCTTGATTTACAGATGGGACGTGTTGATGGTTATAACCCATAGAATGCTAGGAAAGATTAAGCCTTTGCTTGGACGGATGTGTATGAGAAAGCAAAGTTCAGCTCTGGTAACAGGTCAATATATAACTATTATTCTCAATTTGGGGCTAATGATTTTTCTGAGTTAGTTGACTTCTCGAAGGCTCAGACCTTCTACCTTTCTCTTTTTATTTATGTCGTCTGCTGCTACTTATTGATATGTCATAGACTCAGAAACCTTGCTGTCTGATCGTGGACGGCTTACATAGATCTTTCCTTCCCTTGTCTAAGGTTTGATGTAGTATAGGCTTCTGTGGATTAAATAGTCATTGCAATATGAGATTTCTAGTTTGTCCGGACTGGAGCATGTGTCCAATATACTAGATGCCTAGGATAAGGACACTCTACCACAAAACTGTGATCATCTCTATGTACATTTTGGGACTAAGTAGAGAAATTATATAGTAGATATAAACTGATATGATTGTTTTGTCTCTAAATTGGAGTATCAGGAATGTTAAGTAGCTTAGGTCATTAACACACCATGAAATGGAAGCTGTCGTCCACAATTCTAAATGGCTAGCAGGATGGTGCACTCTGTCAATGTTTGGAACTTCTGACTGTCAACCTTCAATCATGTCTGAAGTTGATTTTACATGCAAATGCTTGTTCTGATTATTTCTCCAATGAGCATACTATATAGTTCTGCCTCTTGTAATAGAAGCAGCTGTAGCTACTTATGTTTTTGAGCAGAAGCATCCAGCTTCAATGCTCCTAGCCTGTAGTTAGTCTACTAAAATTGCTCTGTCCGTTGTATTGGTGCCTTGGTTTGTTCGAGGATTTATGGAGTTGATAAGATAATGGTTTGTTTTCATTTTTTTCTTGTTTATTCAAGGATATGTGGAGTTGACTCTCAACTAGAGCAACAGTCTCGGCGTTTTATAAATAGTTGAGGTTGCTAAATGACCTACAGAGTGAAAAGTGGAAGCATTCTTTTTTTTTTACCCGCAACTATGTGTCAACTGCATTTATGATTGATAGCTATATGCATTATCAAAGTTGTTTTCTAAACACATGAGTAGCATAATGCAATATGATTTTTTTTGTTTTAATGCTGATATTGAATCTGCAGCAAGTCTTTAGTATGTGCTTTTGTATATGATTTGCACCTTTGCTTTGCAGATAGCTCAAAGGATAAAGACTTGCCTAGTACTTCGTTGGATCAACATGAAGAAATGGATATGGACTAGGGTGAATGTAAATACAGAAGGTTCATTTGTGGCGAGGAAGCTCTGAAAATATCACCCACAGAGCGTTACTGCTTGCGCCATCCTATCTGACGAGGTCATTTTAACATTTCACAAGATTATCCCATGCAGCAGGTGAGATGCCTCTAAATATCATGCGTCAAAGAAGTTGCTGTCTGATTATTACCGAGTTTGACTCTTTCACTCCTAGAAGGCATAACTTGAGTACATTGCTTCGTTAGATTCCTTGGCATCTATAGCCTCATCAAGAGTCAGCTCTAATCATCCAGCAAAACACCTGTAATATAAAGTATTGCATACATTTGCTATGTAATACAATAGTAGTATGGATATCGTGAAGTAGAAAAAGAATGATATGGTATGTTGCTCATCCCTATAATTTTGCTTCACAGGTAGATGAGGATTTGCATACTATCTGGGACTGGATATTGGTGGAGAAATTGCATATACCCCAATCTGAAAGGAATATGTATTCTGCTGTTCTTGTGGTGCCAGAGATGTTTGACAATCGCAGTACTAATTTGCATTGCTTTCATTATGTTCATTTGTTTGTATCCACAAAGAGTTTACTAGTAGATTTTTTGCTTAGGCATTTCATATGATTCCCTTGTAAGTGGATGCGTGAACATATGGCTGAGTATTAATAGAGAAATGATAGTGTGGTTTCTTCCCATGCTGCTTCTTTATTTTTTCCTGTGGTTCATTGGCTGATTTTACTTTGTTAATGGACTTCTTTTTTTCTACTTTATGATTGAGAAGTAGTATAACATTGCTGTGGCTAAAGATTACTCCAAGAAAGGACCTTTAAGATCTTCAGTTAATGTAATGATCTTTAGGTTGACAATGGGAAACTTAAATTTGCCAGGATTTGTGCTTTTTGGTGGATTTTTTGGCATCTTGCTGAACAATCGGTTGCCTTTTCATAAGCTCTGAAGCATGGATCAGTAGTAGATTATGTTGGGTCTTTTAGCTTCAGGAGTCTATTACACCAGGCGCAAATTTATTTGTGTCTGAAATATAACTTTGGATATAAGGTTGATTTGTATGTTTGATCTTATATCAACTTCTTCCCAAATTTTTTTTCAAGAAGTCTATGATTCTTCAGATGGTGGTGTGAAAGATTCATATTGTAATATAGCGTTTCTGTGAGAAAGCTAAGATAGACTAATTGTAAAAGAATTACAGATGGTTGTCACCCCTGTTAAAATGATTCTCAATAATATACCTCTTCAAAAATCAATGAATAAATTTTGAAGTAAACGCCTCATTTGCTTCTCCTATAAACTACTAACATTCCTCTCTTTAAATCAGCAATAAGACTGCTTGAGGAATTGAATGGAATCCTTCAATCTCTTCTTCTTCTTGCTTTTCCTAGCATGCATTCTTATCCATGCCCAGAGCTCCCTCTTGATCACGGCTGTTAGGATCCAATCCCGACTGGAAGATCTTATTTGAAACTTAAGAAATGATTTAAATCTTTAATTTGTTCAATGTGATTTTTGGACTTTAAGTACATATTCAATTTAATTCCTAAACTATATGAGTAGTACTATATTGGATATTGATATATTATGACATCAAGACAAATACAAAATCTTCGTAAAATCCAATCTTAAAATTAAATTAAAATAATCACAATGTTGCAATATTTCTATTTTATGTAGTTTACCAACAAAAGAAAAAAAAGCCTCTCAAATCATAAGAAGATGTATATTAACATATTAGAAGCTACTTAGAGATGCATCACTTAGAAAATTTCATTTTATCTTTGTTTGTGTTGATATCATAATTATATAATTTTGTTAAATTTGTATACTCTTTCAAAATTCTAACTAAATCATAAACAAAATTGTATATAAAACTGTGCAAAGCACCATAGTATTCTTTGAAAACAATTTTCCCTTAACTTGATTCAGATAAAAGTTTTTTTTTTGTAACAATTTTTTGAAAACAAAGAGACTCAAAGGTACTATATAGAAAGACGATTTTTTTTTTTTTTTAACAGGGTAAAAACTGATTCCAAAATCAGCCTGGTTCCAGGTGGGTTTTTGCTTGGACCCTGTTCTCGAACCGATCAATCGGTTTCCAAAATGGAACTGGTTTAACCGAAAACCGATTCCCGACCCTATTTTTTCGGGTGGTTCGGTTTGGGTTCGGGTTCGGGTTCCGGGTAAAACCCGGTCCGGTTGCATACTCCTAGTTTTTCGTAGAGAAAAAAAATATCAAGGATGCATTTGTTCTGTAAAAGATGAATAATTTAAAAATTATTTTTTTTAAAAATGGTCCCCTGTGTCACTTATAAAGATTAAATAATAAAATATATTTTCGTCATCCATAAAAATGTTTAATCATAAATTGTTCTCGATTACAAAAATATTTTGTATTAATTATTTATTTTAAGCAATATAAATGATTAATTATAGAAAAATATTTTTTTAAAATTATTTATTTTTCGTGAAACAAATCAAATCCATAATAAAATAAAAAAAATGAGATCAAACCCTCGGCGCGCGCTCTCTCTCTCACAGCCTCTACCTCTGGGTTGGGCTGGACCGACCCAAATGAAATTTCGTTACTCTGTGTTTAACCCAAGAAAACGTCGTCACTCTGGCATCAGCTTCTGTCTCATTCCCCAGTTCTCTTTCACTTTCCAGAGAGAGAAAGAACGAGAGCAGAGGAGCTCTTCGACGTCGCTTCGCTTCAGCTCTCTCTCTCTCTCTCTATCTTTTTCTTTTTCTTTTTTCGTTTTTTCTTTTGTTGACGGGATTACTTGAAGACAGCGATTCCTTCGCAGCTCAGCTCGGAGAGAAGCTCCAACCTTGTCGTCATCAACCCTGGTACTCCCATCTCTCTCTCTCTCTCTCTCATGTTGAATAGCTCGACGCGTTGAATTCTGTGGCTTGAACGTGGCTCGTTCCTTCCATTGCTTTTGATAGGTTCTGCGAACATCAGGGCATCAGGGTGGGCTTCGCTAAGCAGGACGCGCCTTTCAGTGTCGCTCATCGCATCGCCCGGTGCACCGGCCAGGTTCCCAAGCAAAACGTGAAAGATCAGGTGCCACGTTTTTCACGACTTCCCTTTCCTTTTGTTCGGTTTTTCGTGTGTGTTTGGTTTTGGCATTGTGGGGTTGATGGTTTGTGCTGAGCTGAGCTTTTGCTGAATTCGCTAGTTTCCTTCTGCCTTGTCGTTTCTGTTTTGGAGTTTTTTAGATGCTCAATTCTCAAGTTACCATGGCCCAACACATTAAGCGAGAGAAGGCGCATGATGTGGTTGGAAAATAATCCAGAAAAAGCAAACTGTATATTGTAATCATAATATTAATATAAAGAAAATGATGACAACCTTATAAACTTACAATTTTTGAAGAAGATGAAAAATAAGATATCACTTGAAAATCACACAAAATTGGAGGTGAGGTACAGATGTCCGAATCTCCTTAAAGCAATTAGTTCCTGCCAATGGTACTCCGCAGATTCACGAACTATGCCTCCCAAGATACAACACCTCGAACCTGTTTGGATTAGCACTATGCAAACAGGACTCAGTCGAACCGTTCAATTGAACCAGCACACTTAGAAGAATCGGAAAAGTAGAGTAGAATTTTTTCTTTTCTTGAAGAACATTTTTGAAGCTCTATGCTCTTATCTATTTATAGAGCTTTCAAGTTCATGTACAGAAGAGATACATGAATTAAATAAATACATGTATCCAAAGAGATTCATGAATTCAGGAGATACGTGAATCCGAGAAATACGTGTATCCGAGAGATTCATGAATTCAGAAGATACGTATATCCGAGAGATTCATGAATTCCGGAGATACGTAAATCCAAGAGATTCATGAATTCAATAAATATAGATACGTGAACATAAAATACGTATCTTGATTTGTTTACATTCGTTAATCCATTAACCATATATATAACAGATGTCACGAGTTAACTTTTGTTGTTTGTCTTTAGTTGTGACAGTGTAAATTGCATTGAAATTTTTAAGTACTCTCATTATTAACTTGTGGATTAGTGTACCTCAGATAGCGTCGATGTTGAAGATTCCATTCTTGGATGAGGAGGTCACGAACAGCAGCTCTTTCCAGCTCAAGTTTTGTAAGTTTCTTTGAAAATTGTTGGACCTGGTTCTTCATCCCCCGAGTTGAGCTGCTTCGTTTTTGCCTAATCTTTAAAATGATATGGCAGACTTAGAGGAGGCCTTTTGTGTGAACTTCACTGTTTTCATTGTCCAATTATCATTTTATTCTGTCATGTGAGTTGGCTGCTTGAAGGTTCTGTATTTTAAGGGAATTCTCTCGGATTGTTTTTTGTTCTTTTTGTGTCACCCCTTTCTGTTTTCACGGGTGCAGAGCTCGCCAAAAGAAGGGGAAAATAAAAACAGCTTTGCATCGAGGAGAAATCAATCAACACCGGATGCCTTCCTCGGGTAAAGGCGGTATTCGTTCCAAGTTCATTCAATTCCCTCATGAATTATCCTAGTCTCTCATTCTTATAGATGGCGACAGAAAAGGTGGCAACTTGGAGAAGGAAGCAATCCCACCTTTGCAAGACAAAGGGAGCATTCGTAATATCAATTCAAGTAGAAACTAACTCGTTCATTCATGCCAGCAAAGAGGTGAAATTCCCGAACAGCATTTTTTTTTTTGTAAATAACGTGGCTCACTTTTCATCAATGAAACTCTAAAGTTCTTCAAAATCATTATATTTTGAGAAGACGTGGAGGTATTTCAAAGTAGCCCTGGAATGATCCCTCTCTAAAGGCTGGACCTATTCACATTGCCTAGAAAATATTTTGAAAAAGAATTTCGAAGAATTACGCATAATCATCTTTGTTCTTCTCACTTGTTCGCTCTTGCAGGAAAACTTATGAACGAGGCTCCATAATGGTACAACAATAATCGTTCCAATTAAACCACTTTATACAAGAATTAACTTCTTTTTTTATCCACTTTTTGTAGATAGGTACAAATGGACAATTTTAAAACTGACGCCCACTTTCCCTAGAAGACAAAGGCGAATTAGTCACTCGGAAAGGAAGATCAAAATGCAAATATGGCTGATTGCTGTCCATATAAGTTGAGAAGTGTTCGTTCCTAATTTTAACACTTCTCGATCACAAGAATGACACTGTTTTCCCTTTTTTTCCAAACACATTACGAAGGAAGAACGAAATAGATGACAAAGGAAGGACTAAAATAGAGTTGTTGACTCCCAAGCAGATGAAGAAGGGCGTCATCATAGCGGAACGGGAATAACGGCCAACCTTGCAATCATGAAAAAAGGGGTTTCTGGCTTTAATTTACCTCAGTATAAAAGTGACAGTTCATTTACCGCATGTTGGGATAACCAAGATAGAATGAAGATCTCTCAAGTAGACATCATTTCAGCGCACTTTGATAACAAATTAATCACTTAAGTGTAAACTTTAATTTGGAATATCAAAAATCTGGCATGATATTTGTTTATAATGAGTTGATTGACATCACTCATCAAAGAATTTCAATTAGCAAAAACGAGATCGTTGGCTTCTTCTTTTTTTTCTCAAATTGACAAATTTGGGGCTAATGTAAGGCCAAGTGGCAAATCCTAACCCATGTCTTCGCTGATATGAGACAAGGAAATGTGGGTGGCGACTTGTGATCATTGGTCTTCAATTGTCTTTGGACTGTTATCCAATTCATCTTCCTCCTTTGCTACAAATGCTCGTTGACCTCCCTCGTTTGACTTCTCAATTTTTACATTTTCTTCTCTTGAACCTTTACTCGTTGATCGTGACCTGGAAACATATAATTAAGCCTTTAATTGATGAACTCCCCCGCTTGTTAAATGCGGCGGTAGCTACTGGAATTTTTGAAAATGCAGATTATTTATAGCATGTGCATGGGTCTAATACGGGATAAGCTCTTAAGTGCGTTTGGTAATCTTTTTATTTTCGGAAACAATTTTAACGATTTTTGTTCAAAAATAGTTTTTTTCTATTTTTGTTCCCACTAACAAAGAAGTAGATTTTTTTACTTTTTTATTTTTGCTCCAAATCTATTTCTTGACTTTTTTTATTCTGCAAAATAGAAAAATTAATAGACGTCATCAAATGAATTTCTATTCCGTTTTTATTTCGGAAAAAAAAATAGAAAAGCAGAATACTTAGGCCTTTAGTTTGAGCGATGGCTTCCCTTTCAAAACTCTACTCTTGTATTTTTTTCGAGAATCCCCTGTCATGCCATTAGCAAGCAGCACTCACCCTTGCTAGAGATTATATTGAAATTGCCGCAGGTTTGCCTCAAAAGGGATAATGCTACATCCTGGAACTGCCATTGCGCATTCACGTTACACTCCTGCCCCAATATGTCAAATCGCGTTCCAACCATATAACCCTTTTAGTACGGTGAAATCAAAAAAGAGGTGGTTCTACTATTCTAAAGGATGCCTGGAGTTTGGTGAGGGATCGAGGTGCTAAAGTAAATAGCCACGCACAGTTTGTTTGCAAAGACTCCTCTTCCTCCTCCTCCGAGCTCGAGGAACGGGTCCTTTCCTTCAACCATGCGTCGGATTTTATCGGCCCGAGCAGTGGCGAACGAGAACTGGAGCATCGCAAGGCGAATCACGGGCGGAGACAGGACTCTATTTCTCCATCGTGAAAATAGGGCTTTGCTCTTTCAGCTCCACGTAGAGAGAGCGTGAGAGAATTTTGTACTCCGATAAATAAATAAAGAAACCAGTGTCCTATTAAAATACTGACAAGTTCGAAAAATATTTTGAACCCACTAAGATTATTAGCGGAAAATAACGGATTAACTCAATAAATTTTAAAACTTGAAAGCCATCTAATACATATTTCGGATCGACTCCCTTCTACAACTAATATGGCGATAAATCAATTAATCTCACTCTGCATCAACGATGAACAAGTCAGCATCTATTAATTTAATCTTAAAGCATCACATTCCGAGGGACTACGGTCTTGGAAAATCATCCTAAGTATTAGTACCCAACATTGGAAGTGCTAGATGTCCCACATGTACATTTGCAAGCTCACCAAAAACTATTAGCGGCACATTGGTGATCAGAGCACCAAAATTCAACAAAGTGCAAGCCCCATAAGCAAATCAATATTGAATTGAGCTTTGCAAATTATATCAATTTGCCTGTTCAAATAAGAAGTTCACAGCCACACAGGCTCAATATGGTACATTGGTAGCATGGAAAAGAGTCTCATCTCATACACAATCAACACAGCACGACAAAAACATGGTTACAACTCCGTGACCAAATTGGAATTTCAAAATTCTTGCCGAGGACATTGATTGTTCTAGAATGATTCTGCATCTCTTCCTCAGAAAAAAAAACATGAGAGTTCACAGCTTGAAGTGTCTGAGAGGGGAAGTTCGATCGAGGCCATGCTCCTTGAAGTAGGCGAGATAGTCCCTCACCGTGGTCTCTTTGTAGATCGGAGGATTGTCCTCGGACAACAGCTCCCTGATTGGCCCGAAAAGCTTCGACGACGGCTGGAAGCTCGTGCTGAAAAAGCACGCCACCGAGATCCTCGGCCCCACTGGGTTCGCCAACACTCTGTGCTCCATACTTTTGAACCTATCGTTCGTTATGAGCTGAAAGGAAGAAGTAAGAAGGACATACATCATCAGCATCCACCCCGTTATCACAAATGCTCACCAAGAGCAAGATATCCCCTGGCAAAGAGTATATCCTAGGATCCCTGAGACATCGCCTATGCTGTTCACATAAATTTCGAGTGTTTCGATAATTGACCTAGTAATTTCCATTCGGTGATATTAGACCTTGTGATAGTAATACTTTGTTAATGCATTTCGAAATCAACTTCAGGTACAATTTCCCCCCCGAAGGCAACCGACATGGCGACGTCATTGTTGTTGATCTGAGGGGTTGCTTGCAAGTTACTAAATGTTACAACTAATATCGCCAAATATAAGAAATATGGTCAAATTGAATCAGACAGCAACCTGTAGGAGGTCACCAACATTGACCACTAGAGCTCCAGGGACAGGAGGGACATCGATCCAGTGGCTGTTGTGAAGGACTTGGAGGCCACCGATGTGGTCTTGCATGAGCACCGTGAGGAAGTCATTGTCGGAGTGCTTGCTAGTACCCATCGTCAGCTCAGGTTGCGGGCACGCCGGGTAATAGTGGCATATTACCACGAGGCCCTCTGCACAATCCATCTCCTGGTGGCGGTCCGGACTCGGACAAGAGCTCGAACAGCAACCCACCTAGGCTCATCACTTGCTTGGAGTATTCTGTCAGTATGTCCCTGCAATTTTAGTCATGAAAGTCAATTACATTAGATCCACTTATAAAAAGTATGGAGTACGTGCATCATAAGTCATACAACTTATTGCAAAAGTACAAAAACTTAAAAATATATATAATTAAATTCTAAAACTTATCAAATTGATCTAATCAAATTCTTCTGTTGATTGTATTTTGTGAAAATTTTAAAACTTGATTGTACTTTCATCATAAGTTTTTCGTCATAAATTTTAGGATTTGATATGTAAAGTTTTACGATTTTATTTTATTTTTTAAAAAATTTTGAGATTAAATTGTACTTTTATAATAAATTTTAAGGCTTTTGAAGTTAATATTCATATTGAGATTTTTTTAAGGTAATCCAGGTTCAATAGAATTAGTATATATGAAATAAAGAAAATATAAAAACAAAAGTCATCTCAAAGGTGAGAAGGTCACTTCGTGCTTTGTGAAAAACCAACATATTTCACAACGTCGCAGGTGAAAACGGCACCGGCGACGCCGGCACCGACGGCACGTACCTGCAAACCTCCGGCAGCTCCTCCGGCGACGGCGGGTTCGGCGCCATGTAGCAGAAGAAGGTGTCCCTCCAGTTCCCGCCGCCGCCGTGTACAGGTTGAAGTTGCTGTTGTACACCACCTTCCTCGTTACGTCGCGCGTGTAGAACGCCTTCTTCGCCTCCTCGCCTTGCTCGTAGAACCTCCTCACCCCCTCCTTCATCTCCTCCATCGCTGCCGCCGGGACCCCGTGGTTCACCACCTGGAAGAACCCCAGCGTCTCCGACGCGCGCCGCATCCCCTCGATCGCCTCCTTCCTCTTGGCCCTGTCTCGGTCGATCCCGCCAAGGTCGATGATCGGGACGCTGAGATTCTCGGAGCCGCCGCTCGATCCGGAGCTGTCGTCAGATGTCTCGTCCGGTCGGATGAAGATTCTGGGGATTTCGTTGATCCCGGCGTCGACGAGGCCTTTGACGCCGGCTTTCGAGTCGTCGAACGCTCTCAGCTCGCTCGCTCTGTCATAGCTCTGCTCTCCGGAGGCCAAATCGATGGTAGGCATAGTTCCTCTCTCTCTTTCTCTCTACTGCAATTCAATTTCACTGTGAATGTGAATTTGTTGGATGTGAGCTTGAATTATGAATTGAATGTTATGAAGACACAGCAATGCATGATATGAGCAGCCTTTCTTTTATAGCTGAGAGATGGAGAGAAGAGAAGGGTGACATCACATTGGGATGATCCAATTGGCTTCAGAACAATGAGGTCCACAAAAATGGAAGGAGAAAGTCATAGCTTATGAGCTACCACTTGCTTAGAAAAATGACTATGCTGTTTAATAATTGCTGATTCTTTGGGGGACTGGGCAGCTAGTACACAAGGTTTGCAATTTATGGAAAAAAAAAATCTGTTAGGACAGAGTTGAGCATCGATAAATGACAGGGCGGCGCGATGTTGTCTTAGCCCTTGAATCAATCATTGAGTCATCTTAATGCGATGCTGACTTGATTAGATCAATTGAGTTTCAGACACCACGTCGCATTGTGATGGAAACCTACTGTTTCATAGAAAATCTAGGAATTGTACATAGATCTTTGCCTTGCAGTTGATTTTGGTTTTTGTCATTGAGTGAGTTGGAGGCTGGCAAATATACTACTTTTCATCCTTGCCGCCAATATGCATGGTGGAATTTCGAAGCTGAGCCAAACAGTAATGTTCCTGAAAGTGCAAATTTTTCTCGTGGTAGATTAGTGTTTCATATGAGTATTCAACAATTTCATCTAAACATGGCATCTTTCTTTCCATTTAAGAGAGGTATGTGTTAATCTTCCTCTCCCTCTATTTTGTGTTCTTTCTTAGGTTCTGCTTTTGTTTAAAAAGGATTTTTGTTTTTGAGAGTTGTGTCGGTCTATCAAATGAAGCAATATAAGCGTCAGTGACTGACCAGTGAAGAAAAGCAATGCTGTTCTACATAGATGAACATGCGGACAGACTTCCATTTTCAATTGCAAACATGAAGAAGACCACATAAAAAAGTTGCCCCTTCTCTAAAAGAGCGAACGAAGACAAATCCCACCTAATACCATGAATATCCTTCACCCATTATCTCTTCATCTTCCTGTTTACAAATTCTACAGCTTGAAATCTGGAAGGGTAGAAGTTCCATATATGCCCTTGGAATGTAATGGGCAGTGTAGTCTCCTTGTAGATTGGTGGGTTGTCTGCTGATGTTAATTCCTCGATAGGTCCATACAGCCTCAAAGATGGCTTGGGAGTGTGGCCGAAAAAGCACGCCACTGACACTCTCAGACCTTTCTTGTTCGCCACAACTCGGTGCTCAACACTCTTAAACCGGTCATTTGTTATGAGCTGCAAATGCAATAATTAGTGAACCGTTCTCAGTCTGTCAGTTTTCAGGTCAGAAATGAATGGATATAGTTTCTAGATACTGCTATGATTGCAATCTTCACGTTGATGAATACAGAAAACTGCAGAATTTCCAGGACCCACATTTACGGCTCCTGCAAAAAGTGCTTCACACACATCTCTCTCATTTAGACAATTTTGACCCTGTCAACATGTGGCTAGCATGATACAACCAAGTTCGAATCAAGTTTGGATTAGTAAAATAACTCTGTCAGCATACTTGATGCACAGGGCATTTGGGAATGGTAAATGCCGATTCGTCCTACCAAAGAGAAGTGCAGGTTTTGAAGACATTATGTTATTGCTACCGGGAAGATGCCATGGTAAATTCTCAAGAGCTCTTTAACTAGCTTAGCAAATGAGATAGTACAGTAATAAGGGTGAGAAGAGGATCGCAGTGTGTCAACCCATCAAAACATGGTTTCAGAGAAGCTCAGAGATGAACAATGATTTCTGCCCAAAGCTACTTACCTGCAAAAGATCTCCGATGTTGATCACTAGTGCTCCAGGAATTGGTGGAACATCGATCCACTTGTTCCCATGAAGTACTTGAAGTCCTCCAATTTGATCTTGGAGGAGAATTGTGAGGAAGTCGTTGTCTGAATGCTTTGTCACACCCAGGGGCAACTCAGGTTGGGGGCATGGCGGATAGTAGTGGCATGATCGAGTGTCCTTTTCCACACTCCATATCCTTCAAATGATTTGGGTGGAGTCCTGGCGCTTCTGATAAGAGCTCAAACAGACAAAAGCCTAGTCTTACCACATGCTTTGAGTACTCCATCAGCATTTCTCTGCCAGAAAATTTTCGATGCATCAGTAACTGAACTAGAGCTGCTGTAAATGTATGGTCGGATGGATTCCCAGAGAACACCACAAAGTGTATTGGTTTTTTGTGTCAGATTGGGGGTCAAAGGCTTGGTATTGCTGTCGCATTGAGGATCATCCTATTTCTGCCCAAAAAGAAGAACACAACCACCTCCGAGGTTCCCATTAGTGAAAATGATCAATCATTGAGGATCATCTTACTGATCCATCTCATTGATTTGAGACTCAATGCAAGCTTATATGCTATGACATGTGCAGTGGGATTTGGGTGAGAAATGTCATAGACATCTAGCGGTAGCAATTGCTTTAGCCGACTGGCCAACAGACTGAGCACTTTCTTTTACTGTGTTTTCAACCTATTCCCGTGGTTGTAATGGAAAGATATGCGAATAACTCAAGTTTCATTCACTTGCTAGTTCAACCCTTGATTAAAGGAGAAATTTAAAAACAGGCTATCAAGTATTATACAGTCAAAAGCAGTTACCTTGCACCTATATGAACTGCTGCAATTCTTTCACAAACTATCTTTATTAATCCACTTTGCGAATTTGTTCATGAATTTCCCTTTTCTGAAAGGTGAAAAACGCAACAGAAGCTATTGGGTCACCTGCAAGCTTCGGGCAACTCCCAAGGCTGCGGAGGCTCTGGTCCCATGGGGCAAAATAGACTGTCCCTCCAATCAACCGCTACCGAATTATAAAGGGCCATGTTGCTGTTGTATATGACCCTCTTTGTAAAATCTCTGTTGTAGAATCCTTTCTTGGCCACCGTCTCCTGCTCGAAGAACCTGTGCGACCCCTCTATCACCTCCTCCAAGAGGGTCTCTGGGACCCCATGGTTGATCACCTGGAAGAAACCCCATTTTTCCAATGCTTGCCCGATATTCTGCACTGTCTGCTCATGACGAGTGGGGCATGCATTTGCGCATCCTAGGTCGATCACCGGGATGTCCACATGATCCTTGCCACAGGCCACGCTGTTGGGTGGCCGGATGAATATGTGGGGGACTTGGGTGATCCCGGCATCCATGAGGCCTTTTACTCTGGCCTTAGTCTCATCGAATGCTCTCAATTCGCTCGCTTGGTCATGATGTTCAGGGTCTGTGGTGGTGACCATTGTATTCTGTCACGAGGCCTTATTTTATTTGAGCAAGTTGGGTCTTGATGAAGTTCACTTTAAGTGGTTATATAGTGGTGGTATTGGATATCCACCATTGTTGATTTAGAGAAGAAGCTAAACACAAGGGGCATGAAGGTTGTCAAGAATTGAGTTTTCTTTTTTAAATGAAATTGGCCCAAGAAGATGTCAAGCACTAGGAGTTGGCAACTTAAGAATTCCTTGTTTCTCTACTAAGAAAGTATGTCACCAAATCCATAAAAGCACATGTTAACGGTATCTTCAAGAAGAAAAGGGAGGGAAAACGTTTTCCAATTGGGATTATGACTTGTTGGATAGAATAGACTTTGATAGTTGCGTGTCTAAATCTTGTGCATTCTCATCTGTTTTTATGAAAAAAAAAAAAAAAAAAAAAAAAAACATGATTAACTGGCCTTTACGACTTGCTCGTCGATATAAAATGATAGGTGATTTCATGGATGCGTTTATTTTCTTAACGTGTCAATGCTACATGCCCCTCATACTCCCAATCCTCTCTGTATTCTTTTTATTCTCCAAGGAGAGGAAATACCACCCTTTGTAAGCTTTAAATATCAATTATTCGGAAGTCTAGATGAGGATTGAGATGAGTCTTTTAAAGATTTGCAGGGGTCTTAACATTCTTATATCTTTTTATGAAAACATGATAAATTGGCCCATGGGCTATGTAAAGAGCTCACAAATGTTTATTTAACTATCAAAAAATTATATTTGATAAAATGAAGGATGAGGAGAAATAAGAAACGATAAATTAATTATGTAAATATACTAATAAAAAGCCATAAGTAATTAATTAATTTCCTAACAAGACGAAACCCAATATTATTTCGTTGATTCCTTACTCAAGAGTTCTTTTTTCACATTTATGCATAAACATGATTGATGCAAGCGATACGAAAGAGCCTATAAACATTTACTAAACTATTGAAACGTTATACTTAATAAAATGAGGTATGGTGAAAAATAAAAGGAGATTAATTTATTATTAAACATATGAATTAAAAGCCATAAGTAATTAATCAATTTCCTAGCAATCAAAATTTATTTTCAATTCATTCCTCACTCAAGAGTTCTTTTTTCAAATATATGAGGGAACGTGATTGATGCACGCAATATCAGAAGGGCTCCTGAATTAATAACTAATTATGTGGTGACTATTTAAAACTCTAGACAAAGCAAAAAATGGAAATCGTAAAGTGTGAAAGATTAGGTAACATGTATCCTATTTTCCCTATATAAGTTACCCTTGAGAAAAGAATCATAAGCAAAATAATGTAATTAGTATTTAAATTATGATACTCTCGTCAACAGCCCCGTATATTATGACTTAAAAACACATACAAACTCTAACTATAGTCCGACCACCAAAAAATAAATAATAATAATCACAATGTTGCTTATATATTATTGACACCTAAATTTTGAACAAGTGTTTAAATTTGAATTGCCTAGAAAATTAGGGACTAATTTGGCCCTAACAAAAAGGATTTTCGCACCACCTAAGTATTAATGTTATTTACCTTTACTAAATTTTATTTTCCATTATTTTACACTATTTTTCGGATAATTATTATTATTATTTTAAAAAAAGGAAAAAAGAGGAGGGAGGCCCACGCGGGCTGGGCCTTTGCGCCCAGCCCCTTTTCTTTATTTTTCTCATGGGTTCGGGCCCATTTGGGCCCCTCACCCTCATGACCCGGCCCGGCCCTCTCCATCTTCTTCTTCTTCTTCCCTTCTTCTTCTTCCCTGCACGCGTGAAGCAGCAGAGCGGAGCAGCGAGGAGCCGGCGACGGATAGGACGCTTCGCAGGCGCCATTAATGCAGCCGAATGGAGCAGCGCAAGATCCGGCGAAGGATCCGGACGTCATCAATGCAAAGCAAGTGGCGCGGCATGCGGGCAGCTGAGGTCACGCCGGTTCGGCCGAGGGAAAGCCCGGCTGGGCGCCGAGGATCGCCGGTCGGAGCACCTCCGTCGACCGGGCTCCTCGCCTATAAATAGGGGGGTCGAGCAAAGGAGAAAAACACAGCAACACAGAGCGAGAAAGAGAGAGGGAAGAGAGATCTAAGAGTGAGCGAGATCTGAGAGAGAAGAGAGATCTGAGGAGGGCAGAGGAGGAGCGAGCTCAGAAGGCTTCACCGGAGAGACATCCGGAGAGGTCTGAGAGTGAGCAATTCCGGAGGAGGAGAGAGAGCAAGCAGACGGCGAAAAACCAGATCTGAGGGAGAGTCGAGTGACCAGAGAGAGAGAGCCGCGGAGCCGAACCCCGGCGTCAGGCGGACGACGTGGGTTGCCAGGCCCGACGCACCCCCGACGTCGCCTGCTCACGCTGCTCCGCCGTCGACCGTGCCCAAAGCCGTCGCTGTCTCTTCCTCCAGCAGGCCGCTCCCGTCGCCACCCGCGTCCGAAGCCGTCCAGACCCGTAGGACCGAGCCCCGACGCCACCGCTGACGGCGCCGCTCGCCCGCGTCGCGCTCGTCGTTGTCCGTAGCCGTAGCCGTCGCCGCCCAACCGTCGACGCTGCTCGCCGTGGCCACGCCGCCCGGCCCCACCGTTCCCGACGTGCCGAGGAGAGAAGGAGGGCAGCGACTGCCGTGATCCGGGTCGTGAACCGCGTCGAGCGCGGGTTGAATTTGGGTAGGGTTTGGTCGCTGGATTGACTGAAGTGGGCTGGGCCGGGCCTAGATTTTAGTTTTTCTGTGTTTTTTGGGTTTCAGCCCAAATCGCGGGCTGGGCTTCGTTTTGTGCAGGGAAGCATGGTTGGGCCGAGCCCACTTGGAAGCCAGCCCAGCCGGAGGCCTGGGTCGACCCAAGCCGGTCTCGACCCGGACCGGACCCAGATATCCGACCCGGGTCCGATCGGTTTTTTAATATTATAATATAATAATATTATTTTAATAATAATAATAAATAAGTATTTAAAAAATGTTTTTTAAAAAATCAAAATATCGGAAATAAGGTTTATAATTTCCAATAAAGAAAAGAAAATCCAAAAATATTTTTTATCTTCCAAAAAATCAGAAAATCCGAAAAATATGTTTTATTTTCCAAAAAATCATAAAAATCCAGAAATAATTCATAATTTCCAAAAAGAACAAAAAATCCAAAAATATTTCATATTTTGCAAAAAGCCAAGAAAAACCCAAAAATGTTTATATTTTCAAAAGAATAAAACAAAAAAAGCCAAAAATACTTTTTTCACAAATGCATGACAAATATTTAAAAAATTCAAAATTTTCAAACCCAAGGGTTTAAACAAGATTAGGTACCGGAAGGGCATTAGTGATTAACTAGTGTAATCAAGTCCCCCGATTTCTGCAGTTTTGCGCGGGAGTAAAAATATTTCTCCCAATATTTTACTTGGGTTTAATCGACCCATCCCAAACCGATTAGTGGCGACTCTTTTTTTAAATGAAATTGAATTGTAGGTTAAAAATTCAAACCTTAAGTCGTGAATTGGTGGGCTTGGGAGAGCCCGAGCTAAATCCTTGATAAAAGGCGTTCAGCCGAGCCATTAGCCTCCCCGAGACGCGAGAGGGAGGTCGCGACATATATGTAGTTTACAAGAACGTCTCAAATTATAAGAATATGTACCCTAATATACTGGAAGCTACTTAGAGATTCGTTACTTAAAAATGTGCATTGCAATATTTTCACCTTTGTCAATATCATAAATATTAAAACTTCATTAAACTTATATAATTTTCCAAAATACCAACTAAATTACAACAAATCTACTTCAACTAGTTCTATAATATTCAAACCCAGAAAACACTAATACTATGTAACATGTACAACACCCCAAAATTGGATCAAAACCTCAGCTTCTATTTGCCTCTGGGTTGGGTTGGACCGACCTGAATAATCTCTTATTTCCACCACCCTTCGCCTCAACGCCATTTTCATGCTGCCGTCTATAACCCTACTCTCCAAACCAACTCAAGCTCTCTCACTGACTTGGCGAGCTAATCCAGAGAGTCGCTCATTATTCGAAAGCAACAATTGAGAACAAAAATTGCTAAGAATTGGAGTCTAGATAGGGTCAAGTCTAGGTTGAGTCTAAGCTGGGTCAGATCAAATATATGTCGTTAAAATTGTTTTATAATAAATTGGGATATGAATTAAATGGATAAATCTGGGTCAAGTCGACAGCCTATGTTTAAGCCTCAATCGTAAGCAATTAAAGGGAAAACATCGTCGATGGGGGCTTCACCTTCTGTCTGAGTTGTCATTCTCTGAATAAGAGCGAGAGACACTCACGCAAGAAGAATTGTAGTGTGGTTTCTTTCCATGCTTCTTTATTTTCTCCCGTGGTTTGGCCCGTTTTACTTTGTTTATTGTTAGGAATAGGTTTCTTTTTTATACTCTATAATTGAGAGAGGTGGTATACCATTGCTATAGCTAAAGATTACTCCAAGAAAGGAGTTAACGTAATATCCTTTAGGTTGACTAGAGGAAACCTAATTTTGCAGGGATTAATGTTTTTTTGGCGAACTTTATGCATCTTGTAGGGCAAATTGGTGGCCTTTCCTTAAGCTCTAAAGTAGGAAAAAGTACCAAAAAAGTCTTAAACATATTGAATTGATATTAGTTCAGTCATAAATCTTTAAATTTGATCAATTTAGTACTAAACATTTTCACATTGGTACCAATTCAGCCTATCCTTTCAATTTATGCCAAAGTCGTTGATGTAAATCCGACCTCCTACTTGACATGGCCGGTACTAGATTCAGGATTAAATTAGTTTAATTGAAAAGTTTATGACTCAATTGGTGTCAATATAATAGGTTTATGACTTTTTCGGTACTTTTCCCCTCTAAAGCATGGATCAATCGTAAAAATATTGGTCCTTTTCACTTCAAGAGTTTATTATACGAGGCACAGTTTATGTGTGATATGTAAAGAAATTTCCTTTTATGTTGGGATGCTTGATAGGGTGATTAACTTGTTTGTTTACTTGTGATGGGCTTGAGGTTTGTAAGATCCTATAGCCAAAGTTAAAGAACCGCCAAAGAATGAGATGAGCTGAAATAGAACTCTGGAGGTCGATCTGCATGTATCAAAATCATGCTGTCAACTTCTTCCCACCTTATTTTGGAAGTACTCTAAGATTCTTTAGTTGGGAGTGCTTAAGGTTCATATTGCAAGATGACATTTCCCATTGGAAAGCACAAGATAGACTACTTGTAAAAAAGTTACTGAAGGTAGCTGCCCCTACGAAAAATGATTCTCCTTCCATAAGCATCTAACATTTCTCTCTTAAAATCAGCAATGATACTGCTGGAGGAATGCAATCTTTCAATCTCTTCTTCTCCTTGCTTTTGCCGACATGCATTCTTAACCATGCCTGGAGTTCATTTGAAACTTAAGAAATGATTGGAATCTTAAGGACCTTAATTAGCTAGGATCTTTACATGGTCCCGATCCTAAGCTAAGAAAAATCATAGGATTGATGCAGTCCTACTAATCCCCGTTGATCCAACTTTGACATACTTTGACCTTTAAATATGTATATTCGATATTTAGGTAATAGAAATACTGATTTTTCTTGTACGTGGTATATAAACTATAAATTCACACTATTTTGGTGTTTTAATGTCAAATGACATTCATAATTAACAAACTTCCTAGGACTATCCAAGATTTTTGTATTGTTGGTGTAATTTTTGGGATCTTACAATCCACCATCTGACGTTACAATCCAATCCCTTAGACACCTTCATTGATCATAAGTAGGATCCCACTCCTCACACCTTGTTCTTAACTGAAGAAAACTCAACCAAGAAAGCACCAACAATTAATGGTTGTTCCTAACATCCTTGTTCCTAACAACCCTACGGCAGACTTACGAAAGCACCTAAAACCAGAATCAAAGCCATTCAGCTTGTTACTGTTTGTCAAAATGCTATTCCACACAGCATTCTTGTTCTAGGGAATGAAAGCCATTCTTTCAGGAACTTCCTTTCCTAGATTGCCTCAATGGAAAATAAGTCTCCTGACTCATATTTGTCTCCGAAATGACAGATTGGTTTATGGTTGGATTGAAAATACCTATCAATAGGACAAAGACCAAATGATCACTATCTTCAGTGTGATTCACACCCTCAATATTGTAAAGAAAACTGAAGAAATACCACACCATTCCAATTCCCAATCTTAAGCACTCCAAACCATTTCTAAATTTTATCAAGTTCTGTCATAATCAATATACGAAAAAAAAATCTTGGAATTGTACCGGCTTGCTACAAGCCTTTAAAGAATTAGGGAATAACTGTTTGATGAGCGATTTTACATTTAATCCACCATGCCAGAGGAAGATAGAGTAATTTGTACTCAAGAGATTATATGATGGATTAGCTATCCTTTTTTTTATCAACTTCTACTCTAAGAATGCTCCTGGTCACTTCCATCATCCACGTTATGCAAGAATTTGCGTTGTCTTAAGTAGTTAAGGTTTGAGAATGTGGTTTAGCTTTAGTAGTTAAATAGTTCTAGGCTTATCCCATTTATTGAGCTGAAATTCTGCAGGCCTAGTCATGTTGCTGATTGAAGAGGTATTTATCTAGATTCTCCAGTGGATTCTTCATCCTTAGTGATATGCTTTTCGAAAAGTACTTCCATAACATGAAGTAGTGGTCGCAACATCAATGGATGAAGGATAAGTTTCATCTGTACCTTGAGTGGGTGGTATAATATAACCTCTATGCTCTAAATACGTCTTTCGTCAGGTACAGCAACAAGGCTTTTCTACGGCAACATTTCTGCAAACAGCTTCCCTTGTTTTCCTGTCGTTGAGCTTATTGCATCGAATGCATGTGTCCAGAATCCACAATTGAATAAAAAAAATTGTTAACAAGTGAAAAAGCTTATGATTTTAAGCTAAGTCCATTCCGTGATATGATATTGTCTTCAATGGAAGATTACTTTCAAAAAGCCAACTCCACTCAGTTAATGGAGGAAAAAGTTGATATATTAAAAAATATATAGTCACCATCTTTTTTGACCTAAGGCGTCCACCTTTCCCTAAAGCTAAATAATCATGTTACACAAATCAGGAGCTCTTTGAGCAACCTTTGATGAATAGTCCCAAATACTATAAGATCAAAATGCGTCATTAAGTTACGAGGCCAGCTCTCTTTAGCTCCTTTTTTCTAATCATATAATGCTATTATTATCGGCATCAGACTTGTCCAGAAATTTTATTTGGGGGCCTCCTCTCCTTTTGGTTCTATGCACTTTATATGAGGAATCTAATGTACTCTAAAATGCTCCAATTCTTGATAAACATGCAGTCATCTCAAGGATGGAACGTGCATGCTGTTTATGGTGAAAACGATAGGCAATCGAGACTAACAATCACCGGATTAGGATTTAACAGGTCAAGATTCATTTGATTTTAAGTTTGGTTCATGTTTATATAGACCTTTTGGAAACATGCCATGCGAAATCTAAGATCATTAAATACCAAACAAAACCCTTTGAATGAAATAAGATGCAAGTCAAAACTAGGATGATTGACCCAAACATGAGTTGGTCACCATTCATCTCATGCTTTGAAGAGTTTGTCATAAGCGTTAATTAGATGTGCAAGATTCTTAAGCTATGACTTACGAACAATGCATGTTAGATACAGAATTCCATTAGGACTGAAACTTCTAGATTGAGCAAAATGAGTCATAGTCTTATGTTTAACACTGCATATGAACTATGTGCATCTTCAATGGGTTTTGCAATCAAGAACACACCCTACTTTTGTATCATGGGAAGATGGAGTGCTAAGATGTTGTATCACAACATTTTCTCTTTTTTCTTCCGTGATGAACTTTGTCTAAGACTCTGTGTATTTAGTAAGTTGAATATGACTTGTTTCCTGTGCCTGACGAAGAATTGACAGATGTTAGTGTGAGAAACTATGTTGGCTTCTTGATCAAATTATGCAAAACATGTTCACCACCTTCTCTTTTTCTTGGCAAATGATTATGTCGGTAAAGATAGATATTGCATTTTTAAAAAGTATGCCTTTTTGAAAAATGGCATCTCAAAGACACGGAAAAGCTTCTTTGAATAGAGACATGCCATGTTTCCATGTTAATGCAAACTCATCAACATAGCAGTAATTCTAACTTCAAGTCGAACATTGTCATGATCTCTTAAGTAGTGCAACAGAACACTAGCTAACTTAAATTTTTTCACCAATTTTGATGTCCAGCGTTCAAACTTGCAACTTCTTATTGATGAACTTACTTGTTTCATGAAGTTGCAACATTTCTTGAATGATCATCATGCTATTAATTTGGAGTACAGTCCATGAAAATTGTTTGGTCAAAATCTGATATAACACTAGCTTTTGAAAGAATATTGCTATGAGTGTTCTAACTGGTTAAGTATTCCTTTTTTAATGTGGCATGCTTTGCTCTTAACAGATGTTAGGCATTCTTGATATCGGCCGAAATGCTTGGATACGTCATATAAAATGGTTCAGAATGGAATCCATGCTGGTAGCAGCAGAAAGCACAAGGAATCTTACTGTGTCCAAGTACAGGCAACATGTAACATGAATTCTTGAAAGGTAAAACAACCGGGGCTCATGGTTGCTCCCACTAAACTGGTCGGCTGACGTGCACTCATTATGACTTGCGGGACATTCTAAGTTTATATGTGCACTTCGCTGCTGGACGTTGGAAAGTGCATTTGAAGACATTGATTGATGGGTCTAAATACACCCATGTGTCTACCAGGCAACACCAGACACGTCGAAGTGTTGAGTCACTTTCCCTTGCACAGGGGTTGCAGCAGGTGGCCCCCTTTCTACGGGATCCAAGGGCCAGGTCATAACCCTGTTTTCGGTTCTATCCTCTTTTCCTTTTTAGTGCCCTCTTTTTGTGGATTTCACGCGTCTTTGATGACACCAAACATTTGCACGCGCTTGTCTATCCTCTTTTACCTTGTAGTCAATTCCATTTCCACTTGCCGATAAAGAAGATAAAGCAGGTGCAAACTTTTGGTGACGTGAAAGAAAGACGCGTGGGTCCTTGCAAATGTTGGGTGGCGTGAAAGGTTTCCATGGCAGTCCCAAAGTCGTCGGGCGTTGACTTTTATTCATGAACAATGATGGTTTTGAAGAAAAGAAATGGGAACACTCACTCCTGCTTGGGCTAGGCGGCCATGCTTCGTTGAACTTCTCTTTGCACCCCACGGAAATTAAAGCGGCGACATTTCGTTCCTTGTGCGTATATTGATGAGAAAATATTCATGTTCTTGACTTGTTAAGCTACTACTATTTCTTCTTTTTTGTTTCTGTTTTTTCTTTCCCTTTGAAAAAAGTGAGCACTTAACATGGCATAAGTAATTGATGTTTTTTTTTCTAAATGAAGGGGGAGCAACCCAGTTTACATCAACCTATCTGAAATACAAGGATCAAACCGACAAGTAGCCTACGACCACATCTCCTATACTTTGACTTATTACATTTGGAAATTTCCGTATCAATCACACAATTTACACGATTAACCTAATCATGTTGCATTGTTATATTTACGATAAAATTTGTTCCCGTCATCGTCATCGTCATCGTCATCGTCATCGTCATCGTTTCCTAAACATTTCAATTTTTTGATAAATGATTATGGCGGTAAAGATGGACATTATATTTTCAAAAAGTATGTGCTTTTTTTAAAAATGGTATCTAAAAAAATATAGAAAAAGCTTATAAGACGTGACATATTTTTAATAATGGCGAGTCTTTCCTCAAATTGGACCTTGCCTCGGTTTCTTAAATAGTGTGTTTGGACACTGGACAACTTTTTTTTTTAACCATATTGATGTCCATCGTTCAAATTTGCAAATTCTTATTGACAAGCTTCTTTGTTTCATGATGTTGCAGCATTTCTCTGAGTGGTCACCATATTATTAATTTGGAGTGCAATCCACGAAAATTGTCTAGTCTAACTCTGATATAACATTAGCTTTTAAAGAGTATTTGCTAAGAGCGTTCTGGCTGGTTAAGTAATCCTGTTTTTAACACGGCATGCTTTGTTCTTAACAGATATTAGGAACTCTCGATATTGGTTGAGATGCTTGGATACATCATATGAACTAGTTGGAGAATGAAATCGATGTTGGTTGCACCAAAAAGTACAAGAACTCTTACCATGTCCAGGCACAAGCAACATGTTCAAAAAAATCTTGAAAGGTTAAACAACGGAGGCTTGTGGCTACTGTTATTAAACTGGTCAGGTATCTTATCATAGTTTGAACATCTGTATTCTCCTTCCAATTTTCCCTTCAAGTTTCCCTGGTGCTCTCGGCAAGAGTACATCTTCGTCTGCGTTTGTCGCTTCATTTGGTCAGAGTCAAAAGCATTATATTAGAGCATAACGGTGGTACATGGATCTCAATGGTTGGCCTTTAGCTTTTCCTGTTTGAGTTACAGGTTAAGGTATACAAAGGATCGATCAGCTCGTCGTCAAGTAATTTCTTCGCCCTCTCTTGATTTTTTAGCTGACAGATGTAGACCAGGTGTAAATTTCTTATCGTAGTGAAATTGAACTTCAGCTTTTCTATTGAGTTGCAGATGGTAGGGTCGATTCTTAATTTTGGTCTGTCCTCTATTTCTCTTTTGGTCCCTTTTTTTTACTACATGCGCCTTTTTTTGACACGACAAAAAATATTTGGATTGGGGTCGACCGCAATTTTCGGGTCTATCCACTTTTTCTCTTTTAGTCCCTTTTTTCTAGACTCCACGCATCTTTCTTTCACACCGCCAAACATCTGGGTTGGGTCGATGCGACCGTGGCTTTTGGATCTATCCTCTTTTTATCTTTTAGTCCCTTTTCTCTTGATCCGACGCGTCTTTTCCATTGGCACCCGCTTTTTCTTTTTATAGGTCAATTCCATTCCTTAAAGTCGTCGGGAGTTCACTTCAATCAGCATCCGTAGCAGGAAGCCTATTCATGCGCAATGATCGTCTTGAAGAAAAGAAATGGGAATAGCCACTCCTGCTTGGGCTTAAGAATTACGTCGAATCTCTCGTTGCATTACATGGAAATTTTTTTGCATTGCATGGAAATTAAAGCGGCAACATCTCGTTCCTTGTGCATTTATTGATGAGAAAATATTCATGTTCTTTACATGTTAAGCTACTACTCTCTTTTCTTTTGATAGAGTGAGTGTCTAACATAGCATAAGTAATTGATTTTTTTTTCTCTAGATGAAGGCAGAGCAACCCCAATTTGGTCCTTTTTGGAGTACAAGGATCGAGCCAACAAGTAGTCTATGACCAAATCTCCAATATTTCGACTTGTTTACATTTGGAATTTTAGCTTGCGCAACTAACCTAATCACGTTGCATGATTTTGTAGTTTGAAATTTACAATAGGCAGGACAGTGACAATAGGAGTCCTAGTGCCATTTACGTATATGACTTCTCAAACTTTTATTTCGTTTATTTAATAATTGAAACTTGCATTAAAAAGCATTTGAGAGATTTGGTTTGCTCCATCAATTTCTAATTGACAGAAACCAAAGCTGGCTTCTTCAATTCCCTATAGTCATAACAACAGATTGTGTGAGACTATGTCTACATGATCATGAATTCCCATGTGCAAAAGAGAAACGTAATTTATTAATTATCCCTTTTTACTCATATGAGTGATCAAAACATTTAGAATTCATATGTGTTATCATTCATTAAATTATCTCTTTGGTTTTATTGTCACAAAACATGGATGATCCCGGAATTAATCATTTCGATAAGTCTCCCAACTCTAAATTTTACATGTATTCTTACATATAAAAGCAATTATGGAGTTATTTTCTCGTTGATCAAAATAGGGATCCTCAAATATTGATATGCGTATATAAAACCATTTAAATTTTCCTTCGAAATTGTATCTATATGAATTGATATTTATAGAGAGTGCTACATATTTTGAAAAAAAAAAAAGACTAAGTCAGATGCAATATCAAATTTTTAGAGAAACAAAAAAGATTGAGAATATTTTAATTGTTAAATCTTAGTATTCTCTTATTTCTTTTATTCTTTGGATAAGAATTTTCATTTCCACACAAGAAAGAAAGCTATTACGAGTTTTCATTATTTGAGTGCATTTGGGTTTTTGTTTGAAAACTGCTGCTCTCAATCCGTGACCAAAGGCTTTTTAAGTACTATTTTCATGTTCAAATGAAAACAAAAACCATAAAAAAAAAAAAGCTATAAAATTTTCTCTAAACAATACGGGACAATCGGCTTTTTTGACCCATCGGCGTTTGGTCTTTCCTCTTTCCTTCTTTAGTCCCTTTTCTCTGGACTCCACGCGTCATTTTCTCTGTCTTCATCATGTGGAGCGACTGAGCATGAAGTAACATGGAGAAGCGGTTCGCCTTTCTATTTATTCTCGCGAGAAGTTTATCAAGAGGCACCACCAAAGTATTGTCTCGCAACAAAAGCATCACCTCTTCAACCCCCTCTCAAACACTCCTCAACCCTTCGCTTTTGCCTTTTGGAAATGGCGGAAGCAGCGCTCTTCAGTGTTGCCACTGCCACACTAAAAAGCATCGCCGCTGAAATTGCGAAACCGGGAGGCTCCTTCGCTTCTCAGAAGATCCAGTTGCTCTGCTGTGCCAAGGACGAGCTCCAAAGTCTTGAGAACAACGTCCAGACCATTCAAGCTGTACTTTTGGATGCTGAGAAGCAGCAATGTCACAACAACCAGGTCAAGCTCTGGCTCGGGAGGCTCAAGGACGTGCTGTACGACATACAGGACTTGCTTGACGATGTCGCAACTGAAGATTTGAGGCGGAAGGTCACTCCCGGCAACAAGATGTTGAAAGCGGTACGTATATTCTTCTCTAAATCGAATCAGCTTGCATGCCGCCTCGAAGTGGCTAATGAGATTCAGAAACTTAGGAAGAGACTGGATCAGATTAAAAAGATAGGGAGGAGTTCCATTTTCAGGAGCATCGGAGTGAGGCAACAATGGCCATCTCGAGAGGAAAGAAAACTGAAATCTTTGCACCCGACAGATCAATAATTGGTAGGAAAGGGGACAAAAAAAAGATCAAACGACTTTTGTTTGATTCCTCCTCTAGCCAGAGCGTGTCATTTGTTGCCATAATTGGTAAAGGAGGTCTTGGAAAAACTGCACTCGCACGACTAGTGTACAACGATGGAGGGGTAAAAGAACATTTTGGGCTTAAAATGTGGGTGTGTGTATCTGATGTTTTTGATGTGAATTTGATTATTAAAGAAATTCTTAAATCAGCGAAAGTCGATGGTCAAGGGCATGATGATGGTGATGAGATTAAAAAAATACTACGAGATCTTGAGGATAAGCCTATAGACCAATTGCCGAGTCTTCTTCATGAGATTATAGTTAGGAAGAAATACTTACTTGTTTTGGATGACTTGTGGAATGAAGATCGGGATAAATGGTTGAAGCTTGGAGAATGGCTAGAGGATGGTTTACGGGGTAGCAAAATACTTGTAACCACTCGTAGCCACAAAGTTGCACAGGTCATAGATGCGAAATCACTTATCCATGATCTACATGGCTTATCTGAAGATAAGTCATGGAACTTATTTAGGAGAATGGCTTTTGGAGATGGGGCAAAACCATTAGATCTGGAACTGGAGAAGACGGGTCGAGATATAGTTAAAAAATGCGCCGGGGTTCCCCTTGCCATTAGAACTATAGGATGCCTTTTGTACGGCAAAGAGAAAGATTTATGGCTCCGTTACAAAGAGCGTGAACTTCCAGAAATACAAGAAATTGATAAGGATGATGATGGAATTTTGCGAGTCCTCAAGTTTAGTTACGATCATCTCCCATCATGCTTGAAACATTGTTTTGCATATTGCTCATTGTTTCCGAAAGATCATGTCTATGAGAAAAGTATGATGATCCATCTTTGGGTGGCACAAGGCTTTATTGAGTCATGCAATGGGGAGGACAACCTTGAAGAGGTTGCCGAAAATTACTTGTCAGAACTATTATGTAGGTCATTCCTCAATGTTGCAGAAAAAGACAATAATGGCAAGGTCCTAACATTCAAGATCCATGATCTCATGCATGATCTTGCCCAAAAAGTTGCTGGAGGTGAATGCAAGATTGTTCGTTTTAATGGAGATAATGCACAATCTTGCCCAAAAGTTGCTGGACTTCGACATGCATCATTTATTTCAAAGTTTCTCTTTAAAGAGGAAATGGTGTCCTTGCTTGAAAACTCCAAATTGCGGACGATTCTCTATTTGGAAGATACATACTTTGGACTCAACTTTTACAAATTTTTCTCCAGTTACGGACATTGTCGAGTGTTGCATTCGCCCCCTCCAAATATTCCTCTCCCTCCTTCCTCCTATGGAAAGTTTAAGCTGTTAAGATTTCTTCATATTTGTGAGCATTATTACCTCAAGAGTTTGCCAGATTCAATCACTGATTTGGTGAACTTGCAAACCCTTGAACTCTCGTGCTGTTTGGCCCTTCAAACATTTCCAAGAGATATGAGGAAATTGATCAATCTTAGACACCTCTTAATTCACTACTGCAAATCACTAAGGTACCTACCACCCCTGAGTGACCTCCCTTCCCTAAGGACGTTGAGTCTCAAGCACTCATGGGAGTTAAAGTTCATTCAACAGACAAGTGACTCGAAGCCATCTACTACCACACGCCCCTTCTTTCAATCTCTTGAGAGTCTGGAACTCATCGACTGCATTGGGCTAGAAGGATGGTGGGAAGGAAGGCATGAAATGGGAGCACATCAAAAGCATCAGTCAAACAATTCACGATCATCCTTCCCAAAACTTCGGTCCGTGAATATATGCAATTCTCGCCTCTTGAATTCTATGCCACCATTCCCCCAGGTGGAATACTTGGTCATATATAGCACGAATATGTTGGAACAACAATTGATGGCCAATCCAAATAGCTCATCAGAAGGAATAGTGGAAGCCACATTCATTTCTTTCCCTAATCTAAAACGTCTAACTCTTGATGATTTTCATGGGAATATAGACCCCTTGATGCTTGATACTCTACTCCGATTGGCCAGTAATCTCGAGTCCATTTTCCTCTTCAATTGCAACCTACGGAGACTCTCTCTTAATATGCAGCACCTTTCCTCGCTCCAAGACCTCTACATTCATAATTGTCAAGAACTCAATTTTTCGCTCCAAGAAGACAAGTGGCGATATCTTACGAATCTCCGTGCTCTTAACATCTATAGTTGTATAAAATTGATGGCATTACCCCAGGGGATTCAACATGTAACAACTCTACAATCTCTCAAGATACGTAATTGTTTGTTTCTAGAAAGTTTGCCGAAATGGATTGGAAATTTCTCTTTGCTCGAAAAGCTTGTATTATCTAATTGTCTAAGTTTGAAGCATTTGTCATCTGAGATGCACAACCTCACACGCTTGAAGGAATTGATAATCATTTCTTGTCCTTCTCTAGAAAAGAGGTGCCTACTAGATATGCACATTCCGGTTATTATTTCGGAGGACGAATCGTCCGACTCGGATTAGCATAGAAGAGGTACGAGAAAAGACTTATATCACCTATCAATAATGTTTCATTTTCAACTATTTTACCTTTCTTTATTATTTAACTAATTTTCTCTTCACTATTTAAATTGGCAGTGCAAATATTTTATCAAAAAAGAAGGGAGCGTCCTCCACTCCACTCCAGATCGCCACCACCTTCGTCGTTATGTCACGCGGCGTGTAGAACAAACACCACCTTTGCCTCTCCTCGTCTTCTTTGTACAACCTCCTTCATCTCCTCCATTGCTCGTGGAACTCCACCGTCTCCGACGCGCGTCGCATCCTCTCGATCACCTCCTTCCTCTTTGGCCGGGTCCACTGAGGTCGATGATCGGGACGCTCGGACTCTCGGATCCACCGTTTGATTCGGAGGTGCCTTCGGATGTCTCGTGCGGCCGGATGAAGAAATCCTGGGGATTTCGGTGATCCCGGCGTCGACAAGGCCTTTGACACTGGCTTTCGAGTGGTCGCTCGCTCTGTCGTAGCTCTCTGCTCGCCGGAGTTGTAGGCCAAATCGATGGTAGGCGGTGATCTTGTTTCTCTCTCTCTCTATGTCTCTCTTTCTCTCTACTGCAATTCAATTTTCACTGTGAATGTATATTTGTTGGAGATGAGTTTGGATTATGAATTGAATATTATGGAGACATTTGGATTATGATTTGAGTGTTGTAGAGACATTACAATGTCAATGCATGATATGAGCATCTTCTTTGTAGCTGATTGATTGATTGAGAGAAGAGAAGAGAACAATGACATCCATTGCGAGGAGAGGTTCATAGCTTATGAGCTACCACTAGCTGAGAAAATGACAATGTTGTTTCATAATGGTTGATTCTTTGGGGGATCAGGCGGCTAGTACACAAGTTTTGCAATTTATGAAAACAAAATCTGTTAGGACAGAGTTGAACAATGATAGACGACAGGACAATTTGATGTTGTCTTAGCCCTTGGATCAATACTTGCATCATCTTAATGCGATGCTGACTTGATTAGATCGTTTGGGTTTCAGATATGTTGAGTCTTAGTGCAAACCTACATTCACAGAAAATCTGGGAAGTGTACGTAAATTTTTGGCTTGCAGTTGATTCTAGTTATTGTCATCCAGTGAATTGGAGGCTGGCAAAAGTTCCACTTTTTATCCTAGCCACCAATATACAAAGTGGAATTCAAAGCTAAACCAAACAAAAATGTTCACTAAACGGCAAATTTTCTCATGGCAGATTAATGTTGTAACTGTCGTACAAGTATTCAACACCGTTCCATCTGAAGATAACATCTTTCTTTCGATCTTAGAGTGGACTGTGTTAATCTTCCCCTCCCTCTATTTTGTGCTCTCATATTGGTTCTGCTTTTATTTAGAGAATGGCTTTGTTTTTTTAGAGTTTTGCTGGTAATGGCTTTGTTTTTTAGAGTTGTGCCGGTGCTCATAGTCAGTGAGCGAGCAGTGAAGAAAGGCAATCCAAATCTGTGGTAGTTTTATGTAGAACATGTGGAGAGAGACTTTTATCTTCAAATACAGACATCAATAAGACCACATTCATAAATTTACACGGTCTACAGCTTGAAATCAGGAAGTCCAGAAGCTCCCTCTAGGCCTTTGGAAATGTGATGGGCAGTGTAGTTTGCAAGTGTGGTCTCCTTGTGGATTGGCGGCTTGTCTGCTGATGTTAATTCCTTGATGGGTCCATACAGCCTTGAAAATGACCGAGGAGTGTCGCCAAAGAAGCACGCCACTGACACTCTCGGGCCTCTCTTGTTTGCCATGACTCGGTGCTCAACGCTCTTAAACAGGTCGTTTGTTATGAGCTGGGAATGCAACAATTAGTAAACCGTCTCTCGATCTGCCAGTTCAGGTTAGAAATGAACATAATTTCTATTCACTACTATGACTGCAATCTTAACGTTGATGGATACAAAAAACTGCAGAATATCTAGTGCCCACATTGACTGCTCGCATGAAAGACATTGTTTTCAACATATATCTATCTCATTTAGACAATTTTGAACTTGTCAATGTGAGGCTAACATGATTTAACAAAGTGAAAATCTAGTTAGGATGAGTCAGATAACTCTGTTAGGATACTTGATGCACTAGTTATTTGGGAATGGTAAACTTGGATTTGTCTTACCAAAGAAAAGTACAAACTGTAAAGACATAATGTCATTGCTACAGGGAAGATGCCATGGTGATTTACTTCCTGAGTTCTCAAGAGCTCTTCAACTGACTTGGCATATGAGAAAGTACAGTAATAAGGGCGAGAAGAGGATTGCAGTGTGTTCACCAACCAAAACACGGTTTCAGAAAACTTTAGAGATGAACAATGATATCTGGCCAAAGCTACTTGCCTGCAAAAGATCTCCCATGTTGATCACTAGTGCTCCAGGTATTGGAGGAATGTCAGATCCACTGGCTCTCATGGAGTAGTTGAAGTCCTTCAATTTGATCTTGGAGGAGAATTGTGAGGACGTCATTGTCTGATTGCTTGGTCATACCCAGGGTTACACCTGTCAAAATGGGTATATAACCCATTTATGACCCATTTAAAACACTAAATGGGTCAAGCTTTCTTTTAATATAACACATTTATGACACATTTAAAGAAAGCTTGACCCATTTAGGATCTATTTAGTATTTAAATGGATCATAAATGGGTTATACACCTATTTTGACAAGTGTATCTATAATGGGTTTAAAAATTAAAAAGACTAAAATACATGGATTGTTAATAAACTTGAATAAGTTTAAAATCTTTAAAAAAGATTATAAGAATAAGTTTTCTTAAGTTTAGTTAGATAGAGAAATGTTTTAACAATATGGGTTGGGTCGGGTATGGGTTGGGCGTGGGTTGGGTTGGGTATGGGTCAAAAATTTTATACTTATCTTAAATGGGTCGTAAACGGGTTAGTGGGTCAATTTGGGTCGGACCATTTATGACCCGACCCAAACCCGACCCAACCCACCCGTTTAACAGGTCTACCCAAGGTCAACTCGGGCTGTGGGCATGGCGGATAGTAGGGGCACATGATCGAGTGTCCCTTTTGACACTGCATCTCCTTCAAGTGATCTGGGTGGAATCTTGGGGCTTCCGATAAGAGCTCAAACAGATGAAAGCCCAGTCTCATCACATGCTTTGAGCACTTCATCAGCATTTCTCTGCAAGAGATTATTGCGATGCCTTAGAAAACTGAACTATAGCTGCCGTAAAAGTATGGTTGGCAATACCGTAAGGGGTATTGATATCTTGTATCAACTCGGGTGCGAAAGTTTGCTACTACAACTGCTAGAACTCGAATAAAGTCAACCATTGAGGAACATCCTTTTTTCCGCCCAAAAAGAACAGAAGGACCACCTCCGAGGTTCATGTCGGTGAAAATGATCAATCATTGAGGATTATCTTACTGATTCGTCTCATTGATTTGAGACTAGACACAAGATTAATGCTATGATGGGTAGTGGAATTTAGGTGAGAAAATTTATACATATTCAGCGGTAGCAATTGCCTTTGCCGACTGAACGAAGAACTGGGCACTTTCATTTCTTGAGCGTTCAACACCGATTCCGGCTGATTCAATCAAAAAGTACACAAATAACTCAAGTTTCATACGTTTGCTAGTTTAGCCCTTGATTTATTGAAGAAAATGGAAAAGACTATCAAGTATCATGCGATGAAAACCATTAACTTTGCACCCATGTGGACTACTGCAATTCTTTCACAAACCATCTTCGTTGATTCACTTGTGAACTTGTTCATAAATTTTTTTGTTTTTCAAAAGGTGAAAAACGCAAGGAAGCCCATTGACTCACCTGCAAGCTTCGGGCAACTCCTCGTGCTGGGGGAGGCTCCGGTCCCACGAAGCAAAATATACTGTCTCTCCAATCAGCAGCGACTGAATTATGTAAGTCCCATGTTGCTGATGTGTACGACCCTCTTCGTAAGATCTCTAATGCAAAATTCTTTCTTGGCCTCCGTCTCCAGCTTGAAGAACCTGCGCAACCCGTTGCCCCATTTTTCCAATGCTTGCGCTATATTTCGCACATCGTAGGTCGATCGGCGGGCTCCCCACAATTCTCGTGGCAAGCCACTTTGTCTGGCGGCCGGACGTATATGCGTGGGACTTTGGGTGATCCCAGCGCCCACAAGGCCTTCTACTCCAGCTTGAGCCTCGTCGAATGCTCTCAATTCGCTCGCTTGGTCTTGTTTGTCATGTGTGACAGTGACCATAAGGGATTACCATGTTTGAGCGAGTTGGAACTCAATGAAGTTCGCTTTACATGGTTATTTGGCGGTGATATTGGATATTCGTCATTATTGATTTAGAGAAGAAGCTAAACACAAGGGACATTATGTCATCGACCAACTAAGTGAAGATAATACATTGGTTTCTTTTAAGTGAAAGTTGGCTCAAGAAGATATCAAACAAACAATAGGAGTTATGAACGTTAGAATTCCTCCTCTCAAGTATAACAGTATTTCTCGCCAAGTCCTTAAAAGCACATATAAAAGGAGGGAATGTTGACCCAACTAGGAGTGTCAAAAAGGCCCGACCCGACCCTAGGGTATTTTCGGGTCGGGTCAAAATCTTATCCAAGTATGGAGTCGGTATTATTTAGAGCCAGGTCGAAACAGATCGAGTCGAGTAGAGTCGGCCCGAGCCTTTTTTACAAATATAATGTATTCTTAGAGTTTTGCCAAAAAATATCCGAATACCCGACTCAATCGAGCCCCACCTGGCCCGGCTCGACTCTATCCGGTTTTTTTGTTTGGGTCTAATGCGTTTCGAGTCGGGTCGGGTTGGGTCAAAATGTGACCCTTTGCGATTGGGGTTGGGTCGGGTAACATAAAAACCCGACCCGACTTGACCCATTGACACCCCTAGACCCAACTACTCTATAAAGTTTGGCCCAATTACAATGTAGTTCTTGAATTTTTAATTTGTTTAGTATAATTTTTGAACTTTAGCCAAATATGCAATATGATCTTTAAACTTTTAATTTGTTATATTTAATTCCTAGACTTTTGATACATATTCAACTTAATCCCTAAATTATATGAACAACCTATATCAGATATTACGACGTCAAGACAAATACAAAATCTTCATAACATCCAACCGCAAAATTAAATCAAAACAGTCGCAATGTTGGGATGCATCTATATTATGTAGTTTACCCACACACAAAAAAAAAAAAATTCTTGAATCATAAAAATATGTACACTAATATATTTGGAGCTACTTAGAGAAGCATTACTTAGAAATTTTGATTTTATTTTCACCTGTGTCGATAATACATAGTTTTGTTGAAGTTCTATTTTTTTTCGAAATTTCAACTAAGTTATAAACAAAACTGCACATAAACCCGTGAAAGCACTGGAGTTACAACTAGTTCTATAGCATGCGTGACACCCCCACTATTAATGGTGGAATATGTTATTTTTGTTGCCGGTAAATTCAGTGTTCAAGTCACGTTCCGTTGCCCAAATTACGTCTGCCATCCTATACGAGAATCGAACCTTAACTGACACACGTCCACGTGTGCGATTTATGCATCGCCATGAAGATTAGTAGCCTAATAAAGGTATTCGATTCCTTGTGTTACGATCTTCTTAAAGCAAAAAGAAAATTGATGGTATATTTGTTTTATAAAAAATGAATCATTTAGAAAATATGTTCTAAAAATAATCGCTTGCATCTTTAATAAAGATTAATGAATAAAGAACATTTAAATCATTCACAAAAATATTTAGCCATAAATTATTATCAATTATAAAAATATTTTTAGTTGATTATTTTAAAAGATACAAACGATTCATTTTAATTAAATATTTTTTAAAAATTATTTATTTTTCACAGGACAACAAGAACCTAGAATAAAATCACAAAATGGGATCAACACCTTTGCGCTCTCTTGGCCTCCGCCTCTGGGTTATTACTATTGTATTTAACCCCAAAAAAAAAAACGTCGTCGCTCTTGCATCAGCTCCTGTCTCAGTGGCCAGTTCTCTTTCACTTTCAGAGGACGCTCGGACAAGAAGCTCTTCGACCTTGCTTCGCTTCCGCCATGGTGGCGGTGATCATCTCCTCTCTCTCTCTCTCTCTCTCTCTCTCTGCTGATGACTGCTCGAGCCGTGGAGCTTCTTCACTGAATCTCTCGCAATTTCCTCTGTTTTTTTTTTTTTAATGTCAGGATTATTTGAAGAAGGTGATTCCTTCGCAGCTCATCAGGGAGAGAGGCTCCGACCTCGTCGTCATCAACCCTCGTACTCCCACAATGTTGACGACTTCCCTTTTCTTTTGTTCGGTTTTTCGTGTGTGTTTGGTTTTGGCATTGTGGCGGTTGATGGTTTGTGTTGACCTGAGCGTTTCTCGAATTCTCTGGGTTTCCTTCGACTTCGTTTTTGTTTTGGACTTTTTAGATGCTCAATTCTCAAGTTAAGACGGCGCAACACATGGAGCGGGAGAAGGCGTATGGTATTGTAAGTTGACTTCTGCTGTTTTCTTGTGGTTTGACCCGTGGCTAGACATGGGCCCCCTTAACCAGTTTTTTGACAACACTTACATCTATCAATCAGATCTCACTAGACATGCAAAGGTGGCCGACCTTTTCGCCTTGGATGGGCTGACTGTTCTGCAGGAACTCCTCCTCTGGCAAATCACAGTCCCCCCTTAATCAAGGTGAGGATGTTCTTATGTGGCCCCATCATCCTTCGGGCGAATTTTCTTTAGCTTCAGCCTGGTCTGTTGTTCGTAAGAAAGCTGCTAGGGTCCCCTAGGCGTCAAATGTATGGAACAAAGCTGTTGTTCCCAGACACAAATTCCTCTTGTGGCTTATATCTAGGAATCGGCTCCCCACCCAAGCTTTTCTTATATCTTTTGGTAGATTGCCTTCGGTCTTTGTGTACTTTTTGCAACCTCACGCCCGATTCCATAGATCACCTATTTTTGATTGTCATGCTTCCCTATCCCTTTCCTTGTTCTGGGCTGCAAAGTGTAATCTTACTTGGAGGACCTTACCCTGGGCGGAAACCCTCGACTGGATCTTCAAATCTATAGATAAAGGCTTTTATTTTGACATTGTCAGGTTTTCTTTTGGGGCTCTCATCCACATCATTTGGAAGTCAAGGAATGACCTGATTTTTAGAGCTGCAAACTTTAGTATGCCTTCCATGAAACAATACCTGATCAAGGCAGTTAAGGACAAGGCTTTGTCTTTTAAATTCGTAGTGGACTCCCCGAAGAACAGGAGGATACAACGTAGCTGGGGGATAGACCCTTGTATCTTTCTCTTTGATATGTGAGAAGGCTGGTTATGTACCCTTTTTTTTTTGGGTTTCTTCTCCTCTCAGAAGATGTATATCTGTAGTTTTTGCTATTTTCTTTCAGTGAACCGGGCACCCACTCACTCTAGTCCCGCTGAGTGTATGCTCTGGTGCCGGGTTGCACTTGTCTTGTAAATTCTGGTTGGATGCAATATAATACTTACCTTTACCAAAAAAAAAAAAAAACAACATGCGGGTTCGTGTATCTCAGATGGCACCGTTGTTGAAGATTTCGTTATTGGTTGAGGAGGTCACGAAAAG
Organism: Corymbia maculata; assembly: GCA_014182735.1. Classification (NCBI taxonomy): domain Eukaryota; kingdom Viridiplantae; phylum Streptophyta; class Magnoliopsida; order Myrtales; family Myrtaceae; genus Corymbia; species Corymbia maculata. The sequence continues at coordinate 27,284,467 of CM024689.1, forward strand.
TAGCTCTTTCCAACCCACAATTTTCTCAGATAGCATGTGGGTTCGTGTATCTCAGTATTCACTTTGGCTTATACCTTTTATCTTGCTCCTTTTGCTCATGTATCTGCTTCTGTTGATTGATACTTCATAGACTTGGAATTTAAAACCACTGTCAGATCATGGACGGGTCATCTATGTGAATAAAATTGTCTAGATAGAACCTTCCTTCCCGTTTTTTAAGATTCGATGAAGTAGTTTAGGCTTCAGTGGATTATATGGTCATAACAATATAGGACTCCCAGCTTTTGTCCGCACTGGAGCATGTTTGCAATATACTAGATGCCTAGGATAGCGAAGCTCTACCGCCAAGAAATGATCATCTCTACGTACATTTTGGAACTTAGTAGAGAAATTATATAGTAGATACTAAATTAAAATTCCAAATGATTGTCTTGATTCTAAATTGGAGTACCAGGGATGTTAATTAGCTTAGATGATTAACATGCCATATAATGAAAACTGTCATCCAAAATTGTAGATAGCTGGCAGGATGGTGCATTCTGTTGATGTTAGGAACTACTGACCGTTGACCTTCAATCATGTTGGAAGCTGATTTTACACGCAAATGACTATTCTGATTATTTCTCAATGAGCAGACTATATGGTTCTGCCCCCTGTACTCAAGAAGCTGTACCAGCTTATGTTTTTGGGCAGAAGCATCCAGCTTCAACGCCCCACCCCTGTAGTAAGTCTGCTGAAAAGGCATTTCGACCCATGGCTCATTGATGGGTCAGGATGATCTGCTTCGCTCGCCCTGCGTTCTTGCGAGTCTTCAACACCGACCTTGCAATGGCCTGCCCCTCTTCAGAGTATATGGCAAACTTGGAACCTTGATGTCATCGTGTTAAAGGGGGAAGAGCCAGTGTGCTAATTTCGCTTTGATCCTGCATTGAAGAATTTCCAAGAAAAGATGATACCAAGTCATGGTCGATCAAGAACGCCACATTATATTCTTAAAGATGATAATTTCTATGAAACTAACGAATGTTTCATGGCTGTTCCGATAAATTTGCCACACTCCCTCTTCATCATCTAAGGTGTAATAGGTCAAGAGACATCCACTGTTTCTGCAATAAAAGTAAGAATCCGACGGTCATTTTTTTCTTTATATAATCCTAAAACTGAGGTGTAAACATACATCAACCATTGCCTTAGATGGACAGCGAGAATGCAATAGGTATCAGAGTGATAAACAAGAACAATGTCTATGAAAGGTTAACACTTACCACCTGATGCAACAAGTGCAGAACAGTCCTGAAAGAGATCTTCAGCGAACTTGATTACGTCTTCAGCTGATTCCGCCTATGGCTCCGCCATGATTTGCTTGGATCGAGACTTGTTTGAGGTAGTCCACGGGATCAACCTTGATCCTAGGTTGCGAGGGCTCGGTGGCAGCCTCCATTTCCAATAACAGGGAGGTGCCGGCAATGAGGAGATATGGAAGAGAGAGAGATCGGGCATATATAGTTAGAGAGAGAGAGAGAGAGAGAGAGGGGCACGCGGGCTTGCCGCTTGAGGCCGCAAGGGGTGGTGGATGAGGACAGAGGCGCACACCCGAGCAGCGGGGAGAGAATCGTGCTTGATTACGAGCTTCCTGTAACTCCAAGCGGTGCAGTACTCGGGATTGATCTCCAAGAGCTTCGCGCTTGCGTTGAGAGCCTCCTTCGTGTATCTGAGAGAAACATCACATCACAATTATGACGCTTTTGATCTTGCAGAGGAGGACAGGACAGAAGTGAAATGGGCTTGAGCGGCTGATGCAGCTGTATCTTCCCGCTTCGGAGCTGTCCGAGGATGGCCATGCATTTTTTTTATTTTTTTTCCAGCGGACAGGGAGAGAGAGGAAGTGTGAACTTGGAACCAAAGAGAGGCTTAAGGATTAAGGAAGCTGTTGAACTTGAAATTGAGTCTTCTGATCGGAGAAAATTGAGAGAGAATCGAGGGACCCATGGTTTTGGTTATTCTGTAATTCTTACCATGAAGGGTGTGGATGAAGCCAATGGAGGGGTGGATTCAGACCCGCACCTTGAAATTCTTCTATGAATATGTACTTTGGGCTTTTCACGAAGGAACAACTGGTTCACGCTATTCTTTTTCTCTGTTGCAAGTTATGCTATTTCATTTGGTGGATTAACTGAGCATAAAGTAACCTGGAGATGCCGTTGGCCTTGCTATATATTCTCGCCTGAAGTTGATCATGAGGCACCACCCAACCCTTGTCTCCCAACAAAAGCATCACTTGCAACCTCCTCTCAAACACTTCTCAGCCCCTGCTTTTGCCTTTGGAAATGGCGGAAGCAGTTCTCTTCAACTCGCCACCGACATACTGAAAAGCCTCAGCACAGAAACGGCGAAACAGGCAGTCTCCTTCGCTTCTCAGAAGATCCTGTCGCTCGGTGGTGCCAAGGACGAGCTCCAAAGCCCCGAGGGCACCGTCCAGACCATCCAAGCTGTGCTTTTGGATGCTGAGAAGCAGCAATGGCACAACAACCAGGTCAAGCTCTGGCTCGGGAGGCTCAAGGACGTGCTGTACGACATACAGGACTTGCTCGACGAGGTTGCAACCGATGATCTGAGGCGGAAGGTCACTCCCGGCAACAAGATGTCGAAAGCGGTATGTGTCTTCTTCTCTAAATCAAATCAGCTTGCACACCGGCTCAAAGTGGCTAATGAGATTCAGGAACTTAGAAAGAGACTGGATTGGATTAAAAAAGATAGGGAGGAGTTCCATTTTCAGGAGCATCGGAGTGAGGCAACAATGGCCATCTCGAGAGGAAAGAAAACTGAAATCTTTGCACCCGACAGATCAATAATTGGTAGGGAAGGGGACAAAAAAAAGATCAAACGACTTTTGTTTGATTCCTCCTCTAGCCAGAGCGTGTCATTTGTTGCCATAGTTGGTAAAGGAGGTCTTGGAAAAACTGCACTCGCACGACTAGTGTACAACGATGGAGGGGCAAAAGAACATTTTGGGCTTAAAATGTGGGTGTGTGTATCTGATGTCTTTGATGTGAATTTGATTATTAAAGAAATTCTTAAATCAGCGAAAGTCAACTGTCAAGGGCATGTTGATGGTGATGAGATTAAAAAGTTATTAGGAGATCTTGAGGATAAGCCTATAGACCAATTGCCGAGTCTTCTTCGTGAGATTGTTGTTAGGAAGAAATACTTACTTGTTTTGGATGACTTGTGGAATGAAGATCGGGGTAAATGGTTGAAGCTTGGAGAATGGCTAGAGGATGGTTTACGGGGTAGCAAAATACTTGTAACCACTCGTAGCCACAAAGTTGCACAGGTCATAGATGCGAAATCACTTATCCATGATCTACATGGCTTATCTGAAGATAAGTCATGGAACTTATTTAGGAGAATGGCTTTTGGAGATGAGGCAAAACCATTAGATCTGGAACTGGAGAAGACGGGTCGAGATATAGTTAAAAAATGCGCCGGGGTCCCCCTTGCCATTAGAACTATAGGATGCCTTTTGTACGGCAAAGAGAAAGATTTATGGCTCCGTTACAAAGAGCGTGAACTTCCAGAAATACAAGAAATTGATAAGGATGATGATGGAATTTTGCAAGTCCTCAAGTTCAGTTACGATCATCTCCCATCACGCTTGAAACATTGTTTTGCCTATTGCTCATTGTTTCCAAAAGATCATGTCTATGAGAAAGATATGATGATCCATCTTTGGGTGGCACACGGCTTTATTGAGTCATGCAACGGGGAGGATAACCTTGAAGAGATCGCCGAAAATTACTTGTCGGAGCTATTATGCAGGTCATTCCTTGATGTTGCAGAAAAAGGCAACTATGGCGAGGTCCTAAAATTCAAGATGCATGATCTCATGCACGATCTTGCCCAAAAAGTTGCTGGAGGTGAATGCAAGATTATTCGTTTTAATGGAGATAATGCACAATCTTGCCCAAAAATTGCTGGACTTCGACATGCGTCGTTTATTGGAGAGGAAATGGAGTCCCTTCTTGAAAACTCCAAATTGCAGACGATTCTCTATTTGAGAGAGAAATCCTCTGGACTCAACTATATTTTCTCCGGTTGCGGACATTGTCGAGCGTTGGATTTGCCTCTTTCTGTAACTATTCCTCTCCCTCCTTCCTCCTATGGAAAGTTGAAGTTGTTAAGATTTCTTCATATTAGGGGTCATTCCTTTGAGAGTTTGCCAGATTCAATCACTGATTTGGTGAACTTGCAAACCCTTAAACTCTCGCGTTGTTTCTACCTTAAAACATTTCCAAGAGATATGAGGAAATTGGCCAATCTTAGACACCTCTCAATTAAAATTTGTCCATCACTATGGTATCTACCACCCTTGAGTGAACTCCCTTCCCTAAGGACGTTGAGTCTCAAGCACACTTTTGAGTTAAAGTTCATTCAACAAACAAGTGACCCGAGCCCATCTACTACCACACGCCCCTTCTTTCAATCTCTTGAGAGTCTAGAACTCAACACCTGTCGTCGGCTAGAAGGATGGTGGGAAAGAAGGCAAGAAATGGGAGCACATCAAAAGCATCGGTCAAACAATTCACGATCATCCTTCCCAAAACTTCGGTCCGTGAATATATGCAATTGTCGCCACTTGAATTCTATGCCACCATTCCCCCAGGTGGAATACTTGGTCATAGATAGCACGAAAATGTTGGACCGACAATTGATGGCCAATCCAAATAGCTCATCAGAAGGAATAGTGGAAGCCACATTCATTACTTTCCCTAAACTAAAATGTCTAACTCTTCATGGTGATTCTCATGAGTATATAGACAATGAGAATATAGACCGCTCGATGATTGATACTCTACTCCGATTAGCCAGTAATCTGGAGTCCATTTTCTTCTTCAATTGCAACCTAGACAGATTCTCTCTCAAGATGCAGCACCTTTCCTCGCTCCAAGACCTCTACATTCATAACTGTCTAGGATTCCATTGTTCGATCCAGGAAGATGAGGGGCGATACCTTAAGAATCTTCGTGTTCTTAACATCTCAAGTTGTAATTTGGGGGCATTACCCGAGGAGATTCAATATGCGACAACTCTACAATCTCTCAAGATACATGATTGTAAGTTTATGGAGAGTTTGCCAGAATGGATTGGAAAATTTTCTTTGCTCGAAAAGCTTGTATTATCTGACTGTCCAAGATTGAAGCAGTTGCCATTTGAGATGCGCAGCCTCGTACACTTGAAGGAATTGAGAGTCCTTTCTTGTCCTGCTTTAGAAATGAGGTGCCTACCAGATATGCACATTCCGGATATTATTTGGGAGGACGAATCGTCCGACTCGGATTAGCATAGAAGAGGTACGAGAAAAGACTTACATCACCTATCAATAGTGTTTCATTTTCAACTATTTTACCTTTCTTTATTATTTAACTAATTTTCTCTTCACTATATATATATTGGTAGTGCAAATATTTTATCAAAAAAGAAGGAAGTGTCCTCCACTCCACTCCAGTTCGCCGCCGCCTTCGTCGTTATGTCACGCGGCGTGTAGGACAAACACTACCTTTTGCCTCTCCTCGTCTTCCTCGTACAACCTCCTTCATCTCCTCCATTGCTCGTGGAACCCCAGCATCTCCGACGCGCGTCGCATCCTGTCGATCGCCTCCTTCCTCTTTGGCCGGGTCCACCGCGGTCGATGATCGGGACGCTCGGACTCTCGGATCCGCCGTTCGATTCGGAGGTGCCTTCGGATGTCTCGTGTGGTCGGATGAAGAAATCCTGGGGATTTCGGTGATCCTGGCGTCGACGAGGCCTTTGACGCCAGCTTTCGAGTGGTCGCTCGCTCTGTCGTAGCTCTCTGCTCGCCGGTGTTGGAGGCCAGATCGATGGTAGTCAGTGATCTTGTTTCTCTCTCTCTCTGTCTTTCTTTCTCTCTACTGCAATTCAATTTTCACTGTGAATGTATATTTGTTGGAGATGAGTTTGGATTATGAATTGACTGTTACGGAGACATTTTGATTATGATTTGAGAGTTGTGGAGACATTACAATGTCAATGCATGGTATGAGTATCTTCTTTGTAGCTGATCCATTGATTGAGAGAAGAGAAGAGAACAATGGCATCCATTGCGAGGAGAGAGTCATAGCTTATGAGCTACTACTAGCTGAGAAAATGACAATGTTGTTTCATAATGGTTGATTCTTTGGGGGATCAGGCGGCTAGTACACAAGTTTTGCAAATTATGAAAACAAAATCTGTTAGGACAAAGTTGGACAATGACAGACGACAGGACAATTTGATGTTGTCTTAGCCCTTGGATCAATACTTGCATCATCTTAATGCGATGCTGACTTGATTAGATCATTTGGGTTTCAGATATGTTGCATCTTAGTGCAAACCTACAGTTTCATAGAAAATCTAGGAAGCGTACATAAATTTTTGCCTTGCAGTTGATTCTAGTTATTGTCATCCGGTGAATTGGAGGCTGGCAAAAGTTCCACTTTTTATCCTAGCCGCCAATAAACAAAGTGGAATTCAAAGCTAAACCAAACAAAAATGTTCCCTAAACCGCAAATTTTCTCATGGCAGATTAATGTTGTAACTGCCGTACAAGTATTCAACACCGTTCCATCTGAAGATAACATATTTCTTTCGATCTTAGAGTAGAATGTGTTAATCTTCCCCTCCCTCTATTTTGTGCTCTCATATTGGTTCCGCTTTAATTTAGAGAATGGCTTTGTTTTTTAGAGTTGTGCTGGTGCTCATAGATCTATCATTTGAAGCAATATAAGCGTTAGTGACCAAGCACTGAAGAAAGGCAATCTTGCTCTGTTGTAGTTTTACTTAGGTGATGGACATACTTTTATCTTTAAGTATAGACATCGATTAGACCAGATAAAAAAGTTCACATGGTGTACAGTTTGAAATCAATCCATATAGACCTTTGGAAATGTAATGGGCAGTGTAGTCTGTGAGCGTAGTCTCCCTGAAGATTGGTGGGTTGTCTGCTAATGTTAATTCCTTGATGGGTCCATACAACCATGAAGATGGCCAAGGAGTACCACTGAAGAAACTATATTAAATCAGTCAAATAGATTGGTTAGAATACTTGATGCACAAGCCATTTGGGAAGAGTAAACACAGATTGTCTTACCAAAGAAAAGTGCAGATCATGGAGACATAATGTTATTGCTATAGGAAAGATGCCATGGTAATTTACTTAACAAGTTCTCAAGAGCTCTTCAACTAACTTAGGATATGAGAAAGTACTGTAATAAGAGCAAGAAGAGGATAGCAGTGTGTCGACCAATCAAAACATGGTTTCAGGACAGTTTAGAGCTGAACAATATTATTTGGCCAAAGCTACTTACCTGCAAAAGATCTCCGATGTTGATCACTAGTGCTCTAGGTATTGGAGGAACGTCGATCCACCGGTTCTTATGAAGCATTTGGAAGTCCCCCAATGTGATCTTGGAGGAGAATTGTGAGGAAGCCATTGTCTGAATGCTTTGTCACACCCACGGTCAATTTGGGCTGTGGGCATGGCGGAAGTAGTGGCACATGATCGAGTGTCCCTTTCCATCCTCATCTCCTTCATGTGATTTGGGTGGAGTGCTCGGGCTTCTGATAAGAGCTCAAACAGACGAGAGCCTAGTCTCATCACATGCTTTGAGCACTTCATCGGCATTTCTCTGTCAGAGATATTATGATGCATCAAAAAACTGAACTAGAGCTGCTATTAATCATGGTCGGTCGGATTCCCAAAGAATACGACAAAGGATATTGGTATTTTGTATCAGCTTGGATGCAGAAGTTTGGTACAGCTACCATTAGAATGCTAATAAAGTCCACTGTCAGTGCAAATGATCAATCATTGAGAATCATCTTATTGATTCATCTCATTGATTGAGACCAGATGCAAGATTATATGCTATGACGTGTAATGGAATTTAGGAGAGAAACCGTGTACATATTCAGCTGTGGCAATTACCTTTGCTGACTAAATGAAGAACTGCGCACTTTCATTTCCTGAGTGCTCAACACCTATCCCAGCCAATGCAATGAAAAGGTAGGCGAACAACCAAAGTTCCATACACTTGCTAGTTTAGCCCTTGATTTGTTGAAGAAAATGGAAAAGGCTATCAAGTATCATACCGTGAAAACCATGTACTTTGCACCTACATGAACTCACTGCAATTCTATTGCAAACAATCTTCATTGATTCACTATGGCAACTTGTTGATGAATTCTTTTCCTTTTCGAAGGATGAAAAACGCAACAGAAGCCCATTGGCTCACCTGCAAGCTTCGGCAACTCCTCGGGCTGAAGGGGGGTCCGGTCCCATGGAGCAAAATATGCTGTCCCTCAAATCAGCAGCGACTGAATTATAAAGTCCCATGTTGCTGTTGTAGATGACCCTCTTTGCAAGATCTCTAGTATAGAACTCCTTTTCGGCTTCCGTCTCCAGCTTGAAGAACCTGTGCGGCCCGTTGATCACCTCCTTCGAGAGGCTCTCAAGGACCCCATGACTGATCGCCCAGAGGAAACCCCATTTTTCCAATGCTTGCACGATATTTTGCAACATCTCATCGGGACAGGTGGGCCTGCATTCGTGCATCCTAGGTTGATCCGCGGGATCTTCTCACGTCCATGTGGCAAGCCACTTTGTCAGGTCGCTGGACATATATGCGTGGGACTTGGGTGATCCCGGCGCCCACAAGGCCTTTGACTCCGGCTTTCGTCTTGTTGAATGCTCTCGATTCGCTTGTTCAGTCATGGTCGTCATCTATGGCAGTGACCATCTGTGTTCTCTGATATCCGGAGTTACCGAGTTTGAGCGAGTTAGGTCCCGATGAATTTCGCTTTAGGTGGTTGTATAATAGTCGTGATATTGGATATTCGTCATTGTTGATGTAGAGCAAAAGCTAAACACGAGGGATATGAAGGTTGTCAAGAGTTGAGTGAAGATAATACAGCATCTTCCTTATAGTGAAAGTTGGCCCAAGAAGATATCAAACAAACACTAGGTGTTAAACATACCCCTAGCTCTATGGTCGTCACGGGGCATTGGTGGAATAGCTAGTCTGATCGGTAACCCACTATATGTGGATCAAAATACTGAGCAAAAGAAATTTCTTACCTATGCTCGGGTATGTGTTGAGTTGCTTGCAACAGATGCTAGGAGAGATACTGTCAAAATCTGCCTAAAAGGAGCTACTCGCGTGGTCTCGGTTGAGTATGAGTGGAGGCTGATATCATGCGCACGCTGCGGCACTTTTGGCCATAGGTGCACCCCAACAACTCAGGCCCCTTCGCAGCAACAGTATGCAGCAACCTCAAGGCCAGCAAGCAACCCTGCTGGTGCAGAGTTTTCCAGACCAGTAGCTACTGCAAAAACTCTTTGAACTGGTCAACCAGCTGCTGCAGATCAGGCCAGAAGACTAGATGCAGAACAGCCCCTATTGGAGACCATTCGGACAGCAGATCTTCTCAGAAGATCAGATGCAGAACAGCAACCTGCAGTAGTGATTTTTCAGGCATCAGAACAGCAACCGTCTGAAGTGGACTCTCAGATAGCAGTGCAGGGACGGACAGCAGGACAGCAAGCTGCTACACAGGGGCAACCAGCCGAAATATCATCCCAGTTTCAACCACTAGCTCAAGTCAGTACATACCCTGAATTCTATGTCAATCTTCCTTTATCTTCTGAGACTTTAGGGCAGTGGCAAGTCCAACATGCCAGCAAACATTCTCTCCGCCGAAGCAGGAAGATGTCTGAGAAAAACAAGAAGAAATCTTGCCATTCACTCCCTGCCTCCCCTGGAAGTGGAAACAGAAGACATTCCATAGAACCTATACGGTTTGATGAAGCCATAAATTATTTATCTGATGCAGGTAAAGCTGTCCAGCAAGTCGCCCAGCTCTCATTCTCCTCAGCAGATGATCTTGATGACTCTGAAGCCAGCAGTAGCGAATTAGAAACGGCTCCTCAGAATTTGGCCCCTGTGATCAGTACAGCAAATTTCCTACCTTTGAATGCTCAAGAATTGACTCCCGTGTTGAAGGTTGCAGAATCACAGCCCCCCATACTTGCACCCCAACACCGTGCTGCAAGCAAAGGAGGCCCATCAACCAAAAAGAACTGTCCACCGCAAAGACTGACAGGTGGCAAATGGTGGAATGAAAAGCGCAAGTAGGCATCCCTAACTCCCTAGCCCTAAATGCATGAATTTTGGTTTTTGGAATATGAGGGGAATGATGGATCCGGTTAGGCAATCGGAGGTAAAACATTTTGCTCGTAAAAAAAATATTTGTTGTCTTGGCCTTATGGAAACAAAAGTCCCGCCCCACCTTTTTGGATCTATCTCCTCCAATCTCCTAATGGGTTGGAAATGGATAGTAAATTATGAATTCTCGGCTAGGGGACGCATTTGGGTTGAGTGGAACCCCTTTTTTGTTAATTTCACAAGCTTATATGTATCTAGCTAGATGATACATGATGTGATTAATTTTTTGCACTCGGGGACCAGTAACCATTTTACAGTTGTGTATGGAGACCACACCTTTGTTGCCCGTAGACCTCTATGGATGGACTTGATTCGTTTGAGCCAAACCCTCTCGGATAGCCCCTGGATAGTGGGTGGAGATTTTAATGCTATTCGAGACCCTTCTGACCGTATTGAGAGCCCGGATATTTGTCCCCCATCTTTTGATGATCTTAAGGAATGCCTATTTCAAGCTAAACTCAACGATCTTAGATATGTCGGCTTTCGCTTTACATGGTTCTTCTCTTCGGGGGTTAATAGAAAATAAAGGAAGATTGACCGAGCATTGGTAAACAGTAGGTGGACCTTGGAGTTCTCTTATTCAGAAGCAAGTTTTCTTCCCCCAGGCATCTTGGATCACACTCCGATACTTGTCAGAATCATGGACCCAAGACCTCAGAGGAAGCCTTTTAAATTTTTCAATTTTTGGATGTCCCATCCGGATTTTAGTGCTATGGTTTCTTAAGTATGGGAAGATCAAACCTCTGGCATGCCCATGTATAAGCTTTGCACTAGATTGAAACTTTTGAAATGCAGGCTAAAGCGATTAAACAAGGATGTGTATTCAAATATCTCTGAGTGTGTTTTAGCCACTAGGCGGGACCTCCATTTAACCCAAGAAGCGCTCCCGCTTGACCTAGGGAACACAACATTGGCGGCCACTGGTACGACCCAAGCCCGGCAATACTATGAGTATCGGTCCCTTGAGGAATCTTTATTCAAACAAAAATCGAGGATCCGTTGGCTAAAGGAGGGTGACCAAAACACAAGGTTTTTTCACAACTCGGTCAACTACCATCACTTGTGTAATCGGATTATGTCAATCTAGTATGAAGCTGCTAATGTGGTCACCGAACCTGAAGCAATCCAGCAGGTTTTTGTTGATTACTTCCACACGCTATTGGTTCAAGAGAATACAATCTTGACACCATCAGCAAGGGAGATCAAGGAAGTTTTGAAGCACACACTACGTGATGACCAGGTCAGTATACTATCTGAGCCCATTACCCCCCAGGATGTAAGGATAGCCATGTTCTCCTTGGCTGGAGATAAAGCCCCAGGGCCTGATGGGTTCAATGATAAATTCTTCAAAAGGAATTGGGATAAAGTGGGGCCCTTAGTAGTAGAAGCGGTAATGGATTTCTTTTGAATAGGTCGATTACTTCAGGAAATAAGTTGCACAATTATTGCTTTGGATCCCAAAATTCCAAATGCATCTTCTGTCAATGATTTTCAGCTTATATCTTGTTGCAACACTATCTATAAATGTATCACCAAGATATTGGCTAGGAAAATTGCTGCGGTACTCCCTGATATCATCAGTCCTGGCGAGACAGCTTTCGTCAAAGGAAGACGCATCATTGACAACATTTTCTTGGCTCAAGAGTTGTTTAGTGGCTTCCACTCCGATAAATACTCCCTGAAGTGTGCCATTAAGGTCAATTTCAGGAAAGCCTATGACATGTTAGATTGGGACTTTCTGGAGACAACTCTGGAGGCGTTCGGATTTCCTGAACATTTTATTCGTCTAATCATGGTAGGTGTTCGTACTCCAAAATTTTCCACATCAATTAATGGTAACCTCCATGGTTTTTTTAATAGTGGGCGTGGACTTAGACAATGCAATCCAGTCTCCCCCTATCTCTTTACTTTAGCTATGGAAGTGCTCACCAGCATACTGAAAAAGCAAGCTTCCAGGCCTGAGTTTAAATTCTTTTGGTGGTGCAAGAATCCACGCTTATCTCACCTCTTCTTTGCGGATGACGTCTTCATTTTCAGTGGAGCTAAGGTAGGCTCGGTGTCCTGTATGAAAGGGGGCCTCAATTTATTTTCTCAGTGGAGTGGTCTCATACCAAACAATAGCAAGAGTGAAGTATACCTCTCGGGTGGTGCGGAGGCCACAAGGAACCAGATCGTGCATGTGTTAAATTTCATGATGGGGGCTCTCCCGGTCCAGTACCTAGACGTCCCGATCATTACGGCACGACTGAGCAAGGCAGATTGTAATGCCCTGATATGTCTTCTGATGAATAGGGTGCAATCTTGGACTCACCGCTTTCTATCCTTTGCTGGTATATTACAATTGATTAGATCAGTATTACATGATATACAAATATATTGGGTGTCTATCTTTTGGCTCCCTTCTTCAATAGTAGACAGGATAGAGCAAATTAGTCGGCAATTCCTTTGGAAAAGGCCAGGGCTTGGCTCAGGAGGGGCAAAAGTTTCTTGGGAAGATGTTTGTCTCCCAAAAAAAGAGGGAGGCCTTGGGATCCGAAGAGTCAAAGATAGCAACAAAGCAGCAATGATCAAGCATATTTGGATCCTTTTCACCGACAAGGAATCCCTTTGGTGCAAATGGATACATGCTAATTACCTCAAAGGTAAGCATTTCTGAACTGCCTCCCCCCCAACATTGTGCTCCTGGGCTTGGAGGAAAATTCTGACTCCTAGGAAAGAAGTCCAAGGCTGGTTTCAATGGAAAATAGGAGATGGATTATCTACATCGCTTTGGTTCGACCCGTGGCTTGACATGGGTCCCCTTGATTCGATATATTCGAACGCCGAAATATATCAGTCGGCTCTCTCGCGGCACGCGATGGTCGTCGATCTCTTTTCCCCTGATGGTCAGGAATTATTGCATGAGTTGCATGCTTGGCAGTTATTGATCCCTTCCTTAAATCAAACGTCGGATTCATTTATATGGACCAAACACCCTTCTGGCAAATTTTCCATTGCTTCTGCATGGGCGGCCTTTAGGAGGAAGGCTCCTCCGGCTCCATGAGCGACCTTCGTGTGGCATAAATCCATTATTCCTTGGCACCAAGTCCTCCTATGGATTATCTCTCGGAGTAGACTCCCGACCCAGGTATTTCTTATGTTACATGGCAGGCTGGTATCGGCTCATTGCGCGTTATGCAACTTAAGGCCAGACTCTATTGATCATCTATTTTTTTATTGTCACATATTCAACTCCCTCGCCAATTTTTGGACTGCGAAGTGTAATCTTCCTTGGATTAATCGGCCCTGGCTAGAGAATATTAGGTGGGCTCATAATACCCTCTCAGGCATAGGATTTTATGAAGACATGTCTAGATTCTCCTTTGGTGCATTGTGTTATGTAATTTGGAAAACTAGGAATGATATCACATTTAGGTTTTCCAACCTCTCCTTGCCATCGATGAAGCAATACATTATCAGAATGGTTAAGGACAAAGCTTTGGCCTACAACGTGGTGGTTGATTCTCCAAGGAATAGATGTTTCCAACGTAGTTGGGATATTGATCCTAGTATTTTTGGTTAGCAGGAGGGAGAGTAAGGTGTGATTACTCCCGTATCTTCTCTAGGTTGGTTCTAGACTGGTTTTGTGAACTTGGCCCCCCCACACTCCAAGGACATGTAGTCTCGTTGAGTGCGTGTTGGGTCTGAGTCTCACCCATTTGTACAGTATATGGTTGATTATCATTTATACTACTTACCTTTACCAAAAAAAAAACAAACACTAGGTGTTTTCTTTTTCTTTTTTTCTTCGGTGAACAAACAATGGGAGTTTGCAACATAAGAATTCCTTATTACTCGAGTATAATTGTATTTTTCGCCGAGTCCTTGAAAGCGCATATAAAAAGAAGGGAAAATGACATAAGTGGTCTCTAAATTTTGGCATAATTTATAATGTGATTCTCGAATTTTAATTTATTCAATGTGATTCATGAATTTTAGTCTAATATGCAATGTGATCTTTAAGTTTTTAATTTATTAAACATGATCTCTAGACTTTTGGTACATGTTGAACTTAATCCTTGAATTATATGAGCAATTATGTTGGATATTATGACAACAAGACAAGTACAAAATCTTCATAAAATACAACCACAAAATTAAACTAAAATAATTGCAACGTTGCAATACTTCTATATTAGTTTATGAAAAGACCTCTCAAATCATAAGTATATGTATTTGAAGCTACTTAGAGATGCATCACTTAGAAAATTTTATTTTATCTTTGTTTGTGCTGATATCATAAATATATAGTTGCGTTAAATTTGTATAGTCTTTCAAAATTGTAACTAAATCATAAACAAAACTGTATATAAAATCCATGCAAAGCACAAGAGTTCAACTACTAGTATAATATTCGCCTAAAAAAAACTAAGAGTATAATATGTGTAACACCTCCTAATTAATTATGAAATATCTAATTTCATTGCTGGTAAATTTAGCATTTGAATCACATTCGTGGCCCAAGTTGTGTCTCCAACTCGTGCGTGGATAGAACCTTAACTGCTACACGTCGACATGTGTGATTTATCCATACCCACTAATATTAGTCTAATGAAGGATTTCAATAACTTGTTTTATGATCTTGATAGAGAAAAAAAAAATCAAGAGTTACGTTAGTTTCGCTAAAAATGTTTGATTTAAAAAATATTTCTTTAAAAGTGATCGTTTGTATCGCTCAAAAAATTAATATATAAAATATATTTTCATTATTTAAAAATAAATTGATGATAAATTATTATCAATAATTAAAAAAATTAACTAACTATTTCAAGCGCAATCACTTTTAGAAAATTGGATCAAGACCTTGGCTTCCTCTTATGCAATTAAAGGGAATGAGGCGGGGCTTGGGGGCATCAGCTTCGGTGTCGGGTTGTCAGTCAGTTCTCTAAGCGAGCGCGAGAGACATACAGAGACGGACGAGGAGCTCTTCGACCTCGCTTCGCTTCCGCCATGGTGATCATCTCCTCTCTCTCGCTTTCTCTCTCTTCTACTGATGACTGCTCGAGCCGTGGAGCTTCTTCTTCACTGAATCGCTCGCGAATCCCTCTTTTTGGGTTGCTAGGATTATTTGAAGACGGCGATTCCTTCGCAGCTCATCTCGGAGAGGCGCTCCAACCTCGTCGTCATCAACCCCGGTACTCCTCCCACCCCCCTTCTCTCTATCTCTCGTGTTGAATGGCACGACGCGTTGAATTCTGTAGCTTGAACGCCGGCTCGTTCCTTCCTTTGCTTTGGATAGGTTCTGCGAACATCAGAGTGGGCCTCGCTCAGCAGGACGCCCCTTGCATCGTCCCTCATTGCATCGCCCGGTACACCAGCCAGGTCCCCAAGCTGAACGTCCAAGATCAGGTCCCACATTGTTAACGACTTCCCCTTTTTTTGTTGGGTTTTTCGTGTGTGTTTGGGCTTGGCATTGTGAGGGTTGATGGTTTGTGTTGAGCTGAGCGTGAGCGTTCTCTGAATTCTGCTGGTTCTCCTTCTGCTTTGTTGTTGTTGTTGTTGTTGTTTTGGAGTTTTTAGATGCTCAATTCTCAAGTTACCACGGAACAACACATGGAGCGAGAGAAGGCTTATGATATTGTGAGTTTGACTTCTGCTGTTTTGCTTTAGTTGTGACAATGTAAATTGACTTGAAATTTTTGAATTTTCTCATTATTAACATGTGGGTCAGTGCATCTCAGATAGCATCGTTTTTGAAGATTCCGTTCTTGGATGAGGAGGTTGCGAACAGCAACTCTTTCCAGCGGAAGGTTTGTAAGCTTTTCTGAAATAACTTGTTGGACCTAGTTCTTCATCGCTTGAGTTAACCTGCTTTCTTGCTTCTACCTAATCTTTAAATTGATATGGCAGACGTAGAGGAGGCCTTTTGTGTGAACTTCACTATTTTCATTGTCTGGTTATCTTTTTATTCTGTCATTTGAGTTGGCTACTCGAAGCTTTGGTAATTGAAGGCAATTCTTTCAGCTTGTTTTCTGCTTTCTTCATATGGTATTCGAGATAATGAAGTGTTTTCATTTTTTTGTTATCATATTCCCCTCTAAGGAAGTTTTCTTTCTTTGATGGTTAGTAAAGGACTCGAAAGATTTTAATGCCTTTTTTCTTGATAACTTAGAAATTTCTCCTCTTGTTCTTTGTAAATCTTCACACTGCGTTGTTATCCAAGAGGAGACTGCATAGTAATTGCACCCCGAAACGTAATTAACAAATAAATCCACCCAGCACCACCCAAAAAAGAATAGAAGTCAACCCAAAGTGCTCAGATGTCTATGTGTCTATAAAAGGGCGTGTATATGAATGTCCTTTGCTGCCCTTTATGTGTATTGTTTTGCAGTCTTCAGTTTCTAATGCATCATGATATTTCTTATTTGAGTTCGTCCAGGATTGTGTCAGGCAACCCATTTCCTTGTCAATCTGTTTTCACAGTGAAAGAAAAACTGACCTACCTTGTATACAGATGGGACGTGTTGATGGTTATAATCCACAGAATGCTAGGAAAGATTCAGCCTTTGCTTGGACGGATGTGTATGAGAAGCAAAGTTCAGCTCACTGGTAACAGGTCAATATATAACTTTTATTCTCAATTTATGGCTAATGATTTTTCTGAGTTAGTCGACTTCATGAAGGCTCGGACCTTCTACCTTTCTCTTTTTATTTATGTCGTCTGCTGCTACTTATTTTTCATAAACTCGAAACCTTGCTGTCGATCGTGGACGGCTTACATAGATCTTTCCTTCCCTTGTCTAAGATTTGATGTAGTATAGGCTTCTGTGGATTAAATAGTCATTGCAATATGAGATTTTTAGCTTTTGTCCGGACTGGAGCATGTGTCCAATACACTAGATGCCTAGGATAAGGACACTCTACCACAAAATTGTGATCATCTCTATGTACATTTTGGGACTAAGTAGAGAAATTATACAGTAGATATAAACTGATATGATTGTCTTGTCTCTAAATTGGAGTATCAGGGATGTTAAGTTGCTTAGGTCATTAACACGCCATGAAATGGAAGCTGTCGTCCAAAATTGTAAATAGCTAGCAGGATTGTGCACTCTGTCAATGTTTGGAACTTCGACATCAACCTTCAATCATGTCTGAAGTTGATTTTACATGCAAATGCTTGTTCGATTATTTCTCCAATGAGCATACTATATAGTTCTTGCCTCCTGTAATAGAAGCAGCTGTAGCTACTTATGCTTTTGAGCAGAAGCATCCAGCTTCAATGGTCCTAGCCTGTAGTTAGTCTACTAAAATTGTTCTGTCCATTGTATTGGTGCCTTGGTTTGTTCAAGGATTTATGGAGTTGATAAGATAATGGTTTGTTTTCATTTTTTTCTTGTTTATTCAAGGATATGTGGAGTTGGCTCTCAGCTAGAGCAACAGTCTTGGTGTTTTATAAATATTCGAGGTTGCTAAATGACCTACAGAGTGAAAAGTGGAAGCATTCTTTTTTTTTTTTTTACCCGCAACTATGTGTCAACTGCATTTATGATCGATAGTTATATGCATTATCAAGGTTGTTTTTTAAACACATGAGCAGCATAATGCAATATGATTTTTTTTTTTTTAATGCTGATATTGAATCTGCAGCATGTCTTTAGTATGTGCTTTTGTATATGGTTTGCACCTTTGCTTTGCAGATAGCTCAAAGGATAAAGACTTGCCTAGTCCTTCGTTGGACCAACATGAAGAAATGGATATGGACTTGGGTGAATGTAAATAGAGAAGGTTCATTTGTGGCGAGGAAGCTCTGAAAATATCACCCACAGAGCCGAAATGGATTGGAAATTTCTCTTCGCTCGAAATGCTTATATTATCTAAATGTCCATGCTTAATGTCCATGCTTAAGGCATTTGCCATATGAGATATGCAACCTCACGCGCTTAAAGGTATTGAAAATCTTTAATTGTCCTGCTCTGGATGAGAATTCCATTATAGATGCGCATATTCCAGTCACTGTTTGGGAGAGGGAGAATGTTGACATCCCATTTTTCAGCTAGAGGTACGAGAAAATACTTAACATCACCTATCAATAGGAGTGTTCCTTTTTTGACTATTTGACCTTCTTTATTATTTAACTAATTTTCTCTTCTCTTCGCTATATATATATTGGCAATGTAAATAATTTATCGAGAAAGAAGGAAAGCGTGATTGATGCACACAACATCGGAAGCGCTCATAAATTAATAACTAACTATATGGTGACTATTTAAAACTTAAACAAAGCAAAAAATGGAAATCGTAAAGTGCAAAAGATTAGGTAACATGTATCCTATTTTCCGGCATAAGAACATTAGGAGTGCCATAATTTTCGTACGGCACTTATTTTGGTGCCAAATTTTTTCCGCTCACTTGAGTGCCACAAGTTTTAAAAAAACGTTTACTTGAGTGCCACTTCCGATTTAGACACCGGAAAAGCTGATGTGGCCACCGGAAAAGTTGACGTGGTCATCGGTGGACAACATTTTAATATATTTATTAATTTTTTGTAATTTTTTCGATTTTCTTTTCGTTTTTTTTTTTTTTTTTTTGCTTTTTTTCTTTAGGGCCGGTGAGAAACAATATCGTTTTGGACCATTGCACGAAGAGAAATGACATCATTTCTTATTGCTACGCGAAGAGAAACCACATCGGAATTAAAAAATCCATGCTGGAAACCGAAAATTATTAAAAAAATCCACGTATGACTTTTGGCTGAAAGTGGCACTTAACTGAATGATTTCACTCCGATTTGACACTCAAGCGAGCGAAAAAAGAATTTGGCACTAAAGTGAGCGCCATGCAAAAATTTTGACACTCCTAGGGTTCTTCCCTTTTATTTTCTCCATATAAGTTACCCTTGAGAAAAGAATTATAAGCAAAATAATGTAATTAGTATTTAAATTATGAAACTCTCGTCAGCAACCCCACGTTAGATATTATGACATAAAAACATAAACAAAATCTAACTATAGTCCAACCACACAAAATAATAATAATAATAATAATAATAATAATAATAATAATAATAATAATAATAATAATAATCGCAATGTTGCCTATATATGTAGTTTACAAAAACGTCTCAAATTATAAGAATATGTACCCTAATATACTGGAAGCTACATAGAGATTCGTTACTTAAAAATGTGCATTGTAATATTTTCGCCTTTGTTGATATCATAAATATAAAAGCTTCATTAAACTTATAGAATTTTCCAAAATACCAACTAAATTACAACAAATCTACTTCGACTAGTTCTGTAATATTCAAAACCAAAAAAAAAAAAAAACTTAGTACTATATAATATTAGTAACGCCCCAAAATTGGATCAAGACCTGGGCTTCTCTTTGCCTCTAGGTTGGGTTGGACCGACTCAAATAATCTTTTGTTTCCACCACCCTTCGCCTCACTGCCATTTTCACACCGCCATCTATAACGCTACTCTCAAACCCGACTCGAGCTCTCTCAATAACCCGGCGAGCTAATCCAGAGAGTCGCTTGTTCTTCGAAAGCAACAATTGAGAACAAAAATGGCTAAGTGGACACATCCTCTTTTTTCTCACTTGGTCTCTTTTTCCTAGACCCCACGCGTATCTTCCCTTCACACCACCAAACATTTGGGCTGCGGTCATTTGCGTCTATCCTCTTTTTCTCTTTAAGTTCCTTTTTGGTGGACCCCACGCGTCTTTTTTTTCACACCACCAAACGTTTGCACCTGCTGCGTTACCTTCTTAATGGGTTACCTTCTTAACGGGTCAATTCCATTCCCATAACGGATCGAGAAAAAATTTCCATTCCCACTAGATAGAATCCATCACGAGAGAAAATAAACAGAAGTGTGTTGGGGAAGGGGGGGTGTCTCTTTCAATCTTTTTCCGATATGGCGGTCACACTCTGCCGCATCAACATTGCATGTCTGGAAACATAAGAGGAAATATTAATCAAATTAGGGGACGAAATCATAATCAACGTTACACGAAAAAACCAGAGAGTTATAGTCCACAGCGGTTCCATTTGCGCGGAAGTCGAAACCTTAAGCCTCATCTGTCGTTATGTTGAAGAGAGGAAATCAAACTACGGCAAGTGTGGATGAAATTTGACCCTATAAAGAAGATGAAGCAGGTACAAATGTTCGGTGATATGAAAGAAAGACGCGTGGGGTCCTTGCAAATGTTGGGTGGCGTGAAAGACCTCCACGGAATGGCAATCTCGAGGTCGTCAGGCGTTCACTTCAATCAGCATCCACAACGGCAAGCCTATTCAAGCACAATGATGGTTTTGAAGAAAAGAAATGAGAAGAGTCGCTCCTGCTTGAGCTTGAGGGGCCGTGTTACGTTCAACTTCTCGTTGCATTCCATGGAAATTAAAGCGGCAACATTTCGTTCCTTTTGGTGCACATAGTGATGAAAATTTTTTATGTTTTTGACATGTTAAACTACTACTCTTTCTTCTTCTTCTTCTTCTTCTTCTTCTTTCTTCTTTCTTTCGAAAGAGTGAGTAGCTACCTAACATGGCATAAGTGATTGATTCGTCATCTTTTTTCGTAGATGAAGGGGGACCAGCCACTGTTAGCATTGTCCTCTTTGGAATACAAAGATAGGGCTAACAAGTAGCCTACAACCAAATCTCCAGTGCTTTGACTCATTTACATTTAGAATATTTATGTATCAATTACACAACTTACATGATTAACTTAATCATGTTGCGTGGTTTTATAAAATTTACAATTAGGAGGACAATGACAATAGGAATCCTTGTGCCATTTTATTTTTTTTCATTTAAGGATTAAAACTTGCATTAAAAAGCATTTGAGAGATTCGGTTTGCTCCATCAATTTCTAATGGACAGAAACCACAGCTAGCTTCTTTAATTCCCTGTAGATATAATAAGAGGTTGCATGACACATGTGCAAAAGAGAAATTTAATTTGTTAATTATCTTTTTCTACTAATTGAGTCATTGAAACATTTAGAGTTAACATGTCATATCATTCACTAAATTATGTCGTTGGTTTTATTGTCACAAAACATGGATTATCCAGGAATTAATGATTTCGAGAAGTCTCCCAACTTAAAATTTCACACTTAATCTTACATATAAAGGCAATTATGGAGTTATTTTCATGTTGATCAAAATAAGGATCTTGAAATATCTTTAAAATTTGCTTCGAAAAGGTATATATATCAATTGATATATGTAGAGAGTGCTATATATTTTGAAATTTTTTTTTTAAAAAGACTAAGCGAGACGCAATATTAAATTTTTAGAGAAACAAAAAGATTGAGAATATTTTAATTGTTAAATATCTTATTTCTTTTATTCTTTGGATAAGAATTATCATTTCTACACAAGAAAGCTATTACGAGTTTTCATTATCTGAGTGCATTTGGGTTTTCGTTTGGAAATTGCTCTCAAGACGTGATCAAAGGCTTTTTCAATATTATTTTCATGTTCAAATGAAAACGGAGACAAAAAAAAAGGAGAAAATTTTCTCTAAACAATACACAGCAACCTGCTTTTTTGACCCATAGGCTTCTGGTCTTTCCTCCATGTTTCTTCAGTTGGACCCCACACGTCTTTCACCCACCACCCGACACTCGCAGATGCCTGTCTTCTTATTGGTCAATTCCATTCCCACAGGTTGACTGAATTTTACGATGAGATGCCGTTGGCCTGGCCATATATGTTCGTGCATGAAGTTCGATCACGAGGCACCACCAAACCATCGTTTCCCGACAAAAGCATCAACTCTGCAACCTCCTTTTAAGCACTTCTCGACCCTTGCTTTTGCCTTTTGGACATGGCAGAAGCAGTGCTCTTCAACCTCGCCACCGACATACTGAAACTCGCCGGTTCCAACACCTTTTCGGAGATCCAACAAGTACGAGGTGCAAAATCAATTAGCAGGACAGTGATAATAGGAGTCTTTATATCATTAAAATATTCGAGATCGGAAACTTTTATTTCCTTCATTTAAGAATTAAAACTTGCAATAAAAAGCATATGAGGGATTCGATTTGCTCCATCAATTTCTATTGGACTAAAGCCATAGCTGACTTCTTTAATGGAGTGCATGAGAATTTGTCTACATGTTTGTGAATTCTCTATGTGCAAAGGAGAAACACAATTTGTTAATTATCTTTTTTAACTAATCGAATCATCGAAACATTTAGAGTTAACATGTGATATCATTCACTAAATTATCTCTTTGGTTTTATTGTCACAAAACATGGATGATCTCGTAATTAATCATTTCAATAAGTCTCCCAACTCTAAATTTTACACGTATTATTACATATAAAGGCAATTATGAAATTATCTTCTTATTGATCAAAATAGGGATCCTCAAATATCTTGATATATGTATATAAAACCGTTTAAATTTTACTTTGAAATTGTATCCGTGTGAATTGATATTTGCAGAGAGTGCTATATAGTGTGAAAAAAAAAAAAGACTATGTCAGGTGCAATATCAAATTTTTAGAGAAACAAAAAAGATTGAGAACATTTTAATTGTTAAATCTTAGTATTCTCTTATTTCTTTTATTCTTTGGATAAGAATTTTCATTTCTACACAAGAAAGCAAGCTATTACGAGTTTTCATTATTTGACTGCATTTGGGCTTTTGTTTGAAAACTTCTGCTCTCAATCCGTGACCAAAGGCTTTTCAAATACTATTTTCATGTTCAAATGAAAACAAAAACCAAAAAAAAAAAAAAAAGAAAATTTTCGCTAAACAATACAGGGCAGCCGGCTTTTTTGACCCATAGGCGTTTGGTCTTTCCTCTTTCCTTCCTTAGTTGCTTTTCTTTGGACCCCACGCGTCATTTTCTGTGTCTTCATCATGTGGAGCGACTGAGCATGAAGTAACATGGAGAAGCGGTTCGCCTTTCTATATATTCTAGCAAGTTTATCAAGAGGCACCACCAAACCATTGTCTCGCAACAAAAGCTTCACCTCTGCAGCCTCCTCTCAAACACTCCTCAACCCTTCGCTTTTGCCTTTTGGAAATGGCGGAAGCAGCGCTCTTCAGTGTTGCCACTGCCATACTAGAAAGCATCGCCGCTGAAATTGCGAAACCGGGAGGCTCCTTCGCTTCTCAGAAGATCCAGTTTCTCTGCTGTGCCAAGGACGAGCTCCAAAGTCTTGAGAAAACCGTCAAGACCATTCAAGCTGTGCTTTTGGATGCTGAGAAGCAGCAATGGCACAACGAACAGGTCAAGCTCTGGCTCGGGAGTCTCAAGGACGTGTTGTATGACCTACAAAACTTGCTCGACGTTGTCGCAACTGAAGATTTGAGGCGGAAGGTCACTCCTGGCAACAAGATGTTGAAAGCGGTACGCATATTCTTCTCTAAATCGAATCCGCTTGCATGCCGACTCGTAGTGGCTAATGAGATTCAGAAACTTAGGAAGAGACTGGATCAGATTAAAAAAGATAGGGAGGAGTTCCATTTTCAGGAGCATCGGAGTGAGGCAACAATGGCCATCTCGAGAGGAAAGAAAACTGAAGTCTTTGCACCCGACAGATCAATAATTGGTAGGAAAGGGGACAAAAAAAAGATCAAAAGACTTTTGTTTGATTCCTCCTCTAGCCAGAGCGTGTCATTTGTTGCCATAGTTGGTAAAGGAGGTCTTGGAAAAACTGCACTCGCACGACTAGTGTACAACGATGGGGAGGTAAAAAAACATTTCGATCTTAAGATATGGATCTGTGTATCTGATGTCTTTGATGTGAATTTGATTATTAAAGAAATTCTTAAATCAGCGAAAGTCGACTGTCAAGGGCATGATGATGGTGATGAGATTAAAAAGTTATTACGAGATCTTGAGGATAAGCCTATAGACCAATTGCCGAGTCTTCTTCATGAGATTATAGTTAGGAAGAAATATTTACTTGTTTTGGATGACTTGTGGAATGAAGATCGGGATAAATGGTTGAAGCTTGGAGAATGGCTAGAGGATGGTTTACGGGGTAGCAAAATACTTGTAACTACTCGTAGCCACAAAGTTGCACAAGTCACAGATGCGAAATCACTTATCCATGTTCTAAATGGCTTATCTGAAGATAAGTCATGGAACTTATTTAGGAGAATGGCTTTTGGAGATGGGGCAAAACCATTAGAACCGGTACTGGAGAAGACGGGTCGAGATATAGTTAAAAAATGCGCTGGGGTTCCCCTTGCCATTAGAAGCATAGGATGCCTTTTGTACGGCAAAGAGAAAGATTTATGGCTCCATTACAAAGGGCGTGAACTTCCAGAAATACAAGAAATTGATAAGGATGATGATGGAATTTTGCAAGTCCTCAAGTTCAGCTACGATCATCTCTCGTCATGCTTGAAACATTGTTTTGCATATTGCTCATTGTTTCCGAAAGATCATGTCTATGAGAAAGATATGATGATCCATCTTTGGATGGCACAAGGCTTTATTGAGTCATGCAATGGGAAGGATAACCTTGAAGAGGTCGCCGAAAATTGCTTGTCCGAACTACTATGTAGGTCATTCCTCGATGTTGCAGAAAAAGGCAACAATGGCGAGGTCCTAAAATTCAAGATGCATGATCTCATGCATGATCTTGCCCGAAAAGTTGCTGGAGGTGAATGCAAGATTGTTCGTTTTAATGGAGATAATGCACAATCTTGCCCAATAGTCGCTGGACTTCGACATGCATCATTTATTTTAGAGATTTTCTCTAAAACGGATATGGTGTCCTTGCTTGAAAACTCCAAATTGCAGACGATTCTCCATTTGGAAGGTACATTCTTTGGACTCGACTTCCACAAAAATTTCTCCAGACATTGTCGAGCGTTGTATTTGGCCCATGCTACAACTATTCCTCACCCTCCTTCCTCCTATGGAAAGTTGAAGCTGTTAAGATTTCTTCATATTTATAAGCATGATTACCTCGAGAGTTTGCCAAATTCAATCACTGATTTGGTGAACTTGCAAACCCTTACACTCTCGGATTGTTCGTGCCTTCACACATTTCCAAGAGATATGAGGAAATTGGTCAATCTTAGACACCTCTTAATTAAAGGCTGTCTATCACTAAGCAACCTACCACCCCTGAGTGAACTCCCTTCCCTAAGGACGTTGAGTCTCAAGCAATTACATGAGTTAAAGTTCATTCAACAGACAAGTGACCCAAAGGCATCTACTACCACACGCCCCTTCTTTCAATCTCTTGAGAGTCTGGAACTCAACACCTGCCGTCAGCTAGAAGGATGGTGGGAAAGAAGGCAAGAAATGGGAGCACATCAAATGCATCGGTCAGACAATTCCTTCCCAAAACTCCGGTCCGTGAATATATGCAATTCTCACCTCTTGAATTCTATGCCACCATTCCCCCAGGTCGAATACTTGGTCATAGATGGCACGAATATGTTGGAACAACAATTGAAGCCAAATCCACATGGCTCATTATTAGGAACAATGGAAGCCACATCCATTTCTTTCCCTAAACTAAAATGTCTAACTCTTCATGATATTCTTATAGTTATAGACCCCTCGAGGCTTGATACTCTACTCCGATTGGCCAGTAATCTCGAGTCCATTTTCCTCTTCAATTGCAACCTATGGATACTCTCTCTTAAGATGCGGCACCTTTCCTCACTCCAGGACCTATGCATTCAGAATTGTAGAGGACTCCACTCACCACACCAAGAAGACGAGTGGCAATTCCTTCCAAATCTTCGTGCTCTTACCATCTCAAATTGTTCAGATTTGATGGCATTACCCAAGGGGATTCAACATGTGATAACTCTACAATCCCTTCAGATACATGATTGTCCGTTTCTGGAAAGTTTGCCGAAATGGATTGAAAATTTTTCTTTGCTCGAAAAGCTTGTATTATCTTACTGTCCAAGTTTGAAGCATTTGTCACCTGAGATGCGCAACCTCACAAGCTTGAAATTGAGAATCAATTCTTGTCCTGCTCTAAAAAAGAGATCCCTGCCAGATATGTGCATTCCAGTTATTTTTTCAGAGGACGAATCGTCCGACTCGGATTAGCAGAGAAGAGGTACGAGAAAAGACTTACATCGCCTATTGATAGTGTTTCTTTTCCAACTATTTTATTTTATTTTTTGGTCGGATTCTTTTTCAACTATTTTACCTTTCTTTATTATTTAACTAATTTTTCTTCACTATATAAATTGGCAGTGCAAATATTTTATCAAAAAAGAAGGGAGCGTCCTCCCTCCACTGCAGTTCGCCGCCGCCTTCGTCGTTTGTCACGCAGCGGGTAGAACGAACACCACCTTTTGCCTCTCCTCGTCTTCCTCGTACACCCTCCTTCATCTCCTCCATTGCTCGTGGAACCCCAGCATCTCCGACGCGGGTCGCATCCTGTCGATCACCTCCTTCCTCTTTGGCCGGGTCCACCAAGGTCGATGATCGGGACGCTCGGAGTCTCGGATTAGCCGTTCGATTCGGAGGTGCCTTCGGATGTCTCGTGCGGTCGGATGAAGAAATCCTGGGGATTTCGGTCATCCCGGCGTCGACGAGGTATTTGACGCCGGCTTTCGAGTGGTCGCTCGCTGTGTCGTAGCTCTCTGCTCGCCGGAGTTGGAGGCCAAATCGATGGTAGGCAGTGATCTTGTTTCTCTTTCTCTCTCTCTCTCTCTCTCTCTCTCTCTACTGCAATTCAATTTTCACTGTGAATGTATATTTGTTGGAGATGAGTTTGGATTATGAATTTAATGTTATGGAGACATTTGGATTATGATTTTGAGTGTTGTGGAGACATTACAATGTCAATGCATGATATGAGCATCTTCTTTGTAGCTGATTGATTGATTGAGAGAAGAGAAGAGAAGAGAAGAATGACATCCATTGCGAGGAGAAAGTCATGGCTTATGAGCTACCACTAGCTGAGAAAATGACAATGTTGTTTCATAATGGTTGATTCTTTGGGGGGATCAGGCGGCTAGTACACAAGTTTTGCAATTTATGAAATCAAAATCTGTTAGGACAGAGTTGAACAATGATAAATGACAGGACAATTTGATGTTGTCTTAGCCCTTGGATCAATACTTGCATCATCTTAATGCGATGCTGACTTGATTAGATCGTTTGGGTTTCAGATATGTTGCGTCTTAGTGCAAACCAACGGTTTCATAGAAAATCTGGGAAGTGTACATAAATTTTTGCCTTGCGGTTGATTCTGGTTATTGTCATCCAGTGAATTGGAGGCTGGCAAAAGTTCCACTTTTTATCCTAGCCACCAATATACAAAGTGGAATTCAAAGCTAAACCAAAAAAACATGTTCCCTAATCGCAAATTTTCTCATGGCAGATTAATGTTGTAACTGTCATACAAGTATTCAACACTGGTCCATCTAAAGATAACGTATTTCTTTCGATCTTAGAGTGGAATGTGTTATCTTCCCCTCCCTCTATTTTGTGCTCTCATATTGGTTCCGCTTTTATTTAGAGAATGGCTTTGGTTTTTAGAGTTGTGCTGGTAATGGCTTTGTCTTTAAGAGTTGTGCTGGTGCTCATAAATCTATCATTTGAAGCAATATAAGCGTTAGTGACTGAGCACTGAAGAAAGGCAATCTTGTTCTATTGTAGTTTTACTTAGGTGATGGACAGACTTTTATCTTTAAGTCTAGACATCAATAAGACCAGATAAAAAAGTTCGCACAGTCTACAGCTTGAAATCAGTCCATATAGGCCTTTGGAAATGTAATGGGCAGTGTAGTCTGCGAGCATGGCCTCCTCGTAGATTGGTGGGTTGTCTGCTAATGTTAATTCCTTGATGGGTCCATACAACCATGAAGATGGCCAAGGAGTGCCGCTGAAGAAGCACACCACCGACACTCTTGGGCCTCTCTTGTTTGCCATGATTCGGTGCTCGACACTCTTAAACTGGTCATTTGTTATGAACTGCAAATGCAACAATTAGTGAACTGTTCCTCATTAAGAGATGTTAGATAAATGCGTGGTTTATTATTTAAATATTCCAACACTATCTACTACTATGATTGCAATCTTAATGTTGATAGATTCAAAAACTACAGAATATCTAGAACCAACTTTGACCCCTTCTATGAAAAACATAGTGTTCAACATTAATCTGTCTCATTTAGACAATTTTGAACCTGTCAGTGCAAGGCTAGCATGATCTAACAAAGTTAGAAACAATATTAAATCAGTCAAATAGATTGATTAGAACACTTGATGCACAAGCCATTTGAGGATGGTAAACACGGATTGTCTTACCAAAGAAAAGTGCAGATTGTGAAGACATAATGTTACTGCTATAGGAAAGATGCCATGGTAATTTACTTAACGAGTTCTCAAGAGCTCTTCAACTAACTTAGGATATGAGAAAGTACTGTGATAAGGGCTAGAAGAGGATAGCAGTGTGTCGACCAATCAAAACATGGTTTCAGGAAAGTTTAGAGCTGAACAATAGTATTTGGCCAAAGCTACTTACCTGCAAAAGATCTCTGATGTTGATCACTAGTACTCTAGGTATTGGAGGAACGTTGATCCACTGGTTCTCATGAAGCATTTGGAAGTCCTCCAATGTGATCTTGGAGGAGAATTGTGAGGAAGTCATTGTCTGAATGCTTTGTCACACCTAGGGTCAATTTGGGCTGTGGGCATGGCGGAAGTAGTGGCACATGATTGAGTATCCCTTTCCATCCCCATCTCCTTCATGTGATTTGGGTGGAGTGCTCGGGCTTCTGATAAGAGTTCAAACAGACGAGAGCCTAGTCTCATCACATGCTTTGAGCACTTCATCAGCATTTCTCTGCCAGAGATATTACAATGCATCAAAAAACTGAACTAGAGCTGCTGTTAAAGCATGGTCAGTCGGATTCCCAATGAATACGACAAAGGATATTGGTATTTTGTATCAGCTTGGGTGCAGAAGTTTGGTACAGCTACCATTAGAATGCTAATAAAGTCGACCATCAGTGCAAATGATCAATCATTGAGAATCATCTTACTGATTCATCTCATTGATTGAGAGCAGATGCAAGATTATATGCTATGACGTGTAATGGAATTTAGGGGAAAAACCGTGTACATATTCAGCTGTGGCAATTGCCTTTGCTGACTAAACGAAGAACTGGGCATTTTCATTTCCTGAGTGTTCAACACCTATCCCGGCCACTGCAATGAAAAAGTAAGCGAACAACCAAAGTTCTGTACACTTGCTAGTTTAGCCCTTGATTTGTTGAAGAAAATGGAAAAGGCTATCAAGTATCATACCGTGAAAACCATGTAGTTCGCACCTATATGAACTACTGCAATTCTTTTGCAAACTATCTTCATTGATTCACTTTGGCAACTCATTGATGAATTCGTTTCCTTTTCGAAGGATGAAAAACGCAACAGAAGCCCATTGGCTCACCTGCAAGCTTCGGCAACTCCTCGGGCTGAAGGGGGGTCCGGTCCCAAGAAGCAAAATATGCTGTCCTTCAAATCAGCAGCGACTGAATTATAAAATCCCATGTTGCTGTTGTATATGACCCTCTTTGCAAGATCTCTAGTATAAAATTCCTTTTCGGCTTCCGTCTCCAGCTTGAAGAACCTGCGCGGCCCGTTGATCACCTCCTTCGAGAGGCTCTCAAGGACCCCATGGCTGATCGCCCGGAGGAAACCCCATTTTTCCAATGCTTGCGCGATATTTCGCAACATCTCATCGGGACAGGTGGGGCCTGCATTCGTGCATCCTAGGTTGATCCGCGGGATCTTCTCACAGTCCATGTGGCAACCCACTTTGTCAGGTCGCTGGACATATATGCGCGGGACTTGGGTGATCCTGGCGCCCACAAGGCCTTTGGCTCCGGCTTTCGTCTCGTCGAATGCTCTCAATTCGCTTGCTCATTCATGGTCGTCATCTATGGCAGTGACCATTTATGTTCTCTGTTATGAGGAGTTACCATGGTTGAGCGAGTTAGGTCTCGATGAAGTTCGCTTTAGGTGGTTATACAGTTGTGATATTGGACATTCGTCATTGTTGATCTAGAGCATAAGCTAAACACGAGGGACATGAATATTGTCGAGAATTGAGTGAAGATAATACAGCGTCTTCCTTAAAGTGAAAGTTGGCCCAAGAAGATATCAAACGAGCACTAAGAGTTTTTTTTTTTTTTTTTTTTTTTTCAGTAAACAAACAATGGGAGTTGGCAACGTAAGAATTCCTCATTTCTTGAGTATAATTGTATTTGTCACCAAGTCCTTGAAAGCGCATATAAAAAGGAGGGAAAATGATACAAGTGATTTTTAAACTTTGGCATAATTTATGTGTTTTCAAATTGTTAATTTGTTTAATGTAATCCGTGAATTTTAGTTCAATATGTAATGTAATTTATAAACTTTTAATTTATTAAATATGATATCTGGATTTTGATACTTGTTGAACTTAGTCCTTAAATTATACGAGCAATCCTATGTTAGATATTATGACATCAGGACATGTAAAAAATCTTTGTAAAATCCAACTGCAAAATTAAATAAAACAATTGCAATGTTGCGATACTTCTATATTAGTTTACGAAAAGACCTCTCAAATCATAAGTATACGTACATTAACATAATTGAAGCTACTTAGAGATGCGTCACTTAGAAAATTTCATTTTATCTTCGTTTCTATTGATATCATAAATATATAGTTCTGTTAAATTTGTATGGTCTTTCAAAATTTTAACTAAATCATAAACAAAACTCTATATAAAACCCATGCAAAGCACTAGAGTTCAATTAGTAGTCTAGTATTCGCCTAAAAAAACAAAACTTAGGAGTATAATATGCATAACACCTCCAAAATTAATTGTGAAATATCTAATTTTGTTGTCGGTAAATTTAGCATTTGAATCCCATTCATTGCCCAAGTTGCTCTCTCGCCCAAGTTGCATCTCCCACCCGTGCGTGGATAGAACCTTAACTGCTACACGTTGACATGTGTGATTTATGCATATCCATTAATGTCAGTCTAACAAAGGATTTCAGTATCTTGTTTTATGATTTTCATAGAGAAAAAAATCAATGGCTAGTTTGTTTCGCTAAAAATGTTTGATTTTAAAAACATTTCCTTAAAAGTGATTGCTTGTGTCGCTTAAAAAGATTAATGTATAAAATATATTTTCATTATCTATAAAAATATTTAAACATTATCAATAATTAATAAATTAACTAACTATTTCAAGCGCAATCATTTTTAGAAAATTGGATCAAGACCTTGGCTCCTCTTATGCAATTAAAGAGAATGAGACGGGGCTTCGGGGACATCAGCTTCGGTGTCGGGTTGTCAGTCAGCTCTCTAAGCGCGAGAGACGTACAGACAGACGGGCGAGGAGCTCTTCGACCTCGCTTCGCTTCCGCCATGGTGATCATCTCCTCTCTTTTTCTCTCTCTTCTACTGATGACTGCTCGAGCCGCGGAGCTTCTTCTTCACTGAATCTCTCGCGAATCGCTCTTTTTGGGTTGCTAGGATTATTTGAAGACAGCGATTCCTTCGCAGCTCATCTCGGAGAGAGGCTCCAACCTCGTCGTCATCAACCCCGGTACTCCTCCCACCCCCATCTCTATCTCTCGTGTTGAATGGCACGACGCGTTGAATTCTGTAGCTTGAACGCGGGCTCGTTCCTTCCTTTGCTTTGGATAGGTTCTGCGAACATCAGAGTGGGCCTCGCTCAGCAGGACGCGCCTTGCATCGTCCCTCATTGCATCGCCCGGTACACCAGCCAGGTCCCCAAGCCAAACGTGCAAGATCAGATCCCACGTTATTTTTGATGACTTCCTTTTTTTTGTTTGGTTTTTCGTGTGTGTTTGGGTTTGGCATTGTGGGGGTTGATGGTTTGTGTTGAGCTGAGCGTGAGCGTTCTCTGAATTCTCCCGGGTTTCCTTCTGCTTTGTTGTTGTTGTTTTTTTGGAGTTTTTAGATGCTCAATTCTCAAGTTACCACAGCGCAACACATGGAGCGAGACCTGAGAGGTGAATCCCTTCCCCTGTTCAAGTGGAAGATAGGGGATGGCTTGACCACTTCGCTTTGGTTTGATCATTGGCTCGATATAGGCCCGCTCTCTTCACTCGTCACGGACTCCTTCATATATCAATCGGATCTCAATAGGCAAGCCAAAGTGGCAGACTTATACACCCCTTTTGGTCAATCGCTTCGCCAAGAGCTCATATCCTGGCAAATTATGGTTCCCCCCTTGTCCCAAGGCCAGGACTCATTCACCTGGAATGAGGACCCCTCAGGTAAATTTACGGTGGCATCGGCATGGGCTGCAATTCGCAGGAAATCCCACCTGGTGCAATGGGCAGCCTTCGTATGGAACAAGGCCATTATCCCTCACTACCAATTCTGTCTTTGGTTGATTGTCAAGAACCGCTTGCCAACCCAGGTACTCCTTATGTCCTATGGGAGGATCTCTAATGTGGTATGCGCCTTTTGTAATTCTCAACCCGACTCGGTTGACCATTTATTTTTTGACTGCGCCACCTCCAACTCTCTAGCCTTGTACTGGGCGTCTAAATGCAATCTTCCTTGGCATAACTCTTCATGGACAGACAATCTTCATTGGGCTATAAACTCACTGTCAAGTAAGGGGTTCTCTAAGGAGATTGCTCGGTTCTCTTTTGGTGCGTTATGCTATATAATCTGGAAGACTAGAAATGATATCCTCTTCCGAGCGCACTCTCTTTATCTACCGGCCTTGAAACAATACCTTTGTAAGGCGGTCAAGGAAAAAGCCATAGCTTTGAAGCGAGTGGAGGATAACCCAGGTAATAGAAGAATGCAGAGGAGTTGAGGGATAGACCAATGTATTTTTAGTACAGGTACTGACTGAGGTTTTTGTAGAGCCACCTTGGCTCCTTTGTGAAGTTGTAATTTTCCTTCCTGTCAGTTTACGGTACCCCCTCACTCTGGTGACATGTAGTCCCGAAGAGTGATTGTAGGTGCCGTGGACCTCTTTTCTGTACAGGATCGTTGGTTGAAAGCTTAATATACTTACCTTACCAAAAGAAAAAAAAACACATGGAGAGAGAGAAGGCTTATGATATTGTGAGTTTGACTTCTGCTGTTTTGCTTTAGTTGTGACAATGTAAATTACCTCGAAATTTTTGAATTTTCTCATTATTAACGTGTTGGTCAGTGCATCTCAGATAGCATCGTTGTTGAAGATTCCGTTCTTGGATGAGGAGGTCGCGAACAGCAACTCTTTCCAGCGGAAGGTTTGTAAGCTTTTCTGAAGTAACTTGTTGGGAAAGCAACTTACACTAGCATGACAACTGGGAGGACAATTGAACAATTGGGGGCTTTGAATAATGGCGACAAAGTATTATATGCTCCCCAAACTTAGTCAAGCACGCACATGTTGAATGAGCATGCTTGGAGACGGGCCAAAGCAGAATTCTTCTCTGCACTAGAGGGGTTTATGCTCCCAAAAAGAGAGGGAGGTCGGGATAAAGAGTG
Organism: Corymbia maculata; assembly: GCA_014182735.1. Classification (NCBI taxonomy): domain Eukaryota; kingdom Viridiplantae; phylum Streptophyta; class Magnoliopsida; order Myrtales; family Myrtaceae; genus Corymbia; species Corymbia maculata. The sequence goes on from CM024689.1 coordinate 27,318,213, forward strand.
ATTTTGGGGAGAGTTAAAAAAAATTGAAGTTAGTAAATAGAAAAACAAAAAGAAGAGGGGAGTTGAGCAGATTGATAGGCTGAGGGGAATGGAAAATTTTTCACAGCCTTAGAGCGATAAGGACACCATAAGTATTATTGCTTTTGTATAACGTTCATTTGAATATCGTATATTTTTTTATCGATCATTTGAGTATCATAATTTCTAAAAAAAAATATTCATTTAAGTGCCATAATTTTTAATTGATCACGTGAATGCCATAACTTTTTAATAGTGTTCACTTATATGCCAAAAATCTGATGAAGTATGTCAATTGTGGTGGATATTTTTTAAAAATTTATGACATTCAAGTGATTGGAAAAGAAATTATAATGCTTAACAAAGCTTTTTATGTAAATTATGATACTTAAATGATTGAAAAGAAATTTATGACCCTGAAATGAGTATAATAAGAAAGGCACGATGCTTGAAATGTCCTCTCCCCAACTTTAAAGTAAGAATTAACCAAAACCTTCAACTAGAAAGTGAAAGTAGACTTCTTATGATTTCCAGCGTTCAAAAGGAGTCCGAAGTACCATTTTTGGGACCGCCCGCCGGGACCAACCAACACCCTCTTGGAAAAAGTCAAATCTGGGAAGCGGTGTTGCAATCGGTGTGCACGTATGACTCAAAGACGGTTGCCTGTGGTGCTTGGCATGAAGGTTATGAGTTCAATTCGACCTCGAAATAAACCAAGGAAATCAGACCAGAAATCTAACCGCTGCCCATTGTGAGCAAAGGACACCACTTGGTGACGTAGGATAACAAAATGGGCTAAGTTTGTTGAGCAAACCTTTCTATATATTTTGAAGTTCACAAAGTTATCCATTGTTATCGTGGATATTATAAAAGCACAAGCTTATTATGTTTCAGTTATATCCACATAAAGGAACTTTGATATGACCAGTGAAAAGACTCTAAAGTAGCTAGAATAACCTACGATAGCATGTCTAATAGAACGGGCAATTCATAAAGACTTAAAGAGGTGCTAAGATAAAGAGTCTACAAGATCTACATCACTGTCATAGTCAAAGGGCCTGATGTGATGTTGTCAGATATAAATAGGAAGTCAAATATAACCCGGAAGCTTGATAGAAGCAAAAGTGTAACGAGAGTCTGATATCATTAAGTAGCTGGTGACTATTGATATAAGTAGAGTATTTATATTACTTGCGACAACAAGTCATGAACTTCAAAATAATTATTTTGCAATATTTTATTTTATCTCTTGACAACTTATGATCTGGTTTGGATTCCTTATTTGGTAGAAATTGATTGAACATCAATCTTAAAGATTACTGACGTTGAATATTCAAACATGCGTGATATCTTTGACTGATTGGCAATCATCTCGAAGGCTAGATACTTTCCATAGCTGAAGCAACTCTATTTCTAAAAACCCAAGATTTGTTTATATGAGTGATAAAGTCAATGGGAGTTCTGATTATTCGACTTTAACGGCTACCCCAATCTTCTCAACAATTATCCAACAGCTAGATTGGATATTGACTCCCTCAAAGATTGTCCAACGAGAAGTTTTGATGACCAAGGTATCAAAGAAATAGTGTATCAAGAATTCATAATTCTTAAATCCATGAGATCTTTACATATATTACAGTTCTTTCCTATGAGCTTCAAATTGTAATCTTTCGAGAAGTATTGGCAGTGTTATAGTTTGTGTTTAGTTTGAGATAATAAGATCTATCAGCTTGGGTATAAGCATCACCAACTTTGGGAAGAAGCAGTTGGGTATAAGCAACACATTTTATGGTGATTTTAAGAAAATTTCTAATGGAATCTAGCCACTAGGCTGTTAACATGGAAAAGTGGACGTAGGGTTATACCAAGCCAAACCATTTTAATCTCTTATTCATTTATTGCTTGATGGAAGCATTACACTATACTGCTTGATATAATTAGTTTGTGTTTAAATCATCTCTCTATTTTACCTAATTCAACTTATATCAAACTTGACTATTTTAATTCCGCAATATTTTGTCAAGTTTTTGGAAATCACCTATTCGCCCTCTCTAGATGATATTGTTAGTCTAATAAAAAATTACATGAACAATATTTGGGAAAGATTGAAAATTGGTACCGAAAGGGCGTTAATTAGAAAATTAGTGTAACTACATCCTCAGGTTCACCTTTGGAAAGTCGTGGCAACTTAGCGGCTCCAATGAGGACTTGAATTTAAAACTCGTAGCAGACTTAGGTCGGATGTTTCTTGATTTGGAAAAGTTTTTGTGTCTTCACATGTGAAAGTCATGCGGATCACAAAATACATACTTTAATGTCACGTTATATGGCAAGGATCTCCTTGCCTTATTAAGCTTTCATAATATTTTATTAGTCTAAATAAAAAATAAATAACTTTTCCCGATTTTGAAAAAAAAAACTTCATTTCATTTTTTTCTGATAATGTTTTTGAAAATTTCATTAATTGATTTAGAACATCTCTTATTTGAAATTGTAGAAATGTGCATGTTTAAAGGTGTTGATTTGAAGCAGTGTATGTATTGATATCATTTATTGTGTATGTCATACTTGTTTTAGCACCTAGGAAATACCGACACTCTTTAGGAGCCTTCGTGTCATGTCGGATACTGTGACACATGTCCGACACTCTCCGATACTTAGTCAACACGTGTCAGAAAATCTGACACCTATCAAATCTCTTGACACTCTCTGACACTTGAGTTCAAAATTCTGACACGTGACTCCAACATGCATAGGGTCAATTTTAAAAATTTTCAATAAATAAGGGGTCAAAATGTAAATATGTAAAAAAAATATTAAAGGGGGGAAAGAAAAATTATTAACAAATGGTGGATTAATGGTTTAATGAATTCATTATAGGCTCTTTTATTATTATTTATTTATTTGTGAATTTGAATCAAATTAAATCAATTGAAACAATCATAAAAATGATCATTTATCATGTACATATAAATTTATATATTTATTGTATAACATATCATAACGTGTCGAAATTTTCTATTTTTTTTTTAAAATAGTATGTCGACATGTCGTGTCGCATGTCATATGTTGGTGACAGTGCTACTTAGTTTAACACTACAACTATGCACCCCCATCAATAGTGTTTGCCTTCTATCGTCTAGGGAAGCATATTTTTAATGGTGTCATTGACGGAAATTTGACAAGGCAAATATGTCACACAGGTAAAGCTTAGGATTTTTGGTGCTATAGAAGAGAAGTTTAGAATAAATATGTCACAGTTGACTTGACTTAGTTTAAAGTTTTGGTGTCTTTTCCCCATTTTTGATTTTAATAAAAAAAGAAGAACATTATAAGGTCTGAAATTGCATTGCTTCCAATTTGATGTGAAATCCTCTCTTCAAGATAGTGTATGAGTTCCCTCAAGCGAAGATTTTGAAATCAAATAGGGTTTCAGGTCCATCCAACAGCATTAGTCTTTTCATAAAGGCTTATGGGACCTAAATAGGTTTTGAGATGCAAGAGGTCTTCAATACAAGGGACCTTGGGGACAAGCGAACCCCTATTGTCTTCTTTTCAGTGTAAAAGGAAACCTCACGGAAGGTTTTCCTTTTATTTTGATATATTTTCTATTGGATTTCAGAAATGACTAAATCATGGAGGGCCAAACAGCTCATGTCCGGTCGGAAATATGATGATCAACACTTCAAAAATCATGGAGGGCCAAACAGCAAAATTGACAGTGCCGGATGAGGCAAAGCCGCCTTGAAATAATTTACCCTCCAAGATGTGGATCGATGAGAGAGGATCAAGAAGTCACATTTGAGAAGAGATGATGGTATCTTTTCCAACTCTAGATAATTCATCCAGAGCCAAGCACGTTGTTATCGTGCCGTGCAGATTACACAAAAACAGCATCTCATCAAGGAAAAATCAATCAGTACCAGATGCAGTCCTCTGGCAAAGGCGGTGTTCGTTCCAAGTTCATTCAATTCCCTCATGAATTATCTTAGCCTCTCGTTCTTACATATGGCAACAAAAAAGGTGACAACTTGGAGAAGCAAGCTGTTAGAGATATTTAGAATTATTCTAATAATTTTCTGTATTTTTCAAGATTGTGTGAATATTTCTATTTGATTGTGCGCATCTTGATTGATAATCATCTTATTTAGTCATTTCATAGAGCCTATATATAGGTTGATGTAATTTCATTATGATATATCAAATTATACAATAAATTCTCCAATTCTATTTTCTATTTTTATAGTCAACTTGGTATGTTGATCTTGAAAGTGCACTAGGTGCACACCGAAGGGCTCATCCAAAGCTAATTTTGCTTGTTGTTATTTTTATTTTTATTTTCAAGAAGTCTTAATATCCTCCCGATATCCTCCCATCAATGTTGATTTCAACATTATTCATCTTGTCTGATAGCCAATGTATTGTTGTCGCATAATCTACAAAGCCCTCTCTCGCTTAGTCAAGTTCATTCCACAATGACTATGTTTCGATGCTAACCACAACAATAGCATGACCTAGTCGTGACTTTCACAAAGGGGGCTTTTCTTTTGATACCAGACGCATAGGCTGCATCCTAGTAACTATTTTCCAAGCTAACTGTATAGGCCACTTGATGTTATAATGCCAGTCGTATAGGCCATGTTGCTCAATTATTACTTCGCAAGCAAGCTACATCGGTCACTTGCTATTTCCCCTTCCATTCTTCACATTTCCTGTGTTGTTCTGAGAAGCAACATCACCAACAGACTCATCACTCCTAGACTAGCAAGATTCGGAAGTTTTTTTTTTTCATGAATAATTGCTGGACGCCCAATCCGCCACATCTCAACCATTGGACAACTTGTAATTGATGTCTTTAATGCACCTTGAGTTTGAGGGGATGTTAGAGATATTTAGGATGATTTTGATAATTTTCTGTATCTTTTAAGATTGTGTGAATATTTCTATTTGATTGTGTGCTTTCTTGATTGATAGTTATCTTATTTAGTCATTTCATATAAATAGGTTGATATAATTTCATTATGATATATTATATTATAATGTAAATTTTCTATTTCTATTTTTTTTTTTTTATATTCAACTTGGTATGTCGATCTTGAAAGTGCACTGAGTCATTCACACCAGGTGCACTCACACCGAGTGCATACCCAAGGGCCCATACAAAACTAATTTTGCTTATTGTTATTTTTATTTTTATTTTCAAGAAGTCCTAATATCCTCCCATCAAAGTTGATTTCAACATAATTCATATTATTTGTTAGCCAACGTATTGTTGTTGCATAATCTACAAGACCCTCTCTCACTTAGTCGAGTTCAATCCACAATGATTGTGTTTCGATGCTAACCGCAACAACAATATGACCTAGTCAAGACTTTCAAAAAGGTGACTTTTCTTTCGATGCCAACAGCACAAGCCGCATCTAGTAACTATTTTCCAAGCTAACTATATAGGCCACTTGATGTTATAATGCCAACTGTATAGGCCGCGTTGCTTAGTTATTATTTTGCAAGCGAGCCACATCGGCCACTTGCTATTTCCCCTTCCATTATTGATATTTCTTGTGTTGTTTAGAGAAGCAACATCACCAATAGACTCATCACTCTTAGACTAGCAAGATCCGGAAGTTTTTTTTTTCATGAACACTTGTTGGATGCCACCCAATCCGCCACATCCTAGCCACTGGACAACTTGTATTTGATGTCTTTAATTCACCTTGAGTTTGAGGGGATGTTAGAGATGTTTAGGATGATTATGATGATTTTCTGTATCTTTTAATATTATGTAAATATCTCTATTTGATTGTACACATCTTGATTGATAGTCTTCTCATTTAATCATTTTATAGAGTCTATAAATAGACCGATGTAATTCATTATGATATATTAAATTTTATAGTAAATTTTCCGATTCCATTTTCTATTTTTATATTCAACTCAAGCAATTCCACCTTTGCAAGACAAAGGGAGTATTCGTAATATCAATTCAAGTAGAAACTAACTCGTTCATTCATGCCTGCAAACAGGTGAAAATCCCGAACAGCATTTTCTTATAAATAATGTGGCCACTTTTCAACATTGAAATTCTAAAATTCATGAAAATCATTATATTTTGAGGAGACACGAAGGAATTTCAAAGTAGCCGTGTAATAATGCCTCTCTGAAGGCCGGGCCTCTTCATGTTGCCTCAAAAATATTTTGCAATGAATTTCAAAGAACCATGCATAATCATCTTTGTTCTTCTCACTTGTTAGCTCTTGCAGGAAAACTAAGAACGATGCTCCAGGATGGAAAAACAATAATCGTTCCAATTAAATCACTTTATCCAGGAGTTGACCTTTTTTTCTTTTTTTAAATCCACTTTTTGTAGATAGGTAAAAAAGAAAATTTTAAAACTGAGGCCCACTTTCCCTAAAAGACAAAGGCAGATAATTCATTCAAAAAGGAATATCAAAATACAAATATGGCTGATCTCTGTCCACATAACTTCGGAAGTACTCGTTCCTAATTTTAACACTATCCTTTTTCCCAAACACATTACGAAGGAAGAACGAAATAGACGACGAGGGAAGGACTAAAATAGAGTTGTCGACTCCTAGGCAGATGAAGAAGGGCGTCATCATAGCGGAACGGAAACAACGGACAACCCTGCAGTCATGAAGAAAGGGGTTTCTGGCTTTAATTTACCTTGGTATAAAAATGACACTTCATTTCCCGTGTAGGGATAATGGAGATAGAACGAGGATCTGTTCAGCGTCACTTTCATAAAAATATATCACTTAAATATTAATTTTAATTTGAGATATCATAAATTTGATGTGACATTTATTTATAATGAATTGATTTATATGACTTGCCAAAGAATTTCAATTAGCAAAAATGACGTGGTTGCCCTTTTTTTTTCCAAATTGACAAATTGGGGCTAATTTGAGGCCAAGCGGCAAATCCTAAACCATGTTTTCGCTTATATGAGAAAAGGAAATGTGGGTGGCGACTTGTGATCGTTGCTCTTCAATTGTCTTTGGACTGTTATCCAATTCATCTTCCTCCTTTGCTACAAATGCTCGTTGACCTCCCTCGTTTGACTTCTCAAGTTTTACATTTTCTTCTCTTGAACCTTTACTCGTTGATCGTGGCCTGGAAACATATAATTAAGCCTTTAATGGATGGAAACCCCCCGCCCCCCGGTTAAATGCTGCGGTAGCTACTGGAATTTGTGAAAATGCAGATTGTTTATAGCATGTGCATGGGTCTGATTTTGAGATGAGCTCTTAGGTGCGTCTGGTAATCTATTTATTTTCGAGAATAATTTTTTACGATTTTGGTTCAGAAATAGTTTTTTTCTATTTTTGTTCCCAATAACAAAGTATATTTTTTTTACTTTTTATATCTGCTCTGGATTTATTTCTTGACTACTTTTCTATTCCGCAAAATAGAAAAATTAAGTGATGTTATCAAATAAATTTATATTCTATTTCTATTTCAAAAATAAAATAAAACATAAAAAATAGAAAAACATAATACTTAGGCCTTTAGTTTGAGCGATGGCTTCCCTTTCAAAACTTTACTCTTGTATTTTTTCGAGAATCCCCTGTCATGCCATTAGCAAGCAGCACTCACCCTTGCTAGAGATTATATTGAAGTTGCCACAAGTTTGCCTCAAAGGGATGATGCTACATCCTGGAACTGCCATTGCGCATTCAAGTTGCACTCCTGCCCCAATATCTTAAATTGCGTTCCAACCGTAAAACCCTTTTAGTGCGGTGAAATCGAAAAAGAGGTGGTTCTACTAATCTGAAGGATGCCTGGAGTTTGGTGAGGGATCGAGGTGCTAAAGTAAATAGCCACGCACAGTTTGATTGCGAAGACTCCTCTTCCTCCTCCTCCGAGCTCAAAGAACGGGTCCTTTCCTTCAACCATGCATCGGATTTTATCGTCCCGAGCAGTGGCGAACGAGAACTGGAGCATCACAAGATTGTATGAATATTTGATTGTGTGCATTCTTGAACCCACTAAGATTATTAGTGAAAGATAACAGATTAACTCAGTAAATTTTAAAACTTGAAGGCCATCTAATACGTATTTCGGATCGACTCCCTTCTACAACTAATATGGCAATAAATCAATTAATCTCACTCTACATCAACAATGAATAAGTCAGCATCTATCGATTTAATCTTAAAGCATCACATTTTGAGGAACTATGGTCTTGGAAAGTCATCCTATATATTAGTACCCAACATTGGAAGTGCCAGATGTCCCACATGCACATTTGCAAGCTCACCAAAAACTATTAGCGGCACATTGGTGATCAGAGCACCAAAGTTCAACAAAGTGCAAGCCCCATGTGCAAATCAATATCGAATTGAGCTCTGCAAATTAAATCAATTTGCTTGTTCAAATAAGAAGTTCATAATGACATAGGCTCAATATGGTATATTGGTAGCATGGAAAAGAGTCTCATCTAATACACAATCAACACGGCGCAACAAAAATATGGTTACAACACTGCGAGCTAATCAGAATTCCAAAATTTGTGCCGACGACATTGATTGTTCTAGAATGGTTATGCATCTCTTCCTTAGAAAAAAACATGAGAGTTCACAGCTTAAAGTGTCTGAGATGGGAAGTTCCATCGAGGCCATGCTCCTTGAAGTAGGCGAGATAGTCCCTCACCGTGGTCTCTTTGTAGATCGGAGGATTGTCCTCGGACAACAGCTCCCTGATTGGCCCGAAAAGCTTCGACGACGGCTGGAAGCTCGTGCTGAAAAAGCACGCCACCGAGATCCTCGGCCCCACTGGGTTCGCCAACACTCTGTGCTCCACGCTTTTGAGCCTATCGTTCGTTATGAGCTAAAAGGAAGAAGTAAGAGGGACAGCCATCATCAACATCCACCCCGTTATCACAAATTCCCCTGGCAAAGAGTATATCCCAAAACCCCGAGACATCGCCTATGATGTTCACATAAATTTGTGGTGTTTCAATAATTGACCCAATACTTTGCATTCGGTGATATTAGACCTTGTGCTAGTAATACTTTGTTAATGCATTTTGAAATCAACTTCAGGTGTATTTCCCCCGCCCCCACCCCCGTCGAAGGCAACCGACATGGCGACGTCGTTGTCGTTGATCTGAGGGGTTGCTTGCAAATCGCCAGATATAAGAAACAGGGTCGAATCGAATCAGAAAGCAAGAGAACTTGCCTGTAGGAGGTCACCAACATTGACCACTAGAGCTCCAGGGACAGGAGGGACATCGATCCAGTGGCCGTCGTGAAGGACTTGGAGGCCGCCAATGTGGTCTTGCATGAGCACCGTGAGGAAGTCATTGTCGGAGTGCTTGCTAGTCCCCATCGTCAGCTCAGGTTGCGGGCACGCCGGTTAGTAGTGGCATATTACCACGAGGCCTTCTACGCAATCCATCTCCTGGAGGCGGTCCGGTCTCAGCCCGAGAGACTCGGACAAGAGCTCGAATAGCAACCCACCTAGGCTCATTATTTGCTTGGAGTATTCTATCAGTATGTCCCTGCAATTTTAGCCATGAAAGTCAATTAGATTAGATCCACTTATAAAATTATGGAGTATGTGCATCGAAAGTCATACAACTTATTATGAAAGTGCAAAAACTTTCAAAAAAAATATATAATTAAACCCTAAAACTTATCAAATTGATCTAATCAAATTCTTCCGTTGATTGTGTTTTTTTTAAAGTGTTAAAACTTGATTGTATTTTCATTATAAGTTTTAGGATTTGATATGTAAATATTTATGATTTAATTATACTCCTTAAAAAGTTTTGAGATTGAATTGTACTTTTATAATAAATTTTAAGGCTTTTGAAGTTAATATTCATAAAGCTAATATTCATATCGAGATTTTTTAAGGTAATCCAGGTTCAATAGAATTAGTTTATATAAAATAAAGAAAATATAAAAACAAAAGTCGTCTCAAAGGTGAAAAGGTCACTTCGTGACTTTGTGAAAAACAACATATTTCACAACGTCGCAGGTGAAAATGGCACCGGCGACGCCGGTACCGACGGCACGTACCTGCAAACCTCCGGCAGCTCCTCCGGCGACGGCGGGTTCGGCACCATGTAGCAGAAGAAGTTGTCCCTCCAGTTCGCCGCCGCCGCCGTGTACAGGTCGAAGTTGCTGTTGTACACCACCTTCCTCGTTACGTCGCGCGTGTAGAACGCCTTCTTCGCCTCCTCGTCTTGCTCGTAGAACCTCCTCACCCCCTCCTTCATCTCCTCCATCGCCGCCGCCGGGACCCCGTGGTTCACCACCTGGAAGAACCCCAGCGTCTCCGACGTGCGCCGCATCCCCTCGATCGCCTCCTTCCTCTTGGCCCTATCTCGGTCGATCCTGCCAAGGTCAATGATCGGGATGCTGAGATTCTCGGAGCCGCCGCTCGATCCGGAGCTTTCGTCGGATGTCTCGTCCGGTCGGATGAAGATTCTGGGAATTTCGTTGATCCCGGCGTCGACGAGGCCTTTGACACCAGCTTTCGAGTCGTCGAACGCTTTCAGCTCACGCGCTCTGTTGTAGCTCTGCTCGCCGGAGGGCAAATCGATGGTAGGCATTCTTCCTCTCTCTCTCTCTCTCTCTCTCTCTCTCTCTCTCTCTCTCTCTCTACTGCAATTCAATTTCACTGTGAATGTGAATTTGTTGGATGTGAGCTTGAATTATGAATTGAATGTTATGAAGACACAGCAATGCATGATATGAGCAGCCTTTCTTTTATAGCTGAGAGATGGAGAGAAGAGAAGGATGACATCACATTGGGATGATCCAATTGGCTTCAGAACAATGAGGTCCAAAAAAATGGAAGGAGAAAGTCATAGCTTATGAGCTACCACTTGCTTAGAAAAATGACAATGCTGTTTAATAATTGCTGATTCTTTGGGGGACCGGGCGGCTAGTACACAAGGTTTGCAATTTATGGAAAAAAAAAAAAATCTGTTAGGACAGAGTTGACCATCGATAAGTGACAGGATGGCGTGATGTCGTCTTAGCCCTTGAATCAATTATTGTGTCATCTTAATGCGATGCTGACTTGATTAGATCGATTGAGTTTCAGACTCCACGTCGCGTCAATGTAAACCTACTGTTTCATAGAAAATCTAGGAATTGTACATAGATCTTTGCCTTGCGGTTGATTCTGGTTTTTGTCATTGAGTGAGTTGGAGGCTGGCAAGAATACTACTTTTCATCCTTGCTGCCAATATGCATAGTGGAATTCGAAGCTGAGCCAAACAGTAATGTTCCTGAAAGTGCAAATTTTTCTCGTGTTAGATTAGTGTTTCATACGAGTATTCAACAATTTCATCTAAACATGGCATCTTTCTTTCCATTTAAGAGAGGTATGTGTTAATCTTCTTCTCCCTCTATTTTGTGTTCTTTCTTAGGTTCTGCTTTTGTTTAAAAAGGATTTTTGTTTTTGAGAGTTGTGTTGGTGCTATCAAATGAAGCAATATAAGCATCAGTGACTGACCAGTGAAGAAAAGCAATGCTGTTCTACATAGATGAACATGCGGACAGACTTCTATTTTCAAATGCAAACATGAAGAAGACCACATAAAAAAGTTGCCCCTCCTATAAAAGAGCGAATGAAGAGAAATCCCACCTAATACCATGAATATCCTTCACCATTATCTCTTCATCTTCCTGTTTACAAAGTCTACAGCTTGAAATCTGGAAGGGTAGAAGTTCCATATACGCCCTTGGAAATGTAATGGGCGGTGTAGTTTGGAAGTGCAGTATCCTTGTAGATTGGTGGGTTGTCTGCTGATGTTAAGTCATTTGTAGGTCCATACAGCCTCGAAGATGGCTCGGGAGTATGGCCGAAAAAGCACGCCACTGACACTCTCGGGCCTTTCTTGTTTGCCACGACTTAGTGCTCGACACTCCTAAACCGGTCATTCGTTATGAGCTGCAAAATCAATAATTAGTGAACCGTTCTCCGACTGTCAGTTTTCAGGTCAGAAATGAATGGATATAGTTTCTAGATACTTCTATTATTGCAATCTTCACGTTGATGAATACAGAAAACTGCAGAATTTCTAGGACCCACATTTACTGCTCCTGCGAAAAGTGCTTCACACACATCTCTGTCATTTAGACAATTTTGACCCTGTCAACGTGTGGCTAGCATGATACAACCAAGTTCGAATCAAGTTTGGATTAGTCAAATAGCTCTGTTAGTATACTTGATGCACAAGGCATTTGGGAACGGTAAATGCAGATTCGTCCTACCAAAACGTCTTCACGTATAATCTGCCAACTGTTTTGGTAAAATAGACCACTTAGACCATCCGGGCCTGGTGCCCTTGTGGGGCCCATTTGAAACACTGCTGTTCGCACTTCTTCCATAGAGATTGGCTTGACTAGCTCTTCATTCATGTCATTTGTAACGACCTGGGGACATGTGTCTAGTACAGGCTGAAAGTATCTAGGACCCACCAAAAAGAATAAATCCCTATAAAACTCTGTTATGTAATTTTTAGCATGGTATCTTATTTCTCTGTCTCCATTGGATAGTAGTCGCATGGAAATATTTTGTATTCCTGTCTCCCCATTTGATCCAACTAATCCTCAATCGCATGTGCCAATACATTTCTTCCTGTCGCCACAGCTCTTCAATTTTGTTGATGACCCGCTAATATTCCTCTCCGTGTGTCATCTGTGCCTTCTGATTTGTTAATTCTATGAGCCTGTCATTGAGCTGATCTATTTGTTGAAAGGCATGCTTGAAAGTCTTCCTACTCCAACTCCATGAGTCTCTAGTCACCTGCTTGATTTTACTAGCAATGTCACTTTGATTCATTGAGCCACCTTTCCAAGCCTTTTGCATCACTTCTAACTATTGAGAGCTGTCTAACCAAAATGCTTCAAATTTAAACGGTTTTTTTCGTGTTCTATTGCCAACTGGATATACAGCTAAGATAATAGGGCTATGATCCAATCCAATGGCTGGTAGGGTGAACGCCTCAGCGGCTGGAAAGGCAATTCTCCAGTTTAGGTTACACAAGGCTCGGTCGAGTTGCTTTTTTACTAGTCGTTCTCCTCTTCTCTTGTTTGACCATGTGTAGGCACATCATTTGCTTTCAATATCCATTAAGGCACATGAGTCCACAAAATCTCTAAACATAGCCATTGGGTGTCAATCGGCTTCACGGGCGCCTATTTTCTCCCAATGGTATAGTATGTCATTAAAGTCCCCAATGCATAACCATGGGAGATGATTGTGATGATTACCATTCCTCAAGGTCTGCCATAGGGCCATTTTATCCTGAAGGTTGGTAGGTGCGTGAAGGAATGAGATTTTCATCAATGTATCACTTCTCGATTCCTTGCATTGTACTTCTATGAGGGTACCAGACTTGATTTTTACATCAATTTGCACCTCTTCATCCCATGACAGAGCTAGGCCACCTGCAATGCCCACTAGGTCGATTATTTCTGAGAACCGGAGCCTTAGTTGTTGTTGAAACCTTTGAACCACCTCTTTCCTATTCTTGGTTTCCATGAGGAAAACCAAGTTGGGCTTTTCACGAGCCATTAAGGCTCGAAGTTGCTGGATTGTCAAGGGGTTATCCGGCCCTTGACAATTCCAGCCCATGATCTTCATATTTGCAGGGGTGGCTTATTAGGGCTAGCCACCAAAGCTCGTGTATGTTCACCCTCCCACAGTTGGATGGGTGTATCGAGAAGTTGTTTGTCACGACCCCCTTCCAGGGTCTGAGCTGCGGGTTATTTTTGCACATCCCAGGCTTGTCGCCGTCCCGATTCATTTTATCTTGTTTATATGCACATGCGGAAGCATAAACACAATAACCACATCCCCGACAAACTTCACTGGAAGAACATGGGATGCAAGTATATAATACTACTATTTTCATTAGTAGTTCGTATACAACCGACTTTTATATTACATAATATAAAAGGCTTGGGTATCCCTATCTCCACTATCTCCGCGGCTTCCAAAATTGGGAACCCTTTTTCGTTATGGGCCGGTATCACTGATTAGCATTTGTCTCGTCGGACGTGGACCCTCCACTTGGGTTCATCGGGCCTCTAAAGCCACGAATAGGCCCGATTGTCTCACCGTCCGACCAAACGTACCATGCCTCGTAACGGTGAGGGACCAACTCGATTTGTCCCTCGTGCACCCATACGGTTGAGGTATACTTCCGATATGTTATCCCTGCTTCGACGTGTATGACGTCTACGGTCGACCCTTCTATTCTCATCAGAAGACCAAAACGTACAGGAGGAGGGTTAGCCATCTTACCAACCTGAAAAGGGTAAAGGGGGGTGAGTTTTTGGGAAACTCAGTAAGTAAAACCTCTACCCTCGGCTAGCGTGACATCCCTTCATTAACGACTAGCCAGAGCAACTCATGCAGACAGTGTCGATGGCAGATCAATTGCAACTCACATACAATGTCATGACTAGTGCTAGGGCTCTACTTACTCACCCATCGACTAACACATAAACATATATCACCCATACTCGAGAACATATACAAGGGTTTCACTTACTCACGTGTCGGCTAACACATAAATCAATATTACCCATACTTGAGCATAACCGGCATTCGTGTAGATCACTTTACATCGTCCTGGCTCAACCAGGCCCTCTCGACTCTTGCCGAGGCTTCTCGAGGCTTCCGGGAGTTACCCGGGACATCCCGTTGCGGGGGTATCATCATATTTCCCATCTTCCATGGGGTGATCTCACAAATGCATCTCTTATGCCGGTTCTTATCATTTCCTTAAGCCGACTCATTCATGACTCAATGGTAACATCATGCTCATACAGAATCATGTATGCCGTGCTTTCTACGACTCGAGTCTAATAACGCCATGATAATTCTAAGTCCGAGGTTTGGCTCAAACGCTAAGTAACACGGATCCCGCACCAAATCCAAGACATGAGCTCGGCATACTTCGATGCCAACCAAGACCTTGTGGGCTTGAGCGATCCCCGTACCAAACGAGACTAGGATTCGGCATGTCTTTATGCCGATCCAAGACCTCGTGGCCTTCGGCGATCCTCGTACCATACAAGACTTGAGTTCCGACACTTCGTTACCAACTCAAGCTCTATGGCTTTGGGCGTTCCCAACTCGCATTGAACACCAACGACGAACCATGGCATCATCTCGGTCGTGAAATAATCACGCGCATGCATAAGGTTCACGTATGAACCAACATACACATAATCTTCCATACAATCACGGTTCAACAAGAGAAGACCGTCTAGTCCTCATGATAGAAATGATCGTACTAGGGAGAAGTAAGAGATTCTACTTACCTGGACAAATCTCACGAGACTAGAGAAGCTACTTGAGATAGAGAAAGTGGCTTCTTTGAAAACAAAGGAGAGAGTGGGCGTGAGGAGGAAAGAGGAAGGAGGAGGATGGTGCAAATGATGAGGGAGGAGAAGAGGCTTCTCTTATTTATAGTCCCCGAGCTCATCATTGCATTTCTAACTGTCCAATCCTTTCTTTCCAAGTGGCCCGCCTAGAATCCTTAAGTGGCAAGCCTATTTCTTCAATAATTGCACCTAAGTGATGACTAGGCAAAGCTAAAGATTCTACTTGGTGGTCTAATAAGTAGATGTCATCGACGATGGCCCGCCTTTCACTTTCCTATTGGCCCACTTGTTTCCCCTCATTTATGGGCATTTATGGAAGTTTGACTAGGAAGTCACCTAACTTGGCAACTAAGTTTCTAAATTTCCATAGGTTCATGATGAGGGTTCGGGTGTCACCTTCCGATTGGGCCATGTGTAATCCATCTCCATCATAGCCCTCAAGATATTTTTGACCGTAATTATTAGCTTTGAATGGTAAGAGATAAGGCTTATCCAAAGCATTTAATGAGGGTTCTAGAGAATTCTTCTTCTTTTGACTTTTCCTTCCTCAAGAAGGCGGTCCGGAGAATTCCACCATCCGAGTCGGTTTCGGGGCCGAAAAAGGGATCATAGTACATGTCTCGGAAAACCAATTTACGTGTGCCCGGGGTTCGGGCCACATACCCCAAATTCGCCCAAATCGCTTCCTTAGGCAATTGGTTGGCCTTGAGGGTCGGCCCTACGGTCGGCCCTTGGGTCGACACAGTCAGCCCTAGGTGGTCCAGGATTGGCCCTCGGGCTGGTCCCTAGGCCTCTTGCTGAGCCTAGTGCGACTTTCCCTCATAATTCGATCCTTGGTCCTCGGATCGGTTCAAAGCCAATTCCAAGGCTACCTATGGCCTAGCACAAAGTCAAGGCACTCATGGACCTTAGGAATTTCGACGGAATAGCCGGGTCTATCCCGAGGCTCATTCCGATCGACGCCCGATCCATCCGCATGGTTCATGGTCGACGTATTGCCGATCCATGGTCGGACATCACCAATTCGAGATTCATTTCCGATCACTAAGAATTAAATAGGGAATGATGCATTTTTGGTCGAAAGACGATCACTTTTGGTCAAGTTGGATCGTCCGTGAATTGGTGCATAGCTGGGCGGAATCACCCGCGGCCAGGCGCTATGACCGTTCGGATCAACCCATGACCATTCGCCAATCCAAAATCGTCCCATGATCAATTCTTGTGACCGAAAAGTCGTCTTATGAGCTGGTAGTCCGTCCCCATCGGTATGGTCGGTATGCCTTTCATGGCTGACGTCTCGACCAATTCATAACCGGTCGATCGATCGGACCATGACCGATCCTTGATCCTTGCCGATTGAACCAATCGATCCATGGCCAACGGCCCATGGTCGACTCATTCATGACCTTATGGCCAATTCTTACAGGGTCGGTTTTCGAGGATGTTACATTGTTCCTTAGATATAGGTCCTATAGACCCTTTAATATCATATGGGGCAAATCATTTCTGTTTTTTTTGGGTAGGGGATTTCATAACTTCCTTACATTTTTTGTTGAGTCTGTGTATTTCTGTTTCATTGCTGGAATCTGAGTGAATTTCTAGGGCTACTATCCTCTCTTTCCCGTATTTGGGTTACTATAGTCTGGAGTGTCTTCATTGCTAATTTGCTTACTTGCAGCTAGGCTATAGATGATTAGGGCCTTCTCATTCAACTGTACACTCTCTTTGTGCAGGGATTCTATTGAGGGGGGGCTTGTGTCTCAGCTACCATTTCGTCTTCATCAGCCCATGGATCAATCTCCCCGAAGAGTGTTTTCCAGTAGGGGCTTAAGTCTTTGACTTCGGCTTTCAACCATGAACCATATCTTCCCGATAGGTCTTGAGGTAAGCCCAACTCTTCATATGGGAATTTTGAGCAATCATTGGCATAATGGCCAATATAACCACACGAATAACATTAATGTAGCAGCCTTTCATACTTGAAGTCAATCCATCATTTCCTACCACCCAGAGCTATAATGGTCCCCATTTTGAGGGGTTTCATTAAATTCAGTTTAACTCTGGCTTTACTGACTTTACACATGCTATTTGTTTTTGCTTCTATTTTCACCTCCTCTACATCCCCCAATTTTCCAGCAATTTATCTCATAGCAATGTTTGAAATTACAGCACGAGGTAAGCCTATAAGGTGGACCCAGAAAGCGGATTCAGCGAAATCATAGTGGTGTTCCGGGATTGTTGGGTCGCCCTCTTTTAGGACTAAGAGATTGCTGGCAAAGGACCAAGGCCCTGAGTCTAATACACATTGTTTGTCTTCTGTTGAGCTAAATGTAAATAGATAGAATCCCTGCTCGATAACTTCACATTGTGCATTATCTATCTTCCACGCTCTCTTCATTGTACTCTAGAAAGTTTGGAAATTAACATTTGGTCTGGAAAACAGTTTATCGTATAGTATAGCTTACCTGTGAGTGCTGCTTGGTGATGGCATCGTTGAGGTCAGTGATGTCAGTCTCCGACCACATATCTCCCATTTTCTTGCATAGGGTCAGTAATCAAAGATGATTCTCTTGGTGGTCATCCATCACACAAGCTGCTTCAGGAAATGTGGGTCTTGTGGAGTGAAGGGGGCTCTAGGGCTTGTTTGGGGGTCGGTTGAAACGGGGGGTTTTGGGCAGGGTAGGTTTAAGATGGTATTTGGAGCAGGAAAGAGGATTAGGTTAGGCTGATTAGTTGGGAGGTTGAGGATCTACTGTGGCCATGATTCCACTTGCACACAGTATCGAGAATGGGACTGAGTTTCGAGGGATTCTCCTTTGGTTTTGGGAAAAAATGGGAAGGAGAGTGGGCAGGGCGATGGTGGTTCCTCTACATAGTGGAGAGCTAAGAGATAACACAGTGGGTAGAGGAAGAAGCAGGAGGGGGTCAGGCAACCACTACACTACCCTGAAGAAGGAAGGGATATTAGGGTTGCAGAGTTTGAGTTATCAACTCAAAGGATAGAGAGAACTCACCCAGGTGGTGAGAGAGTCAAAGCTCTAAAGCATAGATTAATAGTAAAAATATTGGTCCTTTTCGCTTCAAGAGTTTATTATACAAGGCACAATTTATGTGTGATATGTAAAGAAATTTACGTTTATTTTGCGATGCTTGATAGGGTGATTAACTTGTCTATTTACTTGTGATGGGCTTGAGGTTTGGAAGATCCTATAGTCAAAGTTAAAGAACCACCAAAGAATGAGATGAGAGGCTGAAATAGAACTCTGGAGGTCGATCTGCATGTATCAAAATCATGCCGTCAACTTCTTCCCACCTTATTTTGGAAGTACTCTATAATTCTTCATTTGGGAGTGCGTTAGAGTCATATTGCAAGATGACATTTCCCATTGGAAAGCACAAGATAGACTACTTGTAAAAAAGTTACTGAAGGTAAGCGCCCCTGCGAAAAATGATTCTCCTTCCATAAGGATCTAACATTCCTCTCTTTAAATCAACAATGATACTGCTGGAGTGTCATGCCCCGAACCTCGAGCATGCGACAACCCCTCATTTCCTTGGTCGATAGAAAGCGACGTCCCAGGACCCATCGACGACCATTCATTTTATCTTTGATTATGTGCAAGCGGAAGACGAACCATCCCTAGACAAACATACAATCAAACAGGGATAGAAAGATGAACAACAAGAACAACAACAACTACTCATTTATTCAAATTACTGGATTAACCAACGGAGGATCATTTTCCAAATTACAAGCTTGACAAAAATGGCCGATCCATCCTCTAAGCCAAATCAAATAGAAACTAGGCTATTCCAATTAAACAAGAAGAACCCTCAGGTTCAGCACAATCATCACTCGGACCTATTGGACTCAATCTCTGTCAGGTTGATCACTGGAGGAGTGAGGCAGGATCCTCCATTGCGGGTACGCCATTCTAGGGAACTGAAAATGGTTAACCACGATAGGTTGAGATAAAATCTCAGCGAGTTCTTCCCCTAAGCCCCGGTTAGTACACTAACTCAACCCGGGGTATCACTCCAGAACCACCCCTCACTCAACCTAACAACCCACAACCAGCAAGGGTATCTCTCCAGAACTACCCCTCATTCAACCCAACAACAAACAACCAAAACCAAACAACAGCCAACAATAGACAAGGCAACCCACAATCAATATTCGGTTCACATACAACCTTACCGGGTATGCCATACCTGCACGTCAAATTTCATACAATGCAATCAAGGCACATGGCTGTTAAATGAAACAATTCATCAATCACATGCGAATCGCATCACAAGCGATCTCACGTGACCATTGCCACACCCTGCACGATTGTCAACTCATGCGTGTGTACCATAAATCATCACAACATTAAGAGCATGCGAATAATCAGAGTATCTCACACAACCTTCTCATGCCTCACATTCACACATATGCTCTAATTATTATGACCACTAGGGCCACGGCAACACCTTATGGTTAGCGATCAACCGGTCGAAGGCCAAGCATCGTCCTCCCCCATGAGGCACGGCGACGTCACGGGCTCTCTCTCATCAACGGCATTCCCTATGGAGCATGGGGCCCGCTCACTGCCGCAACCCCGCATCTGACCACTGTCAAGCGACCCAATAGTCACGGCACAACCCTAATGGGGATTGGCGGTCGTCCGGCTCAACCAGGCTATCAACTTTAATCTGACCATGTAACATATCAGCAAATAGTTCATTCTTGTCTTTGCTTTTGCTTGGTCGTGAATGCAACACCGCTCATGCTCATGCGACATGCCATTTCAAATAACCCACGCAATATGTCATGCGGTATCACTCGCCAATTCCAAAATTCAATTCAACCGGCATACGATCAAGCATTTCATCATCAATCACGAGTATAATTAACAATCGGCACTTCAATTAATCACAAAATCAATAGCACATCAAATTAAGACAAAAATTAACTTCTTCATGAATAGTGCCGCGACCAATAATTGTGAACAATAATCGTGAACAGTAATTGTGAACAATAATCGTGAACAATAATTATGAACAAGTGATTTTTTCGAAATTTAATTAATTAAAACATTTAATCTGGAAATTAAACAAAACATTAATTAAAATAATTAATCAATTCAATTAAATCAAATCATACTTAATTAAACCATAAACACAATTAATCACATAAAACATAATTTAGGCAATAATTAAGCACAATTATCAAAATTAAGTTAATCTAATCTTAACCATCTGTCTAACCACCTATCTTAGGGCTAATACAACTTAATTAAACTTCCTAAACCAATCTTACCACTAATTAACCCAACCCTAAGCAAGTTTAGGCACTAAATAGGGATTAGGAGCTAAACTCACACGGGCGCGGCGGCAGAGACACGGGCACGGCGGTGGCGACAAACCCGACACTCGGGGACCTTTACCATGACAATCCAAGGCAGTCCTAGGGCTGAGAATAGCAGCAACAAATTCGAAATCCCTCTACAACTCTGAAAAACTGACTGCACAGGAGGAAAGTCGCTGACCGGAGGAAAACGGGCTGGCTGGACCTCCGACGAGAGGTGGGCCTGCAATCGGCAGCACTGGGGTCGAGGGGGAACCACTAATGGCCGATATAGGCGGTGATTTGGTTGGAAAGGAAGAAAAACAGGTGAAATGACAGAACAAAACTGCTGCAGGCAGAACAGTGGCGGTCCTGCGAGCAAAAACTTCCGGCAGTTGTACAGGATGGCCAGCAACTCCGTTCGGCAAACAGCCGATACTATCTGAACGTTTTTCGTCTTTTGAACACAATGGCGGGTGGCACGGGTTGTGATTCAAACAGGAAGAGCATGAACAACTCAATTTTCGGTGAAAGGTCAGAAATTGGAATTTCAGGAAAAAAGGGAAACAAAGGGAGAGAGAGGCTGCGATTTTGGAGAAGATGAAGAGGAGAGAGAGAGTGAAGTGAGGCTGAAGGATAAGGCTCATCAAGGCCATTAATGACTTGGCTCAAGTTCCCAAAAACATGACATCATCTTCTCTCTCTCCCTTTTTGACTTTTCTTCAAAATATCCAAGGGCATTTTAATCATTTCCACCTTGCACATTTCCCAATGTGCCCTTGGGCTGAAAATGAAAAATGAGCCTAGGAAATGGGCCAGAAAATGAATAGCAACGGGCTCGGGAATTTGTTGGGCTCGAATTGGCTTAAGGTTAGACAACAGGCTCGGAAGGATAAAGGGTCGATTTGGTCCAACGGGCTCACTTGTTTGCCTCGGGCCTTCCATGGCGACTATCCCACCTTGGGCGTGAGACCCACACTGATCTTGCCTGGCCCAGGTCCTTGTAGGCTCATTTCCTCGGTCCAAAAATACATTTTCCAAATACCCGGCTTGACTAGCACTGTCGACTGTCTAAGAAGCATTGTCCAAAAGTCCATCCCAGACGTTCCCGACAATTCGAAGTCCACTATTGGATTCACATGCCTTGTCAATTTCGCCCGAATGCCATTTTGATACTACTCAGACTAACAGGCAGCTTTGAGGATTCATACGTAACCGACTCGTGCCAATTCACATTCAAGACTTCTCAACACATGAATGTTCTTGACTACATGAAATTGCGAAGGATCGATTTTTATTTCAAAGTATACGATTATCAAAGATCGACATAGGGCCGTTCGCAGGTTCGATAACAGTAAACGGAATCACCTGTCATCCCATTATGTTCTGTTCGCGAATCGACTTCTATTCGTCCCTGGAATCGGCCTGCATATCTACAGAATCATCTTTACGCAAGTCTCACAGTCGAATTATTTTCCTAGGTCAAGTTCTTTAGTCGTACGAGTTCTGTCCTCATTAGCCTTTCCCCTCAAGGTCAGTATCTCAGGAGTGATCAGTTCCGAGTGAGATCAACCAATAATGCATTTGCGAAATTAACGTTCATTCCTCCCTCAAAGGGCTCGAATTTCAAGATGTTACATGGAAGAATGGAATCTTTCAATCTCTTCTTCTCCTTGCTTTTGCCGACATGCATTCTTATCCATGCCTGGAGTTCATTTGAAACTTAAAAAACGATTGGAATCTTAAGGACCTTAATTAGCTAGGATCTTTACATGGTCCCGATCCTAAGCTAAGAAAAATCATAGGATTGATGCAATCCTACTGATCCCATTGATCCAACTTCGACATACTTTGACCTTTAAATAAGTATATTTGATATTTAGGTAATAGAAATACTGATTTTTCTTGTACATGTGGTGCATAAACTATAAATTCACTTCATTTTGGAGTTTTAATGTCACACAACGTTCATAATTAACAAACTTCCTAGGACCATCCAAGATTCTTGTATTGTTGGTGTAATTTTTGGGATCTTACAATCCACCATATGATGTTACAAGCCGATCTCTTAGACTACGCAAGGAAACCATTTTGTTTCTGTTTCTGGAATAGAAATCCGTTTGGTAAAAAAAAATTCAATTATATTTCTGAACAAATTTCTATTTCAAAAATAGGTTTGGAACTGAAATCAGAAACAAAATTTTTTTACTTTTCTATCTCCGGAATAGAAATAAGAAATTGTTTCTCTCTTTCTTATTTCTCACCCAAAGAATTTTTTTTTCGTCTGCCGCTCACCACCACCACCACCACCCCCTGCCCACCGCCGGCCCCCGGCCGCCACCGGCCGCGGACAGCGGAGGCGGACGGCGCGGCCGGCAACCAATGACCGTCCGCCGATCGCCGCCACCGTCCACCGTCCGGCCGGTCGCCACCACCGCCTGCCGTCCACCGCCGCCGGTCGGCACTCCTCCCATTATCGCCGCCACTTAGAAAAATAAAAAAAAATTGTTATTAAACCAATTTCTATTCCAAATGTAGAAATTTATTGTTGTTATCAAACACGTTTTTTGGCTTAGAAACTCATCCAGAAATATAAATAAAAGAATTTATTTCTGTTTCATAAATGATTTCCTGAAATGTAAATGTTATCATTCGCATTCTTACACACCTTCATTGATCATAAGTAGGATCCTGCTCCTCACAACCTTTTCTTAACCGAAGAAAACTCAACCAAGAAAGCACCAACAATTAATGATCGTAGCTAACATCCTTGTTCCTAACAACCCTAGGGCAGATTCGCGAAAGCGCCTAAAACCATAATCAAAGCCGTTCAACTTGTTAGTGTTTGTCAAAATGCTATTCCAAATAGCATTCTTGTTCTAGGTAACGAAAGCCATTCTTTCAGGAAGTTCTTTTACTAGATTGCCTCAATGGAAAATAAGCCTCTTGACTCATATTTATCTCAGAAATGACAGATTGGTTTATGGTTGGATTGAAAATACCTATCAATAGGACAAAGAGCAAATGATCCTTATCTTCAGTGTGACTCACACCACCAATATTGTAAAGAAAAATGAAGAAATACCACACCATTCCAAGCCCCAATCTTAAGCACTTCAAACCATTTTTAAATTTCATCAGGTTCTGTCATAACCAATATACGAAAAAAAAAAACTTGGAATTGTACCGGCTTGCTACAAGCCTTAAAAGAATTAGGGAATAACTGTTTGATGAGTGATTTTACATTCAATCCACCATGCCAGAGGAAGATAGAGTAATTTGTACTCAAGAGATTAAATGATGGATTAGCTATCCTTTTTTTTACCAACTTGTACTCTACGAATGCTCCTGGTCACTTCCATCATCCACGTTATGCGAGAATTTGTGTTGTCTTAAGTAGTTAAGGTTTGAGAAATGTGGTTTAGCTTTAGTAGTTAAATAGTTCTAGGCTTATCCCATTTATTGAGCTGAAATTCGGTAGGCTAGTCATGTTATTGATTGAAGAGGTATTTATCTAGATTGTCTGGTGGATTCTTCATCCTTATTGATATGCTTTTCAAAAATTACTTCTATAACATGAAATAGTGGTCGCAACATCAATGGATGAAGGATAAGTTTCATCTGTACCTTGAGTGGGCGGTATAATATAACCTCTGTGCTCTAAATATGTCTTTCGTTAGGTACAGCAACAAGGCTTTTCTATGGCAACATTTCTGCAAACAGCTTCCCTTATTTTCCTGTGGTTGAGCTTATTGCATCGAATGCATGTGTCCAGAATCCACAATTGAATAAATAAAAAATTTGTTAGCACGTAAAAAAGCTTATGATTTCAAGCTAAGTCCATTCCGTGATATGATACCGTCTTCAATGGAAGATTGCTTTCAAAAAGCCAACTCCACTCAGTTAATGGAGCAAAAAGTTGATATATAAAAGAATATGTAACCACCATCTTTTTTGACCTAAGGCGTCCACCTTTCCCTAAAGCTAAATAATCATGTTACACGAATCAGAAAGTCACGAGGCTAACTCTCTTTAGCTCCTTTTTTATAATCATATGGTGCTATTATTATTGGCATCAGACTTGCCCGGAAATTTTATTTGGAGGCCTCCTTTCCTTTTGGTTCTATGCACTTTATATGAGGAATCTAATGGACCCTGAAATGCTACAATTCATGATAAACATGCAATCATCTCAATGATGGAACGTGCATGTTGTTTACGGTGAAAACTATAGGCAATCAAGACTAACAATAACCAAATTAGGATTTAACAAGTCAAGATTCATTTGATTTTAAGTTTGGTTCATGTTTATATAAACCTTTTAGGATGCGTTTGGTTCAATTTTGAAGCTGGCTTTCAACTTTCAAATGGCCTTCAAAATGCTGAAAGCCCAAAGCTAGTAGGGACTAGTTTTGAGCTTTCAGCATTCGGCGGAATGCTGAAACTATTTTTTACCTTCCAAAACTACCCTCACTAGTTCTTCATATTTCCAATTTTTCCCCTGATTTTTTTATTTTTTTAATTGAGAAAGGGGCAACCCTTCGCCAGTCCGGCAAAAGGCTGTGGTCACCGGCGAGCCAGATCTAGTGCCGTCAGCTGAGGTCACTCAACCTCCAGCGACCTTCAATGAGGGTCGCATGACCTAGTCGAGGGTCGCTGGAGGTCACCCGACCTTAGGCGACCCTCGGCGAGGGTCGCTCAACCCAGGCGCACCGCGACCCAGGCGGCGATCACTTGGGTCACACGGTCGCAGGCAGCCCCCGCCTGGGTCTCGCGAATTGCACAACCCTCGTGAGACTCAGGCGAGAGCCGCTTACGGCCGTGAGACCCGGGCAACGGTCACCTTGGTCGCAACAAGCTTGGGTCAAGTGACCCTCGGCTGGGGCCACACGACCCTCGCAGAAGGTCGCCCGATCTCAAGCGACTCAGCCGACAGCCACCGGTGCCAGATCTAGCTCGCCGGAGGTCGTAGCCCTTCGCTAGTCCGACAAAGGGTTTAGTCCAATTTTCCAAAAAAAAAAAAAATATATATATATATATATATACCTATGAAGCCCCTCAAAGCCCATTATGAAATTTTTTTTTACCAAACGCACATTCAACTCAAAGTCCATTTGCAAAAAAATTTTACCAAACACAATTGCATTCCCCCAAGTAGTTATGGGCTTTCAGCATTTGCATTGAACTCAAAACTCCTTGCAATGCCGAACCAAATGCACCCTTAGAAACATGCTACATGAAATCTAAGATCATTAAATACCAAGCAAAACCCTTCGAACAAAATAAGATGCGCAAGTCAAAACTAAAACGATTGACCCAAACATGGGTTGGTCACCATTTATCTCATGCTTTGAAGAGTTTGTCATAAAGGTTAATTAGATGTGCAGGATTCTTAAGCTATGACTTAACGAACAATGCATGTTAGATAGAGAATTCCATTAGGACTGAAACTTCTGGATTGAGCAAAATGAGTTGTAGTCTTTTGTTTAACACTGCATATGAACTTTGTGCGTCTTCAATGGGTTTTGCAATCAAGAACACACCCTACTTTTGTATCATGGAAAGATGGAGTGCTAAGATGCTGTATCACAACATTTTCTCTTTTTTCTTCCATGATGAACTTTGTCTAAGACTCTGTGTATTTAGTAAGTTAAATATGACTCGTTTCCTATGCTTGATGGAGAATTGATAGATGTTAGTGTGAGAAACTATGTTGGCTTCTTGATCAAATTATGCAAACATATTCACCACCTTCTCTTTTTCTTGGCAAATGATTATGTCAATAAAGACAGACTTGCATTTTCAAAAAGTATGCCTTTTTGAAAAATGGCATCTCAAAGACACAAAAAAGCTTCTTCAGATAGAGACATGCCATGTTTCCACGTTAATGCAAACTCATCAACATAGCGGTAATTCTAACTTCAAGTCAAACATTGTCATAGTCTTTTAAGTAGTGCAACAGAGCACTGGCTCACTTATTTTTTTTCACCAATTTTGATGTCCAGCGTTCAAACTTGCAACTTCTTATTGATGAGCTTATTTGTTTCATGAAGTTGCAACCTTTATGGAATGGTCATCACGCTATTAATTTGGGGAACAGTCCACGAAAATTGTTTGGTCAAAATCTAATATAACACTAGCTTTTGAAAGGATATTGCTAGGAGTGTTCTAACTGGTTAAGTATTCCTTTTGTAATGTGGCATGCTTTGCCCTTAACAGATGTTAGGAATTCTTGATATCGGCTGAGATGCTTGGATACATCATATGAAATGGTTCGGAATGGAATCCATGTTGGTAGCAGTAGAAAGTACAAGGACTATTACTGTGTCCAAGCACAAGCAATATGTTACATGAATTCTTGAAATGTAAAACAATTGGGGGTCATGGCCACTCCCATTAAACTGGTCGGGCGACTTGCTTGGTGTTGACACCCGAAATTTTGTTTATGTTGTCTTAAATGCCCATTTACTTTGCTAATATAAATACATATTAATTCACAAAAAAAAATTTGAAAAAAAAATTTTGAAAAAAAATTCAAAAAAGAAAAAGAGAGAAATTCGGGTGGGTTGTCTTAGCCCAGCCCATTTTTTCCTTTCCCCTTTATTTTCTTTTTCTTCAGCCCACCTCCCTCTCATTTCGGCCCGACCCGTCTCCCTCTTTCTTTCTTCCTCGGCCCGGCCCGCTCGGTCTTTTTCTTCCTCCCCTCCTCTCCTGCGCACGGCAACAGAAACCTGCAGGAAGAATTAAAAAGGAAAGCAAGTTGCAGCATGGGCAGAAGATGGAGAAGGTCACGCAGCAGAGGTGAGGTCAGCAAAGTCAGGCGGCAGCAGCGTGTTGCCAGGGATAAGGGCGGTGCAGGACAGAACAGAAAGAGGGGAGGGAGGAGAAAAAAAGGAGGCGACCAGGGAGGAAAAGGAGGGGGAAGAGGAGAGAAGAGAGAGCCGAGTGGGTTCGAAAAAAAAAAGGGGATCTGAGAGAGAGTAAGAGAGAGCCGAGTGGGTTCGAAAGAAAAAAAAACGAGATCTGAGAGAGTAAGAGAGAGCCGAGTGGGTTCGAAAGAAAAAACGAGATCTGAAAGAGTGCTCGAGAGAGGCAGAGCCGGGGGCCGAGTGGGTTCGAAAAAAAAAGGGGATCTGAGAGAGAGTAAGAGAGAGCCGAGTGGGTTCGAAAGAAAAACAAAACGAGATCTGAAAGAGTGCTCGAGAGAGGCAGAGCCGGGGGGAGAAAACAAAAAGGCAGAAACGGAGGGCACCCGAGAAGAGGACCAAAAAAAGACCGGAGACAAGGGAGAAAGGGAACCGAAGGGAGAAGACGAGCTTGAGGAGCGGTTAACCGTCGCCAGAGGCCCGTCCGCCGCCGTTTGTCCGCCACAGCCCTTCCCCGAACCAGGTAGGTTAGGCTCTGCTCTTGCTCCGTTTTAGGCGCACCGGGCCGGAGCTCGCGGCCGTCCGGCTCGCGCAAGCTCCGGCCCTCGTAGCCCTTGCACTTCACTCCCCTTTTCCTTGTATTACATTTCCGAAGACCCCTATAGCATGTTCGTGGCTCGGTTGAGCCGGAAACCTTTGATTTTCGTAACGCCCGTTAGGTGTTCGATGAAATGCCCCACTGAAAAACCGAACTCAACTCTCAACCGGAGCTCGGCTTTTGTCTTTTTACTGCGTTGCTAGGGGTTATACTGCTACCATGTACAGCGGAACGGAGTTGCAGGGTCTTCATGCAGGAAGGAGGCGTCGGGCGTGCAGAAGGGAAGCAGGAGGGAGAAGATCAGGAAAAAAATAAAGAAAGAGAGAAAAAGAATAAAAAGAAAAAACGCAGAAGAAAAGACGGGGGGAGTCGGGCACGCGTGCGGGTGCATGGGAAGAAGCATGCAGAAAAGGACAAAAAAAAAGGATTTAAAAAAAAAAAAAAAAAAGGAAAAGGGGAAAAAGAATAAAAAATAGAAAAATCAGAAAAGCAAAGAAGTGGCCGGAAATAGAAAGATGCGGGCTGAGAAATTTTGAGTGGGCTTAGGCTAGGTGATTGGGCTGATTTTGTAAAAAAATAATAATAAATAAATGGGCTTTTTAATTTATTTTGTTAATGGGCCATTTTAAAGAACTTTGACCGGGCCGTTCGGCCAGCCCGGTCGCTAGCCCAGTCCGGACCAATAGGGTCCGAGTCGGTTTAGTAGGGCCGGGTCACCCGACCCGGTCCGAATCACTTTTAATTAATTAAAAATTAAAAAAAAAAAAACGACCAAATCCAAAAATTTCAGAAAATCAAAAAAATATAAAAAAAATCTTTAAAAAAAATTTCGAAAAATCATCAAAAAAATGTTTTGTTTTAATTTCAGTTAAAATTTTATTTTAATTTTCTTTTTTTCCGAATATTCAAAAATTCAAAAAAAAAAAGGATTAGCAAATTCTAAAAACAGTAATATATGTTTTTCTTAAATTCTCAGAAAA
This sequence comes from Corymbia maculata, assembly GCA_014182735.1. Classification (NCBI taxonomy): domain Eukaryota; kingdom Viridiplantae; phylum Streptophyta; class Magnoliopsida; order Myrtales; family Myrtaceae; genus Corymbia; species Corymbia maculata. The sequence goes on from CM024689.1 coordinate 27,347,384, forward strand.
TTCAGAAAAATATAAAAAAATCTTGAAATCTTGTTTTTCTTTAATTTCGGAAAATATTAAAAAATTAAAAAATATAAAAATTTCAAAAAAATTCAGAAAAATCAGAAAATTGCAAAAATTCAGAAAACCCTTAAAAAAAAAAAAAAAAAAGGACCAAAATTGAATAAGCCTTTAGGACTTTACAATAGGTTTTTGTTTTATGTTATTTTCCCCGCACCTTATTTGTCACGATTTTTAGACGTTATTTCCTTAGGAAGGTTAGGATAAAGCTTGGGTTTCTTGAACGTGTTGCCATGACCTTAGTTAATATGCAATCGAGTTAGGTACGAAAGGGCGTTAGTCACGTGACTAATGTAATCAAATCCCCGACCCTAAATTCTCTAGTTGTGTAGAAAGTGAGGCACGCTCCCACGCCTCGCTGATTTCTAGCACCCCAATAGGTTAGTGGCGACTCCTCACAGAAGACTTTCACGATATCCCACGTCGCACGGTATGGGGAACTGGAGAGCCCAAGTTAATGAAGACTCGTCGCCCGAAATTAATAATACCCCTAAACCTATTATTATTTTCAGAAATTTTAGGTCGCGACACTTGAGGGATGTTCCAAGTTTATATGAGCATTTCGCTGCTGGATGTTGCAAACTGCATTTGAAGACATTAACTGACGGGTCTAAATACACTCATGTCTCTTCCAGGCAAACACCACAAGTTGAAGTTTTGAGTCACTTTCACTTGCACAGAGGTGGCAGCAGGTGGCCTTCCTTTCTACGTGATTCACGGGCCAGGTCATAAGCCTGTCTTTGGTTCTATCCTCTTTTCCCTTTTTAGTTCCTTTTTTGTGGACCCCACGCGTCTTTGACAACACCAAACATATGCAACACGCTTGTCTTATCCTCTTCTACTTTTTAGTCAACTCCATTTCCACTTGCCAGAACTCGATCAAAAGAGAAAATGAAGAGAAGTGTGCTCTCCAACCCTGTTTTTTGATATGGCGGTCACGTGGTGCTACATTTACATTATATGTCTGCAAAAAAAAGAGGAAGAAGAAGGAAACATTAGTCAAATTAGGGGAGGGAATCATAATCAACATTACAAGAAAAAAAAAACCAAAGTAATGGTCCTCAGCGAAGGAAATCAAATTATGGCTAGTGGGATGGCAAATAACCCAAATAACCCTGTTTTCATAATTTTGGGTCTATCCTCTTTTTCTCTTTTGTCCTTTTTTTTTTGGACCCCATGCGTCTTTTCTTCACACCACCAATAACATTTGGATCGGGGTCAACCGCAATTTTTGAGTCTATCCACTTTTTTCTCTTTTAGTCCCTTTTTTTAAGAACCCCGCACGTCTTGCTTTCACACCAACGAACATTTGGGTTGGGGTCAATCCGACCGCAATTTTTAGGTCTATCCTCTTTTTCTCTTTTACTCCATTTTTTGTGCATCCCACGCGTCTTTTCTTTCATGTCACCAAACATCTGCACCTGCTTTATCTTTTTTATTTGTCAATTCCATCCCCACAAAGAATCAAGAAAAATTTCCATTCTCAATGGGCAGAATTCCATTTGAAGAGAAAATGAACAGAAGTGAGTTGGCTCTCTCTCTCTCTCTCTCTCAAATGAACAGAAGTGAGTTGGCTCTCTCTCTCTCTCTTATTGTTTTTCAATCTTTTTCTGATATGACAGTCACCCGGTGCTGTATCGACATTGCATGTCTGCAAAAAAGAAAAGAAAAAAGGAAACACCAGTCAAATTAAATGAGGAAATCATGATCAACATTACAAGAATAAATCAAAGTAAGCGGTTCCATATGCACGAAAGTCGAACCTTAAGCCTCATCTATTGTTATGTTTATACGAGGAAATCAAATTTTAGCAAGTGAGAATGGAATTGACCCAATAAGAAGATAAAGCAGGTGCAAACGTTAGGTGATATGAAAGAAAGACGCGTGGGGAGTTCGCACTTCAATCAACCTCCATGGCAGTAAGCCTATCCATGCACGATGATGGTTTTGAAGAAGAGAAATGAGAACACTCACTCCTTCTTGGGCTTAACGGGCCGTGTTACGTTGAACTTCTCGTTGCATTCCATGGAAATTAAAGTGGCGACATTTCGTCCCTTGTGCATGTATTGATGAAAAAATATATATGTTCTTGACATGATAAGCCCCTACTCTTTCCTCTTCTTCTTTTTCTTTTGAAATAGTGAGTATCTAACACAGCATAAGTAATTGATTTTTTTTTCTCTAGATGAAAGGGGAGCAACCCCCATTTGTGTCATCTTTTTTGAAATACAATGATCGAGCCGACAAGTAGCCTACAACCAAATCTCTAGTATTTTGACTCATTTACATTTGAAATGTTTCCGCATCAATTACACAGTTGTGCAGTTAACTTAATTATGTTGCGCGATTTTGTCATTGAAATTTATAATTAGCAGGACAGTGATGTTTAGGATCCATGGGTCATTTATGTATTCGAGTTCTCAAACTTCTATTTCGTTCCTTTAAGAATTAAAACTTGCATTAAAAAGCAGGTTTGCCCCATAGCTGGCTTCTTAATTTCCTATGGACATAATAACAGGTTGCATGGGAATATGTCTACATGATCATAAATTCCCACGTGCGAAAGAGAAACGTAATTTATTAATTATTATTTTTTATTAATATGAGTGATCGAAACATTTAGAATTAACATGTGATATCATTCATTAAATTATTTCCTTGGTTTTATTGTCACAAAACATGGATGGTCTTGGAATTAATCATTTCAACAAGTCTCCCAACTCTAAATTTTACACATATTCTTACAAATAAAGGTGATTATGGAGTTATTTTCTCATTGGCCGAAATAAGGATCCTTAAATATCTCGATATACATATATAAAACTATTCAAACTTTTCTTTGAAAAGGTATTTGTATGAATTGATACCTGTAGAGAGCGCTACATATTTTGAAAAATAAATAAATAAATAAAAGATTGCGAGGCATGATTTCAAATTCTTAGAGAAACAAAAAGATTGAGAATTTTAAATTGTTAAATCTTAGTGTTCTCTTACTTCTTTTATTCTTTGGATAAGAATTTTCATTTCTACGCAAGAAAGCTATTGCAGGTTTTCATTATTTGAGTGCATTTGGGTTTTCATTTGGAAACTGCTCTCAATACGTGACTAAAGGCTTCTTCAATACTATTTTCATGTTCAAAGGAAAATGAAAACAAAACGGCGAGAAAATTCTCTCTAAACGATACAGTGCAACCTGCTTTTTTTTATTTATTCCCTTTTTAGTGGACCCCACACGTCTTTTACACAAGACCCTACATTTGCACACGCTTGTCTTCTCATTGGTCCATTCCATTCCCGCTGGTTGACTGAATTTTACAATGAGTTGCCGTTGGCCTTGCCACATACGTTCGTGCATGAAGTTCGATCACTAAGCACCGCCAAACCATTGTTTCCCGACAAAAGCATCAACTCTGCAACCTCCTCTCAAGCACTCCTCGACTCCTGCTTTTGCCTTTTGGAAATGGCAGAAGCAGTGCTCTTCAACCTCGCCACCAGCATACTGGAACTCGCCAGTTTCATCACCTTTTCCAAGATCCAGATTGTACGAGGTGCGAGGGATGATCTCGACTGTCTCAAGAACTCCGTCCAGACCATCCAAGCTTTGCTTTTGGATGCCGAGAAGAAACAATGGGACAACCAGCAGGTCAAACAATGGCTCAAGAGCCTCAAGAACGCGTTGTACGATGCACAGGACTTGCTCGATGATGTCGCCACCGAAGATCTGAGGCGGAAGGTCACTCCCGGCAGCAAGTGGTTGAAAGCGGTAGGCCTTTTCTTCTCCAAATCAAATCAGCTTGCACAGTCCTACAAAGTGGCTGATGAGATTCAGGAAATTAGGAAGAGGCTGGATCAGGTTAAAAGCGATAGGAAATTCCGTTTAGAGCAGCATCCGAGCGAGGCAACTGTTGCTATTGTGAGGAGGAGGACGACTCACTCTTTTGTGCGAGAGGAAGATATAATCGGTATATTCATGGATAAGCAGAAGATCATCAGATCTTTGCTTGATTCCTCCTCCAAAGAGAGTGTTTCGATCGTTTCCATCCTTGGTATGGGAGGACTTGGAAAAACCACGCTTGCTCGGCTGGTGTACAACGATGACAAAGTGAAAAACTATTTCAATCTTCAGATATGGGTGTGCGTATCTGACGTCTTTGATCAGGACTTGATCATCAAAGAAATACTGAAATCTGCCCTAGATGAGTGTCAAGGGGATCCTGACATGACGAGAAATCTACATGACATTGAGAATAAATCTATTGACCAATTGCAGTGTCTTCTTCGCAAGGTACTGCTCGGGAAGAAATACTTGCTTGTTTTGGATGACTTGTGGAATGAAGATCGCGGGAGATGGTCGGAGCTTCAAAGTTTGCTGATGGGCGGTTCACAGGGAAGCAAGATACTCATAACCACACGCAATCGGTCTGTTGTGCTCACTACCGATGCAAATTCAGTTATCCATGTGCTACATATCTTATCTGAAGGTGAGTCGTGGGACTTACTCAAGAAAACGGCTTTTGGAGATGGGGAAGAATCATTAAACCAGAAACTGGAGGAGATAGGTCTAGATATAGTTAAAAAATGCGGTGGTGTTCCCCTTGCCATCAAAACTATAGGCAACCTTTTGTACGGAAAAAAGGAGAAGGAGTGGCTCTATTTCAAAGAGAATGAACTTTCAAAAATGGATAAGTTGAACCATGGAATAATGGAAGTCCTCAAACTCAGCTACGATCATCTTCAGCCAGAGCTAAAACATTGTTTTGCATATTGTGTGTTGTTTCCAAAAGATAATGTCTTTGATAAACAAACAATGATACAATTGTGGATGGCACAAGGTTTTATTGAATTATTGGACGAGAAGAAAGGCTAGAGGAAATTGGGGATAGTTATGTCTCAGACCTACTGTCTAGGTCATTTCTTGAAGTTGAGGAGGTCGATCATTACACAGGTGAGCTGAAAATGTTCAAGATGCACGATCTCATGCATGATCTTACCTTGAAAGTTGCGGGAAATGAGTGCAAGATGGTCAGTCACAGCAAAAGCGCCATCGGTGAATATACTCGACATGCATCATTTGCTTTACAATCATCCTCGCTGCAGGAAGCGACTTCTCTAATTGAAGTGGCCAATTTACGGACATTTCTCTTGTTCAAAGGAAAGCCATCTGTACAGAACTTGTCCCCAAATGAATATCATGGGATTTTCTCCAAGTTTAGGCATTGCCGAACATTGGTTTTGGACCATGCAGATTTTTGCATCCCTTATTCGTTGGGAAGTCAATTGAAGCACTTAAGACTTCTTGATGTTTCCGAGAATCAATCCATCAAGAATTTGCCGGATTCAATCACGGATTTGCTGAACTTGCAGACCCTTAAACTCTCTAGATGTGGGAACCTTAAAACATTTCCAAGAGATTTGAGAAAATTGGTCAACCTTAGATACCTCTGAATTGATGGGTGTGACTCACTGAACCACTTACCATCCCTGAGTGAACTCCCTTCCCTAAGGACATTGATTCTCAAGCACTTGTATGGGTTGGAATCCCTTCAACAGATAAGTGATCCAAAGCCATCTGATACCACACGCCCCTTCTTCCCATCTCTTGAGATGCAAGAAATGGAGCATGTCATAAGCATCAGTTAGACAATTCAGAGTCATCCTTCCCAAAACTATGGTCCGTGGAAATTGAAGACTGTCCCCTCTTGAATTTCGTGCCGCCATTCCCCCGAATGGAATACTTGAGAATAGATAGCACAAAAATATGGGAACATCAATTGATGGTCGATCCAAATTGCCCATTAGAAGGAACAGTGGGAACCACAGTCATCCCTTTCTCTAAACTAAAGCGTCTACATCTAACTGGTAGGGGTTGGAAGCCCTCGAGACTCAAGACTCTATTTCAATTGGCCAGTAATCTCGAGTCCATGAGATTCCACTTATGTGACCTAAGGAGTATCTCCCATTGCATGCAGCACCTTACCTTGCTCCGGGAACTTAACATGGATAGATGCGTAGCACTCGATTTATCATACCTAGGAGATGAGCATGGCATCCCATGGCGATTCCTTACAAATCTTCGTATTCTTAAAATCACATATTGTCTAGATTTGGTCGAATTGCCTGAGGGTATTCAATATATCACTGACTCTACAATCTCTCGAGATTTCCGAATTTTATAAATTGAAGAGCTTGTCGAAATAGATTGGAAATTTCTCTTTACTCGAAAAGCTTATATTATTTTACTGTCCAAGATTAACACATTTACCATCTGAGATGCGCAGCCTTACATGTTTGAAGGAATTCAAAATTATTAAGTGTCTTGCTCTGGAAGAGAGCTGCCTGCTAGATGTGCCCATTCCGGTCATTGTGGAGGGCATGGATCGCTACTATTAGCGTGGTAGAGGTACAAGAAAAGACTTGCATCACCTAGCAAGTAGTGTTCCTCTTTCAACTATTTTACCTTCTTTATTGTATAACTAATTTTCTCTTCTCTTTCACTATACATATATTGGCAGTGCAAATACTTTATCGCAAAAGAAGAAGGGGAGCGTCCCTCCACTCCACTCCAGTTCGCCACCACCTTTGCCTCGTTACGTCGCGCAGCGGGTAGAACAAACGCCGCCTTTCCCTCCTCGTCTTTCCTCGTACAACCCTCCTTACTCCCCCTCCCCTCCTTCATCTCCTTCATCACCGCCGCCGGAAGAACCCCCACTGTCTCCGACGCTCGTCGTATCCTCTCGATCGCCTACTTCCTCTTTGGCCGGGTCCACCGAGGTCGATGAACGAGACGCTTATATTCTCGGATCCGCCGTTCGATTCGGAGCCGCCTTCGGATGTCTCGTGTGGTTGGATGAAGAAATTCTGGGGATTTCGGTGATCCGGGCGTGGATGAGGCCTTTGACGCCAGCTTTCGAGTCGTCGCTCACTTTGTCGCGGCTCTCTGCTCGCCGGAGTCGGAGGCCAAATCGATGGTGGGCATTGATCCTGTCTCTCTCTCTCTCTCTCTCTCTCTCTCTGCAATTCAATTTTCACTGTGAATGCGTATTTGTTGGAGATGAGTTTGGATTATGAATTGAATGTGATGGAGACATTACAATGTCATTGCATGATATGAGCATCTTCTTTACAGATGATTGATTGAGAGAAGAGAAGAGAACAATGACATCCATTGCGAGGAGAAAGTCATACCTTATGAGCTACCACTTGCTGAGAAAATGACAATGCTGTGGCTGATTCTTTTGGGGATCGGGCGGCTAGTACACAAGTTTTGCAATTTTTGAAAACCAAATCTGTTAGGACGGAGGTGAACAAGATAGATGACTGCATGATTGGATGTTGTCTTAGCCCTTGAATCAATCCTTGCATCATCTTAATGCGATGCTGACTTGATTAGATCAATTGGGTCTCAGATGTGTCGTGTCTTAATGCAAACCTACTGTTTCATAGAAAATCTAGGAAGTTTACATAAATTTTTGCCTTGCGGTTGACTCTGGTTATCGTCGTTGAGCAAGTTGAAGGCTGGCAAAAATTCCACTTTTTATCCTAGCCACCAATATACAAAGTCGAAATCCAAAGCTGAACCAAATAGAAATGTTCCTGAAAGCGCAATTTTTTCCCATGGTAGATTAATGTTTTAACTGTCATACAAGTATCCAAGACAGTTTCATCTAAAGATAGCATCTTTCTTTTGATTTTAGAGGGTATGTGTTAATCTTCCTCTCCCTCTATGTTGGGCTCTCTTTTTGGTTCTGCTTTTGTTTAGGAAAATGATCTTTGTTTTTTAGAGTTGTGCAGGTGCTCATAGTCATATCACTTGATGCGATATAAGCATCAGTGAGCAAGCAGTGAAGGAAGCCAATCCAAATCCGTGGTAGTTTTATGTAGAACATATGGAGAGAGAGACTTTTATCTTTGAATACAGACATCAATAAGACCACATTAATAAATTTACATGGTCTACAGCTTGAAATCAGGAGTCCAGAAGCTCCCTCTAGGCCTTTGGAAATGTAATGGGCAGTGTAGTTTGGCAGTGTGTTCTCCTTGTAGATTGGTGGGTTGTCTGCTGATGTTAATTCCTTGATGGGTCCATACAGCCTTGAAGATGGCCAAGGAGTGTCGCCGAAGAAGCACACCACTGACACTCTCAGGCCTCTCTTGTTTGCCATGACTCAGTGCTCAATGCTCTTAAACAGGTTGTTTGTTATGAGCTGTGAATGCAACAATTAGTAAACCGTCTCTCGATCTGCCAGTTCAGGTCAGAAATGAACATAATTTCTATTCACCTTTATGACTGCAATCTTAACATTGATGAATACAAAAAACTGTAGAATATCTAGTACCAACATTGACTGCTCATGTGAAAGACATTGTTTTCAACATATATCTATCTCATTTAGACAATTTTGAACTTGTCAATGTGAGGCTAGCATGATTTAACAAAGTTAAAATCTAATTAGGATGAGTCAGATAGCTCTGTTAGGATACTTGATGCACAAGTTATTTGGGAATGGTAGACTTGGATTTGTCTTACCAAAGAAAAGTACAAACTGTAAAGACATAATGTCATTGCTAAAGGGAAGATACCATGGTGATTTACTTCCTGAGTTCTCAAGAGCTCTTCAACTGACTTAGCATATGAGAAAGTACAGTAAAAAGGGCGAGAAGAGGATCACAATGTGTTGACCAACCAAAACACGGTTTCAGAAAACTTTAGAGATGAACGATGATATCTGGCCAAAGCTACTTACCTGCAAAAGATCTCCCATGATGATCACTAGTGCTCCAGGTATTGGAGGAATCTCAGATCCACTAGTTCTCATGGAATAGTTGAAGTCCTCCAATTTGATCTTGCAGGAGAATTGTGAGGACGTCATTGTCTGATTGCTTGGTCACACCCAAGGTCAACTCGGGCTGTGGGCACGGCGGATAGTAGGGGCACATGATCGAGTGTCCCTTTCGACACTTCATCTCCTTCAAGTGATCTGGGTGGAATCTTAGGGCTTCTGATAAGAGCTCAAATAGGCGAAAGCCCAGTCTCATCACATGCTTTGAGCACTTCATCAGCATTTCTCTGCAAGAGATTATTGCGATGCGTCAGAAAACTGAACCATAGCTGCCGTAAAAGTATGGTTGGCAATACTGTAAAGGGTATTGATATTGTGTATCAACTCGGGTGCAAAAGTTTGCTACTACTACCGCTAGAACACGAATAAAGTCAACCATCAAGGAACATCCTTTTTTCCACCCAAAAAGAACAGAACGACCACCTCCAAGGTTCATATCGGTGAAATTGATTGATCATTGAGGATTATCTTACCGATTCGTCTCATTGATTTGAGACTATATACAAGATCAATGCTATGATGGGTAGTGGAATTTAGGTGAGAAAATTTATACATATTCAGCGGTAGCAATTGTCTTTGCCGACTGAACGAAGAATTGGGCACTTTCATTTCTTGAGCGTTCAACACTGACACCGGCTGATTCAATCAAAAAGTGCACAAATAACTCAAGTTTCATACGTTTGCTAGTTTAGCCCTTGATTTATTGAAGAAAATGGAAAAGGCTATCAAGTATCATGCGATGAAAACCATTAACTTTGCACCTATGTGGACTACTGCAATTCTTTCACAAACCATCTTCGTTGAGTCACTTTGTGAACTTGTTCATAATTTTTTTTCTTTTTCGAAAGGTGAAAAACGCAAGGAAGCCCATTGGCTCACCTGCAAGCTTCGGGCATCTCCTCGTGCTGGGGGAGGCTCCAGTCTCACGAAGCAAAATTTACTGTCTCTCCAACCAGCAGCGACTGAATTATGTAAGTCACATGTTGCTGTTGTAGACGACCCTCTTCGTAAGATCTCTAATACAAAATTCTTTCTTGGCCTCCGTCTCCAGCTTGAAGAACCTGCGCGACCTGTTGATCACCTCCTCCGAGAGGCTCTCAGCGACCTCATGGTAATCGCCTGGAAGAAACCCCATTTTTCCAATGCTTGCGCTATATTTCGCAACATCTCTCGTGACAGGCGGGGCCTGCCTTCGCACATCGTAGGTCAATCGGCGGGCTCCCCACAATTCTCGTGACAAGCCACTTTGTCAGGCGGCCGGACGTACATGCGTGGGACTTTGGATGATCCCAGCGCCCACAAGGCCTTCGACTCCAGCCTGAGCCTCGTCGAATGCTCTCAATTCGCTCGCTCACTCTTGTTTGTCCTATGTGACAGTGACCATAAGGGATTACCATGTTTGAGTGAGTTAGGTCTCAATGAAGTTCGCTTTACATGGTTATTTGGGGGGAAAGTATAGCGCAAGTGCCAAAACTTGGCACAAAGGGGCACTTAAAAAGTTACAAAAGGTACATTTAAGTGCCACTTTTAAAAAAAAATGGATCACTTGAGTGCCAAGTCGTCGGAGCTCACCGGAAATCCCACGTGGCATTTTTTTATTAATATTTTTGCCAACGTGGCTCGCCAGAGATCCACCTCAGCGAACCCTCACCCAAAATGACGCCGTTTCCAAGCAAAGGCCCTAAAATGGCCAAAACGGTGTCGTCTCCCCATTTTCATCTCATATTGCCTACTAAATCCCTAAATCAGCCAAATTCCCCAAGAAGAGCTCAAACCCTAATTTCAATTTGCCCCAAAAATCCCTCAAGCACTCAAATTATTTCAATTAACCCCAGATCCCATCGAAGCAAAGAAGAAGGCAAGCGTGAATTCGTCTATTGTTGTGGGTTACCGAGCGCTGAATACTGGAAATGGAGAGCAGAATTTTAAGTAGCAGCTCGAATTCATATCATCAAAGCGAAGGAGAAGGCGAGCGCGAACGTTTCTGTTATTGTGGGTTGCCGAGTCCAAGAAGAACATCGTGGACTCAAATGAATCCCGGGAGAAGATTCTATGGATGCGCTAGATATAGAGAAGGGTCGAAGTGCAAATATTTCAAATGGATCGATGCGAAGTTCTCTGACCAAGTGACAGAAGTGATATTAGACCTACTTGATGGGCGGCATCAACCTCCATCTACGTTCGTGGACGACTTGGACGACGTTGACTCAAAGTAAGTTGAAGCATCTTCGGCTAATTATTTGAATAATGAAGTTTCAAAGCAAGCTGAAGTATTTTCAGTTAATTATTTGTTGAAGAATGAAGTTTCAAGAATGAAAATTGAACGGAAGTGTTATCAAATGTTTATTATAGTGTTGTTTTGTTATATAGCCTACTTAATGATCAAATGTAAAGCACTTGAAGATAAGAAGAAGTTTCTTTAGCTGCCATAGTTGAAAATGAGTTGATAAATGTACTGTTTTGTTTTATTTGTGTTTGTGTTGTCCACACCATCGATCGGCTTTGAGGGAGGTCAAGAAAAAGGAATGATGAGATGATACACATGTAGTTGGTTTAGGTTTGCTACTTGCTGCCATAGGGAGATCTTGTTCTTATTCGCAATATTAACCTTAACCCAGCGAAACTAAGGTTGGTTTAGGTTTGCTACTTGTTGTATCATAGGACAGGCATGAGCTATTACTTAAATGCCATAAGTTGTATTTAGTGATCACTTTAGTGCTAGTCAAATTAAAGAAAAGATCACTTAAGTGTCAGGTTATTGTTGAAAGTGATTATTTAAGTATCAGTTGGTGCTTAAAAGTGAACACTTAAGTGTCAACTTTTCCAGGAAAGGAGTACTTAAGTGCGGGTTATTAGCTCTAGCATGAATTGATGCAAGATGTGCAGAATGCACACTTGTATCAAGTGCTGCACAAATCCCCCAAACCACCACTACAGACCCACCACTAATAGGCATAAACCTTCAACACAACCAGCTCTAGTACGACTAGAGTATGAACCACCACCACCATCATAGCATGATTGCACCAAGCACCACCTGGTGCAAGATGTGCAAACTGCACACTTGCACCAAGTGTTGCAGGGGCCTCTTACATCACCACACACCCACCACCAATAATCACCAACCATCAGTAGAGCAAGTAAAGCATAATGTAAATCGACAATATCAAAAACACAACAACAAAAATTTGATAAGTAGCAAGATCATTCCATTGATATCTGATTTCAAGTCTCACCAACATAGTGACAAACCAAAAAAAAATAAAAAATAAAAATCATCCACAACAAGTTATAACAAAAGTAGCCCTTCTTATCAATCAATATCAATATGCACAGCCCCCTTGTTCGTGCTCCTTTCGATGGACCTTGATTCATTATCCTTGCATTCTTTCTAACTGGACGTACAACTTCCTCTTCAACTGTCTCTTCATGCACTGATTCAGATGGAGCTGCAATTGTCTCAGGATGAACTGATTCAGATAGAGCTAGTGCTAAATTGTTGGTCTTTCTTGTTAGCGCAATCGATGTCGTCTTCTTTTTTGGCACAGCCGATGTCATCATCTTTGTTGGCGCAACCGATGTTGTCTTCTTTTTTGGCGCAGTCGATGTCATTTTCTTTTTTGGCACGGCTATTGATTCTTGAGTAGGGCCTTGAGAAATAAGAACCTCCGAACTTCTCCCGGGCTAAAAAAACACAAGTAAATTATAAGCAAAAGTTCGCACAATTTATTAAATGCAGGCAATAAAACTTACATTAAGAATGACAGGTTCCAAGACGGTCATCTGTATAAAGACTATAACCATATTGTCTTAGTCTCTTCCCAATAGCCCCTCTTGTTCGAATTGGAGCATCACGTTCAGCATCTTGTAATTTATTATCCCTTTTTTTGACCTGTGATTTCTTGGGCCCTTCTTTTTGCCCTTTAGTTGGCCATTCATGTGCCTCTTCTAATGGCCGTTCAGCTTCAGTTACATTTGGCTCTTCAGGTGCAACAAGGGCTTCTTCAACCAATTGTTCAACTAGGCGTCTCCTGGGTGGCCTTCTTGTAACTAGCCTTTCAACTGGCCTTTTAGTAGCTAAGGGCCTGCATGGTAAGTTGCCAAACAGTAAAAATTTCTGTTCTTTTGTTCCCGGGAGTAGATTTAGAACAGAAATCCGTTTGTTAAAATTTTTGTTCCCGGGAACAGATTTGGAACGGAATCAAGAATAAAAAAAAAAGTAGCTTCTTGTTTCCGGGAACAACTTCAACAATCAATTTTTTTCTTTCTTTCTTTCTTTTTTCTTCTCTTTCTCTTTTCTTTTCTTCTTCTTCTTCTCTCATCCTACTGCCACCCATGTCACCGGCGCCGGCGAGTGGCTGGGTGAGGTCCGGTGAGCTCGCCGGAGGCTCACCCAGCCCGGCGAGTCTCTGGGCGAGGCTCGGCCTCACCCAGATCTGGCGAGGCCGAGCTTGCCCAGCCACCGACGAGGCTCGACCTCGCCGGCCCACCGCCGGCCGGTGTCACCTAGCCCGGCAAGTCACTGGGCGAGGCTTGACCTCGCCGACCCACCGCCAGGTCGGCGTCGCCCAGCCAAGCCGCCACCGCCTTAACGGTGGGCCGGCGAGGCAAGCCTCGCCGGTGGTTGGGCAAGCTCGGCCTTGCCGTGGCTAGGCAAGTCGACCTTAGCCAGATCTGGCGAGGCCGCGAGCGGCCGAGCTTGCACAGCCACCGGCGAGCTTGGCCTCGCCGGCCCACCACCGAGCCGGTGTCGCCCAAACAAGTCGACGCCGCCCGGCGGTGGGCCGGCGAGGCCGAGCCTCGCCGATGGCTGGCGAGCTCGACCTTGCCGGATTCGGGCAAGGTCGCCTCGCCTAGTCAAGGCGAGGCCGAGCCTCACCCAGCTCATAGCGAGGCCGAGCCTCGCCCAACTCATAACAAGGCCGGGCGTCGTCGGGTCTCGGTGAGGGCGTTGGCCCTCGTCCGGCCGGTCACTGGTCGCCGGCCGCCGACCCGCCAAATCTATTAAGCAAAAAAAAATTGGAAATGGAAAAGAAAAAAAAAGAAAATTGTATTTAAATCATTAAAAAATTAAAAGAAATTATTTTGGACTAGAAATTTTCAGATTTTACCAAACATATTTCTGTTCCAAGAATAAAAATTTTGGATAGTTACCAAACACCTTTAAATGCTCAGAAATTGTTCCTAGGAGCAGAATTAAAAAGAATCACTTCCAAGAAGAAATTGTTCCCAGGAGCAGAATTAAAAAGAATCACTTCCAAGAAGAAATTGTTCCCGGGCACATAATGGTTACCATGCGCACCCTAACTCTTCAACTACTCTTCTTCTAGTTGTCCTTCTCGTACCTAGTCTTTCGAGTTCACCGACACCTTCACCTAGCCCGTGTGGTAGCCCTTCTATGGCATTTCTGTTGTTGGCCCTTCTGTTGGCAATTGAGCTGGAGCTTGGCCTTTTCGAACCTAATAAAGACATTATGAATATAACATCAGCCCATATAATAACGTAAAGGAAAACTAAAGAAGTCATTGAACTTATTGGGTATTTTTTCCTCAGCTGAGGAATGGTCGACTGAACTGGCCCTTGTACAGTTTCAACCAATCCTTTGGGTACAACTAGAACCATTTTAGCAAATCCTTCAGGTGTCCTATTAGTCACCTGACAAACACATTGAAAAAACTTGTTAATTATGCTATGTACATATATGTAATAAACCAGAAATAACATAAACAAAAATATCATAACTTACGGGGTTTCTTGTCGTTGACTGATGAACAGTGGACTCACTTTGCCCTTTTGTTTGGCCTTCAGTTGTCGTTCTACCTGTCCCTTCACTAAGTCCTTCCACTGGCCTCTCACCTGACTATTCTTGCTGCTTTCTCAATTGACAACCTTTAGTATTGTGCCCTGCTACATGGCAATAAGAGCATGTCATCTTCCCACCTGTCCTACTCATTCTTTGCTAACCCGAGACCTCCCCCTCTGACATTCTTCGTCTTCATTTTGGCCTTCCCATTTGCTTCTTCAGTGGCAATAGTTGAGGTGCTTCACAATTTGTTGGCTCCCAAAACTTGCTACTTCTGATTGGCTGCATTATGAATTGGTATGAAGCAAGATATGTCGTTTTCTTGTACCAATTATCAATATAATCATCCACGTTATAGCCTTTCAATTGGATGGCACATATGGCATGTACACAAGGAATTCCACTTAGTTGCCATGCTTGACATGAACAATTTCTCCTACTAGATGGACAACATACTTATCAGAACCATTCATTATCTCATATCCTTTATCCCCTTTCCAGATGGGATGACAATATCTACTTGCAGCCAAGTTCTTATCCAATTTCTTGGCAATCCTAGGACCATATTGCCTAGTCCACTTCGCAGCCTCATCTCTTTGTTTGTAGAGCCGAGTCATGACCAATACTCGTATATCTTCAAGCATTGAGATAATTGGTTTGCATCTCGCATCAATTATTCTCCCATTGAATGCTTCACATATGTTGTTGTCGACGTGATCGCACTTGAATTGCTCGCTGAAGAAGGCCTTGCACTAATGATTCAGTTCTGTCTTGAATAGTGCATCAGAGCCTTCCTTGGTCAATTGAACCAATCCTTCTTTAGCCATCCTAAAGTCAGCCATGTTTGTGCTCTTTGCCAGCTGCCAAAATTGCAATTGTAGCTTATCCCCTTTATAGGTTTTTGCCCAATTTGCATATATGTGCCGTGCACACATTCGATGTTCGGCATAGGGCATCAACTCGGCCAATGCCGGAACAAGTCCCTACAATAATTTGAAACAAGAAATGTAAGAAAATAGCATGTTGTTAATATCAAAAAACAAACAAATTACTATGACATGACATTACCTTTTGTTGGTCGCTCATAAATGCCCATCCTTCCCCATTTGTTATATCCAAGTCAGCCATGAGATTTTTGGAACCAAGACCAATTGTCCTTATTCTCTATCTTCACAACAGCCCAAGCCAATGGAAACATTTGGTTGTTAGCATCTCTTCCAATTGCAGCCAGTAATTCTCCTTTGCACAAGCCCTTTAAGAAACAACCATCCAATCCTATGATCCGTCTACACCCGGCTAAAAATCCATGTTTGCACGCATCAAAGCATATATAGAACTTATTGAACTTAGTTCCACTATCAGGAAGTGGCCTCTCCACGACCTCAACAAACACTCTACTTGAAGGGTTTTGCACCCAACACTCCCAAGCATAATCCCACACTTGCCCATATTCCTCACCATACTGACCAATGAGTACCCTCATCACCTTTTGTTTCGTTCTTTTGCACTGATTCTTGGAAAAATTAGTACCCACACGCTCTTCACCAACTGCTTGAACTGCACATTGTTCATCTTGGGCATCAACTTCATCAGATCAAAGAACTGCTTCGACAGCCATGCACTTGTTATCCTTTTGTTTTGAAAATTAATGGAACAAGTATGTTCATCTTGGAAAGACCTAATCTGGAAAGATCCACTCCTCTTAACAAACGCGCCATAGATCTTCCATGGACAATTTTGCTGTAAACACCTAACTCTTACAAAGGCTTTAGTGTTTCTAATGAAGTCAATATTCCTTTGTTCAGCAATGGAATGATTTAGTATAGCTTCCCTAAATTGTTTGGTATCTTGGAATTTCATATCTACTGACAAAGAAGGGGAAACAACAGATGGATCATAAGAAGGAAACTTACTTTTCCTTCTAGCATAGGTTGTTCATCTTCTTCAAGCTCGCCCTTAGAAGTAGCATTGTCGATGTTTTCTTCATAATCAATCTCTTGACCAGCAACACCAGCATCTACAGGGCCTTCAGCCCTATTTGGAGCTTCATCAGCTACTTGCAAAGCTGCAAATTTATTGGCCAAAAGTCCATTTACTTTCTCCTTGACTGTACAAGCTCCTCGTCGTCCTCATCATTTAAGAAATTTTCAACGGCCAACCCTTCATCATCATCATCATCACTGGATTGAGCTACTTCCTAATTTAATCCAGTGATTATGATATCACCACTTTCCTGTCTATTTTGTTGTCCTTCATCCCTACCATCTCCCTCTTCTCTTACTTGGGTGCTCTCTCCATCATCTTCGTCCTCAGACTCACTATTGTACTCAACGTATACTTTCACTTCTTCACCATGAAGATAATGGTATAAAACATCTCTAAATCCATTATCATCTTCTAAGCTTCTCAAACCATCTCTCAAACCCTTCCCCGGAACACAATACAGCAACTTCTGTATTTTGCAAGGTAAATATGTCACTATATCCCTGACAAACCCAATATAAGATGCCTTCTGTACTTCGACAAAAATAGTGCCCTCGTTTCCCCCCTCATACTCCCACTCGTCCTCCCCAATGACAAAGTCCCCTCCGTAGCAAACAACAATGGCAACACAATCTTTATTACAAGCCATTTTTGTAAGCAAGGAAAAAAGAAAACAATTAACTTTTTGGGACTACATCGACAAGAGACAATTGACAATTGCAATTGCACATGGAGGTCCCCACATTGTCATACACTTTATTAAAGAAAGAGAAGAGCATCTGACTATTATAATAACTTTCATTATAAAACCAACAAATAGAGATCCCCACAATAAGGACAACTCCCCCACGATATCCATTTCAATATGTCGATTTCAAAATGACTAGAAGTCCCCACAACAACCACTCCAAGCCCTAGAAATTGCTATCGCACATTACAAAATATCCCATCAGAGCCTTAAAAATACCCACGCACATCAATATATCCAACAGAGCCTTAAAAAGACCATCGCATATCACAAAACCATATTCGAGCTCTAAATCACACATCATAGTAGCATACCGGCCCTAATTTTTTCTCGGCCGAGCCCTAAATTGCCAATACGAACCCTTCAATTACTCTAGCACTACATTTGAGCCCTAAATCGTCTATCACAATATCATGTGAGCCCTATATTTCCTAGTCAAACCCCACATTTCACAGTCGAGCCCCAATTTTTCCATTCGAGCCCTAAGACAATTTTGAACCCTAATTTCATCCATAGAGAGAGAAGCACAAACCTCAACCAGCAAACGACGGTGAGTAAACGACGACGACGAGCGACGGCGGCAAGGGACGGCAGCAAGCGACGACGGCGAGCGATGAAGTGCCCTCTCCTCTGTGAAGATGAACGGTGACAAAGACAGGACTGAGCCGGCGACAAAGACAGGAGGGAGCCCAATGTGTTTAGCCAAAGTAAGCTAAACAACGTCGTTCTTTCTTGTAAAGAAACGACGTCGTTTAGCTTGTATGAGTCCACCTGTATTTTTATAGTCCACGTCAGATAATTTTCATATGCCACATGTGTTTTTTTTTTTTCCATAATTGCCACCTAAGTAAATTTTGTCGTCGGAAAATGTCACGTATGCATTTTGGCCGGATTTTCTCGCCGTTGGCACTTAAGTGATCAATTTTGCTTCGATTTTGGCACTTAAGTATACCGTTTGTAACTTTTGGCACTTAAGTGTCCCTCCGTGTCAACTTTTGGCACTCCTGGGGTTCGTGTGTCGTTATTTGGCGGTGATATTGGATATTTGCCATTATTGATTTAGAGAAGAAGCTAAACACAAGAGACATTATGTTCATCGACCAACTCAGTGAAGATAATACAGTGGTTTCTTTTAAGTGAAAGTTGGCCCAAGAAGATATCAAACAAACAATAGGAGTTGGGAACGTAAGAATTCCTCTTCTCTCAAGTATAACAGTATTTCTCGCGAAGTCCTTGAAAGCACATATAAAAGGAGGGAATGTTGACCCAACTACTCTATAAACTTTGGCCCAATTACAATAAAATTTCTGAACTTTGAATTTATTCAATATAATTTTTGAATTTTGACTCAATATGTAATATGATCCTTAAACTTTTAATTTGTTACATTTGATTTTTAGACTTTTGATACATGTTCAACTTAGTCCTTGAATTATATGAGCAACCTATATTAGATATTAGGACATCAAGGCAAATACAAAATCTTCATAACATCCAGCGGCAAAATTAAATTAAAATAATCGCAATGTTGGGATGCGTCTATATTAAGTAGTTTACCAAAAAAAAAAACTCTCAAATCATTAGAATATGTACACTAATATAGTTGGAGCTGCTTAGAGAAGCATTACTTAGAAATTTTCATTTTATTTTCATATGTGTCGATAATACATAGTTTTGCTAAAGTTCTATTCTTTTTCGAAATTTCAACTAAATTATAAACAAAACTGCACATAAACCCGTGCAAAGCACTAGAGTTACAACTAGTTCTATAGCATGCATGGCCCCCCCAATATTAATGGTGGAATATGTTATTTTTGTTGCCGGTAAATTCAGTATTCAAGTCATATTCCATTGCCCAAGTTACGTCCGCCATCTTATGTGAGAATCGAACCTTAACTGATACACGTCAACGTGTGCGATTTATGCATGGCCATGAAGATTAGTAATCTACTGAAGATATTCAACTCCTTGTGTTACGATCTTCTTAAAGGAAAAGAAAATTAAGGGTATATTTATTTTATGGAAAATATGTTTTCAAAAATGATCGCTTGTGTCTTCTATAAAGATTAATGAATAAAAAAATTTTAATCATTCACAAAAATATTTAATCATAAATTATTATCAATTACAAAAATATTTTTTAATTAATTATTTTAAGTGATACAAATAGTTAATTTTAGATAAATATTTCTTAAAAATTATTTATTTTTCACGAACAACTAGAGTCGAGAATAAAATCACAAAATGAGATCAACAGCTTGGCATTCTCTTGGCCTCCGCCTCTGGGTAATTACTATTGTGTTTAACCTTAAAAAACGTCGTCGCTCTGGCATCAGCTCCTGTCTCAGTCGCCAGTTCTCTTTCACTTTCAGAGGACGCTCGGACGAGAAGCTCTTCGACCTTGCTTTGCTTCCGCCATGGTGGCGGTGATCATCTTCTCTCTCTCTCTACTGATGACTGCTCGAGCCGCGAAGCTTCTTCACTGAATCTCTCGCAATTTCCTCTGTTTTTTTTTTTATTTTTTATGTCAGGATTATATTTAGACGGTGATTCCTTCGCAGCTCATCTTGGAGAGGGGCTCCAAGCTCGTGGTGCTCCCACAATGTTCACGACTTCCCTTTTCTTTTGTTCGGTTTTTCGTGTGTTTGATTTTGGCATTGTGGCGGTTGATGGTTTGTGTTGAGCTGAGAGTTTTCTGAATTCTCTGGGTTTCCTTCGACTTCGTTGTTGTTGTTTTGGACTTTTTAGATGCTCAATTCTCAAGTTACGACGGCGCAACACACGTAGCGGGAGAAGGCTTATGATATTGTGAGTTGACTTCTGCTGTTTTGTCTTTAGTTATGACAATGGAGCGAGAGAGATTTTCAATTTTCTCAGTACGAACAAGTGGGTTCGTGTATCTCAGATAGCATCGTTGTTGAAGATTCCGTTACTGGATGAGGAGGTCACGAACAGTAGCTCTTTCCAACGCAAGGTTTGCAAGCTTTTGAAAAAGTCGTTGCCTTTAGTTCTTCATCGCCCAAGTTGAGCTGCTTTCTTGCTTTCGCCTAATCTTTAATACGATATGGCAGACTTAGAGGAGGCCTTTTGTGTGAACTTTCCTGTTTTCATTTTCCAATTATCGTTTTATTCTGTCATTTAAGTTGGCTACTTGAAGGTTCGGTATTTTAAGGCAACTCTCTCCACTGTTTTCATTTTTCTTCGTACGGTATTCAAGATAATAGTGTTTTCATTTTTATGAGCATATTGTTCTCTGAGGAAGCTTCGTTTCTTTGATGGTTAGTAAAGGACTCGAAAGATTGCCTTTTTCTTGGTAACTTAGAAATTTCTCTTCTTGTTCTATGTAAATTAGACTTGTTAAACGGGTGGGTTGGGTCGAGTTTGGGTCGGGTCATAAATGGTCCGACCCAAATTAACCCATTAACCCGTTTATGACCCATTTAAACATAGTATAAAATTTTTAACCCATACCCAACCCATACACAACCCATACCCGACCCGACTCATATTGTTAAAACATTTCTCTATCTACCTAAACTTAGGAAAACTTATTCTTATAATCTTTTTTAAAGATTTTAAACTTATTCAAGTTTATTAACAACTCATATATTTTAGTCCTTTTAATTTTTAAACCCATTATAGATACACCTATCAAAATGAGTGTATAACACATTTATGTCCCATTTAAATATTAAATGGATTATAAATAGGTCAGGCTTTCTTTAAATGGGTCATAAATGAATTATACACCCATTTTGATAGGTGTAATGTAAATCAATATTGCATTGTTATCCAAGAGGAGACCGCAGTCATTGCACTCTTGGATTTAGTATATTATCGAATTCAAGTACTGTAAGCTCAGGACCTGCCCCCCAAAACATAATTAATAAATAAACCCACCCAGCACCACCCAAAAAGGAATAGAAGTCTACCCAAAGTCCTTTGCTGCCCTTTATGTGTATTGTTTTGCAGTCTTCAGTTTCTAATGCATCGTGATAATTTTTAGTGGAGTTCGCCCATGATTGTGTCAGGCACCCCATTTACTTTTTAATTTGATTTTCAAGGTGAAAGAAAAACCCACTTACCTGCTATACAGGTGGGACGGATGTGTTGATGGTTATAATCCACAGAACGTAAGGAAAAAGCCAGTCTTGCTTGGACGGATGTGTATGAGAAGCAAAGTTCGACTGTGTAAGAAGTCTATATATAACTTTTATTCTCACTTAGTAGGATAATGATTCTTCTGAGTTTGTTGTCTTCACTTTGGCTCATACCTTTTATCTTTCTCCTTTTGCTCATGTGTCTGCTTCCGCTGCTTGATACTTCATAGATTTGGAATTTAAAACCACTGTCAGATCATGGACGTGTCATCTATGTAAATAAAATTGGCAAGATAGAACCTTCCATCCCTTTTTTTAAGATTCGATGAAGTAGTTTAGGCTTCAGTGGATTATATGGTCATAACAATATAAGACTCTTAGCTGTTGTCCGCACTGGAGCATGTTTCCAATCTACTAGATGCCTAGAATAGCGAAGCTCTACTGCCAAAAAATGATCATCTCTATGTACATTTTAAAACTTAGTAGAGAAATTATATAGTAGATACTAAATTAAAATTCCAGATGATTGTCTTGATTCTAAATTGGATTACCAGGAATGTTAATTAGCTTAGATGATTAACATGTCATATAATGCAAACTGTCATCCAAAATTGTAGATAGCTGGCAGTGTCTATGTTAGGAACTACTGACTGTCGACCTTCAATCATGTCTGAAGCTGATTTTACACGCAAATGATTGTTCTGATTATTTCTCAATGAGCATACTACACGGTTCTGCCCCCTGTACAGGAGGCTGTACCAGCTTATGTGTTTGAGCAGAAGCATCCAGCTTCAACGTCCCAACCCTGTAGTCAATCTACTGAAAAGATGTTTCGACCTATGGCTCGTTGATGGGTCGGGATGATCTGCTTCTCTCGTCCTGCTTTCTTGCGAGTCTTCGACAATGACCTTGCAATGCCCCCCCCCCCCCTTCTTCAGAGTATGGCAAACTTGGAACCTCAATGTCATCTCGTTATAGGGGGAAGAGCGGGTGTGCTAATTTCGCTTCAATCTTGCATTGAAGAATTTCCAAGAAATGATGATACCAAGTCGTGGCCGATCAAGAATGCCACATTATATTTTTAAACATGATAATGTTTATGAAACTAACGAATGTTTCATGACTGTTTCGATAGATTTGCCACACACTCTCTTCATCATCTAAGGTGTAATAGGCCAAGAGACATCCACTGTTTCTGCAATAAAAGTAGGAATCTGACGGTCGTTTTTCTTATATAATCGTATAACTGAGGCGTAAACATACATCAACCATTGACTTAGATGGACAACAAGAATGCAATAGGCATCTGAGTAATAAACAAGACCAAGGTCTATGAAAGGTTAACACTTACCATATGATGCAACAAACGCAGAATAGTCCTCTTAAGAGATCTTCAGCGAACATGATTACGTCTTCAGCTGACTGTGCCTATGGCTCTGCTGTGACTGCTTGAATCGAGACTTAGTGTGAGGTAGTCGATGGGATCAACCTCGATCCGAGGCTGTGAGGGCTTGGCGGCAGCCTACATTTCCAATCACAGGGAGGTGCCAGCAACGAGGAGATGGGAAAGAGAGAGAGATTGGGCATATAGAGAGAGAGAGAGTGGCGCGTCCTACTGCCTTCGCCGCCCCTGGCTCCGCTCTAGCCATTCTCAATGAACTCGCTCCCAGCTTCAAGAGTCAAGACCTTGTCTGACTCCTTGATGCTCGCCGTGACCAATCGCCAGCATCATCACCTGGTCCACAACTTGACCATGTACACTGTTACCCCCTCGAACAATTGGGTGGAGCGTCGCCGGCATCATCCTCTCAGCTTACCCGTTACCACCATACCCAGATTCGTTCGATGAAACTTCCCAGCCTTGGCCACATGCACCGCGTCAGATCTCGTGTCTCCGTATCTACATTTTCGTCTTCAAACTCATCCGAGCGATTGCAGCAGCGCAGGCATGGATTTTGAGCTGGCGAGCGTTGGTGGACGAGGACAGAGGCGTGCGCACAAGCAGTGGGTAGAGAATTGTGCTTGACCGCGAGCTTCCCGTCATTCCAAGCGGTGTAGTACTCAGGATTGATCACAAGGAGGTTCGGTCTTGTGTGGAGAGCCTCCTTCGTGTATCTGAGAGCAACATCACATCACAATCAGTTCAAAAAATACCTGATCAAAAGAAATCGTTCCGCGCTTGGATGACGCTTTTGATCTTGCAGACGAGGACAGGATAGAAGTGAAATGGGCTTGTGCGGCTGATGCTGCAGTATCTTCCCGCTTCGGAGCTGTCCGAGGATGGCCATGCTTCTTTTTTTCCTTCTGGCGGAGAGGGAGAGAGGGAGAGAGAACTTGGAACCGAAGAGATGCTTAAGTTGTTTGGTTTGACATTTAGAAAATCCCTTTGGACCCCCAAAGCTTTTGGGGAAAATTTGGACCGTTTGACAATCCATTGCTAATGAGCTTTTAAGTGAAAGCCAGTCTTTAGGGAAAGTTTTGAGCTTTCAGCATTCTGAAAATGCTGAAGGGCTAAGTTAATGTAAATTGATCGGTTGCCTATTTTGCCATCAAAACCTTTCTAAAAATCCAATTTTGCCCCTTGTAAAAAATTATAGCCCTAGATCTTCTCTCCGCTCACTCTCCGCTCGTTCTCCGCTTCCTCTCTGCTCCTGCTCTCCACTTTTGGCCTCCACCGCTTCTTCGCTTTTCCTTTTCCTCGCTCAAGCAATTTGGTCGCTCCAATTGGCTTCTTTAATTTGCTCGCTAGATCTACCCTGTGCATTTTGCAAATCTGTCATGCTCGATTCTCTCTCTGTCTCAGTCTCTCTCTCCATCGATGGCTTCTTCTCCGTCTCTCCTTCGCCTGACAGTTCACGTCGCGATGGTCGCGGCAGTGATGATTGCTGGAGAGACTGATGACAGAGGCAACCAAAGAGAATCCGCTTACTTCAAGCTAATGGTGCAACGGTTAGGCCCTTTCTGCCAATGGCTCGCCATTACTACTCCTCTAATGCCTATTGCCGCGGGTAATTCGCGGTTGTCATTTGTTTCATTAATTCCATATGCTTGGCTGTTGATCGCTAGCTTGTGTCTCATGCTCTGTATATTTGATGTTCAAATTGCTTTTTAATTGGGGTTCCGTCTGGGTAGTCTACGACTTGTGTTGTCTTTATGTTTGATTATCATGCTGGTGTGGTGATTGAATTTGAAATTGCAAGTGAATTTTAGCTATGTCTTCATGTTGACAGCCTGCGAGTTCATCAGAACACTATTATATCAATGCGTTAAATGCAAAACTAGTGGTGTCAAGCTTGCCTTAAATACCTGAAGATAGTGCTATATCTATCTCGTTGAAGCCTGAAAATATCACATGTGCAAAAGGATATCTTCAAGTCAATTTATTGTGCAATGCATTATATGTTTTTATAGCGAAGCTAATGACAACTAGTTCTGCTAGCGACAAATTTTGCTCCTATCACAAACGTGATTCATGTATGTCTTTTTACAGGTTGTGACAAAGAATTGATTTTGTTTGTCCTGTTTTGAGCAGACGCCATGAGAGATTCAGAATGGTCAATTGTCAATTGCAATGGATATGTCCCATTTGAATGTGAGAAGGGGAGTTAACTTACTGGTTAATTATCAATTGCAATCGTATCTTAGGACCTTTGAGATTGCTTATTTGTGTGTTAACTTGATTAATGTTCTTCCATCTTTTCCCTAGGAAGAACAAGTCAAATTAATTAAGCCTATCCCATTTTCCTTCAAAAAGTTGTGTGCAAACTGTGACATTTTTCTGCAGGTATCTTGGATTTAAGAGAACCGATTTCTTAGATCATAACAGGCTTGTGGTTTTATTGGATTTGCATCAGAATGGGACACTTTTGCAGAATAATTTTGTAGTTGTTGTACATGTGGTAAATGAGAAGATGGCACAGCCAAGTCATTGTAGAGTTATTGTTGATAACTCCAGTTAAGTCTCCAGTTGATTGCCAACAATGATAAACTATCGTCATCTGATCATGTTCCCCACAATATGTTAATAGGCTTGAGCTTCAAGTTGATCTCTCCAGAAGTTGCAGCGCACAATACAGCTGCTTTATAATTTTCCTTACAGGAAATATGAAGAAGCTTTTGAATTTGATGCATGAACTATTCTGCTTTCATCATCGTGAATGGCTTTTCATTTGTATAACAAGAAGCAAAGAATTATTGCCTTTCTTTTAGGGTAGCTATAAAGATAAATTTATCATTTTTTTTGTGTTCATAGTTAACCATTGTAACCCATTGAGAAGTCATTGAAAACAAGTGTACATTTTGCTCTTCTTGTGATAATTAAGAATGAAAGCTTATTTCGGTTCATATCTATTATTTCGGTCGGGTGAGGATTGTTTGAGATGACAAATTCATTTTGATTTTGGTTTAGCTATAGAGATCATTTCTTATGGCAAAGCGGTGCCATGAACTCGGATACAAACAGAAGACTACTGAAGTTTGGTTATGTGCCTCCTCAATGAAAATTGGCAAATCTAATACAAATTCTGTAATTTCTTTTATTCCCCCTAAACTTCAAACGAATTAGAACTTGCTCGCCAAAGTAAGGCACATGATTGTTGATGATGTAAATGAGGAGGGTAGTGCTTTAAATAATGATGAAATTTCTACATGTTACGCTTATGCGATTCAAATAGTTATGATTTTAGGACGTACTAAAGAATATTTGTAATTTTAATGATAATGCATTTCTTTTCTCGAGACATATGTTATTACGTTTTTTAACGAAAGTTGTCTTTTTTCAACTGAGAAAAAGACCACTTTGTTTTCATTTTTTCCATTTGAATTTTTTTAGCCAAAAAAAGAAATGCTATTTTTTAATAAAATTATTTACAGATATCTTTACATTGTTGTCAAAATATAAACTAAAAAAACTAAAAAATTATTTTTTTCACTTTTAAACAAATAAAAATTAAAAAGCTTAAATTAATCTTCCAAATAGATTTTTCAAATGTGTTTTCTACCAAACAGCATTTCTTTCAAAATTGCTTCTCAAAGCAGAATTTATCAAATAGTATTTGCAATTTCCAAAGCCTTTTAAGTTAAATTGCTTTGCATTTTTCTCGTGAACTTTCAAAATACTGAACCAAATGCACTTTAAGGAAGCCGTTGAACTTGAAATTAGAACTTCTCATCTGACAAAATTGAGGGAGAAAAGGGCGACCCATTATAATGGTTATTCTATTATTCTGGTGTGGATAAAGCCAATGGAGGGGTGGCTTCAGCCCCGCACCTTAAAATTATTCCATGAATATGTACTTTGGGCTTTTTACAGAGGAACAACTGGTTCACGCTATTCTTTTTCTCTGTTGCAAGTCATGCTTTTTAATCTGGTGGATTAACTGAGGATGAAGTAACATGGAGATGCCGTTGGCCTTGCTATAAATTCATGCATGAAGTTGATCATGAGGCACCACCAAACCATTGTCTCATTGCAAAAGCATCAGCTCTGCAACCTCCTCTCAAACACTTCTCAGGCCCCGCTTTTGCCCTTCGAAAATGGCAGAAGCAGTTCTCTTCAGCCTTGCCACCAACATACTGAAAAGCCTCGCCACCGAAATGGCAAAACCTGGAGGCTCTTTCGCTTCCCAGAAGATCTTGTTGCTCTGCTGTGCCAAGGACGAGCTCCAAAACCTTGAGGGCACCGTCCAGACCATCCAAACTGTGCTTTTGGATGCCGAGAAGCAGCAATGGCACAACAACCAGGTCAAGCTCTGGCTCATGAGGCTCAAGGACGTGCTGTATGACATACAGGACTTGATTGACGATGTAGCAACCGAAGATTTGAGGCAGAAGGTCACTCCCAGCAACAAGATGTTGAAAGCGGTACGCATATTCTTCTCTAAATCGAATCAGCTTGCATGCCGCTTCAAAGTGGCTAATGAGATTCAGAAACTTAGGAAGAGACTGGATCAGATTAAAAAAGATAGGGAGGAGTTCCATTTTCAGGAGCATCGGAGTGAGGCAACAGTGGCCATCTCGAGAGGAAAGAAACCTGAAACTTCCGCACCTGATGAACAAATAATTGGTAGGGAAAAGGACAAAGAAAATATCAAACGACTTTTGTTTGATTCCTCCTCCAGCGATACTGTGTCATTTGTTTCCATCGTTGGTAAAGGAGGTCTCGGAAAAACCGCACTCGCACGACTAGTGTACAACGACGGGGAGGTAGAAAAACATTTCGATCTTAAGATGTGGGCGTGCGTATCTGATGTCTTTGATGTAAATTTGATTATCAAAGAAATTCTTAAATCAGCTAAGTGTCCAGATCTTGAGAATAAGCCCTTAGACCAATTGCAGAGACTTCTTCGTGAGACTCTAGGCAAGAAGAAATATTTGCTTGTTTTGGATGACATGTGGAATGAATCTCGGCTCACATGGTTAGAGCTTGGCAATTGGCTAAAGGGTGGTGAACAGGGAAGCAAAATACTAGTAACCACTCGCAGCCACACGGTTGCGAAGGTCACAGATGAAAAATCAGCTATCTATGATTTAGAAGGCCTAACTCCAGAGAGGTCCTGGGATCTATTTAGGGAAGTGGCCTTTGGAGATAGTCAAGCATTGGTAGACCAGAGATTGGAGGAGATGGGAAGAGTTATAGTTAGAAAATGTGCCGGGGTTCCCCTTGCCATTAGAACTATAGGAAGCCTTTTGTATGGCAAAAAGGAAGATCGGTGGAACCATTATAGAGTGAAGGAGCTTCCAGAAATACCGGAAATTGATGCAGTTGATAATGGAATTATGCAAGTCCTCAAGTTCAGTTATGATCATCTCCCATCATGCTTGAAACATTGTTTTGCATATTGCTCATTGTTTCCGAAAGATCATGTCTATGACAAAGATAGAATGATCCATCTTTGGGTGGCACAAGGATTTATTGAGTCACGCAATGGGGAGGATAACCTTGAAGAGGTCGCCAACAATTACTTGTCAGAACTACTATGTAGGTCGTTCCTCGATGCTACATCAACATTAGAGAATGGTGAGGTCTTCGAATTCAAGATGCATGATCTCATGCACGATCTTGCCCAAAAGGTTGCTGGAGGTGAATGCAAGATTGTTAGTTCTAATGGAGATAATGATGGAGGAATTCGACATGCGTCGTTTATTTCAGGGACTTTCTCTGAAGAGAAAATGGTGTCCCTGCTCAAAAAATCCAAATTGCGGACGTTTCTCTATTTTGAAGGTGATTCCTCTATACTCAACTATGACAAAGTTTTCTCCAGTTGCAGATATTGTCGAGCATTGTGTTTGAAGGATACAAATATTCCTCTCCTTCCTTCCTCCTTAGGAAAGTTGAAGCTGTTAAGATTGCTTGATATTTGTTTGGATCAATCCATCCAGAGTTTGCCAGATTCAATCACTGATTTGGTGAACCTGCAGACCCTTAAAGTCTTGCATTGTAAGCACCTTCAAACATTTCCAAAAGATTTGAGGAAACTGGTCAATCTTAGACACCTCATAATTGAAAGCTGTAGATTACTAAGCCACCTACCACCCTTGAGTGAACTCACTTCCCTAAGGACACTAAATCTCGAGTCCTTGGATGAATTAGAGTTCGTTCAACAGGCGAGTGACTCGGAGCCATCTAATACCACACGCCCCTTCTTTCCATCTCTTGAGAGTCTAAAACTCCGCTACTGCTCAAAGTTGAAAGCATGGTGGGGAAGAAGGCAAGAAATGGGAGCACATCAAATGCATCGGTCAGACGATTTATGGCCATTCTTCCCAAAACTCCGGTCCGTGTTCTCGCCTCTTGAATTCTATGCCGCCATTCCCCCAGGTGGAATACTTGGTCATAGATAGCACGAAAATATTGGAACTACCATCGATGGCCAATCCAAATTGCCCATCAGAAGGAACAGTGGAAGCCACATCCATTCCTTTCTCTAAACTAAAACGTCTATATGTTGATAATATTTATATGAATGTAGAGCCCTCAGAGCTTGAGAGACTACTTCAATTGACTCAAAACCTCAAGTTCATGACCCTCAACTATTGCGACCTAAGGAGTTTCCCTCGTGGCATGCGATGCCTTTCCTTGCTCCAGGAACTCTATTTTCACGATTGTCAAGGAATCGATTTATTGTGCCAAGAAGATGAGCGTGACACCCAATGGCGATTCCTTACAAATCTTCGTGTTCTTAAAATCGCATGTTGTTCATATTTGACGGCATTATCCAAGGGGATTCAACATGTGACAACTCTACAATCTCTCGCGATATATTATACGTCTCTGAAGAGTTTGCCGGAATGGATTGGAAATTTCTCTTCGCTCGAAACGCTTATATTATCTGATTGTCTAAGTTTGACGCATTTGCCATCTGAGATATGCAACCTCCCAAGCTTGAAGGTATTGAAAATCCTCAATTGTCCCACTCTAGATGAGAGGTCTGTTATAGATGCGCATATTCCGGTCACTGTTTGGGAGAGGTGAGAATGTGGACATACCCTTTTTCAACTAGAGGTAAGAGAAAATACTTGACATCTCCTATCAATGGGAGTGTTCCTTTTTCGACTATTTGACCTTTATTATTTAACTAATTTTCTCTTCTCTTCGCTATATATATTGGCAGTGTAAATAATTGATCGAGAAAAAGAAGGAAAGCGTCCCTCCACTCCACTCCAGTTCGCCGCCATCTTTGCCTTGTTATGTGGCGCAGCATGTAGAACAAACGCCATCTTTGCCTCTCCTCGTCTTTCCTCGTACAACCCTCCTCACTCCCCCTCCCCTCCTTCATCTCCTCCATCACCGCCGGCGGAAGAACCCCCACAGTCTCCGGTGTTGATCGGGTCGCGGTCTATTCCACCGAGGTCAGATGATCGGGACGCTCAGATTCTCGGATCTGCCTTCGGATGTCTCATGCGATCGCATGAAGAAATCATGGGGATTTCGATGATCCCGGCGTCGACGAGGCCTTTGACGCAGGCTTTCGAGTCATCGCTCGCCTTGTCGTAGCTCTCTGTTCGCCAAAGTCGGAGGCCAAATAGATGTAGGCATTTTTCCTCTCTCTCTCTCTCTCTCTCTGCCCTTCACCTCTGTACTGCAATTCAATTTTCATTGTGAATGTATAGTTTTGTTGGAGATGAGTTTGTATTATGAATTGAATGTTTTGGAGACATTTGGATTATGATTTGAGTGTCGTGGAGAGATAGCAATGCATGATAAAGTATCGCATTGGATTATGATTTGGTAGACATTTGCAATTCAATTCTTATAGCTCATGACAGAGCTACCACTTGCTGAGAAATATGATAATGATGTTTAATAATGGCTGATTCTCTGGGGGACCGGGGCAGAAGTTTTGCAATTTGTGGAAAAGAAATCTGTTTGGACAGAGTCAAACGTTGATAAATGACAGGACGATTCGATGTCGTTGTAGCCCTTAGATCAATCGTTGCCTAGTTTGTTATGTGCTGCCGACGCATCGATTATTAGTGAACTGTTCTCAAGTCAGAAAGAAGGAACATAATCTTTATGTTGATATATACAAAAGCTGCAGTATATCTAGAACCCACATTGACCGCTCCTGTGAAAACATTGGTTTCAACATGCATCTGTCTCATTCAGACAATTTTGAACCTCTCGATGTGAGGCTAGCATGATTTAACAAAGTTAGAATCAAGTTTGGATGAGTCAAATAGCTTCATTAGGAAACTTAATGCACAGGGAATTTGGGAGTGGTAAACGCAGATTCGTCTTACCAAGTGAAAGTGCACATTGTGAAGACATGATGTTATTGCCACAGGAAAGATGCCATGGTAATTTAATTCCTGAATTCTCAAGAACTCTTCAACTAACTTAGCATATGAGAAAGTAGAGGGCGAGAAGAGGATCGCAGTTTGTCAACTGATCCAAACATGGTTTCAAAAAAGTTCAGAGATGAACAATGATATCTGGCCAAAGCTACTTACCTACAAAAGATTTCCAAAGTTGATCACTAGCGCTCCCGGTGTTGGAGGAATGTTGGACCACTGGTTCTTATGGAGCACTTGAAGTCCTCCGATTTGATCTGGGAGGAGAATTGTGAGGAAGTCATTGTCTGAATGTGTGTCGCTTTCCACACTACATCTCCTTCAAGTGATTTGAGTGGAGATCCTAGGGCTTCTGATAAATGTTCAAACAGACGAGCCCAATCTCATCCAATGTTTGGAATACTCCATAAGCAATTCTCTACCAGAGATATTGTGATGCATCAGAAAACTGAACTAGAGCTACTGTAGAAGTGTAGTCGGACTTAATCCTAGAGAATACAACGAAGGGTATTGATATTTTGTACCAACTCGGCTGCAAAAGTTTGGTACTACTGCTAGAACACGAATGAAGTCGAATGTTGAGGAACATCCTTTTTTTCACCCAAAAAGAACAGAACAACCACCTCTGAGGTTCATGTCAGTGAAAATGATCGATCATTGAGGATCATCAATCTTACTGATTTATCTCATTGATGGAGACTAGATGTAAGATTATATGCTATGATGGGTGTAGTGGAATTTAGGCGAGAAACTCTGTACACATTCAGTGGTAGCAATTGCCTTTGCCAACTGAACGAGGAACTGGGCACTTTCATTAGCCGAGTGTTCAACGCCTATTCCAGCCAATGCAAACGAAAAGCATGCGAACAATCAAAGCTTCATACACTTTCTAGTCTAGCCCTTGATTTGTTGGAGAACTGGAAAAGGCTATCAGGTATAATACAGTGAAACCATGTACTTGACACCCAAATGAACTACTGCAATTCTTTTGCAGACTATCTTCGTTGATTCATTTTTTGAACTTGTTCATGAATTTTTTTTCCTTTTCGAAAGGTGAAAAACGCAACGGAAGCCCATTGGCTCACCTGCAAGTTTCAGGCAACTCCTCGTGCTGGGGAGGCTCCGGTCCCAAGAAGCAAAATATAATGTCTCTCCAATCAGCAGCGACTGAATTATATAAGTCCCATCTTGCTGTTGTATATGAACCTCTTCGAAAGATCTCTGGTGTAAAATTCTTTTTTGGCCTCCGTCTCCAGCTTGAAGAACCTGCACGACCTATTGATCACCTCCTCCGAGGCTCTCAAGGACCCATTGTTGATCACCCGGAAGAAACCCCATTTTTCCGATGCTTGCACAATATTTCACAACATCTCGTCGGGACAGGTTGGGCCTGCATTCACGCATCCTAGGTTGATCCGCGGGATTTTCTCAGAGTCCATGTGGCAAGCCAATTTGTCAGGTGGCCGGACGTATATGCGTGGGACTTGGGTGATCCCGGCGCCCACAAGGCCTTTGACTCCAGCTTTCGTCTCATCGAATGCTCTCAATCCGCTTTCTCGGTCATGTTCGTCATCTATGGCAGGGACCATTGTGTTCCCTGTTATAAGGGATCACCGTATTTGAGCGAGTTAAGTCTCGATGAAGTTTGCTTTACATGGTTATGTAGTGGTGATATTAGATATTCGTCATTGTTCATCTAGAGCACAAGCTAAACACGAGGGACATGAAGGTTGTCGAGAACTGAGTGAAGATAATATAGCGTCTTCTTTAAAGTGAAAGTTGGCCTAAGAAGATATTAAACAAACAACAGGAGTTGCAACACAAGAATTCCTCATCTCTCAGTTATAAAAAAATCTGTCACCAAGTCCTTGAAAGCACATATAAAAGGAAGGGATAATGACATAAGTTGTTCTTAAATTTTAGCCTAATTTACAATATGGTCCATGAACTCTTAACTTATTCAATGTGGTCCATGAATTTTAGCCCAATGTGCAATATGGTTCCTAAACTTTTAATTAGTTAAATGTGATTTCTGGACTTTTGGTACATATTTAATTTAATCCTTAAATTATATGAGTATCACTATATTGGATATTGATATATTATGACATCAAGACAAACACAAAATCTTTGTAAAATCCAATCTTAAAATTAAATTAAAATAATCACAATGTTGCAATATTTCTATTTTATGTAGTTTACCAACAAAAGAAAAAAAAAATCCTCTCAAATCATACGAAGATGTATATTAACATATTAGAAGCTACTTAGAGATGCATCACTTAGAAAATTTCATTTTATCTTTGTTTGTGTTGATATCATAAATATATAATTTTGTTAAATTTGTATACTCTTTCAAAATTCTAACTAAATTATAAACAAAACTGTATATAAAACCTGTGCTAAGCACCACAGTTCAACTAGTAGTATAGTATGCATAGCACCCAAAAAGTTAATGGTGAAATAATTAACTTTGTTGCTAGTAAATTCAATGTTTGAATCAAATTCATCACACAAGCTGCATCTATCATCCAATGCATGGACGAGCTAGGGGTGATCGATTCCTAGTTCGGTCTAGTCCCACCTAGGAGGACCAATTCTCAGTTTCTAGGATCGAGGACTGGGAACCGGACCAAATCGCTGGTTCCAATGGAACCAATCACTTCCAACATTTCCGAGAGCAATCCAGCAAAGGCTCATACTTAAAACTTAATACATGAACCTCCAATTTTAGGCACATTCCTGTCTAATTCCCCTCTCTCCTCTTAGCTCCCGTAACCCCATCTCGACCTTCCCCCCGTTTAGAATCAACGCAAGGCCATGATCAACTGACCGAATCGCATTCAACAAAATCTACACAAACAAGAATCAAGCGTTTCCGTTTCTCTAGTAAACATTGAAAGCTAAACAACACAAGCTGAACTTTGACCGAGAAAGCAAAAGTAGCGGATTTCTTCCGCATCCATACCTAAAGCTTGCCCATCAAGTCGGACAATTTCCTATCCTGAAATAGTATCTGCCAATGTGATCCACCAAAAGAACCCCGCAGCAACGAGAGGGAAAAGCATGTGTCAAGCGAGGGGTTAGGGTAAGGGTTAGGCGAGAGGGAACGGAAACTGGGAAGTAGGAATAGGGAAAAGCACATTAGAATTAGATTAGGGTTTAGAAATTATATATATATATATAGTTGGTCCAGTTCCAAAAATATGAACCTGGAACTGGACCAGCAACCCCTGGAATTGCTCAAAAGCAGCTAGTCTAGGCAATTTTTGTTGCACGCCCTTCGTAGAAGTTGAATACCCATGAAGATTAATCTAACAAAGGATTTCAATTTCTTATGTTATATTCTTCATAAAGAAAAAAAAATCAAGGATGCGTGTGTTCTGTAAAAGATGAATAATTTGAAAATTATCTTTTAAAAATGGTCCCCTGTGTCACTTATAAAGATTAAAGAATAAAAAATATTTTTATCATTCATGAAAATGTTTAATTATAAATTGTTCTCGATTACGAAAATATTTTTATGAATTATTTATTTTAAGCAACATAAATAATTAATTATAGAAAAAAATTTAAATTATTTATTTTTTGCGAAACAAACTTAACGGAGAATAAAATGCAAAAAATGAGATCGAGCCCTCGGCGCGCTCTCTCTCTCTCTCTCACTCAGCCTCTGCCTCTGGGTTGCGTTGGACCGACCCAAATGAACTTTCGTTACTCTGTGTTTAACCCAAGAAAACGCCGTCACTCTGGCATCAGCTTCTGTCTCAGTTGCCAGTTCTCTCACTTTCAAGAGAGAGAAAGAGCGAGAGAAGAGGAGCTCTTCGACGTCAATTCGCTTCGGCTCTCTCTCTCGATGACTGCTCGAGCCGTGGAGCTTATTCTTCGTTGAATCTCTCGCAACTCCCTCTCTCTTTTTTTCTTTTTTCTTTTTTCGTTTTTTCTTTTGTTGAAGGGATTACTTGAAGACGGCGATTCCTTCACAGCTCAGCTCGGAGAGAAGCTCCAACCTTGTCGTCATCAACCCTGGTACTCCCATCTCTCTCTCTCTCTCTCTCTTGTTGAATAGCTCGACGCGTTGAATTCTGTAGCTTGAATGTGGCTCGTTCCTTCCATTGCTTTTGATAGGTTCTGCGAACATCAGGGTGGACCTCGCTCAGCAGGACGCGCCTTTCATCGTCCCTCATTGCATCGCCCAGTAAACCGGCCAGGTTCCCAAGCAAAACGTGAAAGATCAGGTGCCACGTTTTTCACGACTTCCCTTTTCTTCTGTTCAGTTTTCGTGGGCATAAGTACAGCAGGAGTGCCAAAAGTTGGCACAAAGGGACACTTAAGTACCAAAAATTATAAAAGGTACATTAAGTACTACTTTTTAAAAAAAATGGATCACTTAAGTGCCAAGTCGCCGGAACCCTGCCGGAAATCCTACGTGGCAATTTTTTATTAATTTTCTTTCCTACGTGGCTCGCTGGAAACTGAATCGGCCAAAAATCGCCGGAAACTGAATCGTTTTGGCTGACGTGGATTTAAAAATTATTAATTAAATAATATTAAATAATTATAAATATTATTATAAAATCAATTTTACTTAAAAAAGGGGGAGGAGGGGATCGGCGAGGGTAGCCCTCGCCGCCGCCGCCGTCGCCGCCCCACCTCGCCGGGAAGGGCCGGCGACGGTGGCGAGGGTCGGCCGGGGTCGCCGGGCCCCGGCCAGCGGCCGGCAACCCCGATTGGCCGGCGGCGAGGGCTGCGCGCCCTCGCCCGGATCTCAGGGCAAGGGTCACGACCCGCCGGTGCAGGCGGCCGACGGCCCTCGGCCCCGGCAAGGCGAGGGCCGGCGACCCTCGCCGGATGGGGGAGGGTCGCGACCCTCGCCCCGGATCCGGGCGAGGGCGCGCGAGCCCTCGCCGCTGGCCGACCAGGGTCGCCCGGCCCGGTGGCGGGGCTCGACGACCCCGGCCGACCCTCCCACCGTCGCCGGCCCTTCCCGGCGAGGTGGGGCGGCGACGCAGCGCGGCGGCGAGGGCTGCACAGCCCTCGCCGATCCCCTCCTCCCCTTCTTCTTCTTCTTCTTCTTTTTTTTTTTTAAATAAAATCGATTTTAATTTTTCAAAAATCTGACGTGGACAATTTTTTTAAAAAAATTGCCACGTGGATTTTTTATTTTGAAAAAAATGCTCCGTCAGCAAATGAAATCGCCGAAAAATAGACACGTGGCAATTTGGCCGGAATTTTCGCCGTTGGCACTTAAGTGATCCATTTTGCTCCAATTTTGGCACTTAAGTGTACGCTTTGTAACTTTTTGGCACTTAAGTGTCCTTTGTGCCAACTTTTGGCACTCCAGAGGTCCTTTTGCCGTTTTTCGTGTGTGTTTGGTTTTGGCATTGTGGCGGTTGATGATTTGTGTTGAGCTGAGCGTTTTCTGAATTCTCTGGGTTTCCTTCGACTTCGTTGTTGTTGTTTTGGACTTTTAGATACTCAATTCTCAAGTTACGACGGCACAACACATGGAGCGAGAGAAGACGTATAATACTGTGAGTTGACTTCTGCTGTTTGTCTTTAGTTGTGACAAATGCAAATTGCGTCGAAATTTTTAAATACTCTCATTATTAACTTGTGGATTAGTGTACCTCAGATAGCATCGATGTTGAAGATTCCATTCTTGGATGAGGAGGTCACGAACAGCAGCTCTTTCCAGCGCAAGTTTTGTAAGTTTCTTTGAAAATTGTTGGACCTGGTTCTTCATCCCCTGAGTTGAGCTGCTTCGCTTTTGCCTAATCTTTAAAATGATATGGCAGACTTAGAGGAGGCCTTTTGTGTGAACTTCACTGTTTTCATTGTCCAATTATCATTTATTCTGTCATTTGAGTTGGCTACTTGAAGGTTCTGTATTTTAGGGGAATTCTCTAGACTTGTTTTTTCTTTTTCTTTTTTTGTGTCCTCTGGGGAAGTGTTGTTTCTTTGATGGTTAATAAAGGACTCGAAAGATTTTAATGCCTCTCTCTTGATAACTTTAAGAAATTTCTCCTCTTGTTCTATGTAGACCTATACTGCATTGTTATCCAAGAAGAGACTGCAGAGTCACTGCACCGTTGTATGTAGGTTTAGGCAGTGAAGCTGTGTAATCGTCTTTCAATTTGGTCTCCACTTCCCACCTCCCTCTCTCTGTCTCTTTCTCTCTCTCGCACTCTCAACGTCTCTTGCTGTGAAATTGGGAATTGAATCGATGATGCACTGATTGAGAGCGGACTGACTTGGCGCTAAATTGATTCCTTCCTCGCCTGCTTTTATTTACCCAGAATGCAACCCCTTTTTGCTTTCACGGGTGCAGAGCTTGCCACAAGAAGGGGAAAAGAAAAACAGGGGAAATCTTCTTACAGGATGATTGGTGAAAGCAAAGAAGATGAATATGACCTTCGGTTTGAGTAATCCAAGGCCTCGCTTGGGGAAATTCACAAAAGGAAATGGGGAAATTTACTGCCAAATGCTAGTGTAGAAATCCCCGTATTCTGCAGAAATTCTTGTTCCCTATGGTGATTCTGACTCTTTTGGCTAAATGGAAATAAGGAAAATCTTGATGACGGCAATCCTAACTCTAACTTGATTATGCAAACTAGGACTAAAGTTTCTGATTTTTATGTTACCATGGATAGCAAACGAAGTTGGCTTTTAACGGAACATGGATGGGACAACCCCCGGCGGGTGTGGATGGATAGTTCAAGCTGAACACACAGATGGTTCGGTTTTAGAAGTCGAAGGCTTGGCAGGGGCAGCCATTTGCCGCTGTCAACCCAACCGAGGCCAAAGTAGTGCAAGGCGAGTGTAGCTCTTGAGAGCAACATTAGAAGCCTCAAAATCAAATCTGATGATCAGGTGCTGATAACTGTAACCATGCAAGATTTGGTTGAAAATTCTATGCCGACTCCTATTATTTTTCAATGTAGGGGATTGTCAAAATGATTCACACCAACAACAAGGAATGCAGACTCTTGATGAAGTTCCTATTGAAATTATGGACTTCTTATGTAGCCAAATCTCTAGGAGTCTAGTCTCCTCAGAATGCAGTAGTGGATAGGGGCCGAGCCAGTGGCTGCTTTATTGCTGTAATATTTCTTTTTTGTGCTATCTGAAAAAAAGATGGCGGAATATTAAGTGACTATGGCATATTTTACGCCAGATTAGTTCGTTTTCAGCAAATGTTTAATGTTGCACGCTAAAGTGTAAGCAAAGCAGCGCAGTTAAAAACATGGCGAATAGTGTACCTTCTCTTCCGAGGTCAGCTTGTCTCTTTCATAAGATTGACTAATTGCCCTCAGCTGAACTGTTGCTCTTCTGTTGGAAAGTATAAGATAGACTAATTGTAAAAAAAAAAAAAAAGTTATTGAGGGTTGACATGATTCTCAATAAATGACCTCTCTCAAAAAGTCAAGTCAAATGAGTTTTGAAGTAAACACAGTGTTATTCTTCTCCTTCTATAAGCTTCTGACACTTCCTTCTTTAAATCAGCAATAATACTGCTGGAGGAATGGAATCCTTCAATCTCCTCTTCTACTTACTTTTGCTAACATGCTGTTGGTTATTTGCGGAAGCGTGTGCTTGTGTGTAAAATAGATTAGGAAATATGGATGTATTTTTGAGGAGGTTATTTGGCAAAGGAAGCACAAGGGAAAAATAAAGAAAACTTTTATTAGTTGGTGGGTAATACAAGAGGAAGGAGCTGAAGTTGGTGTATTGGGATGCTTTTAGTGGATGTCCCCCTAGCCTATTTATAGGCATGCATGACCGACTTTCCTTGCAAAAAATTTGGTCAGGTTTTTTGCTGCTCTTATCTCTAGATTCTTCTACACTACTCTAGTTGTTAACTCTTCTACACTACTCTAGTTGATGATTTTTCTAGACTACTCTAGTTGCCTAAGTGATAGATAATTTGTAGGATTTTTCTAGACTTTTCTAGCAAAAGTTTATACTAGATAATTCTAGAAATTGGA
The DNA here is from genome assembly GCA_014182735.1 of Corymbia maculata. Taxonomy (NCBI): domain Eukaryota; kingdom Viridiplantae; phylum Streptophyta; class Magnoliopsida; order Myrtales; family Myrtaceae; genus Corymbia; species Corymbia maculata. Next base: position 27,386,698 of record CM024689.1, read on the forward strand.
TCAATATTCTAACACATGCATTCTTATCCATTCCCAGTGTTCATCTGAAGGTAAGAAATGATTGGAATAATGAAGAGAACCTTAATTAGCTAGGATCTTTACATGGTCCCGATCCCAAGCTAAGAAAAATCATAGGAACAACACGATCCTACCAATCCCATTAATCCAACTTTGACATACTTTGATCTTTAAATATGTATATCCAATATTCAGGTAATAGAAATACTAATTTTTCTTGTACATGTAGAACGTAAACTATAAATTCACACCATTTTGGAGTTTTAACATCACACGATGTTCATAATTAACGAACTTCATAGGACTAGCCAAGATTTCATTATTATTGGTGTAATTTTTTAGGATCTCATGATCCATCATCCGATGCTATAATTTGATCCCTTAGACACCTTTATCGATCATGAGTGGGATCCTGCTCCCCACAGCCGTGCTCTTAACTATAGATAATCTAACCAAGAAAGCTATGGCAGTTAATGGATTGTTCCTGACAACCTTGTTCTTGACAATCCTAGGGCAAACTTACGAAAGCACCTAAAACCAGAATCAAAGCCGTTCTGGTCAAAGCCGTTCTGGATGTTACTAATTGCCAAAATGCTTTTCAAAATTACCTTCTTGTTCTAGGGAAAGAAAGCAGCTCTTCCAGGAACTTCCTTTACTAAATTGCCTCCATGGAAAATTAGCCTCCTCGCTCCCATTTGTCTCAGAAAAGACAGATTAGTATATGGTTGGCTTGAAAATACCTAGCAATAGACAAAGACCAAATGACCCTTTTCTTCAGTGTGATTCACACCCTCAATATTGTAAAGAAAATTATAGAAAAACCACCGTGCTCCGATTCCCAATCATAAGCACTCCGAATAATATTTAAATTCCATCAGGTTTTATCATAACCAGTATATAAAAAAATCTAAAAATTGCACTGGCTTGCTACGAGCCTTAAAAGAATAAATGAATAACTGTTCTATGAGTGATTTTACACTTAATCCACCATGCCAGGAAGGAGATAGAGTAATTTCTACTCAAGAGATTACATGGATCTGCCATCCTTTTTCTATTAACTTCTACTCTACAAGTCATGCTCACCTCCATCATCCACGGTATGCAATAATTGTGTTGCTGTAAGAAGTTAAGGTTTGAGAATGTGGTTTAGCTTTAGTAGTTGAATAGTTCTGGGCCAATCCTGTTTATTAAGTTGAAATTCTGTAGGCTTTGTGATGTTGCTAATGGAAGAGGTATTTATCTTAATCCTTCAGTGGATTCTTCATCCTTAATGAAATGCTGTTTGAAAAGCACTTCTATAACATGAAATAGTGATTGCAACATCAATGGATGAAGGATGTTTCATCTGTACCTTATGTGGGAGGTATCCTTTTACCTCTGTGCTCTAAATATGTCTTTTGTTAGGTACAGCAAAAAGGTTTTTCTATGGCAACATCTCTGCAAACAGCTTCCCTTGCTTTCTTTTAATATGAGCTTATTTCATTGAATGCATGTCCAGAATCCACAATTGAATAAAAAAATTGTTAACAAGTAAAAAAGCTTATGATTTTAAGCTAAGTCCGTTCGGTGATATGATACTATGTTCAATGGATGATTACTTTCAAAGAAAGCCTTGTCCACTCAGTTAATGGAGCAAAAAGTTGATGTAGCGAAGAACATATAGTCACCATCTTTTTTGGCCTAAGGCGTCCACCTTTCCTCATAGCCAAATAATCATGTTACATAAATCAGATGCTCTTCGATCAACCCTTGATGAACAGTCCCAAATACTCTAAGATCAAAATGCTTCATTAAGTTACGAGGCTAACTCTCTTTAGTTCCTTTTTTTAGTCATATGATGCTATTATTATTGGCATTAGACTTGCCCAGATATGTTATTTGGGGCCTCCTTTCCTTTTGGTTCTATGCACTTTATATGAGGAATCCAATGTATTCTCCAATTCATGATAAACATACAGTCATCTCAAGGATGGAATATGCATGCTGTTTATGGTGAAAATAATAGGCAATCTAGACTAACAGTAACCAGATTAGTATTTAACAAGTCGAGATTCACTCAATTTCAAGTTTAGTTTCATGTTTAAATAAACCTTTTAGAAACACGCTATGCCAAACTTAAGATCACCTAAATACCAAACAAAATCCTTTGAAGGAGATAAGAGGTAAGTCAAAACTGGGGTGATTGACCCACACATGAGTTGGTTTTCATTCATCTCATGCTTTGAAGAGTTCATCATCAAGGTTAATGAAATATGCAGGATTCTTAAAGTTATGACTTTTGAACAGTGCATGTGAAGTAGAGAATTCCATTAGGACTGAAATTTGTGCATTTTAGATTGAGCAAAATGAGTTGTAGTCTAATAACACTGGCTATGCATTCTGTGCGTCTTCAATGGGTTTTGCAGTCAACAACGCACCCTACTTTTGTGTCATGGAAAGGTGGAGCGGTATTATTATATAACATTTTCTCAATTTTTTCTTTCTGCAAGAAGATGAACTTTGTCTAAGATTCTGTATAGTTGGTGAGTTGAATATGACTTGTTTCCTGTGCCTTATGGAGAATTGAGAGCTGCTTGTGTGAGAAACTTTGCTGGTTTCTTGATCAAATTATGCAAACATATTCACCACCATCTCTTTTTCTTGGCAAATGATTATGTCAGTAAAGGTAGACATTGCATTTTCAAAAAGCATGTGCCTTTTTTAAAAATGACATCTCAAAGACATGGTAAAGCTTCTTCAAATGGAGGCATGCCATGTTTCCACATTAATGCAAACTCGTCATATAGCGGTGATTCTATCCTCAAGTCAGACATTGTCAAGGTTTCTTAAATAGTGTATTGCAACATTGGGTAACTTAAATTTTTTTCACCAATGTTGATGCCCATCATTCAAACTCACAACTTCTTATTTACTTGTTTCATGAAGTTGCAGGCTTTCTCGAGTGGTCATCACCCTATTAATCTGGAGTACAATCCACAAAAAATGTTTGGTCAACATCTGATATAACACTAGCTTTTGAAAGAATATTGCTAGGAGTGTTATGACTAGTTAAAAATTCCTTTCTACTACGGCATGCATCGTTCTCAACAGATCTTAGGTATTCTTGATATTGGCCAAGATGCTTGGATACATCTATGGACTGATTTCAAAATGGAATCAATGTTAGTAGCAGCAGAAATTATAAGGACTCTTACTATTTCCAAGAACTAGCAACATGTTACATGAATTCTTGAAAGGTAAAACAACTGGGACTTATGGCTACTCCCATTAAACTGATCAGCTGACATGCTCATTATGGCTAGCGGGATATTCTACTGGATGTTGGAAACTGCATTTTGCTGATCTTGACGGGTCTAAATACAAATTTGTGTCTACCAAGCAACACCAGATGTTGAATTTTTAAATCATTTTACTTGTAAGGCGCTTGCAGCAGGTGGCTTCCTCTTCTATGTGATCCACGGGCAAGGTCATAAGCCTGCTAAAAGTTGTAAGTGTCCGGCGTCTCATCTGAATGATTGCATTATTGCAGGGTGCTTATAAGTGTTGCATTTACTCCTTTGACTTAAGGTATCGGATCAGAGTTTGAACTTCTGTACTGTCCTTCCAATTTTTCCTTCAAGTTTCCTTGGCGGCTTGGCAAGAGTATATCTTCGTCTGTGTTCGTCCTTTGCCTATGGAATGAAGTGTTTCGCATGCATTCATGAAAAATACTCGAGCCAAAAGTTTGGATACCTTTATCATCCACAAAGGAAAATTATCTTATCCTACTATAGACGTCCAAAAAATATAAAGTTATTTTCAGCAACTACAGAGTAAGAATTCAACTTGGTTTTGAACAATGGCAGAAATAGAAACCCCATTAATGCGTATACTTTCATGGTTATTAGGTAAATTGGTAATAGGAAAACTTGAAAAGGTATAGTCTCTTGGGATGAATATGTTTCGTGAAAAATCAACCTTTGGAAAAATATTTGGTTGAAAATGATTGTTTTTATAACTTTCATTAATGAATGAATGGAAAACATATCCCTCGTCAACGAAAATATAAAGTATAATTTGTTGATAATGAAAATATTTTCAACAAAATCAATTATTTGGAAAACACTTTTATAAAAAATGACCTCTTATATTGTTTACAAAACAACTTTAGATATAGAAGATTGTTGACAATGAAATGATTCTATATTAATTAACTATTCTAAGAAATGTAAACAATTATTTGTAAGAAAACATCTTTCAAATTATTTATTTTTCATGACAAACAAATTCTTAATGTGAAAGTTTATAAGTTACTTTTCCAGGTAATTTATCCCCCAAAAAATACAGTTTTCATTAACTATCAACTAAATTTGTCACGTCAAGAATATCATATCCATATATACACATGACAGCAGAGAAATTTACACTAACGCTTGGAGGATTTGAATGGCAAGACGACAACAATCTCGTTTTTATCAACAAAAGAAGAACAGTTTGGAGTGCTTCATAGTTGCACCCGACAAATATGGAGAAATAAAAAAAAAAAAATTATGGGCATATACATTGAACAAAAGTGCGTTGGACGGTGGGCACGTGGGTTGGGGTTGATGCGCCCCCTCTTTCTCTCTTATTAATTTTAATCTTTTTTCCGATGTAACGGTCACATGGCGCTGCATCGACATTACATGTTTAAAAAAAAAAATACATTAGTCAACTTAAGAAAGGAAATACATACCAAAAAAAATTAAGAAATCATAATCATTTCACATGCATGAAAGTCAAACCTTAAGCCTCATTTGTTGTCATGTTTATGGAAGGAAATCAAATAAAAGCTAGTGGGAATGGGATCGACTCATGAGAAGACAAAGCATGTGCAAATGTTTGGTGGTATGAAAGGAAGATGCATGGGGTACACAAAAAGAGTGGAAGGATTCAAAAGCCCTAATGGGTCCAAAAAGAAGCTACAAATGCAAAGCGGGTACCCTTTTTCGTTTTGAGAAAATTATTCAGTTTCTTTGTTTTCATTTTCATTTGAACATGGAAATATAACATATGCAAATGTTGGGTGGAGTGAAAGACCTCCACAGCAGCCCCGAAGTCGTCGACAGCTCACTTCAATCAGATTCCACATCAGTAACATATTCATGCACATGACAGTAGACAGAAGAAGACGGAGAAACCGAGGGCATCGGACTCTATATAATAGCGTAGGGTACAGACGACACGGTTTTGAAGAAAGAAATGGGAATAGCCACTTCTTCTTGGGCTAGGGAAGGGGCCTTGTTACGTTGAACTTCTCGTTGAATTACACGATAAATAAAGCAGCAACACATCGTTCCTCGTGCATATGTTAATGAAAAATATTTATGTTCTTAACACGTTAAGTTATGGCCCTTTCTTCTTCTTCTTTTAACCTTGAAAGAGTGAGTACCAAACGTGGCATAAGTAATTGATTTTTTTTTTTAGTTAAAGGGGGAGCAACCTAGTTTATGTCGTCCTTTTTGGAATACAAGGATAAAACCGACAAGTAGCCTACGACCGAATCTCCAGTTCTTAAGCTCGTTTACGTTTAGAATGTTTTCGTATCAATTATACAGCTTGGCGTGGTAAACCTAATCACATTACATAGTTATGTAGTTTGAAATTAACAATAAAATTTGTTGTCATCTTCGTTACCGTTTCCTGAAAAATTCATTCATTGATAAATGATTGGCGAGAAATGCAGACGCTGTACTTTCAAAAAAGTATGTGCCATTTTGAAAAATGGCACGTGGCATCTCGAAGACACAGCTGTGAAGAGTAATTGCTGATAGATTGTATTCTTCCACCAATTTTGCCTTCATAGTTTCCTTGGTGCCCTCGGCAAGAGTATATCTTCATCTGTGTTTGTCACTTTATTTGCTCGGACTCAGAAGCAAAATGTTAGAGCATAAAAGTGGTATGTGGATCTCAGTGGCTAACCTTTAGCTTTTCTTGTTTCAGTAACATTTTAAGATATACAAAAATCGATCAGCTCGTCGTTATGTAATTTTTTCGCCCTCTAGTTCTTTTTAATAATAGAAGTAGAAAAGGTGTTAATCTTTGGGTGTAGCGAAATTTAACTTCAGCTTTTTTATTGAGTTGTGGGCGGTATGACGATTCTTGCTTTTTCTTCTTCGTCTTGTGCCACGGGAATGAAGCTTTTTCTATGCATTCATGGAAAATAGTTGAGCCAAGAGTTTAGATGTCCTTATCATCCAAGAAAAAGAAATTTATCTTAGTGTACCGTACAGGTCCAAAAATCTAAAGTCGTTTTCAGCAATTACCCATGAGGCTTTCGGTCTTTCCTCTTCCTTTCTTCAGCCCCTTTTTATGTGGACCCCACACGTGTTTCAGACGCCACCCAACACTTGCACGCGCTTGCCTTCTTATTGGTCAATTCCATTCCCACTGGCTGACTGAATTTTTTCGATGAGATGCCGTTGGCCTTCCTTTATACATTCGCGCATGAAGTTCGATCACGAGGCACCACCAAACCATTGCTACCCAACAAAAGCATCAACTCTGCAACCTCCTCTCAAGCACTCCTCGGCTCCTGCTTTTGCCTTTTAGAAATGGCGGAAGCAGTGCTCTTCAACCTCGCCACTGACATACTGAAACTCGTTGGTTCCAAAACCTTTTCGGAGATCCAACTTGTACGAGGTTTAAGGGATGAGCTCAACAGTCTTAAGGGCACCACGGAGACCGTCGGAGCGGTGCTTTTGGATGCCGAGAAGCAGCAATGGCACAACGGCCAGGTCAACCGTTGGCTCAAGAGGCTCAAGAACGTGTTGTACGACGTACAGGACTTGCTGGACGATGTTGCAACCGAAGATTTGAGGCGGAAGGTCACTCCTGGCAACAAGATGTCGAAAGAGGTACGCATTTTCTTCTCCAAATCAAATCAGCTTGCGCACCGCCGCAAAGTGGCTAAAAAGATTCAGAAACTTAGGCAGACGCTGGATCAGATTGCAAAAGATAAGAATTTCCATTTAGAGCCGTTTTTGAGTGAGGCAACTGTTACTATTGCGAGGGGGAGGACAACTGACTCTTTTGTGCGCAAGGAAGAAATAATTGGTAGACAAATTGATAAGGAGAAGATCATCAGATCTTTGCTTGATTCCTCCTCCAAAGAGAGTGTTTCGGTTGTTTCCATTGTCGGTATGGGAGGACTTGGAAAAACCACACTGGCTCGGCTGGTGTACAACGATGACGAAATGAGAAAATGTTTCAAGCTTAAGATGTGGGTGTGTGTATCCGATGTCTTTGATGAGGATTCACTCATCAAAGAAATACTGAAATCTGCCCAAGATGAGTGTCAAGGGGATCCTGAGATGATGAGAAATCTGCAAGACATTGAGAATAAATCTAAGGAACAATTGCAAAGGCTTCTTCGTAAGGTACTAGATGGGAAGAAATACTTGCTTGTTTTGGATGACTTGTGGAATGAAAAACGCGAGAGATGGTTGGAGCTCCGACGTTTGCTAATGGGTGGTTCATGGGGGAGCAAGATACTCATAACCACACGCAATCAGTTGGTCGTGCAGGCTACAGATACAAATTCAGTCGTCCATGATCTACATGTCTTATCTGAAGATGAGTCATGGGACTTACTCAAGAAGATGGCTTTAGGAGATGGAAAAGAATCATCATACCAGAAATTGGAGGAGATAGGTCGAGATATAGTTAAAAAATGTGGTGGTGTTCCCCTTGCCATCAAAACTATAGGCAACCTTTTGTATCCCAAAAAGGAAAAGGAAAAGGAGTGGCTCTATTTTAAAGAACATGAACTTTCAAAAATAGATGAGTTGAACCCCGGAATAATGGACATCCTCAAACTCAGCTACAATCATCTTCCGTCGGGGTTAAAAAATTGTTTTGCATATTGTGCATTGTTTCCAAAAGATTATGTCTTTGATAAACAGACAATGATACAGCTTTGGATGGCACAAGGCTTTATCGAATCATTGGACGAGGATGAGAAGTTAGAAGATATCGGGGATAGTTATGTCTCAGACCTACTGTCTAGGTCATTTCTTGAAGTTGAGGAGGTTGATCGTTACACGGGTGAGGTGAAAATGTTCAAGATGCACGATCTCATGCACGACCTTGCCTTGAAAGTTGCAGGAAATGAGTGCAAGATGGTTAGTCACAACAACAGCGGTATCGGTGCAGACACTCGACATGCATCATTTGCTTTACAATTGTCCTCGTTGCAGGAAGTGAATTCTCTACTTGAAGAGACCACTTTACGGACATTTCTCTCTATGAAAAAAACGCCATCTGTACAGAAATTGTCCTCAAATGAATATCATGGGATTTTCTCCAAAGTTCAGGCGTTGCCGAACGTTGGTATTGGACAATGTAGATTTTTGCATCCCTACTTCGTTTGCTAGTCGGTTGAAGCACTTAAGATTTCTCGATGTTTCTAAGAATCAATCCATCAAGAGTTTGGATTCAATCACGGATTCGCTGAACTTGCAGACCCTTAAACTCTATGAATGTAAGAACCTTAAAACATTTCCAAAAGACTGGAGGAAATTGATCAAGCTTAGATACCTCTTAATCAATGGGTGTGACTCACTAAGCCGCTTACCACCCCTAAGTGAACTCCCTTCCTTGAGGACGTTGATTCTCGTGGGGTTGGATGCGTTGCAGTTCCTTCATCAGACAAGGGATCCGAAGCAATTTCATATCACACGCCCCTTCTTCCCATCTCTTCAGAGATTGTCCCTCCTCAACTGCAGGAACCTGAAAGGATGTTGGGGAAACAATTCAGAGTCACCTTTCCCAAAAGTTCAGTCCGTGGAAATAAGGGGCTGTCCCAACTTGCATTCCGTGGCACCATTCCCCCTCCCCCAGATGGAGTACTTGAGCATTGAAGGAACGAAAATTTTGGAACAACAATTGTTGGACTATCTAAATTGCCCCTCGAAAGCAGCGGTGGGATCCACGCTCATCCCTTTCTCTAAACTAAAGCGTCTAGATCTTTCTAGTACAGATCTGGAGCCCTCGATGTTTGAGACTCTATTCCGATTGGCCAATAATCTCAAGTTCATGAGACTCTACCATTGCGACCTAAGGAGGTTCTCTCGTGGCGTGCAGCACCTTTCCTCGCTCCAAGAACTTGACATTACCTATTGTCAAGGACTTGATTTATTGTGCCAAGAAGACGAGTATGGCACCCAATGGCGATTCCTTACGAATCTTTGTGTTCTTAACATCTCAAGCTGTTCAGATTTGATGGCATTACCCGAGGGGATTCAACATGTGACAACTCTACAATCTTTAAAGATATATGACTGTCGATTTCTAAAAACTTTGCCGAAATGGATTGAAAATTTATCTTTGCTTGAAAAGCTTGTATTATCTAACTGTCTAAATTTGAAGTATTTGTCATTTGAGACGTGCAACCTCACACGCTTGAAGCAAATGAAAATCTTTTCTTGTCTTGCTCTGAGGTGCCCAGAGGATGCGATTGTTGTTAAGTCGAAGGACGAATTGTCCGATTCGGATTAGCATGGAAGAGGTACGAGAAGAGACTTATATGACTTATCGATAGTGTTTTTTTTTCAACTATTTTATTTTATTTTTTGGTCGGACTCTTTTTCAATTATTTTACCTTTCTTTATTATTTAACTAATTTTCTCTTCACTGTATATAAATTGACAGTGCAAATATTTTATAAAAAAGAAAGAAGCGTCCTCCACTCCACTCCAGTTCGCCGCCGCCTTCGTCGTTATGTCACGCGGCGTGTAGGGCAAACACTACCTTTCGCCTCTCCTCGTCTTACTCGTACAACCTCCTTCATCTCCTCCATTGCTAGTGGAACCCCAGCATCTCCGACGCGCGTCGCATCCTGTCGATCGCCTCCTTCCTCTTTGGCCGGGTCCACCGAGGTCGATGATCGGGACGCTTGGACTCTTGAATCCGCCGTTCGATTTGGAGGTGCCTTCCGATGTCTCGTGCGGTCGGATGAAGAAATCCTGGGGATTTCGGTGATCCCGGCGTCGACGAGGCCTTTGACGCCGGCTTTCAAGTGGTCGCTCGCTCTGTCATAACTCTCTGCTCGCCGGAGTTGGAGGCCAAATCGATGGTAGGTGGTGATCTTGTTTCTCTCTCTCTGTCTCTCTTTCTCTCTACTACAATTCAATTTTCACTGTGAATGTATATTTGTTGGAGATGAGTTTGGATTATGAATTGAATGTTATGGAGACATTTGGATTATGATTTGAGTGTTGTAGAGACATTACAATGTCAATGCATGATATGAGCATCTTCTTTGTAGCTGATTGATTGATTGAGAGAAGAGAAGAGAACAATGATATCCATTGCGAGGAAAAAGTCATAGCTTATGAGCTACCACTAGCTGAGAAAATGACAATGTCGTTTCATAATGGTTGATTCTTTGGGGGATCAGGCGGCTAGTGCACAAGTTTTGCCATTTAGGAAATCAAAATCTGTTAGGACAGAGTTGAACAATGATAGACGACAGGACAATTTGATGTTGTCATAGCCCTTGGATCAATACTTGCATCATCTTAATGCGATGCTGACTTGATTAGATGGTTTGGGTTTCAGATATGTTGCGTCTTTGTGCAAACCTACAGTTTCATAGAAAATCTAGGAAGTGTACATAAATTTTTGCCTTGCGGTCGATTCTGGTTATTGTCATCCAGTGAATTGGAGGCTGGCAAAAGTTCCACTTTTTATCCTAGCCGCCAATATACAAAGTGGAAGTCAAAGCTTAACCAAATAAAAATGTTCCCTAAACGGCAAATTTTCTCATGGCAGATTAATGTTGTAACTGTCACACAAGTGTTCAACACCATTCCATCTAAAGATAACATATTTCTTTTGATCTTAGAGTGGAATGTGTTAATCTTCCCCTCCCTCTATTTTGTGCTCTCATATTGGTTCTGCTTTTATTTAGAGAATGGCTTTGTTTTTTAGAGTTGTGCTGGTGCTCATAGATCTATCATTTGAAGCAATATAAGCATTAGTGACCGAGCACTGAAGAAAGGCAATCTTGCTCTGTTGTAGTTTTACTTAGGTGATGGACAGACTTTTATCTTTAACTATAGACATCAATAAGACCAGATAAAAAAGTTCACACGGTCTACAGCTTGAAATCAGTCCATATAAGCCTTTGGAAATGTAATAGGCAGTGCAGTCTGCGAGCGTAGTCTCCTTGTAGATTGGTGGGTTGTCTGCTAATGTTAATTCCTTGATGGGTCCATACAATCATGAAGATGGCCGAGGAATGTCGCCAAAGAAGCACACCACCGACACTCTTGGGCCTCTCTTGTTTGCCATGATTCAGTGCTCGACACTCTTAAACTGGTCATTTGTTATGAGCTGCAAATGCAACAATTAGTGAACTGTTCCTCATTAAGAAATGTAATTTCTCTCTATGAGATTTTGTAGATCATTTTCAGTTGTTCTAAAAGCTTAAACTATTAGATAAAGGCTTGATTCATTATTTAAATATTTCAATACTTCTCCTCACTTTTAGTCTGATCTTTTGTCTAGTACCAAGCATGGAAATTTAATTGGGAGATTTTGTAGGCTCACTGTCAACCGTTCTAAAACTTAAGCTGTTAGATAAATGCATGGTTTATTATTTAAATATTCCAACACTATCTACTGCTATGATTGCAATCTTAATGTTGATAGATACAAAAACTACAGAATATCTAGAACCGACTTTGACCCCTCCTATGAAAAACATAATGTTCAACATAAATCTGTCTCATTTAGACAATTTCGAACCTGTCAATGCAAGGCTAGCATGATCTAACAAAGTTAGAAACAATATTAAATCAGTCAAATAGATTGGTTAGAATACTTGATGCACAAGCCATTTGAGAATGGTAAACACGGATTGTCTTACCAAAGAAAAGTGCAGATTGTGAAGACATAATGTTACTGCTATAGGAAAGATGCCTTGGTAATTTACTTAACGAGTTCTCAAGAGCTCTTCAACTAACTTAGGATATGAGAAAGTACTGCAATAAGGGCTAGAAGAGGATAGCAGTGTGTCGACCAATCAAAACATGGTTTCAGGAAAGTTTAGAGCTGAACAATATTATTTGGCCAAAGCTACTTACCTGCAAAAGATCTCCGATGTTGATCACTAGTACTCTAGGTATTGGAGGAATGTCGATTAACTGGTTCTCATGAAGCATTTGGAAGTCCTCCAATGTGATCTTGGAGGAGAATTGTGAGGAAGCCATTGTCTGAATGCTTTGTCACACCTAGGGTCAATTTGGGCTGTGGGTATGGTGGAAGTAGTGGCACATGATCGAGTGTCCCTTTCCATCCCCATCTCCTTCATGTGATTTGGGTGGAGTGCTCGGGCTTCTGATAAGAGCTCAAACAGACGAGAGCCTAGTCTCATCACATGCTTTGAGCACTTCATCAGCATTTCTCTGCCAGAGATATTACAATGCATCAAAAAACTGAACTAGAGCTGCTGTTAAAGCATGGTCGGTCGGATTCGCCAAGAATAGGACAAAGGATATTGGTATTTTGTATCAGCTTGGGTGCAGAAGTTTGGTACAGCTGCCATTAGAATGCTAGTAAAGTCGACCGTTAGTGCAAATGATCAATCATTGAGAATCATCTTACTGATTCATCTCATTGATTGAGAGCAGATGCAAGATTACATGCTATGACGTGTAATGGAATTTAGGGGAGAAACCGTGTACATATTCAGCTGTGGCAATTGCCTTCGCTGACTAAACGAAGAACTGGGCATTTTCATTTCCTGAGTGTTCAACACCTATCCCGGCCAATGCAATGAAAAAGTAAGCGAACAACCAAAGTTCTGTACACTTGCTAGTTTAGCCCTTGATTTGTTGAAGAAAATGGAAAAGGCTATCAAGTATCATACTGTGAAAACCATATACTTCGCACCTATATGAACTACTGCAATTCTTTTGCAAACTATCTTCATTGATTCACTTTGGCCACTTCTTGATGAATTCTTTTCCTTTTCGAAGGATGAAAAACGCAACAGAAGCCCATTGGCTCACCTGCAAGCTTCGGCAACTCCTCGGGCTGAAGGGATGTCCGGTCCCATGAAGCAAAATATGCTGTCCCTCAAATCAGCAGCGGCTGAACTATAAAGTCCCATGTTGCTGTTGTATATGACCCTCTTTGCAAGATCTCTAGTATAAAATTCCTTTTCGACTTCCGTCTCCAGCTTGAAGAACCTGCGCAGCCTGTTGATCACCTCCTTCGAGAGGCTCTCAAGGACCCCATGGCTGATCGCCCGGAGGACACCCTATTTTTCCAATGCTTGCGCGATATTTCACAACATCTCATCGGGACAGGTGGGGCCTGCATTTGTGCATCGTAGGTTGATCCGCGGGATCTTCTCACAATCCATGAGGCTCGCCACTTTGTCGGGTTGCCGGACATATATGCATGGGACTTGGGTGATCCCGGCGCCCGCAAGGCCTTTGACTCCGGCTTTCGTCTTGTCGAATGTTCTCAATTCGCTTGTTCAGTCATGGTCGTCATCTATGGCAGTGACCATTTATGTTCTCTGTTATGAGGAGTTACTGTGGTTGAGTGAGTTAGGTCTCGATGAAGTTCACTTTAGGTGGTTAGATAGTCGTGATATTGGACATTCGTCATTGTTGATCTAGAGCAGAAGCTAAACATGAGGGACATGAAGGTTGTCGAGGATTGAGTGAAGATAATACAGTGTCTTCCTTAAAGTAAAAGTTGGCCCAAGAAGATGTCAAACGAGCACTAAGATAATACAGTGTCTTCCTTAGGTGGTTAGATAGTCGTGATATTGGACATTCGTCATTTTTTTTTTGTCAGTAAATAAACGATGGGAGTGAATACGTAAGAATTCCTCATTTCATGAGTTTAACTGTATTTGTCACCAAGTCCTTGAAAGCGCATATAAAAACGAGGGAAAATGACACAAGTGATTTTTAATCTTTGGCATAATTTACATGTGGTCTTCAAATTTTTAATTTGTTCAATGTGATTTATGAACTTTAGTTCAATATACAATGTGATTCATAAGTTTTTAATTTATTAAATATGATTTCTGGACTTTTGATACATGTTGAACTTAGTTCTTGAATTACATGAGCAATCCTATGTTAGATATTATGACATCAAGACAACTACAAAATCTTTGTAAAATCCAACCGCAAAATTAAATTAAAATAATCGCGACATTGCGATACTTCTATATTAGTTTACGAAAAGACCTCTCAAATCATAAGTATATGTACACTAACATAATTGAAGCTACTTAGAGATGCATCACTAAAAAAATTTCATTTTATCTTCATTTGTGTTGATATCATAAATATATAGTTCTGTTAAATTTGTATAGTCTTTCGAAATTTTAACTAAATCATAAACAAAACTGTATATAAAGTATAGCATTCACCCTAAAAAACAAAACTTAGGAGTATAATTTGCATAACACCTCCAAAATTAATTGTGAAATATCTAATTTTGTTGCAGGTAAATTTAGCATTTGAATCACATTCGTTTCCCAAGTTGCGTTGCTCGCCCAAGTTGCGTCCCACTTGTGTGTGTGGATAGAACCTTAACTGCTACACATTGACATGTGTGATTTATGCATACTCATTAATGTTAGTCTAATAAAGGATTTCAATATCTTATTTTATGATCTTCATAGAGAAAAAAAAAATCAAGGGCTACGTTTGTTTTGCTAAAAATATTTGATTTTAAAAAACATTTCCTTAAAAGTGATTGCTTGTGTCGCTTAAAAAGATTAATGTATAAAATATATTTTCATTATCTATAAAAATATTTAAACATTATCAATAATTAATAAATTAACTAACTATTTCAAGCGCAGTCATTTTTAGAAAATTGGATCAAGGCCTTGGCTCCTCTTATGCAATTAAAGGGAATGAGACGGGGCTTCGGGGACATCAGCTTCGGTGTCCGGTTGTCAGTCAGTTCTCTAAGCGAGCGCGAGAGACGTACAGACAGACGGGCGAGGAGCTCTTCGACCTCGCTTCGCTTCCGCCATGGTGATCATCTCCTCTCTCTCTCTCTCTCTCTCTCTCTCTCTCTCTGTCTTTCTCTCTCTTCTACTGATGACTGCTCGAGCCGCAGAGCTTCTTCTTCACTGAATCTCTCGCGAATCCCTCTTTTTGGGTTGCTAGGATTATTTGAAGACGGCGATTCCTTCGCAGCTCATCTCGGAGAGAGGCTCCAACCTCGTCGTCATCAACCCTGGTACTCCTCCCACCCCCCTCTCTCTATCTCTCGTGTTGAATGGCACGACGCGTTGAATTCTGTAGCATGAACGCGGGCTCGTTCCTTCCTTCGCTTTGGATAGGTTCTGCGAACATCAGAGTGGGCCTCGCTCAGCAGGACGCGCCTTGCATCGTCCCTCATTGCATCGCCCGGTACACCAGCCAGGTCCCCAAGCTGAACGTCCAAGATCAGGTCCCACATTGTTAACGACTTCCCTTTTTTTTGTTGGGTTTTTCGTGTGTGTTTGGGTTTGGCATTGTGGGGGTTGATGGTTTGTGTTGAGCTGAGCGTGAGCGTTCTCTGAATTCTGCTGGTTCTCCTTCTGCTTTGTTGTTGTTGTTGTTGTTGTTTTGGAGTTTTTAGATGCTCAATTCTCAAGTTACCACGGAACAACACATGGAGCGAGAGAAGGCTTATGATATTGTGAGTTTGACTTCTGCTGTTTTGCTTTAGTTGTGACAATGTAAATTGACTTGAAATTTTTGAATTTTCTCATTATTAACATGTGGGTCAGTGCATCTCAGATAGCATCGTTTTTGAAGATTCCGTTCTTGGATGAGGAGGTTGCGAACAGCAACTCTTTCCAGCGGAAGGTTTGTAAGCTTTTCTGAAATAACTTGTTGGACCTAGTTCTTCATCGCTTGAGTTAACCTGCTTTCTTGCTTCTACCTAATCTTTAAATTGATATGGCAGACGTAGAGGAGGCCTTTTGTGTGAACTTCACTATTTTCATTGTCTGGTTATCTTTTTATTCTGTCATTTGAGTTGGCTACTCGAAGCTTTGGTAATTGAAGGCAATTCTTTCAGCTTGTTTTCTGCTTTCTTCATATGGTATTCGAGATAATGAAGTGTTTTCATTTTTGTTATCATATTCCCCTCTAAGGAAGTTTTCTTTCTTTGATGGTTAGTAAAGGACTCGAAAGATTTTAATGCCTTTTTTCTTGATAACTTAGAAATTTCTCCTCTTGTTCTTTGTAAATCTTCACACTGCGTTGTTATCCAAGAGGAGACTGCATAGTAATTGCACCCCGAAACGTAATTAACAAATAAATCCACCCAGCACCACCCAAAAAAGAATAGAAGTCAACCCAAAGTGCTCAGATGTCTATGTGTCTATAAAAGGGCGTGTATATGAATGTCCTTTGCTGCCCTTTATGTGTATTGTTTTGCAGTCTTCAGTTTCTAATGCATCATGATATTTCTTATTTGAGTTCGTCCAGGATTGTGTCAGGCAACCCATTTCCTTGTCAATCTGTTTTCACAGTGAAAGAAAAACTGACCTACCTTGTATACAGATGGGACGTGTTGATGGTTATAATCCACAGAATGCTAGGAAAGATTCAGCCTTTGCTTGGACGGATGTGTATGAGAAGCAAAGTTCAGCTCTGGTAACAGGTCAATATATAACTTTTATTCTCAATTTATGGCTAATGATTTTTCTGAGTTAGTCGACTTCATGAAGGCTCAGACCTTCTACCTTTCTCTTTTTATTTATGTCGTCTGCTGCTACTTATTTTTCATAAACTCAGAAACCTTGCTGTCTGATCGTGGACGGCTTACATAGATCTTTCCTTCCCTTGTCTAAGATTTGATGTAGTATAGGCTTCTGTGGATTAAATAGTCATTGCAATATGAGATTTTTAGCTTTTGTCCGGACTGGAGCATGTGTCCAATACACTAGATGCCTAGGATAAGGACACTCTACCACAAAATTGTGATCATCTCTATGTACATTTTGGGACTAAGTAGAGAAATTATACAGTAGATATAAACTGATATGATTGTCTTGTCTCTAAATTGGAGTATCAGGGATGTTAAGTTGCTTAGGTCATTAACACGCCATGAAATGGAAGCTGTCGTCCAAAATTGTAAATAGCTAGCAGGATTGTGCACTCTGTCAATGTTTGGAACTTCTGACTGTCAACCTTCAATCATGTCTGAAGTTGATTTTACATGCAAATGCTTGTTCTGATTATTTCTCCAATGAGCATACTATATAGTTCTGCCTCCTGTAATAGAAGCAGCTGTAGCTACTTATGCTTTTGAGCAGAAGCATCCAGCTTCAATGGTCCTAGCCTGTAGTTAGTCTACTAAAATTGTTCTGTCCATTGTATTGGTGCCTTGGTTTGTTCAAGGATTTATGGAGTTGATAAGATAATGGTTTGTTTTCATTTTTTTCTTGTTTATTCAAGGATATGTGGAGTTGGCTCTCAGCTAGAGCAACAGTCTTGGTGTTTTATAAATATTCGAGGTTGCTAAATGACCTACAGAGTGAAAAGTGGAAGCATTCTTTTTTTTTTTTTACCCGCAACTATGTGTCAACTGCATTTATGATCGATAGTTATATATGCATTATCAAGGTTGTTTTTTAAACACATGAGCAGCATAATGCAATATGATTTTTTCTTTTTTAATGCTGATATTGAATCTGCAGCATGTCTTTAGTATGTGCTTTTGTATATGGTTTGCACCTTTGCTTTGCAGATAGCTCAAAGGATAAAGGCTTGCCTAGTCCTTCGTTGGACCAACATGAAGAAATGGATATGGACTTGGGTGAATGTGAATACAGAAGGTTCATTTGTGGCGAGGAAGCTCTGAAAATATCACCCACAGAGCCGAAATGGATTGGAAATTTCTCTTCGCTCGAAATGCTTATATTATCTAAATGTCCATGCTTAATGTCCATGCTTAAGGCATTTGCCATATGAGATATGCAACCTCCCGCGCTTGAAGGAATTGAAAATCTTTGATTATCCAGCTTTGGATGAGAGGTCTGTTATAGATGTGCATTTTTCAGTCACTGTTTAGGAGAGGGGGAATGTGACATCCCATTTTCCAGCTAGAGGTACGAGAAAATACTTTAACATCACCTATCAATAGGAGTGTTCCTTTTTTAACTATTTGACCTTCTTTATTATTTAACTAATTTTCTCTTCTCTTCGCTATATATATATTGGCAGTGTAAATAATTTATCGAGAAAGAAGGAAAGCGTGATTGATGCACACAACATCGGAAGCGCTCATAAATTAATAACTAACTATATGGTGACTATTTAAAACTTAAACAAAGCAAAAAATGGAAATCGTAAAGTGCAAAAGATTAGGTAACATGTATCCTATTTTCCGGCATAAGAACATTAGGAGTGCCATAATTTTCGTACAGCACTTATTTTGGTGCCAAATTTTTTTTCCGCTCACTTGAGTGCCACAAGTTTAAAAAAAAAACGTTTACTTGAGTGCCACTTCCGATTTAGACACCGGAAAAGCTGATGTGGCCACCGGAAAAGTTGACGTGGTCACCGGTGGACAACATTTTAATATATTTATTAATTTTTTGTAATTTTTTCGATTTTCTTTTTCTTTTCTTTTTCTTTTTTTGCTTTTTTTCTTTAGGGCCGGTGAGAAACAATATCGTTTTGGACCATTGCACGAAGAGAAATGACATCATTTCTTATTGCTACGCGAAGAGAAACCACATCGGAATTAAAAAATCCATGCTGGAAACCGAAAATTATTAAAAAAAATCCACGTATGACTTTTGGCTGAAAGTGGCACTTAACCGAATGATTTCACTCCGATTTCGACACTCAAGCGAGCGAAAAAGAATTTGGCACTAAAGTGAGCGCCATGCAAAAATTTTGACACTCCTAGTGTTCTTCCCTTTTATTTTCTCCATATAAGTTACCCTTGAGAAAAGAATTATAAGCAAAATAATGCAATTAGTATTTAAATTATGAAACTCTCGTCAGCAACCCCACGTTAGATATTATGACATAAAAACATAAACAAAATCTAACTATAGTCCAACCACACAAAATAATAATAATAATAATAATAATAATAATCGCAATGTTGCCTATATATGTAGTTTACAAAAACGTCTCAAATTATAAGAATATGTACCCTAATATACTGGAAGCTACATAGAGATTCGTTACTTAAAAATGTGCATTGTAATATTTTCGCCTTTGTTGATATCATAAATATAAAAGCTTCATTAAACTTATAGAATTTTCCAAAATACCAACTAAATTACAACAAATCTACTTCGACTAGTTCTGTAATATTCAAACCCAAAAAAAAAAAAAAAAGAACTAGTACTATATAATATTAGTAACGCCCCCAAAATTGGATCAAGACCTGGGCTTCTCTTTGCCTCTAGGTTGGGTTGGACCGACTCGACTAATCTTTTGTTTCCACCACCCTTCGCCTCACTGCCATTTTCACACCGCCATCTATAACCCTACTCTCAAACCCGACTCAAGCTCTCTTACTAACCCGGCGAGCTAATCCACAGAGTCGCTTATTCTTCGAAAGCAACAATTGAGAACAAAAATGGACATATCCTATTTTTTCTCGCTTGGTCTCTTTTTCCTAGACCCCACGCGTCTCTTCCCTTCACACCACCAAACATTTGGGTTGCGGTCATTTGCATCTATCCTCTTTTTCTCTTTAAGTTCCTTTTTGGTGGACCCCACGCGTCTTTTTTTCACCTGCTGCGTTACTTTCTTAACGGGTCACCTTCTTATCGGGTCAATTCCATTCCCATAACGGATCGAGAAAAAATTTCCATTCCCACTAGATAGAATTCCATCTCAAGAGAAAATAAACAGAAGTGTGTTGGGGAAGGGGAAGGGGGGTGTCTCTTTTTCAATCTTTTTCCAATATGGCGGTCACACGATGCTGCATCAACATTGCATGTCTGTAAATATAAGAGGAAATATTAATCAAATTAGGGGACGAAATCATAATCAACGTTACATGAAAAAACCAGAGAGTTATAGTCCACAGCGGTTCCATTTGCACGGAAGTCGAAACCTTAAGCCTCATCTGTCGTTATGTTGATGAGAGGAAATCAAACTACGGCAAGTGTGGATGAAATTTGACCCTATAAAGAAGATGAAGCAGGTACAAATGTTCGGTGATATGAAAGAAAGACGCGTGGGGTCCTTGCAAATGTTGGGTGGCGTGAAAGACCTCCACGGAATGGCAATCTCGAAGTCGTCGGGAGTTCACTTCAATCAGCATCCACAACGGCAAGCCTATTCAAGCACAATGATGGTTTTGAAGAAAAGAAATGGGAAGAGTCGCTCCTGCTCGAGCTTAAGGGGCCGTGTTACGTTGAACTTCTCGCTGCATTCCACGAAATTAATCATTTTGTTTCTTTATTTTTGTTATTTTTTATCCTTGGAAATAAGTTTGAAATAAAATTTCATTTGATGATGTAATTTATTTTTCTATTTCTAGAATAATTATTTAGTCTAAAACTAAATTTGAAAAAAAAATGAGAAATAAAAAAATTTCTAATCATTCATCCTCGCTACTAGCCGCTAGCTTGTTGCTCACTATCCACCGCCTGCTCGCTGCCCGGCGAATCCTAGCAAGAGGGAGAAATTTTATGGTTTCTAATATGAGAATAGAAATTTTGAATTATTACAAAATACATATTTTTATTCAGAAACTCATTTAAAAAATAGAAATTGATTTAAGTGGTAAAATTTTGTTCCTTATGCATATATTGATGAAATTTTTTTTTTACATTCTTGATGTATTAAGCTACTCCTATTTCTCCTTCTTTTTTGTTTCTTTTTTTTTTTAAAGAGTGAGTACTTTGGACCTAAACATATCCTTAAAAGTCTTAGAAGGAAAAAAAGAAAAGGAGAAAGAACCCCGAGGGATGGGACTCCCCAATGTCATCCTATATTCCCATTGGCGAGAGCGGCCTCAAACTCACGTTTGGCCAATTGCGAAGGTCTAGCAGCCAATTGGAGGAAGAAGGACAAGATGAAAAAAAGAAGAAGAAAATAACAAAAAAAAAGAAAAGAAAAAAATATATTAAAATATTATTAAAAAGTAATCCGTGTCGCATCGCCCGTATCACGTAAATAGACCAATATCCACATCAAGAATATCTAGCTAAAATTAATCAGAAAAACTAAATTAACACTAAATCAAAAAGTTCATAATTAAATTGGTATCGATGTTATAAATTTAGAACTTTACTAGTACTTTTCTCAAGAAATTTGGGCTAACACATTTGGAGGATTTGATGGCAAGACAATAACAATTTCGTTTTTATCAGCAAAAGAAAAACGATTTAGAGGGCTGGACAGTTGCACCCAACAAATAGGGAGAACTAAATAAATATATATATATATATATGTGTGTGTGTGTGTGTGTGTGTGTGTGTGTGTGTGTGTGTGTAATATACACACACCCAAACGATAAAACTGAACAAAAGTGTGGGCCGTGGCTGGCGTGTGGGTCGTGGTCGATGCGACCGTAATTTTGGGGTCTATCCTTTTAATCTCTCCTTTTAGGCTTGGCTAGTTTCGTGAAAAATAAATTTCAAGAAAATAATTTTCGAATTTTCTGATGTTCAGCACATAGAAAACAACCCGGGCAAGGAAATATTTTCCACAATAAAAAAAAAGATCTTTTAAAATAGAGAAAAATGATTTTCATTTTTCGAAAAGTCGAAATCATTTTTCTTCCTCTTTCTTTCACCTAGACTAAACACCTCTTTTACCAACTCCTTTTAATTATTTTTTATTTTTCTTTCAAAAACTGAATTTTTAATTTTTTTGCTTTTCCTTCTTTTTCTTTTTCCTTATTCCTAGGCTGATCGCCAGCCACAACCGGAGGCAAGGGACTAGCTCACCAGCCTCCAGCTCCCTAACCTTTGGTGAGGTTCGAGCTCTCCGGCCTCACTTGTGGCCAACGATCAACTGAAGAAGGAAAAATAAAAAGAAAATAAAAATAATAGATTTTTTGAAATAGAAAAATAAAAATAAAGTATTATTAAAGGAGTGCACTGTGGAAAATCAAATCAGATTTTTCATATCAAAATAGTGAAAAATATTTTCTAATTTATTTTTAAATTTCAATTGAATATCGAAAAATATTTTTATTTTCTCAAAAAAAAAATTTAGAAACATCAAATTCTTCATAAAACAAACTAGCTAAATCTTCTTCTTTTTTGAACCCACGCGTATTTCTTTTACACCACCAAACATGTGGGTTGACATCGATGCGACGGCGATTTTGGGTCCGTCATCTCAATCACATATTATCAAACACGAAAAAAATTAATCATTTTTATGGAAAGTGATTTCTTTAAAAATATTTTTAAAAAATGATACGATTTCCGCGAAACAAACGCATCCGCCTATCCTTTCACACCACCAAACATTTGGGTTGCACTCCCGGTCAATGCGATCCTAATTTTTGGATCTATCCTCTTTTTCTCTTTTAAACCCTTTATGGTGGACCCCACGCGTCTTTCTTTCTCACCACCAAATATTTTGTACATGCTTATCTTCTTATTGGGTCAACTCAATTCCCACAACGGATCAAGAAAAAAAAAATCCTCTGGGCAGAATTCGATCTCAAGAGAAAATGAACAAAAGTGTGTTGACACCTCCTCTCTCTCTCCTATTGTTTTTCAATCTTTTTCTAATATGGTGGTGTCACAACCTAGGTGTCAACAGGCGGTTGTGTGGTGCCGCATCAACATTGCATGTCTGCAAACATAAGAGGAAACATTAATCAAATTAGGGGACGAAATCATAATCAACGTTACATGAAAAAACCAGAGAGTAAGAGTCCACAGCGCTTCCATTTGCACGGAAGTCGAAACCTTAAGCCTCATCTGTTGTTATGTTGATGAGAGGAAATCAAATTATGGCAAGTGGGAATGGAATTTGACCCTATAAAGAAGATGAAGCAGGTACAAATGTTAGGTGAAATGAAAGAAAGACGCGTGGGGTCCTAGACTCCTAGCAAATGTTGGGCGGCGTGAAAGACCTCCACGGAATGGCAATCTCGAAGTCGTCGGGAGTTCACTTCAATCAACATCCACAGCGGCAAGCCTATTCAAGCACAATCATGGCTTTGAAGAAAAGAAATGGGAAGAGTCGCTCCTGCTTGAGCTTGCGGGGCCGTGTTACGTTGAACTTCTCGTTGCATTCCATGGAAATTAAAGCGGCAACATTTCGTTCCTTTTGGTGCATATAGTGATGAAAAATATTTATGTTCTTGACATGTTAAACTACTACTCTTTCTTCTTCTTCTTCTTTCTTTCGAAAGAGTGAGTAGCTACCTAACATGGCATAAGTGATTGATTCGTCTTCTTTTTTTGTAGATGAAGGGGGACCAGCCACCGTTGGCATTGTCCTCTTTGGAATACAAAGATAGGGCTGACAAGTAGCCTACGACCAAATCTCCAATGCTTTGACTTGTTTACATTTGGAATATTTATGTATCGATTACACAATTTACATGACTAACTTAATCATGTTGCGTGGTTTTATAGTTTAAAATTTACAATTAGCAGGACAATGACAATAGGAATCCTTGTGCCATTTTATATTTTTTCATTTAAGGATTAAAACTTGCATTAAAAAGCATTTGAGAGATTCGGTTTGCTCCATCTGTTAGAGAAAATACATATAGTTCTTTGATGCGGAAATTCCAAAACCAGTGATCTTTGATCTTCATGATTTTTCACAAACAGATGAGAACGTACCTTTATCCATAGCGTTACCCTTTCGTTGCGGAAAACCGAAGAACTCGAACTAAATGAAGAAATCCGATTTCTCTCCCTTAACCCACTATTCTTTTATGCATTCTATCGATGGAGGAGAGAATACTGAATTCTTTTCAGTTATTGTTGTTCATATGGGTGGAGAAAGGACCGGACTCTATTTATACGTTCTTTCAACAGGTGCCTTCCATCAAAGCGCCTTTTAATTTCTATAAGAGTCGCACCTCTTCAGAAACCAATATTTATTTTATAGCTTTTCAATATTTATTAAACCATATAATAAATCATATCATGTGGGCCACAATAATTTCTTACATTCTCCCACTTGGCCCATATGATCTTCCTTTTATGGTTTAATAAAGACTGTAATGTGCACAATAACATTATGCTATAAAATTTTCATTAAATTGGCAATCACATAATAATCATAATTAAGTAAAGAAAACTAATGCGAGTCATAGCGGTTGTATGTCATTAATCGACATAGTCCCTTCTATGTACTACAACTATAGCTCTCTACTTAACATGATCCATAAATGAGAAGTACAGTAATAGTCCAACTATAATGTCTCTTTAGAGACTATCCCGTTTAACATTCATCTATTTCCATAATGTATACAAAATAGAAAACAGGAAATATCAGAAACACATAAATGAGCTCAGAGTGTCAAATACATAAACTTAATACAATCATAATACAAACACTAATGACGTCCAATAATGCCCATCCTTTCAACATGCTCATTAAATGTTTTGGGCGGCAGTCCTTTGGTTAAGGGATCTGCAATCATAAGATTGGTGCTAATGTGCTCAATCGACACTCTTTGTTTCTGAACTTCTTCTTTAACAGACAAGTATTTGATCTCCATATGCTTAACACCCTTAGAATACTTGTCATTCTTAGAGAAGAAAACTGCTTTGAGTTATCACAATAAATTTTCAGCGGCTTGGCAATACTTTGTCGACAATCACAAGCCCCGAAATAAAATTCCGCAGCCATAATCCATGAATAGTGGCTTCAAAGCATGCCACAAATTCAGCCTCCATAGTGGATGCAGCAATAACTGACTGCTTCGCACTCTTCCATGAAATTGCCCATCCAGCCATAAGAAACAAGTAACCAAATGTTGATTTTCTTGTATCAGCACATCCGGCTAAGTCTGAATCTGAATATCCAATCACCTCGAGATTATTGGATCTTCTATAAGTGAGCATATGATTCTTCGTTCCTTGCAAGTATCTAAGAACTTTCTTTGCAGCTTTCCGATGATCCATTCCAGATTACTTTGATACCGCCCAAAGATTCCGACAACAAAACTGATGTCTGGTCTGGTGCAAGTTTGTGCATACATCAAGCTCCCCACAATAGATGCATAAGGAATATTTTGCATTTGTTCTCGTTCCAATTCACTTTTCGGACATTGCATAAGGCTAAATTTGTCACCTTTCTGAATTGGAACTATTCCTGCTAAACATTTACTCATATTGAATCTCTCTAAAATTTTCTCAATGTAAGCTTTTTGAGACAACCCTAACAATCCTTGTGATCTATCACGGAATATTTCTATTCCTATCACATACGTTGCCTCTCCCATATCCTTCATTTCAAAATTCTTAGAGAGAAACTTCTTGGTTTCATGTAACAAACCAAGATCATTAGTAGCAAGCAAAATGTCATCAACATACAGCACCAGAAAAATAAACTTGCTCCCACTGATCTTCATATATATACACCGATCAACGGTGTTTTCCTTAAATCCAAATGAAGTTATGGTATCATTAAACTTAAGATACCATTGTCGGGAAGCTTGTTTAAGTCCATATATTGACTTCTTTAATTTACATACCATGTGTTCCTTTCCTTTAACTGAAAAGCCTTCGGGTTGGTCCATATAAACCTCTTCTTCTAAATTCCCATTAAGAAAGGCGGTTTTTACATCCATATGGTGTAACTCCAAGTCATAATGAGCCACCAAAGCCATAATGATTCTAAGTGAGTCCTTCTTAGAGACTGGTGAAAATGTCTCTTTATAGTCAATGCCTTCTTTTTGTATAAAACCCTTTGCAACAAGTCTGGCTTTATGTCGTTCAATATTGCCTTTTGAGTCGCGCTTGGTCTTAAAGACCCATTTACACCCAACCTTCTTACATCCTTTAGGCAATTCAACAAGATCCCAAACTTGATTTTAATGCATGGATTTTAACTCTTCTTCCATGGCATTAAACCATTCATTAGAATCTTCACATTTCATGGCTTGGGAAAATGAACCTGGATCATTTCCAATTTCTGACTCTTGTAGATAAACCATATAATCATCAGAAATAGCCGACCTCCTTTCTCTTTGAGATCTTCTTAATGTTATTTCTTGTGACTTAGTTATTGGAGGTTCAATATTGACATCTCTATTATGGAGTGTTTGTTCATTAATTTGTTGTTCTCGATTATTGTAAGGTTGAACTATAATATTGGGAACAACAACTTTAGAAGCCTTGGGTATAGGAACTTCTACCCTTACTTCTTGAATGCAAGCATCACGCACTCCTTCACTCCCACTGATGTCACCATTCTCAATGAACCTAGCATTTCCAGATTCAACAATTCTTGTACTATGATTAGGACAGTAAAATTTATACCCCTTGGATTTCTCTGCATAACCAATGAAATAACCACTAGTCGTTCTTGAATCCAATTTCCTTTCATGTGGATTGTAAATTCTTACTTCTGCTTGACAACCCCAAACATGCAGGTGTCGTAAATTAGGTTTCCTTCCCGTCCACAGCTCAAAGGGAGTCTTTGAACCGCCTTACTAGGAACCCCGTTTAATAAATACATAGAAGTTTTTAAAGCATACATCCACAAAGACAAGAGTAAAGATGAATGACTCATCATACTCCTAACCATTTCCATTAAAGTACGATTACGCCTTTCTGCTACACCATTTTGTTGTGGTGTACCCGGCATTGTGTATTGAGCACAAATGCCATCTCTTTCAAGGAATTTAGCAAATGGACCTGGACATTGTCCCGATTCATCATACTTTCCATAATATTCACCACCTCTATCGGACCTTACTATTTTTACCCTTTTATCTAATTGCCTCTCAACCTCTTTAATATACACTTCAAGTGCATTCACTGATTGAGACTTGTCATGCAATAGATAAATGTAACCATAACGTGAAAAATCATCAATAAAGGTGATAAAATAACTTTCTTTACCAAAAGATGGAACATCGAAAGGACCACATATGTCGGTATGTATAATTTCAAGAAGCTCTGTGCTTCTTGTGGCACATTTCTTAGTGTGCTTTGTTTGTTTACCTTTAATACAATCAATACACACTCCAAGGTCAGTAAAATCCAAATTTGGAAGAATTTCATTTTTCACTAATCTTTGCATTCTTTCCTTGGATATATGACCCAAACGTTTATGCCACAAGTAAGTAGAATTCTCATTCACTAAACTTCGTTTAGTGCTAACATTATGATGCAAGGTCATTAATGTCTCAACAAAAGAATTATCAAGCCTAAATTTGTAGAGACCATCACATAAAATTCCAGTTCCAATAAGAGTATCACTCTTAAATAAACTGAAAGATCCAGAACCAAACTTACAATAAAATCCCGCCACATCAAGTCTTGGCAAAGAAACTAAATTGCGAGAAAATGTAGGTACATAAAGGGTTCGAAACAAATCCAAATAATGCCCAATATCTAAGATCAAACAAGTAAGTGCCAATGCCTTCAACTCGGAGCTTTGTTTCTATTCCCCGTAATCACATAACTTTCATTTGGCTTTATGGTTTGGATCGTAAGAAATCCCTGCATCGTATTTGATACATGAGTGGTGGCATCAGAATCAATCCACCAAGTATTATGAAGAACTTCAGTAAAGTTTGATTCAAAACATACTAAAGCACAAGGCTTACATTTCTTTTCGAACCAAGCCTTACGTTTCAGACAATCTTTTTTCAATGTCCAACTTTGTTGCAAAAATGACACTTAATAAGATTGTGTTCCTTCTTGTGGATTTGAGAAGCCTTTGAAGAATCATTCAGACATGTAATCCTTTCTTCTTGCTCCTTCCACCTTTCCTTTTAGAACTCCTTTGAGCTTCTTGATGACTTGAGAGATGAATAGAATGAGACTTTTGATTCTTAATCATTGTTTCCTCTTGAACAAGCATACTGGCCAATTCATTCACATTCCACTTATCCTTTATAGTATTGTAATTCATTTGAAATGGCCCATATTGCTCATGAGGCAAGGAATTAAGTATAAACTGTACTAAAAGTACTCATCCACGTTCATTCCTAAAGTCCTTAATTTTGCTGCTAAATTCGTCATCTCATAACTTTCATTTGGCTTTATGGTTTGGATCGTAAGAAATCCCTGCATCGTATTTGATACATGAGTGGTGGCATCAGAATCAATCCACCAAGTATTATGAGGAACTTCAGTAAAGTTTGATTCAAAACATACTAAAGCACAAGGCTTACCTTTCTTTTCGAACCAAGCCTTACGTTTCAAACAATCTTTCTTCAAGTGTCCAATTTTGTTGCAAAAATGACACTTAATAAGATTGTGTTCCTTCTTGTGGATTTGAGAAGCCTTTGAAGAATCATTCAGGACATGTAATCCTTTCTTCTTGCTCCTTCCACCTTTCCTTTTAGAACTCCTTTGAGCTTCTTGATGACTTGAGAGATGAATAGAATGAGACTTTTGATTCTTAATCATTGTTTCCTCTTGAACAAGCATACTGGCCAATTCATTCACATTCCACTTATCCTTTATAGTGTTGTAATTCATTTGAAATGGCCCATATTGCTCATGAGGCAAGGAATTAAGTATAAACTGTACTAAAAAGTACTCATCCACGTTCATTCCTAAAGTCCTTAATTTTGCTGCTAAATTCGTCATCTCAAGTACATGTTCATGCATGGTACATGAACCATCATACTTCATGGTGGTCAGTGTGCTCATCAATGTACCAGCAAGTGACTTATCGCCAGCTTGAGAACGCTCTTCCACAAATTTCATAAATTCCTTAGCATTATCAGTCCTTGGGAAGAGAAGTCTTTAAGTTGTTTGCAACCTGTCATTCGCATGAACATTAAGCTTAGTCTGTTCGATCTTTCCTAAGCTTTATGGAAAGACTTTTCATCATCGCTACTTTCATCGAATAGCAGCTGGTTTCTCAACTTGAAGTGCTAAATCAAGATCCAGGACACCTAAGTGAAACTGGACTTGTTCACTCTAATTAGGAAAATTCATCCCATTGAATAAGGGAACAGACGAAGCATGCGAATGAAGTGAAACAGGTACAGATACTGCAAATATGCAAGAAAATACTCATACATTAATGCCTTGAGAATATACCTAATCAGATTCAAACTAAACTACACATGTACATCATAGTTCTCCTTTGGGCAATCCTATGATATACAAATATACATAAATCATAATGATGCTAATGACTTTTATTTGTAATTGTAAATATATCTTATTAAAATTTATTTGCTATCTTTGGATATGCAAACAAATTTAACAAGTCATATTAATTACCAACTATCATGTTCATGAATTATAAGAAAATAATTAACCTTTGGGTTAATCCCTAAGTTCTTATAATAAATGAACTTCAATATACCCATAACAGCAATAATGATATGAAACATATCAATTTCATATATAGCATCAATTAATCATGGATAATTGAATAAAACAATTTACAATATCAAACATTCAAAAAACTTCAAGGTTTGGCCACTTTGGTGACTAACAAACCATTCATAATATGAATTTTCAATATTGTAAAATACAAATATTTACCAAATTGCACGCAAGGACAAAATCATAATCAAAGCATAAGGGCAAAATCGTAAAATCATAATTCCATAAGGGTAGAACCATAAATATAAAATCCAGGGGCAAAATGGTAAATAATCAGCAAGGGCAGAATCGTAATTATAAATAAACAGGAGCAAAACAATAAATAAATAGCATAAAGACGAAATTGTAATTTTATTTTCATGCGGCAAGCGCATAACCGTAAATAACCATAAAGAGAAGAGGGCAAAACTGTAATTAGAGGCAACCGGAGGACACTACGCGCGGAAAGGGCGCGTGCACCGCACGCGTCTTGATCGCCCTGCGGGCGCGTGCATTGCACGCGCCTTTATAGCTGCGCGGCGCGTGCATTGCACGCGCCTTTATAGCTGCGCGGGCGCGTGCATTGCACGCGCGGGCGCTGCCCTCTCGGCCTACAGCGCTGGGCGCGTGGATCCACGCGCCTGCAACGCACCACCGGCGCGTGGAGACCACGCGCCGCACCGCAAAGACGCGCGTGGTCCCACGCGCCTTCTTCCTTGCGCCGTTTCCTTTTTTTTTTTTTTTTTTTTGCCCCGTTTCTCCGAATTCCGCCATTTTTGTCCTTTCTCCGTGAAAACACCCATCATTTGGATTTGCTCCGACAAAAACCCTCCGAAAGCATTTCAACATCAACAAATAATATGAACAGGATCGTTCAACGAATCATCATACATAAATCATAATATTTCTATAAATGGAAAAATCATGAGATCATAAACCATGCTCTGATACCAACTGTTAGAGAAAATACATATAGTTCTTTGATGCGGAAATTCCAAAACCAGTGATCTTTGATCTTCATGATTTTTCACAAACAGATGAGAACGTACCTTTATCCATAGCGTTACCCTTTCGTTGAAAACCGAAGAACTCGAACTAAATGAAGAAATCCGATTTCTCTCCCTTAACCCACTATTCTTTTATGCATTCTATCGATGGAGGAGAGAATACCGAATTCTTTTCGCTTATTGTTGTTCATATGGGTGGAGAGAGGACCTGACTCTATTTATACGTTCTTTCAACAGTGCCTTCCATCAAAGCGCCTTTTAATTTCTATAAGAGTCGCACCTCTTCGAAAACCAATATTTATTTTATAGCTTTTCAATATTTATTAAACCATATAATAAATCATATCATGTGGGCCACAATAATTTCTTACACCATCAATTTCTAATGGACAGAAACCACAGCTAGCTTCTTTAATTCCCTGTAGACATAATAAGAGATTGCATGACACATGTGCAAAAGAGAAATTTAATTTGTTAATTATATTTTTCTACTAATTGAGTCATCGAAACATTTAGAGTTGACATGTCATATCATTCACTAAATTATGTCGTTGGTTTTATTGTCACAAAATATGGATTATCCTGGAATTAATCATTTCAAGAAGTCTCCCAACTTAAAATTTCACACTTAATCTTACGTATAAAGGCAATAATGAAGTTATTTTCATGTTGATCAAAATAAGGATCCTAAAATATCTTTAAAATTTGCTTCGAAAAGGTATATATATGAATTGATATATGTAGAGAGTGCTATATATTTTGATTTTTTAAAATAAAAAAAAAAGACTAAGCGGGGCGCAATATTAAATTTTTAGAGAAACAAAAAGATTGAGAATATTTTAATTGTTAAATATCTTATTTCTTTTATTCTTTGGATAAGAATTATCATTTCTACACAAGAAAGCTATTACGAGTTTTCATTATTTGAGTGCATTTGGGTTTTCGTTTGGAAATTGCTCTCAAGACCTGATCAAAGGCTTTTTTAATATTATTTTCATGTTCAAATGAAAACGGCGACACAAAAAAAAATACACAGCAACCTGCTTTTTTGACCCATAGGCTTCTAATCT
This sequence comes from Corymbia maculata, assembly GCA_014182735.1. Classification (NCBI taxonomy): domain Eukaryota; kingdom Viridiplantae; phylum Streptophyta; class Magnoliopsida; order Myrtales; family Myrtaceae; genus Corymbia; species Corymbia maculata. The sequence continues at coordinate 27,418,254 of CM024689.1, forward strand.
TTCCTCCATCTCTCTTTAGTTGGACCCCACACGTCTTTCACCCACCCACCACCCAACACTCGCACACGCTTGTCTTCTTATTGGTCAATTCCATTCCCACAGGTTGACTGGATTTTACGATGAGATACCGTTGGCCTGGCCATATACGTTCGTGCCTGAAGTTCGATCACGAGGCACCACCAAACCATTGTTTCCCGACAAAAGCATCAACTCTGCAACCTCCTCTCAAGCACTCCTCGACCCTTGCTTTTGCCTTTTGGAAATGGCAGAAGCAGTGCTCTTCAACCTCGCCAACGACATACTGAAACTTGCCGGTTCCAACACCTTTTCGGAGATCCAACTTGTACGAGGCGCAAGGGATGAGCTCGACAGTCTTAAGGACACCATCGAGGCCATCCGAGCTGTGCTTTTGGATGCTGAGGAGCAGCAATGGCACAACCGCAAGGTCAAGCTCTGGCTCGGAAGGATCAAGGACGTGTTGTACGATGCAGAGGACTTGCTCGACGATGTCGCAACTGAAGATCTGAGGCGGAAGGTCACTCCCGGAAACAAAATGTTGAAAGCGGTACGCGTTTTCTTCTCTAAATCGAATCAGCTTGCACGCCGCCTCAAAGTGGCTAATGAGATTCAGGAACTTAGGAAGAGACTGGATCGGATTAAAAAAGATAAGGAGCAGTTCCATTTAGTGGAGCATCAGAGTGAGGCAACAATGGCCATCGGGAGACGAAAGAAAACTGAAATCTTTGCACCCGACAGATCAATAATTGGTAGGAAAGGGGACAAAAAAAAGATCAAACAACTTTTGCTTGATTCCTCCTCTAGCCAGAGCGTGTCATTTGTTGCCATAGTTGGTAAAGGAGGTCTTGGAAAAACTGCACTCGCACGACTAGTGTACAACGATGGCAAGGTAAAAGAACATTTTGGGCTTAAAATGTGGGTGTGTGTATCTGATGTCTTTGATGTGAATTTGATTATTAAAGAAATTCTTAAATCAGCGAAAGTCAACTGTCGAGATCTTGAGAATAAGCCTATAGGCCAATTGCTATCGCGTCTTCATGAGATTATAGTTGGGAAGAAATACTTGCTTGTTTTGGATGACTTGTGGAATGAAGATCGGGGTAAATGGTTGAAGCTTGGAGAATGGCTAAAGGATGGTTTACGAGGTAGCAAAATACTTGTCACCACTCGTAGCCTTAAAGTTGCACAGGTCACAGATGCGAAATCACTTATCCATGATCTACATGGCTTATCTGAAGATAAGTCATGGAACTTATTTAGGAGAATGGCTTTTGGAGATGGGGCAAAACCATTAGATCCGGAACGGGAGAAGACGGGTCGAGATATAGTTAAAAAATGCGCTGGGGTTCCCCTTGCCATTAGAACTATAGGATGCCTTTTGTACACCAAAGATTCATGGCTCCAATACAAAGGGCGTGAACTTCCAGAAATACAAGAAATTGATAACAATGATGATGGAATTTTGCAAGTCCTCAAGTTCAGTTACGATCATCTCCCATCATGCTTGAAACATTGTTTTCCATATTGCTCATTGTTTCCGAAAGATCATGTCTATGAGAAAGATATGATGATCCATCTTTGGGTGGCACAAGGCTTTATTGAGTCATGCAATGGGGAGGATAACCTTGAAGAGGTCGCCGAAAATTACTTGTCAGAACTATTATGTAGGTCATTCCTTGATGTTGCAAAAAAAGGCGATAATGGCGAGGTCCTAAAATTCAAGATGCATGATCTCATGCATGATCTTGCCCAAAAAGTTGCTGGAGGTGAATGCAAGATTGTTCGTTTTAATGGAGATAATACACAATCTTGCCCAATAGTTGCTGGACTTCGACATGCATCGTTTATTTTAGAGATTTTCTCTGAAACGGAAATGGTGTTCTTGCGTGAAAACTCCAAATTGCAGACGATTCTCCATTTGGAAGGTACATTCTTTGGACTCAACTTTCACAAAAATTTCTCCAGACATTGTCGGGCGTTGTATTTGGCTCATGCTATAACTATTCCTCTCCCTCCTTCCTCCTATGGAAAGTTGAAGCTGTTAAGATTTCTTCATATTTGTAAGCATAATTACCTCAAGAGTTTGCCAGATTCAATCACTGATTTGGTGAACTTGCAAACCCTTACACTCTCAAATTGTTTGGGCCTTCACACATTTCCAAGAGATATGAGGAAATTGGTCAATCTTAGACACCTCTTAATTGAAGGCTGTATATTAAGCAACCTACCACCCCTGAGTGAACTCCCTTCCCTAAGGACGTTGAGTCTCAAGTACTTACATGAGTTAAAGTTCATTCAACAGACAAGTGGCCCAAAGCCATCTACTACCAGACGCCCCTTCTTTCAATCTCTTGAGAGTCTGGAACTCATCTCCTGCATTAGGCTAGAAGGATGGTGGGAAAGAAGGCAAGAAATGGGAGCACATCAAAAGCATCGGTCAGACAATTCACGATCATCCTTCCCAAAACTTCGGTCTGTGAATATACGCTGTTCTTTCCACTTGAATTCTATGCCACCATTCCCCCAGGTGGAATACTTGGACATAGATAGCACGAAAATGTTGGAACAACAATTGATGGCCAATCCAAATTGCTCATCAGAAGGAACGGTGGAAGCCACATTCATTTCTTTCCCTAAACTAAAACGTCTAACTCTTGAAGATTCTACTAAGAATATAGAGCCCTTGATGCTTGATACTCTACTCCGATTGGCCAGTAATCTCGGGTCCATTTTCCTCTTCAATTGCAACCTACGGAGACTCCCTCTTAATATGCAGCACCTTTCCTCGCTCCAAGACCTTTGCATTCAGAATTGTCGAGGACTCCGTTTCTTCAGCCGAGAAGACAAGCAGCGATACCTTACGAATCTTCGTGCTCTTAACATCTCACATTGTTCAGATTTGAGAGCATTACCCAAAGAAATTCAACATGTGACAACTTTACAATCTCTCAAGATATATAATTGTTCACGCCTAATGAGTTTGCCGAAATGGATTGGAAATATCTCTTCGCTCAAAAAGCTTGTATTATGTGATTGTCCAAGATTGGAGGAGTTGCCATCTGAAATGCACAACCTCGTACACTTGAAGGAATTGAGAATCATTTTTTGTCCTTCTCTAGAAAAGAGGTGCCTACCAGATATGCACATTCCGGTTATTATTTTGGAGGACGAATCGTCCGACTCGGATTAGCATAGAAGAGGTACGAGAAAAGACTTATATCACCTATCAATAGTGTTTCATTTTCAACTATTTTACCTTTCTTTATTATTTAACTAATTTTCTCTTCACTATATATATATTGGCAGTGCAAATATTTTTTCAAAAAAGAAGGGAGCGTCCTCCACTCCACTCCAGTTCGCCGCCGCCTTCGTCGTAATGTCACACAGCGGTTAGAACAAACACCACCTTTTGGCTCTCCTCGTCTTCCTCGTACAACCTCCTTCATCTCCTCCATTGCTCGTGGAACCCCACCGTCTCCGACGCGCGTCGCATCCTCTCGATCGCCTCCTTCCTCTTTGGCCGGGTCCACCGAGGTCGATGATCGGGACGCTCGGACTCTCGGATCCGCCGTTCGATTCGGAGCTGCCTTCAGATGTCTCGTGCGGTCCGATGAAGAAATCCTGGGGATTTCGGTGATCCCGGCGTCGACGAGGCCCTTGACGCTGGCTTTCGAGTGGTCGCTCGCTCTGTCGTAGCTCTCTGCTCGCCGGAGTTGGAGGCCAAATCGATGGTAGGCAGTGATCTTGTTTCTCTCTCTCTCTCTCTCTCTCTCTCTCTCTCTCTACTGCAATTCAATTTTCACTGTGAATGTATATTTGTTGGAGATGAGTTTGGATTATGAATTGAATGTTATGGAGACATTTGGATTATGATTTTGAGTGTTGTGGAGACATTACAATGTCAATGCATGATATGAGCAGCTTCTTTGTAGCTGATTGATTGATTGAGAGAAGAGGAGAACAATGACATCCATTGTGAGGAGAAAGTCATAGCTTATGAGCTACCGCTAGATGAGAAAATGACAATGCTGTTTCATAATGGTTGATTCTTTGGGGGATCAGGCGGCTAGTACACAAGTTTTGCAATTTATGAAAACGAAATCTGTTAAGATAGAGTTGAACAATGATAGACGACAGGACAATTTGATGTTGTCTTACCCCTTGGATCGATACTTGCATCATCTTAATGCGATGCTGACTTGATTAGATCTTTTGGGTTTCAGATATGTTGCGTCTTAGTGCAAACCAACAGTTTCATAGAAAATCTAGGAAGTGTACATAAATTTTTGGCTTGCAGTTGATTCTGGTTATTGTCATCCAGTGAATTGGAGGCTGGCAAAAGTTCCACTTTTTATCCTAGCCGCCAGTATACAAAGTGGAATTCAAAGCTAAACCAAACAAAAATGTTCCCTAAACTGCAAATTTTCTCATGACAGATTAATGTTGTAACTGTCATACAAGTACTCAACACCGTTCCATCTAAAGATAACATATTTCTTTCAATCTTAGAGTGGAATGTGTTAATCTTCCCCTCCCTCTATTTTGTGCTCTCATGTTGGTTCCGCTTTTATTTAGAGAATGGCTTTGTTTTTTAGAGTTGTGCTGGTGCTCATAGATCTATCATTTGAAGCAATATAAGCGTTGGTGACCAAGCAATGAAGAAAGGCAATCTTGCTCTGTTGTAGTTTTACTTAGGTGATGGATAGACTTTTATCTTTAAGTATAGACATCAATAAGACCAGATAAAAAAGTTCACATGGTCTACAGCTTGAAATCAGTCCATATAGGCCTTTGGAAATGTAATGGGCAGTGTAGTCTGCGAGTGTAGTCTCCTTGTAGATTGGTGGTTGTCTGCTAATGTTAATTCCTTGATGGGTCCATACAACCATGAAGATGGCTGAGGAGTGTCACCGAAAAAGTATACCAACACTCTTGGGCCTCTCTTGTTTGCCATGATTCAGTGCTCAACACTCTTAAACCAGTCGTTTGTTATGAGCTGCAAATGCAACAATTAGTGAACCCTTCCTCATCAAGTAACGTAATTTCTATCTATGAGATTTTGTGGATCTCCATCAACTGTTCTAAAAGCTTAAACTATTAAATAAAGGCATGGTTTAATATTTAAATATTTCAACACTCCTCCTCACGCTAAGTCTAGTCCTAGTACCAAGTGTAGAAATTTAAATAAGGAGGTAAATGGGGCTTAGAAAAATTCAAATTCAGAACCTTCAATTCTCATATCATATGAGATTTTGTGGAACCACTACTAACTATTCTAAAAATTTAAATTGTTATACGAAGGCATGGTTTATTATTTAAATATTCCAATACTATCTACTACTATGATTGCAATCTTCATGTTGATAGATACAAAAATTGCAAAATATCTAGAACCGACATTGACCCCTTCTATGAAAAACATAGTGTTCAACATAAATCTGTCTCATTTAGACAATTTCGAACCTGTCGATGTGAGGCTGCCTTGATCTAACAAAGTTAGAAACAATATTAAATCAGTCAAATAGATTGGTTAGAATACTTGATGTGCAAGCCATTTGGGAAGAGTAAACACAGATCGTCTTACCAAAGAAAAGTGCAGATCGTGGAGACATAATGTTATTGCTATAGGAAAGATGCCATGGCAATTTACTTAACGAGTTCTCAAGAGCTCTTCAACTAACTTAGGATATGAGAAAGTACTGTAATAAGAGCGAGAAGAGGATAGCAGTGTGTCGACCAATCAAAACATGGTTTCAGGAAAGTTTAGAGCTGAACAATATTATTTGGCCAAAGCTACTTACCTGCAAAAGATCTCCGATGTTGATCACTAGTGCTCTAGGTATTGGAGGAACGTCGATCCACCGGTTCTTTGAAGCATTTGGAAATCCTCCAATGTGATCTTGGAGGAGAATTGTGAGGAAGCCATTGTCTGAATGCTTTGTCACACCTATGGTCAATTTGGGCTGTGGGCATGGCGGAAGTAGTGGCACATGATCCAGTGTCCCTTTCCATCCCCATCTCCTTCATGTGATTTGGGTGGAGTGCTCGGGCTTCTGATAAGAGCTCAAACATACGAGAGCCTAGTCTCATCACATGCTTTGAGCACTTCATCGGCATTTCTCTGCCAGATATATTACGATGCATCAAAAAACCGAACTAGAGTTGCTGTTAAAGCATGGTCGGTCGGATTCCCAAAGAATACGACAAAGGATATTGGTATTTTGTATCAGCTTGGGTGCAGAAGTTTGGTACAGCTACCATTAGAATGCTAATAAAGTCGACCGTCAGTGCAAATGATCAATCATTGAGAATCATCTTATTGATTCATCTCATTGATTGAGACCAGATGCAAGATTATATGCTATGACGTGTAATGGAATTTAGGGGAGAAACCGTGTACATATTCAGCTGTGGCAATTGCCTTTGCTGACTAAACGAAGAACCAGGCACTTTCATTTCCCGAGTGTTCAACACCTTTCCCGGCCAATGCAATGATAAAGTAAGCGAACAACCAAAGTACCGTGAAAACTATGTACTTTGCACCTATATGAACTACTGCAATTCTTTTGCAAACTATCTTCATTGATTCACTTTGGCAACTTGTTGATGAATTCTTTTCCTTTTCGAAGGGTGAAAAACGCCACAGAAGCCCATTGGCTCACCTGCAAGCTTCGGCAACTCCTCGGGCTGAAGGGATGTCCGGTCCCATGAAGCAAAATATGCTGTCCCTCAAATCAGCAGCGACTGAATTATAAAGTCGCATGTTGCTGTTGTATATGACCCTCTTTTTAAGATCTCTAGTATAAAATTCCTTTTCGGCTTCCGTCTCCAGCCTGAAGAACCTGCGCGGCCCGTTGATCACCTCCTTCGAGAGGCTCCCAAGGACCCCATGGCTGATCGCCCGGAGGAAACCCCATTTTTCCAATGCTTGCGCGATATTTTGCAACATCTCATCGGGACAGGTGGGGCCTGCATTCGTGCATCCTAGGTTGATCCGCGGGATCTTCTCACGATTCATGTGGCTCGCCACTTTGTCAGGTCGCCGGACATATATGCGTGGGACTTGGGTGATCCCAGCGCCCACAAGGCCTTTGACTCCGGCTTTCGTCTAGTCGAATGCTCTCAATTCGCTTGTTCATTCATGGTCATCATCTATGGCAGTGACCATTTATGTTCTCTGTTATGAGGAGTTACCGTGGTTGAGCGAGTTAGGTCTCAATGAAGTTCATTTTAGGTGGTTATATAGTCGTGATATTGGACATTCGTCATTGTTGATCTAGAGCAGAAGCTAAACACGAGGGACATGAAGGTTGTCGAGGATTGAGTCAAGATAATTCAGTGTCTTCCTTAAAGTGAAAGTCGGGCCAAGAAGATACCAAACGAGCACTGAGATTTTTTTTTTTCAGTAAACAAACAATGGGAGTTGACAACATTAGAATTCCTCATCTTTTGAGTGTAATTGTATTCGTCACCAAGTCCCTGAAAGCGCGCATATAAAAAGGAGGGAAAATGACATAAGTGATTTTTAAACTTTGGCATAATTTACACGTAGTCTTCGAATTTTTAATTTATTCAATGTGATCCATGAACTTTAGTTCAATATGTAATGTGATTCATAAACTTTTAATTTATTAAATATGATCTCTGGACTTTTGATACATGTTGAACTTACTCCTTGAATTATATGAGCAATCCTATGTTAGATATTATGACATCAAGACAAGTACAAAATCTTTGTAAAATCCAACCGCAAAATTAAATTAAAATAATCGCGACGTTGCAATACTTCTATATTAGTTTACGAAAAGACCTCTCAAATCATAAGTTTATGTACACGAACATAATTGAAGCTACTTAGAGATGCATCACTAAAAAAATTTATTTTATCTTCGTTTATGTTGATATCAATAATATATAGTTCTGTTAAATTTGTATAGTCTTTCAAAATTTTAACTAAATCATAAACAAAATTGTATATAAAACCCATGCAAAGCACCAAAGTTCAACTAGTAGTATAGCATTTGCCTTAAAAAAAAAAAAAAACTTAGAGTATAATATGCATAACACCTCCAAAATTAATTATGAAATATCTAATTTTATTGCCGGTAAATTTAGTATTTGAATCACATTCGTTGCCCAAGTTGCGTCTCCCACCCGTGCATGGATAGAACCTTAACCACTACATGTCGACATGTGTGATTTATCCATACCCATTAATATTAGTCTAATAAAGGATTTCAATATCTTGTTTTATGATCTTCATAAAAAAAAAATCAAGGGCTACGTTTATTTCGCTAAAATGTTTGATTTAAAAACATTTTCTTTAAAAGTGATACTTGTGCCGCTTAAAAAGATTAATGCATAAAATATATTTTCATTCTTGTAAAAATATTTGATGATAAATTATTATCAATAATTAAAAAAATTAACTAACTATTTCAAGCGCAATCATTTTTAGAAAATTGGATCAAGACCTTGGCTTCCTCTCATGCAATTAAAGGGAATGAGGCAGGACTTCGGGGGCATCAGCTTCGGTGTCGGGTTGTCAGTCGGTTCTCCAAGCGAGCGCGAGAGACATACAGACAGACGGACGAGGAGCTCTTCGACCTCGCTTCGCTTCCGCCATGGTGATCATCTCCTCTCTCTCTCGCTCTCTTTCTCTCTCTTCTACTGATGACTGCTCGAGCCGCGGAGCTTCTTCTTCACTGAATCTCTCGTGAATCCCTCTTTTTTGGGTTGCTAGGATTATTTGAAGACGGCGATTCCTTCGCAGCTCATCACGGAGAGAGGCTCCAACCTCGTCGTCATCAACCCTGGTACTCCTCCCACCCAAACCCCATCTCTATCTCTCGTGTTGAATGGCTCGACGCGTTGAATTCTGTAGCTTGAACGCGGCTCGTTCCTTCCTTTGCTTTTGATAGGTTCTGCGAACATCAGAGTGGGCCTCGCTCAGCAGGACGCGCCTTGCATCGTCCCTCATTGCATCGCCCGGTACACCAGCCAGGTCCCCAAGCTGAACGTCCAAGATCAGGTCCCACATTGTTAACGACTTCCCCTTTTCTTTTTGTTGGGTTTTTCGTGTGTGTTTGGGTTTGGCATTGTGGAGGTTGATGGTTTGTGTTGAGCTGAGCGTGAGCGTTCTCTGAATTCTCCTGGGTTTCCTTCTGCTTTGTTGTTGTTGTTGTTGTTGTTTTGGAGTTTTTAGATGCTCAATTCTCAAGTTACCACGGCGCAACACATGGAGCGAGAGAAGGCTTATGATATTGTGAGTTCGACTTCTGCTGTTTTGCTTTAGTTGTGACAATGTAAATTGCCTCGAAATTTTTGAATTTTCTCATTATTAACATGTGGGTCAGTGCATCTCAGATAGCATCGTTGTTGAAGATTCCGTTCTTGGATGAGGAGGTCGCGAACAGCAACTCTTTCCAGCGGAAGGTTTGTAAGCTTTTCTGAAATAACTTGTTGGACCTAGTTCTTCATCGCTTGAGTTAAGCTGCTTTCTTGCTTCTACCTAATCTTTAAATTGATATGGCAGACGTAGAGGAGGCCTTTTGTGTGAACTTCACTGTTTTCATTGTCTGGTTATCTTTTTATTCTGTCATTTGAGTTGGCTACTCCAAGCTTCGGTAATTTAAGGCAATTCTTTCAGCTTGTTTTCTGTTTTCTTCATATGGTATTCGAGATAATGAAGTGTTTTCATTTTTGTCATCATATTCCCCTCTAAGGAAGTCTTCTTTCTTTGATGGTTAGTAAAGGACTTGAAAGATTTTAATGCCTTTTTTCTTGATAACTTAGGAATTTCTCCTTTGTTCTATGTAAATCTACACACTGCATTGTTATCCAAGAGGAGACTGCATAGTAATTGCACCCCAAAACGTAATTAACAAATAAACCCACCCAGTGACACCCAAAAAAGAATAGAAGTCGACCCAAAGTGCTCGGATGTCTATGTGTCTATAAAAGGGCGTGTATATGAATGTCCTTTGCTGCCCTTTATGTGTATTGTTTTGCAGTCTTCAGTTTCTAATGCATCATGATATTTCTTATTTGAGTTCATCCAGAATTGTGTCAGGCAACCCATTTCCTTGTCAATCTGTTTTCACAGTGAAAGAAAAACTGACCTACCTTGATGTACAGATGGGACGTGTTGATGGTTATAATCCACAGAATGCTAGGAAAGATTCAGCCTTTGCTTGGACGGATGTGTTTGAGAAGCAAAGTTCAGCTTTGGTAACAGGTCAATATATAACTTTTATTCTCAATTTGGGGCTAATGATTTTTCTGAGTTAGTTGACTTCACGAAAGCTCAGACCTTCTACCTTTCTCTTTTTATTTATGTTGTCTGCTGCTACTTATTGATATGTCATAGACTCAGAAACCTTGCTGTCTGATCGTGGACGGCTTACATAGATCTTTCCTTCCCTTGTCTAAGATTTGATGGGGTATAGGCTTCTGTGGATTAAATAGTCATTGCAATATGAGATTTTAGCTTTTGTCTGGACTGGAGCATGTGTCCAATTTACTAGATGCCTAGGATAAGGACACTACCACGAAACTGTGATCATCTCCATGTACATTTCGGGACTAAGTAGAGAAATTATACAGTAGATATAAACTGATATGATTGTTTTGTCTCTAAATTGGAGTATCAGGGATGTTAAGTAGCTTAGGTCATTAACACGCCATGAAATGGAAGCTGTTGTCCAAAATTGTAAATAGCTAGCAGGATTGTGCACTCTGTCAATGTTTGGAACTTCTGACTGTCAACCTTCAATGATGTCTGAAGTTGATTTTACATGCAGATGCTTGTTCTGATTATTTCTCCGATGAGCATACTATATAGTTCCACCTCCTGTAATAGAAGCGGCTGTAGCTACTTATGTTTTTGAGCAGAAGCATCCAGCTTCAATGCTCCTAGCCTGTAGTTAGTCTACTAAAATTGTTCTGTCCGTTGTATTGGTGCCTTGGTTTGTTCAAGGATTTATGGAGTTGATAAGATAATGGTTTGTTTTCATTTTTTTCTTGTTCATTCAAGGATATGTGGAGTTGGCTCTCAGCTAGAGCAACAGTCTTGGCATTTTATAAATAGTCGAGGTTGCTAAATGACCTACAGAGTGAAAAGTAGAAGCATTCTTTTTTTTTTTTACCCGCAACTATGTGTCAACTGCATTTATGATTGATAGCTATATGCATTATCAAGGTTGTTTTCTAAACACATGAGTAGTATAATGCAATATGATTTTTTTTTTTTAATGCTGATATTGAATCTGCAGCAAGTCTTTAGTATGTGCTTTTGTACATAATTTGCACCTTTGCTTTGCAGATAGCTCAAAGGATAAAGACTTGCCTAGTACTTCGTTGGACCAACATGAAGAAATGGATATGGACTTGGGTGAATGTAAATACAGAAGGTTCATTTGTGGTGAGGAAGCTCTGAAAATATCACCCACAGAGCCTTACTGCTTGCGCCGTCCTATCCGAAGAGGTCATTTTAACATTTCACAAGATTATCCCACTCAGCAGGTGAGATGCCTCTAAATGTTATGCGTCAAAGAAGTTGCTGTCTGATTATTACTGAGTTTGACTCTTTCAATCCTAGAAGGCATAACTTGAATACATTGCTTAGTTAGATTCCTTGGCATCTATAGCCTCATCAAGAGTCAGCTCTAATCATCCAGCAAAACACCTGTAATATAAAGTATTGCATACATTTGCTATGTAATACAATAGTAGTATGGATATCGTGAAGTAGAAAAGAATGATGTGGTATGTTGCTCATCCCTATAATTTTGCTTCACAGGTATATGAGGATTTGCATACCATCTGGGACTGGATATTGGTGGAGAAATTGCATATACCCCAATCTGAAAGGAATATGTATTCTGCTGTTCTTGTGGTGCCAGAGACGTTTGACAATCGCGGTACTAATTTGCATTGCTTTCATCATGTTCATTTGTTTGTATCCACAAAGAGTTTACTAGTAGTTTTTCTGCTTAGGCATTTCATATGATTCTCTTGTAAGTGGATGCATGAACATATGGCTGAGTATTAATAGAGAAATGGTAGTGTGGTTTCTTCCCATGCTTCTTTTTATTTTTTCCTGTGGTTCATTGGCTGATTTTACTTTGTTTTATGTTTGGAATGGATTTCTTTTTTTCTACTTTATGATTGAGAAGTAGTATAACATTGCTGTGGCTAAAGAATACTCCAAGAAAGGACCTTTAAGATTTCAGTTAATGTGATAATCTTTAGGTTGACAATGAGAAACTTAAATTTGCCAGGATTTGTGCTTTTTGGCAGATTTTTTGGCATCTTGCTGAACAATCGGTTGCCTTTTCTTAAGCTCTGAAGCATGGATCAGTAGTAAATTATGTTGGTCCTTTTAGCTTCAGGAGTCTATTATACCAGGTGCAAATTTATTTGTGTCTGAAATATGACTTTGGATATAAGGTTGATTTGTATGTTTGATCTTATATCAACTTCTTCCCAACTTTTTTTTTCAAGAAGTCTATGATTCTTCAGATGGTGGTGTGACAGATTCATATTGTAATATAGCATTTCTGTGAGAAAGCTAAGATAGGCTAATTGTAAAAGAGTTACAGATGGTTGTCACCCCTGTTAAAATGATTCTCAATAATATACCGCTTCAAAAATCAATGAATAAATTTTGAAGTAAACGCTTCATTTGCTTCTCCTATAAACTACTAACATTTCTCTCTTTAAATCAGCAATAAGACTGCTTGAGGAATTGAATGGAATCCTTCAATCTCTTCTTCTCCTTGCTTTTCCTAGCATGCATTCTTATCCATGCCCAGAGCTCCCTCTTGATCATGGCTGTTAAGATCCGATCCAGACTGGAAGATCTTATTTGAAACTTAAGAAATGATTCAAATCTTTAGTAGGACCTTGATTAGCTAGGATCTTTATGTGGTCCTGATCCTAAGCTAAAAAGTCACAGGATCGATGTGAACCTACTGATCTCATCAATCCAATCTTGACATACTTCAACATTGAAATATGTATATCCTAATACCTAGGGAAAATTCCAAGAAAAGGGCCTGAAGTGCCTACATTTTCCCAAATAAGGGCCCAAAGAAGATCTTGTTTCAAATAAGGGCCTAAAGTTAATCTTATTTCAAATAAGGGCTTGAATCGATTATGTCTGTCAAATAAAAACTTGAAGTGGTTATGTTTGTTTCAAATAAGGGCCTGACTTTCCCGCGGTCAAAGGCATTTTCGTCATTTATTGTTTTTCTTTTTCTCTAAAGAAGAACCCGAGAAAAAGGAAAGAAAAGAGAAAAAGGAAAAAAAAGAAAAAAATTTGGATGAAAACACCCTTGACCAGTCGGAAAATTTAGCCAGGAGGTTAGGCCCTTATTTGAAACAACCATCACTACTTTAGGCCCTTGTTTGAAAGAAGGTCTACTCCTGGCCCTTATTAGAGAAAATGAGGGGATTTGAGTCCCTTTTTTGAAATTTTTCCTATTATCTATTGAATAGAAATATAGATATTTCTTGTGCATGAAGTATATAAACTGTAAATTCACACCATTCAGAGTTTATTGTCACACAATGTTCAAAATTATTAAAGTCAGATGACTATTCAAGATTTTTGTATTGTTGGTGTAATTTTTAGGATTTTACAATCCACAACCTGATGTTACGATTCATCCCTTAGACATCTTCATCGTTCATGAGTAGGATTCTGATCCTAGCAACCTTGTTCTTACTACAGAAAACTCATCCGAGAAATCACCAACAGTGCTAAAGTAGTGTTCCAGAAATGTCATGCCCTTGGGGAGTGGCTTAGTATGTGATTTAACCATCTCTAAGGCATATTACAAAGAAAGCACCTAAACCAGAATCAAAGCTGTTCTGCATGTTACTGATAGACAAAATGCTATTCAAAACTGCCTTCTTGTTTGGGGAAAGAAAGCTTCTCTTGGAGGAACTTCCTTTACTAAATCCACCTTCATGGGAGATTAGCCTCCTCACTCAAATATGTCTCTGAATAGACAGATTGGTATATAATTTGATTGAAAATACCTGCTAATAGACCAAGACCAAATGATCCTTATTTTCATTGTGATCCATGCCCTCAAGATTGTAACATAGAATGAGTAAATACCACACCGTCTCAATTCCCAGTCTTAAGCACTTCAAATGATATTTGATTTCCATCAGGTTCTGTCATGACCAGTACACAAAAATCTCTAAATTGTACTGGCTTGCTGCAAGCCTTAAAAGAACTGGGGAATAACTGTTTTGTGAGTGATTTTACCCTTGAACCCCCAAACCAGAAGGAGATGGAGTACTTTATACTCAATAGATTACGATGGATTAGCTATCCTTATCTGATCAACTTCTAGTCTATAAGTGCTCCTGCTCCCTTCAATCTTCCATGCTATGCAAGTTCTGTTGTCTTAAGTTAAGGTAATTCATTGGGGTTTAGAATGTGGTTTAGCTTAAGTAGTTAAAGAGTTCTGTGTTATCCCATAAATTGAGCTGAAATTCTGCAAGCTTAGACATGTTGCTGATGGAAGAGTTACTGATCTAGATTCTTCAGTGGATTCTTCATCCCTAGTAATATGCCTTTCCAACTATACTTTTAGGACATGAAATGGTGAAAGTAACATCAATGGATGAAGGATGAGTTGCATCTGTACCTTGAGTGGATGGTATCCTTTTTCTTCTGTGCTCTAAATGCATCTTTTGTTTGGTTGAGCAAAAATATTTTTCTATGGCAATATTTCTGCAGACAGCTTGCCTTGCTTTCTCGTAAGTTTAGTATTTTGCATTGACTACATGTTTCCAGAATGCAGAGAATGGGTTCTTGGTTGTTTTGCTGTTTTTCTTTGCCAGGGAATCTAGCAGATTCCACATTGAATTTTCTGTTCTCTGGTTTCAAGCAGAAATTAAGGAAGTGCTTTCTATAGTGCTGCGGGACTTGCAATTTAGCTCCGCTGTGGTACACCAGGTTGGGAACCTTTTTGCCTTCTGATGACTTGCACAAAATTATTCCCATTTATGTTAACTGTGAGAGATATTGTATGATAAAATAGTTAAATTGTAAGACAGTACGTGCTCTTAGCATGTTTTACTTTCTGATGACAGTAATTCCCCACTATCATAAAATTTTTGTAATTTTATGGACATGCATGTTTTGTAACTTCATTACCAGATTATTTTACAGCTTGTTTACTTTGCCTGGCAATAACTTTTTCCAAATGCATGCTTTTTTCTCTTCTGTTCTCTACATGCTCCAAATTGTGTTTTGAGTCTCAAGATGTAATCAGCGTCCTGGACAAATATTTAGGTGGCTAGACATTCCCACAGTTTTCTCCATTAGTAGACTATGAATTTATATTGACCTGAACTGATTCCTCAGGAAGGTCTTGCTGCAGCTTTTGGGAACGGTTTGTCAACTGCATGCATTGTAAATATGGGAGCTCAGGTGACATCAGTCATATGCATTGAGGTACTTGTGGTTCTATTACTTTTTACATCCATTGGAGTATTCTTGCTTTTGTGATGCAGAGCAGATGCAATGCTAATCATTGCCTCTAAGCTTTTGAAGCAAATTCGCCGGTCATTTCAACATAGATTGACCTTAGATATAACATCCTTTCATGTATCAAAGGAAAAGAAAAAGGAGCTACCCTCATTTGTGTTTGTGCGTGACCGATGATTAGAATAATTATTTATGAAATCCATATTGCCTGGTAATTATGATGAAAGACAGTGTAGTCTCTACTTTCAACATCATTCTTGACTTGTTATCACCAACACCAGCAGGTAGATTGTTGCTTCTACCTCCATGCTTTTTTTTCCTCTTTGCTATAAATTTCTTGTTCCACCATCTCTCATTTTGTTAATGAGTGTCAACCCATAACTAATGGATGATAACTGAACCAAAATGATGAAGAAATGCTGTTTAGGTTTGAATTTTCCCTATCATTGATTATGCTACAAACGTACCATTTGTAAATAAGCACTCTCATTTTCTAGGCCATTATGATGCTGTGTTTCATATGTCCGGTTGACATTCTTCTTGTAAACAAATACCCTCAGGTGTACCAATATTGTATAAACAACAATGAAACCAATTAGACCTTCACACGTTCTGCCTGGACTTTATATCTACTGATGAATTAAAAACTATGATATAATATGTTCCACTGAGTTAATGGAAGAGTTGGCTTTTTAAAATGTCAGGATGGAGTGGCTCTACCTACCTCCGAGAAGACATTACCATTTGGTGGAGAGGTGCTGCTTACTTTTGTCATAGTTCTGGGCTTACTCAGTATATCTGCATTAGCCTAGCTACCATCATATGCAGAATGTTTAAAGTTGATTTGCCTCACCACCTTACATACTTGAAGATTCCTGTTTGATTTGATTGTAGTATGTGAGGTCTGGCTCTAATTATTTGGCTTCACTTTGGAGATAAAGAGCTTTTGATGAAAATTTTATATTTTAATCTTGAGAAAACTTAAATCAGCATACAACTTTTTATTAAATGTCCAATATATCTATTTTGTTGTTTCATTGGACTTGAAACTATTTCATGAACATTAATGGTTATGATATCGGTGCATAACGTGGTTTCAGGATATATCCAGATGCCTCCTATGGACCCAAAGGCATCATCAAACTTGGCCTCAAGTTCGCACAGACATGTTGACCAAGCCTATAGATATGTTGATGCTAAATGAACTGAAAGAATCCTACTGTTACATCCAAGTGAGTCTGATTTGGTAATTGAAATTCAATGTTCACAAAACTTCTTATACTCATGAGCTCTAAAAACTTATATGTATATGCTCCACTATTAATGGTAGAAACCCCGAGTGAGAATGGGGATTTATTGAGTTTAGGAACCATAAATATGTATAACTGTACATGCAGAAACTTGTGTCGCATGCTCTATTTCGGACAAGTCACAACATTGCATTCTTCCATAAACTAAGTATTTTGCTTGCAGGAGGGGGAGGTTGATGCCGTAGCAGTTGTTCACTCATATGAGGACGGGATGCCAGCTGCATCTCATAGGACGAGGCTTACTGCTCTCAATGTATATTTCCAAAAATGAATTCTCATCTCTAAATGATTTTGCTTACTAGATTTTTGGCTGTTTAGAGATGGACTAATGTTTCTTTTCTAATTAGGTACCTCCTATGGGTTTGTTTTATCCAATGCTTTTGGTTCCAGATGTCTATCCTCCACCACCTCGGTCTTGGTGAGTGAAATTGTTACATTCAAACAACTTTTTGAGCAAGTTTAATCTGATAAAACTTCTCTACCACGGTGATTGTTTTGCAAGGTTTAATGATTACGAGGATATGCTAGAAGAAACATGGCATTTTGATTATCCCAGACGACCGGACATGGCGGATAGTCTGTATCCTGGTTTTAACATTGGATTGCCAATGTGGGACAGCTATCCGATATTTCAAACAAAACCTAAGAAGGAAGAGATGGTTGGCCTTGCTGAAGCAATCACGAGTAGTATTCTTTCAACTGGTAGGTCCTTACAGTTTCTTGAACTCTGCTTGCAGAATGTCATGGGTTACGGATTGTAATTTTTATTTTATTTTGACAGGGCGTATCGATCTCAAGAGAAAACTGTTCTGCAGCATACAACTGGTGAGTCTCATGCACACAGTGACATGTTCTTTGAATTGCTATATATTGACTAGGAAAAATGACTCGGTCTTGTGATTTAGATCGGTGGAGTAGCTCTGACTGAGGGTCTCATTCCTGCTGCGGAAGATAGGTTAGTTATCCTTATGCTTTAAACATTTGCAGAATCATGGCTTTGTGAGTATTCTGGCACGGGGTCTGAATTTCATGTTTGACTCTGTATAAACGGCTGTTAAAAGCCTTGTCTATGCTGAAAGAAAATCAATGAATTTATTTACAGATATCAGCTGGAGTAATCCCTCCTTAAATCAAAGATATTGGCCTCTTTTCTGGCAAAAGTTTGTAGAAGGATCACATTAATATAGACCAATGAGCTATATACTTGTACATCTCGGATTTCTCCTGATTTCATGATATTTAAAACCCCAAGCTATTCTTCTATGTTATTGTCTTTTATACTATTGACGGTCGATCCTATATTTGATATATGGCTTTACTTTTTGGGCTCTTTTTGTAAATGGATTTGCACCCACTTGGTGCCCTATAGTTGAACTTTTTCCATCCATCAGGCAACAATTATTGCTAGGACTTGCAATGTGGGCTCTTGTTTATTTATATGTGAGTAATAGCTCTGGTTATTCGCTGTTCAAAAATTCTTGTTTAGGCAGTTCCATCCCCCCCCGGCGGGTGACACAAAAGAAAAAAAAAAAGATAAATGGTATTTTCTTTTGTTTTCTATGCTCTCTTCCATTTAAATAGATGAATTTTTGTTTGGAGAACTTAAAGGTCTGAAGCTTCGGTCAATGATAATGTGTCTCAGTGCCCATTATGGACTTTGGTGTCATTATCCAGTATTTTTTTCCTTTCCAAAGAACATTTTCAATAGAAATTCCAAAACCTGAAGTTGTTGTTCATACTCATTGATTCTGTTGTTACAGAGTATTGCATGCTATTCCTTCAAATGAAGCAATTGATACAGTCGAGGTCAGTACACTCTTTCTTTGCCTTGTCGCTGTCAAGTATTTCTTTGCTATATTTAGTTGTGGGCTAGTCGTGGAAATTAGCTGGTCATGCAGCTTATTTTCATTTCATTGGCAACCATATGATAAGCAGCATAACTTAGCATGATGTTACATGTTAAATAGGTTGATTTGTGGATGTTTTTATTGCTAGTACAAGGGACTACATTCTATCTATGCTTGTCAGTTGTAGATCTCCAGATTTCTTTAGACATGTCTTATTCAAAGGTTTAGAGGCTCAGCTTTTTCTGGTTGTATCATTTGTATCGCATGAATTGAGTTTGTCACCATTCCATCTCCTGCTTTGATGAGTTCATCATAATGGTTAATGAGATGTGCAGTACTCTTAAGCTAGACTTACCAACAGTCGTGAGGTGAAAATTCCAATAGGACTAAATTTGTGCACTTCTGGATTGAGCAAACTGAGTTGATGTCTTCAACAGGTTTTGCAATCAAGAACGCACCCTACTTTCGTGTCATGGAAAGGTGGAGCGGTAAGATAATCAGAGTCTCATGACATCTTCTCAATATTTTTTGCTGCTAGAGATGACTTTTGACTAAGACTGTTTTTGGTGAGTTGAACATGATTCATTTCCTTTCCTGCCTGATGGAGACTAGGAGCTGTTTTGTATAAGAAATTCCGTTGGTTTATTTTACTAAAATATGCAGAACATATTCACCAACATCCCCTTTTACTTGGCCAATAATTATGGGGGTAAAGGCAAACATTGCATTTTCCAAAAGAGCATGCCTTTTTGAAAAACAGCATCTCAAAGACACAAAGAAAAGCTTCTTCAAAGAGAGACATGCCACGTTTCCATGGCAATTCTCGTCACGGAATGTTGATGCTATCTTCATGTCAGACCTTGTCATGGTCTCTCAAATAGTGTTTTTGCACACTGGTAACCAATATTCATGTCCATCATTCAAACTAGCAACTTCTTAGTGATGAGATTACTTGCTTAAATTATGTTGTAGGCTTTCTTAACTTGATTAATTATCACCCTATTAATTTGGAGTGCAATCCATGAAAATCTGTGTCAAAATCTGATATATCTCTAGTTTTGAAAGACTATTGCGGGGAGTGTTCTGACAGATTAAATATTCCTTTTACTGCTGCATGCTTTGTTCTCAACAGATTCTAGGAATTCTTGATTTTGGCCGAGATGCTTGGATACATCGTATGGACTGGATTCACAATGGAATCCATGTTGGTAGCGGCAGAAAGTACAAGGACTCTTATTATGTCCAAGCACAAGCAACATGTTACATAAATTCTTGAAAGGTAAAACAATCGGGGCTCATAGCTACTCCCATTAAAATGGTCAGCTGACATGCTCTCATTATGACTTGTGGGATATTCTGAGTTAATATGAGCATTTCACGACTGGATGTTGGAAACTGCAATTGAGGACATTGATTGCTGGTCTCAAGGGGTCTAAATACACTTGTGTCTACCAGGCAGCACCAGATGTTGACGTTTTAAATCTTTTTCACTTGTGCAGCAATTGCAGCAGGTGGTTTCCCCTTCGAGGCGTTCCGCAGGCAGGGTCATAAGCCTGTTAAAAATTGTAAGTGTCCAGTGTCTTGCCTGAATTATTGCATAATTGCAGGGTTGTTATAACTGTTGCATTTTATTCCTTCGACTTCAGGTTTCTGATCAGAGTTTGCACATCCTAATTAACGAAGCTTCTCATTTATAGTCAAGAGTGGATCCGAAGACAGCTGGGTGCTTCTATGGCAATATCAGGCGGCTGGGAAGGGTAATTGGTGATAGATTGCATTCCTCCTACCTCTTTTACCTTTGGGTTTCCTTGGTGCCCTGGGCAAGAGTATATCTTTGTTTGCATTTGTCACTTCATTTGCTCGGAGTCAGAAGCAGAACTTTAAAGCATAACAGTTTTATGTGGATCTCAGTAGTTGGCCTTTAGCTTCTCCTGTTTCAAGTCACTGTTTAAGGTATAAGAAAATTGATGTCCTCGTCCTTAAGTAATTTCTCTTCCATTTTAACTGACTGAAGTAGAGCCGGTGTAAATCCTTTTGAGTGTAGTGAAATTAACTTCAGCTTTTCTATTGAGTTACAGACGGTGTGGACGATTCTTGCTTTTTCCTTCGTCTTCTGCCACAGGAATGGAAGCGTTTTGTATGCATCTGTGGAAAATAGTCGAGCCAAAAGTTTGGATGATTTGAAAAAGAAATTTATCTTAACATTCTGTATCGATTCAAAAAAATATAAAGTCATTTTCAGCAACTATAGAGTGAGGAATTGACTTGGTTAAGAACAGTGATCTAAATAGAAATCCAATTAATGTGCATTTCTTTCATGGTTTTCAAGTAAACTGGCAAAAGCATAACTTGAAAAGATATGATTGCTTAGGTATGCATTTGCTTTGTGAAAAACCAATAATTTCTCTATAAGACATTGCTCGTATGATATATAAAAGCGAAAGACAGGAAAATAATATATTATCATGGGAAAAAAAAAAAAAGCTTTTATATCATTTATGAAAATAAATAAATAAATAATATTGATTAAATATTTTTCTTTGATTAAAACAACCAAACCAAACTACTCGTGTGTGGTAATTTCAATTCAGGCCCTTCTGGACTTTCTTGTACGACCAGATCGAAATAAAGAGCGCTCCTAGGGACTAATTAGGCACTTTAGAGTTCCCAGTTCTGGTTTCGGGTTCACGATTTTAGTTCCAATTTTAGTTCCAATTCCGTTCCCCAGCTTGATTCCCATAGGAACCAGTAGGAATCGAGAATCGGACAATCTCTCCCTAAAACCAAGAAATGGATTACTTCCCACCAGTTTGATTTTCGATTCTACCTTAAAATCATGTTTACCCCATTAGGGAGGATCCCAATCTATAAAATTTGTATACCCTTAAGCATATTATAAATCCTATGATATTCAACGAGAGGTAACATGATCAACAAATTTATAAAACTTCAAATCGTGTTCTTTGGATGTCCAATACTTATATTTCGAACAATTTTCTAATTTGGTAAGTTAATAACTTTCTATTTTGTAAAACGAAACCAAATTTTGAAGTTTTTTTCCTAATGATTTGGTTTTTATATTTTGCTCGCCACACTAAAAACATGCACTTATAACTGATATGAAGGCTTAATGCCCTAAAAAAAAAAATTCCAACTCCAATTCTAATCCCAATTTGCCCTTAACTTTTTTTTTGTCATCTAAAAAATTCTCAACTTTTGATTCAGTTCTAATTTAACTCTAGCTTTTTTCCCTCCATTTTTTTTTCTTGTAAAAAATTCTCAACTTTTCATTCAGTTCTAATTTTACCTTTAGCTTTCTTTTAGTCTCTTAAAAAACCAAGAACTTTATATCTAAACCAAATTATGCTCTCAACTTTTTCTATCTTGTAAAAAAACACCCAACTTTTACTCAAGCCTCCCATTTACCCATTAATACTCTTTCCAAAATTTCCCTTATGCAGCATTTCTACATCACTACTCTAGTTTTACCCCAAATTTCAAATCCGATAAGATGTCTTTTGGAGATGAATTTCCATATCAACTCAAACAATGTCTTTTAGATATAAAATTTGGATAAAAACTAGATGAATTACAATTGACCTTCTTCAATTGCTCTTAGTGTTAAAAGAGTCTTCCGTCCATCTCGCTTGGGGATCATCTTTGATTTTGTACTCAATATTCAATCTCTTGTGCTCGGGAATCTTTCGTCTCTCAATCAAAAAGTTCACACTTGGGATGCTCAAACAGTTTGCACTTAGGAGTTTTCCATCTCTCGATTGTCAAGAGAAAATTCAGACAAAGGGTTAATGACGGTAAATTTTAGACTCAAGTAAAAGTGCGATTTTTTATGAGACCAAAAATGCTTAAGATAGAATTAGGGTTGAGCCAAAAGTTGAAGGTTTTCTAAGAGGTCAAAAAAATTTGTGGTATAATTGCAACCGGATTTAAAGTTAGAAATTTTTATGAGATAAAAAAAGAGTTTTTATTAGGCCTTAATATGAATACAAAGACAACGCAGCAAATCTTTTTAACTTCCAGGAACACCTCCCTCTTTTCTCTAAAAAAAGAAATTCCGTGAAAATCACCTTTTTTACTCGCCTCCTTCTTTTGTTTTTTCACCCCGCCTTCACTTTTGGCGCCACCTTTTCCCCATTTTTTCACCAACATTTTTTCACGAGCCCAAAACAAAAACGACGGTAAAAAAGAAGAAGAAAGAAAGCAGCGCCAAACCAAAATGCCACGTCATCGAAATGCTCCCCCTCGCGCCAAAAACCCACTCTGCTTCTCCATTTCACCTCTCTCTCTCTCTGCAACGCGATGATGACGCGCGACATGGACGGCGGCGCCGGCGAGACGCCGGCCGAGCGATCGGAGAAGATCGAGCAGATCCGGACGTTCATCGGCTACGAGATGTCCACTCCCGACGTCTCCTCCGGCCTGTCCGAATCCCTGGACGACGTCGACGCCGCCATCGACCTCATCCTCCGCACCTGGAAGATCCCCTTCAAAGTCAGGCGCGCCCTCGCCGGCGCCGGCGCTAGGGTCTCGGCCGGAACGGAGACGGAGCCGCGCGAGGCGCCGGAAGACCCGAAGGGACCGGTCGATAGGATGTCTTCGGGCGAGTCTCTGAAGGTGACGAGCGCGGTAGCGGCTGCGGATGGGGAGTATCTCGGGAGGCGGAGCACGGTGGAGACCGCGTCGACAGTTCGGGTGAAGGAGGAAATCGGTTCCGTTTGGGTAGAGAAGTCCCTTGCGTGTGAGCCGAGTAAGAGAGAAGTTGTATCTGTGGAACCTGAAGTAGAGGAGGCGCCGTTTGGGAAGACCGTAGTCAAAACAGAGCATGATGTTCTGCCCAAAGAAGAAGCATGTGGTGGAGCACCGGAAGAACCCCAGCCGGTCCGGCCATCGAGAGCGAAGGGACCCTTTAATGTCTCGATGTCGTTCGATGAGTTCCTCAAGGCCACTGGTACGACAGTGGAGGCCGATGAGGAGTACCTGAGGAGCCAGAGAATGGAGACGGAGACGATGGCTCAGGCAAAGGTTGAAACTGACTCTGTTCGTGTAGAGAAGGCAACTCTAAGGGGGGAAGAAGAGAGTTTGGTTAGAGGAGAGAAAATGGTGCCTGATGCAAAGGAGTTAGATATGGTGGTGTCTGAGGAGGGATGTATCAGGAACCAGGGTATGCAGGGGAGTGGTGAAGGATCAGAAGTTGATGGATCATCTCAGAGGACCACCGTCAAGGTGGAGCCGGATGTTGTCGTCGCCACGGAAAGTGCAGTGCCAAGAGCAGTGGAAAAGAAGAAACTTCAGGGCGATTTGCAAGCTCAGCCCTGGGATGGTAAGAAGGATGTCCATCCCAAAAAGAGGAAAGACATGGACATGGACGTAGATGCTATAGATGCTACTCCAATTAATTGGGCTAAACCGGAGCCGAAGCTGAAGAGGCACGATCCGGCGTTTGACCAACTGGGGCCGAAACCCTCCGGTCTGAAAAGCGGAGTCTTTGAAGATAGGAGTCTAAGTTGCGTCACAGTGGAAGACACCGATTTCGCAGTAGAGCCGGACTGGTATTTGGTGGGAAGGACGGTGATCAATGGGATTTCGACCACCAAAGGAAGGAAATTAGTCGACAATGAGATCATCCATTTCAGTTTTCCTACTGCAAACTCGAGGAATAATTCACAATGGATAGTTCGTTTCTCTACTAAAAGACATGGGGAGGTTAGCTCCCTTACTTTGGATATTGATTTTCTGTTCTCCATTTATCTTTGTAGATTTTTGGTGTTCGACTTAATATATATATATATATATATATATATTTTATCTACTATGCCTTCCCTGCCTTTCTTTATTATATAGCAAGCACAGACGGATGAAGCAATTTGATCGATTTTGACTGTAATTTTTTTTTTTCTTTTTGTGCTTATGGCCTTCAGCTAGTTTTGTCAGTACCTTACTTGGATTGTTATGAGATAAGAGAATGCATACTTCTGCCTGGTTGATAATTCTGTGTATCCTCTGTGATCAATAATTAGATCGGTCGGCTTGAAATGGCATGGGCAAAATGCATTGTTCCCCTTGTGAAATCTTCAAAGGTGAAGGTATGTGGTCGCTGCATAGCTGCCCCAGCAAACATGTACATAGGGCAAGAAATAATGTTGTATGTAAGGTGAATGTCCCTTTCTTTTGCCGCAAGTTTTTTTCTGCATGAGCTTTGATTTAAAAAGTAACCTTCTGAGGTTTCAGTTCTGTTTTCCTATGTGTGAAGCTTTTATATGCACAATTCCATTTTCACCAATGATTCCAAGTCATCCTGGAGGCTAGATGATCCATCCAATATTGACTCCACTGAATATCCTCTATTGACCCTATTCAAGTTGTTGAAGATCAAACCTTATCGACAGGTAATTCTTCCCTATTTGTTGTCCTTATCTCTTTGAAGTTCGACGTCAATCATGTAGCATCATCATTGAAATCTCTACTTTGGTTTATCCAGGCTGCATATGACCCAGAAGAACTCAGTACCGGGAAATGTTTGGTAAATATCAGGCTGTGTAAACTTACTACCTTGTGTTGTTTTCCATTGTTGTGAGTATATGTAAGCTTTATTGCTAAATTGAATGCAGATATCCTGAGTAAATTGCTTTCTATGATGGAACACACATTGTACTGATCCTTGACATGCATGATACTATGTATAGTTTCCCAAAGTAACTAGAAGAATCAGCTTTATCAAGAGTTCCAAAATACGAGATATTTTTGCAAAATGAGAATATTTGCATGCACAGTACTACTATAACTGCATGCTTTAAGCATGGATCTGAGTTCTGGCAAGATGTCGAGTTTTTGTTTCTTTAAACATCGTGCCTACCATTGATCAAAACAGGGAAATGCAAATCTAACTGTGCCAGCATTGCCCATGGCCATGACAACAAAAAGTGGCCAGAAGTGTCTGGAAGAAAATAAAGATGAGCAAGCCATCTCCGAGGCAGCCTTGAACAAGATCATTGGTTCTGCAGGTGTATATGACTTGGAGGTAAAATGCAAGATGTTACATTTTTTTCTAGTTTTGCCATTGTAAAATCTCTTCTTAATTCTCTCAATGAACTGTCTAGGAGTTGGAGCCCCCAGATACACTTACATGTACCCTAAAGCCATACCAGAAGGAGGCTCTGTACTGGATGTCACGGCAAGAGAACCAAACATATGTTGATGCAGGGAATGGCACCAAAACTCTTAATCCTTGCTGGGCAGAATACCATATATGCGATGAGTAAGTGTTTTACCTAAAAAATTTGTTAGCTTTGCACTTCATCTATGTTAAGCATATGGGATGCTAGGATTCCATAACCATTGACCGAAATTTTGCAGGGTGGCCTCTTCTATATATGTAAATGTATGCTCTGGCGAAGCAACCACACAATTTCCAGATGCTCAGCATATGGCAAGAGGAGGGGTCAGTTTTTCACTTCTGCATCTCGCACTCTTGTGTTGCACTTGCAAGTGGAAAAAGTAGGGGGGGTTTCTGACTTTATAAATTGTAGATATTAGCAGATGCAATGGGGCTTGGGAAGACTGTGATGACAATTGCTTTAATTCATGCAAGACCAAGCAGGCAATGTCCAGATGCTAAAAAATTTCTCGTGGAGGATGCTGATGACGCTGGTAACACAAAGAGAAGGAAGAGAGATTCAAGTATGAAAAACACACAAAAAGTAAAAGGTGGCACTCTTATTATATGTCCAATGGCTCTGTTAAGCCAGTGGAAGGTGAGCTCTCTTGAAACATCTTCATTAATTTTTCTCTCTTTTGCTTGAAATTGATAGACACCGCAAACGGTCATCTATGAGCTTGAGCTTAAGTTTGCTATCTTGTACTCCTTGAAACGGCAATATGTAAGCATTTCTTCTGTTGACTTCCTCAGGATGAGCTTGAAACTCATTCAAAGCCTGAAAGCATTTCAATTTTTGTTCACTATGGTGGGGATAGGACAAATGATCCCAGGGTGTTCTCAGGATATGATGTAGTCTTGACTACATATGGTGTCTTAACAGCTGCTTATAAGCGTGTGAGATTGCATCTCTTAAAACTTGTCTTTTGGCTATCTTCAACCACGTAAAACCCCTCCCCCGACCTAATGTTGAATAACCAAAAGAATAATGGAGTGATTTGGATTCTGTCTCAGGATCAACATGACAGCATTTTCCACAGAGTTGAATGGTATAGGGTAGTTTTGGATGAAGCTCACACAATTAAATCTTGGATGACCCAAGGTGCTCAGGCTTCATTTGCTTTGCTCTCACATTTTCGGTGGTGTCTCACTGGAACCCCCATTCAGGTCCGTTCTGTTATGTAGGTGGATCCATGCTTTGCTGCATTATAGCAGTTTAATTTTGCATATAGGTGATTATAAAGAATAGAAGCTGAGAAATTCTTTGCTGTGCACAACTGGTGACTAACTTGTGGCAAATTTGCAGAATAACTTACAAGATCTCTACAGTCTTATCCATTTCTTGCGTGTTGAGCCATGGTGCAACTGGGCATGGTATGTGTTCATACGGTTAAGAGGGTTAAACTATATTTGAGTCATGCCTCATTTTGATTTCTGTGGACCAATTGTGGTTACAGTTATCATCCGCTTAAAACCTTAGGCTTTTTAGCAAAAGGGGAGCTCTCCAAGATGCAAATGTCATTGTCATTGCAACTCATAACCGTGTTCATCATATTTATTCCTCTTTCTTATTAGGTGGAAGAAGCGTATACAAAGTCCTTATGAGAGTGGAGATGGAAGAGGGATAAAGCTGGTCAGAATAATATTGAACTCTCTGATGTTGAGACGGACTAAAGAAAGCAAAGATAATGATGGGAGGTAATCAACCAATGCTCAGTTGTTTTTTTTCCAGATTCAGATAAGTGATTTCATATCATATCCTAATGTTTTGATGCTTCTCATTCAGGCCAATACTTACTCTCCCTCCAACTGATGTACAAATTATTGAATGTGAACAATCAGAAGCAGAACAGGATTTTTATGATGCACTCTTCCAGAGGTCTAAAGTAAGTCTCACTGTTGTATGTGTTAACATGCATGTTAGCTTAGATGAATTAGTTATGTTCCGCAGGCCTGATGCATGAGAGGATGATTCGATCTTAGTGTTGAACTATTATTTTAGTGCCTGCAGTTTCTTCCAGAGGTACCTTTAGCCAGAGTATTCTCTCTTACTGATGCAGCTAATATTCTTTTGCAAAATCAAAACAGGTACGGTTTGATCAATTTGTAGCACAGGGCAAGGTTCTTCACAATTACGCATCTATCCTTGAACTTCTACTTCGATTGAGGCAGTGCTGCAACCATCCATTCCTTGTCATGAGGTATCAATAGACTCAAAGATTTTCTTGTTGGTTTGTGCATGAAGATTTTTCTTGACACGCCATTGGATGCACAGCCGAAGTGATTCCCAGCAGTATGCAGATTTGAACAAGCTTGCAAGAAAATTCCTTGATATGAATCCCCATTCGGCCTCCTGTAATCAGATAGTCCCATCTAAAGCTTATGTTGAAGAGGTAGTTGACGGCATCCGACGGGGTGAAAACACAGAGTGCCCAATTTGCCTTGAGTCAGCAGATGACCCTGTGCTCACACCTTGTGCTCATAGGATGTGCAGGGAATGCCTTTTGTCAAGCTGGCTTACACATAGCTGTGGCCTGTGCCCAATCTGTCGCCAAATGCTGAGGAAAACCGATCTTATTACCTGCCCAACAGAAAGCCAGTTCAGAGTTGATGTTGAAAAGAACTGGAAGGAATCTTCGAAGGTGTCAAAACTTTTAGATTGCCTAGAAAAAATTCGGCAGTCATGCTGTGGCAAGAAGAGCATTGTATTTAGCCAATGGACTTCATTTTTGGATCTCCTGGAGATACCGTTGAAGAGGAGAAAGTTTGGGTACCTGAGATTTGATGGGAAACTGGCGCAGAAGCAAAGGGAGAGGATCTTGAAGGAATTTGACGAGACAAATGACAAAATGGTAAGACTGATTATAACACCCTGTGATCATCCTGCTGTGACACTTGACCAGTTTGTGATGATTTCTGTTCCTTTGCTTGCTCATGAACTTCAGATACTTCTGATGTCTCTTAAAGCTGGTGGGGTAGGCTTAAACTTAACTGCTGCCTCTCATGTCTTTCTCATGGTACGTTTCAAGATAGCTTTCATCTACTACTACTTACAACCGCTTCAATTAGAAAATCTATAAACCAGTCATTATACAAATTAATCTTGCTCATACGTGTAGGATCCATGGTGGAATCCTGCCGTAGAAGAGCAAGCAATCATGAGAATTCACCGCATTGGACAAAAACAAACTGTTTCAGTTAGAAGATTCATTGTCAAGGTGAGTTTGCTGTTGTACCATTCTGTGCTACGGGAATTGATCAAGCTATGGTGTGAAAACACGTAACAGGTCTATCTAAGAATTTAAGCATATGGGTCAGACCAAGCTTTGGGCTCGCCAACCCACAACACTTTTCCCCTTCCACGCGCTTTTTGTAGCTGAACTCTGAACAACCACATACGGGTATGCCCTGTATGTAGTCCAAGACCAAGTCCAAAGGAACTTAGCTTCGTGGGAGGTCAACTTACGAGAAAAGCTCCAACTTAATTAGGTAGTCCTAATATAAATAGACCCTGATCATCCAGTTCTCCTCAACTTCAAGCTTGACATCAGCCTATTGTCCAAATCTAACAGTTCTCTGCTGAAAATTTCCGTTCAGTAGTTCAGAGTACGCCAATCTTTTCTGTTCAACACAAATTGGACAAACAGGTTTCCATCTAGGTCGTATGCCTTCATTATGTTGCGGTTTTCGGTTATTTTTCCAAATGAGTTGAACCTGATTGAAACATGACCAAGTAGAAGAAAAAATCAAAGCCAATTTGGTATTCCCCTATTGAACTGTAGTCTTGAATATGTGATCCAAGAAAAAGACCAATTTCAAGACGCAAACTGCTTTTGTCAGATTAGAATGATGTCAGTTGAAACTGAAAACTGCGCAGGACACGGTAGAGGAGCGAATGCAGCAAGTTCAGGTGAGGAAGCAGCGAATGATCGCCGGCGCCCTCACTGACGAGGAGGTCCGCTCCACCAGACTGGAGGAGCTCAAGATGCTCTTCAGATAAGAGAGAAAAAGGAAGTGTAAGAATTTTGAAGAAAATGCAAAAGCCCTCTCAGCTTTTCAGCTAATCTTCCCGTAGTTTAACATGACAGGATACTCATGCAGACAGCTCAGGTCCAAGATATGATTTAGTCCTTTTGACTATTTAAGGAGGAGGGCATCTACATCTTATGGCTAGAACGAAGCCCGGTTTTGTGGATCTCGGGCGTATCCCATTCCGTCTGGTCAAAAGCTGAATCTATGTAAGATATGAATGAATGAAATGAACGAACGAACGGGAATCCTCTTTTCCCTTGTTTCTCCGCCGTTATATCGTGTTCCGGTGCTGCATCTTCCTTTTTCTTCTTTTTAATTTTCTGTTGTCGACTCGTTAGACGTGAAATGTTCTCAGGAATATTCTCGACAAATGTCGCTTTTCGATGCTTGGACTGCCGGGATCATGACAAAAAGGGGGCGTCGCAAGATAAAGCGCACGCCCGTGTGAATGGTCTTGGATGCTCGCCTCGTGTGGACCAACCGAAATTTTTCTAAAAGTTGTGCGGATCTCTTTGAGAAAGTTTAAACCAAAAGGGGAAGAATTACATAAGCTATCTTCGACTTTAATTACAGTTCACACGTGAAATATTCTCCCTTACATTTTCAAAAGTTTAGGATTATCTTCACTTTCTATAATGAATTTTGAATTAATTTCAATTACACTTAATTTATTCAAATTGTCGTTTCATTTTCCAAACCACTCTCATTTTCAAAAGGAATCCAATATACACCTGATCTCTCCTTACATCGAAGAGGCTTGGTTTTGTTCGACGAATCCACCATCATGTCTCCCCATCTCTGCTGTGTGTTGTCGGTGTTCCTTTGGAGTCCTTGCCGACCTCCAACTAGAGCCGATGACTCTTGTCGTGACGAGCTCAAGGCCAGATTAACGTCGAACGACCTTGATCTAAAGAGCCATAGCCACATGGTCGAGCTCTCATAAAGCTTGCACGACTGACAAACTAAGGTCTGAGATCACGTGTAAACAATCTCACCATAAACAAAGACAAGGATGCAGGGCGAGAGGCGAGGGTGAAGGCGTCATTATCGACTCTGGGGCCAGGGTGTGGCCATCAGGTTGTCTCTCTCTCCATCATTGATGTGTTGTG
Organism: Corymbia maculata; assembly: GCA_014182735.1. NCBI lineage: Eukaryota > Viridiplantae > Streptophyta > Magnoliopsida > Myrtales > Myrtaceae > Corymbia > Corymbia maculata. The sequence continues at coordinate 27,449,252 of CM024689.1, forward strand.
AAATTATGCGTAAGGAGAGAGAAAGGACAAGAAAAGAGAGTGAGGATAAGCTTAGGTATAGATACTTAGACTTACGAGAGACAAATGATTCTTTCTAAGTTGGGTGGATGCCAATTATAAGTTTTGAGATTTCACGAGGGTATTAGACATAGGAATAAAATTAAAGATAATTTTCGTAATCGATTCGAAAGAAGAAACAAATCTGTAAAAATGTGACAATCCAAGGCAACAAACATGTGGTAAGGGCTTGCGGTGTCTCATTCACCTCACAATTATTTTCCAACAAATTTAATGGGAGCGAAAATTCGCGTTCCCAAAAAAGTCGATAGGTTTCCGATTTCGTTCCAAGACCAAAACCGGATTCAGCCATTGAATTTCGTATTTAAAAAAAATCGGTCAGATCATCCCAGATGGATAGACCCGATTGGGGGCAGCCAAGAAAAGAGCCGCGCCACGTGGAGCGCCGTGATAGGATCCCATCCTACGTGTCTTCATCGCGAGGGGAGAGGGGGAGAGAGAGAGAGACTCCTTGAGGCTCGGCAATAATTGGTCAAAATCTGGCGGAGGCGATGGCACGTCACGGGAAGGGCAGGAAAAAACAGGGGCCGCACCCGGATTCACATAAGCCCAATGCATCCGGGCCGTCCGATCTCGCGGGGCCCACTAGCCGATCCCGACGATCCGACAGACGGAATCTATCGGATCCACTGCGTCGGTCGCACTCGATGACTGCGGCGGTGGGGTCGGGTCGGTTAGAAAAGCGTGGGCAGTTCGTTTGGAGGGTAGTGCTTAGAATTTTTCCCGACCTTTTACGATGCTCTCTCTCTCCATTGTTCCGGAAGAACGATAGAACGTGCACAAAAAAACGAGTAGAGAGAGAGAGAGAAAAGAGAGAAAACGTCAAAACAAAAAAGCCAGAAAGTTCACAAACGCGGCTCGTCGGCTCAGCTCCCCCCTCGCGCCTCTTGACGCGACATCGCTTGGAGACGAAATGCCCTTAATGCCCCTGGGAGCCATTTTCACCTCCTCTCTTTTTGGGACGAGGGATAAATATATTAGAAGTGATTTAGAACTTTCCCAATAGATTGTGATCGAATTTTCAAACTTGTTAAATTTATGTGATCAAGTTATTCCATTAATTCCGTTCATTTTGGCTGATGAAAAGAATCGACATGATTTTTTTTGTCATTTTCTCTCTCATGTGACATTAAGGTAAGCTAAAGCACTAAAACATCATCGTCTTGATTGGAAACCTGATTTTTATGCCGAATCTTAATTAAATTAGGTTTAAAAATTCAAAAGCTCTTCGAACAAGAAAAAGAGGCTAAATTTTTTTTTAAAAAAATACGAGTGAGGCAAGAGGACTATACCATCTCGCCTATGGCCGTCACACTATCATCGATGGGATGTCGATACCTCAAGAGGGCCAATGGCTCTCACAAATCCCATCGACTAATGCTGACACCCCATCGATGATGGGGTGATAGCCATAGGCGAGATGACATGGTTCTCCCACTTTTGTTCTTTCTTTATTATAAGCGTTTAACTTTATGCTTAAAAATGGAATAATAGCATAAATAGTCATTGAATTTTCACTTAATGTGTGAGATAGTCACTGAATTTTTAATTTATTCAACGTATTATACGTTCAATTTAGTAGTCGAATTATATGAAAATGTTCAATACTTCCCTTTAATTAATTTAAGTCCATGGAATATGAAATGAGGAAAACCAAAGACGCCGACGAGGACATAAATGTCCATCTAGCAATTCTTCATCCGAATGCCAACAGCCTCTATGAAAATCCAAAAAAAGAAAAAAAGAAAAAAAAAAGAAAAGAAAGCCCCGGTCGGCTCGAGAGCCGAAAGCCGCGTGCGCCGACTCTCGCCTCAACAAATTTCCGTTCCAACCCTTTTACCCTTTCGGATTTTGACCCTTTCATGGACCCCTTCTCTCTCTCTCTCTCTCTCTCTCTAGCGTGCCTTCCACATGTCTTCCGTCTCTCTATATAAGAGATAACCCTCTCCCTCGTCTCTGTCATCATCATCCGCCATCCCCGTTCCCCACATTTCTCTCTCTTCCTCTCTCTCTCTCTCTCTTTCTCTCTCTACAGCAATAGATTTCCGCCGTCGCTGACGCTCTGCTCGACTCCTCCTCCTCCTCCTCCTCCATCTCCCTAAACAGCCTTCACGCGTCCCTTCGATCCGAGCCCCCCCATCCATGGCTGACAAATCCAGGAGCGCCGCCGCCGCCGGAGGCAGGCGCCAGCCCAGCCGGCTCCAGCGCCGAGCCCCGGCGTCCCTCCAGATCGCCAGCCATGCCTCCCAGCAGTGGAACGTCGCGATCCCCCTCCTCTCCCCCCTCGCCTCGTCCCCGACTTCGCCGCCGCTGACGGCGAGGCTCGCCGACCGGTCGTCGGCGCCCCCGGCGGGGGCCGGGGGTGGGGCCAGGCAGCGCGAGGAGCAGCCGGAGAAGAAGCCGGCGGCGTACAAGAAGTGGCAGCACCCGGCGGCCCCGTTCTACTACGAGCCGGCTCCGCGCAAGCCGTCGTTCGTGCCGGGGTAAGAGCCGGATTTTCGCGCGCGTCGTGTACAGAAAGGAATTCGTCTCTTAGGGGGGGCCGTGTGATTTAGATCAGACGGTGCTCGTGCGCTCTCCCGAAGCGGGCGACGAGCCTGACTAACTTCCAGTGTAGCCGCGATATACGAAAAGAGTGTGATTGCTATATATTATACACCGAAGAATATGACCCCTCCCTCCTCCAATGTACCTTGATAGTTTGGATTTTTTTCATGTGGGCAATTGCGTCTTTTCACTCCACAACGATCCACCGCAATGTCCATCGATTCATAGTCACATCCAATTTCGATTTTGCTTTTCTTCATTTTTCTAATTTGTTCCCCTTGAAAATGAAAATCTTAGGCATCGGCGTTTCGTCAAATTCGATTCGCGAAATTCTGTTACTGTGCTCGCCGTGTCACAAGTGAAAAATAGGGGTGTCAAGAATCGAATCGAAAACCAAATCGAAATCGAAAATCGAACCGAACCGAAATTTTGTGCGTTTTTGGTTCGGTTTGATTAACCGAACCAAACCGAAATTCTTAATTAGAAGTGAACAATCTCTTTTCATCATCATCTTTTCTTCATTTAGGTCCAATAAGTAAAGTAAAAATAGAAAAATCGAAAAATTATCCCTAACCAAACCAAATTGAACTGCATTTTCGATTCGGTTTGGGACGATTTCAGTTCGGTTCGGTATTATCTCTTAGCAGTTCGGTTCGGTTTTTCAAAAAAACCAAACCGTTTGCATCCCTAGTGAAAAGTATCAAATAAGCATATGAAGTGACCTTATTTAAGACTAATTCGTCACTTCGAGCTTTTATTTAAAATAAGATTTAATTTGGTCCTTTTTTGAGAAAATTGCCCCCATTTCATTGGCTTACTCGGAATATTCTCCAATGACTCGGTGATTCGAGTAGCATTTTGCGAGAAAAACGGCACAAAAGTCGTATATGCTCGTTCAAGAGTTGGAGGTAGTCAGTGTGAGGATTAGGTAAATAAGAAGGATCTAGAGGTACCCATTAACGAAGATTTGGCCGGGTCAAATTCGGTCAACTAGAAAAATAATGGAATCATGGTAAAAAAGAAAATATTGTATTGACATTAATTGCTATTGGATTCTCTTGTTTAAACTGATAAATTTGGGACCTTCCATTTTCCTTCCTTATTATACATTTCCAGGATTTGTTTTAGGTCAAAGCCCAGACCAGTCAAAGTCCATACCGGGAAAATATTAAAAAGCAATCAGCAACGATCCCACAAAAAATCTTACACGCTAGAAGTGTTTCCAGCATAAACGGATTTCATCCCAATTCAAGTGTACATTATTGTATTAAGACAGGCGGTGGGTCATGAAATTCTAGTCAAATGAAATTTGGATGTTAATGATATTTTAAATATTTTTAATAATTTTAATTTTAATTTTTTTTGCATATTAGTAAAAGCTGAGCTTGCCCCCACCATTTCCTCCACACACAGACCGGGAGGAGATGAGATATGTTCCCTTGGGGTTTGAATGGTCATATACGAAAAGGACGCAGAAAACATGCAAAAAGCTAAGCAACAAAAGTGTTTGACAAATTAAAAAAAGAGATCGGGAAGTATATAGTATATAACAAATACCCCATCACCGTTCACCTTCGTATTATAATCGAGCGAACAGCAAAATTCTCATACCTTTTACCGGAGATATCACTAAGAGTGAGCTTAAATCCGAACATATTAACATTAGCCAATAAATTATAGATCGATTAGGATAGATTAACTGCTCTGCATCATATCAATTTTTCGATATAGGATTTCTTCAATACAATTCATATGTGCATTAAAATAATAAAATTGAAAAATATATATTTATGTAAAAAAAAGAATAAATTAAGAAAGAAAAAAAAAAAAGATATTCCACCACCAATTGTGTTGGCTTTCCGTTGTCTGACATGGGACTCCACAAGGAACGGTCTTGAGTCCATTTCTAGCCATACCTTTTGATGGTATTTAGAAAAAATAATGTTATCCCCTTTTATTAAAAAATTGCTTTTCGGGCCACCGAAGTTGGCAATTAAAGTTTGTGGAAAAAGGAACCACTCATATCTGCCCGGAAGCACCCAAAAGATTACAGTTCAATTATGTATTAATGATTGCATCAACCAACTCCATGGACCAGTTTTATTGCGAATAATTCTAAAAAAAAAAGTAACTTTATTATACGGATCTTAGGCCTCAAAACTTTTAACTCAACCAATTTAATTTTAAACATTTTGATAATTTATCAATATTGTTCTTTCGTCTAATTTTAGAATAAATCGTAGATGTGGATATCAACCGTCTTACATGATATGGACCAACTAATGTTAATAATTTTTGAAATATATTTTAATATTTTTATTTTTTTCGTTTATGTTCTTTTCTTTCATTTCCATCGTGGCCAGTAGGGCTTCAAGGGCCACTAGCGAGTGTCACAGGCCTTGCCAATGGCCTCCAGGGCTGACGTGACAGTATGTCATGTAGGACGATTAACAATAATTGGATATTATGTTAGAATTCCCTAGCGAATAATGACTAAAAGAACCACATTGTAATTTTCCCTAAAATATTTATAGCTAAATTGGCATCCATATAATATATTTAAAATTGATTCGGCACTTTTCTCCTTTTTCCTATTACTGAATTTCGAAAGCTAGCCAATATCGAAAGCCAAAAGCTCTAACCATAAATTAGGGAAAGGGGGCCCTATTAACACATTTATAAAGTGCAAAATAGCCAATAAAAGTTACCATAGCACTGCATTTGGGGAAAATGGAATAGAAAGTCGCGCTTACCATCTAAATCATGCATTGCTTTCAGAAAGGTACTGAGGTACATCAGTGATAATTCCCGACCTAACATGGGACATGCAATCCAAAAGCTACACTAAGTCATCTAGAAGGACCCGAGATCGACCCAAACCGAACTCGAGACTAATGCGAAAGGACACTGTTTCTTTCCCCCCTTTTCCAAGAAAAGTATTTTACAAGAAATTGACATGAATTGATGACCAGCTGGGCAGGTAATTTTAGTCCAATCGATAGTAGCAATTCAGGTCAAAGGCCAAGCAAGCGCCAGCTACACCTGCTAAAGCGACCCTGACGAGTTGCTGACCAATTTTGCCTAATCTAGATCAACAAACGGCACCCCGTTTGTTTTATTTATTTATTTATTTTATTTCTATTTCACTTTTTGCTTTTGCAACAACTGTTTCAGAAGAATAAAGTGGAATGCCTGGCAATAAATAAAAAAACAGGGACTTAGAAAATTCTGAATTTATTCTTAAATTCTGATTATCATTCGCAAAATTAGTGTAAAACGACAGGAACCAGGAAGGGCAACCGATCTTGGGATCTTGAATTTGAAATAGCAAACATTGTCGTGTCTTAGAATGAGTTTGGAAAATGCTTTAAATTTTGAGATTTTGCATTGGTGTGAAATGCCAACATGTAATCCAACATATATTTTAATTATTTTGGGAAAATACAAAACAACGTAAATATTTTTCAAAAATTCAGTAAAAAAAAAAATCAAAAAAAAGGGCAAAGAGATTGTGCGGTTGCTTTCCATAATAAGAAAAATCTTTAGCACGACTTCGTCTTTATCTTAAAACCAATGAAATCACATGTCAAGAAATTTTTACATTTCACATTAGGATCCACGATTAAACACATGTTCTTGTACAAATTTTCTACCGCAATTAATTTCTATATATATATATCACATAATTCAAAGAACAAGAAAACATTCATTCACTAATGAAATTTGATGCTCAAGAAAGTCCATGAAATTATATTTTTGTGGGATAAGTGCACTGGAAGTCCCAAAATGCAAATGAATCATATAACTTTTAAAAATGCAATAAAAAATACAATTGGATCCTAAAACTCTAAAAAATAAAAATAAAAAAGGACTTGATTTGATCAATTTGACAATTGTTAAGATTTGATTATACTTTTTGAAAGTTTTAGAACTTAATTGAACTTTTTAAAAGTTTTATGATTTAATTATATTTTCGTGATAAGTTTTATAACTTCTAATGCATGTATCTTTTTTTTTCTATTAAGGAAAGCAATGGTTAAATTTCTTATCAGATGCATCGTCTCATTGGACTAAGGCATCACATGAGGACAATCCCTATTCAATGCATGAGAATCGATGTCTTGTCTGTCAAGTCCATAGTCCTCAAAGTCTATCACATGACGACAATCGAATAGAGTCATCTCGATTCTTGAGACTATTTTCCACCTTTCTATAAGTTGCGACACGAAGAATATGCCTTAGCTTTTGATTTTTGTAATCTTCTTGAAGTGGGGCTTGTTCTTTTCCTTAGTGAGACAAATCTTGAAAAACTGTCGGTTCGCAGTAGTTTCTATCGAGTATGACAAGGAAACGAACCAATGGGTTGCATTTTTCGTACAATTTCTAACGCGCCAGATTTCGCCACGTGTCCAAGGATCCTTCGTCACGTGCCTACTTTCCTCTTCTTTTCCCCGTCAATTTCTTTCCTTAATATATTATTATATACGTTAATCTATTAAAAACTACCGCCCCAATCTTCAATCAAGATTCCAAAACACCAATTTTCAGGGAAAACCAAAATATGAAAATCTCGAACACGAAAACAAAAAATTAAAGCAAAAATCAAAACTACCGCCCCAATCGCCCTCGATCAATTTACTGATTTTTACCCACGACATCATCCATGAAAAAAGAAATCACGCCTTCATTGGAGAAACCCGTCGCCAAAAAAGTCGGTTCAATATATATTTTCCCTCTCAGGTAGAAGAACAATCATTAAATTTTCTACTGTATAACAAGCAAAAACTAAAGAACAATAGCCCGCTGTCCCGTTCTGCTTCGGGCATCATGCGAGGACGATCCCTTGTATGTTACATGAGAATTAATGTCCGGTCTTCAGGTCCGTCGTCCCTTTTCGACATTGATTCTCGATGGGACGACAGACTCGATGCGGGGCCATGCATGCACTAGCGATCGGCACATAGGGGAACTTTCGAAAGTATGGATGTTTCTATTTAAGGATAGTCGTGAGATATTTATTGGTATTCCTATACGATGTCTTGGAAAGTCAAGTCTTGGACGACATTATTTCTCGGAATCTTTCGTTCTCGATGAGACGAATCTTGAAAATTGGTCCCCCTCTTTCTCTCTCAATTTAGCGTATGGGAATAAATTTGCGGAGATATAGAGAAAGAGGGAAACGAAGAGGTTTATTAAAAAAAAAACTCGACTAATTTATTTGTTTAATTTAATTAGGGCCAAGTATCTATGGCGGTTGGGGTGATTAAAAATAATAACAAAAAGAACCATTATTGTTAGATCCAAAAAAAAAATCTTACAATTCATTATTAAATGAGTGGCACGTGGATAATCATACGGTGCTCCGGCGGAGGAAACCAACCGTGAACGCACTCGATCCTGCCACGTGTCAAGGTTAGATGTCGTGTCGTGTGACTAGTTTATTTTATCTTGGGAAAATGTCACCAAAAACCCTAAACTATACCTTCTGTGACAATTTTACCTTGGACTTTTTTTATGTCACAAAAAATCCCAAATTATGCCACTTGTGACAATTTTACCCTGAACTATATCACTTGTGACAATTTTACTTCAAATCTTTTTTTGTGCCACCAAAACTCTTAAACTATGCTACTTGTGACAATTTTACCATGAACTATATCACTCATGACAAATTTATTCTAAAGTTTTTTTAAGCTGAAGGGCATTTTCGTCATTTTCTATTTTTTTTTTCTATTGAATGGAGGAAGCCGGCGAGACCATCCTTGTCGACGCCAGAGTCGGGCGAGGGCCTCCCTTGCCTTGCCCGACCTAGGCGAGGGTGAGGGCGAGGGCAAGGCCACCCAAGCCAAATCCTCCCTTCGTCGGATCTGGCCTCCTAGGCGTGGGCGGCCCTCGCCCGACTCTGATGCACAACCTCATCGGCTTCCCTTGGTCAAGAGATAAAAAAGAAAAAAAGGAAAAAAATAGAAAGGACGAAAATGCCCTCCAGTCAAAAAGTTTAGGATAAATTTGTCACAAGTGGTATAGTTTAGGGTTTTATAAGGCACAAAAAAAGTTCGAGGGTAAAATTGTCACAAGTGGCATAATTTGAGGTTTTTGGTGACGCAAAACAAAGTTCAAAGTAAATTTGTCACAGATGGCATAATTTAAGATTTTTAGTGTCATTTTCCCTTTTATCTTTTCTTTGATTTTTCATTTCCCCGTCAATTCCTTTTCCTTAAACTCAACCTTCATCTAAGATTCCAAGGCACCAATTTCGAAGGTTACTGAGTCTGAGATCTCTCAAGAACTTGCTCTCCCTTTCCTGAAAATCTTGAGCACAAAAATTTGAATAAAAAAGAAAAGAAAGAAAACTGCCGCTCCAATTCACTGATGAAAGTTGAGAAAAATTAAGTAGGAAAATCCAGAAAAAGTTAAATATCACAAAAATTTCCAAATCAAAAAAATAAAAATAAAACTTGTGTGTAAATCGAGTAGTGCCTTAAAGGCAGCAATATCCTTGAGAAATAGGTCCTGGAAAATCACTTTATTGTGCCAAGGAAAAATTCCCGAAACGAGTATCATTGCCTAAAAAATAAAAAGGACAGACAAATTATCTAATTGATTTTAAATTATTTTTCCTTTTCTTTTATTCTTTTTCTTCCCCTCCGATGGCCACTAGCCTTGGCAAACAACCAATTTACAAGTGCAGGCTGGTGTGGCTCGAGGTCATTGAAAATGGCAAGACTTGAACCTTGCCACAGGCTGACGAGGTCTCAGCCTCACCACATGGGCGAGGTCGAGCTTGGAGCTCGCCGAAAATGGCGAGGGTGGAACTTGCATATGGTTGGTCGCTGGCTTTTGCCATAGCTAGCAACCGGTTGAAGAAGAAGGAAAATTTTAAAAATAAAAATAAAAATATTAGAGGTGATCAATTTCATAAAGTGTTTTCACCTCTTTAAATTTAGGGATTTATTTTCTAAATTTATGCATGAATGTTTTCATTGACTGGAAAGTGTTTTCGGTGAACTAGTCATTTTCCGCGAATGAAACAAGTAAAAGTTTGAAAAATCAATTCTTGAAAAACACTTTGCCCAAACAAACGCACCATAAATTTCAATTCACGTTTAGAAAATTTTTTCCTATCGACGCATTGCTCATTATAAACATTCAACTTCATATATACAAATTTCTCAAACGTCAATATTGACCGCACATGCTCGAGATCTAGTTCTCTTTTAAATGGAACAGTAATTCCACCTTTTGTTTTAAAGATTTACAGTCAATCCAAGATGGTGAACAATTAATTATGGGTCTCGTCGTAATAATTATTTCATGTTACTAAGAATGGGAATCTTGAATTAAAAGTGTTTTCATCAAGAAAAACGCGCATTTGGCAATCATTGTTTTGCGAAACGCTGGTAACGCGACTTAGAAAGATGTCTTCGGCAAGGTTGGACTTGCAAAAGTCCTCTCATTAGTTTTTCTTTATTAGTCGAATAACCCTAATAAACATCAACGATAATTAGGTAGAAATATGATAGTTTTAATCAAATAAAGTATTAAACTTGCTTTCCAGTGAAATTAATGGAATGATTTGGACAGTCGTTATTTCGAAAATGATAATTAAAAATTAAAAATATAATGATAAAAGCACCAATGGACTGTAATCTTTTCAATTTATGCAACATATTCCTTAAACTATATTGGTTGCAACAACTGTTTCAGAAGAATAAAGTGGAATGCCTGGCAATAAATAAAAAAAGGGACTTAGAAAATTCTGAATTTATTCTTAAATTCTGATTATCATTCGCAAATTAGTGTAAAACGACAGGAACTAGGAAGGGCAACCGATCTTGGGATCTTGAATTTGAAATAGCAAACATTGTCGTGTCTAAGAATGAGTTTGGAAAATGCTTTAAATTTCGAGATTTTGCATTGGTGTGAAATGCCAACATGTATTTTAATTATTTTGGGAAAATACAAAACAACGTAAATATTTTTCAAAAATTCAGTAAAAAAAAATCAAAAAAAGGGCAAAGAGATTGTGCGGTTGCTTTCCATAATAAGAAAAATCTTTAGCACGACTTCGTCTTTATCTTAAAACCAATGAAATCACATGTCAAGAAATTTTACATTTCACATTAGGATCCACGATTAAACACATGTTCTTGTGCAAATTTTCTACCGCAATTAATTTCTATATATATATCACATAATTCAAAGAACAAGAAAAAATTCATTCACTAATGAAATTTGATGCTCAAGAAAGTCCATGAAATTATATTTTTGTGGGATAAGTGCACTGGAAGTCCCAAAATGCAAACGAATCATATAACTTTCAAAAAATGCAATAAAAAATACAATTGGATCCTAAAATTTTAAAAAATAAAAATAAAAAAGGATTTAATTTGATCAATTTGACAATTGTTAGAATTTGATTATACTTTTGAAAGTTTTAGGATTTAATTGCACTTTTAAAAAATTTATGATTTAATTATACTTTCGTGATAAGTTTTATAACTTTTAATGCACATTTTTTTTTCTATTAAGGAAAGAAATGGTTAAATTTCTTATCAAGTGCATCGTCTCATTGGACTAAGGCATCACATGAGGACAATCCCTATTCAACGCATGAGAATCGATGTCTTGTCTGTCAAGTCCATAGTCCTCAAAGTCTATCACATGATGACAATCGAATAGAGTCATCTCGATTCTTGAGACTATTTTCCACATTTCTATAAGTTGCGACACGAAGAATATGCCTTAACTTTTGATTTTTGTAATCTTCTTGAAACGGGGCTTGTTCTTTTCCTTAGTGAGACAAATCTTGAAAATCTGTCAATTCGCAGCAGTTTCTATCGAGTATGACAAGGAAACGAACCAATGGGTTGCATTTTTCATACAATTTCTAACGCGCCAGATTTCGCCAAGTGTCCAAGGATCCTTCGTCACGTGCCTACTTTCCTCTTCTTTTCCCTGTCAATTTCTTTCCTTAATATATTATTATATACGTTAATCTATTAAAAACTACCGCCCCAATCTTCAATCAAGATTCCAAAGCACCAATTTTCAAGGAAAACCAAAATATGAAAATCTCGAACACGAAAATAAAAAATAAAAGAAAAAATTAAAACTACCGCCCCAATCGCCCTCGATCAATTTACTGATTTTTACCCACGACATCATCCATGAAATAAGAAATCACGCCTTCATTGGAGAAACCCGTCGCCAAAGAAGCCAGTTCAATATATATTTTCCCTCTCAGGTAGAAGAACAATCATTAAATTTTCTATTGTATAACAAGCAAAAACTAAAGAACAATACCCCGTTGTCCCGTTCTGCTTCGGGCATCATGCGAGGACGATCCCTTGTTTGTTACGTGAGAATTAATGTCCGGTCTTCAGGTCCGTCGTCCCTTTTCGACATTGATTCTCGATGGGACGACGGACTTGATGCGGGGCCATGTATGCACTAGCGATTGGGCACATAGGGGAACTTTCGAAAGTATGGATCTTTCTATTTAAGGATAGTCATGAGATATTTTTATTGGTATTCCTATACGTTGTCTTGAATGGTCAAGTCTTGGAGGACAGTATTTCTCGGAATCTTTCTCTTTCTCGATGAGACGAACCTTGAAAATTGGCCCCCCTCTTTCTCTCTCAATTTAGCGTGTGGGAATAAATTTGCGGAGATACAGAGAAAGAGGGAAACGAACAGGTTTATTAAAAAAAAAAAAAGTTCTCTTTTAAATGGAACAGTAATTCCACCTTTTATTTTAAAGATTTACGGTCAATCCAAGATAGTGAATAATTAATTATGGGTGTCATCGTAATAATTATTTCATGTTACTAAGAATAGGAATCTTGAATTAAAAGTGTTTTCATCAAGAAAAGAGCGCATTTGGCGATCATTGTTTTGCGAAACGCTGGTAATGCGGCTTCTAGAAAGATGCCTTCGGCAAGGTTGGACCTACAAAAGTCCTCTCATTAGTTTTTCTTTATTAGTTGAATAACCCTAATAAGCATTGACGATAATTAGGTAGAAATATGATAGTTTTAACCAAATAAAGTATTAAACTTGCTTTCCAATGAAATTAATGGAATGATTTGGACGGTAGTTGTTTCGAAAATGATAATTAAAAATTAAAAATATAATGATAAAAGCACCAATGGACTGTAATCTTTTCAATTTATGCAACATATTCCTTTAACTAAATTGGTTGTTGCTCGGGAGGGGAGCAGCAGTGGTTGCTGTGGCCATGACAGTGCCTCCTGAACATCAACGTGAATGACCTCACCAGCGGTGAGGCGGTATTCTGGGGTGGTAATACCGCCTCACCGCATCATACAACACAAGATAGATGGAAAGATATCACATATTGAGGAGATTATTGATGTGATGGATGGATATCAAATAATTCCTCTCCAAGAGTAGGCAACTATAGTCAAAATGATATCTAAAAGAATGACATCAAGTACCAAAATGCAAATGACAAGCTGCGAAGTATTACAGAAACTCAAAATGAGTTTCACTGGAATAAGAAAAGTTTTAAGCATGACCTTTTGTTTGTCTTTCTTATGCTATTGTACCAATGCAATTGCAATATCGATAAAATTTTTAAAACTCATATTAGGGTCCGCGAAGAACACATGTTCTCGTACAAATTTCCCACCATAATTAATTTTTATCTACCACATCATCCACATAGAACAGAGCAGGGAACATAATCAAACCCAGAACAGCCCTAATCAATTGCTGGAAACCACCGAGAATTCATACCTTCAAGATAAATACTGATGGGGCTTTCATCCCTAGTGAAACAACAGGTTTAGCAGCTTGGGTTTGTCGTGATTCCACTGGCCAGTTGTTGAAAGGAGACGCGAAATCAGTACCGGCAGCGTTCCCCCTTCTGGTCGAAGCACTTGCCCTAGTCGAAGCCCTCCATTTTTTGCTCTGTCTACAGAACACTGTTGCTGGCCCCGCACGCTGTAAGTCCCCCCTCCTCAACGACGCCGTATGGGTAGAAACATATTGTCTACCTTTGACTGAAGCACTTTCAAGCCCCCGACAGCTCATGTGGGAGGCACATGTCCTAGTCCAACAATGTAAAGAAATTTTGTCACATTTGTCTAATGTTTAGGTTACTTTTTGTTATTGGGAGGCCAATGTGGTCGTTGACTAGGTCGCTAAAACCCATAGAAAACAAGGCTTACCACAAAATTGGGTCTCTTCTCCACCCCTACGTCTATGGGACTTAATAGTCCTTCTAATTTGGATTAGCTAAATGAAAAGTTCTCTTTCGACCGAAAAAAAAAAACAAGAAACCAGCCCTTCACTGATGAAATTCGGGGCTGAAGAATGTCAGTTAAATTATGTTTTTCTTCCCTCTTAGGCTGAAAGACATTGGTTAAATTCCTTCCTGTATAACTAGCATAAAAGACTTGCATGTGGATAAGTGTGCACTTCCATCGAAAGATAGGAGCGTTTGGCAATCACTGTTTTACAAAATACTTGTGTTGCAATTTTCAAAAAATATATTGTTCGGTAAAGATTTTCATAAGTTTTCTTTTCTCAGGTTTAATTACCATTAGTAATATTGATGGGATAGAATCAGCAGCGGTCCCTAATTTTTTTTATTTATGCAATCTAATCCCCGAACTATTACTTTACCATCTTATCCCTAAATTATGTACTTTTTCCTTTTAAATTAGTGCTTCCATTAGAAAATTAAAAGAAAATGCTGTCGTGGCCGTGAAATTTGTGTGAAATGCCAACATGTAATCCAACATGGATTTTAATTATTTTGGGAAAATATCAAACAACATAAATATTTTTCAAAAATTCAATAAAAAAAATCAGAAAAAGGGCAAAGAGATTGTGTGGTTGATTTCCATAATAAGAAAAATCTTTAGCACAACTTTGTCTGTCTTAAAACAAATGCAATCACATGTCAAGAAATTTTACATTTTACATTAGGATCCACGATTGACACATGTTCTGGTACAAAATTTTTGCCGGAATTAATTTTTATATATCACATAATCCAAAGAAAAAGACAACATTCATTCACGAAGGAAATTTGACGCTCAAGAAAGTCCATGAAATTATATTTTTGTGGGATAAATGCACTGAAAGTCTTAAAATGCATCGAGTTATAAAACTTTCAAAAAATATAATCAAGTTATAAAATTTGTTAAAAAAATACAACTGAATCCTAAAATTTTTAAAAATTGAAATAAAAGAAATGACTTAATTAGACCAATTTGACAATTATTACTAATAATTTGTTAGGACTTGATTGCACTTTTTGAAAGTTTTAGAACTTAATTGTACTTATGTGACAAGTTTTAGAATTTAATTACATTTTTTGAAAATTTTAAGATTTAATTGCGCTTTTATGATAAGTTTTTATGACTTTTAATGCACATATCTTTTTTTTTTCTATTAAGAAAAACAATGGTTAAATTTCTTATTATATAACTTGCAAAAAGACTTGCACGGGTACCAATGGGCTAAAGATTGAAGAACAATAGTTAGTCTCGTACCTGGCAGATGTAAATAGAAGTGTTCAAGAAAGCAAGTTATCGTACTTGGCATTGGTAGAAATTGTCTGATATCATAAAAAAAGAAAAGAGAATCAAGTTCTTAAAATAGAAATTTTTTTTTTTGGAGAAAACAAGGTGATAGAATAGGGAGAGAATAAAAAACCGACTCCAACCACCAACTAACTCCGTTCTCTTCTACTCTACCTTATCATGTGCATCGTCTTGTTAAGTGGAGGCATCACATAAGGATGATCCCTATTCATCGCACGAGAATCAATGTCTCGTCCATCAAGTCCATCGTCCTCAAAGTCCATCGCATGAGTATAATCGACTAGACTATTTTTATCTGTTGCAAAACGAAAAATATATCTTAACTTTTGATTTTCAGAATCTTCTTGAATTGAGGTTTGTTCTCTTCCTCAGTGAGAAAAATCTTGAAAATCAGTCGTTTCATAGTCTCTAGCCAGGGAGGCGAGGAAATGAACGAATCGGTTACATTTTTCATACAATCTCTAATGCGTCGGATTTCGGCACGTGTCCAATGATCCATCGTTGCCTACCTATTTTCTTCCTTTTTTTGTCCTAATTTTTCCTTTCCCCGTCAAAGTCTTTCCTTAATAGATTATTATATGCATTAATCTATTAAAAACTACGGCCCCATCATCCAAGATTCCAAAGCACCAATTTTAACCAACGAAGTGTTGGTCCAGTGGTAGCATGCTGACCCCAGACGGACTTTATATGCCAATGGGCAATAAAAGCCCTTGATACTCTAATCCCCGGAGTGGATACCTCCTTTGGCCACCATTTATTTACCAAAAAAAGGAAAGCACCAATTTTTAGAGGAAAAAAATCTCAAACACGAAAATAAAAAATAAAAATAAAAATAAAAATTACCGCCCCAATCACCCGCGATCAATATACCGGATTTTACCCATGACATCATCCACGAAATAAGAAATCATACCTTCATTGGAAAAGCTTGTCCCCAAAGCAATTGGTTCCCTCTTAAGAAGAACAATCATTGAATTTTCTACTGTATAAATAGCAAAGAAAAGACTTGCGCGCGTGTGCACATATATATATATACACGTGCTAAAAATTGAAGAACAATACCATGTCCTATACGTGACAAGTGTTGGGGGACGCGAATATGCGAAGAATAAAAGCAGGGAAGAAAAGGAGGGCAAACAGGAATTTTTACGTGGAAAACCCTTCCAAAATCAAGAAGGGAAAAACCACGGTGTTGCATTAGGCAATCTCTTCACTATCGCATCAATGTTACAAGCTCGGGGTTACAAAGCTTCAGGCGTTACAACTATAAAAGAAATTGCCCTATTTATAATAGGAGTCTAGGGCATACATATTAAAGGAAATTACATATATGCTATTAGCAGTAATATAAACTCTATTTCCTTTAATATATCAGGATGGGTAACCTATTAGGAAGTGTCTACCTACAATAATATCTTTTTCTATCAGACTTCACAATTCCATCAATCTCCCACTTGGAGGTTGATCTTCAAAAAACAGCAATAATCTTTTATAGTCTTCATCTTTTCAACCCAAATTGTCCTAGTGCGGCGGCCTCTCTCATCACTTACCATGGAGGCCAACTGATGCAATGCACAGTCTCAGTTTCTCAGTGGTGACAACCTTTGTTAACATATCTACTGGATTTTCTGCATCAAGAATCTTCTTTAATGACAATGTCCCGTCATCTATCAACTGACGAATTTGATGATATTTTAACTCAATGTGTTTTGTCCTTGAGTGAAATACCGAATTCTTTTCAAGACAAATAACACTTTGAATATCATTGAAAAGAACACTGTTATCTTGCTCTTTGCCTATCTCTTTCAGAAAATTTTAAAACCAAATCATCTCTTTACCAGCTTCAGATATAGCCACATACTCTGCTTCAGTGGCTGAGAGAGATACACAAGTCTGAAGTCTAGACATCCAACTGATTGCAATGCCACCTAAGGTAAAAACATAACCTGAGGTGCTCTTCCTATTATCTAAGTCACCACCAAGATCTGCATCAACAAAGCCTTGTAAAGTTGCACTATTTTTCATAAAACATAATGACATACCTGAAGTGCCTTTCAGATATCTTAATAACCACTTTACAGCATCCCAATGTTTTATTCTTGGATTTGCCATGTATCTGCTCACAACTCCCACTGCATGAGCTATGTCTGGTCTAGTACACACCATTGCGTACATTAAACTACCAATAGCTGATGCATAAGGCACTTTAGTCATATACTCCCGCTCTTCATTCGTCTTTGGTGACTACTCCTTTGAGAGCTTGAAGTGACTTCCTAAAGGAGTACTTCTGGGCTTTGCATTCTGAATTCCGAATCTGTCAAGCACTTTTTCAATGTACTTTTCTTGAGATAACTTTAGAATTCTTTTAGATCTATCCCGCGTAATCCTCATCTCAAGAATCTGATTCGCTGCACTCAAGTCCTTCATCTCAAACTCTTTTGACAATTGCCGTTTCAGTATGTTGATTTCTCTCATGCTAGATCCTGCAATGAGCATATCATCCACATACAATAGCAAAATAATATAACAGTTATCAAATTTTTTGAAATAACAACAGTGATCCATGTCACTTCTAGTGAACCCGTTATCACACATAAATGTGTCAAATTTTTGTATCACTTTGTCGAGGAGCCTGTTTCAAGCCATACGAGACTTTTCTTCAATTTACGTACATAATTTTCTTTTTCAAGATTTTGAAAACCTTCCAGTTGTACCATATAAATATCCTCCTCCAAATTACCATGGAGGAATGCAGTCTTAACATCTAGCTGCTCTAGATGTAAATTCTCCGCAGCAACAATACTCAATACTGATCTAACAGTAGTCAATTTCACAACTGGAGAAAAAATCTCCGTATAATCAATTCCTTCTTTTTGCTGAAACCCTTTTACTACTAACCTTGCTTTGTACCTCTTACTACCATCAGGTTCTTCTTTGACCCGATACACCCACTTGTTATGCAATGCCTTCTTCCCATCTCGGTAACGAGTTAACACTCAAGTTTTGTTTTTCTCGAGTGAATCCAACTCATCCCGCATTGCTAACTCCCACTTAACAGAATCTTCAACCTACAGTGCTTCCGAAAAATTTTATGGTTCGCCAGCGTCAGTCAAAAGCAAATAATGCAATGATGGAGAATATCTTTGTACAAGTCTAGGTGTTCTACTGGATCTTCTCAAAGTGGGATAAGGTATACGTGCTTCTTGTTTAGCAATAGTTTTAGGAATTTCAACCAGAACACTTTTAGAATTCTCTTCCAATTCAATCTCTGTATTTTTTACCAAATTTTCCTTCACGCTAGATTCTGTCACGGATTTGTCCTTGTACAACATATTTTCATTGAACGTGACATCAGCAGTTCTTATTATTTTTTTATTTTGTTTATCCCAGAACCGATAGCCAAAATAATCAGAACCATATCCAATGAAAAAACACTTTTTAGCTTTTGCATCATGTTTATCTCTATTTTCAGAATCTACATGGACATAGAAAACACAACCAAAGACTTTCAGATGTGAGAGACTTACCTTCTTTCCACTCCATTCTTCTTACGGTAACTTAAAATCAAGTGGAACCGAAGGTCCCCTATTAATTAGATATGCTGCTGTATTAATTGCATCTGCCCAAAACATCTTGGGTAATCCTGCATGCAATCTCATACTTCTTGCACGTTCATTCAGAGTTCTGTTCATCCTCTCAGCAACTCCGTTTTGCTGCGGTCTATTGAGAACAGTTCTCGTCATTCTAATTCCGTTCTCTGCACAAAATTGCTTGAATTCCTTGCTATCATATTCACCGCCATTATCAGACCTTAAATATTTAATTTTCAGGCCAGTCTCGTTCTTCATTTCAGCTTTCCATCTTTTAAAATTAGCAAACACGTCAGATTTATTTTTTAGAAAATAAACCCATACCTTTCTGGTGGAGTCATCAATAAATGTGACATAATAGCGCGAGCCTCCAAGGGATTGCACAGGAGTTGGGCCCCACACATCTGTATGCACCAACTCTAATTTTTCTTTCTTTGGTTCTTTTCCAATCTTCGAAAAACTAACGTGTTTATGCTTACCCATAACACAATCTTCACATAGACTAATATCTATGGACTTCAAATTAGGCAATTTTCCCTTAGATGCTAATATCTTCATTCTTTTTTCGCTCATATGTCCAAGCCTGCGGTGCCATAATTTAGAATCAATTTCTTATTCAACAATTGCTGCAGTTTCTCTATTGATTTCAGTCACGTAGAGCGTTCCTGACTTTGTTCCACGTGCTACAACTAGAGCACATTTAACAATTTTCCAAGAGCCATCCCCAAAAATAGTCCTGTAACTTGTGCTGTCTAGTTGACTTATAGAGATTAGATTTCTCTTAAGTCCTGAAACATATCTGACATCATGCAACTTCCATTGATATCCGTTAGTAGATTTTATATAAATATCACCATTTCCCATAATATCCAAAGGTTCATCATCAGCAAGATAAACCTTTCCAAATTTTCCAGCAACAAAATTGTGCATTAATTCTTTGCATGAAGTAGAGTGAAACGACGCACTTTGAGTCAATAATCCACGACTCAATTGGACTATCAATTTTCAAAATTAAGGCATCACTATTTTGAGTCTCTTTAAAAGTTACATTCAAGGATTTTTCTTCCTCTTGATTTCGATCTCGATATTGAACTTTCTTCTTTGGAGCTTTACAATCCGGTTTCAGATGTCCCTTTTTTTCGCAATTCCAGCAAATAATTTCACCACGAGGTCTCGATTTGCTTCTCCCTCTGGACTTTGATCTACCATGGTACTGGTTTCGTCCCCGTTGATTGCTTCTCCCTCTACCTTCAATATTTAAGGCAACACTTGAAAATTCATCCGATTCTCTTCTGCGAATATCCTCGCTAAGAATCAAATCTCAGATTGCTTGAAACTTCAAATTTTTCTTACTGACGAACTCGCTATCTTTGCAGTCATAGTTGCACTCCAACTTTCAGGTAGAGAAGATAATAAAATTAAAGCCTTTATCTCGTCATCAAATTTGATATCCACCGAACTCAACTGAGTTGTGATCACGTTGAATTCGTTGATGTGATCTGTCACAAAAGCACCCTCGTCCATCTTAAGATTGAAAAGACGACGCATCAAATATACCTTGTTTGATGCAGAAGGCTTCTCGTACATGTCAGACAACGTCGCCATCAAATCCGCCGTTGTCGCCTCATTGGCAATGTTGAAAGCAACATTCCGCGCCAATGTAAGACGATCAAACCTAGAGCTTGTCGATCTAACAATTCCCACTCTGCTTGCTTCATAGATTCTGGTTTCTCTCCAGGACGAGAGGTTGATGCAAGTTCTTCGATCTGACATATCCTCGATCTGCATCTTCCGAAAACCAAAATCCTTGCCATCGAACCGATCAATCTTCACATTTCCTTCGTCCATATTCGCTCCCACTATTTCACCAAAACCAGGCTCTGATACCAGTTGTTAGGGGACGCGAATATGCGAAGAATAAAAGCAGAGAAGAAAAGGATGGCAAGCGGGAATTTTTACGTGGAAAACCCTTCCAAAATCAAGAAGGGAAAAATCATGGTGCCACACTGGGCAATTTCTTCACTATCAGTATCAATGTTACAAGCTCAGGGTTACAAAGTTTCAGCGTTATAACTGTAAAATAAATTGCTCTATTTATAATAGGAGTCTAGGGCATACATATTAAAGGAAATTACATATATGCTATTAGCAGTAATATAAACTCTATTTCCTTTAATATCTCAGGATGGGTTACTTACTATGAAGTGTCTACCCACAATAATATCTTTCTTTATCAGACTCCACAATTCCATCAACAAGAGCAAATAAAAGAGTTCAAGATAGCAAGTTCTCATACCTGGTATCGATA
The DNA here is from genome assembly GCA_014182735.1 of Corymbia maculata. Lineage (NCBI taxonomy): Eukaryota > Viridiplantae > Streptophyta > Magnoliopsida > Myrtales > Myrtaceae > Corymbia > Corymbia maculata. The sequence continues at coordinate 27,470,356 of CM024689.1, forward strand.
GAATTTTTCTATCATCATTTAACATGAACAAGTTCTTCATGTAGAAAAGGGACTGGGAAAAATAATAATTAAAGATTAAAAAATATAGAGATAGAAGCACCAGTGATCTCTAATCTTTTCAATTTATGCAATCTAGTCCTTAAACAATGTACTTTTTTGTGCGAATTGGTGCTTCCATTAGAAAGTTAAACCAAAATGTCATTGTGGACGCTAACTTGCCATGAAATGCTATCATGTAATCCTACATGTATTTAAAATTTTTTTTTAGAAGTATAAGAACAAAATAATTTTTTAAAATTCACGAACTGCACGCTCAAGAAAGTCCGTGATAATATATATTTATTTATTAAGCTGAAAAGTAATGGTTAAATTTCTTGTTGTGTAACTTGCAAAAAAGACTTGCACGGGTACCCTTGGGCTAACGATTTTAGAGCAATGGTTGGTCTTGTACGCGGCAGATGTGAGTAGAAATGTTCAAGAAAGGCAAGTTATCTTACCTGAATTGGCAGAAATTGTCCGATATCATTAAAAAAAAAATTTACAAGATTCTTAAAGTAGAAAAAAAATTGAGAAAACAAGGTGATAGGATAGGGAGAGAGAGAAAAACCAACTCCAACTTCCAACTAACTCCGTTTTCTTCTCCTTCACCTTACCAAGTGCATCGTCTTTCGGCTGGACGCATCACATGAGGACGATCCTTGTTCATCGCATGAGAGTCGATGTCTTGTCCATCAAGTCCTTCGTCCTCAAAGTCCATCACGTAAGGACAACCAACTCGAGTCACCTCGATTCTCAGGACGATTCTCCATCTTTTTATCAATTGCGACACGAAGAATATGCCTTAGCTTTTGATTTTCGGGATCTTCTTGAAGTGGGGCTTGTTCTTTTTCTTAGTGAGACAAATCTTGAAAATCGATCGGTTGGTAGTCTTTGACCAGTGAGACAAGGAAATGAATGAATTGGTTACATTTTTCATACAATTTCTAATGTGCCAGATTTTACCACGTGTCTAAGGATCCCTCGTTGTGTGCCTACTTTCCTCCTCTTTTTTGTCCTGATTTTTCCTTTCCCCATCAATTTCTTTCCTTAATGAATTTTTATATACATTAATCTATTAAGAACAACCGCCCCGATCTTCATGCAGGATTCCAAAGCGCTAATTTTTAGAGGAAATCAAAAAACAAAAATCTCAAACATGAAAATAAAAAAAATAAAAGTAAAAATTAAAATTACTGTCCCAATCGCCCTTGATCAACTTACCAATTTTTACCCACGACATTGTCCACATAATAAGAAATCATGCCTTCACTGGAAAAACTCATACAACTAGCAAAAACCAAAGACTTACACATGTATACGGGTGCTAAAGATTGAAAAACAATAGCATGTCCTATATGTGACAAGTGCAAATAAAAGAGTTCAAGAAAGCAATTTCTCTTACCCGGTACCAATAGGATTCATCTATCATGAACATAAATAAGTTCTTCATGTAGAAAAGGGATCGAGAAAAATATGAAACTAGAAAAGAAGAGAAAGAAAAACTCACTGGAATGCTACTCCACGGGGTTTCGTTCCACTTTGAGCATGTGATCCCTTGTTTTTTACATGAGAATTAATGTCCTGTCATCGAGGCTGTCGTCCCTTTTCGATATTAATTCGCAATGGAATGTCATATCTGATGAACATGACATAATTTCTTGAGATCATTTTCTTTCTCGGTGCTAAATGGACAAATCTTGAAAATTGATGTCGCGATCTTTCTATAAAGCTCTGATTTTTCTTTTTTCAATTAGGACCGAGTATGTGGCGGTTGGAGGTAGATTAACGATTAAAAAAAAAAAAAGTTATTGTTGGATCTATAGCTAATGCAATAAAAAATTACAATTTATCATTAAATGAGTTACGCGTGGATAATCATACGGTGCTCCGGCGGAGGAAACCAGCCGCGAACGGACCCAATTACGCCACGTGTCCAGGTGTCGGTGCCGTGCGCCTATTTTCCGTATTTTCTCTGACTCTTCCCCGTCAATTCCTTTTCCTTACACTCAACCTCCATCTAAGATTCCAAGGCACCAATTTCGGAGGTTTCCGAATCTGGGATCTGGAACTTCTCTCCCTGTCCTGAAAATCTCGAACACAAAAATTTGAAAAAAAAAAAAAAACAAACAAGAAGAAAGAAGAGAAAACTGCCGCACCAATTCATTGACCAAAGATGAGAAAAATTCAGTAGGAAAATCTGGAAAAAAAGTTCGATATCACCAAAAATTCCAAATCGATAAAAAAAAAATTTGTGTATAAATCGAGTAGTGCCTTAAAGGCAGCAATATCCTTGAGAAATAGGTCTCGGAAAAATCACTTTATTGTGCTCGGAAAAATCCCCCAAAACGAGCACCATTGCCTAGAAAATAAAAAGGATAGACAAATTTTCTGGTTGATTTTTAAATTATTTTTCTTTTTTCTTTCCCTCTACTAGCCACAAGGCCTTGGCAATGGCTAGTTTACAGGTGTAGGCTAGTGCAGCTAGAGGACGTTCGAAATGGTGAGGTTCAGACCTCACCAAAGGCCAATGAGGTCTTAGCCGTAATAGATAGATGATCTCGAGCTAAAGGTAATCGGGTCCAGGGTGGATAGGATCCAGACCTGGATTTTGTTATAACCGGTTCCCATTTTTTAGACCATGTACCCTATTTAGTTTTCATTAAACCCTATTTTGTACCCAACCTTGTTTTTCGGGTTCAGGGACAAGGTCTATTATATTTTCATTAGAACCTATTTTGCAACCACTTGATATCTTATATAGTTTCAAATTCTACATTAATTTGCGAAAAAACAACAATGTAATCCTCCTAACATTATAATACAAAGCAAAAATCCTAACATTGCATAAACATTAGCAATAACAAATATTGGTCTTATATTAGTTTTATTTTCACAAATACTATTAATACTATTAGGAGGACATATTTGTTAGGGAAATCCCTTATGATGTTTTGAAGATGACAAAATAAATCAAAGACTACTAACGTGTTTATTGATTGAGTAACTTGGTGAAAGACGCACAAGTTACTATGCAGATGATGGAATGCTTCTGAATCTGCTCATAGTAAAAGGAAAGCAAAAGATGTCTCTGAGTCTGTCCGTACCAGATGGAGGACACGAAGAGACGCAGTTTTTGAGTCTGTCCGTACCAGACGAAAGACCCGAATAGACGCAAATTCTGAGTTTGTCTGTACCAGATGGAAAACTTAAACAGACTCAGAAGATAAGTCTGTCAGACTCAGAATGGAACTATAGGATCAGATCACCAACGATCAAGTATTTCACTTACTTTATTTATATTGATTTTGTTGTATCAAACTGATTAGCAGGATCAATCAACGAACGACTTAAAAAAAAAAATGAAACACTTATGGAAGCCTGGATTCTGATTGTATTAGCGAATAGAATCCAAGGGGATCCAATTTACCTCCAACGGTTAAAAAGACTTATTTTATGAAGTTTGTCCAAGAAAATGAAGACTAATCTCTCAAGGAAAGAGCCAACAGTCGAGTGTGGCTTGGAGAGTATATAAGGATAGAATGAGACCTAGGAGACTAGAGAGGAAAAATATATTCCAAGGCTAATTCAATTCTCCACTAGTTGTCTGAAAAAGAGCAAAACCGAGTGATTATAGTGAATTACCAAGAAGAGTGACTTTGTGAGGCCAAGTGCTAACACTTAAGAGTGTGTAATCACCTTTGATCACATAGTGAAATCCAGCCCATTGACTGATCACCTGAAGAGTGGACGTAGGCTTAACAAAAGCCGAACCACTATAAACTGTGTTTGCAATCTTCTCTACTCTCTCTGTTTAAATTCAGTTTATAGATTGCAAAAGCTTTATTTTAATTGCGCATAAAATTCCTCTACACCTATTCACCCCCCTCTAGGTGTTAATACTAGTTACAACAATATTTTCTAAGCTGAACTGAGAATGCTTTAATTAGTGTCATAACAGTTGACAACACTTGTTCCATGACTATTACTATAGTTGAAAGTGAGACCATTAAAAGAGAAAAAACAATCCATAAGAATAGTTTTTTTCGAACAATTCTTCGAAAACAATGCTCTATTAACTTGATTTAGAGGGAAACTTTCTTTTTTTAATAATTCTTTGAAAATAGAGAAACTCAGAGACACTACACAGAGAAATGATTTTTTTTTTTTAACTAAGTAAAAACCAGTTCCGAGTGGGTCATTGCTTAGACCCGTTCCCAAAAATTGGAATCGGTTCCCAAACCAGTTTAATCAAAAATCAGTTCATGACCCTATTCTTCCGATTGTTCGGTCCGTTTTGCAAGTAAATTTGGTCTAGTTGCTCAACCCTAACTTGTGCTTGGAGCTCACCGAAATGGCAAGGATAGAGCTCGCCTATGGCCATCATCGGCCTTTGCCATGGCTAGCAACTAGCAAAAGAAGAAGGAAATGAATAAAAATATTCTAGGTGATCAACTTTGGAAGTGTTTTTACTTCTTTAAATTTAAAAATTCACTTTTCTAAATTTATGCACGAATGTTTTCATGAATTGAAAAGTGTTTTTGGTTAAGTAGTCATTCTCCGCCAACAAAAAAAATAAAAGTTTGCAAAATCAATTCTTGAAAAAACACTTTTCCCAAACAAACACATCTTAAATTTCAATTCACTTTTAGAAAAACTTTTCCTATCGATGCATTGGTCAATGTACTTGCTCAACTTCACATATACACATTTCTCGAACGTCAATATTGATCGCATGCTTGTTGCGCACATTCTAGAAATCTAGTTCTCTTTTAAATGGAACAGTAATTCCACCTTTTGTTTTAAAGATTTATAGTCAATCCAAGATAGTGAACAATTAATTATGGGTCTCGTCGTAATAATTATTTCATGTAACTAAGAATAGGAATCTTGAATTAAAAGTGTTTCCATCAAGAAAAACGCGCATTTAACAATCATTTTTCTTTGAAATACTGGTAATGCGACTTCTTAAAAGATGTCTTGGGCAAGGTTGGACTTACAAAGCCCTTTCATTAGTTTTACTTTCTTAGTTTAATAACTCTAAAGAACGTTGACGATAATTAGGTAGAAATATGATGGTTTTAACCAAATAAAGTATTAAACTTGCTTTCCAGTGAAATTAATGGAGTGATTTGGACGGTAGTTGTTTCAAAAATGATAACTAAAAATTAAAAATATAATGATAAAAGCACCTATGGACTGTAATCTTTTCAATTTATGCAACATTTTCCTTAAACTATATTGGTTGCTGCTCGGGAGGGGAAAGGCAGTGGTTGCTGTGGCAATGACAGTGCCTCCTAAACATCAACGTGAATGACCTCACCAGTGATTAGGCGGCAATACCGCCTCACCGCATCATGCAACACGAGATAGATGAAAAGACATCACATATTAAGGAGATTATGAATGTGATGGATATATATCAAACAATTCCACTTCATGAGTAGGCAATTATTGTCAAAATGATATCTAAAAGAATGACATCAAGTACCAAAATGCAAATGACAAGCTGCGAAGTATTACAAAAACTCAAAATGGGTTTCACCGGAATAAGAAAAGCTTTTAGCATGACCTTTTTTTGTTGTCTTTCTTATGCTATTGTACCAACGCAATCGCATATCAATAAAAATTTTAAAACTCATACTAGGGTCCACGAAGAACACATGTTCTTATACAAATTTTCCACCATAATTAATTTTTATCTACCACATCATCCACGTAACAAGAAACCAGCCCTTCACTGATGGAATTCGGGGCTGAAGAATGTCAGTTAAATTATGTTTTTCTTCCCTCTTAGGCTGAAAGACATTGGTTAAATTCCTTACTGTATAACTAGCATAAAAGACTTGCATGTGGATAAGTGTGCACTTCCATCGAAAGATAGGAGCGTTTGGCAATCACTGTTTTACAAAATACTTGTGATGCAATTTTCAAAAAAATTATTGTTCGGTAAAGATGTACTTACAATTTTACAAAGCCACGAAATTGCTGTGAAATGCCAACATGTAATCCAACATATATTTTAATTATTTTGGGAAAACACAAGACAACGTATATATTTTTTAAAAATTCAGTAAAGAAAATCAGAAAAAGGGCAAAGAGATTGTGCGGTTGCTTTCCATAATAAGAAAAATCTTTAGCACAACTTCGTCTTTATCTTAAAACCAATGAAATCACATGTCAAGAAATTTTACATTTCACATTAGGATCCACGATTAAACACATGTTCTTATACAAATTTTCTACCGCAATTAATTTCTATATATATCACATAATTCAAAGAACAAGAAAACATTCATTCACTAATGAAATTTGATGCTCAAGAAAGTCCCTAAAATTATATTTTTGTGGGATAAGTGCACCGGAAGTCTCAAAATGCAAATGAATCATATAACTTTCAAAAAATGCAATCAAAAATACAATTGGATCCTAAATTTTTAAAATCTAAAAATAAAATAGGACTTGATTTGATCAATTTGACAATTGTTAGGATTAGATTATACTTTTTAAAAGTTTTAGGACTTAATTACACTTTTTTAAAGTTTTAAGATTTAATTATACTTTCGTGCTAAGTTTTATAACTTCTAATGCAGAGGTGCGGACCTCTGGAGTGCCAAAAATTGGCACAAAGGATCACTTAAGTGCCAAAAGTTACAAAAGGTACACTTAAGTGCCAAAATCGGAGCAAAAGGGATCACTTAAGTGCCAACGGCGAAAATTCCGGCCAAATTGCCACGTGTCAATTTTTCGGCGACTTAATTTACTGACGGAGCATTTTTTTTTAAAATAAAAAATCCACGTGGTAATTTTTTTTAAAAATATCCACGTTAGATTTTTAAAAATTAAAATCGATTTTATTTTAAAAAAAGGGGGAAGAGGGGATCGGCGAGGGCTGTGTAGCCCTCGCCGCCGCTCGCCGCGCCGCCCCACCTCGCCGGGAAGGGCCGGTGACGGTGGGCGAGGGTCGGCCGGGGTCGCCGGGCCCCGGCCGGTGGCCGACGACCCGGCCATCGGCCGGCGACCCCCGGCCGGCCTCCGGCGAGGGCTGCGCGCCCTCGCCCAAATCTGGGGCGAGGGTCGCCGGATCTGGGGGAGGGTCGCCGGCCACCGGCCGGGCCTGCGACCCCGCCGACCCTCGCCCACCGTCGCCGCCCTTCCCGGCGAGGTGGGGCGGCGGTGGCGGCGAGGGCCGCACATGCCCTCGCCGATCCCCTCTTCCCCCTCCCCTTTTTTTTTTTTTTTTAATAAAATCGATTTTATAATAAAATATATTTTATAATTATTTAATATTTTATAATTAATAATTTTTAAAATCCACGTCGCCCAAAACGACGTCGTTTTGGCTGATTTTTGGCCGATTCAGTTTCCGACGAGCCACGTAGGCAAGAAAATTAATAAAAAATTGCCACGTAGAATTTCCGGCGGAGTTCCGGCGACTTGGCACTTAAGTGATCCATTTTTTTAAAAAGTGGCACTTAAGTGATCCTTTGTGCCAACTTTTGGCACTCCCGCTGTACTTTTGCCTCTAATGCATGTATCTTTTCTTTTCTATTAAGGAAAGCAATGGTTAAATTTCTTATCAGGTGCATCATCTCATTGGACTAAGGCATCACATAAGGACGATCCCTGTTCAACGCATGAGAATCGATGTCTTGTCTGTCAAGTCCATCGTCCTCAAAGTCTATCACATGACAACAATTGAATAGAGTCATCTCGATTCTTGAGACTATTTTCCACCTTTCTATAAGTTGCGACACGAAGAATATGCCTTAACTTTTGATTTTTGTAATCTTCTTGAAGTGGGGCTTGTTCTTTTCCTTAGTGAGACAAATCTTGAAAATCTGTCGGTTCGCAGCAGTTTCTATCGAGTATGACAAGGAAACGAACGAATGGGTTGCATTTTTCATACAATTTCTAACACACCAGATCTCGCCACGTGTCCAAGGATCCTTCGTCACGTGCCTACTTTCCTCTTCTTTTTGGTCTTGATTTTTCCTTTCCCCGTCAATTTCTTTCCTTAATATATTATTATATACGTTAATCTATTAAAAACTACCGCCCTAATCTTCAATCAAGATTCCAAAGCACCAATTTTCAAGGAAAACCAAAAAATGAAAATCTCGAACACGAAAATAAAAAATAAAAGCAAAAATTAAAACTACCGCCCCAATCGCCCTCGATCAATTTACTAATTTTTACCCACGACATCATCCATGAAATAAGAAATCACGCCTTCATTGGAGAAACCCGTCGCCAAAGAAGCCGGTTCAATATATATTTTCCCTCTCAGGTAGAAGAACAATCATTAAATTTTCTATTGTATAACAAGCAAAAACTAAAGAACAATAGCCCGTTGTCCCGTTCTGCTTCGGGCATCATGCAAGGACGATCCCTTGTTTGTTACATGAGAATTAATGTCCGGTCTTCAGGTCCGTCGTCCCTTTTCGACATGGATTCTCGATGGGACGACGGACTCGATGTGGGGCCATGTATGCACTAGCGATCGGCACATAGGGGAACTTTCGAAAGTATGGATGTTTCTATTTAAGGATAGTCATGAGATATTTATATTGGTATTCCTATACGTTGTCTTGGAAAGTCAAGTCTTGGACGACATTATTTCTCGGAATCTTTCGCTTTCTCGATGAGACGAATCTTGAAAATTGGTCCCCCTCTTTCTCTCTCAATTTAGCGTATGGGAATAAATTTGCGGAGATACAGAGAAAGAGGGAAACGAACAGGTTTATTAAAAAAAAAATATATATATATATATAGTTCTCTTTTAAATGGAACAGTAATTCCACCTTTTATTTTAAAGATTTACGGTCAATCCAAGATAGTGAATAATTAATTATGGGTCTCATCGTAATAATTATTTCATGTTACTAAGAATAGGAATCTCTGAATTAAAAGTGTTTTCATCAAGAAAAAAAGCGCATTTGGCGATCATTGTTTTGCGAAACGCTGGTAATGCGGCTTCTAGAAAGATGTCTTCGGCAAGGTTGGACCTACAAAAGTCCTCTCATTAGTTTTTCTTTATTAGTTGAATGACCCTAACAAGCATAGACGATAGTTTTAACCAAATAAAGTATTAAACTTGCTTTCCGGTGAAATTAATGGAATGAATTTGGACGGTAGTTGTTTCGAAAATGATAATTAAAAATTAAAAATATAATGATAAAAGTACCGAGGACTATAATCTTTTCAATTTATGCAACATATTCCTTTAAACATATTGGTTGCTGCTCGGGAGGGGAGCGGCAATGGTTGCTGTGGCCATGACAGTGCCTCCTGAACATCAACTCGAATGACCTCACCAGTGGTGAGGCGTATTATGGGGTGGTAATATCGCCTCACCGCATCATGCAACACAAGATAGATGGAAATACATCATATATTGAGTAGATTATTGATACGATGGATGGATATCAAATAATTCCTCTCCATGAGTAGGCAACTATAGTCAAAATGATATCTAAAAGAATGACATCAAGTACCAAAATGCAAATGACAAGCTGCGAAGTATTACAGAAACTCAAAATGAGTTTCACCAGAATAAGAAAAGTTTTAAGCATGACCTTTTGTTTGTCTATCTTATGCTATTGTACCAATGCAATCGCATATCAATAAAAATTTTAAAACTCATATTAGGGCCCGCAAAGAACACATGTTCTCGTACAAATTTCCCACCATAATTAATTTTTATCTACCACATCATCCATGTAGAACAGAGCAGGGAACATAATCAAACTCAAAATAGCCCTAATCAATTGCTGGAAACCACCGAGAATTCATACCTTCAAGATAAATATTGATGGGGCTTTCATCCCTAGTGAAACAACAGGTTTAGCAGCTTGGGTTTGTCGTGATTCCACTGGCCAGTTGTTGAAAGGAGATGCGAAATCGGTACCGGTAGCGTTCCCCTTTCTGGTTGAAGCACTTGCCCTAGTTGAAGCCCTCCATTTTTTGCTCTGTCTAGTGTTTTGTCACATCTGTCTAATGTTTAGGTTACTTTTTGTCATAGAGAGGCCAATGTGGTTGTTAACTAGGTCGCTAAAACCCATAGAAAACAAGGCTTATCACAAAATTGGGTCTCTTCTCCACCCCTACGTCTATGGGACTTAATATGTATTGAAGCCTATATCTCGAGTCCTTCTAATTTGGATTAGCTAAATGAAAAGTTCTCTTTCGACCAAAAAAAAACAAGAAACCAGCCCTTCACTGATGATATTCGGGGCTGAAGAATGTCAGTTAAATTATGTTTTTCTTCCCTCTTAGGCTGAAAGACATTGGTTAAATTCCTTCCTGTATAACTAGCATAAAAGACTTGCGTGTGGATAAGTGTGCACTTCCATCGAAAGATAGGAGCGTTTGGCAATCACTGTTTTACAAAATACTTGTGATGCAATTTTCAAAAAATATATATTGTTCGGTAAAGATTTTCATAAGTTTTCTTTTCTCGGGTTTAATTACCATTAGTAATATTGATGGATAGAATCAGCAGCGGTCCCTAATTTTTTTTATTTATGCAATATAATCCCCGAACTATTACTTTACCATCTTATTCCTAAATTATGTACTTTTTCCCTTTAAATTAGTGCTTCCATTAGAAAGTTAAAAGAAAATGCTGTCGTAGCCATGAAATTGCTGTGAAATGCCAACATGTAATCCAACATGGATTTTAATTATTTTGGGAAAATATCAAACAACATAAATATTTTTCAAAAATTCAATAAAAAAAATCAGAAAAAGGGCAAAGAGATTGTGTGGTTGATTTCCATAATAAGAAAAATCTTTAGCAGAACATTGTCTTTGTCTTAAAACAAATGCAATCACATGTCAAGAAATTTTACATTTTACATTAGGATCCACGATTGACACACGTTCTTGTACAAATTTTCTACCGGAATTAATTTATATACATCACATAATCCAAAGAACAAGACAACATTCATTCACCAAGGAAATTTGATGCTCAAGAAAGTCCATGAAATTATATCTTTTTAGAATAGGTGCACTGAAAATCCTAAATACAATCGAGTTATAAAACTTTCAAAAAATTACAATCGAGTCATAAAACTTGTTACGAAAATATAATCAAATCTTAAATTTTTAAAAAATTGAAATCAAAGAAAGGATTTAATTGGATCATTGGGACTTAATTGCACTTTTTGAAAGTTTTAGAACTTAATTGCACTTGTGTGACAAGTTTTAGGATTTAATTACATTTTTTGAAAGTTTTAGGATTTAATTGTACTTTCGTGATAAGTTTTGTGACTTTTTATGCACATATATTTTTTTCTGTTAAGAAAAGCAATGGTTAAATTTCTCATTGTATAACTTGCAAAAAAGACTTGCACGGGTACCAACTGGCTAAAGATTGAAGAACAAGAGTTAGTCTCGTACTTGGCAGACGTAAATAGAAGTGTTCAAGAAAGCAAGTTATCGTACTTGGTATTGGTAGAAATTGTCTGATATCATAAAATAAAAAAAGAAAATCAAGTTCTTAAAATATATATTTTTTTTTGGGAGAAAACAAGGTAATAGAATAGGGAGAGAATAAAAAACCAACTCCAACCACCAACTAACTCCGTTCTCTTCTACTCTACCTTATCATGTGCATCGTCTTGTTAAGTGGAGGCATCACATAAGGATGATCCCTATTCATCGCACGAGAATCAATGTCTCGTCCATCAAGTCCATCGTCCTCAAAAGTCCATTGCATGAGTATAATCGACTAGACTATTTTTATTGGTTGCGAAACGAAAAATATACCTTAACTTTTGATTTTCAGAATCTTCTTGAAGTGAGGCTTGTTCTTTTCCTCAGTGAGAGAAATCTTGAAAATCAGTTGGTTCATAATCTCTAGCCAGTGAGGTGAGGAAACGAATGAATCGGTTACATTTTTCATACAATCTCTAATGTGTCGGATTTCGGCACGTGTCCAATGATCCATCGTTGCCTACCTATTTTCTTCCTTTTTTTGTCCTAATTTTTCCTTTCCCCGTCAAAGTCTTTCCTTAAAAGATTATTATATACATTAATCTATTAAAAATTACCGCCCCATCATCCAAGATTCCAAAGCACCAATTTTAACCAACGAAGTGTTGGTCCAGTGGTAGCATGCTGACCCCAGACGGACTTTACATGCCGATGGGCAATAAAAGCCCTTGATACTCTAATCCCCGGAGTGGATACCTCCTTTGGCCACCATTTATTTACCAAAAAAGGAAAGCACCAATTTTTAGAGGAAAAAAAAATCTCAAACACGAAAATAAAAAATAAAAGTAAAAATAAAAATTACCACCCCAATCACCCTCGATCAATATACCGATTTTTACCCATGACATCATCCACGAAATAAGAAATCATACCTTCATTGGAAAAGCTTGTCCCCAAAGCAATTGGTTCCCTCTTAGGAAGAACAATCATTGAATTTTCTACTGTATAAATAGCAAAGAAAAGACTTGCGCGCTCGCGCGCGCGCGCACACACACATATATATATATACACACACGTGCTAAAAATTGAAGAACAATACCATGTCCTATACGTGACAAGTGTTGGGGGACGCGAATATGCGAAGAATAAAAGCAGGGAAGAAAAGGAGGGCAAGCAGGAATTTTTACGTGGAAAACCCTTCCAAAATCAAGAAGGGAAAAATCACGGTACCGCACTAGGCAATCTCTTCACTATCAGTATCAATGTTACAAGCTCAGGGTTACAAAGCTTCAGCGTTACAACTATAAAAGAAATTGCCCTATTTATAATAGGAGTCTAGGGCATACATATCAAAGGAAATTACATATATGCTATTAGCAGTAATATAAACTCTATTTCCTTTAATATATCAGGATGGGTAACCTATTAGGAAGTGTCTACCTACAATAATATCTTTTTCTATCAGACTCCACAATTCCATCAATCTCCCACTTGGAGGTTGATCTTCAAAAAACAGCAATAATCTTTTATAGTCTTCATCTTTTCAACCCAAATTGTCCTAGTGCAGTGGCCCCTCTCATCACTTACCATGGAGGCCAACTGATGCAATGCACAGCCTCAGTTTCTCAGTGGTGACAACCTTTGTTAACATATCTGCTGGATTTTCTGCATCAAGAATCTTCTTTAATGACAATGTCCCGTCATCTATCAACTGACGAATTTGATGATATTTTAACTCAATGTGTTTTGTCCTTGAGTGAAATACCGGATTCTTTGCAAGACAAATAGCACTTTGACTATCATTGAAAAGAACACCGTTATCTTGCTCTTTGCCTATCTCCTTCGAAAATTTTTCAACCAAATCATCTCTTTACCGCCGTTTCGGATATAGCCACATACTACGCCGGTGGTTGAGAGAGATACACAAGTCTGAAGTCTAAACATCCAACTGATTGCAATGCCACCTAAGGTAAAAACATAACCTGAGGTGCTCTTTCTATTATCTAAGTCACCACCAAGATCTGCATCAACAAAGCCTTGTAAAGTTGCACTATTTTTCATAAAACATAATGACATACCTGAAGTGCCTTTCAGATATCTTAATAACCACTTTACAGCTTCCCAATGTTTTATTCTTGGATTTGCCATGTATCTGCTCACAACTCCCACTGCATGAGCTATGTCTGGTCTAGTACACACCATTGCGTACATTAAACTACCAACAGCTGATGCATAAGGCACTTTAGTCATATACTCCCGCTCTTCATTCGTCTTTGGTGATTGCTCCTTTGAGAGCTTGAAGTAACTTCCTAAAGGAGTACTTCTGGGCTTTGCATTCTGAATTCCGAATCTGTCAAGCACTTTTTCAATGTACTTTTCTTGAGATAACTTTAGAATTCCTTTAGATCTATCCCGCGTAATCCTCATCCCAAGAATCTGATTTGCTGCACCCAAGTCCTTCATCTCAAACTCTTTTGACAATTGCTGTTTCAGTATGTTGATCTCTTTCATGCTAGATCCTGCAATGAGCGTATCATCCACATACAATAGCAAAATAATATAGCAGTCATCAAATTTTTTGAAATAACAACAATGATGCATGTCACTTCTAGTGAACCCGTTACCACACATAAATGTGTCAAATTTTTTGTACCACTGTCGAGGAGCCTGTTTCAAGCCATACAGATTTTTCTTCAATTTACAGACATAATTTTCTTTTCCAAGATTTTGAAAACCTTCCGGTTGTACCATATAAATATCCTCCTCCAAATTACCATGGAGGAATGCGGTCTTAACATCTAGCCGCTCTAGATGTAAATTCTCTGCAGCAACAATACTCAATACGATCTAACAAAGAGTCAATTTCACAACCGGAGAAAAAATCTCCGTATAATCAATTCATTCTTTTTGCTGAAACCCTTTTACTACTAACCTTGCTTTGTACCTCTTACTACCATCGGGTTCTTCTTTGACCCGATACACCCACTTGTTCTGCAATGCCTTCTTCCCATCTGGTAACTAAGTTAACACTCAAGTTTTGTTTTTCTCGAGTGAATCCAACTCATCCTGCATTGCTGACTCCCACTTAATAGAATCTTCAACCTGCACTGCTTCTAAAAAATTTTCTGGTTCGCCAGCGTCAGTCAAAAGCAAATAATGCAATGATGGAGAATATCTTTGTACAAGTCTAGGTGTTCTACTAGATCTTCTCAAAGTGGGATCAGGTATACGTGCTTCTTGTTCAGCAATAGTTTTAGGAATTTCAACCAGAACACTTTTAGAATTCTCTTCCAATTCAATCTTTGTATTTTTTACCAAATTTTTCTTCACACTAGATTCTGTCACAGATTTGTCCTTGTAATATTCTCATTGAACGTGACATCGGCAGGTTCTTATTATTTTTATATTTTGTTCATCCCAGAACCGATAGCCAAAATAATCGAACCATATCCAATGAAAAACATTTTTTAGCTTTTGCATCATGTTTATCTCTATTTTCAGAATCTACATGGACATAGGAAACACAACCAAAGACTTTCAGATGTGAGAGACTTACCTTCTTTCCACTCCATTCTTTTTCTGGTAACTTAAAATCAAGTGGAACCGAAGGTCCCCTATTAATTAGATATGCTGCTGTATTAATTGCATCTGCCCAAAACATCTTGGGTAATCCTGCATGCAATCTCATACTTCTTGCACGTTCATTCATAGTTCTGTTCATCCTCTCAGCAACTCCGTTTTGCTGCGGTCTATTGGGAACAGTTCTCGTCATTCTGATTCCGTTCTCTGCACAAAATTGCTTGAATTCCTTGCTATTATATTCACCACCATTATCAGACCTTAAATATTTAATTTTCAGGCCAGTCTCGTTCTTCATTTCAGCTTTCCATCTTTTAAAATTAGCAAACACGTCAGATTTATTTTTTAGAAAATAAACCCATACCTTTTTGGTGGAGTCATCAATAAATGTGACATAATAGCGCGAGCCTCCAAGGGATTGCACAGGAGCTGGGCCCCACACATCTGTATGCACCAACTCTAATTTTTCTTCTTTGGTTCTTTTCCAATCTTCGAAAAACTAACATGTTTATGCTTCACATAGACCAATATCTATGGACTTCAAATTAGGCAATTTTCCCTTAGATGCTAATATCTTCATTCTTTTTTTTTAAGCTCATATGTCCAAGCTGCGGTGCCATAATTTAGAATCAATTTCGATTCAACAATTGCTGTAGTTTCTCTATTGATTTCGATCACGTAGAGCGTTCCCGACTTTGTTCCACGTGCTACAACCAGAGCACCTTTAACAATTTTCCAAGAGCCATCCCCAAAAATAGTCCTCGTAACCTGTCTTTGTCTAGTTGACTTATAGAGATTAGATTTCTCTTAAGTCCTGGAACATATCGACATCATGCAACTTCCATTGATATCCGTTAGTAGATTTTATATAAATATCACAATTTCCCATAATATCCAAAGGTTCATCATCAGCAAGATAAAGCTTTCCAAATTTTCCAGTAACAAAATTGTGCATTAATTCTTTGCATGATGTAACATCCTGAAAATTGATGCATTTTAGCCCGATTTTTAATCCGATTTTGGAACCGATTTCTCGATGATATCAGGATTAAATACTTGGACGTCGCCTCATTTATTTTGGGATTTTCCGTTGGACACGGAAGCGTCGGAAAAAGGAAAAAATTGGACCGGGTTTCGGGCCGCGGGTGGGCCGGCCCAAGACCGGCGGCCCAATGGGCCTTGCACCCATTTAGCCCAGCCAAGAGGGGCCCAAGTTGGCCCAAGTTCCTCCATTTCCAGCCCATGGGCTTCTCTCTTAGGCCTCTTGCTTTTGTGCCCAAGTGGGCATTGTTTTTGCTTTGTTTTGATTGGTTCTTCAACAAGTGGCTTGCCCACTTGCCTTGGCCCTTATCCAAGTCTCCAGCTCCTTCTCTCTCTCTCTTTTCTCCCCCAAAATTCGTGCACCAGCCCAGCCACCCTCTCTCTCCCTTTTTCTCTTCCTTTTCTCTTCCATTTCTGGTGTTCTTTGCTGTCCATGCTGTTTTCCAGCCCAAAAACAGCCTTGCCGCCATCACCGGAGCTGCCACCACCACCCAAAGCATAGTCTTGGAAGTTAGGAAGCCAGCCGCACACCCCGGTCGCCCGAACCGCCCGTTTCGGCCTTTTCCGCTCAGCTGCACCGGTTCCGCGTGAACAGTAACCAGCACTGTTTTTGGCCCGTTTCGGCCATCGTTTGTCATCCGTTGCCATCCCCGAGCTTACCCCTCGTAGCCCTCGTTCCCCTCTACGCGCCGGTGTTGCCGGATTTCCGATCCAAGTAAGTTAACTTCCTAATCCTTGTTTAGGGGTTAATCTTGCTTAGGGGTTAATTAGTGTATTTGTGTATTTGTGATTAATTAAGGTTGATTGGTTAATTATTCTGGTTAATTAATTCTGACTAGGGTTAGTTAATTGATCATAGTTAGTATTAAAGTAACTAAGGTTAATTAATTAAAGTAACCATGGTTAGTTTTAAAAGTAACTAATGTTAGAATTTAACTATGGTTAGGTTAGATTAACTAGGGTTGAGTTAATTTGTTAACCATGGTTAAGTTTATTTATTTTTATTTATTTATTTAATTTCGGACGAATTTACTGTTCACGGATTACTGTTCACGACACTGTTCATGCAGAAGCTAATTTTTGGCTTATTTTGATGTGTTCTTGGTTGTTATGTTTTATTGAAGTGCCGATTGTTAATTATACGCGTGAATATTGATGAAATACGTGATCGAATGCTGATTTGGATTTTGGAATTGGCGAGTGGTACCGCATGACATATTGCGTGGGTTACCAAAAATGGCATGTCGCATGAGCGCATGAGCGATGCCGCATTCACGACAGAACAAAGAAAAGAAAGGATTGTTTGATGATGTGTTGCATGGTCACATTAAGAGGAGAGCCCGGTGCTTTGCCTAGACCGCCAACCCTTGGGGTTGTGCCGTGGCCTTTGGTCGTCCCGACTTCGGTCGGTTGCACGATAGTGGTCGGGCGGGGGCTGCGGCGCAAAGTGAGCGGGCCCCATGCTCCATAGGGAATGCCGTCGATAGGAGAGAGCCCGTGACGTCGCCGGGCCTCATGGGGGAGGACGATGCCTGGTCTTTGACTGGTAGACCGCCAACCATAAGATTGTGCCGTGGCCCTAGTGGTCGTAATAATCGGAGCATATGTGTGGATGTGAGGCACGAGAAAGTTGTGTGAGATGCTCTGATTATTCGCATGCCTCTTAATGTCGTGATGAATTAAATGATAGTTTTTGCAGGTCGCGTGTGCCAAGGCCAGGTAGGATCGCCTGTGATTGCACTTGCGTATTAAACTGTCTTTTGTGGTTATTTCTCTGAGGTGGTATTGCACTGATTGCTGTATTAGGTTGTATGTTAAACTCCCGAGGCGAGCGAAGTTCCTAACCGGGGCTTAGGACTTTAACTTGCTGAGTTTATCTCAACCCGTCGTGGTTAACATTTTCGGCCCTAGATGATGCGATCGAGGATCGAAGAGAGCGATCCCTCTCGAGGCCCGTGAGTAGGCAGCTATAGCCTATTTCCTTTTTTGACGAGCCTTCCCCCACTTGTGCGGGGTTAGGTTAGCTAGGCCGATCCCTTTTGAGTAGGCCTTAGCTTGTCGCCCGTAGTAAGGCGTGTATGTATTTGCTTTGGTATGTTGGCTAACCTTCGATATATAAAATACTGGTTGTCTTTCCTCTCGCCGCCGTTGTTACTATCCCTATTACTTGGTTTGGGAGTTGTTTGTTTCCGCATGTGCTTAATTACAAGATAAAATGAATTGGTCGACGACAGTACCTGGGATGTCGTACAAATAGACATCAAGTGAAATGGGGTTGCCGCAAGCTCGAGAGTCGGGGCGTGACACATGAAGTAGAGTGAAACGACGCACCTGAGTCAAGAATCCACGACTCAATTGGACTATCAATGCTCAAAATTAAGGCATCACTATTTGAGTCTCTTTAAAAGTTACATTCACGGATTTTTCTTCCTCTTGATTTCGATCTCGATATTGAACTTTCTTCTTTGGAGCTCTACAATCCCGTTTCGATGTCCCTTTTTTTTTCGCAATTCCAGCAAATAATTTCACCACGAGGTCTCGATTTGCTTCTCCCTCTAGACTTTGATGTACCATGGTACTGGTTTCGTCCCCGTTGATTGCTTCTCCCTCTCGCCTTCAATATTTAAGGCAAAGCACCCGAAAATTCACCCGATTCTCTTCTCGCGAATATCCTCGCTAAGAATCAAATCTCGATTGCTTGAAGCTTCAACTTTTTCTTACTAGACGAACTGCTTACTGCAGTCACAGTTGCACTCCAACTTTCAGGTAGAGAAGATAATAAAATTAAAGCCTTTATCTCGTCATCAAATTTGATATCCATCGAACTCAACTAAGTTGTGATCACATTGAATTCGTTGATGTGATTTGTCACAAAAGCACCCTCGTCCATCTTAAGATTGAAAAGACGACGCATCAAATATACCTTGTTTGATGCAGAAGGCTTCTCGTACATGTCAAACAACGTCGCCATCAAATCCACCGTTGTCGCCTCATTGGCAATGTTGAAAGCAACATTCCGCGCCAATGTAAGACGATCAAACCTAGAGCTTGTCGATCTAACAATTCCCACTCTGCTTGCTTCATAGATTCTGGTTTCTCTCCAGACAGAGGTTGATGCAAGTTCTTCTGATACAGCATATCCTCGATCTGCATCTTCCAGAAACCAAAATCCTTGCCATCGAACCGATCAATCTTCACATTTCCTTCGTCCATATTCGCTCCCACTATTTCGCCAAAACCAGGCTCTGATACCAGTTGTTAGGGGACGCGAATATGCGAAGAATAAAAGCAGAGAAGAAAAGGATGGCAAGCGGGAATTTTTACGTGGAAAACCCTTCCAAAATCAAGAAGGGAAAAATCACGGTGCCGCACTAGGCAATCTCTTCACTATCAGTATCAATGTTACAAGTTCAGGGTTACAAAGCTTCAGCGTTATAACTATAAAATAAATTGTTCTATTTATAATAGGAGTTTAGGGCATACATATTAAAGGAAATTACATATATGCTATTAGCAGTAATATAAATTCTATTTCCTTTAATAACTCAGATGGGTTACTTACTATGAAGTGTCTACCCACAATAATATCTTTCTTTATCAGACTCCACAATTCCATCAACAAGGGCAAATAAAAGAGTTCAAGATAGCAAGTTCTCATACCTGGTACCGATAGAATTTTTCTATCATCATTTAACATGAACAAGTTCTTCATGTAGAAAAGGGACTGGGAAAAATAATAATTAAAGATTAAAAAATATAGAGATAGAAGCACCAGTGATCTCTAATCTTTTCAATTTATACAATCTAGTCCTTAAACTATGTACTTTTTTGTGCGAATTGGTGCTTCCATTAGAAAGTTAAACCAAAATGTCATTGTGGACGCTAACTTGCCATGAAATGCTATCATGTAATCCTACATGTATTTAAATTTTTTTTTAGAAGTATAAGAACAAAATATTTTTTTAAAATTCACGAACTGCACGCTCAAGAAAGTCCGTGATAATATATATTTATTTATTAAGCTGAAAAGTAATGGTTAAATTTCTTGTTGTGTAACTTGCAAAAAAGACTTGCACGGGTACCCTTGGGCTAACGATTTTAGAGCAATGGTTGGTCTTGTACGCGGCAGATGTGAGTAGAAATGTTCAAGAAAGGCAAGTTATCTTACCTGAATTGGCAGAAATTGTCCGATATCATTAAAAAAAAAATTTACAAGATTCTTAAAGTAGAAAAAAAATTGAGAAAACAAGGTGATAGGATAGGGAGAGAGAGAAAAACCAACTCCAACTTCCAACTAACTCCGTTTTCTTCTCCTTCACCTTACCAAGTGCATCGTCTTTCGGCTGGACGCATCACATGAGGACGATCCTTGTTCATCGCATGAGAGTCGATGTCTTGTCCATCAAGTCCTTCGTCCTCAAAGTCCATCACGTAAGGACAACCAACTCGAGTCACCTCGATTCTCAAGGGACGATTCTCCATCTTTTTATCAACTGCGACATGAAGAATATGCCTTAGCTTTCGATTTTCGAGATCTTCTTGAAGTGGGGCTTGTTCTTTTTCTTAGTGAGACAAATCTTGAAAATCGATCGGTTCGTAGTCTTTGACCAATGAGACAAGGAAACGAATGAATTGGTTACATTTTTCATACAATTTCTAATGTGCCAGATTTTACCAAGTGTCTAAGGATCCCTCGTTGCGTGCCTACTTTCCTCCTTTTTTTGTCCTGATTTTTCCTTTCCCCATCAATTTCTTTCCTTAATGAATTTTTATATACATTAATCTATTGAGAACGACCGCCCCGATCTTCATGCAGGATTCCAAAGCGCTAATTTTTAGAGGAAATCAAAAAACAAAAATCTCAAACACGAAAATAAAAGAAAATAAAAGTAAAAATTAAAATTACTATCCCAATCACCCTTGATCAACTTACCAATTTTTACCTACGACATCATCCACGAGATAAGAAATCACGCCTTCACTGGAAAAACTCGTACAACTAGCAAAAACCAAAGACTTACACATGTATACGGGTGCTAAAGATTGAAAAACAATAGCATGTCCTATATGTGACAAGTGCAAATAAAAGAGTTCAAGAAAGCAATTTCTCTTACCCGGTACCAATAGGATTCATCTATCATGAACATAAATAAGTTCTTCATGTAGAAAAGGGATCGAGAAAAATATGAAACTAGAAAAGAAGAGAAAGAAAAACTCACTGGAATGCTACTCCACGGGGTTTCGTTCCACTTTGAGCATGTGATCCCTTGTTTTTTACATGAGAATTAATGTCCTGTCATCGAGGCTGTCGTCCCTTTTCGATATTAATTCGCAATGGAATGTCATATCTGATGAACATGACATAATTTCTTGAGATCATTTTCTTTCTCGGTGCTAAATGGACAAATCTTGAAAATTGATGTCGCGATCTTTCTATAAAGCTCTGATTTTTCTTTTTTCAATTAGGACCGAGTATGTGGCGGTTGGAGGTAGATTAACGATTAAAAAAAGAAAAAGTTATTGTTGGATCTATAGCTAATGCAATAAAAAAATTACAATTTATCATTAAATGAGTTACGCGTGGATAATCATACGGTGCTCCGGCGGAGGAAACCAGCCGCGAACGGACCCAATTACGCCACGTGTCCAGGTGTCGGTGCCGTGCGCCTATTTTCCGTATTTTCTCTGACTCTTCCCCGTCAATTCCTTTTCCTTACACTCAACCTCCATCTAAGATTCCAAGGCACCAATTTCGGAGGTTTCCGAATCTGGGATCTGGAACTTCTCTCCCTGTCCTGAAAATCTCGAACACAAAAATTTGAAAAAAAAAAAACAAGAAGAAAGAAGAGAAAACTGCCGCACCAATTCATTGACCAAAGATGAGAAAAATTCAGTAGGAAAATCTGGAAAAAAAGTTAAATATCACCAAAAATTCCAAATTGATAAAAAAAAAAATTTATGTGTAAATCGAGTAGTGCCTTAAAGGCAGCAATATCCTTGAGAAATAGGTCTCGGAAAAATCACTTTATTGTGCTCGGAAAAATCCCCCAAAACGAGCACCGTTGCTTGGAAAATAAAAAGGATAGACAAATTTTCTGGTTGATTTTTAAATTATTTTTCTTTTTTCTTTCCCTCTACTAGCTGCAAGGCCTTGGCAATGGCTAGTTTACAGGTGTAGGCTAGTGCAGCTAAAGGACGTTCGAAATGGTGAGGTTCAGACCTCACCAAAGGCCAATGAGGTCTTAGCCGTAATAGATAGATGATCTCGAGCTAAAGGTAATCGGGTCTAGGGTGGATAGGATCCAGACCTGGATTTTGTTATAACCGGTTCCCATTTTTTAGACCATGTACCCTATTTAGTTTTCATTAAACCCTATTTTGTACCCAACCTTGTTTTTCGGGTTCAGGGACAAGGTCTATTATATTTTCATTAGAACCTATTTTGCAACCACTTGATATCTTATATAGTTTCAAATTCTACATTAATTTGCGAAAAAAACAACAATGTAATCCTCCTAACATTATAATACAAAGCAAAAATCCTAACATTGCATAAACATTAGCAATAACAAATATTGGTCTTATATTAGTTTCATTTTCACAAATACTATTAATATGATTTGATATGCCAGCTCACGTGTATGTGATAAAGTTACTATTAAGAGGACATATATGTTAGGGAAATCCCTTATGATATTTTGAAGGTGACAAAATAAATCAAAGTCTACTAACGTGTTTATTGATTGAGTAACTTGGTGAAAGACGCACAAGTTGCATGCAGATGATGGAATGCTTCTGAATCTGCTCATAGCAAAAGGAAGGCAAAATATGTCTCTGAGTCTGTCCGTACCAGATGGAGGACACGAAGAGACGCAGTTTCTGAATCTGTCCGTACCAGACGAAAGACCCGAATAGACGCAAATTCTGAGTTTGTCTATACCAGATGGAAAACTTAAATAGACTCAAAAGATAAGTCTGTCAAACTCAGAATGGAACTATAGGATCAGATCACTAACGATCAAGTATTTCACTTACTTTATTTATATTGATTCTGTTGTATCAAACTGATTAGTAGGATTAATCAACGAACGACTTCCAAAGAAGAATGAAACACTTATGGAAACTTGGATTTTGATTGTATTAGCGAACAGAATCCAAGGGGATCCAATCTACCTCCAACGGTCAAAAAGACTTACTTTATAAAGTCTGTCCAAGAAAAGGAAGACTAATCTCTCAAGGAAAGAGTCAACAGTCGAGTGTGGCTTGGAGAATATATAAGGATAAGATGAGACCTGGGAGACTAGAGAGGAAAAAGATATTCCAAGGCTAATTCAATTCTTCACTAGTTGTCTGAAAAACAGCGAAACCGAGTGATCCTAGTGAATTACCAAGAAGAGTGACTTTGTGAGACCAAGTGCTAATACTTAAGAGTGTGTAATCACCTTTAATCACATAGTGAAATCTAGCCTATTGGCTGATCGCCTGAAGAGTGGACGTAGGTTTGACAAAAACCGAACCACTATAAACTGTGTTTGCAATCTTCTCTACTCTCTCTGTTTAAATTCAGTTTATAGATTGCAAAAGATTTATTTTAATTGTGTAAAATTCCTTTACACCTATTCACCCCCCTCTAGGTGTTAATATTAGTTACAACAATATTTTCTAAGCTGAATTGAGAATGCTTTAATTAGTGTCAAAACAATTGACAACACTTGTTCCACGACTATTACTATAGTTGAAAGTGGGACCATTAAAAGAGAAAAAATAATCCATAAGAATAGTTTTTTCTAACAATTCTTCGAAAACAATGCTTTATTAACTTGATTTAGAGGGAAACTTTCTTTTTTAATAATTCTTTGAAAATAGAGAAACTCAGAGATACTACACAGAGAAATGATTTTTTTTTTTTTTAACTAGGTAAAAACCGGTTCCGAGTGGGTCATTGCTTGGACCCAGTTCCCAAAAATTGGAATCAGTTCCCAAACCAGTTTAATTAGAAATCAGTTCATGACCCTATTCTTCGGGTTGTTCAGTCCGTTTTGCAAGTAAATTTGGTCTAGTTGCCCAACCCTAACTTGTGCTTGGAGCTCACCGAAATGGCAAGGGTAGAGCTCGCCTATGGCCATCATCAGCCTTTGCCATGGCTAGCGACTGGCAAAAGAAGAAGGAAAATGAATAAAAATATTTTAGGTGATCAATTTTGGAAGTGTTTTTACTTCTTTAAATTTAAAAATTCACTTTTCTAAATTTATGCACGAATGTTTTCATGAATTGAAAAGTGTTTTTGGTTAAGTAGTCATTCTCCGCCAACGAAAAAAATAAAAGTTTGCAAAATCAATTCTTGAAAAACACTTTTCCCAAACAAACACATCTTAAATTTCAATTCACTTTTAGAAAAACTTTTCCTATCGATGCATTGGTCAATGTACTTGCTCAACTTCACATATACACATTTCTCGAACGTCAATATTGACCGCATGCTTGTTGCGCACATTCTAGAAATCTAGTTCTCTTTTAAATGGAACAGTAATTCCACCTTTTATTTTAAAGATTTATAGTCAATCCAAGATAGTGAACAATTAATTATGGGTCTCGTCGTAATAATTATTTCATGTAACTAAGAATAGGAATCTTGAATTAAAAGTGTTTCCATCAAGAAAAACGCGCATTTAACAATCATTTTTCTTTGAAATACTGGTAATGCGACTTCTTAAAAGATGTCTTGGGCAAGGTTGGACTTACAAAGCCCTTTCATTAGTTTTACTTTCTTAGTTTAATAACTCTAAAGAACATTGACGATAATTAGGTAGAAATATGATGGTTTTAACCAAATAAAGTATTAAACTTGCTTTCCAGTGAAATTAATGGAATGATTTGGATGGTAGTTGTTTAAAAAATGATAGCTAAAAATTAAAAATATAATGATAAAAGCACCAATGGACTGTAATCTTTTCAATTTATGCAACATTTTCCTTAAACTATATTGGTTGCTGCTCGGGAGGGGAAAGGCAGTGGTTGCTGTGGCAATGACAGTGCCTCCTGAACATCAACGTGAATGACCTCACTAGTGATTAGGCGGCAAATACCGCCTCACCGCATCATGCAACACGAGATAGATGAAAAGACATCATATATTAAGGAGATTACGAATGTGATGGATATATATATATCAAACAATTCCACTTCATGAGTAGGCAACTATAGTCAAAATGATATCTAAAAGAATGACATCAAGTACCAAAATGCAAATGACAAGCTGCGAAGTATTACAGAAACTCAAAATGAGTTTCACTGGAATAAGAAAAGTTTTAAGCATGACCTTTTGTTTGTCTTTCTTATGCTATTGTACCAATGCAATCGCAATATCGATAAAATTTTTAAAACTCATATTAGGGTCCACGAAGAACACATGTTCTCGTACAAATTTCCCACCATAATTAATTTTTATCTACCACATCATCCACGTAGAACAGAGCAGGGAACATAATCAAACCCAGAACAACCCTAATCAATTGCTGGAAACCACCGAGAATTCATACCTTCAAGGTAAATACTGATGGGGCTTTCATCCCTAGCGAAACAACAGGTCTAGCAGCTTGGGTTTGTCGTGATTCCACTGGCTAGTTGTTGAAAGGAGACGCGAAATCAGTACCGGCAGCCTTCCCCCTTCTAGTCGAAGCACTTGCCCTGGTCGAAGCACTTGCCCTAGTCGAAGCCCTCCATTTTTTGCTCTGTCTATAGAACATTGTTGCTAGCCCCGCACGCTGTAAGTCCCCCCTCCTCAACGACGCCGTATAGGTAGAAACATATTGTCTACCTTTGACTGAAGCACTTTCAAGCCCCCAACAGCTCATGTGGGAGGCACATGTTCCAGTCCAGCAATGTAAAGAAATTTTGTCACATCTGTCTAATGTTTAGGTTACTTTTTCTCATAGAGAGGCCAATGTGGTCATTGACCAGGTCGCTAAAACCCATAGAAAACAAGGCTTACCACAAAATCGGGTCTCTTCTCCACCCCTACGTCTATGGGACTTAATATGTATTGAAGCCTATATCTCGAGTCCTTCTAATTTGGATTAGCTAAATGAAAAGTTCTCTTTCGACCAAAAAAAAAAAACAAGAAACCAGCCCTTCACTGATGAAATTCGGGGCTGAAGAATGTCAGTTAAATTATGTTTTTCTTCCCTCTTAGGCTGAAAGACATTGGTTAAATTCCTTCCTGTATAACTAGCATAAAAGACTTGCATGTGGATAAGTGTGCACTTCCATCGAAAGATAGAAGCGTTTGGCAATCACTGTTTTACAAAATACTTGTGATGCAATTTTCAAAAAATATATTGTTCGGTAAAGATTTTCATAAGTTTTCTTTTCTCAGGTTTAATTACCATTAGTAATATTGATGGATAGAATCAGCAGCGGTCCCTAATTTTTTTTATTTATGCAATCTAATCCCCGAACTATTACTTTACCATCTTATCCCTAAATTATGTACTTTTTCCTTTTAAATTAGTGCTTCCATTAGAAAGTTAAAAGAAAATGCTGTCGTGGCCGTGAAATTGCTGTGAAATGCCAACATGTAATCCAACATGGATTTTAATTATTTTGGGAAAATATAAAACAACATAAATATTTTTCAAAAATTCAATAAAAAAAATCAGAAAAAGGGCAAAGAGATTGTGTGGTTGATTTCCATAATAAGAAAAATCTTTAGCACAACATTGTCTTTGTCTTAAAACAAATGCAATCACATGTCAAGAAAGGTTACATTTTACATTAGGATCCACGATTGACACATGTTCTGGTAAAAAAATTTTGCCGGAATTAATTTCTATATATCACATAATCCAAAGAACAAGACAACATTCATTCAATAAGGAAATTTGACGCTCAAGAAAGTCCATGAAATTATATTTTTGTGGGATAAATGCACTGAAAGTCCTAAAATGCAATTGAGTCATGAAACTTTCAAAAAATACAATTGAGTCATAAAAAGTTGTTACAAAATACAATAAATCCTAAAATTTTTAAAAATTGAAATCAAATAAAGGACTTAATTGGACCAATTTGACAATTGTTAGGACTTGATTGTACTTTTTGAAAGTTTTAGGACTTAATTGCACTTGCATGACAAGTTTTAGGATTTAATTGTACTTTCGTGATAAGTTTTATGACTTTTAATGTACATATCTTTTTTTTTTTCTATTAAGAAAAGCAATGGTTAAATTTCTTATTGTATAACTTGCAAAAAAGACTTGCATGGGGTGTAAATGGTTCGGTTTGGTTCGGTTTTTGAAAAACCGAACCGAACCGATATGCGGTTCGGTTCGGTTTTTGGGACGGTTTTTTTCTTTTCCTATTTTTACTTTGTTTATTGTAATTTAAGTAAAAAGAGATGATAAAAAAGAGAGATTATTCAATTTTATAACTTCTAAAAAACCGAACGGTTTTTTTGCAACCGGGTACCAACACCCCTAGTACCAACAAGCTAAAGATTGAAGAACAATAGTTAGTCTCGTACCTGGCAGATGTAAATAGAAGTGTTCAAGAAAGCAAGTTATCGTACTTGGTATTGGTAGAAATAGTCTGATATCATAAAAAAAGAAAAGAAAATCAAGTTCTTAAAATAGAATTTTTATTTTTTTTGGAGAAAACAAGGTAATATAATAGGGAGAGAATAAAAAACTGACTCCAACCACCAACTAACTCCGTTCTCTTCTACTCTACCTTATCATGTGGATCGTCTTGTTCAGTGGAGGCATCACATAAGGATGATCCCTATTCATCGCACGAGCATCGATGTCTTGTCCATCAAGTCCATCACATGAGTATAATCGACTAGACTATTTTTATTGGTTACGAAACGAAAAATATACTTTAACTTTTGATTTTCAGAATCTTCTTGAAGTGAGGCTTGTTCTTTTCCTTATTGAGAGAAATCTTGAAAATCAGTATGTTCATAGTCTCTAGCCAATGAGGCGAGGAAATGAACGAATCAGTTACATTTTTCATACAATCTCTAATGCGCCGGATCTCGGCACGTGTCCAAGGATCTATCGTTGCCTGCCTATTTTCTTCCTTTTTTTGTCCTAATTTTTCCTTTCCCCGTCAAAGTCTTTCCTTAATTGATTATTATATACATTAATCTATTAAAAATTACCGCCCCATCATCCAAGATTCCAAAGCACCAATTTTAACCAACGAAGTGTTGGTCCAGTGGTAGCATGCTGACCCCAGACGGACTTTACACGCCGATGGGCAATAAAAGCCCTTGATACTCTAATCCCCGGAGTGGATACCTCCTTTGGCCACCATTTATTTACCAAAAAAAGGAAAGCACCAATTTTTAGAGGAAAAAAATCTCAAACACGAAAATAAAAAATAAAAATAAAAATAAAAATTACCGCCCCAATCACCCTCGATCAATATACCGATTTTTACCCATGACATCATCCACGAAATAAGAAATCATACCTTCATTGGAAAAGCTTGTCGCCAAAGCAATTGGTTCCCTCTTAGGAAGAACAATCATTGAATTTTCTACTGTATAAATAGCAAAGACTAAAGACTTACACACACATATATATACACATGTGCTAAAAATTGAAGAACAATACCATGTCCTATACGTGACAAGGGCAAATAAAAGAGTTCAAGATAGCAAGTTCTCATACCTGGTACCGATAGAATTTGTCTATCATCATTGAACGTAAACAAGTTCTTCATGTAGAAAAGGGACTGGGAAAAATAATAATTAAAGATTAAAAAATAAAGAGATAAAAGCACCAGTGATCTCTAATCTTTTCAATTTATGCAATCTAGTCCTTAAACTATGTACTTTTTTGTGCGAATTGGTGCTTCCATAAGAAAGTTAAACCAAAATGTCATTGTGGACGCTAACTTGCCATGAAATGCTATCATGTAATCCTACATGTATTTAAAATTTTTTTTAGAAGTATAAGAACAAAATAATTTTTTAAAATTCACGAACTGCACGCTCAAGAAAATCCGTGATAATATACATATATTTATTTATTTATTTATTAAGCTGAAAAGTAATGGTTAAATTTCTTGTTGTGTAACTTGCAAAAAAGACTTGCACGGGTACCCTTGGGCTAACGATTTTAGAGCAATGGTTGGTCTTGTACGCGGCAGATGTGAGTAGAAATGTTCAAGAAAACAAGTTATCTTACCTGAATTAGTAGAAAATGTCCGATATCATTAAAAAAAAAACAAGATTCTTAAAGTAGAAAAAAAGAAAGAGAAAACAAGGTGATAGGATAGGGAGAGAGAGAAAAAACTCCAACTTCCAACTAACTCCGTTCTCTTCTCCTTCACCTTACCAAGTGCATCGTCTTGTTCGGCTGGAGGCATCACATGAGGACGATCCTTGTTCATCGCATGAGAATCGATGTCTTGTCCATCAAGTCCTTCGTCCTCAAAGTCCATCACATGAGGACAACCGACTCGAGTCATCTCGATTCTCAAGACGATTCTCCATCTTTTTATCAATTGCGACACGAAGAATATGCCTTAGCTTTTGATTTTCGAGATCTTCTTGAAATGGGGCTTGTTCTTTTTCTTAGTGAGACAAATCTTGAAAATCGGTCGGTTCGCAATCTCTGACCAGTGGAACAAGGAAACGAACAAATTGGTTACATTTTTCATACAATTTCTAATGTGCTAGATTTCACCAAGTGTCCAAGGATCCCTCGTTGCGTGCCTACTTTCCTCCTCTTTTTTGTCCTGATTTTTCCTTTCCCTGTCAATTTCTTTCCTTAATAAATTTTTATATACATTAATCTATTAAGAACGACCGCCCCGATCTTCATGTAGGATTCCAAAGCACTAATTTTAGAGGAAATCAAAATACAAAAATTCTTGAACACGAAAATAAAAAAAATAAAAGTAAAAATTAAAACTATTGTCCCAATCGCCCTTGATCAACTTACCAATTTTTACCCATGACATCATCCACGAAATAAGAAATCATGCCTTCACTGGAAAAAATCGCACAACTAGCAAAAACCAAAGACTTACACATGTATACGGGTGCTAAAGATTGAAAAACAATAGCATGTCCTATATGTGACAAGTGCAAATAAAAGAGTTCAAGAAAGCAATTTCTCATACCCGGTACCAATAGGATTCATCTATCATGAACATAAATAAGTTCTTCATGTAGAAAAGGGATCGAGAAAAATATGAAACTAGAAAAGAAGAGAAAGAAAAACTCACTTGAATGCTACTTCACGGGGTTTCATTCCACTTTGAGCACGTGATCCCTTGTTCTTTACATGAGAATTAATGTCTTGTCATCAAGGCTGTCGTCCCTTTTCGATATTAATTCGCAATGGGATGTCATATCTGATGAACATGACATTATTTCTTGAGATCATTTTCTTTCTCGGTGCTTAATGGACAAATCTTGAAAATTGATGTCGCGATCTTTCTATAAAGCTCTGATTTTTCTTTTTTCAATTAGGGCCGAGTATGTGGCGGTTGGAGGTAGATTAACGATTAAAAAAAGAAAAAGTTATTGTTGGATCTATAGCTAATGCAATAAAAAAATTACAATTTATCATTAAATGAGTTACGCGTGGATAATCATACGGTGCTCTGGCGGAGGAAACCAGCCGCGAACGGACCCGTTTACGCCACGTGTCCGGGTGTCGGTGCCGTGCGCCTATTTTCCGTATTTTCTCTGATTTTTCATTTCCCCGTCAATTCCTTTTCCTTAAACTCAACCTTCATCTAAGATTCCAAGGCACCAATTTCGAAGGTTTCCGAATCTGGGATCTGGAACTTCTCTCCCTGTCCTGAAAATCTCGAACACAAAAATTTGAAAAAAAAAAACAAGAAGAAAGAAGAGAAAACTGCGCACCAATTCATTGACCAAAGATGAGAAAAATTCAGTAGGAAAATCTGGAAAAAAAGTTAAATATCACCAAAAATTTCAAATCGATAAAAAAAAAAAATTGGGTGTAAATCGAGTAGTGCCTTAAAGGCAGCAATATCCTTGAGAAATAGGTCCCGGAAAAATTACTTTATTGTGCTCGGAAAAATCCCCCAAAACAAGACCATTGCCTAGAAAATAAAAAGGACAGACAGATTTTCTGGTTGATTTTTAAATTATTTTTCTTTTTTCTTCCCCACAACTAGCTGCAAAGCCTTGGCAATGACCATTTTACAAGTGCAGACCGGCACGGCTCGAGGTAGTATGAAATGGTGAGGTTCAAACCTCACCTCACCAAGGGCTGGCAAGGTCTTAGCCTCAATAGATAGACAAGCTCGAGTTAAGGGTGTCGAGTCCAGGGTGGGTAGGGTCTAGACTAGGACCTTGTTATAACTGATTCCTCTTTTCTAGATCATGTATTCTATCCAATTTTTATTAGACTAAGTTTTGTACCCGATCTATTTTTCCGATTCGGGAGCAGGGTCTACCTTGTTTACATTGGAACTTATTTTACAACCATCCAATATCCTATATAGCTTCGAATTCTATATTAATTCGCAAAAAAATAACAAATATAATCCTCCTAACATTATAAAACAAAGCAAAAATCATAACATTGCATAAACATTAGCAACTGATATTGGTCTAATCTTAGTTTCATTCCCACAAATACTATTAATATGATATAATATGTCCACTCATGTGTATGCGACGAAATTATTATTAAGAGGACATATTTCCCGAGCTGAACTGAGAATGCTTTAATTAGTATTATAACAGTTGGCAGCACTTGTTTCACAACTATTACTATAGTTGAAAGTAGGACCATTAAAAGAGAAAAATAATGCATAAGAACATTTTTTTAAACAATTATTTGAAAATAGAGAAATTCAAAGACACTATATAGAGATATGATTTTATTTTTTTAACTTGGTAAAAACGGTTCCAAAATCGATCCTATACCGAGTGGGTCTTTGCTTGGACTTGATTCCCAAAAATTAGAATCGGTTCCTAGATTAGTTTAATCGGGAATTAATTCATGACCTTGTTTTTCGAGTGATTTGGTTTGTTTCCCAAGTAAATCCGATCCAATTGCACACCCCTAACTTGAGCAAGCTCCCCAAAAATGACAAGAATGGAGCTCTCCTATGGTCGTCATCAGCCTTTGCCATGGCCAAAAGTGACTAGCTCAATTTAGGAAATTGTTTTTTTTTTTTTTTTTTTTTTTTTTGATGAAGAAGAAGGAAAATAAAAATAAAAATATTCTAGGTGATCAATTTCTAAAAGTGATTTTACTTCTTTAAATTTAGAAATTCACTTTTCTAAACTTATGCATGAATGTTTTCATTGACTGAAAAGTGTTTTTGGTTAAGTAGTCATTCTCCGCCAACCAAAAAATTAAAAATTAAAAATTTGCACAATCAATTCTCAAAAAAACACTTTTCCCAAACAAACTCACCTTAAATTTCAATTCACTTTTAGAAAAAATTTTTCCTATAGATGCATTGGTCAATGTAATTTTTCAACTTCACATATACACATTTCTCGAACGTCAATATTGACCGCATGCTTGTTGCGCACATTCTAGAAATCTAGTTCTCTTTTAAATGGAACAGTAATTCCACCTTTTGTTTTAAAGATTTATAGTCAATCCAAGATAGTGAACAATTAATTATGGGTCTCGTCGTAATAATTATTTCATGTAACTAAGAATAGGAATCTTGAATTAAAAGTGTTTCCATCAAGAAAAACGCGCATTTAACAATCATTTTTCTTTGAAATACTGGTAATGCGACTTCTTAAAAGATGTCTTGGGCAAGGTTGGACTTACAGAGTCATTTCATTAGTTTTACTTTCTTAGTTTAATAACTCTAAAGAACATTGACGATAATTAGGTAGAAATCTAATAGTTTTAACCAACTAAAGCATTAAACTTGCTTTCCAGTGAAATTTATGGAATGATTTGGACGGTAGTTGTTTCGAAAATGATAATTAAAGATAAAAAAAATTAAGGGATAAGGAAACCAATGGTTTCTAATCTTTTCAATTTATACAATTTGATCCTTAAATTATGTACTTTTTATGTTCAATTTGATCCTTCAAAATGGGTTTCACCGGAATAAGAAAAGATTTTAGCATGACCTTTGTTTGCCTTTCTTATGCTATTGTACCAACGGAATCGCATATCAATAAAAATTTTAAAACTCATATTAGGGTCCACGAAGAACACATGTTCTCGCACAAATTTTCTGCCATAATTAATTTTAATCTACCACATCATCCACATAACAAGAAATCAGCCCTTCACCAATGAAATTCGATGCTTAAGAATGTCGATCAAATTAAGGAACAATAAGTCAGTCTTGTACATAGCAGATGTAAACAGTAGTGCTCAAGAAAGCAAGTTCTCATACTTGTATCAAACATACGTACAAGTTCTTAATGTAGAAAAGAGACTGAGAAAGTAAGAGACTAAAGAGAAAAGAGAGAGAAAGAAAAATTTACTCCAACCGCCGACCAACTCCCTTTCTCTTCTTCTCTAACTTATTAGGAGCATCGTCCCGTTCAGCTTCGGGCATCACATAAGGACAATCGATGTTCATAACGTGAGAATTGGTGTCACGTTCGTCGGGTCAATCGTCCTCAAAGTCCCATCACATGAGGATGATGGACCCGACGAACAAGACAATGATTCTCAGGATCTTCTTGAATTGCCGCTCGTTATTTTCCTCCGTGGGACGAATCTTGAAAATTGATGATAGGAGGAGGGGAAAGGGGGAACACACAGATTTATAAGGAAAAGTCGGATCAATTTTTTCGTTTATTTATTTATAAAAAAAAATTGGCGCCAAAATTACGGTGATTAGAAGTAGTTTTTAAAATCAATGATCATTAGATGCGCCTCCGTTGTAATTTTATTGGTGGACTTGCCTCGAAAGAATGATTAGGCGGTGCTCCGGAAGAGGAAACCACCTGTTAATACATCGGATTTCGCCACGTGTCCAAGATCAACGCTTGCCTATTTTCTTCATTTTTTTTTCTGATTTTTTCTTTTCCCCCCGTCGATTTCTTTCCTTAATAGATCATATACGCAATAAAGGAATCAATCTTCATCCAAGATTCCCAACCGTCAATTTCCGGAGGTTACCAGAATCTTAAATCTTCTCAAGAATTGCTCTCTTTTATCCTGCAAATCCTGAACGCAAAAATATAAAAAGAAAAAGAAAAACTAACGGTCGAACCGCCCTCAATCAATTTATTTACCTATGACCTTTGATTAGAATATCCTTCTGAATATTCTTCATGTCTATCATGACCACTACGTTAAAAGCATTTGATTTCAAAATAAGGACCGAGCCACCCGAAGTCTTTGAAATCCAAGAATTATCAAAACCGGAAAACATCGTTGTCTATGAGAACTCATGAAAACTGATTCGACATTTCTATTTGTGTCTGCCCTAATTAATTATCCATGTCAACTCCTCCCTGGTGAGAGCGTGGCCGAGCCTCACTATCAAGGGAGCCTTGCCTATGCAAGGTCGCTCAAATCCAGTGGAATTGCTCTTAAAATGTGGGCAAACGTCATTCCATGATGTTAATGGGACATATCATGGAACTCGATATTTAAAGAGGGTTCTCTTGTCATAAATTGGATAAAGAAAATACTTGAGAAGGGAAACTGCATGACGCATCCCCGTCCAACGTCCCATTCACTTGATTCTTATTACTTTGGAAAGTTAGTGATCTCTAGTTTAATGATTTTCATCAAAGATTAGGATACCCATCTTCTCAAAACTGCTAGTATTGGCCCATCGGACTCTAGTGCCGTAAATAAAGGGTCGGACTTGTCGGGTAATATAGGCGTCAAAAGAAAATTCTTGGCCCGTAGGACCCATTTAAGATGTTAAAGCCGAACTTCGAATCACATTAATCGTTGGAAAAGTTTTACTCGAGATTTGTTAAAAGGTTGGAATTTTTTTGGTCGGTTAAAAAAAAGGTTGGAATTTGAGATGTCAACAATCTTTACTATGATTCCTCCCTCTTCATCATTCGATTTTATTCACGGGTTTCTAATTTCTATGGAATGCAATCTTCAATTTATTTTTTTAGTAATTAGTATAAATCAAAGCAGCCCCCTTTTAGCAAAGGGCTTCTGTGCACAAATGGGCCTGCCATTGAAAAGCCCAAAAAGTCACGGGTAAACCGAAATAGTGCCCTTGAGGCAACAATATCCATGAAAAATTGGTCCTGGAAAATCACTTCGACGTGCCTAAAATCCCCAAAACATACACCATATCCCAAGGAAAAAAAAAAGGACAGAAAAATTGGTTATGAAAATGTGGGTTAGGACGAAAACAATTTAGTTTTAGGTATATACTTCAACTTTCACGTCCTATAAAGAAGTAAAACAAAAGCCTAAGATTTAAAGTAGAAATAGAGTAAAACTGCTAAAAAAAACAATAACCACTTGAAATTTGGGAGGACCAATTTTATGGTTGGTTGGTTCCCAATTTGTGGAACTACCTACTTCAGAATAAGATCAGATCGGACCAATTGGTCTCGATTTGATTCTTCGATTGTTCCGGGAACTGGTAGTGTTATTTTTTTTAAATGTTTTAATCTCTATCTCAAAAGTTTTCAAATACATTTAAAGGTATTTTAGCATATGACAAAATTATTAACTTCTTATTCCCATAATGATCAGTGCATTTTGCCCTTACAAGAATATAATTAATAATATACTTTGAGCGGTTTTCACCAGTTTGGTCGGTCCAATCGGTCTGATTTTTCCCTTAGAATCGAGAACTAGATCAATTATTTTTGATTCTAAAATTTTGAAATTGGGAATAGCTCAAAATTGACTGATTCGGTGGCCGATTCTTGTGTTGGACCGAGACCAACGCAAGCCCCTCCTTGAAACCCTCAACAAAAATTCATTGGAATTCCTTTTGTCCCCTGTAAATAAACCTTTTTTTTTTTGTCAAAAACAAAATCTTCTAATTGATTGAGTGGCTGATGATGAATATAGATGTGAATCTGGGATGCGAGGTAGAAAACTTTGCATTGCAATCTTATATCTATATTAACTATTTGATTCTGGTCACGTCTTATTGAGTTTACAAAGTTACCGAAATGTTATATAGGTACAATATTTACTTACCTAAATTAGATTCGTCTAAAAGCAAAGATAGAAAATCGGATATTCTAAAAATTTAGATATTCCAAGAAATATTGCTTGTATTATTTGAAAAATAAATAAATTAATTAAAATTTCATCATTCGCAAAAATATCTCATAAAAATTATTATCGGTGATAATGAGAGTATTTGCGGTCGACTATTTTAGGAAACATAAGCGATTATTTAAAAAAAAAAACATATTTTTTCGCGAAAAACAATTTAGCTGTGTCAAAGGAGATAGATTTCCAGAAATAGAACAATTTATAGAAGGGATGATGAGATTTGACGATTGAGTCCTTTCCCCAAAGAGGAAATTACCAGAATCGCCTCATCCTGTCTCCGACCCAAGATCGGTAAACCCTAATTTTATAAATCTCCGCCTCGCCTCCTCACTCGGCACACTGCTCGAACTCCCAAGTCCCCAGCAAGCCTCCCTTCGCCCTCGTCCGTCTTCTTCCAGGTAAATCTCTCTGCGCAACGGAGGGAAGGGGGGAGGTTTTTTGATGCATCTCGTTTCTCTTTTCTTGTTGGTGTCGCGATTGCTAAGGATGATGTCGGGATGTCCGGCGACGGTCTCGTGTTCGTCTGGACGGAGTGGGATTTCGGTGGGAGAGCGAGTGTTCGCGCCGAGGGTGTCATTCGGAACCTCGATTGAGTAAGAGAGAGAGAGACAGGAGAGAGATAAAGGGCGAGAGGAAGGTCCTTTTTTGATGTCGATTCGGTGATAAAGTTGTCTTTTTTTTGGATCTGTGGAAGTTGGGGCGCGGATATGTTCGAGGGTATCGTTTTTAGACGTCTGTAACGATCTGCGAATTCTGCCATATGAGCCAGATGGGTCTTCTGTCTTGTTGCTTATGTTTTCTTTGTGATGGTGTCAATGGAACTTCGTTGGAGGTCTGTAGCGAAAAGCGTTGCAGTTCCGTGTGATTGTTTCGTGCTTGGATGATAGCGAAAAGCGTTGCATTGTTACTTATGATTGGTAATTCAAAACGATGGTTAATCAATTTAATCATTGGTCGTGTATCTCGTGTCTGGTTTGCTTAGATGGTGTTAATTAGAGTTTCTCTCAGAGGATTTTGTTATACATAGAATGTATTTTCTGTGCATGTGATAATAATTATTGGGAGAGAGAAATCTGGGTGGAGCATTCAGATCCACTTGTTTATGATTTGCTTTAGAGTGGTTAAATTGAAGAAGTAGCTCGCCTGTGTTCAATGCTAACGCTTATAATCTTTTCTTGTGTGTCTGCAGATTATAAAGAATCACTCCTCGAAAAAGCAATGGCTGTTGCATTTCACGACCTTGGCTCTGCATCAGGACTGAAGAAGCTGGATGAATACCTCCTCACACGGAGCTATATAACTGGGTTAGTATCTGATCATCCCTGTTTTCTTTTCGAATAATAAAATAATAAATAAGGTCGAGTGTAATTATTGTTTCCTGTCTTGCTATGTTAGGTACCAAGCTTCGAAGGATGATATCACTGTGCATGCTGCACTTCCGAAGCCCCCGTCATCTGAATTTGTCAATGTATCTAGGTGGTATAATCACATTGAGGCTCTACTGAGGATTTCGTAAGTTCTCGTGACACATGAAGTTTTAATGCATCTTGGCTTCAGCACTCAAAGCATATGATTGAGGATGTACTTGTTACTTCTAAGTTTGCTGTTTTCAGTGTCTTCCTTTCTAAAGTTTAACACTTTACCCATGGCAGTGGTGTTTCTGCGGAAGGTTGTGGTGTTCTTGTCGAGGGTTTTGCTCCAATCACCGAGGAGGCAATTGCAACTCCCCCCGTCAGTGACACAAAGGCAAGCTGTTTCTTCTTGTCTTTTTTTTTTTTTTTCTGGGGGGGGGAGTTTGGCTGTTTCTATGATTCTGTCAAAAAATTTACTTTCAATTTCTTTAAAACATGATTGTGAAACCTAAATGCAGCACATTACCATAATATAAACTTGCTTATTGCAGGCTGCAGCTGCGGAGGATGACGATGATGACGATGTAGATTTGTTTGGTGAAGAGACTGAAGAGGAGAAGAAGGCTGCTGAGGAACGCGCAGCTGCTGTCAAGAAATCTGCAAAGAAGAAAGAATGTGAGTTTCTTATATACACATAGGAGGTCGATAATTCAAAGCTCAGTTTTTGGTCATAGTTCCTCTCTTACCTCATAATTTATTTCCTTTGGTATTTAGACCGGTCAAGTTGCTGTGGCAATTAATATATCCAGAAAAAACCTGTTTTTAGTGTGAACATACTGTAGAATAATCATAGTGTCCTGTGATATCTAACTGATTGCCTGAATGGAGGCTGTCAATGGCTTGCTCCAGTTACATACCATATTGTTGATTTCAAAATATAACCTAATTCATATGATGCCTACCATTTGGTCCATGGCTTATAGATCATCTATAAGGACTGTTGGCTTGGTCAACCTTATGCTTTAGAAAATCAATGATAATAAAAAAAGATCTTACCGTCCTATTCTTATTTTCAGCTGGCAAGTCTTCTGTACTGTTGGATGTGAAGCCATGGGATGATGAGACTGACATGAAAAAGCTTGAGGAAGCAGTAAGAAGCATCCAAATGGAAGGGTTGTTTTGGGGAGCATGTAAGTTCTATTGCTTTTGTTTGTCCTTGGCTTTAATTAAATTCACTGGGTCTTAGCTACACTTTTGCCCAGCTAGATAACATTAGTTTCCTGCGTGATTGTGAACCTTATTTACAAGTTGGTATGTCCTTGTTACTACTTTCCAAATCCAGAGGAATTTGGGGGATAAGAAAAAGTATATTTTCCTCTTGTTATTGAATGATTGGTGCGCTATCTTGAAGAACCAGTTAGATGAGAAGTCTCTCTGATACAAATGTTTGATGTCACACAGCCAAACTCGTACCTGTGGGCTATGGTATAAAGAAATTGCAAATTATGATGACCATTGTGGATGATTTGGTTTCGGTTGACTCACTCATTGAGGACCATCTTACGGTTGAACCAGTGAACGAATATGTCCAGAGCTGTGACATTGTCGCGTTCAACAAAATATGTAAGAACATTCCTTGGCCTATTACTTACTATTCCATCTATTATGTGCGTCATTTTGGAGCTGTTAGGCGCTTACATCGTCTATTTTTCTGCTTGGGCACATCTGTCTAATGGTTCTCTTTGTTTCATTTGGTGCAGAATTTGTGGTCTATCGAGGTTGGCCCACTTGGCTTCTTGTTGAATTTGTGGCTGCTATTTGGTGTCTTTTCACCCTGAGTTCTATGCAGAACTAGATTTAAGAGATGTATCTCTATGTTAGTGGATTTGGTTAATGTCACAATGTTACGGTTGTAGTCTTGATCTTTTATTCTTTCGGAATTGTGTGCGACAAGGATTGATACAATATTTGGTATTAAATAATCATTTTGATCCAAACTCTGAGGCTTGTTGATGTTGCTCATTTTGTTTTCTTTTCCCGGACTTGTACGTATTGAACATGGTGTCACGGTATTGTGCACCTTGAGGTAGATTGATATCCTATGCTTCGGGTTGATCGAGGCTGACATATATATCAAAATATCTTTACGGATGGAGCGATCCGAGATGATCATAGAGTTTTACAGTGACTTACCTTCTCAAATTTTGATACCTAGAAAAATGGCTGGTTTTGCTTCCATATTAGTGTGGTGACTTATAGGTATTAAGGAGAAAAGTTAGGAATGAAACCACCAACTAATGGCATCCAGATTTCGCCATCTAATATGTTGCTTGATTTTCCATCATTCGACTCCGGAGTTGATTAAAGCACCTGTCGATAGTTTTCGCCATTTCTCATCTGAATGGAAACAAGGAAGCTTCTTTGAGTATTCTTCATGGCATTCCTGTCATGTTTATGTAAGCCCCTGGGCGCAATACACGGAGCGTAGGAATTACAGCAGTTTCTGAATTGCGAATATCCATCGATTATATGCACGCAACAGGTGGGTTTGGATCGGACCATTTCTGTCGCTTTTGAGCCATCGTGCATTGGCAGAACACTGAATGCATTGATGCAATGGGCTTGAGCTATTAGTAATCGATTGATAATGTAATTATTCAGTTCTGTCGAACCCTCGATGTCGTTTTACTTAGTTATATCAGCTCTGTTTCCATACATTGCTATGCCAATTGAGGAGTAAACTGTAATCGACCCTTCATCGAATTGGTATACATTGAAATAACTGAATAAATAATTCCATCTAGATTTTTCGCTGCTCATATGGCAAGACATTTCGTTCACACAGCCCAAGCAGGCAAGGATCAATGTCACTATTCCACTATTTTTAAAAAAACCTGGAGTTGGGCCTTCATTTAGCATTATTACGAATATGAAAATAATGGAAACAATTGAATTCAATTCTCAATTGCCCCAATCGAAAATAGGATTGAATACGGATTTAAGGTCTCTAGGAACATGATGCTTGAGAGCACTCCAAAATGTCATTGATGTGAAAGTGTGCATCTAAAAAATCTATCAAATAGGTTGATCATATTTTCTCGACTCAATCATGGGTCTGGAGGCTTGATCGCTAGACCTGGCACATCTTTGAGGGCAAGCTTAGGCGAAAACTCTTACCGGCTCGGCTCGGTCTGACCCGGTTTGTGAATATGAAAATTGGATTTGGGTAGACTTGGGACAGTTGCCTCGTTAAAAGCACGTCCAACCTTGTCCATGCCCACCTAAGCCCGCCTAAGCTCAAATATTTTCGTGTGTTCTCTAAAATCTTTTACATGATGAGCGGGCTTGGTCGCGACATTTCAAGCACGAGCTTGGACCGACACATGTAGACCATTGTGCCGAGAACTCTGGCAATCCCCCAGCTGAAGCATGCCCATTGATCATGTCTACGATCCTCCATAGCAGCAGTAGGCAGAATTGCGCAGTCTGTAAACTAAAAGGCTTAATTGGGCCTCGGTGTTTTGTTAGCGACCGGAGGAAGCTCCTCTCTCTCGTAGCCCATTTGGCGAGCGAAACGCCTCTTCTTCATCTCTAAATCTCTCAAGACACCAACTCTTCATCGATGGTAATTACATCTTTAGCAAGTCAAGATGTCAATTTGCAACCAAGATTTTGAAGGGCGTGATAAGAACAGCGAAGATAAGAAACAGGAATTAAAGACGCTAACGAGGAGGCTCTTCCATGTATGGTGGATTGTCCCCAACTTCTTCCCCTGTACGTAGGCTTGAAAAATCCATACCAGAATCAAAACCTTGATCACCAGTCAGAGTGAAGCAGAGTGGGTTTCAGGAATTTTTCATAGCTTTCTTGTCTTCGCGTGGTGGTGGGTTTCGGGAATGTGAACACGGCAGAAACAAGTCGAAGAAGAAGAGGGAGAGAGACCATAGGAAGAGAGGGCAAAAGCTGCTAGCAGAAGATTTTGCTGATATCAAGAAATTTAGTTTTTTTAATTATTTCTTTTTTTTAAATTTTGCATATCCTATCTAGATCTATCACACCCCTTAGGTGGGATTTTTTTCTCTGGATTATATTTAGGCTATATCTGATCATATTTGAATTTCACGTCACTCCAAACACAGGATATAATAAAATTCTATGCAGAGTTTTATCTGGTCCACCAAACGCACTTACTCTTTAAGAGTAAGATCAGACTGAGATAATTGTTCAGATCTTAAAAAGTACAAAGGATCAAATACGGGATATGATGAAATTCTATTTAGAGTTTTATCTGATCTACTAAATGCACTTACTCTTTAAGAATAAGACCAGACTGAGATAACCGTTCAGATCTTAAAAAGTACAAAGGATCAAATTGGATTAAAAATCACGAATTTGATAAATAACGATCCCGCATAAATATATTTAACCCCGTCGTGTCAATAAATTTTCCAAAAGTATAACGAGGACTGCCTTTTGAAATCGTTTAATGAGATCACATTCAGACTTTGGGATGCTTAAGGGGTTAGTAACAAAAAGTAATGTTCCCATCTTCTTCTTTTTTGTCTGCTGAGTGTATTCCTGGACTTGGAAGCTCCTCTACAAAAAGCTTGATGACCCCACTCTGTAAACCCACAAACCTCCCCAGAAACAATTGATTCTCTTGTATTTTAAGCTAATGTAGCAGAAGTTAATCTTCTCCTCTTTGGCTCTTCTTTGAACATACGATTATGCTAGAGCGTGTCGCTTTGCTAGCATGTTTCTCAGAAGTCATCAAAGACACGGTGCGAAACATTTCTCCATACTCGATGCGAAAGGTGAAGAGTCTTGGGCTGATGATCTCAAATCTGTCAAGAGATTGATGTATCCCTTGAAAAATTAGTATATTGCAACTTATCGAGATTGTGTTGTGAAACGACCAATTTTTCATGAGCCATAAGTCTAGTGCATAAGGCACGTCTTGCGTCAAACCAAAAAGACAAACAAAATCTATTCGTGATACCGATCGACACGAAAGCCATCGCGCCTTAATCCCAAAGGATCACGACAACTCTTGCACTATGCATATCCAAGAAAAATCAATGACCTTGATCGACAAGCCACCCCACGGCTGTTAAATGATTGATGACCTCCTCTTTGGACAAAAGGATCCAATGCCAAAAGGCAGAGGCCTAGTTGAAACAAAGAGGAGAAAACCCAACCAAACCACATAATGCAGAAGAGAGAACAAGGGAAAAAACTTGGCAAGAAAGAAACGAAAACTGAAACCAAGTGATGTGTGGTTTAGACATGCTATACAAACATTTCATAATTTTAAGTCAAAAAAATTCTTAACATTTTGTATTGATGCCAATTTAGTCCTAAATCTTTTATTGGTGTCAATTTAGTCTTAAACTTTTTGACTTAGTATTAATTTAGTTCTAAAACTTTTAACTTAGTACCAATTTGGTCATTTCGGCTAATTTTGGCCAGATTTTGTTTATGTGGACGCCGACCGGCTGGCGTGGCACGATCGACGTTAGTCGGTCGAAAGTGGACAACTTTTAATATTTTTCTAATTATTTAATTTCTTTCCTTTTATTTTTCCTTTTTTTTTTCTTTTTTCCCCCTACTCTCCTTCTTCCTCCAGCCAGTCGTTGGCTGGGCGACCAACTAGAGGCGAGGGCCGGCAAGGTCAACCTCAACCTCACCGGCCTCCAACGTGCTTAGGGTGGGGGTGGCCTCACGCTAGGTGGGTGGAGGCTCGCCCACCCTCGCGGCCGTTGGCGAGGGCTCGAGCCTCGCCAGTGGCCAGTGAGGTGCATTAGAGGCCGGCCACCTAGCCAACAATCCGGGTGGAGGAAGGAGGAGTACAAGGTAAAAAAAAAGAAAAAGAAAAGGAAAAAATGAAAGAAAATAAATAAATAATTAGTTAATTCAAAAAATTTTAAAATTGTCCATGATAGCCATTGACCGTGCCACATCATCAATCGGTGACTGGCATCCACGTTAGCAAAATTCGACCAAAATTAGCCAAAAGGACCGAATTGGCACTAGCTTAAAAGTTTTAGCACTAAATTAGCACCAAGTCTAAAAGTTTAAGAGTAAATTGGCATTAATATAAAAGGTTTATGACTTTTTTGACACTTTTCCCCGGAAATTGTCCAGAAAGTCATAAACCTACTGTCCAACAACCAATTCCGTCATAAACATCTTTTATTTGCCAACTTACCAATTTTGTCCAAAATCTTAATTGTGCCAATTTAGTTCAAACCTTTTGACCATTTGACAATTTAGTCCCGAACATTTTAACAATTTGTCAATGTAGTCATCCCGACTAATTTTGGCTGGATCCCATTAGCGTGGATAATTTTTTCAAATCATTTAAAAATATTTCTAATTTTT
The DNA here is from genome assembly GCA_014182735.1 of Corymbia maculata. NCBI lineage: Eukaryota > Viridiplantae > Streptophyta > Magnoliopsida > Myrtales > Myrtaceae > Corymbia > Corymbia maculata. Next base: position 27,514,382 of record CM024689.1, read on the forward strand.
TTATTTATTCTTCTTTTATTTTCTTTTTATACAAGACCAGCAAGGGTGAGGGCCTATGACCCTATGTAAAAAAAAATAACAAAATAAAAGAATACTATATCATTTATATAAAAAATTGGAAAAACTTTAAAAGGTAAAAATTGTCCATGTCAGCGATATTGAGCCAAAATTAGTTAAAAGAACTAAATTGAAAAATTATTAAAAGGCTTAAGAGTAATTAACAAATGGTAAAAAAAATGTTTAGGATTAAATTAACACATTGAAAGGTTAGGAATAGATTAGCCATTGTACAACAGATTTAAAAATAAATTGATACAATTGAAATATTTACGACTGAATTGGTTATTATACGATAGATTTAGAGTTTTTTGGACAATTTTTTGCCTTTACTTGCGTATACCCTAATTAATGGATCTCTCATTAGGATACAATATTATATTAATAGACAATTAATTATTTTAAAGGACGACAAGTCTTTTTGTACCTTTTTTTAGCTTGAACTTCTTGAGCTTGTAATAGCTTCATTATCGAACGATGGTCAAACATAAGCATAAACCGGAATTCATATATGATATCTTCGCATTTCCCTTTTCATCTTCATTATCGCGACTTTATTTTTCTTGTTAATCTAGAATACATGTAGTTAGAATGTTCTAAATATGTCTATAGTTCTTTGTCATCAACTCTCAAGATGCGAGCATACAGAGTGTTCCACTCTTTATGGACTTGTTTTTAAGACTAAATATCAAATTTATATTTCCTTATCGATCTTCAATCTTTCATCTACCAAACAATTAGTACGATCATTACTTTTGATTATTGAATTATCAAAGACTATAGTGCAATTTGACGGTAATGCCCGCTTCATAACAAGGTTATGTACTAGACAACGCAGCTATGCCTAAAAATGTTATTCAGATCGTTTTTAGAATATTTATCTCGATTTTCCCTTTACATAGATCTTTCCCGACTGACAGTCTGGTTATAAGTAATGGGGTTACCTCAAGAGTTGTTCTAAAGATTGGTAATCGATTGATATTGCGATTATTTAGTTCCGTCGAACCGTCGATGTTGCTTTACTGAATTATATCAGCACCGGTTCCATCAATTGATATGTCAATTGAGGAGTCAAACCGTAATCGAGCCTTCATCGAACTCGTATGCATAGAAATAAAATAGAAATAACCGAATCAAAAGTTCCATCTGGATTTTTCGCTGCTCATACAGCAGGACATTTCGTCCACACAACCCAAGCACACGAAGATCGACCCCACCATTCCATTATTGTTGAACAATTCGGAGTTGGGCCTTCGTTTTGCACTATTACGAGTGCAACAATAATGGAAAAAATTGGATTCGATTCTCAACCGCTCCTATCAGATATAGAATTGAATACGGATTGAAATGCCCACATCTTGAAATGTTCAAAATTCTTGATATCCTCCCAAAACGAGTCATTTTGGCTAAGGTTCCTAGGAATGCGATGCTCGAGAACACACCAAAATGTCATCGATGTGAAGGCATGCATCTCGAAAATCTATTGAATAGGTTGGTCGTATTTCCCTAACCCGATCGTGGGTTTGCAGGCTTGATTACTAAACCCGGCACATCTTCATGGGCGAGCTAAGGCATAAACTCTTATTGGCTCGGCTCGGCTAAGCCTGACTTGATATGTAAATATGAAAAATGGATATGGGCAGACTTGGAGTACTTACCTCGTTAAAAGCACGTCCAACCTTGTTCATGCACCCCTAAGCTCCAATAATTTCACCGACCAAAAAAAAAAAGCTAAACTAATTTCATGTGTTCTCTAAAATCTTTTATGTGATGAACGGGCTTGGTCGTGACTTTTCAAGCACGAGCTTCGACCGACCCGCGTAGACCATTGTGCAGAGAATTTTGGCGATCCCTAGCTCAAGCCCACCCATTGATCATGTCTATGATCGTCTATAGTAGCGGTAGTCGGAATCGCGTGATCTCTAAACTAAAAAGGACGTATGGACCTCTAAAGTGTCAAAACTTGACATGAGAGGATACTTAAATGCTAAAAGTTCGGAAATGTACATTTAAATGCCAAAATTGGAAGAAAAATGATTAGTTAAGTGCCAACGGCGAGAAAACCTAATCAAAATATTGACATTGCACCTTTTCGGTGAGTTGAGGATGAAACAATGTCATTTTGGACATTGACATGGCCAAATAAACCCAAAACGACATCGTCTTGAGTACTAACACGGCTAGATCAACCCAAAATAACGTCGGTCATTCTATCTTAATTAGATTTTTATATAAATACTAATGAAATAATATTAAAATTGAAATAAATAAAAAAACAGAGAACAAGTGGGAGGACTCCCCCGCTTGTGACTACTGTCCCATTATTAGCGGGGTGGCGATGCTGGCGCAAGGGTTGCTAGTGTTTGGGCAAGAGCCGGCAACCTTCGTCGACCGAAGATGAAGGCTGGCCTACTCTCGTGCCGTGATTGAGGTCTAGTGGTGTTGGGCGAGAGCCGTCGGCGCCTGTGCCCCCTCGCTTAGATCTAGGAGAGGGTCGCTGACTCGCACCCAGGCGTCGACGACCCTCATCGTCCATTGCCGCCGCCCCCATCGGGCCGATAAGATGGCGGCGACCACAAGCGGGGAGGCTCCCTCGCTTGTGCCGTACTCCCTTTTTTTATTTTTTTTAAATATTATTTAATTAATATTTATATTAAAAATTAAACTTAGGACAAAACAACGTCGTTTTTGTGAATGTAAGCCGATGTGGAATTCCGGCAAAGTCACGTGGATATTAGAAATTATTAAAATAAGCAATGTCAAATTTTCAATGGTTTTCATTAGAGTTGGCACTTAGGTGATTCAATTAAAAAAAAAAAAAGCATTTAAATCTACCTTTCGTAACTTTTGAGTACTTAAGTGTCTCTCGTGTCAAGTTTTAACATTTGGGCTATTCTTGTTCCAATTAAAAATACTTAATTGGGCCTCATTGTGGCTATGGGGCCAGGCCTCTATGGGCCCAAGATTTATGGCCTGGCCCATGTCTAGTGTCAAACCAGTGCTTTCCCTTCACTCTCCAAGAATAGAACCAGACTGACATAAATGTTCAGATCTTGAAAGGTACAAAGTATCAAACCAGATTAAAGATCGCAAATTTGGTGAATAATGATCCAACACAAATATATTTAACTCGTTATGTCAATAAATTTTCCAAAAGTATAACGACGACCGCCTTTTGAAATCGTTTAATGAGATTACATTCAGACTTTGGGATGCTTTCAGAGGTTAGTAACAAAAAGTATTGTCCCCATCTTCTAGGTGTATTCCTGGACTTGGTAGCTCCTCTACAACAAGCTTAATGGGCCCACTAGGAGCCCACCTGGAAAACCCCGCAAACCCACAAACCTGAAACATTTGATTCTCTTGTATGTTAAGCTAACGTTGTACAAGTTAATTTTCCACCCTTTGCCTCTTCTTTGAACATATGATTATGCTAGAGCGTCAGTTTGCTAGCATGTTTCTCAAGAATCAACAAAGAGACGTTGCGAAACATTTCTCCATGCACGATGCAAAAAGTGAAGAGTCATAGGCTGATGATCTCAAATCTATTAAGAAATCGATCGATATATTCCTTGAAAAATAGTATATCGTAAATTATCGAGAATGTGTCGTGATATAACCAATTCTTCTCAAGCCATTAGTCTAGCGCATACGGCACTATTTGTGATATCGACCAACACCAAAGTCATGGAGCCTGAATTCTCGAGAATCACGACAACTCGCGCACTATACATCTCCAGAGAAAAATAAAGAAAACCTCGATCGACAAGCCACCCCACGGTTGTTAAATGATTGATGACCTCCTCTATGGACAAAAGGATCCAATGTCAAAAGGCAAAGAAGGCCTAGTTGAAACAAGAGAACAAAACCACCGCCTCTTCCCCCCCAATTGAAAATGACTTTGAAAACCCCAACCGAACCACATACTGCACAAGTGAGAACAAAAGAAAAAACATGGCAAGAAAGGAGGAAAAGCGAGAGCCAAAGTGGGCTTGACTTGTGGGGGGTAAAGTACAAACCAATCTCTCCTACTCGCACCTTCATATTATTCTCCACCCAAACGTGATTCCAAACGCAAACTTCCATGCAAATGGCGGGAGAAGTTGGCATCCACCAACCCTTTTGTTCCCCCCCTCTCTCTCTCTCTCTCTCTCTCTCTCTCTCTCTCTCTCTTCTAATTCACTTGAACACGTCTTAATTGTCCGTCCAATGGGTCATGGAAAAATTGAAAATAATGCTCCATTTATATCTTGAAAAATGATTAATTTAGAAAAATATTCCACTATTAACTGTCATTTGTATCATTTATAAAAATGAATGAATGAAAAATATTTTCATCATTCATGAAGATGTTGAAATATAATTTGTTATCGAGAAAGAAAATATTTTCACCGGCTAATTATTCAAAGCAATAGAAGCGATCATTTTTAAAAATAGTATTTCTAAAGTTATTTATTTTTCGTGAACTAACATGCCCTAAAATGATGTTTTGTCTTGTTAACCCTGATTTCTTAGTGAGTTTGGAGAAATCTTTGGTTGATGGGAATAGGCAATTTAGAGCCTTATGCGGACAAATTGGTGTTGACCCTTGAATACTTTTCTCTCTCTTGCCGTGTCAAAACAAAACTTGGGGGAATACTTTTAACTAAATTTCAGCATGAAAAGAGAAGAAAAATCGGTTGGAGATCCAAGTTTTTTGTAAATTCTGGTTTAAAGAATAGAACTATAGCTTCCATCATCATAGGTCAATTTTATCGTTCATACACCAGATAACATAGGAAGGACAATCTTAATATAAGTTTATGATTACACCATGCAATGAGATTCGTTTTAATCAATCTTTTGGGTTAAAATTGTCAAGACGATCATGATTTTTCTTCACATAAATTAAAATCTCAAGATCGATATTATACTGCACAAATTTCATATGTCAAGCCAAGAAAAAAGTAGTATTGAATGTGTTCTTAATTTTTTTTAGAATTGTGAAGGCCTGTTGTGCCACCCAATGAAATATTCTTTCGGATGGATCTATGAGATAATTACTTGATATGTCATATATCTGTCATACAAATGTTAATTTAGCCATAAACTTTATAAATTTGCCAATATAGTTCTAACTATTTGTGCAAAATTCAAGTAGTCTTTTAGGCGAATTGTCTTTCAAAATTGTTGATGTGGTGCTCAATCATCACCATTCATCTTATGTGATATGTTAACATAGACACGTTAGTGATTTTCTATAGAAAGTGGCTAGAACAACTACATTGGAATATAATGCAAAGGATTAAGACTACAATGGTAAAATTAGAAGGTTTAAAGCTGAAATTGACATTCGTGCAATAAATTTAAAACCAAATTGGAAGTTTTACCCCCTCTCTACACTATGATTTCAAGAGACCTAAGTTATTGCTAAAAATGACTGTCTTATAACAATTTAAGCCATTCAATATATTAATTGCGAGAAAGCATTAAGAAACAATTTCTTATCAAAATAAGATAACGGAAAAAATCTATTTCCCATATGTTATAGATCTCACATTTCAGTTGGTTTTTTTTTTTTTTTTTTTAAAATTTTTTTTTCTCGCAACGCACGTCTCGTATCCGTGGAGATGAATGATCGCGATTTGACAAGAAAAAGGCGAGCACAATGTAAATAAAATCGACAGATAAAAGGTGTGGTCCCCATGTTTTTTTTTTGGGTAATGAACGTCCTTGTCTCCTTGGACCGACCACATGAAAAATGAAATTTTTTGTAATTTTACATCTTAGTGGCCTCAATCTATTGAAACAATTTTCAAATACATCTATTAAACTATAAAAACATGTCTACTAATTGGGGGGCATCGATTTATTTTATTCTGATGCCAAAAATTGAGAAGATTATTATTGACATAAAGGAAACTAGTCACATCTTTGGAAAAATAATTAGATTCAAAATTGACTTTGTGCTAACATATAAGCTATAAAAGCAAATCTATTTTTTGGAGTAGGATAAAATTTATTTCCTTTATTTACTCTTGTCAATTCTCAATATGCTATAAACTATTAAGATGAATTGAGAGAGACCTATTGCTACACACCAACATTCAACTAGGTGGCAACTGATTTCATGTGCAATGTATAGTGCTGAAGCTATCGTATCAATATATTACGAACTTAGAAGGTTGTACTCACATTCTGTAGCACACCTATGGGTCGAAAAAAGGAACAAGTGTAGAAATAAATTAAAGATTTCAACTGTTGATTAATGAACTTAAGGTTAAAAGTCATAATCAAGTTTCGCATTTGCCTTGATGGAATTCAAATGTCAAAAATGACACATGAATTTGGATTTTTAACACTTGAATTCCACTTATAGTGGGTTGGAGGCTTGATTAGAGCTTTATTTAGAACCTTATATTCTTAGTTAATCAAAATAAAATTTCAAATTCTCGATTAAGTCATGTTTCTGCACTTATTCCTTAGATTACCAAACCCATGCAAAAAAAAATATTGGATGACAATCAATCCCCATCTCTTCTTTTTGTCATCATGTGCTTTGCTTTTGGATTTGGACGTGTCTTTTTTGTTTGGGCAAACTGCCCATGTGTCCATGTGGGTGGTCTAAGTAAATCCTTCTCCCTAATCCAAAAAACCACACCTACTCCCACTATGATTCCAACCCTTTTTGACAAGTTCTTTTACCATTTGTCACTACATAAAACTCCTCATCATCCCCCCACCCACCCCCCAAAAAAAAAAAAAAATCACAAAAAAGAAAAGAATGTCCAAACCCACAATTTCTGAATTCAAGATGATATTGCAACTGAAAGGGACATCAAACATTGAAATTTAGACATCTCCCTCCCATCACATCCTCTCCATTATTATTCTAAGATTCCAACGCATTCTCACCCTGTTGAGCTTGCATATTCTAGGGAGAGATGGTAGATGGAGGAGTTACAACCTCTTCATGATGACTGAGGCATCGGAAGGCAAAAGTGGGCTTGTCTTAAAAAGATGCAGCTATTCCCCCCAAGTCAAACTTCACATTCTCTCATGTGAGAAAATTGCATGGAACAAATTTCGGACCCACCATGGAATTTCCCTCGGTTTCTGTCCCTCTTCTGGTCTTGCAACGGATTAGATAAACAAAAAGTAGAAAGTGGATTCCGAAATTTGATTATTGAGGACATGAAGGTCTTTGAACTATTCTTGCCTTGGCCTTTTCTTGCAAATTGCTTGACTAATGGAAGTAGCGTGGATTCCTCGGGCATGGACAGATGCATGTCTCGGTTAATTTCCTGCGGATTTGTCCGGAATCAGTGGAGTTAATGTAGAGAGAAGAAGGGTCATGATTACGGTAGAAAGTGTTGAATCATTAATGTCTTTCACGAGAAATTTGTCCCGTGAGTTGACCTTCATGCACGATATAGACGTAGGGTTTTGGCATCTAATGACCATGCCCATCGTCTTCAGGTTACCCCCCAAACCCTAATTGATACAGTGTGTTGAAGTGGATTGAGGAGAACTGTACGATTTTCACCTTCACTTTCTTCTATGAAGGTATCATGACATTTCGTCAGTCCATCTATTCAATGAATAAACAATGGAGATTCCCAATTTCGGGGTGTTTGTTTTCACTCAAATTAAAGTAATGTATATATTGCTTTACCCATCAAAATTTAAAGGGTTAATATCATTAAAAATCTCAAATAAGTACATCCATAATAAATTTATTTTTTAATCATATAAAATCCCAAACTAATATAATTGTGATAAATTTATCCTCTATAAGTTTTTGTTAAATTTCACTAATATCACGAAAATCACAAAAGTGATAACAAATGAAGGGTAAAACCATAAACTAATACACCAACTACGTTTAGACAAAAAAAATTATTACGTGTCATTCAATTCGGTAATTTAAGAATAAAATTTAATGGAAACTAATAGATAAATATGTCACTTTAAATTGGTTTGGGGTTTTTATGGTTAAAAAATTAATTTTGCATAAATTTATCGTAAGTATATTAATTTGAAATTTTTTATGATATTAATCCTTTTGATTTTAATTTATGTCTTACTATTTACAAGGTTAGCAAGATGTTTTTGTTGGCTAGGAGTTTACCTATCTAAATGAAAGCCCCTCAAAGTAGCCTAGGCAAATTAGCACTTTTGTTACGTGGAAGCATCGGAATTTGGACTAAATAAATAAGAATGGATAGACATGATGATAAGGAACATGAGCCATTCTCCAGAAAAGAAGTAGAAAGCCTTAAACTTGATCCTTTCTATTGCCACCTCCTCGGAATCACCTCAAGAAAAGTTTGGGTGTAAATTAGACATAGCAAATTAGTTTGATATATTACACCATCGGGTGTAAGCAATTTCATGTTTTGGCTTCACATTGAATGTAATTTCTCATTATGATCCGGACGAGGAGATTGCGTAGTCGGTGTGATAAGATTTAGGTGGTTTCTTCTTCTTTTTCCGAATGATACCGAGCACAAGACTTTGAAAAGAAGTGAGACTCATTTCGTGGAGTGGTTAACCCGACATATAATCAAAACACTGGGAATAATATAAAATATTAAAAAGGCCAAAAAAGTAGAGGAAACTACACGCACAATAAATAATAAATTCGAAGAAAGACACGAGAAATAGTTCGTTTATCCCTAAAGAAAAAACTCATTTCGAAGAGAGAGAGAGAACTTTTGACCGCTTTCGAAATCAATCGATCTCCCTTTTGAACGCCAAAAGAAATCACAGTCCTTCTCTCTCTCGTTTGTTCTCAAGCTGCGATTTTTAAGCTTCTTGGAGCCCCATCGCTTTTCCTCTGCAGCTTCCCATCATTCTCTCGCCATTCATTGTTCCCTCCATTTCCTCTGCTGCTGCCATTCAATCATTCCCATCTCCTCCTCGACCCTTTTTTCCAACGCCTCCACTGAACACTTTCTCGCCAAAAAACATCACGCGGCCCTGTGTTCTCTTTGCTCTTTCGGCTTTCTTGAGTGCCTGGTCCTGATGAAAAGTTGATGGCTTTTGACCCAGTTTTGTTCTAGCCTCGCTCCATTGTTTCCAAGTACGTGTACTTGGAGTAGCGCCAGTGTTTCGAAGTCACCCTTCACGAATCTCTCGTCTGAGATCTTTGCTGTGCTTAAATTGGCCGACATTGACTTGGGTTCGGTGGAAAGTGCTGTTTTTTCCCGGACCCGGAACGAGTTTCTTGTTTTTTGTCGGCCTCTTTTGAGGGTAGTGAATTGTGCAGGGGTTGATTGTTTTGGGCTGCTTCAGATCTTGGGAGCATACCCGTGGAGTATCTTGAGCAGCGATGGTTGCAGAACCTTGGATACTCAAGATGGGCAATCAGGTGAGTATGAATCTCAAACACGCTCTTCTTTTAGAAAGTTCCAAGAAAAGGAGCAACCTTAAGAAGCCCGAGGTTAAGCAGGTTATTGGGATTCTCTCTTTCGAAGTAGCTAATATAATGTCCAAAACTGTTCACCTGCACAAGTCCTTATGTGACGGGGAAATACTGAAGCTCCAAAGTGAGATCTTGAAGTCCGAGGGGGTTAGGGAGTTGATTTCATCGGATGAGTCTCGGATTCTAGAGCTCGTCCTGGCCGAGAAGCTTGATGACCTCAGCCGGGTGGCTAGTGTTGTTTCTAGGCTCGGTAAGAAGTGTAGTGAGCCTGCATTGCAGGGTTTCGAGCATGTGTATGGGGACATAATGAATGGAGTGATTGAGGTGAAGGATTTGGGGTTCTTAGTGAAGGACATGGATGGTATGGTGAAGAAGATGGAGAGGTATGTCAGCACGACAACAAATTTGTTCAATGAAATGGAGGTCTTGAACGAGTTGGAGCAGGCGACAAAGAAGTTCCAGAATAACCAGCATGAGGAGAGCCGACGTGCTTTTGAGCAGAAGTTGATTTGGCACAAGCAAGACGTGAGGCATCTTAAGGATGTTTCTCTTTGGAACCAGACTTATGATAAGGTCGTAGAGCTTTTGGCAAGGACAGTGTGCACAATATATGCGAGGCTTTGTGCAGTGTTTGGTGAGTCTGCTTTGAGGGGGGATGTTTCAGGGTTTGTTAGAGGAAATTCGCCTCCTCCGATGAATAATCGTACTTGTGGTTCTGGTCAGATTGGTGATGTGCACCAGAATGTCCACCTGATTTCTGGGCAATTGCAACGAATTCGCAGCAAAAGTAGCAGCAGCTTTTATTCAGGGCCAATTGAGAAACGCATGATGGAAAGAGGACGAAGTGGTTTGAAGCCTCAGTTTGGCACACGGAGAGGTGAAGTAGAGTTATTTCGCGCTGAAGATTTTAATTTTCCATGTGTGACTAGCCCTGGGAGAATTTTCATGGATTGTCTTAGCCTGAGCAGCTCGGTTTCAAGAATAGATGATGATGATGATACCTTGGATCATGACGACCAAAGTAGCCAGATTTCTGGGTGCGGCGGTATTTTCAATGGAGGCTTAAAGAAAGAACAATTGACGTATTCTAGCTGTGCCAATCAATCCCATTTCTTGGTGTCTTCCATTAGCAGTCAAAGGCAATCCAAATTAGCTGTTGTAGGCAATCCTCAGTTTGGTCCCAAGAGTAGATTAGCAGTCTTTGCCTCTCCTTCCACTGTGGGAGGTTCTGCTTTAGCCTTGCATTATGCAAATCTCATAATTGTTATAGAGAAGCTGCTGCGATATCCTCACTTGGTTGGCGAAGAAGCTAGAGACGATTTATATCAGATGTTACCAACAAGCTTAAGAATGTCCGTGAAGACTAATCTGAAATCATATATGAAGAACTTGGCTATATATGATGCTCCGCTTGCCCACGATTGGAAAGAGAGAATTGATGAGATACTAAGGTGGCTTGCCCCGCTGGCACATAACATGATCAGGTGGCAAAGTGAGCGTAACTTTGAGCAGCATCAAATTGTTACCCGAACAAATGTTCTTTTGCTTCAGACCCTGTATTTTGCAGACAGGCAAAAGGCTGAGGCGGTAATATGCGAGCTACTCGTCGGGTTGAATTATATATGTCGATATGAGCTTCAACAGAATGCATTGCTGGACTGTGCTAGTAGTTTTGATTTTGAAGACTGTTTGGAATGGCAAATGCAGCGCTCTTATTCTTACCTTAGTTGAGTACATCGCTAATGACTGGCTATTTGCACAAAGAAAAATGATATAAGTAGAGGTGTGTACACAATCTCTTTACACTGAAGATTTCTTTTGTTGAAGATTGTAGCTTTTTGTACTTTGTCAAAAGGTATGGAAAGTTTTGACTGCTCTCAATTCACAAATTCAATTCCTAATCTCTGTGCTGGAGATGTATATATTGGTCTATGTATAGCAGTGGTGCAAACAATTTGTCATTAGTTATGTACTTGTTAATGAAAATTTCACTTCAGTTTCCTGTCACTAGTGTCCTTGCATTCAATTTCTACTTTGAATCTACTGAACCGTCTGCTTACTTGGCCAAACTGAGCTGTCTGTTTGTGGATCGTAAGCGGCAATTGCTGCGCAAGCATTGTGTGACATTGATAACCAGAAACTAGCGGCGATTGGAGGGCAACTTCGTATTTTGCATGAGTATCATGTGCTCGATAGTGCTTTCTGTAGTTTACGGAGCTCTCATTCATGAACAATTGTTTCCTGGTTCTACTTAAAGCAGCATGGGGCACAGCATGCAAACCAGTTTTTGATGGTTTGTTTGCCTGGACCTCTCTGTTTAGTAAATTATTATCTCTTTTTTTAGCTACTTGCCATGTCCATCTTGCTGAAATTTATGCTGCTCTACAGTCAGTGTTTTCTGCTCAAGTCATGTTTATGCACTACACTTAGCAAAGCCACAACAAATGTTGTAACTATTCTTATGCAGGGAATGAATTTGTCCTAAGGGAAAGTTTGTGGTTGATGCAAGTATCATGATGTATTATGAGTATAGAACTTTTCCATTTTCTTGTGTGTCCTGGATATTAATCTCAGTAGATTGTTCTCAACACATGGCAGATAAAATATTAGTTTGTGCTTTATTGTGTTATGGAAAAACTTTATCAGTCTGCATGATTTTATTGCTATTGAAATGGATGAGAAGTATATTGTGAGAGCTTTCCTTTGTTGTCCTGCTTCTACTGAATGCATTACATTCATACACCATGAAGACATGAAAAGAGGTCGGGCTTGCAAGGTACTGCTAAACTCAGTCATTGTGGACAGTTGCTTTGCAAGCAGGTAAGTCCTGCAACTTTCCTGATCAGAGGATCACATGAGCAGGCAAGTCCTATGCTAACATTCTTTTCTTTTCTGGCAGAGGATGTAAGAAACTGCTGTTTGGAACTGTAGTACCGAGCTGTTTCATGAAGTAGTATAACGAAATAGGCAAATTTGGATTATGAATCCTAGTAAATGCCAAATGCAATAGGTTGAGGTCATTTCTATTACTTCAGCTGTTGAAATATGAGATGCTCAGTATTCTTGTAATTGATCCATGTCCACCTTCCAATCTTGTGTAGCTTATTAATTGGTTTTGAAGAATTGGGTGATTAAGCTTGTTTTAACTACTTTTCTCTCATCACGTTTTTGTTGTTCAAGGTGGTTCCCATCTCTAGTGATTATTTTTGTTTGTGTGAAGTCATCTTGAACATTGAATGGACTTGTTCTGTATCTTCAAAATATTGCTAGACAAACTAAAACTGGTTGTTGAGTGATGTGGCAAGACTCATTTTGGATAATTGAATATGGTCAATTTGTTTTGAACCTGAATACAGTTTTCTATATTGCATAGTAAATCCATTTCATAACTCATTTTCAAAATTCCCTAACATTACTCAATAATTTTTCTGTAGAAAATCATTACTATTTCAACTTCTACTGGGCTATGCTGGAACTTTCACATGTTGAAATGGACCAGTGATCTTCAATTCTATATGCTGTGTCTGAAATTAGTCAACTAGGATAATTTCTTTGGTTAATTTTTTTGCTCTCTGCCCTCATATTTGACAGTTTCTGGATCAGCATGTTGACTCTTCTTTTTACTAAATATGGCCATATTTTTATTATACAAGTCTTCTCCCTGCAGTTTTAGTCTCTCCAATTCCAGTAGTTGACTGAAAAGAAGACTACCTCTCTGTATTAATTTGTGATTAGTGATTAGACTCCAGAAACCTTTCTGCTTCCTCCCTGGAAGGGAAAGTCATTGAAGATTCAGCTAGCTGGATTAAGCTTCTTAACTCTCCTACATTGTGTATACATGAGCATGCAGCGACATTAGTCACATAATCTTGTTCAATTGCTAATTGCTAGAATATTGGTTGCTTGATGCACTTCTAGCAATAACTTAGTACTTGTTAAGAGTTATTTGTCTCAGTCATTTTAATTTGCTGAGAAAATTATATGAACAAAGAGACAAAATCATCAATGTGGCCCTATTAAAAAACTCTTCAGTACATGGGGGAAATTCTTACAATCTATTTGGATAGAGGGTATGGGTAGTGAACTGAAAACCTTGTTAATGGGGAGAAAGATTAATGGGTATTCTAGAGACACTTAATAGAGCAATGCGCAATACCTTGTGAAGCTGGTTTCCTTCTAAGGTGCATGAAATTTTGAAATTGTACTTGTTTTGACTGTCCTGACAGAGACTAAAAAATGCATGAGAACAATCAATCCTCTCTCTCTCTCTCTCTCTCTCTCGTTTTGTTTTGTTATCTCTACCCTTTGACCATGTGACACTGCGCTCTTACACCCATCTACAATGAGCTCTTGTCAAAGTTCTGTCAAAATTTCATTTATTTGCTGACTCGTGGCAAAGTAATGTGCTTGGCTGGACACTGAAGAGCTCTGCAGAGCTGAGAGCAATGAATTTTATGACCTTTGCTCTTTTCCCGTCTTGTGTGGTGGTTTTCTGTTGGGGGGAAAGACTACTTAAGACCAATCTTTCACCTGTGCTCGACAATGACAACGACAGCGTCAATTAATGGGGGTTGAGCTTCTTCAGCCAACGCACTTCAAGGTGGCACCATGTGGCCTTGAGCAGGAGGTAGAACAGTGCATTTAGTGTGGCAATAACTCTCCTCCCTCTTCCTCCAGCTGGTTGTATTAACTTGCAGATGGGCTCAAATGAGGCCGACACTTGATAACTCTGGAGACATTGTAGCGTGGTTCAGATGATAAAGCATGTTTGTCTCGCTCCATAATCGGTAAATGTATTAACTTTTCACTGCTCGAGGTCCTTGATCTGTATTGATATCCACCGCGCGTTGGGGGCGGAAAGAGCACCTCGCCTAAGTGAATGGTTCCACTTTTGGCGAGTTCCTTGAGGGGTTTTCCACGATCCTTCATGAATCGGTTTTCAGGAGATCAATAAGCGTTGGGTCACGAATTGATGGCTTGCTCGATCATTGAAAAGTTAACGTGTTTTACAATATTTGGCTATGAAGTGTCGAGATGATGATCGATCTCTCTCGAGAATTTGGGAAATTCCCGTGTTAAGTAGCCAATTATACGGGTACGTGGGTGGGTTCTTTGTTAACAGATTGTTCCTGTGTGCGTGCTTTGTCGAAGTATTGTTTGTTTCCCACGTGTACGTGTATGAGCATCTTAAAGGTTGCGAATCGTGCAAGTTGAACTTACGCGCAAACGCAATGAAAGGTCATAGGCAGTTACGATTGCTACCTCGTCAGAAACCAACAGGACAAGATCATTGTTTATGTATGTCATTTCAATTAGGTCTCCCATTAAAAAAGTCCAAAACATTCCTGCAAGATCCATTTGGTGCGAGAAAAAAGGGTGATCGGTTCTAAGTTTAGTTTGGTCCTACCTAAAAATCGGGTATTGGATTGCTTGGTCCTTGGACTTGTCCAATTCGGGCGGTTCTTGATTTGGTCAAACCGGGGATCAAACTAATGCAATTGGGAACCGCCTAGAATTGGTTGGTCTTGTCTGTTTCAAGCGTTTCTCGGTTCAATTGATTTGGGTTACTCACCCCTAGTAAGAATCGGTTCAAGGTAGACCTTAGAACTATCCTACCTCACTGGCTTAGGTATGATTTTTGGTTCCAATTTTTTCGGAACTGGCTATTATTAGTCTAATTCTCGATTCTGGTTGCGGAACCAAATTGAGAAAACCTAATTATCTCTTTTAGTTTTACCTTGCATTTTGTATTTTTGTTATTATTGTCTCTGTCTCTTGTAAATAAGGAAATGTTTTACTAAAATTGGTCCTTTTGAATAATAAAAAATGAAATTGAAAAAAAAAGGTGTTGGCTAATCTCAAGTAGACTTGGGAAATGGACCAATAAGGTAGGTTTTAAGTTTCGATAATTAGATACGGGTTCTAGCATGATAGGTTTTAGATTTTAGCTCTAGTACCCACTAAGTCGAGAATCGCTTACCTTAGTTTCTCATGTGTCGAAAATGTCCATACAAACCTAAGCATATTCAAACGGAACCTTAGTCAACCGAACATTATTTCATAAGACATCGTGACCTATAGAAATTGAGGTTTAAAATCCAATAAATCAACTTTGACATAGGGAAAAATTTTGATTGGCAATCATTCAACATAGTCATCATTTGTAATTAGGCTACTCGACTTTAATTACAATCGTTCAATGCACTAGGCTTTTGACTTTTTGTTATTGATGCACCGTAACGGAAATCCAACCAATTTTCAAGCAAAACGAGTCTTACCTAGGACAAATTATTGAGGGAAAATGATATAGATGATCTCTAAAATTTAGCTAAATATGTAATGCGGTCCCTAAACTTTTAATTTGCTTAATATGGTTCTCGAACTTTAACCTAATGTATAATATGGTATTTAAACTTTCGGTACATGTTTAAAGCTTTTGAGAGATATGATAAAAGTTTAGGAACCACATTGAATTAGGAGTGAGCATATTGGATCGATTGAACTAGGAATCGCTCGAACTAGACTAGCTTGGTTGATTGGTCTAGTTCCCAATGGATACTAGGAAATGGCCTATGGTATGTGTTAGGGAGAACAAAAATAGAATTTGTGATAGGTATGTTATCCCACACATACAATCTTTCGGTGGCCTTGGAATATGGACTACCTATTAGTTAGGGGTGTAGATGGTTTGATTTGGTTTGGTTTTTCCAAAAACCCGAATTGAATTGATAAGGAATGATACCAAACCAAACCGAAACCGTCTCGAATCGAACCGAAAATGCGGTTTGGTTCGGTTCGGTTTAGGAAGGTTTTTTGATTTTCCTATTTTTACTTTGCTTATTGGAATTTAAGTAAAGAAGAGATGATAAAGAAGAGAAATTATTCAATTTTTATTAATAATTCCGGTTTAGTTCGGTTAACTGAACCGAATCGAAAATGTTAACGGTTATTTTTTGGTTAATCAAACCAAAAAACCGAACCAAACCGAAAACATACGAAATTTCGGTTCGGTTTTCGATTTGGTTCTTGACACCTTTACTATTAGCCACCAAATTTGTTTTTTAACTCATATTATTGAAAATTTTCAGGTAGCAGAATTTTGATGCATAGGTTTTACAATGTGGTAAGTGTGGAGCATACTCCCAGGATTGATTAGAACATTACTAGATTTAGAGAATCGTTCTAGGTAGAAAGGAAGAGGGAGGAAAGCTTTAGAGATACATAGTAAACCATACAATATTATTTTTCAAGGAGGGTGCATTCTTTGCCCCTTATCATTACACACCTTGCCTTCTATGGGCATAAAACCATATGTAAGACAAATTAACACAAGACAATTATTGGTGATG
This sequence comes from Corymbia maculata, assembly GCA_014182735.1. Lineage (NCBI taxonomy): Eukaryota > Viridiplantae > Streptophyta > Magnoliopsida > Myrtales > Myrtaceae > Corymbia > Corymbia maculata. The sequence continues at coordinate 27,531,194 of CM024689.1, forward strand.
GTTCAGGAGATCATTTATAATTTTTACTAACTTTTCAGGGCTGATCATGACCAATTATTTGACTCTTGTATGGACAAACTAAGATTTTGTTTTTGATGGCCCATTTTCTTAATTTTTCACATAGTGCCTACAACATGGTGCCGTAGCCAAACTTTTTCTATGTTTTTTTTTTTTTTCCAATTTTGTCATACTTCTTTTCCTTATTTTCTCCTTGTCAGACTTCTTTTGACTTCTTTTTCCCCTTGTTTCTTGCTTTTTTCTCACGAGGATGTTTCAAAGGTTGTACTTATGGATAGGTTCTTCTGAATCGTCGTCCATGCTGTCTGATCCACCGCCATCCTTTTGTCTCTTGTATTCACGGATGAGTCTTTCAGCTTCTAGGTCTTTGAGGTCGTTAGTGCTTGTGTCATCGATATGCTGATAGAAAATAGATGGAACATCCATTTTTTTTTTTTTTTTTTGTGATACCTTGATGTTGTCTGAACATTTCAAGGAATTTCTCCACTTTTTTGATTTCTGGAGCATTTATTTTAGATGGCCTTTGTCTTTTGGTTGACTGATGAGAGCTTGTCGGGACATTAGTGAAACTTACTAGAATGGACCTCCCCATGAATTTTGAGATGATGGACTTGCATCCTGTGAAGATGAAGGCATTTGTGTTGCAGGATTGTCTTCACTTACATGTGCATCAATTCCATAGATCGGACTGGACCAACTCTCTTTTTTTTTTTTAAATAATTTTTTTAATTTCTTAAAAATAGCAAAACCCAAAAACTCTAGTATTTTCTTTTTCGCCAAGTGGCCAGTTCCATCGGATCGGTCGGTCTAATCCGATTCTCGATCCTATGACCATTTGGCCTGATTCTTACTCCCAAAAATTGAGAATCCCAGCCCGGTTTTCGGTTATTGAGTGGGACTACGGATCGAAAACTAATTATCCCTACACTAAATAAATTAAAAATTAAAGGATCATATTACATATTTTTTCTAAAATTTGAGGATTATATTGAGTAATTAAAAGTTTAGAGATCGTATTATATATTGAATCAAGCTTTAGGCACCATTTGTATGGTCATACCAATAATTGGTTACCCCTTGCTCGATTAGTCCAGTGCGAAGGAAGCATCGGATCGCGTGGGTCCCACGTGAGCGTCCCGTTACAAATTGGATCACGTGTGCATTTGGGCTTATGCCGAAAGCTCCAGCACTCCGATCAGTCCGTTAAACTCGAAGCCGCACATCTTTCCCGATTCACCATTTTCGGTTTTCTTCTCCCCACCACAACCACCGACGATATCCTCCCCGATCGTCCTCGTCCGCAGAATCAGATCTTCCCGTCTCTCGAAATCTCTCTGCACGGCCGGAGGATCCGCCGGCGCCATTGCCCGCCGTCTCCATCCGCGATCCTTCCGACGCTCCGGCCGAGCGAGCTCCGATCCGATTCGCATTCGCCTCCCCCTCCGATTTTGAAATCTCCCGGGCCCAGATTGGATCCCTCCTCTCGAAGGAGTGAAGGGAGGAAAAGAGCAGCCGGCTGAGGTTCCGATCGCACGCTCCGAGCGATGAACTACAGAAGGTGCGTCGGCTTTTCGGTTCCCGCGTTCATCGATTGAACTCCCCTGAATCGAGGGTTGATCGTGCCGCGAATGCGCTGCTCGTTTGCTAGGGGTTCTTTTTTTTTTTTTTTGGCGTGGCGAGACGCGTGCGATTCGGCTCTGTCGGAAATGGAGCTTTTTGGGCGATCTTGATTTGCGAGGCTATGCTTGTTCTGATTGAGAATGTTGAATTTGAGAGAAATGTGGCGAGTTAGGAACAGCACTAGAGAAAAGCGTTAGGTTGGCTGGGAAAAGAAAATGGCTTTACATCGTGCAAGAACGAGTACGGAGTTTTAAAAGTACGGTGGGTGAAAATCGAGTTTTGAAAGCAGTTTTGCTTGCGGGAGTACCGGGATAATTCGGTTTGCTGTGCCCATGCCGAAGTTGGTTGTTGTTGCTTAGCTGGTTTGTAGTTTGAGTTGATCTCTCTGGGAAGTGGTGAATGAGTCGAATTACCTCATTTTGAATGGAAATGTGGCATTTGGTGCATCTTTTTCTTTGAAATACATTTTTGCTGCTGTAAGATTTGTTATTCGAGAGGGAGCTATACATTTGTGATTGAGTTTAATTTTGGATTTTCTGAATCAGACCATTCATTTTATGCATCATTGGTTCAGAGCCAGAACATGGGCGTACTGCTCTTTTTGTTCTGGACTCCTCACGTAGATTCATATTGTAATTGAAGCTGGATTGCTGATCGGTGAAAAGTTCATCTGATCTCTCACGGGAGAAAGTATCTTATGTAACCATTACACCATGTGTAACATTTATATCTTTTAGATTTTTGAATTCATAAAATGAGGAATGTAACTAATGCATAACGTACTATCACCTGATGGATGTCTTATTACATTTCATGACCATGACAACAGCAATGATGAAGCAAGAGGTTGATGACTCTATCAATTGTTCCATTAGCACTTGGTTTGTTTTGGTTTTATCATATAAATTTTATAGAAAAAGCCATGGAAAACCCCAAACTATGCCCATTGTGACACATTTATCTCGAATTTTTTTGACATAAAAATCCTCAAACTATGTCCATTGCGACACATTTATCTTAAACTTTTTCTTGGGACATAAAAAATCCCAAACTTGTATCTATGTTACACATTTACCCTCCGTTAAGGTTCCATTAGATGATATTTCGGCCAAAACAACATCGTTTTTATATCAATTAAACCATGAGGGTGCCATGTCAACATTGTTTGCTTTTTGGTGTCCACGTAGGCAGATTTTTATGGGTTTTCATTGACAGAATTTTGACGGAGGGTAAATATGTCATACAGGTACAAGTTTGGGATTTTTTGTTGTCACAAAAAAAGTTTAGGGTAAATGTGTCACAATTGGCATAGCTTAGGGTTTTTTGATGGCTTTTGCCCTAAATTTTATTTGGATTATTATTGGTTGTAAAGAAGTTGATAGATCATCTAGAAGCTAATAACTCTCTACTTTTGAACTTTTGAATTTGCTTCTAAGCATTGGGAGTAGGGGGATGTGCATATTGTTGACCTCCGACACTTGTGCTACAAACTTAACCGAATTGTTTATTGCTTTGTTCTTTTGCTTAGTATTGCATTGAACTCGAAACACTCTATTATGACCACTTCGTCAAGATAAACACTTGGAGTAGAGTGGCAGCGCTTTGTAGTTTACAGTTTTTTGGGTGCTTTGGTGTACAAATTGAAATGTGTAACTACAGCTAAAGACGAGATTTCGGATACCAACAATCATGTGTATTCTCTTAACTTCTTCTCAGAATTCATTCTATAGATCCTGCTATCCCCGTTGTGTTGTACATGACCGTCCACTGCTTTACTTTCAGTATAGCATCTTTTCTGTTTATTGATTTCCTGTTTGGTCTACCTCTCTCTCCCTCTCTCTCTCACTCATGTGCTTGTGCAGTGTCCTTTGATATGCATAGATACCCATAGATGTAGATCGCACTCACACATTTCACAAAGATGAAAAGATAGTCGATAGCCTTAACTCTTTTGGAATAACTATTGCTTCATTTTGGGTGATATAGGGAGCCCCGTGCTGCTAAAGCGGCTCTTTTTGATGGTTATAATGGTCTTGAGGAAGGCCTCAGAGCCTCCTCATCCTACTCCCATCAGATTAATGAGCATGACAATGACAAAGCAGTTGACAGTTTACAAGATAGAGTTATCTTCCTGAAAAGGGTAAGTTCATTTGAGCTTCTCCTTGCTCTAGTTATTCTGCCGTGTTGCAGATCTTCATTAATATATCGCTAACCATCTATATATGCACTTTCTTTGATTTATGTAATATATATACTATGGTAGTCTAGGTAGTAAGTAAGTACAGTACATGGTTGGTGAGCATGGGTGAGTGGTGCTATATCTTCTAAAATCTCAGTTTCCTCACAGAATATATAATTTGAACTCATATACGTTCATTCGATACATTGCCTTGGGAGTTGAGGCTGTATTATAATCCTATTTTAGTAGGATCGTATTCCTATTTTAGTAGTTTTAAGTGTCTCTCTTCTTTATTTGGTCTTTTCTCATATTGTTTTAAGGTTATAAGTGGTCATGTGAATGTTTAATTGGGTTGGTTGGTTGTTTGAGATTAGAAGTTGTTATTTCAGATCAAGGGTTGAGATCATCTTACGTCTGTAACCCAGTATAAATAGGACTTATAAGTCTCTTTTGTCATTAATTTTTTTCATTCAATAAACATCATTGGTTGATATAGCCTCAATTCAACTCAGTTCTAGTTATTTTTGCTATATTTTAGTTCTCCAAATACATCAACTAGTAGCAGAGCCTCTTGTTAGGTTTTTCCTACATCAGAAGTTCCCTGCTTGACACAGGCACTATTAGAAAGCTATTCGAGATATGAAAGTGGAATTCTTTATAAGGAATATTTGCATCTCAGATGGTGTTGACATCTGTTGGTCACCTCTACTTTTAAGGCAAGTTAGAATATCTTTTTATCATTGACCATTGACCAATACGACCATGTAGCTTTGTCATTGAGCCTGTGCTAAGGCAACTGCAATTTGATATAGTAATAGCCTTATGTTGAGTATTATAACAGGAAAGTTAAGGGCCTGTTTGGTAAATCTGAAAATTAAGTGCTAAAAATTCAAGTACTGAATCATGAGTGCACATGATTGAACTTTTTCAGAGCATGTCATGATTCTTTATAGGGGAACTGGACTGAGTTGCACCATTCTTGCTCATATCAATTCATGACTTTGAGTCATATTATCTTGTATATGAATTGAATTGGACAGACAAGAATGTTTAAAAAGTATGTCTTGTCAAGGATATTGAACTAAGTCAGTGCAGGCGTTGGCAAAAGGCACCTAAAGTAGTGTGAGGATCCAACTCGCTGTTCTTTTTGTGGGTATTACTAATTAAACAATGAGGTTTGCCAAGTCTATTAAGGGCATTGTTGTTTGGATTGATGGATCTTTCACTGGTTAGCAGTGTAATTTGGTTGATTAGCACATGAATTATTGGCTTCTCTTTCATGCTGTTTAGCAATGTTTATAGCAAAAAGTCACATGCACAAAAATGTCTTACAAAAAAAATACAGTTGCTGTCTCTCTCTCTCTCTCACGCGCACACATGCACACACATTGTGTGCGCTAACATTAATGTGCTCTTGTACTGGCAGTTAACAGGGGATATTCATGAGGAGGTAGAAAGTCATAATCGCTTTCTCGATCAAATGGTATGCTCACTGTATTTGTTTGTGCATTAGATTGAGCTATCTAGGCACCATGCATTTGACTTGTTAATATTTTGATCCATCAATTTAGGGCAACAGCATGGATTCATCAAGAGGTGTCATGTCAGGAACCATGGATCGATTTAAAAGGGTACTGCAGGGTTATATCTTCTAGATTGGTTTGCTGCAAATTATTGGATTATATTTCCTTTCAATGCCTTTGTAGATCTTAAAAAATAACAGGGCCGCTTTATTGTAGGTCTTTGAAAAGAAATCTAACAAACAGATGTGCAAACTTGTGTCGTATTTTGTGGTTTCCTTTCTAGCAGTATACTTCCTTATCAGGTAAAATCACCATATCTAACTACTATCTACTGTTTCAGTGCCACATTTACTTGAACTGGGGGAATTACCTCATCTACTTCCTCTTGGTGGGAAGGTTTCATAGTTGAGTACTTTCCAACTTGGTAGAATATTTGTTCAAAATCTTCATTTAAAAGTAAGGGAATTTATGGGCAAATTTAGGCCACAATGCATAGTAGCTAATCATTATGCATCCTTGTTAGGCACCAGTTTATGTCCAATATGACTGTTTAATGTGATTGGCTTATTATGGCTAGGTCAGTGTACTCAGATATGTGTGGTTTAATATTTGGATCTTACATATAGTGATCACGGGTTCTAGATATTGAAGTTTCCATATCCATACTCTGCCTTTCTAAGTGAAGACAGCAAGTCTTCGCAGAGAAGCTGAAAACTCTAATTATTAGCATGAGAATGTATTGAGAATTGTCCCAATATGTACCTGCTGATAGGTGTATGACATCGAAACTGATCGTTCTTCCTCCTTGGTTTACAGGTTTCTTGGATATTTCATGCATGGTTGAGGAGACAACTTTTGAACCTCCTCTCTCGATATCCGGTGAAAGTTTCGTTTCACAGAAAAGGCATGGTCCTTCAGTCTAAGGGTTCCCTTTGATCTTCAATTGAAACTGTAGCATGGAGTGCTGGAGAGAACTGCTTGACGTAAGTCAAATATCTGGCTAGTTTGTCACTACCTTGATATGAAGTACAGAATTATGTAAATGCTGATTGAATCTCATTTAGCGGGAATTCTTTTCTGATTCTCTGAGATTAGCATCATTTTGCCTCATTTATCCCCTGGGATTACCCTATGTAAGCCCATGGGCTAATGTCAAGATTTTGTTGAAAATGTTGCTCTAGTTAAACCTCTAATTCGGAGAGAGTATTTCCTTTTTTACGGAGAATAGAGAATACGAATTGACAACCTTGAGTTGTGTTGCTAGAAAAGAAAATTCTGAGAAGTGGAGCTTTTGATTGACTCCTAATTATATTGATTGATGTTGAAGTGAAATGCTAACGACATCGAGTCATGTCATACTAACGTCTTGGAGAAGATAGGGCATACTCTCTAGATAAGTCAAGGAGTCTCATCGTGACGGTCACGCCATGATAGTCGAAGTCAAAGAGTTGCAGCTGTCAATGCAATAGATGAAGCGACACTGGATCAATCAATTTGCCACTTCATGGTACTAATAGAAGCGAAAGCGATTGTGAAGATACCTTCTATGCGCAGCCGAGGCCACTAAGATGGATGATGACCCCTCACAGGTATAATAGGACTTCACCCGGACCCCCAAGCCTCATGAAAGTTGATTTTGGGTGTATTGGTTCAGTTTTTGAGAAAGTTTTGGAGAAAATGTTAGGGATTCCCTTAAACTTTCGTACCACATATTTGCACTGCACAAAAAAAGAGAAAAGGAAAATGCAAAGAATTTTAGGTTAAAGGATTTTTCAAGAAGTACGTATTATTTGGTAAATTGGAATCTAAAAATGTATTGGAAACAACTTTGGTTTAGATAATATTTGGAAAAATGACATTTTGTAAATGGCTTTCGCTACTTTTTTATATATAAAATAAAAACTTCAGAACTGGCAAAGGGTTCAACGACTTATGGGTCGCCGGAAAGCTAGATTTGACACTGTCACTTCTCGCTTAAGGTCGTGCAATCTCAAATGAGAAGCACGCGATACGGGTTGCCCCTTGAGAAAGTGATTGCTAGATGCACCTTTTATCGTGTCCTTGACTTTTGTCACAATTTGATTGGAGCCTTTGTTTTACTTTTCCTCTCCAACTTCTCTGGTTTCCTTCAATTTCGCCCTTATCATCTGGCTCGTTTTACACTACTGTTGTGCAGATTTTTAACCGTTTGCATCTTTGTCGAACATTTTTTTCTATCTAGACAGTGTGAAAAAGGAATTGTCATACTTGTTTTACAATAACAATTCTTTTTATTATTGATATAAATGCATAAAAGTGCATTTTTTTTAATGAAAATGGCACACACAAATTAATTTCTTCTCCTTGCAACGTGTTGTTTTGATACAAGTTCAACGAGAAGAAAAGCAAAAGGAACGTAATAGATTTCATGTTTATCAACCATCCTATAAAGGAGGTGAGTTTTATTTATTTATTTATTGACAGGTTAGAACCCCGATTGCATTATCTCCTTCACAGAATCAAAGAGAAATCGGCAACAACGGCTTTTGCTTCCTTACTGCATGTTCAAAATCGTCAATGCATTTCCAGGTTGCTTCATCGATATTCTGATGTGACCTTCAGAGAACTTGTCTGAACAAATGGAGCACAAAATTTCAGGGGCCTTGTCCCGTCCTTTTTTTTTCTTTTGTGTTAAGACCAAGAACTATTTTAAAACAATTTACTATCCTAATTTAAAAGCCTAATGGACGGCAAGTAAAATCGGTCATCACGAATTATTTAAGGATTTTCAGTAAGCCCTTTCAAAAAGAGTATAGAGATTACTTGGAACCGACGAGTAATGAGGACATTTTAGAATTTCGAATGAAAATCTGGAGACAATATTAAAAGGGTGTTGCAGAAATACGCATTGGCATATCTTAAATAAAAATCAGTTTGGGAGCACTTGCTAGCAAGATCTTCCTACTCGTCCCTTATCTTCAACGCTGCAAATCGGCTTTTATCATATTCCTACACTGTTTTTCTTCCATAATTACTTCTGAATTTCGATTGTGGACATCTGTCTTCTGGCCTCTTTCACTACAATTTTGAAGGCGAAAAGCTCGGATGAAACGGTTAGGTTTATTCCATCATCCAGAGGTCACGGGTTCGAGTCACGGGAACATAAGCAGTTGAGGGAGGCTGCATAAGGGTCTTTTTCATTTTCTTTCTGCATCTTCTCTTCCCCGAAAGAAGTGCCATGATTCCAAGGATATCTTAACTGGAATACACACTTGGGAAAATCTCCAACGTTTCTGGGTGTCTTGCTTCTTGGTTGAACTGAACTCAATCTGCTTTGTTGCAGCAAGCGAAAGCCTCTCTGACCACCTTCTAATTCAGTTTTTGCTCAAGAAAAATACCAATCCAAGTGAGGTTTCACCCTCTTTGTAATGACTGATGGGCCTAGGCTGACAAATCACCGAAACACCTCAGGAATGAAATCAAATGAAGAAGAGCTTGCTTCCAATTTCTGGAGTGTTGGGTGTTTGAGGTGGATCATCGCTCCACGTTTCCTTTTCGGAATGCTCGGCTGTGCATATCTGAAGCTGATTGGGGAAGCTTCTGCTTGAGTTGACAACTAGCTTGAAAAATTTTCCCTAGTTCAACAGTCTCCTTTTGTCTTCTAACAATGAAAAATTTGTTCCCAACCGGCAACCAATGATTGAGTGGAGATAACCACTTGACGTTGCTACTCGACTTTGAGACCCCATGGTGGCATTATTTTTCTTCAAATTCCTGACTTTCCCTCAGTTTGTTGATATCCATTTATAACCCACTCATCAAGTTAATACAAGTACTTCAAGAACTAAGATGTTTACGCAGAAAATAAAACAAACACACGTTTACTCATGCTTAACCATTTAGATTCTAAATCTTTTCAAATGATATCAGATTCTAAGATTTCTAAATTCGATTCCATGTGATTTTCTTTATCACATTCCTTTATATATATATCTTATATGTTTTGGAAATAAGACCTTGGGCCATTCTTTCATGCACCATTCATATGTGTCGAGTCCCGTGTTGTTAGCTTTTGTCGTATTGCCGGTCTTGAAACCGAAGGTGTTTATGAATGCACGCTATTCATGCCGTCCAGTGAATCTTTCGAAATAAAGCGCATTCAACTTCAAGAAACAATATCGAGAATTTAACTCTTGAGACCGAGGAAACATTAGGGACTGCACATTCATTTATCTTTCCTTTGTCCAATTGCAAAAAAAGATCAGTTACTATAGGTCAAGAATGGAGAGAATTACATGCTTATACGAGGAAAACAAAACCAATCCTAGCATCTGGTCCTGTTCTTCTTGAATTGTATTTGGTCCGGTCTTATATTCTACACAACAATTTTCAATGAATAGGTGACGAAGGAAAAGAAGTCGCCCCCATGCTGGAGTGTTGGTTCTCCAATTTCGATACTCGACAAAGGTAAAGATTTGCGTGGTAGGCCTTGTGAAGTTCACTCACTTCCAAAGCTGTCTGCCAACAAAACGCCCCTAGACTTTTCTGTCACGAAGGTCACGTCTTTTATCTTCGAAAGACGATACAAAGGCACAAGGCAACCGATAGGAAATTAATAAATAAAGAGTTCCAATTTCACTTCAACTCAAAGTACAGTTAGAGTCCATTTAGGGAAAGACCTTCCAAACATGCCGAAAATGGGGGCCAAAATCTGTCTCTGACCCTCCTGTGATCCGAACTTGCAAAAGAAGGGCAAGCAACGAACATGAGCAACTTATTTTTTTCCCCCAAAAAAATTGGTAAGGAGATTCGACTTTATTTGCTCAAGACCCGTGTTTGAGTGATCACAATTGTGATGTTCTTTGAAATAGAATCCCAACCTACGCATTTCTGTGATTTGTAACTAGGTGATAATATAACGGATCGATTGAGTGTTTGGAAAGATTCGTGGATCCAATATATTTAATTTAAAAAAAGGAAAAAAGAATAAAAACTTGCAGCACTAGTACTTGCAACGCTCTCCTCTCCCCCTCTTTCTCTCTCTCACATGTTCAAAAGTGGGGGCTCGAGAAAAGGACTTGCTTCCTACCCGCCCAAGCACGCGACCCTACAAGAAACCCTAATTTCCAAGACCCTCCAAAAGAAGAGAAGAATATATAGGAAGGATCAAATGAACATAACAGAGAGAGAGAGAGAGAGAGAGAGAGAGAGAGAGAGAGAGAGAGAGAGAGAGTATTATATAACCAAGGCATGAGATGAAAAAATACTGAAAATAATAGGACATATAGTTCACTATTCTCTCGAGTCATTTCTCTCTAATCACTCACTGTTTAATTCCCACTTGCTTTTCTCGTTCTTTCGTTCTCTGTGATTGATACTACAAGGGTTTTGCATATGTCCCTTGTTTTTTCTTTCCCTAATACCCACTGAGATCACCACTTTGATAATCTCCAATAGATCTCTAATTGCATAAATCTTCTCTTCCCCTCACAAAAGTGCTCTATTCCTTTTCCTCTCTTTACTCGATTCCATTATGCTATTTCTTGAATCTAATTCTCTCACCATACAAACTTCTACTCTCTCTCTCTTTACTTCACCAGGATAGATCAGGAACAGCTGATCTAAGATTCCAGACAAGGGTGAAAAGAAAACAAAGAGGAGGGTTTTGAGTTTGACTCTCTTCAAAGAGGCTAATCCAATTTTAATTTGGTTTAGTCTGCTTCCCTCGGCGGAAAGGAAGATTTGCAAGCCTGGCTACTCCTTGGTGGACAGGGCCAATAGGGTTACCGGCCCTCGAAGTGGCCAGTAATTCGCCGGTGTTAAGCAAGCGCGATCTCGAGCTCTCTGCGTGTGAGAACGGTGACAAAAGCGCAAGCCAAGGGGACGACGATGATGATGGCGACGAGCCTAAGGAAGGAGCTGTGGAGGTCGGCACCCGCAGGCCAAGGGGACGGCCACCGGGATCCAAGAACAAGCCTAAACCACCGATCTTTGTGACTCGGGACAGCCCTAATTCGATGAAGAGCCACGTGATGGAGGTGGCCAGCGGCGCTGATGTTGCGGAGTGCCTTGCCCAGTTTGCACGCCGCCGCCAGAGAGGGGTCTGCGTGCTCAGTGGGAGCGGCACGGTTGCAAATGTAACATTGAGGCAACCGGCAGCTCCTGGTGCAGTGGTGGCCCTACATGGGAGATTCGAGATCCTATCGCTGACGGGCACGTTTCTGCCTGGCCCTTCGCCGCCAGGTTCCACCGGGTTAACCGTGTACTTGGCAGGAGGTCAGGGTCAGGTGGTTGGTGGCAGTGTAGTTGGGTCGCTTGTCGCAGCTGGGCCTGTGATGGTGATCGGCGCAACTTTCGCAAATGCCACCTACGAGAGATTGCCTCTTGATGAAGAGGAAGATGGTAACACTGCTAATGGTGGTGGGCAAGGCCAGCTTTCCGGATCAGGAGGCTCACCACCCACGACGGTAAGCAATGGAAACAACCAGTCTCAACAGGGGCTAGCGGCTGATCCGTCGACGCTGCTGTTATATAATTTGCCTCCGAGTTTCCATGTTAATGGGGTTCACATCAATCAAGATACTCATGCTTGGGCTCATGTTCGTCCACCATTCTAAATAAATCCCACCACATTCAATGGCTGTAGTAGATGTGAATTGGGTTTTAGGTATGATCGCATCTGATAGGGGAGATATGAAGAGAAGGGAGGGAGAGTACACTCGTCGCTGTGTATATGATACTTCTCTCTCTGTTTTGGCTTCTTTGTGTTGCAATAAAGGTAGGATTAGTGTCCTCCTAATTCTGATATCCAAGCAACCCTTTTTTTCTCTGGCTAAGTGTTCTTTAGTAATCTTTTCCTTGTTCTAGTTGATTAATAAATTGGATGCCTTTTGTTCAAGTTGATTAAACGAACCAGTGAATGAGTGAACTTGATGAGTAAGGGTCATCATCTGAAGTAAAAGAAAAAGAAATTCTGAGTGAGGTTTTAATTCTGTTATTATTGATTCGTTCTCTCCTTATGTCCACTATAAGCTTGCATCTAACTTTACCCAGAGGGTTGATTGCATTGGACTTGAAAGAAGGGACCAGAGGTTTAGATGTCAACACCAGTTGATTCAAATTTGCGGGGTTTGTAGCCACAAATTTACAGCATAAAAAGTCACTCGGGTCTGGAGAAGAACAAAGATATCCGGCTTGGCAATAACATGATGTAGTATCAATGCAGGCAGCCATTTTTTTCCAGACAGGAAGTTATTGGTCTTGATATGATAAGATGTTTTGTCCAGCAATATTTTAATGTTATATTCTTGTCGCCAGAGTAATGTTCTTGTACTTGCTTTGCTACATTGTTGGATTGTGATGATTGGAGGAGTCTGTGCCGGTGTACATAGTATGTTACCTTTATTCAAGAAGAAGAGCTACATCAGTTGCAGCTGATAAAAATTCCGAAATTGGTCTTTTTTATGGATTAACAGCATAGTATTATGCTTATTTTTATTGATCAGCAGCGTTCAGACTGATGTAAAATTGATTGCATAAGGTTTGAAGTCTGCAACTTCAAAAGGATATCGTAAAGCTAATGATATGCTGGGCGTTGTGCTCTTTGACTGTATGACGAGGTGAAATCGAGTAAAACCATGGATCAAGTTCCCGGACTTCGAAGAAGCAAATGTAGAGTCAACTCTCAATTATTTGAATTGATGGGATTGGTGTTTTGCTTTTTGCCATCTAGCTGAAACGATGTTTAATTGGCAAAGTTTTCTGATGAGCAAAGAATCACAGTTACGGGTCAGACGAAAAAACCCTAACATAATAAAATTTGAAGATAGAGAGAAATGGAAAATACCAAAAGCATATTCGCTTTTGGTGTGGTGTGCTCACTTACATATCTCTAACTTTGCAAATATCATTCACGTATTTCTAAGCAAAACCCCACATTGAGAAGACAGATTTTTACTCTACTTGCAAAGTCATTCGTAGCATCTTACATTGCATAAGGTTCGGATGGTTTGGTTATTAGTTAATTTTGAGTGTTTTGGATGGGTGTAAGAATTTAGGGTTTGGGAGATGGACATTGTTGAAAAGAAAATGGCATTTTCGTAAATAGGGACACCGGGATAATTGATGTAAAGTGCAAAGTGATTTTCAGATGAAAAAATCATGTATGTATTTTGTAATTTCAAACGTAAAGGTATATAAGTAGTCATTGGTAAAATGTGAGGTATATTCTTGACATTTTCCTCGAGAAAATAATAAATTAACTGAGATGGTCCACTTTGATGGTCCAAATTCAGACTACAATTAATTGAGGTGAAAATGAGCTTGCTTGCTCGCCCTCCACTTGGACCAAAACATCGCGCCTGAAAAGGCTTTCAAAATTAAACTTATGATCTCCGTAACTCTTTTTGGATTAGAAGTTATGACTTGTCGAAGCAACAAGTGTGTTAAGTTTTTGTTTTTGTGGAATATTCCTAAGACTCTTGAGTAATATCAACTGTGTCAAATCTTTAGGACATGTTATCTTGTTAGGTGTTACTTTAATCTATGTGAACATGTAACATATAACTCTAAATCTATGCCACATTTGTCAAAATTCATTGACTGAATGATACGTGTCATCAGTGGGGCTCACCATAAGAAATTTTGCAAAGTCTCTCTCTCCCCTCTCACACGACCACGCTCTCTGCTATCTCCCTCCCTGATGATCTGCTCTGAACAAATCGGAGCACCTAAAAGAGAGCTGATAGGAACCGTGCTTGTATATGCTTGCTACTTTTCGAAGATGTGTAGAGCAATGGAGGTTGTAGCCATTGTCAATAATCATTTGAGTCGAACCGACATAGATGATGCACAGTAAGTGGATTATTGCATAAATGACGTGGCATCATAGTTGTATGTATTATTTTTTCTTAATCTGCACGTCCTTGATTTCATTAGGTGGATCTAAATTACCCCAATAAAGATTATGTCTGTCTCCATGATCACTTCATCCATATCTGAAGGTTGCTATGCATGGAGCTTGACAAATCTAAAATCAATTGGAACTTTGACTACCCATAAAAAGCCTTTGGACACATTGAACCAAAAGTTGAGGGTTGGTTTGGACTTCTCATTGTGGTCAGTGTCTCCATGTTTAGGTTTGTCAAAAGCCTTGACTTTAATTAAGACTTTTCCTCATTTTATCTGGCTTCACATGTAACTAAAGGGCTGTTTCCAGAAGCATAATTTTTGAAACAAAGGGTTTTGTGCTAATATTTACATGAGAAATAAATTCAATGAAACTAAAAAAAATCAAAAGAAAAAGACACTTAAATGATTCGTTTAACCCCATCCACTTCTTTTTACTTTGCATCCACTTTTTCTTTGGCGATCCGAAGAATCATATTAGCTTTGCATCGTTTACCCCACCATTTGACCCGTAAGACGATCTAAAAGAGGCCACAATTTCCTTTTTGGAGCAATGTAGCCTTAGACAGATAAAAAAAAAAATGTAGCCTTGGAGGTATTAAATAGGGGAAAGTTTTAGGATTTTTTATCATAAAAAAAGTTTTATACGAGTGATCTAATCTTCACTTTCTTTGAGGGTTTCAACTGTCCGCTCTCGAATCAACCATCAAATTATATCAACAACGAGTGATGCTGCTTGTAGAAGCTTTTCTTTTATAAGAAAAGTGAAAACATAAACCGCCAGTACAAAGAAAGTTTTACTTAAGTGGTCTAAATCATCCCTTAATTTGAAGATTTTAATTGCTCATTCTTTCAATTCCTATAGATTCAATTATAGATGAGACCTTTTAATAATTTTTTTTTTACATCACACTGTATGCTGTAATTACTCTAATTTCAGTCAGCCCTTATAGGCCTTTGCATGTATTGTCTTTTTTTTTTTTATATAATTTTTTTAATAATTTGATAGTTGTGATGGCGGTAAAATTGACAAAAGATAACTCAAAAAGTATCCAATATTTCCTCATAGATATGAATTAAAAGTTCTATCCAAAATAGGTGGCATCATATGAGAAATTCTTAGCATATGCAGCATTCCTTTTTTCACGGGTCTCTTTTAACTCCACGAATGCAGTGTATACTTATAAGTAATTATTCCCATTAGTAACACCAAAGAGATTGATTGAATGTTTAGTTGCCTGATTTGGATACTATAGGTATTATGTTCGGATTATAGAGTCTCTCATTTAGAGTAATTTTAAAGAGCAAGGCCACCACCCTGGAATGGAGCCTTACTTAATACATATAGAACATAGAGTTTGTGTGTATTTTGAGGTTTAGTCGAGGCTGAAGGTTCTAATATACATGTATTATCAGACAAAAAAATCAAGTATCATCAACATACTTTGTTTATATAAAATGACCGAGGGATTTGAATAATGATGGTCCAACATTGCTAAGATACGAGAAATCCTCGTTAGATAATTGGAAATTCAACATCTAGGTTCTACAAAGAGCCCCCCTCTTATACATTAATTTGAAAGAGAGGATACATATTACACAAAACATATTTTCTTCATCCGTATTTATGTTTCATAACCTTTACCTTTCTACTCATTCCTCTTTAGAACTAAATAGGCATATTTAGATACTTGCCTTCAGTGCATCGACATATTCGTCACTTGTATTGGTAAACTAGTTCAAAGATCTTAGGCTCCATTTGTTTAGAGGATAAAATATTTTCCTTATCTGTTAAAAAAATGAATGAATGAATAATACTTTTAATGAAAAATCCATTAGGGGTGTTAATTGTTCAATTCAGTTTGAATCCCCACCAATACCTGTCCTGACCTGGGCATGAAGGGAATATGCTTTTAGTGACCCAACTCTAGACTCAATCCACATAGAATTCGAAACCAGTCGAGTAGGGTTTTCATTATATTTTATAATTGCATAGTCATCCTCAATTATATCGACCCAAAATTCAACGAGGTTAATGCATGCATAGTTGCGATCTTTTACCTTTTTTCTACGATGCCTGATCTAAATATGATGATTTCTGCAAAAAAACTATGTCAAGTTTATGCATTAATTCTAATCATATAGCACAAGCTTTTACTTCAATCAAGTTGATCAAACATCTCAACAATACCACAAACGATTGGCAATTTTAGGAAAAAAAAATGACCAAAGAACAATCGCTGAGCTTTTACTCTGATTGTTTTGGTCTTGAAATAAATCCCATGACATGCTTCAAGTTGGTTCAGGTTTATGGCCTGAAATTGAACTGAAATGTCTGGAACCTATTGTTTCACTTGTGTACTCGAACCCAAAAAAACAACCCCAAAAATCTGACATATATGATTCGAATCACTTTGGTTTGGTTCAAGTTTCAGTTTGACATCCCTATTGACTCCTATTTTGAGTCGGTCTCTTTAATCTTTATGTCAAATTGAAAATTGTGTTTCTTTTTGTGAGCCCACCGTGATGAAACTTTGGCGAGCACGATTCTTATTCGGAAGACAAATCAAACGACATTAATATAAGAAAAATCAACAGGTCATAGAATTCCAAAATGACCAATCTGGCTCCCACTCATCGATGAAGCGCCAGCCGAAAAAGAAAAAAAAACAAAAAGTTAGACATCAAATCAAGTGCCATCCGAAAGCTTTCACCTTTACATCAAGTTAATCTATTTGAATTTAATCTGCTGCTTTCAACGGCTAAATCACACACGGGGAGGATCCTAGAGAGACACACAGCCGCCCAGGCAGCAACAAGCGGGGCCCTGGTCACCTGAATTCACGTGCCCTAGATATTAAACAAATCCCAACAGTCCAATCTATAGAGAAAACCAAATTTAATTTGGACAGACGATAATGCAAATGGACCCACCATTTGGTTCAATAATTACGAGCACTTCATTGTGATTAAACCATCCAAGGCCATTAGAAACCAACATGGAGTTCCCCTCTTTTAATTTTGTTCTCTTTGCCTTTACGAGTGTGATAAGCCAAATCCCATTTTGCCAAGTACTTAAGGCAAATTGAAAGTCCAATTAGTAAGCAACAGATGGAAAGTGATCCCACTGCTATCATGTCATATTAATGAAACGTAGACCACCCATTAAAGCCCTTACCACAATCATTGAGTTCAGTAAATTTATTAAATATTTTGTGGTGGGGGTGGAGGAACAGGAGGAACCACCCAAGAGAGAAATCAGGGATCATGTTGGGGTAGTCTTTCTATCAAATACGTGGTGATGTGGACACGTTCATTGTCCTTGTGCTCTAGTCGTGGAGTACAGGTCACTTTCTTGAATCTTTGGAGGAACGCATCGTGACTCATTTCAGTTGCTAATTGAAGTCTTAGGGGGACTACCATGGAACCAGTATTGATATGAGCCAATCGTGTACGACACATATAAGTTGGAAACTAAAGAGTGTTTTTTGTCAGAAAGATAAGAAATTATTTAATCATAAATAGGTGCTGTCTCAAAATACAAAAGAGCCCAAACAACTTTAGAAGATATAAAATCTAATTAGAAGAATTGTCTTTTTTATAATGAGCGTCGGTAACCCAGTTTGTTACCTTATTTGTTTTTTTCTGTTATAATGGCCACTTCCAAATCTGAATAGAGACTCAACGATTGGCCTTTCTTGATAAGTACACTTATCTCCAATAGTTCATTTGCGTTAGATAGGCACCTTATTAGATCGGATTGATATGAGTGTAGTTCCAAAGTAGCTTCCGATCTTGAACAAAAGTATTCTAGGGTTACAACAAAGCAAGCACTTTGGTTAGCAAAAGTGAAAAATTGGGATAAGTATATCGAAAGCGAAATTATAACCTATTAGTATAAGAGTCAAATAATTGGTCATTGTTAGTCCTAAAGAGTCTATAGAAGTTATTGGTGAGCTAGATTGTGCACACAAAACCATCGATGAGAATTGCATTGCGATAAACTCATTTAATTTGCTAATTGAACTCTTAGAAGAACTATCATGGGAACAAGTAAATGATAGAAGCCAATTGTGTATGGCATATGTATGTTGCAAACTAGAGAGGTCATTTGAATTTTTGTCCAAAACATAATATCCATTCATCAAGAAATTATTTGACCATAAATTGGTGTAGTTTCAAAACATAAAAGAGTTCAAGAGGCTTAAAGGGGGATATAAAATCCAATTAGAAGAAAGGTTATTTTTATACAATGAACTTTGCCAACTTAGCCGTCCGCTACCTTATATGTTTCTCTATTGCAACGGCCACTTTTAAATCTAAATAGAAACTCAATTGGGCTGGGCTTTCTTGAGAAGTAGATTTACCTCCCATGAGGAATGATCTGCATTAGTTAGGCACCTTATCAGATTGGATTGATAGAAAGTGTAGTTCCAAAGTAGCTTATGATCTTGATCGAAAGTATTCTAGAGTTCCAGCAAAAAGGGCACTTCGGTTTGCACAGCGGATGACGACTTGACCGTGCGCCTAGAAGACCAGAGCTATCGTGACATGCCCGCGTTTTCCCCCATCAAGGTAAAAACAGTCAAAAATGGTCCTAAAATTACCCTGTTTTTTGGTGGCTCCCAGGCACGATCTGGGATTGATTGAAGCTTTGGTCTTCATGTAGGCCTTGTTGCCCAGCTACCGACACTTGCATTTATGGCGACTGCTGATTCCAGCTGCTTCCCAGGGTCCGGGACACTTGCTTTGAATATGGCGTGGTTTCCTATCTATCCAGAGGACTACCGAATGACAATGAGGCATGTCGAAACTTGAGCAACCATTCTTCTATTCTTGACTTGCCAGAGGTTGGTGTGTCAATATTTAGAGTCGCGTCAGGCCATACCTTTCACATCCAGGGCAGAGCTACAGGACATGCTACGACTATTTCTGGCCGACGACGGCATAGATAACCTAGTTCAGATACAATTTTTCTCCAAAATAAATCGGGATTACTATCATGAAACCATAAAAAAAATAATCCCAAATTGATATATTTGTGAGAAATTTACTATCATGGTGCGTAACAAAAGTTCAATACGAAGTCTACCACGGTGCTTGCCTTATTACACCACAATACTTATCACCTGGAAATCATGCCCAACTTTATCCGTCAAAAGGAGCACATAGTAGAAGCTCAGTACGAAGTTGGCCATTGGGCCTACATTATTACACCACCACATTTACTGTCTGAAACTTATGCCCAACTTCATCCACAAAACACCGGAATAGCCGACGGCTTTGATACTAATTTGTTAGGAGCGTGCACTAAAAATTCGATACCTTTTGTTTGGGGATATTGCCAACATGGAGCCTAAGTTTGAGTATGTTAATATATTTAGTTGGACTCACTTTTACTTAAAAGTTTAAGTTAATAAGTTATGGGCCAACTATGATATATTAACTACTCTACATTACATCAATTCTTTGATGTAAATTTTTTTAACACAACTCATACATGTATTTTAACATTTACTATTCATTAATTAGATTAATATCACGAAAAACTATAAACTGATACATTTGTGATAAATGAAGAGTAAAATCCTAAATTGACACATCGATTAGTTGTCACGTATTATCAAATTCAGCAATTTGTCAATAAAAAATTAACATAAATTAACGGAGGGTAAGTTTGTCATAGATATACTAGTTTGGAGGGTTTTCGGTGGTTAAAAAATTAATTTGAGGTTAATTTGTTACATGTGTATTAATTTAGGGTTTTTTGTGGTATTAACCTAATAAGTTATCCTCGGCAAATAAGGCATTTTGACAAACATGCCAGATAAAAAATGCTCGACCTTGGGCAGGATAGATGTCTTCCAAATTTTGGACCCGATAGCTTGAGGTACTCGACATGATGCCCTACCTACATCTTGAACCACAGTCTCCTCTCCATTCCTATTATAAACAATCTTCACAGTGAAGATTCCCGTTCTAGAATTAGTACAGACAAGTGTATTCGTTGCGGCTTGAGATCCGCAGGGATTGCCAGTATTTCGCTTTGCAGAGCTCTTCATCAAATAAAGTTCGAAGGGTCTGCCGATTCCATCACTGCTCCTCCTTAACAATAAGATCAGCAGCGGTGCATGGCTAACTAGAGAGTGCTTTTGAAGGGCACAAGTGTTGCGTAGGGTTTCTTACCTAACCCTATCCTTAGCATTAAATCCAAACCTAAAGGAGAAAACGTGCTTCAAGCATGTCAATCATTTACGTGAGCACACGTCATAGCCAAATAGAATTAGGGCCTAATGGCCCAAAGGACTTGAATAGAGTACTTAGTTAGAAACTCTAAACTCGCCTGGTTTGCTTTATCATATGGAGGCGAGGGATGACGTCGAAATGAGTATAACAAAGACGTAAATTGCTATTTGCTTTACAAGAGGACCATGGTTTCTTTAGAGAGAAGCTTGTTGTGTATATATATATATATATATATTTAAATCGCCAATATATGATAAAAGAAAGACAAGAAAAAGGGGCCAAAAAAATTTAGTGGTGGGGGAAGCCCAAAGCTAGCACCAAAAAAAGTGGAAGACAATGACAAATAAAAGAGAGATAAGTTCCCAAAAAGAAAGCGTCACCCCCATTTCTAATTTTTTTTTTCTTTAGCTTTCATAGTAAATTTATTGAAAATGAGAAAATGAGAAATGATATTTTATAGGATCAATGATAGTGCAGCTTAAGTATCAATTATTTATGTGACAATATTATTTATCAATAATGGACTTGATAAAATTCTTTTTTTTTTTTTTGGCCTAATTGCCTATATTGTCTAAAAATTTTCAGTATAAATTAACTGTTCGAATCCTACTAAATGCATGCAAATTATTCAAAGTCAAAGCTATTTGTACAAGATAAAGTAGTAGACTTAACTGATGTATGATATTTCTATTTTGAAGGCCATTGAATAATTGGTTTTCCGTACCCGTGACCTTAAATAATAGGAAAAGAAAAGAAAAAACTATTTCTCCGCTTCCTAATCTGCTGCATTGTTTCTCCGCTTAAAAAATACAAGAATTGCACAATTTTAATGTTAATTTTTTTCATATTTTTTTTTGTAAATATTCTATTCGAAATTCTTTTTTTTTTTTTCCCGCGTGGCGGTAATTCACTAATTCCCAAAATAAATCAGTTGACCGGTCCTTTTTCTAAAATTGCGCCGCGTGGG
Source organism: Corymbia maculata (assembly GCA_014182735.1). Taxonomy (NCBI): domain Eukaryota; kingdom Viridiplantae; phylum Streptophyta; class Magnoliopsida; order Myrtales; family Myrtaceae; genus Corymbia; species Corymbia maculata. The sequence continues at coordinate 27,552,633 of CM024689.1, forward strand.
GCATGTCGAATCAGTTGACCGCTTAAAATTGTCCGTCAAGAGCGGGGGACACGTCTTTTGTCACCACGCCAGAAAGGGTTGATCCCAAAACCGAGACAAAAAAGGAAAAAAAAAAGGACTGGAAAGACTAGGGAAAAATAAATAAATAAACATATATCATAGAATGTTAAATGTGCTCTTAAGGTATATTTTTTGATTATGACAAAAATCTAAAAAAATTGTAATTCTACATTTAGTTAACTCAACTCGATTAATACTTTAAAATCAAGCATTTGTTGCCTGAATATTTAAAGGTATTGTCGGACTGTACAAAATTGTAAGTAATTCCATAATCTTGATCATGTCCTAGGGCAGCTAGTTTTCTTGTTAAATTATTTCCTTACATGTGCATATTATTCGGGTGTTATTACCCTGGCTAGTAGCATATTGTTCATCCAAGTGACATACAGTTCACTTTCTCTATCATTCTAACTATTTATAAATGGAAATGTTAGAAAGCGTTCAGAGGACGCTTATTAACATTCATCAAATGTATATGAAAAGTTGCATGTTTTGAGAATTCAAAATGAATAACTTTTTTAGGATGTTTGTTTTTGTTTTTATTTTTATTTTTTTATCTATTTTCAAGATGTCCTAAATATTCTTATATGTGTTCTCTATCTTTTCAATGATAGTAATTATTGTATATGTTGGAACACTTGTTCATAAGATAAACTATACCTGTTCTTTAGTGCAAATTACACCGAAAATGTGTATGGGTTCCTCATTTCTTACTCTAAATTTTCATGTGAATAATGTTAACCAATGAGATACAAGTCACTTTTTTCTAATATAACATGAAATTTATTCTAAATTGATGAAACGCAATGTCCTTATTTATATATATTGCTTCATAGAGCTCGGGCATTGGACAAAATGATTGACATTTATAACAACCAAATTATAAAATACCATATGGAAAAACACTTTCAATTCAAATGTCATGTCCCATCTCCTACTTTTAAGACTTGTAATTTGAACCTTTTAGGTAAGCAACTGTTAAAGCTAGCCTAAAAGAAAAAAAGCCGAAAGACTAACACGCCATTTTCATTGGGAAGGGCGACAATGTGGAATCCACGTTGTCATGGAATTAGTAAGGAAAAATGAAGTCTGAAAAGTCATCTAGGTCTCGGCGAGAAGAAACCCGAATTGACTAAGGAAAATAAAAACGAACCTTTTAGGAAAGGAGAGGAAAGAAATTTTATTAGTAAGAGGGAGTTGCATCACCATTGATGCCGATGGTGAACGATCACATCCCTTCATCGGATCATTGTATCACGACCTTTTATTTCGACGAAAGGTCACATCCTTTCATACATGTCGATCTTGACTTTTGGGGTTTCGGGTTTTGAAAGATTTTTCATAGATTATTTTCGTTGGTAATCTTTCATTATCTGTTAACAGAACCATTAGCACAACCTTGTCCCAATTCATCCCTTCTCTATATATAACTCCAAACACGCGGGGGTTGCCGTCCTCAAGGAGACCGCCGGTCGTGGTCACACTCCTAAGGCGATCACCATCGTGCCTCTCAGTCAACCCAAGCCACCGCCATCGTATCAGTGTCATTTCCCCTTCTTTGTTTTCTATCGCCCTCCATCTCTCTCTCCCTCCCTCCCTCCCTCCCTCCCTCCCTCTCTCTCTCAGTCAACCTAAGCCACCGCCATCGTATCAGTGTCATTTCCCCTTCTATGTTTTCTATCGCCCTCCATCTCTCTCTCTCTCTCTCTGATCCATGTCGACCTAGACCACCACAACGACAGCGACCACCATTGCGATGGTCTTGATGGTCAGTTGTGGCCGGCGATGTGGAAATTTTCTTGTAAAGCACCCTTGCATTGTGAAATCTTATTCAAATACATGGGTGTTTTGTGTAGGTGTCCTCAAAGGCTACGCCACTAGTCATTCGGCGAAATACCAAAAGAATCGATACATTGGATTGGATGGGAGATACTTGGTAATGGTATCCCAAGAATTTACAAATTTTACTGAATGCATTGTCAAGAAGAATCCTCCTATATTCACTTGGACCAGCATCCATTTAATACAGCGGGCCAAAAGTTCACTAATTCTTGAATTTGGTATAAAACGAAGTTTATAAACCCCCCATGAATTTGCCATCTACTCAACCGCAAAAGCAACTTTGAACTGATTTGGACTCTCCTCATGAACAGAAATCAAGAAGAGAAATCAACAGAAGGATGTTAATAGGGCCGTGGAACTCCGACACGCTTCGTGAAGGTACTTGCTGTAGCCTATGGGCCTTCTTTCCGATAGACTCCATTCACATAAGTAGTAAATTATCTGGGATCATGCTTTCTTCTTCTTCTTCTTCTTCTTCTTTTCTTTCTTTCTTTGCTTCTTAATTTATTTATTTTTTCATTTGAGACGAGGAAGCATATATAGGAAAGTGAATTACACCAGTTAAAGGCAAATTTGAGACTAGGTGAGGGGCGAGTTAAATTCCGAGTGGACCGCGATAAGATGGAATAGTTTGCGCTTGATTGCGTGGGTGTAAGCCCATCGCGGTTGGGCTTTTGTTGCCATGTATCGCAGTAGATAAGATCACCATCAAACGTAAGATTAATTCGACCAAAAAAAAAAACGTAAGATTAAGAAATTCTTAATCATATTGAATCTTCGTAGGCATACAAAGAAAGTATAGGATAGCTAGGACCAATGATGGACCGCTAAGGGGAAATTTGTCAGAATATTCATAAACCTAATGTACATCGATCAATTCAGTTCTAACTTTTTAATTTTGTTAGTTTAGTCTTAAACTTTTTAATGATTTGCTAATATAATCATTTCGATCAATTTTGCAAGGGATCATTCATGTGGCGGTTATGCCACGTAAGATGATCGATGTCCATGTTAGAGACTTTCAGTTAGCCAAAATTAACTAGAATGATTATATTGACAAATTATCAATATGTTTAGAATTAAATTGGCTAAATTTAAAAGTTGATGACTTAATTGACCGACATACTATATATTAAGGATGTTTTAGACAATTATCCCGACTGCTAAGGTTTTGTTTGGTAACGTTCCAATTTTTTTTTTTATTCCCCGGAATACAAAAAGGACAAAAGTTCATTTAGTAAAGTTAGTTAACTTTTCTATTTCTCAGAATAGCAAAGTGGCCAAGGAATAGATTTGGAATAGAAGGAAGAAGTAGAAGAAAAATTGTTTCTTGTTCTCAAGAACAATATATGGAATAAGTCACTTTCTTTCATTTTTTCTTCTTCTTCTTCTTCCTCTTTTAGCCGGTCACCACCTCCGCCGTCGGAAGAAGAAGAGAGGAAAAAAGAAAAGAGAAAAAGAAAAATCTCAAAAAATTATTAAAAAATTATACGAAATTTTATGTCACAAAAAAAATTATGGATCATACCAAACATTTTATTCTTTTTCTATTTCAGGAATAGAATTTTGTGCAGTTACCAAATGCGTTCTTTTATTCAGAAACTGTTATAGGGAGTAGAAATTTAAAAAAAAAATATTTTTGAAAAGAAATTATTCTTAGGAATAGAAGTGTTACTGAATATATCTAAAGAAAAATGTATTGGATAGTCTATTAGATTTCATTAAGGAAGCCCCAATAAAAGCTCATTTTTTGGGCCCTGCGCTTCCTTTAAAGGCCCATCCCCGCCGTTTGAGCTAAACTTTAACAGTTAACGCCATGGCTTGGGTCAATCAAGAGATGATTACCTAGTGGATTTATCAATTATTTCTTAATCCAATCTATCTGAGCCCAAATCTACATTAAGCGAGTGGGAGACCCAAACCCACCTCCCGACCCAGAACTTAAAGACCCCAATTAAACCCAATTAGGGTAGTGGGCCTCCATAGTCCATAGGTGGGAAACTCTGATTACTCCTAGCCATTGATTTTCATTCCCTGAGATTCATCTTAGGCTGATGAGACCCCAGACCATTATCCAGTAATCTCATGAATTAGGTAAGACAAGTGTCGAAATCCGAATGAAACTTGGTCTTAGGTTGGAGTCAATTTCTGAATTTTTGTGTCGATCACGATTTTCATTCAAGGCGGGTGCCACAGTCAACATGTTTGGTTAGATCGATAGGATCGATCCTACGGTGAATTATTGGGATTTGGAAACGAGGAGGGACATCTAGCAGTAGCGAAATTGATTTCTTTCCCCCAACAATACCAAGAAAATGATCGGTACATGCATGTCCATATCCTCAAAATTTGCCTTTGAAAGAATGCGGAATTATAATAATTGTATCGGAGAATTTGCATCTTAAGAATATTTTGCTCGATTTCTGAGTAGAAGATATACTCGTTGGCTCAGTCATACGCATAACCCTTTCAACCGGTCCCCACTACCCAATATCACATAGGAAAAAATAACAATCTTAATTAACTCCTTACTTTCTCTTTCCAAAGAATAATAATATAATAATAACAATAATATAAAAATAATAACAGTAATAATAATCTTTACAAAATGTTCCAACTTCTCTCTTGTTTCTCTGGGCGGTCCCCGTATAATATTACCAATTTTTTTTTTTTTTTTATCTTCTTTATATTTTTTAATTATAAGGTCAAAGTATTATAAACCAACTTGACCGAGGGAATCCAGACTATCTGCGGCCGAGGATGCCCTAAACAAGATCTATGGGGTGCCAAGTAGGCATTATTTTACATTAGTAGAAAGCACAAATTTAGTAATTTAATAAATTAATTTTCATTAGATTTCTTGTACGATACCTTATGACCTCATTGATTCGGCTCCAGGTTGTAATTGTCTATATAATACGATCAATTTGGGAAATCTTTTTGATATATATAGAAGGTTTGACTCTCTCGAGGAATTCTTTCAGAGCAAGAAAAGGCAAGTCCACATTAAATTATGGAAAGAGTTTATAATTTAATGGTTCCTAAAATGCCAATAAGAGCTGGATAACATGATTCTGTCAGGGATATGGTACGGAAGCGACATGCGAGGCCACATTAAAGTAATTGATCTGCTCAGAAAATCGCGTGCTCGGATGTATTTTAAAGTTTAGTCAAGGCAATCCCGACCGGTTTATTCTAATATACTTAAAAGAAAAACAGTAATCAAAGGACTATGGTCGTATTTCATATGTCAATACTAATTAGCAAGAAGTCTCATAATTCGGTTTGTGCTTACGGGATGACTTTAAAAGAATGGGCATGTGATTTGTCGATCGAACTTTGAACGAGGAAGATGGATATGCTCGACACTTGGACGGTCTTTTTCAAGTTGTTCCGGCCGTCCAAAATAGGAGAAACGTATAGGGGGGAATTGAAGATTCTGCATTGGAGGTGCATATGCTGAGAGGAGCATCTAGTGGCCCAAAATTTTGTTCCCGTCATACTAGAATGGAATATAGAAAGCCGGAATATGATTAAACAAACTCTTATTTGGCTAGTGGTATTAATTAACTCAACTATGGCATCAATTTGCAACTAAGCACGAACCTGAATGGAAGTGGATTTTAGGTCAGCACATCCTCGACCTTATCACAAATGAGGAGCATATTCCATAGGTAATGCAATTCGTTAGCTTTCCATACGGTGAGGGACTACTAAAGTAGCCCCGATCCTAAGAAACCGCACTGAACAGGAACTCGACATGTCTCGGACCCTTTGAGATTCAAGGCCCGAGCCCATTTAGCTGCTCGGCCGACCCCCGCTCCTTAAGCGGTCTAGTTGCCGGCCTAAAGTCGCGCCCGAGATTGAGTCGTGACCGTGGTGAATGCTTGTTATATCATTGGAAAGCTAAGGGAGATGGATTTAGTCGCGGTACACGGCATGTATCCTTTCACATCAACCGATCGAGAACGCCTCCCGATCCGTTGAATGGAACTTTCTCGGGTGATGATAATTTCAATGCCGAACAGTCCGGAATTCAACGACGGGGAAAGGAGCAGCAACCATTCTTTCAAAGATGGGAGGCGCACCTGACCCGGCCATTCAATGGCGTGAATCATCATCAGACTTTTGGCCCGACACTTGTTGAATCCAAATTTCTTTTATGATGCCCATTAAGAAGTCAGAACTTCCATCTCGAGTTTTCAAAAGCATGTTGTGATTTCTTTTCAGTTCTTTTATCTTCACACATTCAGGCCCCCTCGACACCCAACTTTTTCATTCAGTCTTTTATCTAATCCCAACTTGGTCGAACCTGTGCATGCATAGCCCATCTCTCTCTCTCTCTCTAGAATTTTTCGAGTTGCTTTTAGTTTTAGGTCAAAAAGGGGGGTTCTTAGATTGATCACTTCCGGCAATCCGATGCCTTGGGGAGACCAAATTCATTGTGCTCGTAAAATATTTCGGTGCAGAGCCCTTGGCACAAAGGGTCTCGTATTGGGTCAAGACAAGTCTCTGGTTTCCCGGGTAGATGTTCGCGGCACGCAATTAAAAACTTCAGATGCACTTTGTCCCTTTTGTAGAAAATCCATGGGCAAGTCACGCCTTTCTAAGCAGAGCAATCTTGTCACCCTAGTGCTTCCCAAACAGCAAATGATGTCGACCTAAGTTCCGCACAACCAAGCATGGTGAATTAAGGTAAAGTACATATTTCGTTATATAGAGAGATTCGAGTTCCATCAAGCGCTGTCTGGTTTGGTGGAGCTTGCACGCCATAATCGCTAGTAGCAAAGATACATTTCCTAACCGAATTTACATGATGTCTGATTCAAAGAGAGTTTACAGTAAGTGAAAAAGATGTCGGGGAGATGATAGCACACAAATGAAGAATTATCTTTATATAACTTGCTGAAATCTATCAATTAACAAGAGGCAGGAGTAATTGGTGCATGTACTGCTAGTTACAACTTTGGTCAGTGAACTTTGGGGCCCGAAGTCATGCGATTGCAAAAGCCCGAATCAATGGACGGGATGGAGAGATGGATGCACTTGAAGTGACTACAACGCGTAAGAAACATGATTAAAGAGAAGAATTGCAAGGTATTCTTCAACACGATCCAAAGAACTAGCATCGCCATAATAAGATTTCAATATGCAAATGTACTTTAGAGATTGCTTTGGAGGAAGAATTTGTTCCTCACCGTCATTGGGGTACTTCTCGTTACAATAATGTATTGACTATTATATAGTAAATCATGTAATAAGTAGCATACTAAGCGTCTTTTACAATATGCTTAACAAATTGCGTAGAATACTAGTTAACTAGACCAAGGCCAGAATCAAACTCAACATGACCAGATACCTGAGGAACCGGTTGAGAAACAACCAAACCTGATTGCTGAATTGATCTAACGATGGCTGAACTTGGCTTTTCACCTTAGCCAACTGTTTATAGTCCTCCACCTACCTATAGATTGACATGCGATGGCTGACTGTTTATTCACTCTATTGACATGTGATCGATGACGTTGTTGACATCTCTAATTTTGCCCCTACCGTCGAAGAATCATTTTGCCCCTATCGTCAAAGAATCATTAAGTTTGACCTAAGGTTGACCGAGAGTTAATAAATATTTAAATGATGAAGATAAACCTCAAAAATGGTTTTTGCTTGCCAAATTGATTATTTTAACACACATTTTGTTACTCGAATTTGACGATCAATTTTTAATTTTTTGGAAGTGCCTTATTTTCACAGAATTCTAGATTTTAATTGCACTTCATGAAATTAGGGCCTCAAGAATTCCACCGCAACAAAATTGGGCCGATCAGATGTCGGATGAGAAATTTATTTGTCACAACCTGAATTTTCCATGTAATTTGAATCTCGAATGAATGTAGTATCTAGCCTCAAATAATATACCCGATCTTTTCAAAATCTAAACTCCCAATATATAAGATCCTCCTCTACTTTTGCTATGCGGTCTGGTTCACCTCTAATCCAAATGTCCCTAAATTTCGACTCCACCAATCCATATTTCGGAGATTAGCCTAAACTTAGTAAATGATAGGATATCTGCTCACACTCAATCTAATTTTTCGTGTGATTATTGTCTTGTTATTCGATCATTTAATTTGCCATGTCATGTTGTAGGTGGTCATTGTCATATTATTTGTTATCGTGTTCACCATTGTCATGTTGTTAGTGATTAATCTATAATATCACATTGCTTGTGATTGTCATGTTGCGTGACCTATAAATATCGTTACTTCCTCATCATATGCACATGTCACATTGCTTGTGATTATTATTATGGTACCTTGTCACCATGTTTTCCATGTAATGCTGGATTTGAATACTGTTTACTTATTTTTGAATTTCAAATATTCCATGTCGTTCTTGTGACATTTGAAATTTTATTCATAGTTGATTATATTTAAGATATTTAGTGAGAATTATTGAAGGAAATATAATTAGTATAGCAATGGCCGATTGGGACTAATATGCTTAAGAATACATATTGAATAATTTTTAAACATTACAATTTTACTAAGTCAATGTGTCAAGGTGTCCCTATTGTTCTAGACCTTTTGTTAATAATTTTAGTGATTTTAAAATAATTTTTTGATTTAGGGCTTTTCAAATGAATAGCGATTTCCCCGTCTATTAACCATATTGTAAAATAATTACCCATAATAACTTAATATCTCCATCTTTTCACTCAAATCATGCCATTTGTCACCGCCTTTAACTTGAACACATGTCTTAATTCTCACCCGGTATCTACTCACATGCTCTTAATTGAATCCATTGAACTTAGCTTATAAAATGACCTCATGCATGACAAATTGTTTTGAAACTAATAACTTTATATCTATAATTAAATCTAGTTAATTAATATCATTATTTTAAAACCAAAATAATAAATGTGAGTTAAAATTGTACTTCAATAAAGAGTAAAGGAGGAAGATAAGAGATAGAGATACCCATTTCCTATCCTCTTTTGAAATGTGCAACACCATCATCCTAACATCTTTAAGTTCAAATTTTCCCATTCTAATCTTTTTCAACCTAATCAAAATCTAAACTCTCACTGTCAATATGGCATCTTATAAGGTATATTGATGGGCTTCACTTTCTTTTTATCAAACTAGCTTTGTTATCTTCTAAAGAATGAGAATTGTTAATTTTAGTTTTTATCTTGATTTCAAGGTGATTAAAGGTTTTGTTTGTTGAAGATTTCACTCAAGGTAAGTGAAACTCTAGGGGCTATATTAATTGATCTATTTATTACTCTTGACTGTTGGCTGATGGTTGTTAATTTTTGTTTGGCTTTTGTTGTCAAGTGTAGGTAAGTTTCAATGATGGTAGGTGAAATCCTTATGTTCACTTGAATTGGATCGCATTTGATTGATTGCCTAAGGGTATTTGATTGTTTCTGTGAGATGTGTGACATTTTTCTTAAGTGTGAAAAATGTGGAAATTATGAAACAAAACTTGAAAATAATATTTTTATAATTCTATTAAGTTACCAAATTGCTAGCCAAGTATTGCTGATTAAGCACGTGATCTATTCTTTGAGTTGTCGATGTTCATGCTGTCTATCATTTAAGTTTTCGATTCTTTGAGTTGTTAATGTTCTTACATTGTCAATTATTTGAGTTGTCGTTTTAAAGAAATATCGATTATTGAATAAAGTTGCATGTTTCGAAGTTGTCGATTTAAAAGTATCAGTTCCTAAGTAACTTATTACCTATTTATGGCTACCAATTAAATGATGATGGCTTGGTATAAAATGAATGAGGATATATGCGCTGAAGTACTCGTAATCATCTATTTATCATTAATTACATGATAAATGACAAATTATTGTGATGTGTGTGGCAGTCGTTGGGTTATAATAGCATGCGTGTCTTTGATGCCATACCATGACCTATTCATCACATAACAAATTTCTTTATAGGAGAATGTGGATGAGACTCTGCAATTAGCCAGATGTTTTATTGTATGAGATGGTTCTTTACAAAATTGGGATGACATGAATTCCTATGATGACATGGCTTATAAAGTCATGGTATGATATTAAGAAATGATTATCATCTACTGTACAATGGTGTGTTTATTCTTGCTGATGTAGAGGACACTTGTGATAAATGAGCTAAGAGGTGTGGCAAATGGGTAGTATGATTTTGTTGCCCATGAGTCAATAGTGAAGATGCCTTGTTAATCGAGATGCCTCACGAGTAGAGATGGGTCCGACTAGTGATGAGAAAGAGTTAGAAACTCACTCGTGTTTATTGGTGTGCTATTTTGTGGGATTTGCACTTTATGAAATAATATGCCATCTCCTTGCATTTAAGTGAATAATTCATCCAATGTTGCCAATGGTTTACCTCGGCATATCATGTAAGGAAAGATGATGCACTTATTTCTACATTTGTCACACATAGTTATATTGTGCTTGTCTTGAACTACTTTATTTGTTGGTACGAGATTGAGTGTTAAGTAGATCTCATATCATAGACAAAGAGATTTCATATAATGGGCTCCAACTCACTCCTTTATTTTTGAGATGTGTAGGATGGATCCTCTACTGCCATTGCTTTTTGGAGCTCCCATTTATTTTGATCGTGAATAGCAAGATATGCTTGAACTGCAATCATCAGTACATACTAAGTGCAGTTATATTTTATGGGTTGTTGTGGGGCCACTAGAGTGGATTTCCCATGGACTTGTCACTTGCTAGTTCAACATTGACCGTGAATTAATTGGACGCCGAGGGGTATTGGCGGTTCCCTTGGTTTTAATAGCAATAGCATGTTGATGGGTAAGGTTGTTGATCCATATTTCAGGAGCTTTAAGATTAATGCATCCAAAGGTCATTCATAAAACTTGGACTAGAGTGTGCAAAAAAAGTGGTGGCTAGTATCTATACATAAGGTTTTGATATGTATCAGTTGAGGTTAAAATATGTACAATTGAGGATATTACTTATTTAACGGAGGATTGAAATAAAGCTAAGTTATATACTAATTTGAGGTTTAAATTTGATGGAAATTTGGGTTTTTTTTTTTTTTTGGTAAGGTAAGGTTGTATTAGAATCAACCCGAGAATCGTATAGTAAGGGGGGAGAACACGGTACCGGCACATACTCAATTGGACTACATGTCACTAGAGTAGAAGGGTACCGCGGTCACCAAAAAGTAGAAGAAAATACAAGAAGATCGGGTTATAGAAGGCCCAAATCATCCTAAGCTAAGTCCTAGGCGACTCCACTCCCAAAAATCCGGGGGTCTATCCCCCAGCTGTGTTGCACCCTTCTATTTCTAGGGTTATCTTTAACCGACTTGTAAGCAAGGCCTTTATCATTCACCACCTTGAAGAGGTATAATTTCATGGAAGGAACATAAAAATTGTGTCCACGGAAGAGAATATCATTTCTGGTCTTCCAAATAATATAACACAGCGTTCCAAAAGAGAAACGAGCTATCTCTCAGTAGAATCCCTTACCAGATATGGAGTTTATAACCCAAAGAAGGTTATTCGTCCAAGAGGAGTTGCTCCAAGGAAGGTTACATTTAGCGGCCCAGAATTTAGCCAGAGCATTAGAGACATGACATTCAAAAAAGAGATGATTGACTGAGTCAGACCTAGTATTGCACAAGGCGTAGACAGAGTTGGGAATCCTACCAAATGTCATGAGGTAGGCCTGTGTGGAGAGACGATTCTTGGTTACAAGCTAGAGAAGAAATTGATGCCTAGGGGCCAAGGCCTTATTCCAAACAAAAGAGGACCAATGAACCATGCTAGCTTTTCGCTGGATTGTGGCCTAGGCCGAAGCATTTGAAAATTTCCCAGCGGAATCCTAAGCCCAAGTAAATATGTCTTGACCAACTGAGAGATGAGGAATTGGTATTTGCCACAATAACAGCTCTTGGCATACTTGAGCCCCATCAAATGAATATAGGTCCTTTGCCTTTGCATGTTTGAGAAGATCCGATTGGTAGATATCACTATCTGAATATATTGAGTCTAAGGAACCAATGTCAAGCCATGAATCAAACCAAAGCGATATTGATTCTCCATCTCCTAACTTCCATATAAAATGGGGTTTAAAGTCATCCCTTATGGCAAGGATCTTTCGCCAAGCCCAAGAACAGTGGGTAGGGGTTGAAGAGATCCAAAAATTCTTCCTTTTGAGATATGTAGCATGGATCCATTTACACCATAACGATTCTTTATCAGTGAATAGCAACCAGATGTGCTTAGCCATGGCTACCTTATTGCTGTCCCTGATTCTTTTTATACCAAGTCCTCATTCTGAAGAAGGGATGCATACATCATCCCAAGCCATCTTAGCACCTCCCGGGCCCATGGTAGGGCGTTTCCATGGGAATTCCCTACAAGTTTGTTCGATCTTATTCACAACCAAGGAAGGGAGCCAAAATATAGAGGTCCAATAAGCTTAGATGGCATGCAGTACCGACTTAATAAGTTGTAATCATCTTGCAAAGGAAAGAAATCGGTGAGTCCAAGATTGGACTCTAGCCGTGAGGCGGCTTACTAGAGCGTTGCAGTCCACTTTGCTTAGTCGCGAAGTAATGATGGGCACACCTAAGTACCACACGGGAAGAGACTCGAGATTGAAGCCAAGCACTTGTAGTATCTGGTGCTTAGTAGTCTCAGAGCCTCCTGAGATAAAGACTTGACTTTTGCTGGCATTAGGGATAAGGCCACTCTAAGAAGAGAATAAAGTGAGCCCGCCTTGGATGCAAGAAATAGATGCGAGACTTGCTTGACTAAAGATAAGAATGTCATCTGCAAAAAAAGGTGGGATAGTCTCATAGCCTTGCACCGCTAGTGATATCGAAAATCTGGATGCCGAGTATGAGAGTTGAGAATTCCAGAGAAAACCTCCATGATTAGAGTGAAAAGGTATGGAGACATAGGGTCACCTTGTCCTATACCCCTTCCACTTGCAAAGAAATCATGTAGTTCACCATTAATGGATAATGAAAATTTTGGGGTTTGGATGCACACCATAATAAGCCTTGTGAGATGGCTTGGAAATCCAAATGCTTGAAGGGTTGACTTTAGAAAGTCCCAGTCAAGGGTGTCGTAGGCTTTCCTGAAGTCCACCTTAATGGCACACTTTGGAATATTAGGCTTGTTGTGAAACCTACTGAAAAGTTCCTGATTCTTCTACCTTTGATAAAAGCCATTTGAGATGGACTAATCAAATATGGGAGAACCGCAGCAATCCTAGATGAGAAGATCTTAGTGATACACTTGTAAATTGTATTACAACAGGCAAGAACGGAAATCAGACACTGATGTCTCATTGGGGATTTTTGGCACAAGCGCAATGATAGTATTGTTGACTTCCTTAAGAAGAACCCTAGATTCAAGAAAGTCCACAACCGCTTCAGTGACTGTAGGGCCAACCTTGTCCCGATTCTTCTTAAAAAAATCAGCATTGTATCCATTAGGGCTAGGGGCTTTATTTCCAACCAAAGAGAACATGGCCTCTCGGATCTCCGCAGGTAAGAACGGTTGGGAGAGAGAGTTGATCTGATTCTCATTAAGAGGGGAGTGAATAACATCCCTGAGCTCCTGAATAGAGGGCCTTACAACCCTGTCAGCCGGGGTAAGAAGGTCCTGAAAGTATGCGACAAAGACCTTTGGAACCTCCTACAAATCAGATATCATATTTCCTGAGCTGTCTAGGACAGAAATGATACAGTTATGAAGGTGTCGATGGTTGACCGAGTGATGAAAAAACTTGGTATTAAGGTTCTCTTCCTTAAGCTAGCGGATTCTAGATTTTTGCCTAAAGAAAGCCTCCTCAAGATTCCAGAGTGCATAGTAGTTCTTGATCTTTGCATGTTCCTTTACAGCCAACGAGCTACTCCTAGGGTCTAGGTGTAGTGCCTCTTGGGTAGATAGAAGAACCCCTTTTGCTGTAGCCACCCTCATGGAGATGTTTGAATAAGCATATCTATTTAGACACTTAAGCCGCCCCTTTAGCAACTTGAGTCTGGCATAAAGTTTGTACATAGGGGAGCCTAAAACTTGGGCCTCCTAAGACTAGGTAACTAATGCAGAAAAATCAGGGTGGCTCATCCACATATTAAAAAATTTGAAAGGAATGTGCCGGGAACTAGGAGCTAGTATTCTCACAACCATAGGGGTATGGTCTGATAGGCCCAGGGCTAGGAAAGAAGCTTTCGAGAAAGAAAAGGCAAAGCACCAGCAATTGTTGACTAAGACCCGATCAATTTTTCGTTGCTTCCTTCGAGTGCTAGAGGAGGTGGACCAAGTAAACCGGCAACTCACATATCGAAGATCAAAAAGTTCAGCTTGATCTAAGCATTCCTTGAAATCATCAAATGCAGGAAGCCAAACATCCGGGCTCCCCATACGGTCAGAAGAATCCTTGATGGCATTAAAATCACCAGCAAACATTCAAGGGCGGTCCTTGAGAAGGGAGCTCAAGTTAATAAGTTCACTCTATAGAGGTCTTCGGGCAACGAAAGAATGTTCCCCATACACCACTAAAAGAGATAAAGTAGACCCCGAGTTCAAAAAATTCACATCTCCATGAATAATCTGATCAGTACTAGTCTGAGTACTAAAGCATACCAAAAGCGGGTTCCATCCGACCCAAATACGCCCTCGAAGAGAGCTCATAATTAGAAACCCACATCCAGCCAGGAATTAAACCAGAAGAGATATTAAAACCAGAAGAGATATTAGGAAAATATGTAGTTGATACTTTAGTTTCCAAAAAACCAACACAACACATGTTATTGCGGCACACAAATTGTCTAACTTCAGCTTGCTTAATGGGATTCACCAGACCCCTTACATTCCAAAAGCCAAAAGACATAAGCTACTATAAGGAAAAGACAAAAAGTCTATTTTCTTTTTGGGCGTTTCCTAGTGGACATTGGTTTTGCCTTACCAGAAGCTGACCTAGGTGATGATCCCGATATGCTATCTAGAGTAGAGTTTATTTTTTCTTGGCAAGAGAGGTAGAAGGTGGAAGCCTTAACTTGCTAGCCTGCTCAATCTTCACCTCAGTAAGTTGAAGATCAAGTGTGTTAGTCTTCAAATGGCTGGACTGTTGTCTCATCTTCTGAATTGGACATGCTAAAATAGGTTCTGAGTTAATGGCAGCAGAACCTGTGGTATCCTGTTCATCAGCCATAGACACAACAGCACTTGTTGGGCATCCAGCAGTAGCAACATCCGCTGCACCAGATAGCACCAGGGGGCTACAGCTAGCAACCGAGCCAATCGCATCAGGCAAGGAAGAGCCAACACCATAATGAGAACCAGCAGCAGTCAGGGCTGGCATAGCAACAACAGCACCAGCAACTTGTGCAGCAACATAAACCGTAGTTTGATTTATACCTAGACCATAATAGCTATCAGCAATGGCCTGCAAAGAGAGGTCACCACCAATAGCCACAAGATGAGCAGCTGCAACATTGCCATATGCTGGAGTAGCAGCAGCTGCAACACTGCCATGCGCTGGAACAAGAGGAACAGTAGTAGCAATGCCTTGCAAATGGGGGTCAACACCAATAGCCACAAGAGGAGCAACAGCATAACTACCATGCGCTGGAGCAGCAACATCACCACTAGTACTGCCATGCCCTGAAGCAGCAGTAGCAGCATCACTGCAATGCGCTGGAGTAGCAACAGTAGCAACTCTACCATGCGCTGCCACAGGAGGAACATCAGCAGTAGGACCAATCTTCCTTGACCAGCCAGTATCACCCTTTACAGCATCAACAACAACATCACTAGTCACAATAGCAACAACATCTCCAGCAGAAACCACAGCATCAACAGAACCAGTCGCAACAACATCAAATATTCCTTGATCACAGCAAAAACTAGTATCACTAGAATTACCAGTAATCTCAGAATCCTCATCCAAATAGTCAACTGAATCAAAGGAGGGTGGGGAAGCAGTAGCTGGTTGCTTGTTTTTTCCAGACAATCGTTTGGTCTTGCTACTGACTAGTGTCCATTTCGCAGCTATAGGAGGTCTCAACGATGTTGCTGTAACAGGAGCTCCATGGAGGCTAGAGCCTTGACCTATGCTTCCAGTAGGAATCTGAAAATGTATCGATTCAGCCTTTGGAGGGCAATGGACTTGTTCAGGGCATCTATGTCCAAAAATACCGCATTTATGACATGTAACGGGCTTTCATTCATATTCCACATCTACTATTCGAGTTTGGCCATTTAAATGGACCGTAATAGTATCACAACAGGTTTTAGTGGCTACAAGTTCAATACATACTCGAGCAAAGGAAATCATTTTCAAATGTTCCGTTCTCTGGTCTACATAAAGCGGTCTACCCACCTCACTAACAACTTTGCTAATACCTGTAGCAGATCACAACCCATAAGGGAGGTTCTTTAGTCTAATCCATACTAGTATGGAAGAGTGATCTCCTTTTTTCAACTCTAGCATTGGGTACCATTACTGAAGTATTAAGGGCACTCGTGCCATTGTCATTGGGCCCCCTTCAATCACCTTCCATCTAAATTCAAGGTCTGAAATATGGAAAAAAAGAAGAAGAAACCTTGGTCATTGGCCTTGATCTCTAATAATCGTTGTACCCAGATATGTTTAAGGGCTGTCTTAACGAGCTTAAAATGGAGTTTCTTCCCAATAAAGTATCCAACTAGGCATTCACGCTAAATTGGATCGGCAGCTTCAAGGTCTTCCTCATAACAATGCACTTCATTTACCCCGTCGAAACAAGGCTCTATATAGGATAACGAGTACCCTTTGGTAGCCGCTTTAGCTACATTGGCCTAAGAACGAGTGGCTGGAGCCGAAGATCCATCTAATTGAGGCAACATGTTTGGGTTTTGCACTGCTGCATAATAGTTCTGCTCTTTGCTAGACCCAATAATATTTGAAACAGAGGGGGACATACCTATTCTAAGGTCCCCGACTGATTCCCCAACAACTAAAAAGTGGCCCACACTCTTCCCCTTAAGAGTCGGATTACCCGGTGTATTTCGCACTGCTAGAGCCCTACTCCGGCTGCGTTGGCAACCACCCCTACCCGGGCAAAATTCCAAACCAAAAGACCTCCTATCCATTATATTAGCAGAGAATCGAGAGCCCATGAAATAACCCCTGCCAGACCCTCCATCCCAGAGCAAAGTTGCTGAGAAAGAGAGATCTTACCGGATGCCTCGCTTCAGTTTAGCTTATCCACCGGAAATGTGATTTCACCAACGACAACAGAGAAAGTAGAAGCTCAGAGCAGAGAATGCGAGGTGAGTTGGAGGCAATAGCCACCGAACCGAGCCACCTCAAGGCCTGAGCTACAGAGGTGGGAGCTTAGAGCAGAGAGAGCAAGGTGAATAGTGAAATTCCTTTTTTTTGGTCGATACCCTTATTGTAACATGGAAATTTGGGTTGTTACAGTGGCTATGTCATGTCATTTTCTCATCATATTGAATTTCAATGTTTGAATTTCGAATTTGCATATAACTAAAATTTTCATTGTCATGTCAAGTCATTTTTTAATTTTGTTTGAATTCCAAATTTTCCATGTTGTTGCCATGCCCCAAATTTCTATTGATGTCTGAATTCCAAATTTGCTATGTCGTTTCTATGTCATGTTATTTATTTAATCATGTTTGAATTTTGAATTTGCCTTGTAGTAGTTATGCCGGATTAATTTTTGAATCATGATTGGCGTACACACTTTTGCACACAATGGAAACACGGTGTCCCATATGAGAAAACTGCCTCGTTAATCAATAATAACGTCATATAAATGCTTTTTGCATTATTTCGAATTTTGAATCAAAACATTATGCATTCTTAGAAATTACTCGATGAATGATGCATAATTTAACCAAAAATGGGGTTGCGGTATCAAAAGAGCGTCATGGGATGCTAATGGTCTCACAGGTAATCGAATATCGTGAACTAAAATCTTAGTTTTTCGTCTAAGTTAGGTTTACTTAAATTGACTAACAATTCTTATTTGATTATTTATGAACTCGTTCATATTGATATCCCGTAGAATGCTGAAACCTAGGATTTGAGAAGATTATACAGATCGAGGTGCTACTTACTAGCAATCCCCAATTTGCAAAATTTCAGGCGGAATTGATGCTGGCATGACAGTGAGGTCCAAGCGAAAGAGGACTGGCCAAAAGAATGCCTTAGTAACAAGGTCAAATTACAAATAATGGATACTAATGATGCATTCTTAAATTGTTAATTAATGCAAAATATGATCAATAAAAAATATTATTATTTTCAGTCTTACTTTATTTCTACTTTAACTTTCACTATCGGACTTTTGTTCTATTTCTATGCAAGGTTTGGGAATTGAAAGCCACACCAGAAGCTGAATTGTCCTCACCCTAACCCATCGACAAGACAGGGATTCAAACCTCTCATCTTTCTATTCCCATGTGAGGAGGGTGGCTAATGAGCAAACATCAATGGTCAATAAAAAAAATATTGTTACTAATCTAATTTTTAACACTAATTAACTCTTTAAATATACATAATAAGTGATCAATTTTTGCCATTGACCTTTTGTTATGTTTAATGTTACTTATACTTCTCCCATTTTCTATTTTTTTTTTCCATTTTTACAACAATTGAGGGTAAGAGAGATATTTCATGAAAAAAGTGAGATGAAAAATAATTATTCCTTTGAAAAATCACGTACATTGCATATGCCAATAGAAAAAAATTAAAGGAGAGTTTGTGCTAGTGACAAAATAAAAAGTTCTAGGGCATCATGTAATGGTTGAAAGTTCAAAGCAAACGTGTACTAAACCAAAAGTTTCGGAGCCTATGTAATTCCCCAATGGTAGAATGGAAATTCAAAAAAGAAATGTAATTGTTACCTAATTCGACAGAAGAATATTGCAAATCCACAAGGTCAATGGATAATCATTTTTTTTAATTTTTTTGGTCGTAATGGATAATCACAAACCATTGCAATATTTGCAATCCTTACTCCTAACATGAGAGGGACAACTTTTGTATGCATCCGGAATATGCGAGGCTGCTCTTCTCGGCCGTCGAACACTGTGGGCTCCGCACGAAACTTAGATGAATTGATGTTAGTGTGGAGTGAGATCACATGCATCCGGTGCATGCACTAGTTGCTCACATGAGAATGAGAGAGAGAGAGAGAGAGAATGATGGGGCCAGGAGAAGCGGTGAGCATAGGTTCATCATGCGGTATGTTGGCGAATTGACCAACCAAATCGTGGGTGCACCATTTATGACTCTTATCGGTGCCACCATCACCAAATTCAAAATATCACCAGCAACTGCACAAAGACTTGATTCCCCGAAAGCGACCGGTGGCGAGATGGAGAGAGAGAGAGAGAGAGAGAGAGGGACTTGACTTTGGGAATTCTTCACAGTCCAACCTGATCTTGTTATGCCTAACGTCAACTCCACTACATAGTACACATCAAGCATCGAGTTCAGGCATACTGAAATCGATTCCTACGATGAGTTTATTATCTATGAAAGTGACGTGGTTGATTTTCCATCATACTCTCTCTAGAATAATCATCTTATTTAGATAAGCATTACCAAATAATTTGCTCATGCTTTATGTTACCAAGTTGAACTGAAACCCCCTATTAGTGGGTTCGCTTTCGTTATAGGGAAAAACTCAAGTGGGACCCACTTTCACCTACATCTCGATAGGACAAGATCTTAGTTACTCGTAGAGGGGGTCGGGGCTCAAATGAACGGTCGAGATGTTCAATGTATGTTGAATAATGTGATATAATTTCTCTCATAGACCTTTCATTTTCCCCCCTTAGACCTCAGTAGGGGAGGATTTGGAAAAATTGGACCGAGTGGGGAGAATAAAAAGGACACATTCAAAAGGTGGCGGCCACATGATGTGATGGCCAATGTTTAAAATAAAGAGAGGAGAAATCAGAGTCGTTGTCGTTTGGTGCACGTACCAAAAGATTCATGCATGGTTTCGGAAAAAAGCAACATCAGAAGCTTTTCATTGACCCATGCTCTTTTCATCATCTTCCCACTCTTCATCCTCCCTTTGCCCATCTGAATCTGCCGGACCGTGCAGATCACGCATGAGCAGGAATCTGCAGGATGGGAAGATGGCGGGGACGATTTAATAGTAGGAAAATGGTGAACTTTAAATTTATTTAATTTCATCCATTTTGTTCATGAACACTGATTAAATATATAATATCGTTTATAAAATTTTAATTTATTTAATATAATTTCTAAACTTTAGTAAAATGCTCAATATTATTCCTAAAATTTTTAAACATTTTCATAATGATATGATCTATAAATTATATTGAATATTTATTAATGATCATCTTGAACAAATTAAAATTTAGGAGAAATATTGCACGTTGAGCCGAACAATTATTAACAAATTAAAGTTTAAGAATAATATTACACTTTAAGCTAAATTTTAGAAATCGCATTAAACAAATATGAAACCATTTGTGCTTCTATCTCTTTAGCAGCCATTCCATTTGCAAGTTAGTATTTTGAAACCCCTCCTCATCTCCCTCCCACCCAAAGAAAAGATGGCAATCTCCATCGCAACCCATTTGGTCCAAAAGTTCACATCTATTTCACTGAAATGTGATTTGCATACATGTCTCGTTTAAAAACTTGCAAGCACTAATTTAGTTTTCTCCAAGAGCTGACATCTTTTGCCAAAATGGCAAATCTAGAAGGGATCTACAATCACTACAAAATGCATTAAAAAGGACTACTATGTTACATTTCTAATGTTGACTGAGCCTTCTTTTGTGTGTAGGACAACTTTTATATGTGGAAAATCTTGGTAGGTAGTAAGGAGGAAGGGGGAATTATTGACATTGAGGCAGTACATCGCGGGAGTGAAGCTTCATCCATATTTCATAGCAGCGTTTTGCTTGGCTGCAACAGGACTCTCCGAAGCTCGTTGGCCATTCCGTGCAAGAGGGCCGGTTTTCTGATAACTCCGTTGATTCCGATCTGCAAACATCGATCCCAAACATCGTCGTCGCCACTAGTGGTCAAGGCGACAATCACTGGCCAATTACTACTGCTGCGGAACTGGCGGATCTTATTCGCCACTTCGAACCCGTCCAAGCCGGGCATGTGAAGATCCAAAAGGACAACCTGGAAAGACGATCCGGAGGGGTGGAGAGCACCAAGGCACTCGAGTCCCGAAGCAGCAGTGGACACCTTGCATCCTAGCTTCTCAAGAAGCTTCCGCGTGACGGCCTTGTTTGCATCATCAGAGTCTACGAGCAACACTTTTAAGCCTGTGAAGAGTGAGTTAGAGTATGTATACTCTGGAGATGGCCCCGATTCGGAAATGGTCAATGAGATGGACTCTCGGAGTTGGAACCGGAGGACAAGTGTCATGCTCTGAGCGAAGCCCTGAGGGTTTGGGACTACCCAGATGTTACCTTGCATCAACTGTCGATCAGGACAAACGAGTCACAGTTAACAATTTTGGTATCAATAAGAGAGGTAAGGAAAGGGAAAAGAGGAGGAAAACATTAGAAAGGTTGTATGTGATATGTCTACTGTCTAGCAAATCGAAACAATATCTTTCAATCCAAAGTTCTTCAACAAGAAAGGTTGTACACTAGTCATGAAAGACACTAACAGTTCTTACACGAATTATTTATAGTAACCAGATTAAAGAGCATCGCAATAAGGAGAAAGCATTGTGAGTTTGTCCAGTTTGAAGCAGCGGCTAGATTTGGGAAGTTGCAATTGTCCAGGAGCTGTAAAACCTAAGTCTACAGAGTCACTTATCATTAAGCAGAAAACATTAAGCGTATTACTAAATGCCAATTGAAGAAAGCCTATCCGACAGTCCACACATACTAATGAGTCTGCTACCATCCATAAACTAAGAAGGCAGATGTAATTACACTTATCTGACCTCTGGCATCTGCAATCCGCATCGAAAACTAATTTTCATCATTCACGAGTTACACATTGGACATACATAGCCACACTAAGGAAAATTGGCTACTGAAGTCGGTGAAAATGGAAAACGAAAGGAAATAAAGAAACAAAGAAAACTCCGTACCTGTACTAGCCTTTTGCAGATGCTTAAGTTCCAGCCCTCCTCAATCCCATCACTGTTGTATTTCCGACCTCCAAGCTGTACTGTCGAAACTGATCTCTCCAACAGAGAACTGTCGTCACTTATTCCAACTTCAAATTTGATACGCACACCTCTATCAGATGATTCGGACCTCCAGGTCGCCCAACCTCGATCGTATCTTCCTTGATTTCCACTGGCTTTCTCAAGAAGAATTCGAAGAGTAACTAATTTTCCCTGATTACTGTCATTCAGCAAGTTACCAATCATATGCAGAATTACCTGAAAAACCCTCCTTTCATCACCCATTACATTGTTCGGCAAGGACCTATCAACATCCAATTCAAAACTGAACCCCTTGTAGATACACAAGCACTTAGCCAAGCAAGCCGCTTCTCTTATTATGCCGTGCATAGAAAACGATCTCACTTCCAATGGAAATCTCCAACTATTCTTAGTTGACATGTCCACCACATCATTTATCAAATTTGCCAGGACAGTGCTGGTTCTTGCCATTGTGTCTCCGATAATTCTTTGGTCTGCATTCAAACTCTCATCCTGCATAATTGAGAGCAAGCCTGAGATCGTGTGCATAGGCCTCTTTAGCCCATCGTTCATGACCTTTTGGAATGAGCTTCGGGCCTGACTTGCCATCATAGCGTTCTTCTTTGCCTGCTGTAGAGCCCGGTTTTGCTCCTCCAGTTTCTCTCTCATTAACTGAGACTCTTCAAGAATAGCTGCGTGTGAGAGAGCCACTGCCACCTGATCAGCCACCACCTTGATAATCTCGAGTTCTTGATTGCTCCAAGATCGTGGCTCTCCACCAGGAAGGACTAAGACCAGTATCGCATAACATGCTGGATGGAGTTCAGGTGTCCCTCCCTTGAAGTTGGAGACACGAAGCATCGGCATCCGAATTGCAGCTACTGGGCCGGACTCCCCAGGACCTACACTACTTGCAGTTGCAAGTGCAGAGTCAGGCATCAAAATATGCACCTGATCGCTCTGCTTAATTGAAACAACATCTCGATCAGTTATCGAAATAGGGATGTGATAGGTTCCTGAGTAATTCCTTCCCCTCAACTCATGCGTCAAGTTCATCTCTGTTTTACCATTGTTAGGCATCCAAACTGCGCAGTTCTGCAACCCCAGCGTCTTGGACAGCTCGACCAGGGTCGTGTCCAAAATAGTATGCCTATCGAGAGATTTGCGAATCTCTTGCGTGAGCATCCGCACATGCAAACCGGCTTCTCTCTGTTTCATTATGATCCCCACCTCTCGCCCCAAATCCCAAGCCTTCTTTTTCAACATGAACTCTCTCACCTTCACTTTGAGAAGCAGAGGAATAAGGGTGATGAGCGTTATCGCCGTGGCGCACGAGACCAGAGCAGTCAAAATCTTGAACACGGTGAGGGCGAGCATGAGTTGGAAGGGATGGTGGGCATAAGTCCACCCGTTGAGCAGATGGGTCAATCCGCACAGAACAATGAAGGCAATGAATTGAAACAGGACCCATTTGAACGGGACGTTCGAGCAGCTGACAAAATACAGCAATTCAATCGGGATCGAAAAGTAGGCCACAGCGATCAAGAAGTCGCTCACTCTCTGGCACTCCAAAATGCTTTCCACGCTCCACAAGGTTCCCTCGTCGTCGCAATTGCATCGCGGGAATCCATTATCAGCCACGGAAGCGGTAATGAGCAGAGAAGAGATCAAGAGCCCAAGAGCTAATTTCTTTAACATTGCATTGAAGCAGGGCAGCTGAGTTCAATCCATTAGACACTAGACTTTTCAAGAGCAGGAACCATCTGAAAACCTCGACCACATGACGACGAGCTCACTTGTGGTCTCAGAAAACTTCTCCGAGCCGAGATCTTCGGCATCCATCATCCTGGTAAAACCAGAACCCTACTAAATTAAAGTGCTTAGCAAATTCTTACCTTAAAGAGAGACTGATCTTAGAATCTGATGCACCAAACAACAGACAAATAAAAAATCCCAAAAGTCACGAACTTTCTTTTTCTTTCTTCCTTTCTTTACAATGACTTACTATGCAGAAAGACCTCAAATTCTGGCACAGATGCATTGTATCACCGAGTAGATAAACCATAATCTATCAGAACAAATAGTGATTAGGAAATTTCTTCCACTAAAATAATACCCCCACGCCCCACGATGACAACAAGGCAAAGCGACCCTCCGAAGTCACGACCAGAAACGCCCCACCAAAGAAACAGTAAAAATCTGATTAATTTAATGTGATGGCCACCCCAGAATAAAAGAAACAGAACCCACCAATGAAAACGTACAGGAAATCCTCGAGGAGGACAAAAACCCTCCGGAACGCAAGCAAAGTGAGAGAGAGGAGAGAGAGAGAGAGAGAGAGTACCAGGAGAAATCTACCAAAATATTGCCAAGCCCAGATTTCGACAGAGCCCCGGCTGTGAGTCCAGATCCTTCACGTGCAAAGAAGAAGAGCACTCTCTCTCTCTCTCTCTCTCTCTCTAACGCAGCTCCAAGTACATCACTCGATACCCATATCGTGTACTTAAACAAAGAGGTAATTATAGTACTGATATCATTTCACTCCATTGAAAACAACGAACCAATTTGGGTAACTAATACAGAACCCACCCCCCAAATCCCAAGAACAATCCGAGAAAAAGAGGGGGGGGGAGCAATAAAAATATGGGTTTTCAAGATGGCACTCCGACGCGCATTCAACCGGCCACCTCGCGCCGCGCGAGCCGCTGAAACGACGCCAAGAACAAGAAAGACAAGAAGCAGCAAGACGAAGGAAGGAGAAGGAAGAAGCAGAGCAAAGCTCGTTTCTTTTCCTCTCCTTTTTCTGGACCCAACTTCGGTTTCGGTGGGTAAGGGGGCGTTGCTCTGCGAAATTTACAGAGGGGGGGAGTGCTCGATTCAGACACAGGCGGAAGGAAGAGAGAGAAATGCAGGTCGCCCGAAAGCCGCCCTTCGGTCCGATGCATGCGCTTGTGCTGGTGCCTCCTCTATTTCAATCAAGACAGATCCTAGAGAGAGAGAGGGGTGAGACAGAGGAGAGAGAGAGGGGGAGGGAGGTTTTGAAAGCGCCGTTTGTTTTACGGGGGGAGAGGAGGGAGAAATTGGAAAGACAAGTGGAAAGAGAAGGGGAGGAAGCAGGGGGTGGGTCCCACGGGGCTTCCCAGATGAGGAGTATTTAGACGCTCTTTTGGAAACCCCCTCGGCAGACGGACCCCCAAGTTTCGTTTTCTTTATTAATATCTCTCTCTCTCTCTCTCTCTCTCTCTCTCTCTCTCTCTAGGATACGTCTACGTTTCTTCATTCTTTATCTTTATCTTTTTCTATCTTTCTTCTTTTTTTTTTTTTTTTTTTTTTTCCAGAATTGTTGTTGTTAACGAGAATTTGCGACATTGGTTAGATGGATATGCGGATGGGAAATTTTTTGTTATTTTTCGAAAAGAGCCGTTTCTTTTTTCTTGTCATGAGCAATTAATGCATTCGGAATGGTAATATTCCGTGTATTTATAAATATTTGAGATGTGAAAAATGTGAAAATGACGGCTCGAAGGGTGCCCCTTAATTTAGGTAGTCGAATTAGTAGAGGATTACCTGCTGTTTCGCGCTATAAAAATAATTTGGGTAAACCGTCCAGTGAACGAGAGTCTTATAGCGTGTGACGAGAAATGGAGCCCCAGTAGGTGGAGGACAATAAGGGTTTGTTTATTAATCGGCCAAATAATGTTTGATTATATTCTTCTGTTCTCGAAAATAAATTTGACATAGAAATCTACTTACTAAAATTTATTCTCGGGAATAAATTTAGAATAGAATTAAGAATAAAAAAAAAAGTTACTTTTTATTTTCGAGAACAATTCTAAGAATCAAATCTATGTTTTTTTTTTCTCTTCTCTTTTTCTTTTCTTTTCTTTTTTTTTCCTCCCAGCCTATTGCCACCTTGTCACCACTCGCCGGCCAAATAGTGGTCGGCGAGGGGTTAGGCAAGGTCTAATGAGTTTGCTTGGCCACCAGCGAGGCTCCGGCGAGCTTACTATACCTCGCCCAATTGATCATCAGTCATCGGTCATCATTGGTGGTGGCAACCAACCACAAAAGGAGAAAGTGGAGAAAAGGAAAAAGACAAAAAATAAGAAAATGTGATAAAAGTATTGAAAAATTAAAATAATAAAAAAAATTAAGAATTTTAGGTAGTTTTTTCAAACTTATTTCTATCTCGGGAATAAAATTTTTGGATAGTTATCAAACGCTTTCAAATGCTCAAAAATTATCCTTGGAACAGAATAAAAAAAATTATTTCTAAATAGAAATTATTTCTGAGCACAGAAGTGTTATCACGGCACCCTAATTAAACATATAAGTAAATGGGTATGGTGAACTAGTATTTTGGGATACTTATTAATGAGACCCTTCCTCAAAATATGTTGAGAGTGCAAGACTATCTATGGAGCCTACCAGACTAGAATAGCTTATGTTAGAAAATTCAACTCAAAAGTTGAAACTGATATATGGAGAGAGACCATATGAATATGAAGTGCATGTAAGACCTATTCGTTGCCAATATTTTCAACGCAACCTCTCACGTACAAGCTAAATCATAGTCGGCATGTGGAACTTTTGACAATGTCATGTGAAATTTGACTAATGGGGTGTGGACACACATTGCGAAAGCTATAGCACTAGTTTTAATACCATATAACACTTTATGGACCACTTCCATCTATTTGTAAATGTCTGAGTAGCTAGAGGAACATATGATTTAATATTTAAATAATCTGATACTTCCCCTCACAAAATCTCTTGCGGTATTGGGCCCAGAGCTACCTTATCAAAGTCCAGTGCAGGTGCCTCTTACTTTGGCTTTCAAGCAATTTCGGAAGACAAACGAGGGGTTCTGCTATTTTTTTTTTCATCTTCCAACTTTTCCCAAACTCAATTATCTAAATTTCAGTTTTGCCTCAACATACACACAGGAAGTGAGAAAGCGCCTCCAACATCCAGCAGGGGTTAGGCAATGTCGGCAAGATCTGATCCGAGGTCCCTCGAGCCCGGGCGAGGGGCTTGGTAATGTCATTTAGGGTCTCTCGGAGGTTGCAGATGGTCTACTTGGCTTTTATTATTTTCTACTCTTTTTTCAAGTTGATAAATAACAAATACTTTACAAGTTATTAATCAAACATCATTGTTCTTTCACTAAAAACCCTTCTGGTGGATTAATCAAACAAATACTTTGCACATAAGAAATTTGGCCAGAAAATTTCCTGGATTGTGATAAAAGTACATCAATTGAACAAAAACAAGCGAACCACCAGGACTTGCACCCTTCCCATATGAGAAGGGGAAAGGGGGAGGGTGAGGTTCGAATGCCCACATTTTCAGGGAGATTGGAATGGAGACGATTTAGTTTTAAATGTAGGTTTCGACTCCTATGCCTTGTAAGGCGGCAAAATAAAAATTGAAACTAAGAGTAAGAATAGGAGTATAGTATAAACCGACAAAAAATAATAATAATAACAAGAAGTTTTGTTTTAGCCAAAAATAAAAGAAAAAGAAGTTTAGTGCATTGAGTTACTAATATTGAAATTCAATTCGGTAAATGCATCTCTCTTTTTTAACTCAAAACTATATGTTTGATACAAGAGACAGACTTATACGAGGGGACCTTGAAACTGACCCTCAAATATTTTTTCTTCTCCGTAAAAATAAATTGAATTTATTAGTAAGCTTCAATTTTCATAATCTTGGCTAAACGAAACTTACTTGATTTTTATGGTAAAGGAGGAGGCACTAGGCAGCTCATCTACCCATCTCTCTCTCTCTCTCGGATTTCACTCAGAAAAACCATCTAATGACTTCTATGTACAATTCTTGATTCAAAGTAGAAATCTTTACCTATCCAAATTATGCTCTCCACCCCAAAGGCCACTAAAGCAACAACAACAGTACTTGATCATCTCATGAAAAGAAAAATGCAACAACAATGGTCCTTGGTGTAGAAGAAATTTCCATGTCTAGGGTCAAATCCACGTCAAGTTTGATGGCTTCTCGTACGACCTTTCTTGTTACTATTTCAGCACTAATCTCTCATGTCAAGCCTGGTTTGAGGTCTCCACATCCGGTGAGAGAAGGTAGATGGAGGAGCAAGAAAGTAGCGCATTTTAGAAACCAAATCTATATACATTCAACTTTAACTACCACCTATCTCGATTTTTACACAACCAAAGAATTCTAGAAACGGAGACTTGTTCGTGTTAATATTTTTATTAGTGCTCTTTCAAAATTTAATTTGAAATTGTGTTATCTAAACAGCCATTCACACTTTATTACCATTTATAAACTTATTGGTCTACTAAGTGAATGTGCAAATGTTTTTGCGAGGAGTTTATTGAATTTTAACTGAGTTTTAACTTATTCTATGAAAGGAAATTAGCAATCAATGTATTGATATGATAATGAGGTAAATAAATATCAAAGAAACTGAAATGCATCTGTCCAAATGCAACAAATGGAAATGACCTGTTATTACTTGGCCTCGTTATTGAGTCCCCAAATTTGAACCCTCGGAAGATTGCTATTAGAATGCTAAAATTGAGTCAGTTATTAATCAAGTTGAT
The DNA here is from genome assembly GCA_014182735.1 of Corymbia maculata. NCBI lineage: Eukaryota > Viridiplantae > Streptophyta > Magnoliopsida > Myrtales > Myrtaceae > Corymbia > Corymbia maculata. The sequence goes on from CM024689.1 coordinate 27,581,290, forward strand.
TTGGGTGTAATCTAAACTAGACTAACCTGACTTTTTAATAAAATGTGAGGCTAAGTCTAATCATTTTTATCTAGCAAAGCCTGTGTTAATTAACCTACAAAGTGTTTAAGCTAGCCTAATTGAAACTATCCTAAACTATATTATTGCAAGACTTTAAGACCAAATTGGACGTTAGCCTTCCACCACCTCCAGCTCCCCCTGATCATCGCCTTGGGTGTTGCCTCTCAACATTCATGGGTGTTGGTTCATCCATTCAACCACACAATGATGCAATCAAGCCAATCATAGTATTAGCAAAGTTCACTCAACTAAACATTCAAGTGCCTTGGAATTGACTTTTGATTATTCATATCGATTAACCCCAAGCCATCTCCTAATCCTCTAGGGTTCATTGATTAAGATTAGTAGTAATTAGCCTCCACATTATATTCATAAAGCAATAACGTGAGCCACTAATCCCTAATTATTTCTAATTATTCCCACTTAAGTTACCCAGCTGTCAACAAAAGTTGTGCACCTAATCAATTAAACATGCATTTAGGTTAATTAGCCTTAAACAATCAGCAATCAATTAGTGAGCCAATGATTGGATCGGTTATTCATTTTTACTGATTTTGGGCTATTATGTTTGCGCTCAATTGAAAGCCTAAATGACCTGCCCACCAAGCGATTCATGTGTAAGTGTCTACTTTAAAGTCATGAAGACCACTTGACCTAATTCGGATCCAATTGACCAAAATCGGCCCAACCTGAGACTGCTCTTGATTTGACCCGATTTTGTAAAATGTGGGAAAATTATCTAGACATGCCGAAATCCCATCAAATTTTACAGAGATCTAGTCCATTCTGTTTCAAACAACTCTCATGTTTTCAACTTTTGCTAATAATCCCCCCAACTATGCGATGATTGCAGGTTTTCCTAGGGACTTGATTGAAAACAGTTTTGTAGGCTGGGAACGACCTTCTCCAATTTTTGGCTAAATTGACCCCCTAAACTTTGCTATCTGGTCCTAAAACTTTCCAGTATACTCAATTAGACGCCAAAAAAAAAACTTTTAAATATTAATTTTTTGCAAAAAAAAAAGGACTTGAATCATGTCAAATTTGAGAAAATCTGGAATCAGTTTTTGTTGAAAGTTCAAAAATCAATTGCTACTTTACGGATGCGAGATTTTCAATCAAAAGGCTTTGGAATTTTATGAAAAATATACCTTTGCGAAGATTTCAATATATATCAATTGCGATATTTCATGTAAGATTTTGAAATTTTGACTCTATAATTTTTAATAAATCGGAGAACGCCGAGGCATTCCAGTTTTCGATAAACAAGTTCAATCTTTCACATGAATGGATCTAGTCACTTCGTTTTCACCATTTCAAGCAACATTGGACATCATTCATCCAATTTCCAGCAAAACTTCATTAATCAAGGCCTAAAGAATCCATTTAAAACATGCTAATTCTAATCATGTATCTAAACATGCATGAAAAATCATTGTCAAATCTGTCCTAAACAGTATTTCCTAAACATATGTCAAACTAAGCACAAACTCAACATCTAACCAAGCTCATGATGCTCATTTCAAGTTTTGGCCTAAACATGCCATAGTTGAAGATTCATCAAGCTTCGATGTGCTAACCTTGAGTATGAATAATTCGATGATCAATTGAGCTATCTAAACCTTGGTGATCACTTCGAGAATTCCACGGATTGTTCTTGGAAGCTCACCAAACAACTGAAATGAGTAGACAAAATTGGTGAGTTACTTGGAGTATAAGCTTCCAATGAACTACTGGGAAATTGGAGCAAGTTGACGAGAATTCGATGAAAATCTCAATGAACTCCAACCATGTAAATGTTGTAGACATGTCGGGAATCAAAGTCATCAAGGTCGGATCATCAAAGGACGTTTGTGATCAGCAGAACAGCAGCTGGAACTCGCCGGCAAGGAGGACGACGTGAAGATTGTTGATTATCGGGGAGTTTAGTTGGCTGATTTGTGGTCTCTTGGCGAAACTTTGGGCCAGCTCCGATTGCGATGGTGACAAAGAGACTTTGAGGGACATCGGAGTGGTGGTGGCACGTCATGAAGTGGCCGACGGTTGGCTAGTAACAGTAAGGGGAGTGGACAGCTTATGTGATATATGTAGACAGGGAGGAAAAGAGAGAAGTTATATTCTCAATTTCCGAAACTCATGAATTTTTGAGGGAAAAATCTTTATATGATCCCCTAAGTGTAAATCCTAACCTGTGTATCAATCCAATAACTTCGGTTAAATGCTTAATCATTAATAAATATCCTCATTGGTTGAAATTCCTTCGCATGGATTGATGAGGTGTCATAATGGATGGCCTAGATTGAACATGTAGTGGGTGACCAAAATTAATGCCTTAATTACTAAGGAAATGCTCCCATTGGTTGATTTTAAACGATAAAGATCAATGATATTTTTGGGTAATTTTATCAAATGAAGGCATTTGGTAATTTTTGCACTAAGGGAGGGTTTGGCCGGCCAGTCGGATTTTGGCTGGAAAACTCGGCTGGATCAATTCTGGTCACATCGAGTTAACCCAATTGGATTGGGTTGAATCGGTTCACTATTTGCCCTAATTTTCCTGATTTCGTTCAATTAAGCTGAATTAAAGACTATTCTAATGATTCGAATCAATTTGAATTCAATTGGATCAATGGCTTGACTCGGATTAATTTGCTTCAATCGAATCAACATGCAATACTTCAAAATGCAATACTTCAATTTCTGTCAAATTTGAGCTATGAACTAAACCTACGTACATAATCAAAGTTCAATTAGCCAAATTGGACTTCGATTGATCGAATTGAGTGCAATTGGTGTGATTTTGTCAAAATTGACTTTGGATTTGAGTTTCGCACAGTCAATTGCATTCAATTTTAACTAATTCACATGACTTGTGATCAAATTCCCTAATTAGGGCTCAAACTAGGAGTTTTTATCTCCGGCTCAGAATTTTGAAATTGACTCGACAATTGCATACGAAACGACCTCTAGATTGAATGTTGTAAAGGAAACTTTTTTAAGAAATGACTAAAACCAAATGAGTTTTGGTTTTTGTCAATCAAATTCAAAATTCTCAATTAGGGGTAAAGCCGCTTTTGACCAATTTTTGCAAAAGTGATGAGTACAACGTCAAATTAAAGTAAAAATGGGTTGATTTGAGATTCTTTTCATATTTTTTTGGAAAAATTTTGACCACGGATTGATGAAAGAAGTGACTTTTAAAGACTTCATTGGATTATTGGGCAAATCAAGGTTTTGACTTACACAAAATATAGTGAAAGTTGAAATTTGACTAGAAAAACTAAAACAACTTTTGGACGAGAAATGAGCATTATTGCGATCAAGAGCCCATAATCTTGAGTTTTTATCTTTGTATGATGCGTTGGTTAAAAATTGGGTATCAACTGGTAACCTCTTTGAGAGGGTGCTCAAAGAGATTCTTCTCAAAGACTGAATGAAACTAGATTTTCTAGTCGATTCTATTGGAGAAAAAAGAAAACAAACTGAAAAAAAAAAAACAACTTTTGATGAAGTGTGTACTTGTTAGAGAAATATCTTCAAGAAATTTTGATTATTTTCAAATTATTCTTGGTATAATATTTACTATGATATTTACAAATGTTTGTGATTAGTATGAAGGACTATATCATGACCATATTGTGATCCAAATGATAAAGATCGTGATATGTCTTGATGCATTTTTTTTTATAAACAATACCAACAAATCTAAAGATCATTTGATGTTGATGTTTGTATCGATACTGTATATATTAGGTAATTGATACCGTAGTAACAATAATCATTTGATAATGTTTGTTGGCTTAGCAAACTAGCCATTATGGAAGTGTATTGCGACCTTACCCTCATGGTGTACGACTTAGGAGTTTGGCTAATAGATTATTAAATTTAGACTTAATTCGGGCTCTCTCAAGCCCCTACCAATTTGTCACTTAAGATTCAAGTTCTTAATAAGCAAGTGATTTTCATTTAGGAATTGCCACTTATCAATTAGAAACCCAAATAAAACATCAAGAGAAATATTTAACTTCTATGACTAGAGATTTTGGATATGGGGACTTGGTTATACTAAATATCTCTAATGCTCTTTCAATAAAAAAAAATTATGAAAAAAATTTAGCAGGCAATTTGGATTTATTTTATTACTTCCTAACATATAAGCTAATTATGTAGGTATAGAAACCACAAATATAACATCTAATAAAGCAGTAAATAAATTGTAGAGCTTACCTCATAGGAACAAAAGCATCTACGATGTTAACTTAAAATTCACATCAATAATCCTAGAAATGATTTTTGATTAACACAGTCACTCAATTTTTGGGGTTTTCACTTATTTAATGAGATATAATCTATGTGCAATGCATAGCAACTATTCTAAGAACAATGATGTACAAAATATCTATACTAAAATGGCATGAGACATGCAACCTAATGTGCAAATTATATGCAAACATTTAGGTGTTAACAAAGGGAAACTAGAGCTTAGAGCAAAAAATTGTATCTTTCCTGGTTATGCTTCTAGTGTAAAGGGTTATAGATTTTGGTGTGCTAATTCATCTAAGATTATCATTAGTAGAAATGTTTCTTTTGATGAGTTTGCTATACTTTATCCTAGTAAGAAATTATCTGTTTCTTGTCATGAAATTCAAGAAAGTGAAGCGAAAAAGGTAACTATCATTATTTAATTCACTTTTTAGATTTTACTACCAATTTCGATTGATTGATATTTAATGTGAATATTTGAGATTGTAAAACTTAATAATCCGTTAGTCAATCCCTAGATAGTATATCTCGAGGGTAGGTCCTAACCCATGCCACCAAACACCAACACATGCTCATGTTTACACTCACTTGAGAATATCAACATGGACATCATCAAACGACTATCCCCAAAATATTTATTCAAACTAAAAAAATTAGCCAAATTTCTTTATGCTTCTTTCTCAATTTTCCTTTTCTTTCTCTTTTTCAGGAGTCACAGAGAATCACGGCGCCAATTTAAATCTTTCTATATAGGTAACGGAAGCATTCTACATAAAAAAGTATATAATCACAAATTCATGGAATATGCCTAATTCAATAAATCAAATTCAAACATGACAACATTCTTTAGAAACTCGCTTACAATATGTTGAATTTCAAAAACTGGATTGAAAGAATCATGAGAACAATGACCAAAAACCTTGACCTCATTCATTAACGGCAAACTTTACCAATTACCACCATCAAAGGGAGAGAATTTACTTACATGAATCAATAATATCACTATCCGACAAATCATCCTCCTCTTCCTCCTTGTCAATGACTACACCATTGATACTTCCATCGTTAATTGTTGTTCGTTGATTTCTTGTTTGTATTACGGTGTGAGCATCAACTTAAGTTTGCCCATGGTTTTGTTTGAGAAGACACACAGAAACAGAATATAAAAATAAGGTCGCGAAGAAAATTTGTGCATAAAATTGATTCTATAATTCAATTAGAACAAAAATGACCAAATTGTTGGGAACCTTAATTATCCTTAAGGTTATTGGAGAGATATATTGGGAAAGATGAAAATAAGAACAAATATTTGAGGTATGCAAGCACTATCCTTAAAAATAATTCCACTCTTTGAAATACGAAACTTGATGCAATAGCCTTCGGTGGCTATCCTCTCAGAATACAATAAATTTTCCACTTTATTGTACATAGAATAATAGAAGAAATAGGAACAATCTTGTTATATGCAAAACCCAGCAAATAAATGAAAAGAAAAAAAAAGAGATTTTCTTGTTTTTCTTATGTTTTTATTATGATTTGAGATTCTCTCTATAGACAAATAAAGGAGATGGTTAATAAATAAATAAGTCAAACAAAACGTTACAAATCCATTTCAAATTGATTACAATCATACTTTCCATTGAAATTGTTACAAAACAATAGCTTTGACTAATTCAAATCTATTGAAATATCAAATAGATAAGACATTGGATAACCTTTGAGTGGGAGAAGAGAAGACCTATTGTAATTCCATTTTGCGGAGTGGAAGCTTTTAGGGAGTTTGCTTCGTGGTTTTTTCCTAGCTTGGGTTTCAACATCAAATCTCCGGTGTCTAGATTTTGCATTGCTCAATTGATTATTAACTCATTGCAATGTTTATTGTATGCATTTTATTACACAAAGAGGGGAGAAGAAATTTACAACACACAACGAGATGTGGTCGCACCGGTCTTTCTGCAATAAATATCTTAGAGGAGAAACGAAAACTCTACTCCAGTGGCATGACTTGAAAGCACCCTTCAAGATGCTTGGCTGATAACCTTTGGCTTTAATATTGTGAACAAGTAGTGAATATTCTTTAAACGACATTCTTTTGTATTTTAAGAGCAATCATAATTATCAATTTTGGGAAAAAGACCATGGAGATGAGTTGTTGATTTTTTAGTGACTTGAGGCACCATGGAATATTATTCTGAAAGTAAATAAAAAATTATTTATGACTTTTGTTAACGTCTTATCCTTAGCTTTTTGAAGAATCTGCTCTGACATTAGTGATCCCGGTCCTTGGTTACCCTTTCGAGTGAAAACAATCCTAGATTTGATTATGATGTGAGGGCACTCCACTAATGAGACAATGGGTTATCACAAGACAATGTCATAAATGGAAAGCAAAAGTGAAAGACTAGAAATATAGAACAATCATATTCATTTTATTGCAGACTCTTTTGTGTGACCAAAACAATCTTCAACCATACATGATAGCATGGTTTATTCCCACATATAATGACGCTCCCACGTGGTGGCATCTTTACTAAAGTAAAAACTGTCATCCCCACCATAGTGGAATGGATCCCGTTTTATCTTAAACACATTGAAGTACTCGAATTGCCACTCCCCTAGGCAAGGCAGAAGAAGTGGGTCGTGTCGTGACCCAACCTCATCGCCATGGCACATCAAGGGGAGGATAAGTTTAGGGGTATTAGATTGTGAACTCATACTCGAGGTCATGTTTGCCAAAGACGTGATCACCTTGTCCTAGGCTTTGGTCCATTGAGTTTGAAATCTACGCGACTGTGAATTCTCCCAAACCTATACCCCACGTGACAATGGGAAGGTGTCAGGACTCACCTTCACATGTATGGTATACTTTGAAAAGGAGATTGGATGTGAAAGGTGAGTATGGGTATTTTTACTATGATAGCCCTTTCGAAGGTACTTCACCCAAAAGATGGTATCATTTCATCTTTTTGGACTACTACTGCATTGAGTTTGCTAAATCACAGTGGGTCTCCATGAGACCCATATCTTGCACAATAGGTTTATTTTTATTAGGTTTGTTAGACAGCCTAATAAATCATCTAGGAGTCACTACTAGCCTCGTTTTTTGGGGGGCTGGCTAGAAAGCCCAATTGAGAGTTGGAAGTGATTCTTCGATTTCTATGCAACCAAAGATCTAGGGTTCGAGTAATTTGGTTATGCTAACAAGTCTATTAGCACCCTTTCAGTACCTAGTTGTCATATTTCCTAACGTGTCCATATGTCTTTTTAACTTTTCCGTGCATTAGATAAAAAAAATGATCATGTGTAGATAGCCAATTTTATGCCATTCTACTCTAAAAAGTATAAAAAGAAAAGCATAAATTGAAATGATGGTGAGGAAAGTAAACACCCAAAGCAGTTTAAGGAAAGCAATAAAAGTCAAACATGTAATCCTAAAATGAAAGTAAAGAAAGCAAGGAAGAACCCATACATCATCGAGCTTTTATACAATGCATAAGGAAAGAGCTCAGATATATGTTGGGTAATGAATATTACAAAGAAATTGGTTAGAAAGGATATCGACCATTCGTTATTTACAAAGAATAGGTTGGATTGAATGTTGACCATTCATCATCTTCAAGATCACCACCTCTATGAGATTTTTTTTTTGGATCTATTCTAATCTTACTCTAAAGCTTGGAATAAAAAAGATAATTCACAGCAATTATAGCAATCAAGGCATTTAATGGCACATCATCAAACAATGTAATCACAATAAATTTCTCAAATTAAAAATTTTGCAAGTGAATTTCCTAAAATTGATCTTGGATTTAGACTCTCTAATTAAGGCTAAAAATGAAAGTGTCCCTCCGCAATTCATGCAGAATCAATTCAAACTCCCTAATTAAGGCTAAAAATAAGAATTCCTATTTCAACATGCCCGACCTAAAAATTGATTGAATGAGTGAACGGGTCATGTTCCCTAGATCAAATGTCGCACAAGGAACTAAGCCTAATTTTATTTTTGGTCGATCTTGAACTTAAAACTGAAAATTTTGGAAAACAAGAGTCAAAATTGATTTTGCAAAATTTTTGATGTTAACATCAAATTGAAGTTAATAGGAGTATTTTTATGAGAAAAGTCAATTTCTTACTCAGGTTTGACTTTTGGTCAAAAGGTTAACCAAAAGTCAGCTTGTAAGTCATATTTGATTTTTTTGGATTTTTAGTGAAAATGATTAGAAAATTATCTAAAAAATAAAAAGAAATGAAAATTGACACTTTTTGTTTAAAAGACAAGTCCTGTCGCGATCGAAAATTCTGATTTTGGATTTTCTACCTTTATTGACGTATCGACTAAAAATTATGTGTCAAGGAGGGTTCTAGCCCTGAGATCATCATCATTGGACTAACATTGGAGTATTAAGTCGCTAGTCAAGTTGCTGATGATGTTAGGCCTGAACAAGAAGATAGCTTGTGATGGTGGAATAGAGGACATGAAAAAAAAAAAGACAAGAAAAGGACAAATGTGAATTGGCTTAGGAATTTCATTGTTGTGAAGTATTATGATAATTAGTGACATTTGGTGTAAAAAATTTATAATGAACATTCTTTGTCCATCATAAACATTTCTGGAAGCCCCATTAGTAGGATAATTATTAGGGATAATATTTATAGAAACTAATTTATTAAAAAACAATTCTTTGTTCATCATGAACATTTATGGAAGTCCTATCAGTAGGATAATCTTTGTATCAACTATGTGGGAAAGAAAATGGCAACTAGTCTATGATCCAAATTTAGTATGAGGTGTGGCTCAAATCATCAAAGAAGGAAACAATATCTATATTTGTCTTTCCAATTAATATTCATGTTTATCCTTATCAACACATTATTTTAGTCAACAAGTTATATAAAGGCAAAAAAAAAAAAAAAAAAATCAAGATTAGGGCTCTTCATTGCGACAAGGCTCCTTTTTTTGGCAAAAAAGAGTCATTTTAGTGTTTTCAAGTTTATTTCAATTTCATAGCATTTTGTCTAAAACTAATCACTGATTCAACCAATAATCCAAAGAAGTCTTTAGAGTTGATCTTTTGGCATCTCCTAAAGTCAAACTTTAGTCAACATTTCTAAATTTGAACAAAATACAAATCATCAAATCACCTCTTTTCATGCTTAATTGAACTTCGAATCTGTCAATTACGAAAATAGTTCTAAAATAAACTTTTCGGCCAAATCGAGAATTTTCACTTTCGATCGGCAAAATTCAAAATTCACTAATTTTGAGTCATTCTTTAGGTTTTGTACCTTCATGATGTTTGATCTAAAGATCATGGTGCATCCAATTTTCAAGTCAATCTTTTAAAAAATCTAACTTGAGATGAGTTGGTCAATTTTTGAGCATCAATTTAGGCCCATATGATCAGTCCTTCTTGAATAATATTAGCATAATTTAATTCAATTGAGTCTAAATAACTCATTTTCATTATCAATTTTGGCAGAATCATGATAGTTGGGCATAATTGAGACAAAATCAACGAATTAAGATTAATAAGACCATTCCAAGTTAACTTAATTGACTCGAGCCAACCTGATTCACTCAAACTAAAGCCCAATTTGGCTAATTTGGGTAAATCAAGGGTTTATGCTTAACCAAAAACTGTTTAAAAAGATATAGATATTGTTTAAGGATAACCAAAAACTGATGAGGAGGATTAAGGATCACCATGAACTGAGGACAAGGTTTAAGGTTAATTAGGAATTGAGGACGAGGTTTAAGGTTGATTGGAAACTGAGGATGAGGTCAACCAAGAATGAAAGATAAGGTTTGAGGATAACCAAGAACTGATAACAAAGTTTAAGGTTGATCAAGAACCAATGACAACGTTTAAGAGGGACAAGGAGCAGTTTACTATAGAAAGTAGATTTGTTTCGAAAAACGATCCCAAGATTGCTTAAAGCTAATCAAAGGGAATTTTGATCGAGACTTCGAGAGTTATTCTAGCATTTTTTGTAAATACCATCAAATATCTAATTCATTTAGAAAGAAACTTTGATGAAATAATTAATGATTAAGCTTTCAAAGAGTTTGCTTAACTTGCTAAAAAGATTCCAAATCATAAAGGTCTTCTTACAAAGGCTCTCAAAGGGTTTATATTCCGATCCATTGATATGGGAAATTTAACTTTCATTCATTAGTGATGTCTCACATGACCTATGTTAGAAGCTTTCAAAAACATTTGCAATGTATACAATTTGATTAGTAAAAAAGGTTTTTTTGGAGGGGCCGTAATGTAAGTTTTGTCATGGGCTTATACAAAGGATAGTCACTTTGAGGTTAAGAAAAGAATATTCGTTAATATTTTCGTCAGGTTTACAAATCAAGAACCTTGAAAATAAGAAAAGATAGAATTGCTCCCACTCCTTCTTTCGGTAATTTCTTTGTGAACTTCTCATTTCCACTCAAACCATCTCAATTAGAAGAGACTTTGGATAAGGGTTGTAATGTCGGTTCAGGTGAGGCTAAAAAAGGCTTGAAATATTTCAATGAAAGAATTTTTCAGGAGTTGGAGATCACTTTGAAATATGATGTATTATGGGAGTCTTTTGAGTGATGATTTTAGTGACGTGTAGGGATACTTAAATGCCAAAAATTCAAAAAAATACATTTAAGTGCTAAAATCAGAGTAAAAATGATCAATTAAGTCTTAATGGTGAAAAAGTCTAGTCAAAATGCTAATGTGACACTTTTCTAGAGAGTTGAGGTCGAAATGATATCGTTTTGGGCGTTGACATGGCCAAATAAACCCAAAACGACATCATTTTGAGCTCTAATGTGGCTAAATAGCCCAAAACAACACCGTTTTGATTTTAATTAGATTTTTATATAAATATTAATTAAATAATATTAAAAACGAAGTTAAAAGAAAAAGAAGAAAGATGACATATGGGAGGGGCTCCCCACTTGTGGTTGCCGCCTATTGCTAGTGGGGCGGCGGCCACAAGTGAGGGAGGCTCCCCCACCTATGTTGTTGCTCTTTTTTTATAATTTTCTTTTTAAATATTATTTAATTAATATTTATATTAAAAATCAAATTTTGGCCTAAACAATATCTTTTTTTGTTAAGGTGAGCTGGTGTGGAATTCGGCGAGTCACGTGAATGTTAGAAATTATTAAAATAAGTCATGTTGGATTTTCGATAGCCTTCGCTAGAGTTGGCACTTAAATGATCCAATTTTTTTAAAATATAGCACTTAAGTGTATATTTTGTAATTTTTTGCACTTAAGTGTCCCCTTCGTAATAAGTTTTGGTATTTGGCCTGTTTTGTTCCTTAATTTTAGCACATGAGAACTTTGCTCTTTCGCTAACAATGATTGCAATTGCAATGAGCAATTTTGCAACACATGATTTTTTGTTTTTGATGCACTTTTCACGGGCATTAGCCTTGCTTTACCAAACACATTGCTTTTGCATGCCTTTTTTATTTTCATCTTCTTTTGAGCATCTATGACTCAAGATGTTTACACTCATCAACAACAATTTCTTTTTTATTGGTAAGTTACATGAAATGCTCTAGTGTGGGAATATGATTACCATTCGAGTTTAAAAAGAAGTTACATTAGGCTCAAATTGGCTAAACAAATGATAATTGTGTTTGGGTAGAGAAAGGAATGTTCTTCCTTGTTTTAGGATACCTCGAATTTCCACAAGAGTTCAATTGAACTCTCCCTAATTGTGGGGCTGTTCTTGATAGGGGTATTTTGAAAAACTCTCCCTAATTGGCTTAATATGGCTTGCGAGGGACATAAGCAGTGTTTAGGATTGAGCAAGAAATGCCTTTGTCATTTTGATCCATGTATTCAATGTAAATGAATCCTATATCCTAAGACATGGTTTTTCGACTCTCTTAAAATGTATAAAGATGTGTTTAGTCTAGGCTTACCTTTCGTCATTTTAGGTGCTTCTACTTAGCAATCCTAAACATTTCTTTTCATTTTCAAAAATCATTTGATCAAATTTCCCTCCGTAGGGAGTTTTGATGCAAGAAGTAAGTACCGAGGAATAAAGAATGCCATTCAAAATTTTGAGACAATGGTCTTTTTGTCTCTTTGGGGAGATTTTTTTAAAAATGACTGTTGACATGAAATCTTTTGAAAACCTTTTTAGACAAAATCCATTATTATAAAAAGTTCATTTTTGGGTTTTATTTTCCAAGTGATGAGATCATTCCTAAGTGTAGGGAATATTTGTTGATCTCGTGTTTGCTTCCTTTTTTAGGTTAATTCCTTGAAGATCATTGTTGATTTCTTTGAGAATTCTTCAATTCCTACAAGATAAAGAAATAATGCAACTATGCTATGTACGTATGAGATACATGGGATGCATGATGCAAAGAACCTGAAGTGGCTCGGATTTAATGCTTAGAAGCATTTCACTTTATTCATGGGAAATATTTCTTAACAGCATTAGCATTTACAAGTTTTGGTAATTCTTCGCCATCCTTTTTCACAATAATCTAGGTTCCACTAGGTTGTACCTTCTTGACAATGTAAGGTTTTTCATAATTTGGAATGAACTTTCCACAAGGATCTAGGTGATGGATAGAACTTTTTGAAGTATAGGATCTTCAACTTCGAAATGTCTCAATTGAACCTTGTGATAGCCTCCCGCTTTTGGTAGCTTTGTCTATAAAATAAGGCCTTTAGCCTCTTCTCATAAATGATGTTTAGCTACTCAAATATTTATTAAACCAACTCAACCTGGGAGAGTTTTACTTAAGAAAATACCCTTAATGAAGAAATTTATACTTACATGGATAAAATAGCTTCCATTTCATAAACCAATGAGAATGGCATTGCCTTAATCAAAATGCAAATAGAAGTACGGTATGACATCAATGTGTATGGCAGCCGATCATGCCAATTACAGTAATTTTTAGTCGTCTTAAACAACTTCCATAGCTCCATTCATTTGTGGACAATAAGGAAAAAAGTTTAAGTGGCAAATATGTAACTCATTGAGTAATTCGTCAACTATCTTGTTATTCAAATAATCCATTGTCAATGATGATTGCCTCAAGAACTCAGTATTGAGTGATGATATCACGACGAATGAATTTTGCCACACTTTTAGCACTAAAGTGAGCATATGATTGGGCTCAATCCACTTCATGAAGTAGTCAATAACCACCACAATAAAATCCATTGGATGCTTTGAGATTAATTGATCCGATAATGTCAATACCCACATTGAGAAAGGCTGTGCTTCAAACATTTGATGCAGTTCATTAGGAGGAGCATTGATTTTGTCTTAATAAGCTTGACATTGGTGATGGCAACAAACATGTTGAATGTAATCAGCCTCCATGGTTAACTAGTAATGACCTAACTTTATGATTTTTCAAAATAAGAGGTGTTTGTTCATGCAAGGACCACACTCTCTTTCATGGATTTCTTTCTTCAATTGATTAGCTTCTTTAGTGTCTATGTATTTTAACAAGACCAAATTAAAGGATGTTTTGTAAAGAACATATCCACTACGGAAGAATTTTGAACTTTGTCAGGTATTTCCTACCAATAACTTGACTCTTTAGGGAAATTTACCTTCTCAGAGATAAGTCATGATATCATAATACCATAGCTATCAATTAGGTTCCTCTTCAATAACTATGCAATGAGTAAGTTTTTCCAAGATGTAATCTTTAAAGGATCAATGTCCAACCAATCAATTATTTATAACACGATGATAAAGTTTCCAAAGCATGAGGAAATTAGTTTTGGGATCTTGGTAAATAATCAAAGGAAAAGTTGTCGAATCCCTTTACTAAGTCTTCAAGATATTCATGATAAAGAATCAACTACAAGTCATGCATTTTCCATTCACCTTCGGTTTGAAGAATGAGAAGTATTGAATCATCATAAACTTGTAATCTTTTGAGCTCATGTCAATAGCTAGTTGTAAGCTAAGGATATAAGCTTCATATTCAGAGATATTGTTGGTACAAGAGAAGACTAACTTGGTAGCTACAAGATAATGTTAACTCATTAAAGATTTTAGAATTGCCTAAGTGTCAGAGCCATAAAGGTTGATAACATCTTCAAAGTACATTATCCACTTGTTAGGAGATATCATTTAAATTTTTTCATCAACTTCATTCAAGTCATCGGAATTGTAAAATTTTCAGCCAACATATCAACTATGGCTCAACTGTTGATGGGCTTTGGTGCCATGCTTTATACGTCTAATTAAGAGAGAAACCTTTCAACTAGTGAAAACTTCTCCAAAAGATATTTGATTGGATCATTCTCAGCCACCAATAAAATTAAATGGTGAAGAGTATTGCCGCAATTTATGCAATACCATTATTAGGGCTACACAAGTATTCTCAACTTCCAAATAATGTGTTTGAGAATTAGAGAACTTCTTGCTAAGGTAATATATAGCTCTTTCTTTCCCATCACTTTGTCCTTTGTGGGCTAGCATAGCTCCCAATGACTCATCATCGATGGTAAGATACAATATCAAAGGCATCCCCAAGGTAGGCAGAACCAAAATAGGTGAATACGAAATGTATTATTTCAATTCTTCAAATGACTTTTGACATTCTTTGTTTCATTTAATTTTGGCATTTTTCTTCCACGGCTTGTAAAAGGGCTTTGTCGTTTCAGATAATTCGGAGATAAATCATGCAACATAATTCCATCTTTTATGACATCATGAATTTTGACCTATTTCGGGATATTTGAAATTGTTATTCTATCAATGCGCTATTAGTTACGTTTATTCTAAGCTGACCCCTCATGAGTTAATTAATTATTCAAAAAGGCAATTAAAAATCGATACGTGTATGATTAGCAAATTCAATTAGGGATAAACTGCTCGACCATAAGGATAAAAAAAGGACAATACCATGCTGTTGCAGGTCAATTAACGAAAGGAAATAAAATCGGTTTCGTAGAGGTACGAGATTAGATTGCGGATGATTCCGCACGACTTTGATACTAACTATGAATGACGTTAAACTGATTTCCTTTTAGCTTTGTACTCAGGATGAATAATTAAACCATCATGATTACATGACAATCGAGGATCGTCCTAATTTGAATAGGCACAATCGTGGATTGAAAATTTATCAATCACGGGTCAAACAAGTAGAAACCCCTAAATGTTGTCTAATAGTTAAGTCATACTAAAATCGTAATTAATCACGAATTTCAATCCAATGAGCTGAGAATTGGAGCCGAAAAAGAAGTTGCGTTAACTAAAGGCCTAATGGGCCTTATGCCCAATGTGGGTCGACCAAGTGGGCCCCAACCAAGCCCACCAAGTCTAAGTGGGCCCAATCTAGCCCATTAGCATATTCAAGCCGTTTCTCATCCTTTTGATTCCGAACCAATTTTATTCAAGCTCGTATATAATTTTGGCATGTATACATGTATAGTACGGTATACTATACTTTAGGAAATTACCAAAATGCCAATTTCTAGAAGGTTTTGGCTTGTTTTTCAAGCCACTTTCTCTCTCCTCTCTACCTCCCCTTTTCAACAGCTCCCTCCCACGTTTTCTCCTTTTCTCTCTTCTTCCTCTCTTCTCTCTCTCCCCTCTTGGCTGGCGCTCCTCACCTTAGTCCCCTCTCTTTATTTTGCCTTCATTTTCGCCCTATTGCTACTATTTTCAGCTACTGCTGTTTTTTGCTGCTACTGTTTGCTATTTTCTACTACTGCACTTTGCTGTTGTTGCTGTTATTTACTGTTTTCTGCTGCTACGACTTGCTACTGCTGGTTGCTATTACTACTGGTCAGAGTTGTTGCCATTCACCAAAGCTGCTGGCTGCCGACCAAAGCTTAGCTTCTATTGCCCAACCACTGTTCAGCACAACCAGCTATTGTTCTTCCTCTATTTGGCGCAAATTAACTTTGCCCAAAGTTGTTTTGTCGAGTTTCAACCACTAGTTATTGTGCGTTGTTATCCCTAGACTAGCTGCTTGTTGTCCTCACCGCCATCATCACACCAATGTCATCGGAATCATCGCCAGGTGAGTTTATGTTTTAATTCTTTGATTAGTCCATTAAACTTGATTAGGGCTAGTTTAGATTATAGTTAATTTTGATTAGGATGTTAGTTAGGTTAATTAACCTTAGTTGGATAAAGTAACCATGGTTGATAATTGGTTAGGTTAATTAACTTTGGTTTAGATAAAGTAACTATGGTTAATAAACTCCGGTTAGAAAAAGTAACCATAGTTGATAAATAGTTAGGTTAATTAATTATGGATAGTTAATCAACCATGGTTGTTGTGTTGTTATGTTTAGTTAACCTTAGTTAATGTTAATTTTATAATTAATTATGTTTAGGTTAATTCATTATAATTAAGGTGATAAGTGATTGCAATAAGCTATTGGAATGATGATAGGCTATCGCGATAAACAATCGGAAAATGTGATAAGTTATCATAAAAAAGATGATAAATTATCGGGGAATTAAGTGATAAGCTATCACTAAAAGGGTAATAAGCTATCAAGAGTTTGATGATAAACTATTACCAAAGGAGTGATAAATTATCAATAATTTGAAGATAAGGTATTGCCATGTAAGCGATAAATTATCAAAAAATAATTGATAGGTTATTATCAAGGGGGGATAAGTGTTGTTTGTTATATGCTTTTGGCTTGAATTATATGATGTTTTCCTACATGTGCTATGTTGTTTGATGTCTGCTTTGCCTTGAAAAATATTTACCTCATGTAAAGCCCGGTGTGGCAATTTTTATAAGGATTTTTATGGACATATAAAAGGGAAACTCCGAGGTGTCGGGTGTATATATCAAGTTTTACAATTTAAATGAGGCTGATATGTTTAAAAAGTAAGGCATGTAAAGTTTGATGGGTTTTGATAAATATGTGACAATGTGCGATTATTTTCTTGCAATTTTATGTGAAGAATGTGTAATGATTTATTATGTTGAGTATTTACCACATTTGCATTGGCTAATGCATGGAACTGAATCAAAAATGGATTATTGTGATGTGTTCGTGTGATCACATAATTAAACTCGTCACCCCGGCTAGAGTTCAGGGGACAAAGTTCAATTTATTGGAAATTCCTGCGAGAATTCGGATGCGGGTTGTGATAGAGGCTAGGCCTATGCTCTTTTGGAAATGATGTCTAGATGGGAGTTTTAGATGTAGTCATGCCCAATGAGATGGAATGATGCCTGGCTAAGCCAGAAGACACTAGTGAGAGTTCAATTGTACACACGATGAAAGTTCAATTGTGACCCTAGTGATGGCATAATAATTAGAATACGTGTGAATGCAGAGATGCATGCGAAATATATTATTATATGTTCTGATTATGCATGTACTTGTTTACACTGACCATGACATGCGCGAATTAATACCGTGCAGGGTATGGTTATGGTAAAGTAAAATTGCTTGTGAGTTTATTTGACTATAGTTGGTTATTTTGTTGATGAAAATGCTATTTACATAATTTATAGCACACATGAACTGATACTATGAGGTATGACAATGGCAAGGAAAAGTTGCCTACAAGTCAATTGACTACGATTGTTCATTGCAGGGTTTACCGACTTGATCATGTTTATAATTAAGGCAAAGTGGGGATCACTTTGCAATTGATCTACCATTGTTTATAAGGAATATACATGTTAGAAACTCCGATGCAAGTTGATGTCCTAATCGATGATTAGAATTGTAACTCACTGAGATTTATATATCACTAACAATTGTTAACCATTTTTCAGGTTCGTAGTTATAGCACCTTTATCACCATGAATCTGGTAGTGAATGAGCACGTCATTGAGGGCAGCAGGATTGTGTGCCTAGTGATTGAAGGAAGTAGATTAATTTTGCCTAGTACCTTTGGGTAACTATTGAGGAAATTGGCCCACTAAGGGGCTTATGTATAAATATCATAGGGTTCATTAGTATAAAAATAAAAATGACATTGCTGTTGTTATTAGTCTTTCTACTATCCTTGTTGTTTGATTAATTAGGTGTTGTTGATTCGTTTCCATATGCGTTTAATTGCAAGATAAAAGAATGGCTGATAATGTGTCTTAGGACGTCATATTCATTTAACCAAAGTGAAGAGGTTGTTGTGTACTCTAGATTCAGGGCATGACATCTTTGACGGTGGACAACGATTTCAAATCACAAATGGCCTTGACCTTTAATTAATCGATTTCAATACCTTAGCTACTAACCATGAATCCCAAAAGCTTCCCAAACTTTGCCCCAAATATGCATTTTGCAAGGTTAAGCTTCAGCTTCAGCTTCAATTTTCTAAGTTGATCGAATAACTTCCTCAAGACTTCAATGTGGTCATTGCCTCGCCTTGATTTAGCACTCATGTCATCGACATATACTTCAATTTCTTGTGTATCAGATCATGAAATAAGGTAATCATAACTCTTTGATAGGTTGCCCTAGCATTTTTCAAGCCAATGGCTATTACCTTATAATAGAAGGTCTCCCATTAGGTGACAAATAAGATTTTACTCATGTCCTTTTCTTTCATCTAGATTTGGTTATAGCTAGAAAATCCATCCATAAAGGAAAATAGTTCGCATCTTGTAGTACTATCAACCAAGATATGGTATGTGATAATCAACACTTTGTTCAATTTGTGGTAATCGACGCATATGCAAACTCATCCATCTTTCTTCATGATAGGAACGATGCTAGCAATCCAATCGGCATAATGAGTGACTTTAATGAAATCCACTTTCAATAATTTCTTGACTTCTTCGATCTTCTTAGATAATTTCGACTTTGTCCTCCTAAGCTGCTACTTCTTAGGTGGAATGTTCAAATCGAGAGGTAATGTGGTTTTTGGGATCTAGGCTTGACATATCAACATAAGACTAAGCGAAGACATCTTGGTATTCTTTTAAGAGTTCAACCATTCTTTTGCCTCAATCTCATGCTCCAATCTTAGTTTCTTTGGGATTTTTAGTATGATCCGAGTTCACACTTCCTCATGGCGGATCCATTCTGTCTTGATAATCTTCGAATTGTCTTGATTTTCAAACTTAGAAAAATCGGGTTTGTTTGAATTTTCATGTTGCGAATCCGAGTCATGCATATGACTATCATGATTATGCAATATATCATGCCTAAGATACATTGAAAATGGTTGGTATGATAACAATAAATGCAATGCATGTTGTTTATATGAAAAATCGAGGTACGGACCCCAAGAGTACCAAAACTTGGCACGGAGGGACACTTAAGTACCAAAAGTTACAAATGATACACTTAAATATCAAAATCGGAGCAAAAGAGATCACTTAAGTGCCAACGGTGAGAAAATCCGGCCAAATTGCCACATGTCCATTTTACGGCGACTTCATTTGTTGACGGAGCATTTTTTTCAAAATAAAAAATCCACGTGGCAATTTTAATAAAACAAATTGTCCACGTCAGATTTTAAAAAAATTAAAATCGATTTTATTAAATAAAAAAAACCAAAGAGAAGAAGGGGATCGGAGCTCTCATCGTTGCCGCCGTCGCCGCCCCACCCTCACCGACAATGGTGGGCGAGGGTCGGCCGGCCTCGACCAGTGGCCAGTAACACCAGTCGGCCTGTGGCGAGGGCTCATAGGCCCTTGCTCAGATTTGGGGCGAGGGTCGCGAGTCGCGACCCTCCCCTAGATCCAGTAAGGGTGGTCGATAGCCCAGACCGCGTTGGATCTGGGGCGGTCTGGGCAGTCGGTTAGGCGAGGGCCCGCAGGCCCTTGCCGCAAGTTGACCGAGGCTCGGCGACCCTAGCCGACCCTCCCCACCATTGCCAGCCCTTCTTCTTCTTCTTCTTCTTCTTCTTCTTTTTTAATAAAATTGATTTTATAATAATATTTTTAAAATTATTTAACTATTATTTAATTAAGAAATTTTTATAAATCCATGTCAACCAAAACGACATCGTTTTAGCTTATTTTTCATCAACTTAGTGTTTCCAGCGAGCCATATAGGCAAGAAAATTAATAAAAAATTGTTACATAGGATTTCCGGTGGGGTTCCGACGACTTAACATTGAAGTGATCCATTTATTTTGAAAAATGGCACTTAAGTGTACCGTTTGTAACTTTTGGCACTTAAGTGTCTTTCTATGCCAAGTTTTGGCACTCCCACTGTACTTATGCCATGAAAAATCTTTTTGAATGCCATTTTTGAAGAAACATTCATGGTGGAACTCGTCCTCATATCCTCAGACATCCTCATACCATAAATCCATTTGGAAAACTAGGAAATGTGTGGAAGTCCATGCCTCAAAACATTATTATAGGATTGGGACTGGTTTGAAGCACTTCTACACATCCTTAACAAATCATGTGCATGCTTTATTAAATTCAAAGTATTACAACATACAATATCTTGGACTTACAATTCATGATTCAAGTGTTTATAATGAATGAAAGAATAAAAGAACAAATGGAATTCCTTCGTAGGGGAGCATTTGATAGAGTAAAATAGAAATGAAATTAAGATAGAAAACATCATTTACATAGAAGGATCGGTAGACGTATGATCCTCAACAAATCTTGGCTCTTTGAAGTTAGGAATGGTATCAACAAAGCCATGTTTGAATTATCATCCTATCCGCTTAGGACAATGTCTTTCGGATCAATATAGAAACTCGGAGGAGGTGTCTTCCGCTTGGTTGGCCAAGAGTGTCAACAACCTCTCCTTTCTCGTGGGTCTTCCTTACTAAAGTCTTATACTTGAGTTCCAAATTAGTATCAAAATGAACTCATTCATAAGTTGGTTCAAGTATGACTAGAGTGGTTACATCATCATTCTCAAATTCACTTCCTTATCCATCAAAGATGATGTTTTTAAGGTTAGTAAAGCAGCTAACAGTAGGTTTGTACTTCACCATAAAGTCGTATCTATCACTTAATTGACCGGGGGTATCAACTATTTCACCTCTCTTTTGGGCATTCTTACAAACTCGTGGTCCTAATGTGAGCTCTTGTATTCAAATTCCGAGTCAATGTCAAAATACATGTCATTTGATAGTTTAATCAAGGATTCATCTTCTTAGAGCTCATACTTATCTTCATTTGACTCACGAACTAGAGTATCATCATTGGGGTATATGACCTCTTGCTCAAGCTCACAAGAAAGTTCTTAGACATCAAATCAATCGTGGCAACAGCCATCGATCCATTAGATGTGTCTCCTCCAATTGGTTGTATGATCCACAAGTCAGCCAATTTGACAAGGCAATTCATCTTTTCAGCTCAGGATAAATCTCTCCCTTTCTCTTGGCATTTAGCCAAAGACAGTACTTTGTTCAGCCTAAGTACATATATCACAAATGGCTTCTTATTCTCGTCCCTAATTACCATGTTGACACTCTCGGCATCGTTAAGGAGCGGGTTTTGTTGGATATTTGATGTGGCATCCTTGAATGGCAAGATTCCTTTGTCCAGCAGATTCTGAACTTTGGTCTTGAGGATGTAATAGTTGTCCACGTTATGACCTTTTTCACCCATATGATACTCACAGGTTTTAGTGATGTCAAACAAAGCAAATTTGGGTGGATTATTCCTTGGGATTTCCTTTGCCACGAGCCTTCATTCGATTAACATCAGGAGCAATTGGGACAAAGGTCTCGGAAGAGGTGTAAATTGTTTTTGAGGTGTTTTTTCCCTGTGTTTGTAGTTCTGGGAAGCATTCCCAGACGATGAGGTAACCATCTGGGTAGGAGCCAAATAAGGCTTTTGATTTGCTTGATTTTGTATGTAGGCAAACTCCACCACTGACTCTGTCTTTTCTTTTGAGGGAACTTTCGAGTAGTTTCAGGAAACTTGCCATTTCACATGGCCCCTTCTACTCTTTCGCCCACCTCCACTAAATGGATGAAGCTAAGGCAACTATTAGTGTATAACTTCTCAAAATATTCTCACACCATCACCTTTAAAAATAACTACATGATTTCCTTCTCGGTGAGCAGAGACTTAACTTGGGATGGGGTGGTCCTCCATCTTTGGGTATACGCCTTAAAAGTTTCATTCTTCCTTTTGTCTACTCGAACCAGATCCTCATGAGTAGGGGTGATCTCAGAGTTAAACTTATATTGTTGGAGAAACTCATTCACCAAGTCCTCCTAGCCATAGATCTTTTCGAGATCAAGCTCAATAAACCAAGATAATGCAGGTCCAATGAGGCTATCTTGGAATGTGTTGATCAGCAGCGGGAAATTATGAAAATTGCGGCCATCTTGCCATAGTAATACTTGAGGTAGGTCTTCGGACACTAAATTCTGTAATACTTTCTTATAAACTCCGGTTCTTTGAAGAACTCGAGAACCTTGACCTTGACAAAAGGTAAGATCTTATCCATGCCTTGAAGTTGGTGGCCTTGCAACATGCATAGGCATTCCTCCATCTTAGCTAGGTGTCTATCACTTTCTTCATCTAGATGGATGGTGGGGGCCTCCTTCGTTGGAGCCTCAAGAACAATAATAGTTAGGGTGGTCATAGGGACCTCTTTGGAGATTCCTTCTTAGCAGTATCCACCACCGCGGATAAGTAGGCGTAGTGGAAAATGTGTAGCAACGGCAAGAGCTACGGAAGTCAAAGTCTTGACTTGATTAGAAAGATTTATTAATAGCGCCATCATTTGCGCCATTTAGTTCTCCATATTGATAATACAAGCATGGGTATCCTCGTCTCCTTTCTAGCTTGAAAGAGAGTATTTGGATATGAGAATGCCGTTCAACCTTTTGTAGTACCTTTTAGAACTAAAAAAAGAAAAAAAGAAAAAAGGACAAATCAGTAAATGAATGAATTAACAAGAAAATATAAACCTTTTAATTTTATATTTTCTTGAGATGATATTTATATCACCCCAGTATCATATAAACTCCTTATCAATGTTTCTTTAAAAAAAAAATTATACAATTGAAAGGGTAACGACAAATGTTTAATTCAAATGCCCCTTTCTAAAAATTACATAAAAAATTGCATCTAAGGAAAATAAAATTCCATGTGTTACATCAAATAATAATAAGGCAAAAGAGATCGGGTACATCAATACAAGAAAGTACATGGAAATTTCAATTACATGAAACATGAGATTGAGAAAGTACAAGGAAATTCCGATTACATAGAATAGGGATGCATTACAAGGAAAATCCTATACAACGCCTCTGAAAATTCAAGAATTAGCAGAATTAGAAAAGACCGTTCGGAAACGATTGTTATCATGGGCCAAGCATGCCACTTCAGCCTCATCTTTCTCTCTCTAAGGAGTTGTGCTACATAGGCTTGCCGTTGATCTTGTAACTTAGGAACGTTAGGAAGCTCAACTTCAAGCTCGGGTTGTACTCGGCGATGGATGTAGTCGATTGTCGTGTGAAACGTCTTCATTCTCCCTCCAGTTCGGTTTCATCAGTCATGACTACATATTACAGGATGCAATCGTACCATACTTCAATAGCAATTCTAATCATGGTCTTAATATGGCCAATTTGGTCTTCCACAAGGACGTCTTTGCGATAATCGAAATGGTACAACTCCAGCTTGAGGATTGGAGGGATCATTTGAAACGTGTGATATTGGCAGAGTACCTTAGAGAGTCATACAACGTTAGACCCATTAGTCCCACAAGAGGAAGAGAGTCATCAAATAATAAGGTACACCTCAGATTTCCTAATCATCAATCATGCCATTGGATTTGGTTCAGGGCGAGTCTTTTGAGGAAATGGAACCAAATGGAGAAAGACCAAGAAAAAAAGAAATCCTTCTTCTCATGTAAACATAAGGATAGGGTGATAGTTGTTTGTGACATCGATGATCTTCAAATGAGGTGCAAATTCTTTAGTGTAAGAGAAAAGCCAAATTCGGAGAAGGCCTATTGGGGTTCTAAGAGTTCCCTTTTTGTTTTCTTCGAAACAGTTTAGGGAAATGAATGTTTCGACAAGGATCGTATGAGAGAAGCGTTTGAAAACACAAGCTTAGTTGACAATATAGGTAACCAAGGGATTCTTTATCTTTTGGGTGTTTGGGAAAATCACAAAATCGAAGAACATGAGAAGAAATGTATGAGGAAATTGATTTCCGGATTCGGGCTTAAGACTCGAGAGGTATTGCTCAAGAAATGTGAAAGACATGGAATTACAATTTCCCTTGAAGACAGCTCTAATTTTGCCAGAACAGACATTTAGGAATTGGCTTAGAAGGGAAACCATATCATGTTGGATGGGAGGTTCGCGAAGCCAGGGGAACCTTCACCTAACCCAATGACTATGTCATACTTATCAATTGTAAGAGTTAACTCGTTCCCACTAAGCACAAATGTGGAGGTTGGGGGGTTCCAAAAATGGACCAATGTCTTGATCGTAGATATACGAGGCTTGATCTTCAATAGCGTCGGGAGATATCCAACCCTCTTTTCCACGTACTTTTGGTGTGTTGGGTCAAGTCCTTCCCTTATAGCTTTGAGACTCATCAGAACGGGGATGACGTTCACATCCTATCTAATCCATGACTGTAGGTGCGTATCTCATAGCTTGGCGTTTACCTATCTGAAGTTGATTGCATGGTTATAACTTTTATGCTATTGATAAAACATATAAATCTAAAGAAAGAACTTTCTTTGCTTACACTACACGTTCCTTAACGTTGATTTCCTCGAACAATAAGGCCTATTTCAAGCACATCTTACTCCCTTACTCCCACAGATTTGCATTGCAATTCTGTGGGTAATAATAGTGCCGAGGAAAAAGACATTATGATTATTGTCTTTAATGATTTCCATTTATTGCTTGACTAGAGCCAGCAGTGATGGGCGGTTGGAACTCAAGAGTCAGGGCCCTCTTTTTTCCCCTTCTTAGTCCCCAATTTTATGTAAAATCTGATGTCATTGTCTCCTCCGTTGCCTAACGAGACGAAATAAATAAATAAAAATTATGGATTTCACCCAAAAAAATAGAAAAAAAAAAAACTTATTTGGAATGAAAGGACGGTCCAATTGCCATGCCCATAGATTCAAGAAAAAAGGGGAGGAAGAATAATTAATTAAGGCCAAGTTGTGCACAAGTAATCTATATTTCCTTGTTGCATATGCACTGAGTTATCAAGATTTATACCTCGTCAGACACGATATTATAATGCTAATTTAAAAAAAAAATGGCTATTGAGATTATGACGATTGAATATTCCTTACATTGTAAAAGAAACTACCTTTCTACGCGGAACTGTATTAGTCAAAAGGGCCCTTGGTTGCGGTTCTAAACCCCCTAGGTGGATGGCAGCATGAAGAAGAGATGCTAGCCAGTAAAGCTTGAGTTACGTACGTGGGTTGTATATAGTTTGTTTCAATTTGGGAAATTCCATTGTTCTTTGAGCATTCATCTTTCAGTGTCGACCCTGATCGGCATAGCTAAGGTCTCAATTGTAACCGTGTGGTGATGTGACTGTGCCCCGGACTTGTATGCTTGGATACATGAATTTTGAAGTAACCAATGCCTAAAAGCTGGGTGGGGCAACTTCATAAAAGCTGCTATAAGCTGCTGCAATTTTATGGAAGTGTCTGCGGCCGTGAGGTGCTTACCAAGCACTTTACAAGATAAGCTGCAACCCTCTTTCTCAGAAATCGAAATTGCTATCGAAAAGCTGTAGCGAACAACCCCTTAATATCGCCTACTCACTTTACTATAGACCAGACTTCACTATTGACCAGAGAAAGAGGGAGAGGAGGACAGGTTGGGGAATAGTCATAGCCACCCCGCCTCCTCTAACGAGGGATGGGGCAACCCCTGCCGGACATTGGCTGAGGAAGGGGCTCTCGTTCACCGGTGCCACAGCTCGTCACCGTCGAGCAAGACGATTTGTTGGCCATCACGTGCTGGTCTGGAAACCAGCAAGGCTCCCTCTCTTTCATTCTGTTCGTATTTTGAAACAGCATTGATGACCAATGTCACGTCGTTAAATCATAACATAATTCGGCATCATGCTTTTCACATAGACAAAATTGACAGTAGGTGGTGGTTGAAAGGCCTTCATCGTCAAATATTGTGTGAACAAAGGCCGTGTAAGGTGATGTCCATCTTTCTCATCCATGTTTAATCAAGTTCATCTTCCATTATGAGAAGGGAGGCTGCTGGATCTGCCGTGGTTGTGGACGGAGGTATGAAAAGGCCACGGTTCCACATTCGTATGCAGCGGAAGTTCGGCGTCCGATTCAAAGGACGAGCTGAGCTGAGGACGAAAGGTATCGCCTCGTGTTACGGGGACAACGCAAATGTGAAAATGGAGATGGGCAAAGTCAAAGATTCATGGCGCTGAGATCACCAGCTTTTCCAATCCCTCCCAAATCCATGTGCTCGTCAGATGATGTGGGTCTTCCTTCCAAAAAGCCTGTTGGAGTGGGGGCTCCCTCCCTTCTCCATGTGCTAATGCTGAAGATCGCGTCAAGGCAAGGAAGGGATAGTAGAAAGACACGTCGAATTTCCTTCCAGAAGACACCGGTCTCTTTCCTGATTCACGAGATCGCACGTAGAGGAACAGAACTTCGATCTCTTTTACTAAAAATAAGCACACCCTAAAACTCTATTCTTATCTTCCCAATTACAGGGTGGTGGAAGAATGCCTAATTTAGTGGAAAAAAACCCACGGCCTCTTGGAAAATTATTACGTTCCAAAAAAACGTGTTGGGAACTAATTATGCACGACAACAAAACATGAAAAGCGAAATAACTCACGGCGATGGTCTAAATTTCAAACCCATGTCGGTAGCTTGTCTGCTACAGATTTTCTATAGTAACTTCAATCATGAAAACAAGTGCTGCAGTTGTTGAGGTGACCTTCAAAACTTCGGTCATCTATAGTAACTTTGAAGAAGCTACCTCACCTGACTTGAAGTGCTACAGCTTTTAATGGATCTATTATTAAACAGATGAATTACGACACCTCACTATACACTATACAGTTAGAGTGTAGCACGGTTATAGTTCAACCATAGTTTTATCAAACAAGCTCCATGTAAGATCTGATGCATTGAGGTACAAATTGGAATATGTAAAGGGGTATTGACACCCCTACCTGATTTTTTTTTTTCATTTTACAATCAGGTATCTAAATTTTTATATTGCTCGATCAAGTACATCAACTTTTGAAAATTTTGCTCAGTGTGAGGCCTCCATGTAAAGTGGTTTTGCTACATGGTTCACTAACTTTGCAAAATTTAAGCGCCGCTTTTTCTTATTTAGATTCCATTTGTTTCACTAAAGATGAATAATTTGGAAAAATTTTCTATAAAATTAATCACTTATATCTCTTAGAAAATATTGAACGAAAAACTTTTCATTGCCTGTCAAAAAATTATTGTTAATAATGAATTTTTTTTTTTCCTTGGCTAATTATTTCAAGTAATTTGAGCAATCATTTTTAGAAAAATATTTTTAAAATTATTTATTTTCCATAAAATAAATGGAACCTTAGCAAAAATTGAGTTATCTACACAGGTTTTGGGCGATGAGAAAGAGAGAGAGAGAGAGAGAGAGAGAGAGAGAGTGCCAACTTGGACAATCTTGGCTATGTAATATGTTTTTGCTGCTTGGCATCATGTCAAGAGATCCCATTAGATATCACTGTGGATGATTAATGGTGGTTAATGGCGATGGGGTCTAATTTGTTGTTTTCCGCCCGCCATTTTAACAAATCTGGATTAGTCCAAGAAGAAACATGTGCCCAGCCCAAGAAGAAATCTGGAAAAGGCTAAGCCCAACCCAAGAAGAAACGATATGCGTATATGGCAAATTACAATTACTAGTACTGAATAACTATTATTATAACATCTCATGGTACAATGTCGAGATAGTATGATCGACGTAATAAATTAGATTTGTTGAATCTTCGAAGAGCCTTCCAATGTACAATAATGGGCAAGAAGAAAAAGAAGTAATTGCGTATAATATTGTTCTCCAAGATAATTTCACTTGCCAAATTAACTAAAGATGAATAATTGCTCATCGTACATAAAAAAATCCGGTCCCGAATATATTTGGTTTGTAGCTATTGGAAGCATCTTCTTAAGGTAGACAAACGTTAGTATAAATCCCAAGAAATCGGCTCATTACCTCAGAATACATTATAACCCGAAACCTTCATTTTATTTTATATGCATCTGCCCAATTGTCTTGATCACAATAATTAACTCTTTCTTTTAGTTTAAAAGAGTCTTTTAGCAATGTTAAGGGCTGGGAAAATATTTTCATCTTCATGCTTCTTTATTTCATAGGAAATGAATAATTTGAAGAATATTTTTTTAAAAATAATTGCCCGTATCTCTTGAAATAATTAATCAATGAAAAATATTTTTATTATAAAAAATAATTCATATTTAAACATTTTTGTGATTGAAAAAAAAATTTCATTCATTCATTTTTATAAGTACCATAAGTGATTATTTTTTGGGAAATGATTTCCAAATTATTCAATTTTTGTAAAACAAATAAAACCTAAAGTTCATGAAATTTTTCCTTTTTTTTTTCCACTATGTATTGTTACGCCAAATCAAAGTGCAGATAAAGCCAAAACGATTTCATGAGAGAAATAAATACAAAGTGATAAACTTGTTAAACTGATGTACCATGGTTGAGATGGTTTCACTACAATTGCTAAAGAGGAGATTATAAATGTTCAATCATATTCACTCGCAAATGTTTCCCGACCCTGATTACACCTGAATAAATCCAACAATAATTAATTAAGAAAGTCCCTCACGATGGATTTCTTTTTACGATTCTCGTAAAAGTCTCTTTGAGTTAGGCTTGACATAGAAAGTAAAATAGTGCTATTCCAGTTAGGGGTGTCAAAAAGGCCCGGCCCGACCCGACCCGGCCCTAAACTTAGGAAATTTTCAGGTTGGATCAAAATCTTATCCAAGTACGGAGCCGATATCATTTAGAGTTAGGTCGGGTCGAGTCGACGTAGGCCTTTTTGATAAATGTCATGTATTCTTAGAGTTTTGCTAGAAAATACCCGACCCGATCCAGTTTTTTGTTTGGGTCTAATGCGTTTCGGGTCGGGTTGGGTAACATAAAAACCCGACCCGACCCGATCCATTGACGCCTCTAATTCCAATGCTTTATTTTCGGTCATGAGCGTTGGGACGCCTAAAACGTTCTTGCCCTAAAAATGCTCAAGTCCGACATCTGCCCAAGGAAGGATCGGACGTCCGAAATGCTGGAATTTTCAACTTTTTACATCCTGGTTGGGCTCCGATCTTAACTTTTACAATGGCCTCCAAACTTTGGTACTTCACTCCGGACATCCTTCGCATAATTTGTGGCGTCCGAAAATGTCTCTTTGTGCAATACGAAATATTTCACTCGCTCCGGATGTCATCGAATCAAATTAAGTTCGGTTCCAAATCAAATCGGATCTGATTTCGAGTCATGATCAACAAATTTTCCACCCTTGGGGAGATGGTCAACTTCGTCCTCATATTGTCGTCTCTCTAGAGCCCCTCTGGACTCCCCACCCGCTAACCAAGTCAGCAGTTCTGGTGAATTATTATCTTACATTACTTGACGAGTCCTAAATATTCTTTAAATTCACGCAGTTTCCCTTCATTTATTAACTTAAGTTTTTAGGATAAATTTTCTAACGTAATATCAAAATTAGTACTATTTCTTTCATAAATGTGCGTCTACCCCTATTAGTCAAATTCCACTCATCGCTTGTAACGCAACTTGTATGTGAGAGGAGATGTTGAAGAATTATCTCACATCGCTTAACAGTGGATCCCAAATGTTTTTTATATTCATTTGGTCTCTCTCAACCTGTTAGATTAAACTTATGAATTGGGCTTTTCTAACAAAGTTCTAGAAGTTTTCTAACTTGGTAAATGAGATAGGCTTCATTAATATGCTTAATTATTTGCCATATGCTTTCTCAAATGGATGTAGTTTCCTCTTACACAATATCAGAAATAAAATGCTACCGTCAATGTGTTTTGTCCTCTCCTGATACATTTGATTTCTGGGCGATTGTGTTGCTCTCTAATTATCACAGTGAACAATC
The DNA here is from genome assembly GCA_014182735.1 of Corymbia maculata. Taxonomy (NCBI): domain Eukaryota; kingdom Viridiplantae; phylum Streptophyta; class Magnoliopsida; order Myrtales; family Myrtaceae; genus Corymbia; species Corymbia maculata. The sequence goes on from CM024689.1 coordinate 27,611,653, forward strand.
ATCTCATGTTGCAATCCCATATCACTAGCCAATCTTTCATGCTAAATAGCTTCTTTGTTTACCTTGGTCGACGCCATACACTCCACATCAGTTGTCGACAAAGCAAAGATTGATTATAATTGTGCTTTCCAACTGACATCACAACTCAAAAAACTGAATACGTAACCTGTCGAGGACCTCCATCCATCGAATTCATCGGCAAAATTAGAACCTACGTTACCCATTTTACCTCTGGGAGGCCATCTTTTTCCAAATGTTAAACCCACGTATCCCATCCCTCTTAGAAACCTTGGAATCCAAATTCACAACTTCCCATTTTTTCTTTAAGGACTACTCATATGCCTGCTTACAACTCTTACAGCATGCAAAATGTATGGCCTGGTGTAAACCATAGCCTATATAATACTTCCAACAACACTAGCATAAAGAACACGGGATATGTATTCCTTATCTTCCTCTGTCCTCTGACTATGGTGCTAGATCAACTGAAAGCTATAAGCACGCAGCTAGCAAAGGAACTCACCGGTTTGGCAATTTGCATGCTAAACTGGCTCAGCCCTTTATACGTATAATCGCCCTATCATAGCCAAAGTGTCACTACAAACCTATCCCTTTGTGTCTCCATATCAAGTATCTTTTTCGTTACACCTAAGTCTTTCATCTCCAACTCACTAATTAGTTGTCCTTCCAACTCATTAATCTCAGACATGTTCTTAGCTATTATCAACACATAATCAACATACAACAACAAATTTATGTAATTACGATACTCTAAACTATAAAATATGCAGATTTCATGTGCACTGCTACTATACTGTTGTCCAATTAGAAAGGAGAAATTTTGTACCATTGCCTACGAGATTGCTTAAGGCCATAGAGAGAACATTTAAGCAAGCATGCCTTGTCTTCATGGCCTACAGCGACAAAACCTTCCTCCTCTAACTCACCATGTAAAAAAGTGGTCTTAACATCTTGCCGCTCCAACACCAGGTTGTCAGCCACAACCAAACCCAACAGCACCCTGATTGAGCTATGGTTCATCACAAGTGAGAATATCTCACTGTGGCAAATATCATCACGTTGTACGAACCCCTTCACTATTAGGCATACCTTACATATGATCACCTCTTAACCTAACACAACATATTTACATGGTTCAAAGGTACGCAAACTCTATAGGGAGAGATAGATGAGATTTTTCCACTATAATTGATGAATAAAGGATTATAATTGCTCAATCACACTCATCCATAAGTGCTTCCGGACCTCGATTACTCTTAATAAGCCCCAAAAGGATTAATCAATAAAATCTGTCGCGAGTTTCTCATGACGGCTCTCTAAAAGCCTCAGCCAAAATGCTGGATTTTCTGAGCGTATATCTTAGTTAGGCATCCGACCAGCCTTGGCCAGATGTCCAATCTTGCCTTCAGACGTTCGTTCATTTGTTTTGGACCCACAGTAAACTCCAAACATTGGTGCTGCATTCTGGACACCAGAAAATGTCCCTTTGCGCACACCAAAATATTTCGCTCGCTCTGGATGTCCTCAAAATCAATTCAGGTCGGTGCCAAACCTAGTCTTTTCTAAACTTCAAGCCATAATCAACATATGTATATACTTCTATATTTTAATTCCTATTGAACAAACTACATCTTCTTTTAACCCTGATAACCTTGTCCAGTACAAATTCTTATGCAGAGTAGAGTTATTTACTGCTGTCATTACGAATATGTAATGCAATTTGCGGCAAAAGTCATGCTCGGATCAGTTTATTTTCACTGATTTACAGACCAGAATTTCCGTTTTCTAGCATGAAATATTGATTTCTTCATCAGATGCAACTGCATCGTTTAGTAACAAGAGAGCCAATTGCCTTTCTGTCGAACAGCAGTAAGAAAGTTCTCATTTATGAAAAGAAGCAACACACCACACCTAAGCTCTTCGATATGATCGAAATATAAATATTCATAATGCATGTACACTTGATTATATAGAGTCAACACTCTTTTTCACACGTACGTTGGCCGAGCTTTCTATACACCTACTCAATAATATGAATGAAAATTGCATAGAATGAAATTGAAATACATATCATTGACAGCTGAAATACCAGGTTAGGCAATCATTCGTTTTCTTGAGGTGACCGAGCATCGAACGGGCATAGTCAATAGCAAGACCGACCAAGTCGAAGCTCCAAATCGATTTCTTTGCTGTCCTCATCGCTCCTCATGACCTGGCCGATCTCCATGCTCGATCGACCGATACTCAAGCTCAAGTTTGCACCTGCAAGTCCACACTCTCTACTCAAGCCCGCCAAGCTCGGGATTTCAAAGTCAAAGCTTTGAAGATAATTCACTTGGTGCTCGAACAGTGTCGCTGGCGAAGCAGGTATACCCTTTTGATAGTTTCTCTGTGACGCCCTGATTGAATAATAATAATAGGGTTGTGCACCATGTTGATGGTTCATACACACTGTATGGTCACTGGCAGTTGTTGCGCCATCACGGAAGGACAGTTGCGCTTTCATCTTATGGCTTGGCTTCACGCGGTCCTTCCGGTGTATGTTCATGTGGCCGCCTAGGGCTTGCGCGTTGGTGAACCCTCGCTTGCAGAAAGTGCATTCGTAGAACCGCTGCTTCGAGGAGGCATCGTCCTTGACGTCCTGACCTACCCGGTTGCCTGGTCCAACGTCGCTTCCTTCTTTGCTCAAGGTCTCTCGAGTACGACCGTGCTTCGCTGGGTCCATCGGGAAAGAGGAAGGGCGAAAAATCAAAGGATCTATTCGCTGAGTTGAGAGGGGAAGAGACTAAGTCTTGTGTGCTTGAACTTAGCTGGTGAAAAAAAAGGATGTGTTGGAATATGGTAGGATTTTGGCAATAGCGAGCGGTCCTGCCTGCGTGCATGCGTCCGTGTAGAGAGAGAGACAGAGACAGAGAGAAGGATTTGGAGGGATGTGAGGTAGTGACAGGGACAAGAAGAAGATATTGGCATTTCTACGTGGCTTTAGTGAAATGGTATTCATATGTACAACAGTTTGGCATTTGCTGGAGAGAAGCTATTCTTTTAGCCGGCTCTGCCATGGAGGTCACAGCTCCCTCTCTGTTGTAGCTCTCATCCAGATTTTCTTGGCATGGTTGATTTGTAATCTAAGACTGATAGGACCCCACTTTTTATAAGAGAAAAGATACATGAGTGACTTCCGTATACGGTGGGGAGACTCAAGTGACCAATACGATACCAAATTCGGGTGAGAATTGCTCGCCCTTACTGGGGCCGTGGCAACGTGATAATGACATGTAAGTAGATCTTATACTTGGGGGAAGAGGGAAAGAGGGGAGGACGGTTTAAAGAAGGTTTCTTAATCATAAACTTGATTACATGACTATGCTTGGTGGCAATATTTGTGGAGATGTAGTCTAATAATGAATCTTAGGTATGGTTCATCTGGGAGAGAGATCGAGCTTCAAGAAATAATGAATGGTCTTATCAATACACAAATGTATAACTCCTCAGGAATTTTAATTGCTCTTCTATTCATCACTGTAGAAATTGGGTTCAAGTTGAGTGAAAGAACTTTTCTCAAATTAATTTTCTAAACTTTCACACATTTGATTTGTTGAAACCGATCAGTTAAATGGAAAATCATTTACGGTCAAAGAAAACATATAGGCCTAAAATTACAAATTTGAATTTCACAATATGAGAAAAGACTGGCCATTTAATTAATTCAACTAACCTTGCACTAAACACGTGTATAAGCAACCAGAGTCCCATCTGTTGCTCAGAATAATGAGACGTAACGTATCATGCAGTGCTTACACATTAAACTATACATCCCCTTTTTTCTATTGCTCTTCTGATATTAACTAAGATATTAAAAATTAATTAAAAGTGTGCTGGAAAGTGGAAACTCATCCGGTCTTGTTGCGTTCTGGATTGTTTTCAGGGATCTTGGAACGAAGAAGACGGCATGAAAAGATAAACGCGTTCGGGTGACGTGGTTTAAAGTCAAATTGATACTCGTTCATGACCGTGTCCCTGAAGACGGCCGTTGATGCTAATGCTTTTCTCTTTTCTCCTTTAGTTTGTTTGCGAATCTTTTGACAAAATATGGCATCTTATTATTACTTTAAATTAAAATAATATTATTTTATAAATGATATGGAGCAGCCCTGGACAAATGGAAATAGCACAACATCAGGGACAGCAATTGGAGTCCGCTTTCATACAGCTTCTCTCTTCCATTGCCAGTTCATTTGTAGAGGGTGATGAAGCTTTTCTTTTTCGTTTCTTTCTTTCTTTTTTCTGAAAAAATGGGAGGAAAAATTAGAATCCGTTTCTCCAAAAATGGGTGTCGACCCAAATAGTGAAAATATTTTACCAAAAAGTTAATCTTTGGGTTTTTTGTGAGATTGGTTCATTGGTGTTTTCGGATGGAAATTTGACGGGTGTAACAAAGAATCATCGATGAGCTTTTTCCACAATCACTGAAAATCACATTACGTAATTGTCGAGAATTAAAAGGGTTGGTTATTATTTTTTATTTTTTCATGTAAATAGAATTTACCATGGAGCCACTTACAAGGGAGTAACTAAATGGTGTTTCATTGACGCTATTGAAAGATCATGGAATGTCCATTGCTTCCAACCATTTGCTTGGTCGGCATCATTGGCATGGAAGGAGCATTCCAAATGGAATGCCCGTTCCTTCACGGGATTCCTCCATTTAGGTGGCGGAAGGCCCATTCCATTCCTCTTATTCGACCCGAGAATTAACAAATAAAGTCGTACAACGAATAAAATACTAATTATTAATTATTTTTAATTTCTATACGTAAGATAATTAGGCACCTTATTAGAAATTTTATTATAAAATATCATTGAATGCTTCAATAAATTAGTTAATGTTTCATATAATTCCTGATAATTGTAAAATGTAGTTAACATATCATAGTTCATGAATGATTCGTAAAATAATTAATGACTCTAACTTACTTCTAGGAAATTTTAATAATTATTACAGTCAGTAACTTATAACTAATAAGAATGATCAACTTTAAAGAATCAAATTAATTATATTTAATTAATATCAATTATCGAACTATTCAACTATAGATATAATTAGAAACTTTAAATTATAGTTAATTATAAGTGATGTATAATATGATTAATAATAGAAATTCATAATTATAAATCATGTTAAGAGAAATCAACTTTATAGAATTAAATACACGTATAATAAATATATTAAAAATTATCAATCAATCCCATTCCCAGCACATTTTTCTTATAACCAAACACAAGAATCCCCATTCCCTTCCATTCCACAGTTTATCAACCAAAGAAAAAGATATCAAAATCGCTGTTCCGTTCCATTCTATTTCGCCATACCCAATAGAAGATAAAAACTTTTCCACATGCACTATTCATTGCACAGCAAGCATGTAATTAGCTAATCATGGAAATTTTACTTTTTTAACTTGTGTTTTATTTTCAGTAAAAAAAATAATTACTATCCGGAGTTTTCTTTAATGTTAAATGGATATAATAAGAATCCAAAAAACTATTTCCGTTTGAAGGTACTTGAGATTTTTACTTGTTTTTTGGGCCAAAGATCCTAATGAATTGACAATAATTCAAGTACAGATTTTCAAATGGAATTTGGACTGGCCTGAGAATTTTGTGCTACAGAGGTCTTGTTAAATTGGATTGGATTGGAGTCTGTTGGGCTTGGCCCCAATTTGGTCTCTCAATAAATCTCGTCTTTTCATAATGGTCTCGTAGTATAGTGGCGTTAGAAAGTCAGCATTCGTAACCATGCTTATACTAAGCATTGTTTTGAGAATCCCATTGAATTGGCCAGTTTCACCGATTCAATTCAATACCAACATATTTGGGGCACGCCATTTTGATCGGTTCAGTTGGTCCGACATCATGATTTTTTATGACACATCGTTCTTGTACAACATTATGAATGGTCTTGAAATGAAAGGAAAATTAGACCAACTATAAAATTGAAAGGCTAATTGTCCAAAAGTGAATGGTACCTTCTATGGAGTTATAAATTATGATAAAGCTTCATCGATTTAAAAAAAAACTATGATAAAGCATCAGATAATAAATGAAAAGCATACTTATTAAATCACAAATGAAACTACTAAAGAGCAATGAGATAATTGAGAAAATTATCCAAAAATAAAATCAATTCAATTATAAATATTTTAATTATGCTAATGTAATTCTAAACCTATTGTACTGCGGCTAATTTAATTATAAAACTTTCAGTTGTGTAAATTCAGTCCTAAAACTTAAGAAGATTTGTTAATTTTTTTCTTTTTTCTTTTTTTTTTGTGATCGATGATGATTTGCTAATTTAGTCCTAAATCTTTTAATGGTTTACCAATATAGTCATTGCGGCTAATTTTTGCCAAAAATTGTTGATATAGTAGTCTAGTCATACCAATCGTTATGTGTGACGTGGTTGGGGCTAATGTGGATTTTATTTCGATTTTTTATTTCTTTTCTTTATTTCTTTTCACCTCAATAAAGCCACCAACCATTAGGCAAGCTATATAAAGTTCTTGTTGACCATGGGTGAGGGTCGTGGCTTTCGCGGAATCTAGGCAAGGGCATTGTAGGCCCTCACCCACCCTTGATGTGGCCAAGGTGAGGGTTGCGACCCTAGTCCACAGCCAACAAGGACTTCATGGCCCTCGCGAATGGCTGTCTGAGGTTGCTTGGTCCTATGTGAAAGAAGGTAAAGAAAAGAAAAAGGAAAAAAATCGAAAAAAATTTAGAAAAATTAAAAATTGTCTACTTCAACATCGATCGTGCTTTGTTGGATGGCTAGTGCTGATTAGAATGCCACATCAACAAGTTTTGGCCAAAATTAGCCAAAATGATTCAATTGACAATTTGTTAGAAATGTTAGAGCTGAATTTGCAAATCGTCAAAAAGTTAAGGATTAAATTGACGTAATTGAAAAGTTTAGAATTAAATTAATTATCATACAATAAATTTATGACTATATTGGCATAATTAAAAATTTTATGATTGAATTGACAGCTATACTATAGGTTTAGAACTTCTTGAATAACTTTTATCAACATAATTCGTGAAAGTTTTACATAGTGTTTTCCTTGAGGTTTGCTCTCTTTCTTTCTTTCTTTTTTAACCCAGCACATTTTTAGACTTCTATACCGAAAAATAAGGGGGCGTTCCAAGCTTCCCACATCACCGGTTAGGGGTGTGCAATAGAATCGAGAACCACTCAAGCCGTCCAAAACCGAATTAGACCAGAACAAATGGTTCCCAAGGAAACCAATCCGATCTTATTCTTAGTTCTAATTTATTGGAATCGGTGGGTACTAGTTAGGCTCCCAATTCTAGGCTTGGAACCACCCGCCCAAACCAAACTAGTAATATATAAATATATATTTAATTTTTAAGAAAAATTTCCTACCAAAAAAATTTAAGAAAAAAATCCTAAAATTCCTCATATGAAGCTCAACACTCATTAATTGAGTGTTCATCTCGCCTTACTCTCACCTCATCTAAGTCATCTCTCTCTATCTCTCACTCACAACGTCAGCTCTCAAACTCAATGCCCATCAACTCACGGTCTCCACTCTCAACTTTTAATACAAATATAATCATATTATTGATCTTGCAATTTTTCTTTACTTTGGCTTGCTAGTAAAAGTTGCACTAAGTATGTAAGGCTTGGTGGGATCAATTTCACACACCCACCCAAGAACTGGATCAGACCGATGGTCCGATTTCTAGGTAATCCACGGAACCAACGGGCAGTTCTCAATTCTAATTTTTCAGAACCAGTTCTTAGTAGGTGGTTTCCGATTCTAAGGTAGGAACTACCCACCCAGACCATACTCACCCTAACACTAGCCTTGTCTTTGATTTTTTTTTTTAATGGGAAAAGGCCACAAAAACCCTCAAATTTTAGCCGATGTGACACATTTATCTGAAATTATTTTTTGTGACACTAAAAACCCATATGACAAACTTAATCCAAACTATTTTCAATAATACCAAAAACCCCAAACTTATATACATATGACACATTTAACCCAAAAAAAAAAAAAAAAAAAAATTGTGATTTCAAAAACCCCAAACTTTTTTTTTTTGTGACACCAAATTTTTTAGGTAAATGTGTTATAGGATACAAATTATGGGATTTTGGTGTCATAAGAAGAAGTTTAAGGTAAATGTATCATATTGTACAAGTTTGGGATAAATGTGTCATATAAGTGCAACTTTAGGGTTTTTGGTGTCACTAAAAAATGTTGGGCCAAATGTGCATAGTAAGCATAATTTAGGATTTTTGGTGGTTTTTACCCTCTTTTTAAAAGGACATTGTAGTCACTCGAACTTGTGATGTCACCATAACTCTTAAACCATACAAAGACGGAGCACGTAAAATCAATTTTTGTAAATGACTTCCATAATCAAATGGGATGTATGCATTTTGGAGGGTTAACAAGTAATAAGATGCAATACATGTCGATTTATGTTACTTTTGTAGATAGTTTCTAACGTACAAACATTTTCTTTTTTCTAATGAAGAACAAACCCACCTTAAATAGGGAAAATTTTTGACCTATGATACATACTAATGCGAGCCAGCGGATGGACGGTTCCAATGCCATGTGATGGCGTGAGATATCGAATTCGTGTAATTGCATCTAATTTAAATAAATAAGCCCGCTTTTTAACCATTATGTCAACCCTGAGGGAATTTTCTCTAGCCGGATGCTCCCTTTGATTCATTTTTTCTTATTATCACATTAGCACAAATTAGTTCTTCGACTCAATTTGCTTTTACAAGGCAGAAAAACAAAAATGACTATTGAGTGAGTGAAATAAGTGGTGGCGCGCATACATTGGGGTCTGTATGTACATTTATGCGCCGACTGGTTCTTTCTCCTTTGTACCATGCTCTATCTATTCACTCCATTTCACTAAAATGACCATCTTGGTCGGCTTCTCCTTTATCCCATTTGTCCCTCCTTTTTCCTTTCATCTCTCGACTTCATCCCACACGTGTGGGGCCTCTCTCTCTTTCTCTCTCTACATTGTATGTATCAGTGCGGATCATCACTGGATTTTTGCTTTCTTTTGAGATCTACGCACAACTAGGGTTCCATCAAGACCCTCCCAAATGCATCGTGCGATCGCTTTCAATCTTTTCCCATTTTTTTCACCACCTGCACATTCAAGCAGGAGCTCACGTCAGTCCCTAGCAATGTCTGTTGACTCGTCTACGACACAGAACACATGATCTCCAATAATGACGTGCTTTATTCGTGATGAGGCTGTGTAAACGTGTGATGATGCACCCAAGATCAACAGCAGTCAACAGTTGCAGTTTGAAGCTTTGCTAATAGCTCGAAGTACACCATGGACGAGCTATTAACAAGCTATTACGAGTCGTAATTGTTGTAAGTTGAGTAACCCGTTCTCGGCTCGTTGACGATGTCAATCATGATATCTTCCTTTACTTGGTGCGTTTAAGGTTTTGAGTGCCTCCTTGAGACTGCTGAGACTAATAATCAAAGCATCTGCCTTTACCAATTAGGTTGGATCTAAAAGGTTAGGTTTTAATAAGTTTCTTGCAGTCGTTCAAAATGTCAAGTTTAGGATCATAATGCTCAAAGAATGTCAACGAAAGAGTGTCGGCCAAAGCCATGTGCTATTCTTTAACTTCATTCCCTAAACGATGTCGAACTTGCAGGTGCGTTGTATCATTTATCAATTGAGTTAACAAGCCCCGTGAATTTGACCAGAAAAGCATCAGTTGCTTCACCCTACATCTCGAGCACTGACAAATGGAATACTATAAACTCGTGCCTCATACTCTGAACATTCAAGTTCGTTTTCACCTTGCACTACACGATTCGAATTTCTTTGTTTTCTTGCGCTCTCCTGTCACGCCACTCGCTGCATCGGGTTCAAGCGCTAGACCACAGAACAACATCGTCGCTGTTTGTAAGTATGTGCAAAAGTTTTCAAGACTCAAAGGAGATGCTGTGCTTTGTACCCACTATGAGTCACATCTCCCTCCCTCCCTCTCTCTCTCTCTCTCTCTCTCTCTCTCTCTCTCTCTCTCTCTCTCTCTCTCTCTCTCTCTCTCTCTCTCTACTACAACGTCTCATCCTTCATTCCTCTTGTGGAAAATGCCATCATGCCACATGACTGCCACAACCCTTGTCGGGAATATGCAAACCGTCAGGTTTCGGAAAACATCACTGCTCGCGGCCCTCCACGTGACACCACATTTCTCCCTTTTCTTTTTACGCCATATGCTGATGACACTAGAAGATGAACGATAGTGAGATCTCCCCACAGGTGTGTGTGAATATCCTCTCTTTTTCTTTATCGCCATTTCGCGAAACATGTTCTTTCGCCCCCTGTACTAATTTTATGATGTCTTGGTTTTCTAAAATCATGCAACGTCTGATGCTCCGAGAGATCTTTGTTTGGCTTCGCGTCGAGACATACAGAACCAAACGCATTAAATCGTGTTTGATTGTTCCTTCTCGTGTAGTTATTGCATGTCGTCGTCCGTTTGCATGGACCCTTTTTGACCACTCAAGTACTCCTACAAATCTTTTGATTGGTTCGTCTAGTTTTCTTTTATTTTTCGTTCTTTTTGGGTGTGCGTGCGTCCGTGGATAAACTCCAAAACTCTGAGTTAGGGAAGGAGAAAAAAGGGGGTGTCTTAATAGGGCTCAAGAGCCTATTCATAACAAGGGCAGTGAACTCGAGCCCCATCAGGATTAATAATCTGAAAATTTCTTTTGATTAGTTATTACCATAATCATTATCGTACACCCAATGTCTGTTAAATTTGATGAAGTCACACTCCAATTAACACTTTCCGTAAGAATTTTCCCTTTTGGCACTTTTTAAATCATGATATTAGAGATGTTTAATTTGGATAGAACAGATATTGTGGGTAAAAAACACCAAAAGTGTCAAAAATTATGTGTTGTGCTTACTTTAGTACCAAAGGTTTTTGCCCAAATATTTTCGTCGGATTACTTAAAACATTGTCTATTCATATATCGTTCCCAAATTGTAATAATGTGACTTTAGTTTAGTAACAATTAGTATGATGGGTCTATTTCTCTAAAAAGATCCGACTATGCGTGACAAGAGTATGTCTTCATTATGTTAGACATTGGACTCCTATCCTAACTTCTAAGCATGTAGAGGGTGCTTCTAAAATATAAATAAAAAATAAATAAATAAATCGGCACTTCTATTAGTAATCACAACCATCAAACTCCAAACACGAAAAGGGACCGGCACAAAAATTGGAGATTGTGATTATTCTGGAAGTAAAAGGACAGGTATTTGCTACCTGCATGTCGAATAGCCCGATCGAGTATCTGAAAAGGGAAGAGAAAATATATTACGAGCAGTGATTTCTTTTCCCTTTCGTTGGATGAGTTATTATACTAGGGAATGAAATGGCATTATAACTTTCTACGTCTATTCACTTTTTTGTGCCTTGGAACTCGACCCTAGCTAATGATGACCATCTGTACACATGAAACAGAACAGACTTCGATGGCTGCTTAATCATAGCCCATGTAACAGATGTTAGCTCTTGTGAACTGGGGAATGCCTCTTGGGTTCTCTGAGAAGCATTAATCGTAGCATTCGTAACACTTTTGGAATGTCAAAGTGGTTTACCCCAGGAAAAAAGTATAGTCAATTCTTGATATCACCTCTCGTTAATCAAATATCAGATATTTGAGATGTAAAAAATCAATTGTTTTTATGTAAAAAGTGCAATGATTAACTTGCTAAATCACCTATAGGTTCTATAACTATTACGATTAAACATTTTTCTTCTTACAAATTTGACAAATGTTGTCGATGTGATCAAGAAAGCTATAGTAGACAAGAGTGCTTTGTATGTATATATATTTACTTTTGGTAAATAAAATTAAATAGAATATAAATTGACATCTAAAATCTATTTTCCCTACTTTATCACCTCACAAAACATGAATCAACTTTCTAGAAGCCTGTGAGTAGAACATAATATCCAAGCGCTTCTTTATTTTAAGATTGGCAAGCCAATCGGCAGGACCATTCCTTTGTCGAAAGTTGTGCTGTATTTTCTACGTTTATATCGAAATCAGTTTGAATTGGAAAACTAAGAGACACAAGTAACAGACTCTACCATTGAACTTAAAATAGATTATTTCCATAATGCTTGTTAGGGAGGGCGCATGAACAATCTTTACGTCAGTCGGAGACGTGCGAAGTGCCATCTTGCTGCGCTCATATGCCTAGTCAAATCAAATTAAAAAATGCGTGTATGTTGAGGAATACACGCAGACATACATCATCTATATTTGTATGTGTATGTATGTGTGTAGCAGTTTGCTATAAGAAATATAGATGTACGAACGGTAACCTCTTATTGTCCAAGAAGCTTATATTTTCCTGTATTTTTTGTCACGACGAATTCGTCCTAATAATTCGACAGATTACAAGTTGCAAAACATCACCCACATACAAAATTAACTGACTATAAAAGTGGATCGCGTCTATATTTGTAACCCACCGTCGGAGGAAATTTCCTCCAGCTCCTACTAAGAATAAAGGAAAACACAGCACTATCAGAGAATAAACGATTTGGCAAGTATTCACAGGATTTGTGTAGTACTCAGTCAACTACCTTATCGGTGAGTCTAGCATGTGTTAGAAAGAAGAAATCCGAAACCATGTCACGCCATGGATGCATCATCTGTCAAAAAGCTATAATAAAATCTGCATTTTGATCATGCGTGGTAGATTATTCTAATCGAAAAGCTTCAATTTCCTAACTGCCAGACAGTTACGGCAAGTCACGATGAGAACTGGAGATATCTCCTAAAGGACAGACATCATCCAAATCTCACTTTGCTAGTTCAATAAACAATGATATCTATGTCCATTGTTTGATCATGTTGGTCTCTTATTTCTCAGAAAGGTCCAGCAGCTACAGTCATCCTACACGTATCTTCGCTTACCACATTGCTTTCTCATATTTTACTCATTTTCTTTTTGTCATTCCATCAAACATTTGTAGCCTTATTACATCATCAGGACAGTGTTGGGTGACTGATATTTAACTAATTTTTTTTTAAAAAAAAAAAGAAAAGAAAAGACAATTGATAGGAAAAAGGAGCACAATCAGCTGGTCTAGTTTACTTCTTTTGTACAATTGCAACCATTCTCGTTGTTAAGTAACAGTTAACCTACCCAGGAACCCTCTTAGCAAAAGAGTGATGTTAAAAAGTTGGATATAATGGAAAGTAAAAGCAAAGATTACCCCAATGTATGAATGCTCTCTCTCTCTCTCTCTCTCTCTCTCTCTCTCTCTCACACACACACACACACACACACACACACACACACACCCCTGCATCATAGAAGAAAATATTTACCAGAAACCTCACCATTGCACAAGATTCATAAATAAGAGATGGAAAGAACAATGAAATTGAAATTTAAGCAATTAGGTCTAACAAGTCATATCAAGAAGAAGCACATTAGAAAAGGTTGATCGAGTACAATGGATGAGTTAGGACAATTGCTATATACGTACACATATAGCAATATGTGAACTTAGATCTGGGCTACTAGTAATCTAAGATAAACTCTTAATCATTATACTCTTCTCACAGAGATCTGAAAGCTTACATATAACTGAAAACCATAAGGATTGCAAGTATTAAAAGCCTCACTTAACTGGAGTACCCCAAGCGAAGTTCCAAATCGACCTCGTCTTCTTTAAAGTTGTTGAGAAGATCCACCTGCATCCCCAGCCTAACAATCTTACTATCCTTGGCAACTCCTTGAGTAGTCCAACTGCAATCCGCTTCGCCAACCTTAGTGGCAAGACACTTGCGGGTTCGTCCAGTTTCACTGGCTGTAGGGAAATTCATCGACGGCGGCGTTGAAGAAAAGGCAGGAGGACGAGGACGACGAATTGGGGTCGGCAATGCTCGAGCAAAATGGGGAGGCGAGGACAAAGGGGAAGAAGAGGAGAGATTAGGGTTAGGGTTGTTGGAGTTAGGTTTAGGGTTATGGTTGAGGTTGAGGTTGAGGCCAAGAAGCGGGTACTGGCCACCGCTACAATCGGCCTTCTCGGCCTTGGCTGGCAGTGGAGGTGGGGTTGACTGCCGCAGCCTCGCGCGATCCCGTCGGTGGACATTCATGTGGCCGCCAAGGGCTTGGGCCGATCCGAACTCCCTCTTGCAGAAGCTGCACGAGTAAGACCTTGGAGGCCAAGAGAGTCCACTCAGGTAATCTTCAGCGTGGCTCGGGTAGTTGCCGATCAAAGAAGAGCCCACCTTTATCATGTTCAGCCTCTGATGGTGGTGGCTGTGGTGGTGGTGGTGATGGTGGTGGTGGTGGGTGGTGGTGGAGTCGTCTCTAGTGCAGTGGTCCTTCAAGCTGCTGCCCAAACTACTCTTCCTCTCCATGAGTGTCCTTTTGTGTGTGTGCGTGTTTTCTCTCCCTTTATTCAAGAACTCAGAAAGCCATAAGTGAGTACAAGAGAGCAAGAATCTAATCTCACATCATTTCTCAGGATAAAAGACAAAAAGAAACTCAGAGAGAGAGAGAGAGAGAGAGAGAGAGATAAACGCGGGGCATGTGTTTATGAGGGTCACTACTTACTATAACAGGAGGACTTGAGTTGCCGGATTATGCCTTTTTTACTAAAGAGGGAAGTGATTACAGTGGATATTCTCTTCAACCACTTACTGCTTTTTGCAAGTCCCTTCCAACTAAGAGAACACAACGCACGCAAAAGCTAAACTATCTCTCTCTCTCTCTCTCTCTCTCTCTCTCTCTAGAAATAGTAGCTCTTAACCATGGGGTCACCTGATGGAACCTGGTCAATGTCGCGTGTCCTAATGTCGTTGGCTCCTATGTGATTCAACGGTCACAGAGTGGAGAAATGATGGAACATGTGTCCTATAAAGAGGGTCGAAGAAACATTAACCCGTCATGTCATCGACCTTTGCGTCGCATGTCTTTTCAAGCCAACAAAGATTTAAGATGTCCGTGTCCCCTCAGATAAAAGCCCTACTTTTTCGCGGGACAAGCTATTGTTCTCTCGAAAATGTCCGGATGGATTTGTAGCTGAATTTCACTTCTTAAAAAGAGAATATTTAATACAGTTGAATACGTTATTATATTATTTCGTCTAAATTCTAGAACGTAAAAATTCAAAAATGTTTCCACCTTATTGAAAAAGAAAAATATCAATCACTCTACGGGACAACATGTCACTATCGGTATGTTGAAATAAAAACGTAGTTATACTAAAGATACAAAGAACACCCTTACTAAAAATGTTTCCACCTTATTGGAAAAATATTGCTAATAACTCTAATAAGTGGAAATACTCCTGAAGGAAAACAAGCCAGTAAAGTCTACCTTAATTTCGCTTTACTATAAACCCTGGAAACATTTCTACAAAAACACCATTAAGTCAGTAGTTAAGAATTGTATGACCAGTTCTTGGTAGCCCATTTTGTGCTTTAGTGATCTCAAATTAGCTTGGAACTAATCCTTATGGTCGCTCAATATAAAAAGATAACACCTAAATCCACCATTTTGTTGAATATGGAAATCTTGCAAAATGCATACAGAGCAGTAGAAAAAGGTGGAAACTCCCACCGTCTCTCCAGCTATGCAAATTAAGAACGAATGTCCGACCATTGTGGACCAAGCCTTCGTCCCTCTTGAATCAAAATCTTGAATGTTGTCTAGTACAAGGGGTTTGAGTTAGATTTTCACTTGGCTTGTTTATCAGTCTTTGAAAAATTATCATTGTGATGATTCGGTGTTTCTCGTCTGTTCTTAAATATCTCAACATCATTAGAGCTCCGGTTTGCAAGAGTTTACTTATTTCTCAAGTTTGAGCATACGGAAACAACTTCTTCACTTTATGTAACAGCCTAAACTGGTGCCTCTGACTTTTACTTGTCTATTTTATTCTTGATTTGCTTGATTCATTCACTTTGAGATACTTTTAATCTCTGTGATGGTAATCATCCTATCACGTGGCATGTGCATCAAACGGAAGGCTCTCTCCCTTCCGTACATAAAAGAAATCACTAACCAATGCCTCATTTTCCTTGCATGATTTTTTTCATAAATGTTGAGCGATTCTTCTTTCAAAGAAACAAAGAAAGAGATAAAAGATCCTTTATGCACTTACATTATATAGACGCAGGGGATACTTTTTTCCCTTGCAGACGTGCTCTACGATGCTTGCCCGTGCATAAGAGTACTGAAAAATAGGTTCTAGTTCCTAGGGCATTTGAGCTCGCAGCATACTGAGCTTCTTTTCATGTTTCCAGGATTTGGTAAAAAGGAGGAGAAAGAGTCTAAGAGCGCTCGTGTTGACAAAAGATAGTGCCCCATATTTAGGTGGGATTTAGCGAGGGACTGGTGGCCAATGAGATGAGTCCAGGGCCATGCTAGATATGGGTCTGACTCTGAGTCTCCTCACGACCTTCTACAACAGAGATTTCATGTTTTTCCCACTTGAAAATGATCGAAGATAGGTATGGACTTGCTGAAGTGAAG
Organism: Corymbia maculata; assembly: GCA_014182735.1. Taxonomy (NCBI): domain Eukaryota; kingdom Viridiplantae; phylum Streptophyta; class Magnoliopsida; order Myrtales; family Myrtaceae; genus Corymbia; species Corymbia maculata. The sequence continues at coordinate 27,628,279 of CM024689.1, forward strand.
AGATGCCAGACTTTTTCTAGTCTCCTTTTGACAGGAAGAGAGAGGGAGGGAGGGGACTAGAGTTGAATTGGGATTTGTTAGCTGCTAATCATTCAAGAACTGACAAAATGTTAGAAACTCTCAGAGAATCAAAGTCGTTTTTCATTGGTTGCTGTCTCATCAGCCTTGAAACTCTCTCTCTCTCTCTCTCTCTCTCTCTCTCTGCGGAGATGGGGTTGTGGGTATGTGTGCTGAAGCACATCTTGACGTCCGGAAAGAAACAAAAAAGTATCTTCAACTCTTGACTGACGGTAAAATTTACTAATCCCCCTTTTCTCCCGAGGAATTCTGGCAACCCTCTAAGAATATTCATCTCTACATAAATAGCATGAAATGCGCATATTTGCTCCTCCTTCAACTGATGGCACATCAAAGCATGTATTTTTTTTTAATGTTTAGCTTAGATTACATTGATAATCTCTTTTCCTAACCTTCCTATTCTTTCATCAAGAGCACTCTTAAAGGCCGATGCAACTTGTTGTCTGCGGGGCCTTTTGCTTTCATTAACCTTTTGGCGTTGGTGAGCAGATGTTTAAATGGATGAAGAAGGGGGTGAACCCACGACTCTTAATCAAGGTGCTGATCGTAGCACGATGAATTCGAATCAAGCTCTTCATCTGCTAGACAAACTTTAATCTATCCCCAAACTGAATAGTAGATTAAGAAACTTAGATATTAATAAATTTAGATTCTCTTAAATCAATGAAGTTATAGGTGACTGAACTGGTTATGACAATTGATATAATCAGTTTTTGTGAGCTCTCTCTCACGTGGGGTGGTGGGAGGGTGTGGGGACAAGGTGCAATCACCAACACACCATTCTCTTCCATGTGCCTAGTTAGGTTTTCTTTTTGTTAAAAAAATAAATATCTTTTTTTTTTTTGGTAAGGTAATATGTATATTAAAAGTAGCCAAACGATATACAACCGGGAAACCCGGCACCAACTAACACTCAAAAAACAATAGGTATTTTGAGTGATAGGGTACCAAGCTAACTAGAAAGGGAAAAAAACATAGCTAACAGAAGGTATACAAAGGCCAACTACTGGCCAGCCATGAACTAGTCCAGAGAGGGAGTGGTACCAAAAATACCAGATCAATCCCCCAACTATGCTGGATTCTCCTATTACTTGGCGTATCAACCACGGATTTGAAAGCAATAGCTTTGTCTTTGACAGCCTTGGTCTTAAAAATAAATAAATAGATAAATATCTCTACTAATATATATTTTCATTTTTTATATTTCGAATCTAATCATTTTCAAAACACAAAAGCACCGACAAAAGGGGAACTTCAATATCAACAATCACATCAAATTAAAAAAAAAAAAATCCTATGAGTAGCTTTTAGTAAAGTAAAATTCTAAATCTATTAGTAAACAATTATTTCTTGATATGTTTAGCAAATTTTAAAAATTTAAATTAATTTTTGACCGGGTATAAATTAGAGCCTTTTTCAAGTATTATTTGCTACTAACCTTTCATACTGAAAATGTAAGTATGTGTTTATAAGGAACTAACAAATTTTCATACGTAAGTCCAATATCAAAAGATAATCCTCAATACATCAACAGCTAGAAATTTTTCATTGAGGTTATTGATTAATTTTTAAAAAAAAAACCACTGATTAACCAGATGAATGAGTTACAGACCCCCCCAAAAAAAGGATGAATGAGTTGCATGTTTCTTCATTTCAATCTGACCTAATAAACGAAAAATCTTTCGTTTTGATGTGACATTCCTAAATTCTCGAATAATATAATTTTTTATGTGATTGCATTATATACCACAAAAAAGACATCCCTAAAATCTTTCTTGCTCTCCTCTAATATTACTTTTCCTTTTTGGGCTTAGCTAAATCTCCTCTAATATTACTTTTCCTTTTGTTAATTTGCTGTGTGGGGATGTTACCTAAGTTGCTCTCCCGAACCGATCTATCACATCGCTACGTATTGGCCCAAATCGTAGATGGCCCGATCTCTTCCACAAGCTTAAAAAGCCCAAGCCTTTTCCTCCCTCCAAATTTGGGTACTTTGTCGTCTTTCCATATTCCCAAAATTGGAAATTAAAACAGCATGTTGCGCACCCTTCCACCTAATCAAGGCCTCTCTTTTTTTGGATACCTAGAAACTAAATTTGACGGAGCATTAGTTCACTTTGCTTGATTGATCATATTGGTTGAGTGTCGCTCCCGGTAATAACAAAGCAAATATAACACAAAGTGAACTACTCTCAAATCTAACCAAAGTTTAAAGATATTTATCGATTAAGTATGTTACTCTCTCAAGAAGAAAATATGAAAAATAAAGTACAAAGCACAAACAAAGTAAGAACGTCTTTTTCTAATTTTTTGAACTGTAAGCGATTCAATACATTCCACGTCTATTACTAATTGAAATGATTATTGAACAGTGAATAACCGAAATCTCTAATATCATCTCCTTAATGCAGTAATGAACACACGATGGATAGTCAACAACTAATGAGGAGCAATAGAGAGTTTGATTCTCCATATCTGATCATGGGCAGCATCGTTTAATCTCTAACCGGTGTGTCATCTGTCGCCGTCTCGCCGCCGGTGCCGCTAATCCGGTGCTGGAGACATTCCAACTCTCTCTCTAACTCGAAATTCTTCTTCTTCTCGCTCTCCAGCTTAGCCTTCAGTTTGTCAATCACCTGCACCAACTGCTCTTCTCTGTTGGCTATTTCCACACCTCTCTGATCTCCTCCTCCTCCTAAGAGACTCATCAAACTGTTCACTTTCTGCAGTTCATCCTCCAAGCTCCTCTTCAGCAGCGCCAGGCTCCCCATCATCACCTCCTTATCAAAGCCTCGAGCTGCGTTGTGGATCGCCGCCAGAACACTTCCCTGATGGTCGCTGCATTCATCTTCGCTCTCATTGGTAGCTCCGGCCGGCGAGCTGGTGCTTGATTGGTCGGTACAGCTGGCTGATTCAAAGGGCCCTTTCGATCCAGCCACGTTGTCTCGGTCCATTCCTTCGCCTTCAAAACTAGCTTGCCGTGCAGATGAATCACCGAGAGCGACTTCGTTGGGGAAAACCGGGTCGAGCTCAAACCCTTCCTCATTGAAATTCCACCCGCTTATCCTCCTATGCTTATCGCTCTGACCCTCGGGATCACCCGATTCGGCATCTTCCTCTCCCCCATCCTCACCACTCTTGTTCATCGACAAGGACCGTAAGAGCTTGGCTTGCCGGTGTCTATCCTCAACGCTAGGCAACCCTTTCAAGATGTGCCTCGCGAGAAACTCCGCGCCTTTGCAGTTCTTGAAGAAAGAGTGCTTCAAGAGCTTCTCTGCGGTGGGTCGTTTGGAAGGATCTTGGCAGAGGCAAGAAGCCACCATGTCCTTGAACGATTTCGAGAACTTTCTTCGGACTGGATCATCCTTCTTGTGCTTCTCGTAGTCGGAGAACCGGAAACGCTTCGTGATCTTCATGAGCAAAGATGCCGAAGGCGGGAGATGAGATAGAGGAGGCCGACCGTGGGCTAATTCGAGCGCAGTTATTCCAAGAGACCATATGTCGGCCTTGAATCCATAGCCGTTGTGAGAGTGTATCACCTCCGGCGCCATCCAATAGGGCGTCCCGGTGAAGTTAGCCAGCATCAACGACGATGTACTCGAAGACGTCGATGACCCCTGGCCAGAACCAGGTTCGTATATCAAGGCCGAGACGCCAAAGTCAGCGAGCTTCACGGCGCCGCCCGCGTCGACGAGGATGTTGCCCGCCTTGATGTCCCTGTGTAAGTGGCCCTGGTTGTGGAGGTAGGAGAGGGCGTTCAAGGTTTCCCGGAGGATGACAGCGATGCACGGCTCGGGGAGGCCCTCCGGGAAGGAGGACGCCATGATGGAGTGCGCCGAGCCGGCAGACATGAAGGGCATGACCACCCAGAGGCGGTGGTCCACCGTAAAGGAGCAGTGGGCGTTGAGGATGTTGGGGTGGGAGAGGAGCGACAGCGTCTTGGTCTCGCGCCGGATGCTATCGAGGTCGGTGCGGGAACGGTCGAGGTCGATGGACTTGATCGCCACCTCCACCGACCCCATCGGCAAGCACAGGGCCTTGTACACCACCGCGCTGACGCCGGCCCCGATCTCGCCGACGATCTTGTAGGAGCCCGCATCGAGGGGGAACTGCTGCGGCTTCCTCGGCTCTTCTCGCTCTTCATGGGCCATGGCGACGGGAGCGTTCCGCTTCTGCGCGAGCCCGAGACCGGCGGTGAACTTGTGATCGATGAGGGACCGAATCCGGGGGACGAAAGTCGTGATCAAGAAAGGGACTCGAGGGGCTTTTCTTGGGTCGTGTAGAGGATGAGGTTTGCTTTGATAAAGTTGATGGAGGAGAGGGAGGGAGGGAGGGAGGTCGTTAGGGTTTTGAGCGGTTTTCTTGTGAGGGTTTTGGTGGAGAAAAGCGGTCGGCGATGGGGTTCTTTATTTATTGCGAACACTGCATGTGAATCTCTCTCTAAAAAAGTGGGTACCGACGGAAAAGCTGAAGGGAGCTTTGGTGGGATTAATTAGGGTTTTAGGCTCTTTCATTGAATGGGGAGCATCACATGAAAAGGGAAATTTTTTGAGTCTTGCTCAAACATAGAAACGAAATATAACACCAAATAATGATGATGATGATGATGATGATGTAAGGCAATGGTTAGAAGAGCCGTACGTCGATCAAAGCTCTACTTGGAGTTCTTAATTTCTTTAATGCTTGAGTTCAAAAAGCTTAGGCTATATTTGGTAGCCAAGAAAAAAAATCATGATAGATATTCTTTATTTGGTATCTACTCATAATAGAATAATGTCGGATATACGATAGGTATAGCCTAGATAAAAATATCATGAAAGAAGTGGGATAAAAATAGAATGGATTTCCTATCTTTATAGTATAAAAATTATTTTTCTCGAATAATAAAATTTATAAATTAATAATTAAATATTAAAATATTTGAATTCTAATATAAAAAAATCAAAATAAAAAAAAAAATTATAATAAATAATCTATAGGTATCTACTATTTATATTTTCTATAAATGCTAGGTATATTGGTATAATTTGTTATTTAATAAAATTCTTATTAAGGAATGATATAAGGGAATAGAAAAGAAATTTAAAAACAGAGTGAAAAATAATATGAAATAAATAAATAAGAATGAGTAGAAGAACCTATATTTTAGATGAGTAATTTCAAACTTGAAAAGGATCTTTCTAATTCTCAAAGAGTGAGAGGTAATAAGATTTCTTAAATAAATAAATAAATACCTACAGTCTATCTCCTTCTACTCTGTGTCTCTGATTCATGTTGAAATTTTACGATTTTTCTGTTATTCTTTAGTTTATGTTCAAACTCCATGAAAACGGTGAGAAAGTCAAAAACTCTTTCTCCTCCATAACTCTTTAGTCCTATAACAAGAGAGTTGAAGCTTCTCTCCTCTATAGCTTCGTGATTTGCATTGAAGCTTTATGAAACTAGCGAATGAGTTTAAGTACTATTGTGATGGCCTAGGCAGCAGTGCGTAGGGCGAAATCCTCGGACGTGCATAGGGAGGGGCACATCTCTTGTCCCACATTGCCTAAGGGAGTCTTGGGCTAATTGATAAAACTTGGATTTTGTATCCTATGTAACGCATTTTTAGACGAAGCCTAGAGAACAAAACAGTGTAAGTCTCGACCCAAAGCAGACAATATTACATAGTAATAGGCCTGGATCCTTACAAAGGTATCAAAGTCGACTCCCGACCGCATATGAGGCCATAGGATGGCCATGGAGGTGGGTCCTATGCCCAATGAGGACGCTATTCCCAAATGGGAGAGAATGTGACGGTCCAAGCGGCAGTGCGCAAGGCGAAGTTCCTGGATGTGCGTAGGGATGGACACATCTCTTGTCTCACATTGCCTAAGGAAAGTCTAGAGTTAATTGATAAGGTTTGGGTTTTGTATCCTATGTAACTCGTTTTTGGACGAAGCCTAAAAAATAAAGTCATGTAGACATTGGCCCAAAGCGGACAATATTACACAGTAATAGACCCGGATCCATACAAAGAGTATTAGAGTCGACTCCCGACCGTATGTAGGGCCACTAGATGGCCATGGAGGTGGGTCATGTGCCTAGCGAGGATGCTATTTCCGAAGGGGGGAGAATATGACGGCCTAGGCGGCGATATGTGGGGTGGAGTCCCTGGACATGTGTAGAGAGGGGTACGTCTCTTGTCCCGCACTGCCTAGGGGGAGTCCTTGGCTAGTTGATAAGGCTTGAGTTATGTATCTTGTGTAACACGTTTTTAGGTGAAACCCAAAGAACAAAACCGTGCAAGTTTCAACCCAAAACAGACAATATCACACAGTAATAAGTTTGGATCATTACAACTATACTTTTTAGAAATGTGAAGATGAACCTAAAAATTTTCTCTCTTACTAAATTTGGCATTTGTTAGCTAATTAACCTCATTGTTGATACCCATTTAGATTTCTTGTCATAGTCGAACTTATGGCTTTGAAATGCTATAATGAGCTCATTTGCTTTATAATTTATATTCTTGTCATCTCCATTTGTGCATTTTCAGGTTCTTTTACAATAATATTTTGTTCATACCATACAATGGACAATATAGGATATAAAACTATTTTACTTTATTAGGACAATTCATCAAAATCTCTCAATTTTTTATCCTATCCAATCTTATCCTAACTAAAAATCGATACAACCAAAAACAGCCTTAAGAGTACTAGACCAATTAGAGCTTGAACTCAAGAGATTTTATTCCAACGGCTCCAAGCCTCATTGGATGAAAACTAAATGGAGTTCGAGCCGACAATCTAGCCCTGAACGTTCATATCGACTTTTTGATCAATTTCCTAATTTATCACTTCCTCTCTTCTTTTTTTTAACAGCCGTTACCCGTTTGCATGACAATCTGACTGTTCGTACTAAATCCAACATAGGAGGTTGCTCCATTCAGCCAGTTCATTTTGGACCAATTTTGATTGGCAAAAACGAAGGGAAAGGCCGATTAGCGTCACTGCCCTCTCGGGATATTACTATGAGAGCTTCACACTCTACCACCGAATGTTCGATTCATTTTATATAGCTTTGCACCACTCACCACGTTCCCTGGACCAAGTCCCACAAGTGATCCATCCGACGTATGCATTGAAGCTATATAGGCACCCGATGCTTGTACTGAAAAATCAGACTGCTTTCCTAGAGCTCAAGCTCCGTTATTTGGTGAAACATCAGTCCACTCCAACCATGGGCAAGTAAAACCTGCACGGATTAGGCGAACACAACTCCTTCTGCATACCCAAAAGCTAAATAGAGCAACGAGAGCGAAAATGAAGATGGTGATCATGTTGTCACATGCATCCATTTTGCGGTCGTCTCACCACAACTATTCGGCATGGTCAACAGTTCATGTCATTTTGCATCATCCTGTGCAGTAACATTACATGCAGACACTTATGCGCGTGCCTGGACGTCCTCTGTTTCAGACCGGTAGAAAGCTAACGGAGCACATATGGACACCCAAGAGGGAAAGCGAGAGAAGCTAGTATGAGCGATTAAACATAGCGAGAGTAATACAAATTCGGTATCAATGTCACAATTTTTTCGTCATTGTCCAATTCAGAATCCCCCAAGGCAATGATCAGGTGCTACCAGTAGACAAGACTGCCGATTTTAAGGCCATTCTTTTTCTCCGCCGATCTTAGGCCTATTTTGCCTCTTGCAAGATGCATAGAGCCCTGGCCTTGAAATGGACTCCCATGGCCCAAGTCCCTTCCATTAGAAACTGGAAAAATCAAAATGGCCTGGAGGATATGCTGGAGCCAGTCCAGAAGTAATCCAGCCGTGGAACATATCGTCATTTAAGCAAACTCTCCATGAAGGAGGGGCGGCTCACAAGCTGCATCTTCAAAAAATGCCATGCTGCTTTGGGCCTCATTTCGACCAAAACATAACCTGTAAACCAAAAATTTCTGGGTTGTTTAAGAACTTAACATGCATCTCTACCAACTGCTTTACCTGAGAATGCTAGGGCAATTGACCAGTAAATTAAGCCAGTTAGAGTAAGTTTCATATCAAAGACTAGTATTTTAAGCAGAGTCCATTCATTCTCTACAACGGCAGGATGCCCTAACAGGCACTCTGTACTTTCATAATAACAACTGAGCATGCTCTGGTAAGTTCCTCCCTTCAATGGATTTTCACGTATATAAGACAATGATGACTAACAAGTTCAACTAATGAATCTTCTGGGATTAGAAAAAAAAGGGGAAACTGTAATTTCCTTGTGCAAAAAAATGCCAAAATGCAAAGTAACATCATCAGTCTCTGGTGAATCAGCTGATGTGCATGTTTAACTTTAATAATATCTGATAAAACACCTATCTAATGAATAGAACATTTACCTACAGTTGATTAACCTATTATTTAATTCACCCAAGCTATATATGCATTTCCTTTCGAATACACTCTCAAGAAATCTATCAAAACTTGATCTTATACATGTATGGATGCATAAATGTGTGCAACTTTTTTCTTTGGTTACCATATATAATATATGACGCACAAAGATGTATATATATGTTTACCCATGTGAACAAATTCTTACACAAAATTTTGGGGATCCAGTAGGTTCAGCAAAGTGGACTCTCCCCATGTTGAAAGTATCCACGTCATCCTAGAAAAGAAGATGCGTCAATGAAGACAAAATCACCCAGACATCATGCAATTGTGAACTTCTCTAATTAACACATCAAGTCACTAAGCCAACATGTTCACAGGACACCATGGTCACCTGACCACTCAAAGGTTGATTGTTAATCATGTGCAGGCAAGAGAAAATGCAAAATCGTTGGACGCCTAAGATTGTGGTATCTTCTTTTTCGTTGTTGGACATGCCAACATCACGGACTGTTGCAGCTCTTATTGTCATGGATATTATTTAATTCTCAATGTCTACTAATCGTGTTTTTCAATGAATTTTAGTTGATTGATGAGATCACAAAATTGATAGACGTAACAGATATTTTAAGTTTGGAATGGATGTTTGTCTAAAGAATTGATTTATAACTTTAAGCTATTAATTTAACGGAAAGAAATATGTATTTCGCAAAGGACCATCATGTTCCAGTGCAGGGCAGTGCCCCATTTAACCCACGGGGACAGAGGCCCAGGACCCTCCCCCACACGAGGTAAGGGGGCAGTTGCAATGCAAAGCTTCACCTTACAAGGCAAGGACAAGAACAAAAACCTTGGTCCTGCCCCACACCTCCCCACCCATGCCCATCCCCAATGGTACATCATTGTTGTGACAATTCATTTATGGATTAATTTGTGTCCACATTTGCTATTATTGTCTGAGAGAGGTAGGATTGCTCAATTCATAATGAGTCCTAAGCTCTATGAATGACATCAACGTTTCAAGTTGGATAAGGTATTATACCACATGCAATTATGAAAACACCAAAACTCACAAATCAGATAACATTACCTTCAATGATGTGCTTATTTTGAAGTGGCCGATGCACGAATCTCTAAGAACCTCCATGAAGGTTTTGAGTTCTTTGATGGATGCCCTCCAAACTCTAAAATATCTTTAAGCCATCTCACCCTGTTTGCAAGTTCCTCGAGGTCTATAATCGCATCTTCCAATGTATCAGAGAACATTGAATTTAACAGTGTGTGATCATCACTTTTCAGCTTCTCGGGACAATGTAGATCATAATAATGGTTTTCCTTACTAACACTCGCTTCCATTTCTGCTGATGCAACCCTTACACTAGAACTAGAAACACCATCACAGCTATTGGCCTTTCCAAGGCCACTGCTGGCCACTGCAGAATTCTCATATTTCTCCAGTGGTAATTTCTCAGAATTTGTGTGTGTCTCTGGAGGCGATTTCTCAAGGGCATTTATATTCAAAGGAACTTTTTGCAGCCTGGAGATATCAGCAGGGGGTAACAACCTACCTGAATCTTGATGAAGTAAACAAGCATTTAATGTCCACAAACCATAACCTTAATGCTATTTCTAACTTCCTCTAGTGTACGGACAATAGGAAAGCAGAATTAAGTTATCAGACATGCCAACAGGTTTAAATCTAAAATCAAATCACCAAGTGAAAAACCATGACAGAGGTACTGAAAAAAGACGCATAAACAACTCAGGAAGGAAGAGCAGCAATTCTTGAAGGACCCTTTGACAGTGATGTCAACAAATGACATGAGAAAGTAGTTGTTTTACGAGTTGAAAACATGGAACAGAATTACTGGTGGGCTAGCTTAGGAAGACCATCAATAAAAGACTTACATCTTTGACATGGGAGTGACAAAAGGACCAGTTGAGGAAGACCACTAGCATAAACACTTAAAGGCCACTGTCATAGATCTCTAATTTTTCTTTGAAGGACTTGAGTGGGGAAGAAAAACACGATAAAAAGATTTGAGGAGATAAAGAACACTTGCACTGAGTCTCCAAGTAAATCATTTATGCTGTGTTTGGGAAGGAAGGGAAAATGGGAGATGAAATTTTGGGGAAAATTGTGAAAATTTTCAATAATTTGTGATAAAGTAGAGGAGAAAAAAGTTAAATATAGGCAGTCAATTTAAGTTTGAAGTCAATCTGCTACTGGAAAATAAAGAAGAAATTGAACTTTACACAAGTCACCTTACATAATCTTCAGGCAACCAATTATCCATTTAACATTGTAGAGACTCAAAGCATTAGAAATTTAGCTATAAGGGCATCCTATGAAGAAAAGTAGAGAACCACTCTACTCAAAAAGCAAAAGATGAGTAGGTCGTGCAAATTTCCTGTAAGTTACACTCAAAAACCACATAATAGATATACACATCAATTTGTTGGCAAATCCAAAATAACTAGTCACATGGACCCCTGGCAAGAACATAATTAATCTTTGCACTAATTTCTACCAAAATATACCCATGCTGCTAATAACATCTACCCTAACAGAGATGGAAATTCTATGGTTTTACAGAAGCGAACAAAAATTGCAAAACAAGCATGTGAGAACACACTATATATAACCAAATAAAAGAACTTCCCAAAGAATCTGCAAAGGAACCAATTTATCTTTGGAGATGTTGAAGTACATCTGCACCGACCCCTTACCTTCATTGAGAGGCTTGATCAACTGAGCACAACGTAGTGAACACACCTGTAACAGCCAATGAAAATATCACAGTTAGAAGGGATAAAACTGAGCAAATGGCCAAAGGCTAAATTTGAAATGCGAATATACAAACTGGGAACACAGGGCAAAAGATTAGCACATTTGATAATTAGCACAGAACTGAATAGCATGCATCAAAGAAAAGAGAATGTATGATGGCTGAAAAAAGAACAATGGAGTATGCTTTATAAGCAATTAGCAATCAGGTAGGTATAATAAAAGCCCAAAAGCATAAAAGCAGGTTAACTAATAGGCTATAACATGACCAGACAAGCATTCACACAGAATTAACAATATAACACTACAACCGGACAAAACTTGATTTCTTTCCCCAAAAAATGCATCTGAGGAATTAAATGAGCACAAGGCACATGCCAAGCAACAGGACCGACACACTGTTAATATCACGGTCCCTAGAGGAGTGGGGTCAAAGCACTTTCTTTTGTGCTTTGTGATTCACTCTCCACTGATGAAAAAGTTACAGCAAGCAGCTCAGTTTATAAACCATCCTGCCTAATCTGTAATAACAGATATTACCTCTTAAAATCTTAATCACCCTTTATTAAGACTACTTTTCCTCCAATTAGATTAGAGCACAGTAACAGCGTTCATTGTAAAGTTTGACATGTTTAGCCAAAGAGTTTGAGCACAAATGTGGTTTAGAATTAATCCTTGATGTCTGATAAACCCAAAGCAAGAATAGTGCTTGAGTATAAAAACATGAATGATTCTTTTCCAGAAGAATCAGGATGCAGAAGTTGAGGAAATTTTGTAAAGGTTGAGCTACTGAGGATTTTCAGCAAAATGGTCTGGGAACTACATCAACATGGAAGAGGAGTTTAATTAACATTTGACCCAAGCAAAAGATTGAAAATGGTTCTACAATATGTCATGTGCCCTTCCCAAAGGGATCTCTCTCAAGGACTTAACTTCATGATGACAAATTAGTGACTAAGTGATCAATTCCTGCCTGAAAACAAAAGTGTGGAATGATATTTGTAATAATGCCTATGAAGTTTTCATTCATGATCATGTCTACCAGAATGTTTAATGCTTGCTAAGCAAAAGCAAGGGAATGGGCCTTAGAGATGGTCCTGGTGATTTTTCAGGTCTACATCAATGCCAACTTTTAGCATTCTAGTGATGGAATGTCCACTGGTTTTTCCAATGGATTAAACAAATAAACCTGTTGTCACCTCCTTCTCGCCAACTTGGTTACAGATATCTCGATAAAATGATCAACAAGGAGGTTGGATCAGATTTAGAGATTCCACAAAGGAGAAACAGAGATAGTCAAAAGATAGTATTCGCATCTTCCAATTGGAGAAAAGGCCATGAGACCCATTTCACATGAATTTGCTCGTGCTGTGAAGCAGCTTGAGACACAACAACCTATTGAAAATTGTAACCGCAGGTAAGAAGTGACCATACTCAGCAAAATCTAGATGGCAAACACCAAAGAGCATAACGCGGGTATTTACAAAGAACTAAGAACACAGAAAACACCAAGAGAGTCAAAAAGTGATTTGATATCCCCCATCATCATCAGAGAGGCAAGGAAACAGGCAGTAGTAGATGCTTCCCCTTTGGTCTATAGCAGTAGCAGTATAGCATAAAGAGGGCTGGGCTTGCATCCCAGCCCCCACAAATGAGAGACAAGAATGGCATGCCTATTAAAAGAGTACTATTTATTAGCCAATTGAATAGTGATCCTCCAGTTTCCATTAGAGAGAAAGTGTGTGCATATTTCTTGCACATTGAAGAGCCTTTTTAGCTGCAGTCTCAGTTACTAGTCTATCAGGGCAAAAAGGAGTAGATCTATGTGCACCTAGGCCAAGGCTTTCACTTCAAGGCAAGTCAAAAGGAAAAAGGCTGTAACATTGATGAAAGAACCTGCTTTAAATTTCACAAAAGCCATTGCATTTTAGACCTTGCTTTAGGCCTTGACCATTACTTTAGTTCAATTTCATCCCATTATCATGCTCACTTCCTGTAATTCAATCTGTGATTCATAAATAATAACCATGTATCAATCTAGCAACTCAAGACCTGTTCTTGATCTCATCCATGCTACAGGCAGAGATTGATCGGATTATGTCGACCTTAAAGGAAAATAAATAGGACAAGACCAAGTTTGAAATCCTAATCTGGAAACAAGTTTCAAGAACCAAAATCAGCACTTGAGCAACACATTAGTGTGTAAACAATATTTGCCTGATACAGAGAATGTGGAATAGCAGTAAGTACCATCCAACCATTTTCGATAGACCAATCCAAAGATGGCCTTAGGTCCTTGGACGGAGCTATATAAGATTGTCCTTCACCCGCTGGAGGAGGATGTAACTCAATCTAATGATAAAAAAATCCAACATATAAAAGAAGTCATTGACAGTAGTAAGGAAATTGAAAGCTGAAAAAATATTAAATTACTTATAAGCAAGGAAATTGATGCTCTGCTGGCCTCTTAATCCTATATGAGTTGAAAATTTCTTCTTCTTTTCTGATGGAAATGGAATACTACAATAAGTTATGGTGCACCTTGTCCAGCCCAGGCCATCACCTTCAGCCTTTTCAATTTTAGGAACCTATAGTGCTTCTTCCATTTATTTACATAGCAGCATAGTCATCATGTGGTTTAATTAAGGCTATTCAGGTGAATGCAGCCCTAGAAATTAGGACCATCACCAGCAATGACCAACTGAAAAACTTCACACAAGAAATGCTAAGATAAAGGATTTCAATCACAAATCTTACATGACACTGAGAACAACCTCCCTAAATGATAGGTTACCATGAGAGGAGTTTTAATTCCATTCAAATAAGTAGAGTTGTCACTGCCAAAGACCAGGAATACTTAAACATGAGATAAAGATGCAAAAATATATGTCACTGAAGCGTGTGAAGAGAATAGCTAGAAAGTTTTGGCTCATTCCATCTTTTCTTGAAATATGATAACAGAAGCTAGCAGTCAGCACTATTTCTAATGGCTGGGTTTAGGAATGGCTTTCCCAAAGGCCTTTAGTCTTTAAAAAGCCCTTGGCAAAAGTCAAGCCATTTGGCAATATTTTTGAAGATCTTTGGGGAAGTGAATTGCGTTTCCAAAGTCCTCTAAAGTTTCTTAGCCCAAGGCAAATCAGTAGGAGCCTTGGGCTTTTGCATTTCCAGAATGCTAATACATTTTTTTCTTCCAAATTTACCTTTGCTAAATTTTCCAAATTCCAAAGATGCCCTCACCATTTTCCACCTTGTGCGACATTACCGGCAACACTACATATGACTAGTGGCACGCCAAACCTGACTCAAGTGGCCCTCACTGGGGTGAAGCAACCTCAGCAGCCCTTGCCAATTGCAAGTACATTTTCTTTTGTTTCTTTATTTATATAAAATATATACTTTACAAGTCTAGTTTATTTCTAAACAGAATTTAAACCAAAGTCAATTCCCAAGGCACTTTTAACTACGCTTTACCAAATACTATTTGCATTTGAAGAAAAAAAAAGAAAAACCTTAAAAGTCTTTTGCATTTACCCAAAGACTTCCCAAAAGCCCAACTAAATGCAGCCTACTAGTATATCACTTTAATGCAATAAAAGATGCCACACACAAGCAAATGCAAAATGAATTACAATTAAAGTGGAAGACATATCCTCAAAAGAACTAAGTAATTAGCAGGACTATTACCTGCCAATTACATGGCAGTTTTAAACGCTCATCATGAGCAAAGGTATGCCATCTAGAGCACTGCCAGCATAAGGACAAAAATGTTACCTGGTAATTTTTATCCGTCAACACTGCTGTTACCCTTCCAGACCAATAACAGTCATCTTTCCACCAATCCACCAAATCTCCCACCTTCCAGTCATCATCAACAATAACTGCCACCTCTGAGATAGATGTGACATTGGGCATCTCACTTCTATGATAGACAGTAGGAAAGCGAGGGCGCACCATCAATTGTTTCTTCCTATTTAGCTTAGCATCAACAGGAGAGTGGGGTGGCATTTGATATAGATCAATGGAGGATATTTCTGTAAATTTGAAAAATAACTGAAACCTGTGAACATACAGAAAACCTCACCAAAGAAGGGACATCTAGTAACATCAAGCATCCAAAAGCAATCAGCATGTGCATGCAAGTATCAATAGGGACAGACAATTAAGCTTGACATAGCAAATATCCATTATTGATATGAAAGAGATTTCATACATACAATGCATGAATATTCTTCTTATGTGAGAAGACATTTGTATTCTAAAAGCTATTTGAAATACTGGTACCAGGTATCTCCCAGTACTTATTTCTAAGTATGTTACAACTCAGTCCATTTGAAAGTCTAAAGCTTGTAGAGTAATTGATAGCGACCTGAATATATCTCCAACGTAAAAGCATGAGAGCATTAAGATACCTTCAGACTACAACCTCAAACTTTGAGACGGAGTGACAATGCTACCATGTAATTAAACAGAACAGACCACAAAAGGAACAAGCATACAGAGTACAGAACTCACTTTCATCTGGAAAATCAAAGTATTCCAGAGACAACCGTAAATTGCTCGATCTCTTTTTAATCCTCTTTATCTGTTGCAAAACATACAAATGAATTTATCTTAATCAATCAATCACCTACAAACAGATATGAACCAATATAAGTGGTAATTAGCATACCAATCCAGCATAATAATTCTAACTTGGATCAGAAAACAAGAACAAAAAAACGATGTAGGAATAATAAAACATCAGATAACAAGGCCCACTTGCCCCTATAGTAGGGTCACTTGGCTATTAGGCTCACATGTGAGGTGAATTATTGAGCTGCACATGTGAGGGGCATTAGTGAAGTCTTGGAGTGAAGATGTGAATCAATAGCAATAGCTTAAAAGATTCATGCTGCTTAGGGGTTAAGGCTGCTTGGACGTGGTTGTGCTTGTTAAAAAAGACTATGCCAGTACCAAAGATTAGTTGAATGAACGTACCTTGCAACGGAACCAAGCACCTCGAAAACCAGAGGTGAAAGTTCTCATCTCAGCCTCCTGGCCAACTTCAAATGTCCCATCCATTTCAGTGTTTTTTCTATTTTTCTCTGTCCCAACCATTCCAGTTGATCAGCTGCACAACTTCAACAAGGCACAAACAAAACAAGCAACTAAGATATTCTTCTACCTCAACTAAGATATTCTTCTACCTCAACTAGGTATATTTCCAAATATTTTGACCAAATCTATTTATAGGTTTTATTATAACTAGGTTTTATTAGATAATATATCAACCAAGATATACACACAATCTTGAGAAATACAGAGAATTAACAAAATAATCAAAATAGCTATAACATTGGAAATTATCCTAAAGCAATTATCACTATCAGCTCACAAGGTGAAGCAAATCTAATTGGTTTGAGAACTGATGATGATGGTATTGACTTCTCGAAAGGAAAAATTGAAGGGAAAGCATGCTTATATAGCTGGCTTGGAAGAATAGTTACTAAGAAAAGCCACCCTGTGAAAAAGCCAAAGAAGTTAGCCTTAAAACACAGCCTACCACCATGGAATGGACTCAACTAAATTCTTTCTCATATAAGACTTGTACTCAGCCTTAAATACTTCCTCATATGAATGAACAAGTGGGATCTGATGCAGAAGACATGAAAGAATTAAGAGAGATTTGAAATTTCTGTATATTTCAACATATATTGAACAAAAAATACATGAGCCTTATAAGCCTTAAAAGGCATCACGGAATGGACTCCACTAAATACCTTTTCATATAACTTGTACTCGAGGAGAATGAGGTGAAAATCTGTACGGTTCTGAAATAGTGATGGGAACAGTGATGTTATCATTCAACTGAACAATGTTTTAAGTATAGTTGATATAGTTGAGGCCTAGTCCAAATATGATTTTTGAGATGGAATTTGTGGCATAACCTTAGGGTTTTTCTAATTTCTTCCCTAGCAAAATGTGAGAGATTACCTTTCGATTTACCAGAAGTAGAAGAATAAGTAGAAGGTTATCAAATTTGGGTTATTTTATATGGAATTTGTGGCATCAACCTTAAGGTTTTTCTAATTTCTTCCCTAGCAGAATGTGAGAAATTACCTTTCGATTTACCAAAAGCAGAAGAAGAATTAGTAGAAGAATAAGTAGAAGGTTATCAAATTCGGGTTACTTTATATGGAATTTGTGGCATCAACCTTAGGGTTTTTCTAATTTCTTCCCTAGTAGAATGTGAGAGATTACCTTTCGATTTACCAGAAGATTAGTAGAAGAATAAGTAGAAGGTTATCAAATTTGGGTTATTTTATATGGAATTTGTGGCATCAACCTTAAGGTTTTTCTAATTTCTTCCCTAGCGGAATGTAAGAAATTACCTTTCAATTTACCAGAAGCAGAATTAGTAAAAGAATAAGTAGAAGGTTATCAAATTTGGGTTATTTTATATGGTATTTGTGGCATCAACCTTAGGTTTTTCTAATCTTTTCCCTAGTAGAATGTGAGAGATTACCTTTCGATTTACCAGAAGCAAAAGAAGAATTAGTAAAAGAAGCGAGAAGAAGAATTAGTAAAACAATAAGTAGAAGGTTATCAAATTTGGGTTATTTTATATGGAATTTGTGGCATCAACCTTAGGTTTTTCTAATCTTTTCCCTAGCAGAATGTGAGAGATTACCTTTCGATTTACCAGAAGCAAAAGAAGATTTACCAGAAGTAGAAGAAGAATTAGTAGAAGAATAAGTAGAAGGTTATCAAATTTGGGTTATTTTATATGGAATTTGTGGCATCGGGTTTTTCTAATTTCTTCCCTAGCAGAATGTGAGAGATTACCTTTTGATTTACCGTATGAAAGAAGAATTAGTAGAAGAATAAGTAGAAGGTTATCAAATTTGGGTTATTTTATATGGAATTTGTGGCATCGGGTTTTTCTAATTTCTTCCCTAGCAGAATGTGAGAGATTACCTTTCGATTTACCAGAAGCGGAAGAAGAATTAGTAGAAGAATAAGTAGAAAGTTATCAAATTTGGGTTATTTTATATGAAATTTGTTGCATCATCTTAAGGTTTTTCTAATTTCTTCGCTAGCAGAATGTAAGAAATTACCAAGAAGAATTAGTAGAAGAATAAGTAGAAGGTTATCAAATTTGGATTATTTTAAGTTGCTTTCTATCTAAATCTATTAGTTTCTTCCTCATATGAATGAGGACTTGGATCTAATGCAAAAGACATAAGAGAGATTTGAAAATGTATATTTCTATATATATTGACAAATTTCTGTATATTTCAACATATACGTTGACAAACAACCATATCACGGAATACACTCAACTAAATACTTAAATACTTCCTCATATGAATTCACTACTGACTGAGATCTAATGCGAAATCTAGGATCTAATGCAAAAGAAATCAAGAATTGAAATTTCTATATATTTCAGAAATTTCAATATATGTTGAACAGAAATACATGAGCCTCATTAGATTATTAGATAATAATATAGCCTTAAAACACAAACAATCACTCACAAAATGAACTTGACTACTTTCTCATATAAGACTTGGTACTTCCTCATATGAATTCATAGGTACTTCCTCACAATGAGTTCATATAAATGAACACTACTAACTAGGACCTTATGCAAAAACTGATGCAAAAGAAATGAAGGAATAAAGAAAGATTTAAAATTTTTGTATATTTTGATATATGTTGAACAAAATACATGAACTAAGGAGGATAGGAATGAAGAAATACATCTATTTCAATATTGAACAAATATACATGGGCTTCATGAGATTATCACTAGCCTTAAAATACATCCAACCATCGTAGAATCTCAATCATCATATGAATGGATCTTATGCATAAGAAATCAAGGAATGAAGAGATTAAGAAAAATTTTAAAAAAATTATATATTTTAATATATATTGAACAAATAAATTTTATTTTTAGATAAAAATAATATAGATATACGTGCAATCTTAAAAGATATCATAAAGAAATCTTAATTTTCTCACCTTCCCAACCAGCCAAGGCCACAAAGAAAATATAGAAGCTCAGGAAATCCCAAAAAGCAATCAGTTCTAGACGCCTCAAACAGCGTCGTGCCGGCGTTATCCTAACCTCTATTCCCTCCTCTATCTTTCCTCTGCAAACCCTAGCCTCTTCGATCGACGCCCTCCGCCCCCGTTTTCACCCCTCGATCTTGCCTCTTTGTATAAAGCCTCCGTCCCGACCTCCTCCTTCCGCGCCGCCTTCGCCGATCGCCTCCTCGCCGGCGATAGCGAAGTCTCTCCCCTCACACCTGGAGACTGAAGATGCGTGCGGATTTCGAACCGGAGATAGCCAAAATGAGCGGAAGGCAACTCGGAGACGGAGACCGTCCGTCCAATTTTTTCAGGCGAGAGCCCAACCGCGGATTGTGCGCCGCGCCGCCCCTGCATGTGTCAACGAGCCAAAATTTGAGATGGCGAGGATGTGAGGTGAGCGACACGAGTCGATGACGAAGACAACAACGGCGGCGAGACCCTTATTTATACACAAATAAATCTAATTGCAGTCGTTGATTTCTTAGTAATCTAATGGTGGAAATCCAATCTCACCATCAGAATCTTCTAGAGTAGAAGACCCTCTTTCATCATTCGGATTAGGATAAAATGTGGGGATTTGAAATATAATTAAAATAAAATTTGAAATCTTTAGAGATCTATAATCTAAAATAAAAATAAAAATCTTTTAAAATCCTCGTGTTTGAAATTCTTTAAATTTTCCATCTCTAACGGATTGCCATATGTGAGGACTCAAACCCTCATTTACCATCATCAATAAAACCTTCAAAAAATTAACTTTGAGAGCTTGACGATTTTCAACCCACAGACTTCTTCCCTTAAGCAAAATTCTTCAAAAATTCTAAATTAAAGGCTAATAGGATCTCTCTTCATAATTTCATCAAATACATAATAAACATTTAGTTTAGAGTGGGTCGAGAGAGATCGTGGAACAATAAAGCTCAAGAGTGAGTGATCAAAGATAAAGTAGAGAAAGGAATCGAAACATGATTTGGTGATGCTAGAAAAGCCGGAAAACCGACTGAGAGATAGAGAGAGCCATGGATGAGATGATGAGCCTTAACCTTCCAAATGAGCCACAAGCAAGGGCTCCAATGAGAAACTCAAGCACGTCGAAGTAAAGGATTGCTACAGGATGGCTGTTGGTAGTGGGGTGCTGCCAAAAATGCCAAGGACATGAATCTCACCTGAGATGGAGTTTTCCCGATGCCTAAGAACCCTTTAGTTAATTTTTAAATTTTTATATCAAATTCAAGTTTATCCTATTGGATTTTTTATCCGGCATTTTATTTAAATTTACTTGAATCGAAGAATATCACCAAACACCACCAAACATAAATTGCATTTTTAATTTAACCCTGAGAATATTATGGAGTATCTATCAAATTTAAAGTAGATTATTATACTTATTATTTGACGGAAATTGCATGTCTCTATAGATAACATAACCCAATTTTAAAAAAGAAAAAAAGGAAAAAAACTCCCAAATTTGATTACTTCAGAAAATTTGCATATTGATTTTTAGAAAATCGTTAAAGATCTAGATTTAAGAAAGGCATTCAATTGAAAAATAAATAAATATGAAAATGTATGTTCTTTTTTTCTTTAAATTGTGTTAACATCAAATTTAGCAAGTGGAACCAATTTATGAAATCAAAGCATACATTAATACAACAAAGAAGAGTGTGTGCTTGCAAATTAATGGTAGCCGGTTTTAATGACTAGAAAGCAAGAGATCATCATGCAATTGAAAAAGGTATTGCATTTGTTCCCAAGGAAAGGCAAAGATTTAATTGCTTGGAGATGTGGCCCTTGTTGGGCCATATAAGAAGCTCACCATATAACTTAAGGCCATAACAATTACAATTTAGGCCTTCTATGAAATTGTAAGATACAATAACTAATGGTGCGTTTAGTTCGGTTTTAGAATAATGCACTTGGGAAAATGCAAATACCTTTAAGTTAAAGGGGTTTTTCGAAATACAAATACTGTTTGGTTAATTTTGCATTGTGAAACAACTTTAACCTAAATCCCATTTGATGAATATTACATTTTGCTAAGGGACTTTTGTGAAATTTTGTATTTAAAAAAAATTATAAATATTTTTTTTTTCAAATTCACCTTTTGGTGGCCAATTTTGGCCGCCGGCCATCCTCCAACGGCCATATCTAGTCGCTAGTCAAGCTCGACGACCAGATATGGCCGTTAAAGGCCTAGGTCATGACCTCAGGCGGCAATCGCCCGTCGCCTCGGTCACAAACCCAGGCGATGGTCGCTCCTTTAGCCAGCATTTGGCCTCCTTGGCCAGCAGTTGTCGGCGATGTTGGCCACGCGAGGAAAATGAACAGTAGTCCTCCAAGTTATATTCCGAAAATGCAACTTGCAAATCCACCTATAGACCTGCATTCAACTAAGGGACTTTGAGGACACTTGGAGATGCAATTGCATCTTCCTAAAGTCCTCTCCAAAGCTGAGCCAAACAAGTTTGCATTTTCTCAAGGGGGTTTGGGGGCTTTAGGGGCTTTCAGCCCCTTGGAATGCTGAACCAAACGGATCCTAAATCTCTTTAGTCCCGTCATCCTTTCTCCGATACATACAAAATCACCATTAAAGCATCTAAACTCTACAGGAAGTTCATCAATAGCATTTGCTGTGACACAAGAGTTTGCATGTGCACATGAGACAATCAATGGAATCAGTACTACATTGACTGCTATATGAACTCTTTGTTGAAACAAAAGCTTTCGCTAAATCACCTCTTACATAGTAACAATTTTTAAATATATAAACATACAATTAATAACAAAATTCACATTTACGTAATTCACAAACTCACAGAAAAACATCATTTGATGTTGTTCAATGTCATAAAACAACAAAGGGACTACCCAAGAGACCTAATATACATAGGCACATTATCCAAGCTTAAAAACTATAATAGAAGTCGCAATCACACAAAAGTCATTCTAAACTTAGAAAAAATGACACAAACCTTAGAACATTTTTACCAACTATTCTCTAAATGAATATTAACATGATACTTTTTGTCATCTTATCCAAAACCACTTTGATTTTTTAAGTCACGTACATGATTATACAACTTACAACTGGCTCAAGTTCTTCATCTTTGACTAGATGTGAGGACTAATCATGATACCAGAATCAAAGAATTTTTCTTCCAATTATTATTCTATAGTAGTTATGTGACCATCCTTGAAGCCATTATCAGCTTTCATTCCTCTTGCAACTAGTTCTTCTAGAACATCTAGAAGCACATGTTTCTCATCCATTGAGTCGGTCTCTCTTTGTGCCCCTTCCTTGAGTTAGATTGCAAACTCCACCTTCCAAAGAGATGATTAACCAAGTAACCGCAGCCACCCGGAAACTTCAACGTCCATATCAATTTTAGGATAAAACAAATTTAACAATAATGCCCTCGTTATCTCATCTTAAACCAAGAATAACATATTTTATCACCAGGCATTTTTTAAAACCGAATCTCCACCATCAACGACCGTCGCTGTTCACCGACCAATGCCAGTAGACTGCCATCCGCGGTCACAAAGCAGGAAACGCAAGACAAAGTAAACAATGGTGCAGAAAAGCATTTGATCACGGAAATGACTCAAGGACTCTCGGATGACAAAACGAAACCAAACTAACTTGCACTGACTTTTTCATGAGCATTTCGTCAAACAAATGGTGAGTATCTATTGAACGCCTCTAAGAACCCGAACTCAGACGTAAACCCAAACAACCATCATGAAAAGTTCGGTAACAAACGACATTGACTCAGTTCGAGTCAAGAACACTAAAAAAGAAATCAGAGAAAATGGGTTCGGGTCTCGTATCAACAAAGCAGGGCAGAGCAGAAAAGGGTTCGCAGGAACGGATGGTTCGGTCGTGAAGATCCCTACCCGGCTCGGAGACGGGTAGGCTAGTGGGCGAGCTCGAGACGAATCGGGCTATGGTCCGCCGCCGCCGCCGCCGCCTTCGAGACGAGATCCTCGGGGCAAGGGACGTTCGAACCAGAAAAAGGAACTCACCGGAGACGCGCAGAGAAGTGGGAGCGAAAGATGGCGTGCTCGAGGGCCCGGCCAGAGGAGGTCGTCGGAGAGGGTTCGGGCGTGGCCGAGCTGCTGGAGAACTCCTCCTTCTCGCTCTCGAGTTTCACTCCTCACCCGCGCTCTATCCCGTTCTCTCTCGCTCTCCCTTTCCGTCGTTTCTCGCTCGAAGATCCTCCCTCCCTCTCGGTCCACCCTCCCCACCGTTTTATCCCCGTCTCAGTCCTCTCCCTGCTCCTCCAGGACGACGCCACCTTCCCCCTCGACCGAAAACCCTCAGCTCGTCGCCTCTGCCATCTGTGCCGTCGATATGTCCCTGTACGAGCGTCCTTCCTCGCGCGAGAGGAAGCCACAGAGAGAGAAGGAGAGAGCCAAGGAAAGAAAAGGAGGGCTGGGCCGAAACAAAATGGAAGGGATGGGCCAAGGAAAGAAACGAAGGGAGAGAGACAAGCCTGGCCCAGGCGAGGATACTGGCTCCATTTCTTTTTCTTTTTCTTTTTTCCTTTTTTTTTATTACTATTCTATACTTTTGGTATTTTCATAAAGAAGTAATAGCATACTAGACCGACAAGATCAGGTGTCAACAAGTTGGTCCTAAAACTACTTCGTTTATGAGTCACGTGAACCTTGGCAACCTTAGATGTAAAACTCTTAAAGGGTAGAGTTAGGGATGAAACTCAAAAAAGATACAGTGCCAAATTGGGGAGCTAATTCGCCCGGTACTAGCACATTAAAATAAACAATGCAATCTTATCATCCCACCAATGGTATATATGTTGAACAAGCGAGAGTGACCCCTAGTCAATGTCAAAAGACACCTACTTCTTGATGAATAACCCCAAAAGGACCACCTTGCAAAGGTCACTCCTTCTTTATGACCCAAAAAAATAAAAAATAAAAAACCCACATTGATCTCCAACCCCACAAATAAATAAATCACTTCCTTAATTTTATCCCCCTTTTTTGTCTTATTATCTTTGCTTTTCAGCATTTAAAAAAAAAAAATAGAAAGACAGCAAAAAGTAACCATTAATCGAGACAGGATGAAGCATGCTCAGAAATAATTTTGCAATTCATCATGAATAAACATGTATATATAGCGGGATATGTAGTGTTCGATTCGCTTCGTCCTTCATTTATTTCCTTTTTTCCATCAATCAGAAGCCCAAGACAACCTTGTGTTTGTATTTTCATGAATAATTAAAGCGGTCCTAACCGAATTATAATCAATTGAAGAGATAGAGGGAAAAAAAAAACAAAAGGGGAAAATAAAATTGAAAAGGAATAAGAAAAAGGGCCGAGGATAAAAATTTACCTTTGTGGTTTCCGCCTTCAATTGTCTCTCACTGAGTATGTATCGTCGTTCAATCATGTAGCATTCAATTTATTAGACGCTGAATTTCTTATTCTAGGAGTTGTTTTTTTATATCCGGAAGAATATGTGGTAAATAGTGAAACTAGTTTTTGCAATGTAAAAGCGTTACTTCAGAGCTTTACTTTGAACATTCTTTTCATTTGATTACTAAAATTTATTTTGTAGCTTTTAAGAGTTGACCTGGTGTGGAAAAGTTGAGAGTTAGTTATAAAAGTATAAAAGAGAGTTGCGAAATTTTTTGTACAATTTGATATCTTGAAGAAATGGTGCCCGAAACCCCATCTACACGGCAACAGGAAATACAAACATAGTTATGGCTCCACCAATTGAAACAACTCTTGTAATTTACAACCCAGCAGTGAATGAAGATACCCATTATGGAAATAATCTGACCCCAGCCTCCCCCTCAAAAGGGAAGAGACCCCAGCAAACTCAGCAGCTGTTGTTATTTGAAACTGACTAGAAACATAGCCCGGGTTCCAGCAAGCATCTTTTAGAAACACCTATCCAGATGTGGGAAGGGGAGTATACCCGGGCTTTGATGGCTAGTCCTAATAAGCCATCAAGGAAGACATGAAAATCATAAGCTGGAACTGTCAAGGGCTGGGTAACCCCTTGACAGTCCAGCACCTTCGAGCCCTAGTGGCTCAAGAAATGCCCAACTTGGTTTTCCTTATGGAAACCAAAAACAAAAATGTGATAATACAACACTTAGCTAAGCGTCTTCAGCTCAAATACTTAAAGACTATAGACCCAGTAGGCATTGCGGGTGGATTGGCTCTATTATGGAGTGATGAGGTGATAGTTGAAGTGGAGGCTAGCTCAGAGAAGTGGATGGGAGTGCTTTGTAAAGATCAGGGCAACAACATTACGATGAGAATAGCCTTTTTGCACGCACCCAATATCTTTCAAGACAGACTTGCTCTTTGGCAATCATTAAGGAATTACAACCATCCTAATTCTTTTTCGTGGCTATGCATTGGCGATTTTAATGAAATTTTGTATCACTGGGAGAAAATTGGCATGAGAGAGGCTAACCGATATCGGATGGTAGCTTTTAGGGAGTTCGTGGACACTTGTGCTCTAATTGATATGGAAAGTAAATGTTGTACATATACATGGACAAACAGAAGGGCAAGAGATCAGCTTGTTAAAAAGAGACTAGATAGGGCTTTTTGTAACCTGGAATGGAGAACCGCTTTCCCAAATGCTAAGGTATACGCTCTTCCTGTGATTGGGTCTTATCATAGCCCGATCCTCCTCTCATTGCACCCTACTATTTCCAGCATACAGAAGCCATTCAAGTTTGAAGCTTTCTGACTAGATAAGCTAGAATATTCATAAGTGATTAAAAAAGCTTGGGAAGAAGGTGCTAGAGATATAGGGGATATCATGGAAAAGATAAGAAATGTCGTTCAAGTGCTTAAATGCTAAATCAGAAAGACTTTTAAGAATGGTTTCCATCAAATAGATACCCTACAAAAGAAACTAATTGTTATGACTAATGCTGAAGACAGGACATCAATGGGGGAGGAGTATAAGCAGCTTGTTGGGCAAATAGATGACTTATGAAGACAAGAGGAGATGTATTGGAGTATGAGGCCCAGAGTTAATTGGTTGAAATGGGAGGACAGGAATACCAAATTCTTCCATGGTACTACGATTCAACGGAGGATACGAAACAAAATTTCTATTCTAAGAATTGATAACTAGAATTGGAGCCAGGACCCTAGTGTTCTTAAAAATCACATTTCAGAATTTTATAGTCTTTGTACTCATCGGTTGGGGCTAGAAATTATGGTCCAATTCTGGAGCATTGTCCTCAGATTGTCACAGAAGACATGAATATAGCATTGTGAGGTCCATAACCAAGGAAGAAGTGCAAATCGCTGTATTTCAAATGGAACCTACCAAGGCACTTGGGCCGAATGGACTAAATGGGTTGTTCTATCATAGCAATTGGCCTGTAATTCAAGAGGATATATTTAAAACGATGGAGTCTTTCTTTGACTTATGCATTTTTAACCCTGCAATAAACAAAACACAACTCACCCTCATCCCGAAAATTCTTAACCCTGAACATATTTCCCAATATAGACCCATTAGCCTATATAATTTCAACTACAAAAGCATTGCCAAAGTGCTAGCAAACAAGTTAAAACCATGACTTCCACAGCTTATTCTCCTAGAACAAAGTGCCTTCATAGGTGGAAGGCAAATCCAAGACAATATTTTCATCGTGCAAGAGATCCTCCATCAGCTACGGGTTCGAAAAAGGAAAAAGAAATTCCAAATAGTGTTGAAGCTAGACATACAAAAAGCTTATGACATGGTGGAATGAGATTTCCTAGGTGATTACATGCTAAGCATTAGTTTCTGCGACAAATGGGTCTCCCTTATTAAATGGTGTATATCTTCAGTATCCTTTAATGTGAAGGTCAATGGTGAAGCTATAGAACAATTCTAGCCATCTCGAGGTATTAGACAAGACAATCATTTATCCCCTTATATGTTTATCATCATGGCGAATGCACTTTCTACCCTTATTTCTAAAGCTGTTTTGGAAGGATCTATTAAATGTATCAAACTTAATCCTCACTGTCCTACTCTATCTCATCTTCTATTTGCGGATGATACACTTTTCTTCCTAGAAAGCAGCATCAAAGAAGCACAAAACATGTCCAATGTCTTTAATCAGTACTGCTATGCGTCAGGACAGGCCATAAACTTGAATAAATCGGGAGTTTTCTTTGGGAACGGATGCCCACAAGGCCTACAAGCTAATCTTGCAACTAAGTTACGGGTGCCAATGATGGAGAAAACAAGGAAATACTTGGGGATACCTTCGAACTAGGGTAACACGAAAAAAGAGATGTTCTTATGGGTGCTCGCTAAGGTGGATAGGAAACTAGAGGGCTGGAAAGAAAACCTAATCTCAAAGGTAGGGAAAAAGGTTTTACTCAAAATAGTCATCCAGGTGCTTCCACAATATGCTATGTCAATGTTTAAAATCCTTGTTTCCATATGCAAAGCAATTGAAAAGAAAATCTCAGCTTTCTGGTGGAAGCAAAATATGCATCGAAAAGGTGTTTATTGGAAGAATTGGGACCTGTTAAAGGAAAGAAAATACCATGGAGGTCTTGACTTCAGAGATTTGATAGACTTTAATAGAGCTCTTTTGAGGAAACAAACATGGAGACTTAGTATCACGACCCGACCCTTGAGTTCGCAACAACCCATATTCCTCTTGCGGTCAGTTGATTTGCGACTACCCAAGATTCGTTGCCAACCGTTAAATTTTAACTTTCAAATTATGCGCATGCGGAAACGATTCGTACTCCACCCAATCAACAACAACAACAAGGATAGCAAAAAGACATATATCATAAATAAACACTACTTTTATTTATTTACTGAAGTTACCCTGGGGAAAGCAATATGTACATGCCCAACCTTGGGCTCTTTTTCCTGCAGGCCTATACAAAAAGGGACTAGGCCGGGTAACTTACTTCTACCGCTATCTACAAGGGTTAGTTCAAAAGGTAGGCTTCAGACACCTACACGAAAAACTAATCCGGGTCTTCCTCCAGATCCTCCTCTAGGTCCTTCTCCGGGTCCTCCTCCTTGATGGGCAGGTCTTCTACAGCACCGTCAGGGACGTCGATGGTCATGGGGTCCCAGACCTCATAGGTGGGACCATCAAAAGGGGGCCCATCAAATCCCCTGATGGGACCAAAGAGCTCATTACCCTATTGCCTGTACCAGGCCTTGAAAAGGTGTGGAGTCCACCTAATCAAGCCCGAGTCCACCCAGACAGTGGTAATATGGAGCTCATAAATAAAAGGCTGACTAGGAGCAAGATGCGGCGTAACCTCGGTGTCTATGTCCATCGGGACACCGAACATCACTAGGAGGCGTGACATGCTAAGGTCCTGGAAATGGTTATTCAATAACCAGTGAGATAAAATCTCAGTAAGTCAAAGTCCTAAGCCTCGGTTTGAGACCTACTCACCTTGAGTGCGCCCTAAATGTGCAATCTTTCTATCGCCAGCAATTCAACAACAGAATAACACCCATTCGACCATTAACAAGCGTATGATTAGGCTAAGGCTCATATCCAATTATTAACAATTAACAATTGCAATCACAGGCATCCTTACCTCGCTTTTGTCACACGCAATTTGCATGATACAATTTATTAAGGGTGTGCAAAAGAACCGAGAACCGCCTGGACCGCCCAGAACCAGACTAGAACCGGTGGTTCTTAAGGGTACCGGTCCAGTTCCCGGTTCCAATAAATTGGAATCGGTGGGTATCGGTCCGGTTCCCGATTCCATAGGCAGATCCACCCGCTCGGACGGACTGATTTTTTTTAAGTCAAAATTAAGATTTTTATATTCAAAATGTAATAATATTAAAAATATTTAGAATAATAGTCCAAACTTTCCTCATCACCTTCATTCTTCCCTTGCCTGTAGAACATGACCAACAAAATAGAGGGTTCTCTTTCTCCTATTTATAGAGACCAATGGCTCGTTGTCTCTCCTAAATAATCAATGTGGGATTGAGCCTCCTACTCCCTCTCCCTTCTCTTCTCTCTCATTGCCCCTTGCCCGTAAGTTACTCCAACAAGTTTCCAAATGTCCCACATTGAAGAATTACTCAAAGAGCATTTGAGAGATTGCATATAAAATTCAGCCAAGGAGATCAACAAATCTTGTGTCAATAGTGGCTTTGGGGTTGAGATTAATATTAATCTCTAAGTTGGGCTGTTTTTAGAGTGTTTGTTCGGAGTTTTGGGGTCCGAATCCACCCTTTGTCGGGTCGGTTTGGTCATCGGTTCCCAAAATGAGGAACCAACTCCAACCCTCCCTTCTGCTTCATCTCTTGGCCGGTTCCGAGGATCCACCCGGAAACCGGACCGAACCGACGGTCCGGTTCCCGGTGGATCCGTAGAATTAGTGGGCGATTCTCGGTTCCAAAAATTTGGAACCGGTCCTGAGCGAGCGGTTCCCGATTCCGGGGTGGGAACCGCCCACCCGGACCATGCACACCCCTACAGTTTATCATATGCTCATCTCAATGCAACAATTATAACAAATAATTACGAGACCTTTCAAATTGTCTCATGCATCATGCACTTGCTTGTTTTCCATTTATTAACAACACTTTGGGGGAATTTCCTTCCAACACACAAGTTGGCAGTCTACCGGCCTAACCGGGCATCGTCCCACTCCATTGGGCACAGCTACGTCTGGCGCCTAGACGGCATTCACAAGAAGCATAGGTCTAGCCTCTACTGCGACCCGCATCCGGACCTCACCTGGACATTTCGATAATACGGACTTCGTCCACCACAGATCCCCCACTGGGTGACGGGCTCTTACGTGACCACGCAAGCACATCAATTAATCATGCTCATTTTATTATCTTTCCGAACAGCCAATGCAGACATGATTCATGCTTGTACATGTTAATTCACTGCAAGCTCTACATGTAATGCGATAATATTTCACACATGGTCACATGAATATAAATGCCTTTCACACGTAGTCATACGAATATGCTGAATACATCAACTCTAATTCACAATTGCAGTCCACAAATTTACTCCACCGAGTACATATTAAACAATAGAATCAATGGCAGCATATAATCCACGTGAGGAAAGTACAAACAATAATCCACCGAAATTAATCAATACTAACACAATTAATTAATAACGTACGTTCCAAAAATAATACTTTACTCCGAAAATATTCCATTAATAATTATCCAACAATCAATATTCAACATCCAAGAATAATTAATCATCCATGACTAATTAATTAATCATTTTCCAAAAATAATTAATTAATTAATACTCCAAAAATAATAGTAAATAATTACGAATTTAATAATCAATTAATTCCGAAAATAATATTTAATTAATTACGAAATTAATAATTAATTAATTAATTCCGAAAATATTAAACAATTAATAAAATGCTAATTAATCATCATTAGCCACATTATCCAAGATTAGCATTAAACTAATAATTTCTAATGGAGTTGAGTACCCTAAGCAAGGTTTAGAAAATCGACTCACGGTTTACGCGTTCCAAGGGTACTAGGACGATCGCGACAGCGAGAACGACGAACGGCCCACTCAAAATCGACAACGGACAATGGGGAACAAACTATCTTGTCAAAACAGCCCCCGGTGTGGCTGTTTGGACACCGAGCAGCAGGAAAACAAGGCCAACAACGGCTGGACAGCAGCTAGCCATGTCCTGGACAGCAATAGCAGTGACTAGCAACAACACTCAGTGAATACAGCAACTAACGGGGACCGAAATAGCACAAAACAGCAGCTAAACATGCAGAAACAGCAGCAGAAAAACTCAGAGACAGCAAAATCGAACCTCTACGTCAGTAAGCACACGCTGTCCTAGCTGTAGGAGCAAGCTAGAACCGCCCCAAAGAACAGCCCGGACTCCAAGGCAGCAGCAAACAAAAGAGAAACAAATAGGGAAAACAGGCGCTGAAAAACAGAGGGGCCAAGAGGGAAAGAAGAAAAGGAGAAAGAGAAGAAGGAAATGGTTGTGCGGTTGGGAGAGAGAGAGAGTGTGCGGCTGGGAAAGAAAACAGAAAGTGAGGAGAGAGAAAGTCAAACTTGAAGAGCAAGATAGGATAAGTTTGACCCAAAAATATCTACTAAAGTAAAAAGGCTTCTAAGGTAAAAATCTTCTAAACTCTAAAAGACAAGGGCAAAGTGGGAACTTCACCCATCCCATAGGCCCCCGGTGGGCCAGCCCTCGTGGTGGAAAATTCTAATTTAGGCCCGCTTCTCACGGCTCACTTATCTCGATCCGATATCCTTTTTTCCGACTTTTTGATTTTACCGTGAAAATTTGAGGATCAATGAGGCGGCGTCCAAATAATTATTCGTGAGGTCCTTATAATTTCGATACCCGAAATCAGATTGAAAATCGAGATTAAAATCCGTCAATTACAACTCTAGCACGACCTAAACTACCATACGGCTTTTAGGATTTTTACGCGAAATTGACTCGTGGTCAAATAAATTCAATCCACATTCGGTTCCTTAAATCCCTGGACCACCCTCAGTTGTCATGTAATCTCAAGGAATAAATTTCTCATCCCATGTATAAAGTCAAAAAGGAAATCGGTTTAACGTCGATTATCGTGAGTATCGAGATCGTGTGGAATCACCCTCAATCCGACCTCATACTCCTCTATAATCGATTTATTTCCATTTGCTATTGCTTTGTAAGGGCATGGTATTATCCCTCTTCGATCCTTATGGTCGAGAGGTAAATCCCGGTTCAATTTCCCTAGTCTTATGCGTATCAATCCCTAATTAGCCTTCCGAATAGGTTAGTTGCCAATGAGTGATCAATTCAAGACAGTTGTAGCTAACAGTGCATCATGAATTAACTCTTTTTATTAATCCCAAAATGGATAGAAATTTCAGGATGTTACACTTAGTACATCAAAAGAGGCTTTATGGTGCAGACTTTTCCAATGTCTCTATTTCCCTAGTGGTAACCTATGTAATGCAAAAAGAGGACCTTGGCCATCCCGGGGCTGGCAAAGTATTTTAGTAGGAAGAGATGCTATTGAATCGGAGATGAAATGGGAAGTGGGGAATGAGGAAAGTATGCGAATTAGTGAAGAACCGATGGTTGGTTTTAAGGAAGATTGGTGGCTTGGCTAATCTAAACGAACCATAGTTTGTAGCTGATTTTATTAACCGGGATTTAAGGGAGTGGAAGACTGACCTACTGAAGGAGACATTTGGCGAAAATTTTGTACGAGAAATCCTAGCTACGCCTCTTAGTATAAATCTTGAGCCCGATAAACTACTATGGATAGCAAATAAGTCGGGATCATACCAAGTGAATAGTGGCTATAACAAACTAAGAGCTCAGAATAACTCACACCCCGTTTCCCAAGCATCAACATCATATCAGAACCCTAAGCGATTATGGGTTGAAATATGGAAATTATGCACATCTCCTAAAATCAGGTTTTTTCTATGGAGCATATGTTAAGAGACTCTTCCTACAAAAATAAATCTTTATCGAAGGAAATTAGTACTTGAGCCGCAATGCCCAGTGTGCAGATCAGCTCCGGAATCCTCTTAACACTTGTTTTTCCTGTGCCCCTAGACCAAAAAAGTTTGGATAGACTCAACGTTAGCATTCGACACCTCTCTGACGAGCATTACACATATAGACAAGAAAATCAGCGACTTCCTTACCTCAAATGGCACTTTGAAGACCAAAGCCCTTTTCGTGACTTTACTATGGTTTATCTAGAAGTCCAGAAATAGAACCGTAGAAGAATCTTTACTACAACACCGATTAACTGATAAATGGAGTCCACAAGGCTACCGAGCACCCTTACCTCAGCCGTAGAACTGGGAACCTTTGGGCATGGGTTTCGTGAAATTGAACATCGACGCCACCTGGAGAAGCTCGTCTATAGAGAGCTCTATCGCCAGTGTTTGTAGAGACGACGAAGGCACCCTGATCGCCGACTTCTTGAGATCGATTTGCCCCCCTCCCCCCTCAGCCATTGTTGCAGAAACCCTAGCATTGCGTGTTGCTCTGCTGTGGTTACAAGAGACCAGAACTACTAAGAAGCTCGAGGCTTCAATTCAGTTCCGCACATGCTTCTCTTAGCTGATAACTCAATTGTTGTTCAATCTGTCTTGGGCCATGAGGAACCGTCGTGGGCCTTGAGGTCGATTGTCTGTCAAAATTTGCTGGGCCAAATGCAAGAAATCCAGTTGTTGCATGAGCCTAGAAGCAAGAACAAAGCGGCTGATTGGGTGGCAAAAGCCCACCTCGATGGCACTATTCCGCCAAACTGAGTATCTCGCCCCCTACAAGCCCTCTTATCTATTCTATGTTTCGAGTTTGGATTTAGATGTAATCAATCGCGAAGTTAGTAATGAAAATCAATTTCCGACCCAAAAAAAAAAAATACCACGTGGAGAGCCTATTTATAAGCTTAGATAGAGGAAATTAAATCAATGGTTCTGGTTTTGTGAGAAGACTGCTTAATAATAGTGCACACTGCATTGGTAAAGGGGCTTGCGAACCTTTGGAGAGACTTTGTCTCATTCGGTTTAAGTTTCATGATGACTAGAGGCATCCGGTGTGTTTGAATCTCTGTGTGGATCTGCGCAAGGGATAATCCATTTTTTCTATCAAGTCATATTATCGCATCTAGAGTTCCTTGAAATAGGATTTGATGCCAAGATAGATGATAATTCTTGATGCTCTTGACCGCATGCTTACTGTTTGGCTGTGAAATTAGAACTTTTGACTTGCAAAAAGGTGTTGAGTTTTACTTAAATAAATTTGAAAGGTTCTTTTCTCAAAAAGTCCGAAATTTGAAAAGCCTTGGTTATGGCTGGTCAGTAGCTTTGGATGATTTAATACTAGAGATCAATGCTGGTGCTCGTTCCTCTCCTCTTCCACTGGGTTTGAGGATTGCTTCTCTCTCCTTTGTCTCTCAACAATCTTTTATTGATGAAACGTGTCATTAATTGTGATGATGGGGCATTTTCTCAGGCCATAAGCATGAACCAGTACGTAAAAATGCACGATAAATGATACTCAGAATAACTTGTTGCCTTGAAATTGAATGTCGAATTTGAATTGCTCACTGTCGTGGTAGAATTTGCATGCAACCGAACCTAAATTAAGGTTGTGCGTTAAGATTAGGAGAATGGATGTTAATATGACATTTTTGTACGCTGTTATGGCTTGCATGTGATGCATGCTGATACTGAAATTGAATGATGGGATTTGATTCGTCCTTATTAGTTAAAGCCCAACTCGGCGAGTCTCTCCCTCTGAGCTGGGTTTCTAAGGGTGCGTTTGGTAACATTTCTACTTCTGAGAATAGTTTCTTTTGAGAAATAGTTATTTTCTATTTCTACTCCTTAGAACAATTTCTGAGTAACATAGGGCGTTTAGTAACTACAAAATTTCTTGTTCTCGGAATAAATAAAAAATAGAAATGCGTTTGGTATCGACAAATTTTTTTTATTTCATTCTTTCTTGACAGCGGCGGTCATCGGTCACCGACGGCCCCCACCCACTGACCGCCGATCGCCGATCGCCGGCCGCGCCCCTGGTCGCCGTTCGCACCCCACTGCCGCCGGTCACCGCCGCCACCGCAGCTTGCCGCTCGCCGTCGCCGCCACCACCGCAGCTTGCCACTCGCCGTCCCCACCGCTAGTCACCGGTGGCCGACCCCCACCGCCTGCCAATCGCCGGCCGTAGGGCGAAAGACGGCGACTGGCGGTCGGCTGGTGGCAAGCGAGTGGGGGCGGCCGGGGACAAGTGGCGAAGATCAGCAATCGGCGACGGCAGTGGCCGGCGAACACCGGCGGTGGCACCAAGACACGCGGCGGCCGGCGGCGGGTGGTGGCGGGCGGCGGTGGCGGCAGTAGGCGGCGGTGACGGCAGCAGGCGGCGAGTGGGTGGCCGCGTGTTATAAGGGTGAGAAGTCCCCAAGAAATAGTTTCTAGAAATTGTTCCCATAAATAAGAGGCTAGATTTTTTTACATCTCATTTCTACTTCAAATTTATTCCTAGGAACAACTTTCTATTCCCGGGAATAGAAAAATCAGTTGGCGTTACCAAACGGATTTCTATTCATTTTCTATTCCAGTGAACAAAAGAATAGAAAAAAAAAGAAATTGGCAAGTTGCCAAACAGACCCTAATCTACCGCAACCACTTTTGGATATTTTTTGTTTTGAAGCTTATTTGGATTGTTCTTCATATTCATTTATACGAAATAAGAAGAATTTTCTGACCAAAAAAAAAAAAAAAAACACTTGATTCGCACATATTTAATTACAACCAACTACACATCAATCGAATTTAATAATCCCTCAATTTCTTCCGAAAGAAAATTCATTTTATGTTTGTACATAAACCACTTGCAATCATAGACATTCATAGTTGTGTCTCAACACTAGTCATAGTTTGATCAAACATAGATCCTATCATTTTAAACGAATTTTTGAAGTTGATTTCATTTTTTCCTTCATCTCTCCTCTTTCTATTGTCCTCTTCGACCTTCAACCATGAGGTGGGTGTGATCTAGTTTCACCCTCCCCTCCATCTATTTTGATTTTTGTTCGAGTTTATTTTGTACTTTTCCTCTTTTTTTCTCCTAACCTAGATTTGGGAGTTGTTCTCTCTCGATCTAGTTCTAGATTCAAGAGTTTGAACTTTTCTAATCTAGTTGTAGACCTAGGAATTCTTAGGAATTTTTCTCAGCCGATTTAGATCTTGGAGTTTAATAATATTTTTGGAGAATCGATATACCCGTGCTTTGTCCACGTATAGATTTTCTATCTCCAATTTCTATGATGATCGCAAGAGTTTTGGTGTCTTGCTAAACTATGAAAATTTGATCTTCCCAATGTTAGATTTGTGTTTATTCAACATATTTTGGTTGTCCCCGCACGGTGATGGTACAGAGCAAGCCGAACTGAAACGCGCATGACCAACTGGAAATGCCATAGTTATTGGAGAAGGAAATTCTAGCGTTTGCTCATCATTAATGATGATATGAGATATAGTGATTATCTGATAACTATTTTACTTGACAGATCTTTTCTTTTGGAACAATGTGTGCTTAATCCTACCGATGCTTGGTTGATCCTCTTTATTTTATGGATTTTATTTTGTTTTGTAATATTTTGGCATTTGCTCTGCTTTGATTTGCTTTATCATGAAAGTCTATATAATTTTCATGTGTACTTTTGAGCGATGAATATAATTTTTTTACCAAAAAAATGCTACGTAATAATAATCTCGGGCAAATTCTTTTGCAATCCTACATTATTTCAACCACATCTCAAAGCCCATAGATTGTTTTTCCCCCCTTCCGGAGTACTTGCCAATTAAACTTTTCAAAATGGTCCTTTTTCCCTTTTTCTCTCACCATGGGTGAGTCTTCTCCCTATCCCAGCTGGGGATAGTTGAAACCCTAATGCTCTTTCCCTGCAAATTCCAGCAATCTCTCATGGCCGACTCTTCTCAGCAATTGAAGTAATAGGTGCTGCTCTCCCTTCCTTTCCTCATCTTCTTCTTCTTCTTCAGATCCTTGGTCTTTTCACATCTTGAGAGACACCATGGCCAACACCCCACAATACCCACCGAATTAACCTTCCCATTCCCAGATGCCAATAGCATTCCCTGCACCTGCAATCACACCATTAGTCACCTCCGCCGAGCTCCCTTCACTCCCAACCCTCAAATACCTAATACCCACCCACCGGAACATTAACCCATCTGAAAACCCTTATTACCCAGTCATCCAAGCTCAAAATATGGAGGGCGAACAGGAAAATTAACTGCGTATGGTCACTCTTTGTAAAAGAATGGGGGATTTATGGGTTGAAGATGACATAACGGAGCTTAATGCAATTATCCCTAAATCGATACATCAGGAAAGTAAGCTTCTTCTATATGGTAAATTACTCTCTAAACCTAACGTTAATTTCCTAGCTTTTTTGAGTACCATGAAGAGAGCTTGGAGGATTGAGTCAGTAAAATGCGACATGATAGAGCAGGGGTTCTTTCTATTTACCTTTAACTCTGTTGAAGAAAAGGAGAGAGTGCTCGAAGCAGGCCCATGATCCTTCGCGAGTAATTTGCTGATCTTGAAAGAGGGAAACCCCAACATACCAAAACACCGCTATGATTTTTCTTAGTATGCTTTCTGGGTTCATTTAGTTGGTCTCCCTAGAGCTGTAATAACTGAAGAAGCTATTAGCGAAATTGCGGGGAAACTTGGTATAGTGGAGAAAGTCAAAATTGAAGCAAAATACAACAGTTCTAACAGAATAGGCAAAGCTAAAGTGGTTCTAGACCTACACAAACCCCTTAAAACTAGAACGGTTATTGACTTGGGAGGTATGAAATGGTTGATTGACTTCAAGTATAAAAATTACCTCATTACTGCTATTCTTGTGGCTGTATGGGGCATTATGCAACTTCATGTCCTACAATTCCTTATGAAGACACAGGCTCTCCTCCTAAGTTTGGTTCATGGCTTAAAGCTAAGGTGAAAGAATCAAGTCCGTGCTGGAAAATTTTTTTCGAGGAAATTGAGCTCTTGAAGATGATGAAGAAATGGTACCCGAGACCCCAATATACACGGCAGCAACAAATACAAACACAGTTAAGGAGACACCAACTGAAACTGCAATAGTACTTTACCATCCAGCAGCACATAAAAGAAATATTTTGACCTATACCTCCCCTGCAAGCGAAAAAAGAGACTAGCAAACTCAAAAGTTGCTGTTATCAGATATTGAACAGCAACACAGCCTGAATTCGAGTACAAAAGACAAAGCTTCAATGAAATCGCCAATGACTAAAAAACAGAAAAGATTCAATCATTATGTTATACGAGGCAACCAAGATAGTCTTGATGAAGAAAGGCACCTGTTAGAAACACCTATTCAGATGTGGGAAGGGGAGTATACCCGGACTTTGGTGGCTAACCCTAATAAGTCACCAAGGAAGACATGAAAATTATAAGTTGGAACTGTCAAGGGCTGAGTAACCCCTTGACAGTCTAGAACCTCTGAGCCTTAGTGGCTCGTGAAAGGCCCAGTTTGGTATTCCTCATGGAAACCAAAAACAAAGAGGTCATTCAATGCTTAGTAAAGCGTATTAAGCTCAAATGTTTCAAGACTATTGATCCAATTAGCATTGCGGGTGGTTTGGCGCTATTATGGAGTGAGGAGGTATCAATGGATATAGAAGCCAGCTCAGAGGTGTGGATGGGAGTGAGATGTCGAGAACAGGGCAGCAACTTTCTTATGTGAATAGCTTTTTACACGCACCCACTGTTTTTCAAGACAGACTTGCCCTTTGGCAAACATTGAGGCACTATAACCATCCTAATTCTTTCCCATGGCTATGCATTGGCGACTTTAATGAAACTTTATACCATTGGGAGAAATTCGGCATGAGAGAGACTGACCGGTATAGGATGGTAGCTTTCAGGGAGTTTGTGGACACGTGTGCTCTAATTGATATGGAGAGTAAGAGCTGTACATATACATGGACAAACCAAAGGGTGGGAGATCAACTTGTTAAAAAAAGACTAGATAAACTTGGAATGGAGAACCGCTTTCCCCAATGTTGAAGTATATGCCCTTCCGGCGATTGGGTCAGATCATAGCCCGATCCTCCTCTCGCTGTACCCTACTGCCCCTTGCATTCATAAACCGTTTAAATTTTTAGCGTTTTGGCTGGATAAGCCAGAATATTCAGCAGTGGTTAGAAAAGCCTAGGAAGATGATGTTGGAAATACAGGGATATTTTTGACAAGCTTAAAAATGTCGTTCAGGTGCTTAGGTGTTGGAGCAGCAAGACTTTTAAACATGGTTATCGTCAAATAAATGCCTTACAGAAGAAATTAATCGTCCTGACTAATACTGATGATGGGGCATCAATGGGAGAGGAATATAAGCAAATTGTGGGGCAAATAGATAACCTATGGAGACAAAAGGAGATGTATTGGAGTATGAGGTCCAGAGTTAATTGGTTGAAATGAGGGAACAAGAATACCAAATACTTCCACGCTACTACGATTCAAAGGCGAATACGGAACATAATTTCTATTTTAAGAATTGACGACCAAAACGGAGTCAAGATCCTACTGTTCTTAAAAACCACATCTTCGCCTTTTATAAGGATTTGTACACGTCGGTAGGGGAGAGACACTATGGTCCAATTCTAGAATGTTGTCCTCAGATTGTCACAGACGATATAAATGCAGCCTTGTTGGGGCCCATAACCATGGAAGAAGTACAAGGTGCGGTATTTCAAATGGGACCTACTAAGGCGCCCGGGCCGGATGGACTAAATGGGCTATTCTACTACAGCAATTGGCCAGTAATTCAAGAGGACGTCTTTAAGATGGTACAGTCTTTCTTTGATTTAGGCATCTTTAACCCGAGATTAACCAAACACAACTCACCCTCATCCCCAAAGTACCTAATCCTAAACATATCTCCCAGTTTAGACCCATTAGTCTATGTAACTTTAATTACAAAATCATTGCTAAAGTGTTGGCAAACAGATTAAAACATTGGCTTCCATAGCTTATTCTCCCAGAACAAAATGCCTTCATAGGTGGTCGGCAAATTCAAGATAATATTTTCATCGTGCAAGAGGTACTCCACCAGCTACGGGTTTGAAAAAGGAAAAAGAGATTCAAAGCGGTGTTGAAATTAGACATGCAAAAAGCTTATGATAGAGTGGAATGGGATTTCCTAGGGGATTATATGCTACGGATTGGGTTCCGTGAAAAATGGGTCTCTCTAATAAAATGGTGCATATCTTCTATATCTTTTAGTGTGAAAGTCAATGGAGAAGCCACAGAACAATTTCAGCCATCCCGAGGGATTAGACAAGGTGACCCCTTATCCCCCTATTTGTTTATCATTATGGCGAATGCATTGTCTACCCTTATTACAAAAGCTGTTTTAGAAGGCTCTCTTAAAGGCATTAAGCTCAACCCTCACTATCCTATTTTATCTCATCTTCTATTTGCGGATGATGAAATTTTTTTCCTAGAAGGCAGCATTAAAGAAGCACAAAACCTGTCCAATGTCCTAAATCAGTATTGCTACGCGTCAAGACAAGCTATAAACCTAAACAAATCAGGGATTTTCTTTGGGAAAGGCTGCCCACAAGGCCTACAAGCTAACCTTGAAGCTGAGTTACGGGTGCCAATTATGGAGAAGACAGGGAAATATCTAGGGATACCCTTGGATTGGGGCAACACAAAAAAAGAAATGTTCTCATGGGTGCTAGCAAAGGTGGAGAAAAAATTAGAGGGTTGGAAAGAAAATCTTATCTCAAAAGCCAGGAAAGAGGTCTTACTCAAATCAATCATTCAGGCACTCCCACAATATGCTATCTTGATGTTTAAAATCCCTGTTTCCATCTGCAAAGCAATTGAAAAGAAAATAGCAACTTTTTGGTGGAAGCAGAATTCACATAGAAGAGGAATACATTGGAAGAATTGGGACTTGCTAAAGGAAAGAAAAGACAAAGGAGGACTGGGTTCAAAGATTTAATGGATTTTAATAAAGCTCTTTTGGGAAAACAAGCATAGAGACTAAGTTCAGCAAAAGAGACTCTATGGTGTAGACTTTTCCGAGGTCTTTACTTCCCTTGTGGTAATCTTTGGAATGCAAAACGAGGTCTCCGACCATCCTGGGGTTGGCAAAGTATTCTAGTAGGAAGAGATGCGATTGAAAATGAGATAAAATGGGAAGTGGGAAATGGGGAAAGCATTCGAGTTAGAGAGGATCGATGGCTGATTTCAGGAAAAATTGGCGGCTCGGCTAATCTAAATGAGCCATGATTTGTAGCTGATTTCATCCACCAGGATACTAGGGTGTGGAACATAGACGTATTGAAGGAAACATTTTGTGAAAATTCTGTGCGAGAAATTCTTGTTACGCCTCTCAGTCTTACTCCTGGCCCTGATAAAATACTATGGATTGCCAATAAATCGGGCATCTACCAAGTGAAGAGCGGATACAACAGACTCAGAGCACAGAACAAATTAAACCCTATTTCCCAACCATCAACTTCATATCAGAATCCGAAGCGCCTATGGAGTGAAATCTGGAATTTACGCGCATCCCCCAAAATCAGGTTTTTTCTATGGAGCATTTGTCAAGAAGCCCTTCCTACAAAAATTAATCTCTACCGACGGAAATTAGTACCTGAGCCAACATGCCCTATGTGTAGATCAGCCCCTGAATCCTCCGAACACCTATTCTTTCTGTGCTCCTGGACAGAACAAGCTTGGATAGCCTCGGGATTAGATTTCAACACCGACTCGACGAGAATAACAAGAATAGACAAAGAAATCAGCAACATCCTCACCTCAGACAGCTCGGCCAAGTCCAAAACCCTTTTCGCAACTCTCCTATGGTGCATTTGGAAGTCACGAAACAGAGCAGCCTTTGCTGATCAGCCACCAAACCCACTGAAGACAGTCGAAGAAGCCTTCTTACAGCACCAATTAACCGAGAAATGGGGTACCCAAAACACAAAAACACCCTTACCTCAGCCGGAGACCTGGACACTATCGGAAGTGGGCTCCTTAAAGATCAAAATAGATGCTGCCTGGAAGAGCTCTTCGACGGAGGGAGCGATTGCTGGTGTTTGCAGAGACGAAGAAGGCACCTTGATCGCCGGCTTCTCCAGCTCAATCTGTAACATCCTGAATTTCGACCCATTCCGGGATAGATGAAATGGTTAATTTATCAAT
This sequence comes from Corymbia maculata, assembly GCA_014182735.1. Lineage (NCBI taxonomy): Eukaryota > Viridiplantae > Streptophyta > Magnoliopsida > Myrtales > Myrtaceae > Corymbia > Corymbia maculata. The sequence goes on from CM024689.1 coordinate 27,670,367, forward strand.
GCACTGTTAGTTACGTTTACTCTGAGTTGGCCCCTCATGAGTTAACTAACTATTCGGCAAGGCAATTAAGGATTGGTACGCGTACGACTAGTGAATTTAATCAGGGATAGGCCGCTCGACCATAATGATCAAAGAGGAATAATACTACATTGTTGCAGGCCAATTAGCGAACGGAAATAAATCGAGTCGGCAAAAATACGAGGTCGGATTGCGGGTGATTCCGCACGACTTCGATATTAATTGCGGACAACGTTAAACCGATTTCCTTTTTGGCCATGTACTCAGTGTGAGCAATTAACCTCTCATGATTACATGACAACCGAGAATTGCCCTGATTCGAATGCACGATCGTGGATTGAAAAGCTATCAACCACGGGTCAAACGCGCAAGAGCCCCTAAACGCCGCCCGAAAGTTAGGTCGTACTAAAGTCGCGATTGATCGATGTTAACCGCGAATTTCAATCCGGTAACGGTATCGAATTTTTAAGGGTGTCGAGACTAAATATTGGACATTGTCTCATTAATTCTCGGATTTATCGGTAAGCCCGAATTATTGGAAAAAGGATTTAGCATGCCGATTTTTGAAGCCAAATATTTGGGAATTTGTGCTTCAAGGGCAAAAAGACCAAATTGCCCTTTCTAGAAGCTTATTTGAATTTTGTCTTGTTCTCTTTTCTTTTTCTTTTTATTTTATTTTCTTTCCCCCCATCTTCCTCCGCACGGTTCTCTCTCTCCCTCTCTTTTCTCTCTCTTCCTCTTCACGTTTCTCTCTCTGTCGACAGCCCTTCCCACTTGCCCTTATCCTCTCTCTTTTCTCCCCTTTGACTGGTCTTCTCTTCTTATCTCTTTCTTCTTCTTTTTGCCCCACTTGCCTGACACACCCATGTACTTCTCTCTCTCTCTCTCTTCGGCAGCTTCCCCGCACGACGCCCCCTTCCCAGCTTCTTCTTCTTCTTCCTTCCTTCTTCTTCTTTTCTAGCCAATGCGGCTTGCCGTCTTTGAGCTGCTTCGTGTTTTCTTGCTCCCGCCACCCGAACCGACCGCCACCGCAGCTCCGTCACCGCCCCCGCTCTTCGCTCGGTCGCCGGTGAGCCGCCGTCCGCCGCCTTGAGCCGAACCAGCCCGCCCGGCTTCTATCCTTCTCTCTTCCTCCTCGTCCGCCGCCGCAACGCCGCCCCGACCGCCGGACGCGGACAGCCGAGCCGCCTCGCCGTCGCTAGGCCACCACCACCCTTTGTCGGACCACCCCTAACCGAGCCGCCGCCCCCCCTTCGAACCGAGCCGGATCCGGCCAGGCGCTACGTGGCTCGGCCTTCGCCACCAACGTCCAGCCGTCCTCCGCCACCGTCTGACCGCCTTGGACCGCCGCTAGGTGCCGTCCGAGAGCCACCCCACCAGTCGCCACCTTCGCCGTGCCCTTTCTCTCCCTTTCGGCCCCTTTTGGCCGTGACTTGGAGAAGCGGCCAGCGGCCTTGCCGCTGCGCGCCGCCGCCGGTCATCGCCATAGGACTGTCGGAGGACCACCCCCGAGCCTCCTCCGCCGCACCGGAGCCACCCCGCCCATCTTGTCCCCCACAAACCTACCGCACCGCCTCTTTTTCCCTCTCCGCCTCTTTTGTCCAACTTCGCCGGAGCTGTTGCCCGCCTCGCCGGGGCTGGCGGCCGCCCCGGAGTCGCCGGGCCGCCCACCCGCCCAGCCAGGGCCGCCGGTTCCTTCGTTTCTCGACTTGTCGCCGCGTGGACAGCCGCCCTCGACCGAGACCCGGTCCCGGGCCGCCTTGTCCCGACGCGCCGGAAGTTCCCGGGCGTTCCCCTCGCCGCCACCGTCGTGCTCGTGTCGTCGGAATCGCTAAACCGTGAGTCGATTTCCTAATCCTTATTTAGGGATTAATCTTGCTTAGGAGTAGTTTAATTAGTTTAATTGTTGATTAGTGCTTTGGATGATGATTATTAGTGTTTTAATACTATTTGATTAAGCTTTGCTTAGTGTTAATCATGTTTAGTATTAATAAATATTATTATTATTATTTTTGGAATAAATAATAATTATTTATTATTTTCGGAATTATTAATTAAATTAATTTATAATTTCGAATTATAAATAGTAATATTGTTATTACTATTCATTGCTGAAAATTAATTATTTTTGGAGAAAATAATTAATTGTGATTATTTATTGGAAATGATTTTAATTGAGTAATTTTGGGGGAAAATTTCTATGGTCTATTTTTCTAATATTTTATATACTATATTATTAAAGGACATTGGTTTATTAAAGAAGGGTTTTACTAAATGGAATTATTTGGGTTGGATAATTAATTATGGGAATTGAAAAATAATTATAAGTATTTTGTGGGACTTGACTTATTTTATCGGAACAATCGACTATAGCATTATATGCTTCTTAAATGAGTATCTTTAAGTATAATTATATTTTATACTTATTTGGGATAACTGAATATTGTTGGAAATAGTTGATTGGTGTCGTCGTGAGGACACGTATTTATTTATTATTAAATATACGTGATTGTTTGGAAAAGTGTGCAAGTATCGTGATGTTGATCGGTCGGAATTGATCGACGGCTGTGACTTGAGTTGTTCCCAAGAGTTAGGGAATGTGTGTGATTGAATGTTAATTGGAAATTGAATTTTGGAAATTGTCGAGTGAGATCGCATGACATATTGCGTGGGTTATCGAAATGGCATGTCGTATGAGCATGAGTGATATTTCATTCACGACGAGCAAAGATATAAATGGATTGCTTGATGATGTGTTGCATGGTCACATTAAGAGGAGAGCCCAGCGTTGCCGGAAGACCGCCAATCCCTATGGGGTTGTGCCGTGGCCAGTGGGTCGCCTGACTTCGGTTGAATGCCTGACAGGGAGGGGTTCTACGTGGGACCGCGGTATGGGGGCGGGTCCCGGGCTTTGTCGATTCTTGGGGCTGCGGTAGTGGGCGAGTCCTATGCTCCTTCGGGAATGCCGTCTTGGGAGTGAGCCCTTGACGTCGCCGTGCCTCGAGGTAAAGAGGACGAAGCTGGTTTAGCCGAACCGCCAACTAAAAGGTTGTGCCGTTTGCCCGGAGGGCGTTAATAATCGGAGCATGTGTGGGTGTGAGACATGAGAAAGTTGTGTGAGATGCTCGATTATTCGCATGCTCTTAATGTCGTGATGATTGAATTGACGGTTTACGCAGGTTGCGTGTGCCAAGGCCGGGTAGGGTCGCTTGTGTTTGCAAATCGCTTATTGAAACCGTCGTCCGATAATATTGCTTGAGGTGTGGTATGTGTTGTTTGTCGAACTAGGTTGCATGGTTAGATTGCTCCCAAGGCGAGCGAAGTTCCTAACCGGGGCTTAGGACTTTGACTTGCTGAGTTTATCTCAACCCGTCGTGGTTAACATTTTTCAGTCCATAGGATGGAGGATCGACGCGTGTTACGGCTCGTGGCCGTCTTTGAAGGGAGTAGATTAACCCCGGCCTGTTAGTTTCATTGGCTCGATAGGAAGATGCCCGTGGTAAGGGCTTGTACTTGTAAACTTCCTAGGGTTAATCGGTTAGTTAATAAAGCGATTCTTTTGATGTGTTCTTGTTGGGTTTTCCCGCTATCCCCGTTTTTGTATTTGACCGGGATTGTGTTTCGCTTCCGCATGCGTTTAATCAAAAGATAAAATTAACGGTCGGCGACGGATCCTAGGGAGTCGCAAATCAAATGACCGCAAGAGAACAGGGGTTGCCGCGTGCTCGAGGGTCGGGGCGTGACACAATCCATGCCCCCTCATCCCTTGTCGCTGAAACCCTAGCATCGAGGGCTGCTTTGCTGTGGGTTCACGACAACAGAACTGAAACTAAAAGAGATGCAAGAGTCTTCGGTTCAACGCAGCACGTGCTCATCTCGGTGATAACTCAACTATCATTCGCGGTCATGGGCTTGGAGGAGCCGTCGTGGGCCATGAAGTCCCCGGTCCAAGACTACTATAACTTCTTTGGCTAGTTGTCGGGTATCCGATTCTTTGTTTGCCCAAAAGCAAGAATACCGTGGCTAATTGGGTGGCAAAAGCACACCTCCATGGTACCCTCCCATCGAACTGGGTCTCCCGACCCCCGTACGCCCTTTTATCTATTTTATGCCTTGAGTTTGGTTCTAGTTGTAATCAACCGCAAAGTTAGTAATGAAATTCCTTTACGACCAAAAAAAAAAAAAAATATGAGTTTTTTTTTTTTCTTGAAAAATTTAAGCTCTTAAGTCAATTGTCAATGACTTAAGCGGAGTCTTGACTGATAACATTATGATCTCGAGATTGTTGTTATTATTGAAGTCAAAGATATTGCAACTCTTTGTTGAAATTACTGAATTTGATTGGGGCAATTTCCATGTCAATAGTACCTAATTCTCTAGTAAGTCGATCAATATATCATCAATCCGGAGGTATTTTGCACATTGGCTCTAACACCATGTGTTCAATGAAAAATTAGATTAGTCGTATACCTTCCACGGGCATGATGCTCGCTAATCATTTGATAGCTGCACATGCCACACGATCATAATAGCTTGCACACTAAAATCTCTAAGGGATTGACTAAATGGTTAAGTGCATGCTTTCATTGTGGCAGATCTCATGTCAAAGGAAAACTTCGTACTTTTAATTCATATACTTTCACACTTTTTTTTTAATGAAGTTCTTGTAATTTTGATTTGTCCAATCAAGTCCTATTTGCATAATGTTTCTAATCAGTGATATTTGGCATCAGATCTGACCCAATTCGATTGACCTCGCCATCGAAGAAGTTAAAATGTAACATGATTAAAATTATGCCAATATATGACATCTACCGTAGATAATGAATGCTGCGGTCTTATTGTAGATGGCTCGATTTGAAGTGGTCATCGCCTGTGCCTTTTCCTCGGAGCTGAAGATGAAACCACCCTCTTCGATTCAATAACATTTCCAAATTTCATACTTTAGAACAAGGAATACCCGTACTCATAAGTTAGTCAAGCAATTGCAATGGACCAATTCAAACGAAAGTTCGATTCTATCGAAATCTACAATCGCTGCCAACTGCTGGAGACGAATCCCGACAAACCCTAGCAACATTCTTCTAGCGGTTTGGCTCCGCTGACGCAATCTTGACCCAGTCAGGCACTCCCGTTGTAGGCTGGGCTGGCCAAGTTGCTGACTCCCTCGTGCGTTGGCCTGCTCGTCACGCACTGAGGCTCGCGGCTTGGTAACCTGCATGCGCATCACACTCTTAGCTTACATCTCTACTCTAATCTGCGCATGCAGATGGAGTGCATGATCCGGCCAGGCCATGCTTCGATTAGTCCATGAGTGTGTTGTTTGCATCGATCCTTCAGGCTGGTCATATGGCGCTCATGCACTTGATACTTATCTATACAAGTTTCACTCGCACCCATTCCTGTATGACACGACCTGCTCGCAGTAACGTCCAGCACAACTCGTCCATCGGATCACTTGTGTACCAGTCCGAACATGAAGTGCCAATGCGCATCCCTGCTCCATTTAGCATACGCTTTGCCTGGCCTTGTGTAAAGTCGGTCCTCTCCGTCTTGTGCACAACTCAGCCACTACTCATGTCGACACTCTGCTCGTGAACAGCTTGTTTGCCCCGTTAGTACCATTGGCCTATCCTCTGATCCGCTTCAAACCCAAGATGCCGCTTGACGCGATCGACAAAGAGATCTAGCGCCATCACCTTCGCCATTCCCTGATGAAACGAGCTGATGAGCTGCTCCTTTTTCCTTTTCTTTTGAAAGCATGAAACATGGATGCAACCAATGGACTGCACCGGCAGTTTCGACCCATCTAACTTATGTACGCAAATCATTCGTCCGCATGAGTTGATAACAATACTCGGTTACCAACGCTTACGACGATGGTGCTGCGTTTACTCAATAAGCTTCCATGTCTTTTTACTCACCTGGCTTCCTGTGATTTGGAGACTGTCGAAATCTGCCATCTACGATTGTACTGAATAAATTCTTGATGAGAAGACTGCTTGATAATAATGCACGCTGGGTGGGGTAAAGGGGCTTGCAAACCTTTGAAGAGGCTTGTTTCGTTCGGTTTGAATTTTTGAGTGGATTTGCGCAAGGGATAATCCGTTTTTTTCTATCAAGTCATATTATCGCATCTGGAGTTCCTTGAAATAGGATTGGATGCCAAGATAGATGATTATTCTTGATGCTCTCGATGGCATTCTTCCAGTTTGGCTGTGAAATCAAAACTTTTGACTTGCAAAAATGTGTTGAGTTCTACTTAACTAAATCTGAAAGGTTCTTTCCTCAGTAAGTCCGAAATTCGAAAAGCTTTGGTTATAGCTGGTCTGCAGCTTTTGATGATTTAATACTAGAGATCAATGCTGGAGCTCGTTCCCCTCTTCTTCCATTGGGTTTGAGGATCGCTCCTCTCTACTTTGTCTCTCAACAATCTTTTATCGATGAAACGTGTCATTAATTGTGATGATGGAGCATTTTCTTAGGCCATGAGCATGAACAAGTAGGTAAAAATGCACGATACGTAATACTCAGAATTACTCGTTGCCTTGAAATTGGATGTTGATTTCGAATTGCTCGCCACTGTGGTAGAATTTGCATGCAATCGAACTTAAATTAAGGTCGTAAGTTAAGATTAGGAGCATGCATGTTAACATGACATTGTTGTATGCTGTTATGGATTGCAATGTAATGCACGCTCATACTAAAATTGAATGATGGGATTGGATTCGTCCTTATTGGTTATTAGCATAAGTTGAATACAAATGGCATGGTACCTATGCCCTTTTGATTATATGCCGGTTGGATGGGATTGGATTTATTTCTGCTGTTTTGATTTTCAAATTTGATTCGTTTATCTACCTATTGGACCGAATGTGTGTAACATGTTTGATGTCGAATCGTTATTTACATGGTTGGACTGGATTTATCCTCGCTCTACCGATTTAGAATTTAGAATATACATGGAGTGCATAGGTAGTGCATATTTTTTAGACTAGGGTATCCTATTTTGTTGTAAATATCATTTGCATGTTTGATACGGATTAGATTTATTCATGGGACTTACTTTGAGTGTATTGCGTATTTTTTAAACGCTCCGTCATGCTGTCTGCACTACGGCATGACGCGGCGATTTTACCTCAGCGTAGGTAGGGAAATCTTCATGTTTTCAAAACACAAAAGGGAACTATGTTGCATATGTTTTCAAGAAAGAATACTATATGCACTTGTGGCACCGAAAATGGCAATGTGGAATCTGCTAATTAAACTTATTAAACGAATGGGTCGGGTCAAGTCAGAAATGGTCTGGACCAAATTGACACGTTTAACATAATCTAGGAATATTCATAAACAAATTGAGGTAAGAGGACGAGGTGAGCAAGCGTGAAATCAAGTAAAGGCAAAAGAGAGTCCTAGAGGTGGGTTAAGTTTATGTAAATTGTAAACTCATTTGATATCAATAGTATTTTATATTTTATCATTCTAACCCATTTATTGAACATAACTAATCAATATAACAACTCAGCTCATTAAATATGGATAAAGAATTGGATGTATTACCCATTTTGATAGGTCTATAATTAATCCTCCCTTCACATGTAATCGAACCCACAATAAGAGATATTTAGTTTTCACGTATCAATTGACCCCGAGATGATTTGTTGACGTTTCCATAACAAGGAGGATTATTAGGTACTCAATCGACCTGTAAAGAAACACGTCCGATCTGGAGGTTAGTAGGAAATTTCCCCAGAATCGATTTATGGCCTTTATACGCTTGTATGATGAAATTGGACAAGATGAAAATTGATGGGGAATTCCTATCCATACCTCGGCCTTAATGCTTCAGTCGCCTCTATTAACCATTTGATGAAATTACTGATGTCGTGCGCAGTAGGATGGAAAATCGTAAATGGATGCGTTGTTCAATTGAGGTGATCAACGTCTGGAGGCAGCAAAAGGAAGGTAAATGGGTGGGTCTAGACAACGTGGTTACATGAGACAACCTAAACTGCGCGACTATTTTTTTTTTCTAACCCGACCCCACTCGAGTTGAACGTTTTTATGTAAAGTCCATATTATTGGGGTGCTTAGACAATACATTAAGCTCGATTTTCAAGCTTGGCTCGACCTTGACCCGCTCAATTATCGGCTTTACTGAATGATAAATTAAACTATTGTCAAACACATGAAAATATTTATGTTGTGGTTACACCATCTGATAGTGATGATATAATAATGTAAATAACCAAACCATCATTGTTATTGTGTTATGAATCTTTTCTCACTTGACATGATTTGTGTTTTACTTTTCACTTTTGATTGGTTTACTGCAAGACATGTCATTGTCATATGGTGTAATTGTTTTATAAATTACCTTCTTGTTAGTCACATGCTACACTTGTGCATGGATTTTTTTTTTTTTTTAAACTTTGTACACGTGCATTGAGTTACAAGTCATAAATTATTATATAATGAAAATAGAGAGTATTTAATAAAAGGAAATGAAGTGGACAACTAGTTAACAGGTGGTGGACTTGAGCAGATCCTTAAAGGTGCGTTTGATCAACTGGATAAAAGGTAGGATAAAATGTATTTGATCATTTTCTGTGTTTGGTGACAGTTTAGGATAGGATAAGGTTGGATATAGAAGGGATATAGTCCGAATAAAAAAATCTAAGGCGAGAAAATAAAATAGACCTGGATAAGATTTCTATTGTCTATTTTTCAAAAACCCTATGCTCCACTTGCTGTCATCTTCATCCCCACATCAAAAAAAATTTCTTACATCTTTTCCTTCACCACCTCCCCCAATGACTGTATCCTCAATGTTAGTTGTGGCGTCGGCCGTCCCACGTACACCATTGCCACCCACTCCCAACACCTTCTTCAATGGCACTTACTCCATTGAGGTGAAATCTTTTCGGGCGTGGCAGGGCTTTGAAGGGGGAAAAGGGAGGGTCTTGTAGGAGGTGGGGATATTGAGGAGAGCAAACGTGGTGGCAATGTTTGATGATTTGGGCGACTTTGATGCTGGCAAAATTGAAAATATCTTATGTTAAATATGTAGTTCACTAAATAGTGGATAGGATATGAAAAAATTCTAGGATTTTTTATTCTATCCTATTCGGTCTTATATTATTTAGAAATTTGGACAATCAAATGTAGTTAAAAGGTTTAAGGGGGCTTTTATTAGGACTTTTACTCGGGGGTTCTTCCCCACATAAATCCTCCATATTCCCTCTCTCTTGTAAAGAAAAATATATGTGTGGGAATTGAGTGGTGTTAGACATGCGGACATCGACATATTCAAATAAAGAATACAATCATGTCAGTCCACCTAGATAACTAGGCAAGCAAGGCAACCCCAACATGGGAGGTCAAACTCTTAGTTGCCTGTGAAGTTACCCTATAACTAAACACCAAAGATCCAGGCAATTCCCTCAATTTTAGGATAGCACAATTTCAAAAAGTCAAAAAAAACTCTAAATTTTGTTTTGGGAACATCACTAAAAATAATTTTTTTAAAAATGAGACCAAAAGCACTACATTTTCCTTAATAATATAGAAGATAGATAATTATAGGCATTGATAAATACACGTTCTGAAGAAGCAATTCATAAGTTAGAATTTTTGTTGGGTATCTTTCGAATCATAGATGAAATTTTTTTCTTAAAGAAGAGGCTCGGAAGAAGGCCTGGTATAGAAAACACTAATATAAATCCTTTAGACCCGATTTGCTACATCAAGGAAATATCTCTTCCCATCTAGATATTCAAAATTAATCAAATCAAGGTAACACATCTACATAATTAAGCCAAAAGTGCCATCCGTCTCGCTTTTCTCTTTCCACATCATCAGCGTATCAAAAGTTCAAACCACTTACCGGTCGGGCCTTACTCTCCCTTTTGTGATATTTCATATGGCCCATTGCTCTAAAAAAAAACTAAATAGAATCGCGTGGATTAGATTGTCAAAGCCTAGCTTTACGAGTCTCTCTGAGTTTCTACTCCTGTACAACCTTTTTTGAATATTCTTTGTTCTAAAGCCCATTGGGTTGTTCTTCATCTACATCTATCTGGAATGAGAAGAACATTCTTGCCAAAAAAACTAATTCACACATATTTAATTATTACCAATTAAAATTATGCATCGATTGAATTTAATAATCACCCAATTTCTTTCGAAAGATAATTTATTTACTTTCATACATAATCCACCTTGCGATCACGCACACCCATAGTGCGCGTCTCAACACTAATCGTACTCTGATCAAAAAATTAGATTTTATTATTCTAAACGAATTTCGAAGTTGATTTCATGAATTCTTGATGCCATCTTTGTCAAATCTCTTGGCTTGAGAAAAATGGACCTTTCCAAATGCTGAATGGTAATGATCTTGGACAAATTCTTTTCCACTCATACACTATTTCAACCACATCTCGAATACAGCAGGTTTCTTCTTTCCTTTAAGGGTACTTGCCAATTAAACATTTCAAAAGGGTCATCCGATTGTTCTATAATAGCAAGATGAGCCATCAGAGTGAACATACTTCAAATCAGATGAATTCTTTATTTTTCTTGAAAAGATTGAAGTTCTTAAGTCAATTGTCAATGACTTAAGTGGAGTCTTGACCGATAATATTATGATATAGAGATTCTTGTTATTATTGAAGTCAAAGATATTGCGAATCTACCACCGCCCGCAGCAGCTGCGTTGGCTTCGGGCTCTCTTCCCCTCACGAAGAAGGGAAGGAGTTCGAATCCCCGCACAGTCGTTAGGGATTCTTAAGTGTGGCACCGGGGGTGATGGGTCCTCCCGCTTACGTGTCACCCCGGGTTTACCTCTCCAATTGTCGGCCGTGCGGGAGGTTCTCGGGTTACAAAAAAAAAGATATTGCGACTCTTCTTGAAATTACTAAATTTGATTGGGTCATTTCCTCCATGTCAATTGTACCTGACTCACGGGCATGATGCTTGTTAATCATGATTTGAGAGTTGCAAATGCCACATGATCATAATGGCTCACCCACTAAATCCCTAGTATGAGATGGGCTAGATGATTAAGTGCATGCTTTCAATGTGGCGGATCTCATGTCAATGGAAAACTTTCGCACTTTTCATTCATAAACTTTCCCGCTTTTTGTAATGAAGTTATTGTAATTTTGATTTGTCCAATCAAGTACCTTTATTTGCGCAATGTCTCTAGTCAAATGTATTTGGCACTAGATCCGGTCCAATTCGACCAACCTTGCCGTCGAAGATGTGTAACCTGATTAAAATTTTGCCAACATGTCACGTCTAGTGTAGATAATGAATGCTGCCATCTTATTTTAGATGGCTCGATATGAAATGGTCATCGTTTGTGGCTTTCCTTGGAGCTGAAGATGAAGCTGCCCTCTTCAATTCAATGGTCATGTCATGATCACGAGGGGGAGGGAGCGCCCACACCTCTTTTCACGTTCCCGCCCATTCATTACGCACAAAGCATTTACATCAATAAATCTATCCACACCATGCCGCGGCATGTCTTTCGACAGGCATCTTAAGTATGGTAAGTCTTAGTTGATTTTTGAGAGATTCGGATAGAAAAATTGTGAAAGCATGAGGACCTAATTAGACAAATCAGAGCTCCAGGATTTGATTAATAGGTAAAAAAAGCATCGAAGTACCGAGACTAAAATTAGAATTTGAGTCTATTCTATGCACACGGATGTGGATGGTTTGCATGCGTAAGGACTAGTCAAGCCCAAAAGCATGAGATCCCTCGTGCTGTCATGACTCACGAGCAAGGAGCTTAAGAGCGCACGTCACGTGTTTGATCATATGCAGAAGTCAATGCTAGAACATTTCCAAATTTTATGCTTTAGAACAAGGAATACACGTATCTATAAGACAGTCATGCGATGGCGATAAACCAGTTCAAACGAAGGTCCCGTTTTTTCCAAATCTACAGTCGCTGCCAACTGCTAGAGACCAATCCCGACGAACCCTAGCAACATTCTTCGACCAATTTGGCTCCAATGATGCGGACTTGATCTGGTTTGGCACTCTTGTTGTAGGTTGGGCTGGTCGTGTCGCTGAGTCATTCATGCCTTGGCTTGCTCGTCTTGCACGGTGGCTCGTGGTTTGGTCATCGTGCACCGTGGCTTGGGTGCATTGTGCCTTAGCTTATATCTGTACTCTTTATGCTCTGTTTGGTTTAGTCTTGCAAAGGGGCTTTTAGGCCCCTTGGCCAAATACAAACATATTTGGTTCATTTTTCAGAGGATTTTGGCCAAATACAATTGCATCTCTAAAGGGCTCTAAAGATCTTTAGCTCAAATGAAGTCCAGAGTTACTTTTGGAAGTTGCATCTTCCAAATGCAAATAGCACTATTTACGAAATTACTGTTTATCTTATTCGATGAGCCGATGAGGCCAACGACTGCGGGCTAAGGGTCCTCGATGCCGGCGAACGCCGCTGAGGGGTCACCAAACCCCCATCAACCGCTGCCCGGGGTCGCGCGACCCCATGCGACGACCCAGGTGTAGTCGTCGTCACTTGGGTTCTCGCGGCCCTAGCGATGTTCGCCTAGGTCATGAACCCAAGCAACGTCGCCTGGGTCATGTGATGGAGGCACCGTCACTTGGGTCGCGCGATCCAGGCGTTGTTGCCTGGGTTCACGCGGCCCTAGTGGTGTTCACCTGGGTTGCGCATTTAGGCAACGGAGGTGTTTGTCACTTAGGTTGCGCAACGGAGGCTTCGTCGCCTGGGCTCGTGCGGCCTTGATAGTGTTCACCTGGGTCGCGTGCCTAGACAACGGCTAACCCTTGAGGTCACCCGACCTCACGCGTGGCTGTTCGGCAGCCAAATCTAGCTGTCAAAGATTGACCAGCGGCCAGATCTGGTCGCATGTGAATATATTAAAAAAAATTATTATAAAAGAAATTTAGTCAAAGTGCTTTACAAAATGTGTATTTACCAAATGGCATTTAGATTAAAGTTGCTTCGCACTGTAATGAAAAATTTCATTTTACCAAACAGTATTTACATTTCGAAAAACCCCTTTAACCTAAAGATATTTGTATTTTTTCTAAGGGCATTTGTCCAAAACCGAACCAAACGAGCCCTAATATGCATGCAAAAGGAGTGCGTGATCCGGCCAGGCCATTTCTCGCTTAGCCCATGGAGTGTGTTGTTCGCATCGATCCTTCGGGCTAGTCATATGCACGATGCCACCGGTTCCGTGCAGTTATGCTCGCACGTCCCGCTCATGTGCTCGATACTTATCTATTTCACTCGGGAACGCACCCTTTCCTGCATGACGCAACCCGCTCATAGTAACATCCAACACAGCTCTTCCATTGGATCACTTGCATACCGATCCAAACATGAAGTGTCAATGCACATCCCCACTTCATTTAGCACACGCTTTGCATGGCCTTGGATAAGTTTGGCCCTCGCCATCTCATGCACAACTGGGGGTGGCAAAATGGGTTAGATCCATCTTTAATGGATTTGATAGAAAATGAGTTAATTGATACTTTAATATGGATCATTGATGGGTTTATTATAATAGAGCTTAATTGAAAAATGGGTCTATCCAAAATCATTGGACAACCCATTAATAACTCAGCTTACACCCATTAGTTTAAAATTCCTTTTCTTTTTCTTCTTCTTTTTCATTGGCCGGTCGCTGGCCATGGTGGTTGCCGATGATCAGCCATAGGTCGACGAGGTCAAGCCTCGCCCAAAGTCATTGGAGCCTCACTGATTTTTGGCAACTTGGGGGCATTGAGACTCGCTAAGGTCAACAAAGCCTTATCGATGTTTGGCGACCTTGGGTGATGCTCAAGCCCCACCCAAGTCACTGAATCTAGGGAGGCCCAAGCTTGCCGACGCTAGGCGAGTTTGACCTTGCCATAAGCCGGCCTATGGTAAGGCTCAAGCTCGCCTGTACCTGGTCATCGATAGCTGACATGGTCGATGACTAGTCAATGAAGATAAAAAAGAACAAGAATTTAAAAATATATTTTAAAAAATATAATAAAAAATATTTTTTACCAAATAATGGAAAATATCTTCTAATTTATTTTTTCAGGTTTTAGCTAAATACCGAAAAATATGGTTATTTTCCTAAAAAATGGTTTTCCTAGAATATTAGTTTGTTTTGATAATATAGGTTGAGTCGGGTATAAATCGGACTGAGTATAGTTTATTAAATTTACATTGCATGAAAATGAGTTAAAACATATTAAATTAGTTAATATGGGTTAGACCATTTTCAATCCAATCCAAACTCGATACAACTCACCCATTTGATGGCCTAGACCTTAGCCACTACTCATGTCAACGCCTTGCTCGCGACTTCTACCGGTGCCCAATCAATGCCATTGGCCTATCCTCCGATCCCCCCCGAACCCTATAACCTTGCTCGATGCGACCGACTAAGAGATCTAGCGCTACCATCTTCGCCGTTCCCTGATGAATCGAACTTCCGAGCTGGTCCATTTTCCTTTCCTTTCAAAAGCATGAAACACGGATGCAATAGACTGCCCAGGCCGCCTCAATTCCCTCATGCACGCATGTCGAGCTTCCGCATGAATCTCACGACGTTGTACCCACGTTATAGCGACGGCGACGGTCGAGGTTGGTTTGTACGAAGAATTCCACGATTCAGACGCACAATCTACCTAATTCAAACGAAATATTTGACCATCTAATCAAAATCTTGGAAGTTAATCCACGATGGACTTTGACATGCTTGCTTCTGTATTAAAATACCATAATTTCGTTTCTTCTTCTTCTCTCCGGTGAACTTTGACGAGTTTTGCACCAACGTGAACGTACGTTTGAAGGTATGAATTCTTACCCATTTTTTGCGGTGATTTTCATAGGAAACATCATTAATGCCCTCGTGAAAATTATCTTCGGAGTTGCTAAGAAATCTCTGGTTTGACATACATTGATATGAAGAATTAAGGTATTAATTAGCTCATGTCTTGACAATAAATCCACACGTTAGTTACTGAATTTTTAAATTCTATAATATTCATTATCTATGAATGCTATTTCATCCCAATTTCTCTATTATTCTTACATTGAGCAATTTTAACAATCGCACAACAATAAGTATATTTTGTAGCAAATTTTTTGAAAATATGTCAATCACGCTACTCGAGACTAGAAACAATGAAAGTAAAAGATTGATACGTACCTTCATATGATAAAGTGAATTTAATCGAACTCTCAATCCCGAACTTTAAATTTTAGCTATTTCCATGTCTTTTATAAGATAATTGAATGATTATAGCCAACAAAAAGATTTCTTTGAGTTAGAATGCATAACAAAACACTTATACTTCTACTTTTTCATCGTTTTTGATTATGTTACACATTTACGTGAAAAAATAATATATTTTAAAATATTCAGAACTTTTGTTAAGATAATGGCGATACATCAGGAGATCGAATATAATTTATAAATTACAAATTAACTAATCGAGGATGGGATTAGAGAAAATGAGGGGGCTCGACCTTCTCTTGAACGTTACGAGAGAGAGAGAGAGAGGGGGGGGACCTCAAGGGTCGACATGAACCCTAATCGAGTGGGAACCAGAAACAAAAGGAGGAGGCTAGTGGGCCCCGTGAAGTGCGCACGGCCATGACCCCCAACAAGATCCTGGTGCAACCCAAATCCAAAAGGTCAAGCCCAGCTTCCCCCATTTGACCCTCCCCAGAACCCCAAAAAAAAAAGACCACCTTCTGATTCTTCCTCCCCCGGCAAAGAGTCACTTCAAATTTTCTTTTTCCTCAAAATGACCCTCCCCAAAAAAATGAAAAATAACAAAAACTTTAAACCCCGTGAATATATATATATATTGTCTGATTTTATGTTGTTTATTTTTTTCATCTTCTTTTTCCTCATCAATCATGAAAAGACAACCTAATTAAAACGGTCCGGACCGAATTAATCAATTAAAGAGAGAGAGAGAGAAAAATGACAAAATTAACAAAAAAAGAAAAAAAAAAAAAGAGGCCCCGAGAATAAAAATTTTCCATCCTGGTCCAGTTTCTCTTCTCTCCTCCCCCCCCCCCCTCTTCTCTCTCTCCCTCTCTCCTGCCCTGCTTCTACGACCTCTCTTTCTCTCACTTAAACCTCCCGTGCACCAATTGCGTCGTCTCGCCTCAAAAGCCCAACACCCCCCGCCCCCATCCCGGTCTTTCGCCTGAGGTGAGTTCGTATCCGCCGTGTATCCGCCGCCGTTCAATCTACGCGCCGCCGCCACGGCCCGGCTTGCGAGAATCGCGCCCCCGTCGTTTTTTTTTTTTTTTTTTTTCAATTTCATTTCCGTTTCCGTTTCGATGGGGGTTCGCCAATCGCCACCCGCGGTGACCTCTTCCGGAGCCCGTGATTCTGATTCGGATTGGGTCTCTCGGGGCGTCTCGGCCGTCGATCTCCGCGTTCCCCCGGGGGGTCGGCTGGTTCTTGGGGGGATGTCGCGGGTTTAGGTATCATGCAATTTGGGTTAATCGAGGGGCGATTGCGATTCCTCATTCGGCGGTTTTTTGCCCTGATTTTTTTATTAGGGTTTTCCGGGCACCCGTCGGATTGTGGAAATGGTGTCTCTCCATTAGGATTAGGGTCCTCTGGTGTTTGGATTCAAATGGGTTCCGCCTGGGTTTTCCGTGGAAACGGAGGGGGATTTGTGTCGTGAGACAAGGTTGTTTCTGCGGTCGCCTTTGGTGTTTCTTGGATCGAGTGACTGTTGTTTCGGGATTTCAAAATTTTCTCTTTTGCGGGCATTGTGTATTGGCAATCCTTAAAAGGGTCTTGGTTGACATTTGGGTCGTCTGATTTATCAGACGCCAGATTTCTTGTTCTAGGAGTTATCCTTTTATCTGGGAGAATATTTGTGGATAGTGAAACTGGTTTCTGCAATGTACAAGCGTTGCTTTAAAGCTTTACTTTGAATGTTCTTTTCGTTTAATTAGTGGAATTTCTTTTGTAGCTTTAAGAGTTGACCGGGTGTGGAAGAGGAGTTTGATTGCGACAAATGGCTGGTGTAGCGACGGAAGAGCCTGGAGTGGGAAGGTCTGAGGAGGGGATTTTGAGTGCTCAGAGCTCTCAATCTGGGGAAGCATTGGCGGAATGGCGATCTTCAGAGCAGGTGGAAAAGGGAACCCCATCGACTTCGCCTCCATACTGGGATACCGACGACGACGACGAGGATGACGATGGTGGTGTGCTTACTTCTTCAGCTTTAATTCTTTTTACTTGATACTGTCTTTACCTGGCTTCCTGTGATTTGAGATTGTCAGAAGCTGTCATTTACAAATGTGCTGAATCAATTCTTGACGAGAAGACTGCTTAATAGTGCATGCTGGGTGCTAAAGGGGCTTGCAACCTTGGAAGAGACTTCTTTCATTCAGTTAAAAGTTTTATGATGACTGGAGTTATCTGTTGTGTTGAATCTTTGTGTGGATCTGCGCATAGGATAATCCATTTTTTCTATGAAGTCATAATTACCCATTTTTCTATGAAGTCACATTATCACATCTGGAGTTCCTTGAAATAGGATTTGATGCCAAGATAGATGATTATTCTTGATGCTCTCAACCACATTCTTCCTGTTTGGCTGTGAAATTAGAACTTTTGACTTCCAAAAAAAGTGTGAGTTTAATTTAAATAAATCTGAAAGGTTCTTTTATCAAAAAGTCCAAAATTTGGAAAGCTTTGGTTAGTTGGTCAGCAGCTTTTGATGATTTATACCAGATAATGCTGTAGCTCCTTCCCTCTTCCACTTGGTTTGAGGATTGCATCTCTCTACTTTGTCTCTCAACAATTTTTTAATCGATGAAACATGTCATTGATTGTGATGATGGGACATTTTCTTAGGGGATGTGGTCTCATCTTGCTCTTTGTTTTGGGTACTTACACATATTATGGTTGCTTTTGTTGAAGAACTCTCTCTCTTTTCTTTTCCTTGTAGGGCCAAAACCTTCCGAGTTATATGGAAAACATACGTGGAAGATAGACAAATTTTCACAGATCAATAAAAGGGAACTTCGTAGTAATGTATTTGACGCCGGCGGCTATAAATGGTACAACTCTTTATAGCAAATGGAACTTGGCTGTGATTGTGTTCATCTTCTTGAGCTAATCCTGCACAAGTTGGGATTTATGTATCCTATTGGAAAGATTGAGTCACTAAAGACTTAGGTTTTCCTGAAGTCTTGATACTTAATGCGACACAATGGAGGAAGAATATCTGTGATGCCTATGCAATTAGTTGGAAGAATTTGGTTGTAGCTGTTGTAATAAAAAATCTAGTCATTTCTACTAGATGGTATGATATTCTTTCTTTCATATGCCATGTTGGTCTTGGTCAATGTTGTGAAATTCAGTCTTCTTGCTTCCATGGGGAACTGTTTGATTCCAATTTACTGAAAAGTGGGGAATGAACCTTCCAGGTCTGATGGGGATACCTACTTCATGAATCAAGAGAAAAAGAGAAGGGTTTTTCTTTCTTTGGTTTTTTTTTTTTTTTTTGGGTGGTGGGGGGATTCCACAAAGACAAGCATTACTATCTGTAATTGCATGACACTATAACCTAGTATTCATTCTCTTAGGGATTGAGAAGAAATCAGATTGTTTCTTTATGTTATATCAGTCAATGGTTTTTTGGAAACTAATTGCTAGTGGTGACATCAACTAAATGTTAGTCATGCCATATACCTTATGTCGCAAGAGAGGAATGGTTCCTAACATCCTTATTTTGCCTACTTTATTATGATGAATATTATTATGACTAGGAATATACCGCAGTTAACTTTTCTTACATATCTCATAGACAAGCATTTTTAAGGTAAATATTCTGTCATATCATATGGATTGTTTATTTTGCTCACTCTCATCTCCTATGTGCGGTTTTGACAATAGGGTTGAGTTAGTGATAATTGATGTACGTGTTAACATTTGTATAGTACAAAAGTTTCAAGTGCTTTGGGCTAAGAAAAAGTCAAAATGAGTCCGATTTAAGATTTAGATTAGGCAAACAGCAAAAAGTAAAAGTCTTATAAGACATGCCCTTATGTGTTTCTGTGAACTAGTAATTTGTTCTGTATGGAATGTGAAAGATATGAGGGCCTTTGTTTCCATGCAGTCATCCTAACTAGTTCCCTTTGATGATGAAGTTATATAATTTTATACAGGTTATCTGAGTCTCTATTATAAAGATAATTAAACTTTTCCTAGTTGCTTGAATTGTCTCGTTCTAGGTGTACTTGAACAAAAACATTCAAAATAAGTTTGAGATTGTCTTGGAGAATGGAGAATTGCATTTCAATCTGCATGTATTTTGGTTGTATACCAAATTTTTTCCTAGAAAATTTCACAAAGGCAGATTAATGATCTGGTTGTGTTGCTTGATAATTTCCCTTTGCGATGCAGGTATATTTTAATATATCCCCAAGGTTGTGACGTCTGCAACCATCTCTCTTTGTTTCTCTGCGTTGCCAATCATGACAAGCTTCTTCCAGGTTCAATCCTTTTTCAAGTTTCAAATACATTTGATTATAGTTTTTGTATATCTCATTATGGTACAGTCAAGATTTCTTTTTGCATAAGAATTTTTTTGTTTTTAAACTTTGTGCAGGATGGAGTCATTTTGCACAATTTACAATAGCTGTGGTGAATAAAGACCCAAAGAAATCAAAATATTCAGGTGGGTCGATTTACATTAATTTAGTTGCATTCACTGAAGTTTTGACCCTATCAAGGTCAATGACTGGCTTGCTTCAACTTTTGCAGATACATTACATCGATTTTGGAAGAAGGAGCATGATTGGGGATGGAAAAAGTTCATGGAATTGTCGAAAGTATTTGATGGGTTTATTGATGCTGACACCCTCATCATAAAGGCTCAAGTCCAAGTCATAAGGTCTTTATATTCATTTTCCTCTTTTATATAATGGTTTCATTTATCGTATTCTTCATTTAAGAGATTTTTCTGCATTGGTTCATTTTAGTCACTTTTGGAAACAAAATTTCTCTTCCCTTATTGTGTGTGACATATGAGTATTTTCATCATGTTTACACCATTTATATTGTCCCAAGTGGTGTGGTTGTCACATTGTTTTGCAAAATTAAGCCACTTGTTCATAAAGGGAAATTTTTTTTGTAGCGATGTAGTTAAGTGTGATTCTGACTCTATTTGAAGCCCAAAATATTTTATAATCAATTTCAAGTCGTCTAATTATAAACTTTTACTAGTAGTCATGGAACTAGAGTTCCGTTTATCTGTCCTAGTGAAAGTGTCGGTATTGGATTCTCTATGTTCTTGAGTGTGAGTCTTAATCAGTGGATGCGTCTTGACATTCCCTATGTCACATGAAGGACCTAAAAGGTTGATTTAATGTCATCGTGTCTAGTGTTCATAGCTGCTGTTTCTTGTTTCTCTTCCTCCCTGCACCCCCTCTCCTTCCTCTTACATTCAGGTCATCGGAACCTCACTTAGAATCTGATTGTACTTGTATCGATTTTTATAATACGACTCATGCTGTGAAGTATGTAGCATGATTTAATTTTGCTTGGTTTTCACTAGTATCTTTAAGGGGTGATTGGTTCCCTGTCCAGTCCAATCCCACCAAGGAACCAGGAATAGACCGGGAGGACCAATTCCCAATTTCTAGGACCCAGGACTGGACCGGATGGTCCAGTCCCGATGGAACCAGTCATTTATTTGTTTTTTTCCAATCTGCGATTGAGATCAACATGTACCATGCATAGTCCAAGTTCTTTCTAACATAAGAGATACTATAATATGGTCAGCCAAACTTTAAACTCGCAATAAAATTTACCCTATTTAGCATGTCATTATCTTCCAGACAGAACAACAAACAAAAAGCAAGATTCGTGATATCTCCTCATGAAAACTCATTGAGCAACTAGTCTTCTGCAGCCTTGATCATGGTCTCCGGAAGATAATGACATGCAAAAGGGTGCAGAAGTCTTCTGCAGGTTTGACACAACCTTGATCATGTGCACTGGGCCATTTTGCTGAACTCCATTCCTTCCAGAACTTGAACATGCTGCTGACAAGAGGGATTGAGGGATTGATGGACTGAGTGATTGAGGGACTGAGGAAAGGATTAGGTTTTTTAAGAAATTGAAAGATTAGTTTCCCACCTTGGAACTAGGAACCGGACCGATTAGCCAGCGGTTCTGAGAATAGGAATTGGTAACCGGACCGATGCCTGTGGGAACCGCCCAAAACTGGCTGGCCTGGTCTGCTCTGGTCTGGGTGGTTCCCGGTTTGGGCGGTTCTGTTGCACACCCCTCGTATCTGTTGATTCTCTAGTATAATCTATGTGCAATTTAATTTTTTCAAGGTGAGGAATTTGCAATTTTGTCTGCTTAATGACCATTGTGATCAATTAACTTAAAAGTCTTTCCTTTTTAAATATATATTTTTCTAAATTAAATTTCTTGAGACATATTAATTTTAGGCCAGTTCTTTAAGTGGATGGAGGATCGATTTCCGCCTGTAGATTTTCTTTTCTTTTCTCTTTTAATATCTTTTAGTATCTTTTAGTGTTATATATGATGTAGATCATGATAATTGGTTAGTATATACACATTGTGAAGTTCTTGCATGATAATTTCATCCTTCTCAGTTAAAATTTATTGTTGGCAAGTTGGACTTACTCATGCATCTATATCCAGTCAGTCCTGTCATTGAAAGGTAGAGAAAAAATGGTACTTTTGTAATATCATGTATGTTATGACAAGTCATGCTTTTAGAAATCTTTAGGAGTGATTAGTTGAGAAACCTTCCAATCTCCATATGAGAGCATCTCGCCTTTTGTTGCTATCAAATGGTCTGGTGGGTCACCGAGATCAAGATGCTGTTATCTTAACATTGAAGTGATTACTGCTATTTTTCTTAGAACTTCTGAATCCTACTTTACCTATAAAACTATAGCTTCAATTTGCCCAACGAACACTCATTTTTATCATGCGATTAACCTTGCTTGATCATTATCAGGGAGAAAGCAGATCGACCATTCCGTTGCCTGGATTCTCAATACAGGAGAGAACTTGTTCGTGTATACTTGACTAATGTAGAGCAAATCTGCCGACGTTTTGTCGAAGAGAGAAGGGGCAAGCTTGGGAAACTGATCGAGGACAAGGCTAGATGGTCAAGGTATACTGTTATTAGTACTATTTTCCGACTAGGATATTGTTCTCATCACTATGTTCTGAGTTTTGAAGTGTTGAGTTGAGGACTCACTGGAGCCATTGTTGATTATTCAAATCCCTTCTTTCTTTCTTTTTTCCTTTTTTGGTTTTGTTTTCATTAAATGGTAGTTTGTGTATCGAAATTTGATTTGTGAGGTTATTGCCTATTATAATTGCAAGATACATGATTTTGCAGCTTCTGTGCTTTCTGGTTGGGAATTGACCAAAATGCTAGACGCTGTATGTCAAAAGAGAAAATGGATGTGATTCTCAAAGTTGTGGTGAAACACTTTTTCATAGAAAAAGAAGTTACCTCGACTTTGGTTATGGATTCCTTGTACAGTGGTTTGAAGGCTCTCGAAGGGCAAAGCAAATGTAAGAAAGGGAGGGCAAAAGTATTGGATCCTGATGAAATGCCAGCTCCCATTGTTTCGGTGGAGAAAGATATGTTTGTTTTGGTGGATGACGTATTATTACTGCTTGAAAGGGCTGCCATGGAACCTCTGCCTCCAAAAGATGAGAAGGGTCCTCAAAATCGAACAAAGGTGCACTGTCAAGTCTATTTCTAGTTTGTTATGTTGGTATGGTATGGGGAACCACAAGGAATGGTGTAAACCTGCAGAGTGCTAAGAGTTTGAATGAGAGTGGCTTTTAGTTTTCTATGGATTGGACCATATCTGCATTTTGTGTGCCAAAAGTGCTTCTCTTTAGATGTTATTGGTCCAATAGTGAATAGTTTTCATACAAAATGACTCATTCTCGAATTCCCGCCTCTTGTTGGATCTTGTTGGTTTATGCATTCTGATGTCTCGCCTTACTTTTCTAGATCTATCATGACCTTATTATGACATGACAGATTTACTTGAATAAGACATGTTGCGTTAGAATTTTTTTTTTCTCTTCTTTAATTGAGGGGCTGCTTTTATTAGTATGTGAAGTCCAAGCTAGGAGTATCATTGGTTATTTTGGTGAGTGTAGGCAGTTTTGATCAGAAGATGGTCAAGCTGTCAGATGAAATGAGTGGTGTGAATTCCTTACACTTGCACATAATAGGTTTGCCCTTTTTTAAATAAAAAAGTTTATACTTTGGGCAGATCTGCATGGTATGATCAACTCTGTACTCCTGAGGTGTATGCACACAGAAATTGGATTTCTTTTGGTTTGTTTTGCTTACCTGCATATCGTACTGGTCTTTATTTATTACTTCTTTTTTTCTCTTCCTGTTCTACTGTTTCTTGTTTCATTGTATTTTATTAATTATATAATTGTTTTGGGTCTTCACCTAAGTCAAGGGTCTGTGACTGTTCAATAAAACTTTAGGATGGCAATTCTGGTGAGGACTTCAATAAGGATTCCATTGAGCGTGATGAAAGGCGGTTGACAGAATTGGGTCGAAGAACAGTGGAGATTTTTGTACTTGCACATATTTTCAGGTATTTTCTTGTGGAGGAAATTTTCAGGTTCTTTCTTCTAATAGTTGTCTTTCTGGCTTTTTTGCCATGAAACAGATAGATTTCTGTGAACGGACCTAGTTTTTATCTTTCAGGGATTGTTTGTGCATTACTTGATAGGACTCAACTTTTGCAAACATAACAATGATAAATTACTTCCAATCACTTAGCTTTGTCTATTTCACTCTTACATGTCTATGTGGATGGTTTGATAGCTTTGCCATAGTGAATCTTTGCCAAATTACCTCTTCAATTCATGTTATATATCTATTAGATATTGCAGTGGATTTTGAATGTAGAGAAAGGATCAAGATGAAGCTTACATATCTCAGACATATTCTGATCATTTGACTGCACCTGGCAAACCTTCCTGGAATCTCTTGATCTCTTGGATGGGAAGAGGCCTCCCCTAGACATTTGCTATTGATAATTGACGATGCCTGCAGACGCTTTAGCCAGTGTGGCAATGGTCTATTAAAAGATATTTAACTTCACTTGTGAATACATGTTGATGAGGGCCAGTTCAGATTCTTTACCATGGTTAAATCACCATCATTTTTTCCCTATCTGAAGTTACTCTTTTCTTTGCTTGTTACACACCCCTCCAACTCTTCTCTTGACAATTAGGTTAGCTTCTCTATGCAAATATGGGAAACCTTTTCTTTCCAATTGTCTCCGATCTTACTGGACTGTTGACAGCATTGTCGGGAGCACACAGTGATTGAGCTATAAGAAGTTTTATTATCAAAGGTCATGGAATGCATCTTTGTGATTGGATTTGTTAGTAGAAAGTCGAATCTGCAGCTTTGCGAGCTGGACTTAGGTCAATGTTTTATAGCGCTCTTTGGGGTGGTGGTTATTCCAATCACATATCCTTATTATAATGCGTTTTTATCTTGTAAATGGATTATGTATATTGTGTAAATTCTTATAATGTCTTGAGGATGCTTGACATCGAATTGTATTTATAATTTGCTCTTTGCATTAATGTCCTGTGTAGTAACAAAATTGAAGTTGCCTACCAAGAGGCTGTTGCTCTGAAGCGGCAAGAAGAGCTCATTCGTGAGGAAGAAGAAGCATGGCTGGCTGGAAGCGAGCAGAAGGCGAGACGTGGAGCTAATCTTAAGGAAAAGAAGTCAAAGAAAAAACAGGTTTGATGTTCTTAGCTATGATACCTTGTACCGGTATTGGCTGGGTTTTGAAGCCTAGCCATCTATGTGTACTGTGATCCAATTGTTTTTTTTTTTTTTTTGGGGGGTGGTTGGGGACAATTGGAGGTCTGTCCTATATTTGTTATTACTTTATTATTTTTGCATAAGCAATTTGGTTGCTAGTTAGTAGTTGTGGATATCCTTACCATGACTTTTGACCAGCAGTGGTAGAGTTCATGGAGAGGAAATTTTGTCTTGGGTTGGTGAATGGAGTTTTTGTTTAAATGGAGGAGGTATTTTATGTGATGGATACACCATGCGGCGGCGACATGTGGTGTAATTGACTAATCAAAAGTGTAATGCACGCTCACATGGTACACGAGCAATGGTGATTGCTTGATTACACCTTGTTATCACTGTCACGAGATGTGTAAATACATAGTACACGGGCGATGGTGATTGGTCCGAAAACACTATATTATCACTGCCAAGCAGTATATCCATTGCATAAAACACTTTCTTGTTCAGATGGCCTTTTAAGTGGCTCTTAACTGTTTATAAGACTGGTTATTTGTACTTTGGGAATGCTGACTTGTGATCCTATATTGATGTGTGGATACATGTTCACTTTTGTTCTCTATAGTTTCTCTTTCTTTCTGAGAGGCGCGACTTTTCTGGACTGTAGGCTAAGCAGAAGCGCCTTAATCGCAAAGCAAAAGATAAGGAGAGAGATGAAAGACATGGTGCCTCAGCCCAGGACAAGCATGAAGAAGAAAACACTGTTGATGAAAAAGAAGACTTCATCCGGGAGGATGTAAACCCTGCACTTGAAAAGCCTGATGTACTGGAAGATGTTTCAGATGCATCAGATTTGGCTGACGGTGTTATCGAAGTAATCCAACCTGATTCAGATGAGAGAGATGCAAGTCCTGTCCATTGGGACACCGACACTTCTGAAGTTCATCCTCCTACAGAAGCCAGTAGTAGTGGGGTTAGTGGACTATCTCCTGTACAGAATGGAATAGTAGAGAAAAGAAGCCCATCTATGATGGATGATAGCTCTTCAACTTGTTCTACTGATTCAGTCCCCTCAGTTGGAGTTAGTGGACCATACAAGGGGAACTCATTTTCATCTAACCATAAACATCAGAGATCACCTAGCAGGTAAAATTTTAACTACACTGGTTTATGTTAAAGTTGAAACGCATGGCGTTGATGCACTTCAGCATGTATTTTTACAGGGGAAATAGTCAGAAAGTCAAGGAAACACGTGATTGGAGTTACTGGACCAACAAAACAGAGAATGAGACTGCTGAACCTGCAGTTGATGTGGGAGAGTCTTGTAATATGTCCAGTATCAAGACAGCTGGCACTGAGGCTGAGGCTGATGCTGTCTCCTTCCAGAATCAATTAAGACAGTCTGAGCATGATGTGGTTAAAAAGGTGGGATTCACTTAAATCAGAATTGCAGGAATACATTTATTACTTGTTCAAAATTGGTGAACTAATATTGTCTGATAGTTGTTGAGAAAATCATATTGAGAATTAAGGATACTTTCATGACTAAGCAGCATATTTTTGTGTCCTCCGTCCTTATTATTATCATAGAGCCTTTGTTTGGTAATAATGCAACTTTTTGGGGTTCCATTTTGGGTAGAATATGCTGTCATTCAAACCCAACTTCTTGTTGACATGGTGGTTGAGGTCACATTCTTCTGTCTTCACTATTCATTGATTATGCCTCATTGTGATATTGTCCACTCAACACTTGCACGCGTTGAAGGGAGAGAGGCTTTTGGACCATTATTTTTCCTTGTTAAGCTTAGAACTTTAATGACAATCATATAGTGAAGGTGGATATTCGGATTTTCTTGTCAGATAGCCTCCTTAAAATCTTGACTTTGTAATTTGAAGGAAATTTATCCTTCCTATTTTTCCCTTTAGGTTACTGCTAATTGAATAACTGAGTTGTGTCCTCTTTGTATCTAATCGAGGAGAGTTGCACTGTCACCTCATATTTGCATGATAATTCTAATTAACTGGTTAATGTATTTTCAGTTGTTACTATATACTGGATATAGTAACCTCAAGAGCTAATGAGGAAGAATGTACTCTTAAATACCATTTGTGAAGAATGGTGGAGTATCTATTATTTGCCGGGTTTTTTAATTTATACAACTAACAATATGGATTTATTCAGAAAATTATTTCTTCTGAGTAGGCATGAATTGAGTATTAGGGCCTTGAAATCTGAATGGAGCTTTGATGAGAAAATAAAAGATGCTTTTTAGCACACTTAACTAATTTTCCTCTACTATTTTCTGGATCTAGATTTGATGTTGTTTTACCTTGCTTTTCTTCTGACTCAAGGAGACACATCAAAACTATACCATATCCTGTGCTTGAATCATGCCTCTGAGTTCCTACTTATATGGTGTTTCAGAACTTAAAACAAAGTAAGGCGTGGCCAAATTTATGTTAGTGTTTGCTTAGCAAATGACATGAGCAACATAGGTTTCTGCTTACATTGGTCCTTCCAAACATTCTCCAACTTCTTGCTTTTAGATTTTCCGAAAGATTTTATTGAAAGAAAAAAAGTCTAGGTAGATTAGGTGTGTTTTGTGAATTTCTGTTCGGAGGCAAAGAGCCATCCTACATCATATGCAATGCTGGATGACCATTTTACATATCAGCAGGAGCTGGAATGGGATAATTTTCAATGTTTGGTTTGTCAGGGAAATATACTTGTAGTCAATACCATGTTGTAGAAATCTTCTTCATCATCATGGATTTCTTCTCCCAATTTTTTGGTTTTACTTTTAATGGAGTCTAAGCTGATGGTGTTTGATTTTGATTATAACAGGAAGAAGCTGTTCCCCTGCAGAGGGGATCAAGCATAAAGCAAGTTGATGAAGAAAAGCCATCTAAAGAGAAGTCAATTGCTGCAGAATCCTCTTCCAGCAGCCCTCCTAGACATACTATCTCCAATTTCCGGCCGGAACGGACAGAGAAAATTATTCCTTTGAGGGATCCTTCATCAATGAGGAAGACATCTTTGAATGGCAAGCAAGAGAATGATAAGATAGTACTTCCAACAGTCTCGTCCCAAACTGCAACTTTGTCAAAATCAGAGACTCAAAGGGATGTAATTGCTAAAACGACTGAAAAACCCATTCCGCAAGTTCCTGTAATGTCAAGGCCTTCTAGTGCTCCACTAGGACCTGGTGCTAGGCCAAATGCTCCTGCTGCTTCCCTTGTCCAAACAGCTCCACTTCTAGCACGTTCTGTGAGTGCAGTTGGCCGGTTGGCTCCTGAGTCTACCTCAGTATCTCCCAGCTATGTTCCTTTGTCATATAGAAATGCTATAATTGGCAATTCCTCCGCTTCGACTTCAGCCGTTTTTACAAACCAATGTTCGCCAAGCTCTGTTGGAAAAGTTTCAGCATATATGCCATCACCCACCTTAGCATCTTCACCAATGTACTTGAATCCTAGCACTGACAGTATGGACTATGGTGCACCCAAATTAGGCTTCCCTTTTGGCACAATGAATCGGGATGTGATGTCAAATGGACCCCAGTGGTTGGAGAATCTGGATGGCCGAAGTGCACGGAGTGATCCTCCTTTGCAGGGCGACGTTCGGAATATGGAGTATTACCGGTCTTCGCAAAGCAGATCGCGAGATCACTTCCCTGACTTCCAGGCCTGCACGTCTGGGCGTCAAGCGCAAAGTTTGCCAGCAGATGATTTTCCGCACCTCGATATTATAAATGACTTACTGGACGATGAGCAAGCTGTTAGGCAGGTCACCAGATCTGGCCTGGGTTTCCAGCCTCTTGGCAGTAGGTCCCTCTCATTAAATCGCCAGTTTCCTTTCCCCCATGATCTGGGGATTTCGGGGGATGTGGAGTCAACTGCCAGCTCGTGCAGCTTTGAACGAGTGCGGAGTTATCGCGAAAATGGGATTCAACCAGCGTTTGGCTCCTTTCCTGGAAGTTTTGACTCAGCGGCTGGATATATACCTCAGGTTAGTTCGCTACCTCATGCAAATGGGCAGATTGATGGGTTGATACCAAACCAGTGGCATATGGCTGGATCTGATTTATCTATGCTTGGAATGAAGAATCCAGAGCATGATGGGTACCCATTTTACGCTTCGGATTATTCAAATTTGGCATGTGGTGTCAATGGTTATAAGGCATTTCGGCCTCCGAATGGTCATTGAAATGGAAATGAATGAAACGGAGTCGGCCAGAAATCATCAGGCTGATATCCGTTACATATATGTACTTGGAAGGAGAAACTGGGTGTTAGATCTGGATTGAGGATTGTAGTCCTTTCATTAGAAAAAGAAGAATAACATTCTGAGTTCACTTGTTTGCTTCCTTCCTCTTGCGGATCAATGGTATTATGGGGTTTTCTTAAGGCTTAGTTTTTAGCGAGCCTCATGGTACATGATTTTTCTAGTAATTGCTTTTCTCGATTGGCCTGCTGTTCTCTCCTTTGGTTCCGATGCTAGGCGACCGTATGAATTTCTGTTGAGACAATTCTAGGCGCTCGTCGATATTCAGGCATGCGAATTTGGCTCTCTCTCGCTTGTCCTTTCAACCGTTGGGAAGGTGGTTCTCCCTCGGTGCTGGCTGTTTTTCCGTCCTGTGACACCCTTTTAGCTCTAATTCCGACTGATTTGTGTTCCGTTCTTGTACAGTGCAAGTTCACAGAGCTGCATAAATTGTAGCGAAATCGAGAAAAAAGCCCTAGTTAATTGAATCATCTGAGACCCTTCGTCCCCTAGATTCGGTTGAAATTATCCTCAAAATTTTCTTGCACATTCTTCCAAAGCTGGGTCACGAATCCAACTTTGGTATGTCTATGCTGGTATTGATGTTTAGATATGCTCAACTGCCACCTTCTTGGTGTTTCTGAAAGCCCATTAATCACTAATTCAACCCCCATTTAGAAGTAATTCATTCCACGGAATTTCTAATATAATTTCTAAGGTTTTGCTTATTTCATTGAAAATGCATAATTTAAAGAATATTTTTCTAAAATGGAAAGCATTTTCATTTTCGACGACAATTTATGTTTAGTTATTTTTGTGGACAATAAAAATACTTTTCATTTGTCCATTTTTATAAGCAATATAATTGAAATCTCAACAAAACCTAACCATAAAATTTCCACAATCTATTTAATCTATAATTAATCTGGATAGAGAAGGCAAATCAAATTCAAAGGTAAAGAAGAGGGGATTTTCCTTTACTCCACCTTCAAGGATGACGCAATGGCGACCCGCAGAAAGCGACAAAGAATCAAAAAATTTAGGTCCATTGCCAACTTTGGCCAATTGCTGTGATACTAATCTTGGACAGATCATGAAACTTCCTCGCACAAGAAACTTAGGACAAAAGCAAAAGCGTCCACGCAAACAACTTTCCAATAGGACAAAAGCCCAGAAAATTCAAAATCTATGCGTCAAATTTCCAAAGTTCCACCCCTTTTAATCAATCTCAAATTCTTTAGTTTTGGTTTGGATATGAGCATTATCTCTAATGTAGCAGTCAACGTTCAAAATCTCTCAACCGAAACCCAAGAGTAAAAAGTCAAATCCAATTCTACCCCCATTCAATAATCACCATTATATATAAGTTTTAATGACACAAGATCATATGCATTAAGAATCCTTGTCTTGCATATCATGAGGCTTTTCAACATATTCGTCATCTTTGCATCGATTCTGATTCTGTTCGCCTCCCATGCCCAGCTCTCACTAGCAACCAGGATCTTGCATGAGAAGAGCGAGCTCTCGATAGAAAAGGGGCCAGTTTTCCAGTCTCTTCAGAGGGGTGATGTGCCGTCTTCCAGCGCCTCGACCTGCACCAACATCCCCGGCAGCAGCGGCGGCGCGAGCTGTCTACTCGACTAGAAGAACTTCACTCTGAGGCGGGCAGGTTACCTGGGCTTTTTACCCTGCAGATGAAGCGATTTATCAAGAAACTAGCAGACTTCTTTCGTTCCCATTTCTTTTCTTGATTGTTTGGTATTTGCTAGTTGCTAGTTAGCAGTTTACACTTGTACACATTCATTTGTTGATTTTTTTTTTGAATTTTGTTATTTATTTATGTATATAGAGATGTTCAAACAAGCCATGTGTTGAATTCGTTGAATGGGTGTTGTTGTGTCGTATAGTCTGTAAACAGTATTCTTTATTGTACATCTTACATTGTGAAATTTATTCAATAAATTGAGATATCTCGTCCATTCGTTATTTTGGGATGAATTATGTTCCTGTCGACAGCGTCGCTTGCTCAGCACGTACGGTTGGAAACTAAGTAGGGAGTTTTACCCCCACAAGCATACTCATTTCCTTATTCAACGATTAAAGATTATTTTTTGTTTTATTGTAGTAGCTGTGAAAAGTGGATTTGGATCCTCTTTGACTTGAAAAATATGCACCGAAATGACGAGGAAGCTGGTGTATAATGAATAGTAAATTTCAAATCCACGATACACCACACTTATTTTATTGAAATCCATTCGCCAGTTTTGTCAAAAAAGTCCAATGTCAGAAAAATGGTGCAGTGTGAAGTGATTAATGCGCTCATAATTGACTCGAACTTTCGAATGAAAGTAAGTTTAATTAGATATAACGTCGGGCTCAGATATAGACTCTCCTTTAGCGTTCTTCTTGATAAATCTCATGGATGAAGTCGAGCTTGTGTTGTATGTTGAGCTTACGCATGTACGAGTTCATCCCTTAATCATTAGGCCAACTCCGTGAGATTATGCCAAGTGAGCTTTGGAGAGAACAATTTGTAATTCAAAAGAAAGAAACTTGTAGGGATAAAATGACCAAAAATCGCGTGTATTCAAAGTAATAAGTTTAATTTAGAGAAAAAATAAACAAAAATTCTAAATTATGCTCATTGTGACATAATTATCCTAAATTTTATCCTAATGTCAAACATTTCAAACTTTTATCTTAGTGACATATTTACTTTTTGACAAGATTTCATAAATAAGCACCCCATAGAAGACAAATGAGATTCACATAATGCCCACATGATTTAGGTGAAATAAATATGCTGTTATTTTAATTGGAAAATTATTCAATAAAACTTTGATGAAAGGTAAATATGTCACATAGTTACAAATTTAAGTTTTTTATGTTACAAGAAAAAGTTTATGATAAATATAACACTATTGACATAATTTGAAATTTTTTATATCATAAAAAAATAAGGATAAATCAGTTACACTAAACATCATTTGAGATTTTTGGTGTTGGTTTCTTAATAATTTATTGTGTAAGTTGAGAAGAACCCAAATGGAATAGCATACAAAATCAAATTGATGGGCATTTCGATCAACATATGTTTGAGAATCGTTTGCTGTCGTGATAACCAAATCGAGGACGATCACCTAGTGGCGACCAAGGTATTCTAAAAGCATTGAACACTTGAAAAAATATATATATAACAGAAAAAGGTAAGAAAATAAATAAAAAGAAAACGAAACGAATTCAGCTGAAGGCAGAAAAGTCTCTGCGCCATTCTCGTGCGCATCCAAGTTCCCCTTTGGTGGACATCGACGCAGTACTAATCTTTATTATCTATTTTTATTATTCTTATGACCTAATTACGTGTCGAAGTTGAGAACCATTTGACTTTGTTCCTAGATAGCGATGTCTGTCAATTCCCAAAAAAATCAGAGATTGTAGAATCACCAAGTACATTTCGGAACGCAACCTATCTTTGAATCCCATCAGTCAATTTCCTCAAGCCCTTTAAAAAATCGTTTGCCTTTTCCTCTTAGTCAATTCCAATCTAATAAAGTTAATATATAATTTCGCTGGTGGCCGCACACCGCTGTTAGGTGTTGGAATGCTGACGCTGCTTAATTAGTTTTGTGCCAAAAAAAAAAAAAAAAAAAAAAAAGAAGGAAAGAAAAGTAAAACAATCTTCATTAGTTTACCGATGGGTTTGATAATTAGGCATAGAGTTAACGTGTTCAAGTCGGAACATGATCGGTCAATGGTCCGAAATATTAGTTAGCATGAGCAACGTTAAATTGATGGTTTGACATGTGTGTTCAGGTATAGACAAGTAGTGTTTTTATGCGTTTATATCATTCAAATGCACGTGGGAATTAATTAGCATCTGTTAATGGTGCTCATATTAAAGAAAATATTTAAATCAAATTTAGGGGTATAACCATGGTAATTTAGATGAGATATGTTGGCCGTCGGAGCGTCGATCACCACACGCACACGATCCTTAAACATATGGAATTGCAAAATTGATTTAAACTCCATTTATTTCGTGAAAAAAATAGATAATTTTGAAATTTTTTTTCTAAACTTTTTTAGTGACGATGAAAATAATTTTCTGTCCATTCATTTTTTAAAGTGATAAAAGTAATTATTATTCATTAATCTCGAACCGAACGGAACTTTAATACACAAAAATTTGCTTGACCAACATGAAGGTTGGTCGTTGAAGATTTCTATTTACGCAAGCCGATACCAAGATATGGCCGGCGGCGTGGACATGAACAATAAACACGTCGGCAATCTAAGCATACGGCGCCCATCAATCTAACAAAAAACCTAATTCCGATAAGAACACCAAATATTCATAATGAATTAACACCGACACCACTCCAAGATGTGTTTTTTTCTGACCGACAAAATGTAAATTTCTTGCCTATCTACATGCATGAGTTAACGTGAACCGGTTGATCATTGTCGCTAGTGGTGGCCAAACCTTCCTCCTCCCTCCTCATCTTCAACATCATCAGCTTCTCCAACCAAGCTCGAGAACTTGGGTCCTCTCGGTTTCTTCATCACACAATCCATCCATCCGTTAGACGACTCCAGAACGCAACGCGGGAGGGGCGTGACGAGCTGCGTGGCCGGCGAAGTTCCTCCCGTTCACGGGCAGTGCCCGCCTCCGCCCCCTCCTGGGATGTTGGTGCAAGACGAGCTGCCGGACGGCGACACCGGGCCTCTCTGGAGCGACTCGATCATCCCGACACGATCTCCCAGCCGTCCCTCCCTGTGCAAAGGCCTTGTGGCCGCCACGCATGTAGATGACAGGATCGCCGCGAGCACGAAGAAGAAGATCACCAATCTGGAGGATCCGTTCATCGCGTGGAACCTTGTTCTGTTCAATGACTGAGTATTGAAGAGAGACTTGGTTTCTTCAATTGGAGTTTGGAGTAGGGTCGTTGCGAATGTTATGAATAAGTGGAGAAAAAGATTCCAAGACCTGGGTTTAAAAAAGTTGTTAGCATGGAATGTTAAAGTCAATTTTCTGATTTTCTTAGTTTTTTTCAATGTGTTTTTCACGGGGTTTGCTTGTTCGAACGGCTAAGTGTGGGCATGACATGGTGGAAAAAAGAAGGTAGGGATGGGATATTCTTCTTGCTTGGTTTATTGACTTGGCCGTTGCATTTGAAGGTTAAAAATTTAGATAGTCTAAGACGTGAATCAAACAACGTATAGCCAAGGAAGTAAACCAAGACTACCTCGCCTTATAAAGACAAGTAGAATTCTTACCCCCCAAAAGACAAACAAAGAAAAGAAAAAAGGGAAAAGAAAATCAGGCAGAGTCATTGTTTGATTAACAAAAGAAATCTATGACTAGTTGCCCAAAGTCCAGGTAAATCCTCTTGTAATGGACAGTGAAGGGAGAAATCTGCGGATTCTCAAGATTGCGACAGCATTTTTAAATTATTGTCTACATTCATTTCACTAAATCAAATCATTCACATTTCAAAAAATGACAAGACTTGATTACTCCTCAACATTCGGGCATTGTGAATATTGCGAGATGTTTGAATTTAAAAAAGAAAAAAATTGGCAATACGTGAGCGATAAGATTTTTTTTAATTAAAGTATTGAAAATTTTATTTAATGATTTGAAATTGAGTCAAAAAATGAAGACTTGAAATAGCCGAATAAATCTCAAATAAGGTCCGAATTTTGCAGCTGACTTTTTCTGACAACTTTGCAAGCACAATTTTGTCCAAAATTTGAAATTACTAAAAATGAGTAAAATTTTTAAAACAACTCCACAATAGATTCTGATTAGGGGTTTTGGTGGATTTTCTTCTTTTTTCCAAGGTTCGCTCTTCGGTTTGATCATCATCCTGTCGAGTGTCTGTTTAGATCAGGTCCCTAGTTCTCGGCTCGGTGACTTGACCGAGATTAGCTCCCCAAGTCCCGGTCTCCGTGATCCTCGATCGTGCCTTTATTGTACTTGCATTTTGTTGTTCCCCTTAAGTATTCGGGTGACTTCGAGCTACCGTCGCAACGGGTTCATCGTCGACGCTTTGTTTGAAGGGTAACTTATGAATTTCCTCATCTTGGAAGCACATCTAGACGAGAATCTAGGCTTACTGCTCTGCGCTCTAAAATTCTTACGTGGTTTATACGCTAGTTGATGGGGGTTCAGTTTGTGAACTGGACCGCGTTTACCAGTGAATATGGTTAAAGTACACTTGTCCTGTTGATGCCAGGATCCAACAACGACTGTTTAACCCTTTCTCCTTTTTAGGTCACGACAAAAGAATCACTGCTGTCTGCTCATGTAAGAAGTTCGTTCAAACCTAATTTTCTTGGCGCACGCTATTGTTCTGTCGACGAGCTAATTCTCTGACTTGGCCTCGTTTGTTGGAGAAAGGATTTGTATTGATCCTTGATTGATTTTCTAGCCTAATTCTAATCCTATAATTGATATGATAATTTGTAGATTTAGAATATTTTAGAAAAATAATATTGTATATATTTTCCTTAATTTACATTTCTTGTATTATAAAATGCAGACATATATGTGTAGATTACAAATGAGACAGAATATATGAAATCACATTTTCATCACTCAACATTTTGTGTCATGGTATTAGAGCAGATTCTCTAACCCAGCTTTCTACAAATATTTTTTCTTGAATTGCCTCCGATTCCTTTTCTAGTTTGTTGCCGCAATTCACCTCCTGCAAAACAAATTAGCACATTGAATTGAAATTCAGTTTTTATTTAAGATACAAAATCCAATTAGCCATGAAATTGAAGATTCATCCTCACTAGAAAATTCATCCGTTCAAGCTCCAGAGCAAATGCAGCAAATTGCACAAAATTCCTCCGCCCCTTCCGCTCAACCTATCCCAATCCAATGGCCATATGTACCATGGATCCTTGTCCAGGGCCCATGGGCCCCTAGGTCCAATCCCAATGGACTCTCGAGTCCAATCAACAATGGGCAAACTACGACCCACAGCACCCAAACGGAGATCCAGACCCAACTCCTCAGGGTCATAGACTTGAATTGAATTCGGGCGGGTCGAGAATGAACCCCTACCCGAATTTATCACCTGGAATCATGTTGCTGCCATTTCCGATCGCCGCTGGCCGCCTTGAACCCGTTGACCCTCTTTATACTTCACCGGCCAACAAACCGGAGTTGCGACTGATTACCCTTCAACTTGCTTGGATCAGACCACTACTCAACCTAGGTGAGAGATTTCCGGCAAGCCCTCATTACAAAGGACAAAACAGATTCCTTGATGGATCCATTCCCTTTCCAACCAACGAAAGCATGTAGCGTCATTAGTGTTGGTGCAATCAATTAGTCCGAACTTGGATTGTAAATTACGTTGTGCCAAAGGTTGTGGCTAGGCTCCCACCGACTGAAGATGCAAAAGAAAATGTGGAACGACATTAGGGAAATGTATGGTAAATTCAATCGTGTAAAAGTTTTTTTCCTCACACAAGCCCTTTCGGAGTTGAAGCAAGGGAACCTCTCTATTACCGCTTGCTTCAACCGACTATCGGCCTTATGGAATGAACTTGAAGCGGCCGAAGAACAACTCGAAGGACGGGAGACGGCTCTCAAACAATATAGGGAAATCAAAGAAAGAGAGAAAATGACTTGATTTCTTTTGATCCTAAATGACAATTTCATACCTTTTCGATCGCAAATTCTTGCCATGGATTTGGTTTTGATGCTCAAGCGAATTTTTCAGCTAGCCGTCCAAGAAGAAAGCCAGCAACTTGCAATCGCTAGACACAAAAAGGGAGCAGAAAGTGTGGCTCTTGCTTCATAGATCTCTAGTCGGTCACACGGCAAACGACATGCACCGCAGCGACCAAGAGGCTCTAGGAGGAAACCCTAGAGGAAATGGTGAAGAAGATGCAGAGGATTCTAGAAGGGATCGGATCAACGGTCCATATCAAAATAGGGAATCTGATGGCCTATATTTGCTCCGATCCAATGGTGGGGATCTTAAATATGGGCGTGGATCTGATGGCCCATATTATTTCTAAGCCAATGGTGGAGATCAGATCAACTAGCGCAAATCCGGCAGCTACAACCCTCACTAATCCGACAACTCAGATCAGCGCAAATGCGACTACTACAATCCTCACCAATCTAATGGCTTAGATCAATGGTGAGGAAGAGGATCAGATGGCTCATATTCGATCCTTTCAAACTCCAAATCAAACGGCCCTTATAATCCCATGTCATCACAAAAAGGGGGAGGCCAAAATTATAAATTTAAGGGTAAATATTGTGAATATTACCATCGTCCACGCCATGCTATTGAAATATGTTGGAAGTTGCATGGCAAGCCGATTAACAAAGAAAAGAAAGGGAAATAATTTTCTGCTTATCAGGTGTCAGCACAAGGAAATGGCAACATTCACTAACCAATTACTCGGG
Source organism: Corymbia maculata (assembly GCA_014182735.1). NCBI lineage: Eukaryota > Viridiplantae > Streptophyta > Magnoliopsida > Myrtales > Myrtaceae > Corymbia > Corymbia maculata. The sequence continues at coordinate 27,707,935 of CM024689.1, forward strand.
ATCAGTATCAAGAAATAATGAAGGCACTCAATCAATTAAAGGTGGTTGACAAAGCTGCAAATTTTTCAAGTACTTCGTTGTGCAAAAATACTAATATGACAGTTGATGCATGGATTATTGATTCGAGCGCCAGTGATCACATAGTTTGCAATGAATGCTCATTTTCAAATATCTACAACAAACCCGATCCATCCACATCTGTCCGTCTTCCAAATGGGAATATTACTAGTGTGCGAAAGATTGATGCTTTTTACCTTAGCCCAAACATTATCCTAAAAAATGTTCTTTGTCCCTGAGTTTGAGTTCAACCTTATATCTATTTCCAAAGTCCGTGAGAGCAATTCTTGTTGAGTCAATTTCAATTAAAAATTGTTCCTTTCAGGACCTTTCGACTGCGAAACTGATGGGCTTGGGTAGAGTGGAACAAGGATTTTATTTTTGAATCGAATTTCCCAAAGATTTTGATTTGTCTTCTTTAAATAAAAGCATACATTGTAATGCTATTATTGGTAATAAAAACTCCTTTTCTCATAAGCGCCTAGGCCACATCGTTCTTTTTCCTTATCCTAATTGTAAAATATGCTCTTTAGGCAAAACAATCACGAGCATCATTTTCTACTAGTGTGTCTCAAGCCACTAGTATATTCTCATTAATTCACATGGACATTTAGGGTCTTTATCATACATCACATCGCGATGGATCTCGTTTCTTTCTTACAATTGTGGACAAATATTCCAGTGCCACTTGGATATTCCTTCTGCAGTCCAAAAATCAAACCTTTTCATATCTTTAAAATTATTGTCCATGATTAGAAATCAATTTGAAAAAACTGTCCAGAGGATCCGCATTGATAATGGGAGTGAATTTTTTTCAAATGAGTGCCAATCTTTCCTATCCTCTCAAGGAATACTTTGTGAGAGTTCCTGTGCTTACAATCAACATAATGGAATTATTGAGCATAAACATAGGCACCTTCTAGAGGTCGCTCGCACACTAAAATATCAAGCTTCCATTCCCGAGTCCTTTTGGGGTGATTGTGTGGTTACGACGGCCTACTTAATAAATTGCATGCCAACTAGAGTATTAGAAGGACGCACACCGTTTGAAATGCTATTCGGAAAAAGACTAGACATCGGTCATCTTCGAGTATTTGATTGTCTATGCTATGTGACAAATGTGAGATATGGAAGTAAAATGGATCCTCGTGCTCTTCAATATATTTTCATGGGATACCCCACTCTACAAAAGGGTTATCGAGTTATGGAGATATCCTCAAGATGGTTCTTCGTTAGCTGAGATGTTGTCTTCCAAGAAGATGTATTCCCTTTCAAGGACATGGTGTCTCCAAAAGATTCAACAATGCAAATATCGAATAATCAGCAACTTTTATCAGAGGAGTTTTTTTCAATGACATCACAGCACGTACTGCTTATGCCCGATCAAAATCCTAACATATGTCCCGAACCCCATAACATATTAGAAAAAACCTCCGATTCCTCTACTCCAGTATCGCCACAAAACAACAATGACTCTTCATCACAGCGATTTGGATCCTTATCATCAATTGATACACAAATATCGGTAGCCCAGCCTCGACATTTGGGACGACAGGTGCCCCCTCCAACATGGACTAAGGACTATATATGTTCTTCCTTGAAGACTAAAGGTACACAATATCCAATCTATTTCTATGTTTCCTACAGTCAACTGTCACCAGAACATATGTGTTGTATTAATCGAATTTCTAAAGAACGGGAACCTTCTTCCTATGAGGAAGCAACACATAATATCCGATGGCAAAGGGCCATGAAAGAAGAATTAGCTGCTCTTATAGAGAATAACACCTGGGATATTATTTCCTTGCCTCTCCACAGAAGACCCATTGGCTGCAAATGGGTGTACAAAATAAAATATAAGGCGAATGGTTCAATTGAACGATATAAGGCTCGACTTGTTATTAAAGGATTTGCACAACGTGAAGGTTTTGATTATCATGAAACCTTCTCTCTTGTTGCTAAAGAAGTCATCGTTCGCTCTTTTCTGTTTGTTGCTGCATTATGAAATTGGGATCTACACCAGATGGATGTCAATAATGCATTTCTTCATGGTGATCTCGATGAGGAAATCTACATGGAACTTCCACGGGGATTACGTAGACAGGGGAAGTCACATGTATGTTGTCTCCGCAAATCCCTATATGGGCTCAAGCAAGCTTCTCAACAGTGGTATGCAAAATTTACCACGGCACTTACAAATGCAGGTTTTCGGCACTCCAAGCATGATTATGCACTGTTCACATGGACCAACGGTATTTCATCGATCTACTTGTTAATTTATGTCGATGATATACCTATCATGGGAAATGATGATGTTGCAATTCAGAACTTTAAAAGATATTTGCATTTGACTTTCTATATTAAAGATTTGGGACCACTCAAATATTTTCTTAGCATTGAAATAGCTCGATCTAGTGAAGGAATTTGTTTTAGTCAATGAAAGTTCGTTCTGGAAATCATATCAAAAACAGGAATGTCAGGATGCAAACCAGCTGCCATACCTATTGAGCAGAATGCCAAATTAACAACACATGAGTATGATGCAAGTTCTCCTTCTCCAAATGAAGATTCACTTCTTAAGGATCCATCAACATATCAGCGACTTGTTGGAAAATTGATCTACTTCACAATGACCAGGCCCGATATTTGTTATGTAGTATAAATACTTAGCCAGTTTATGCACGATTTGAAGCAATCACACATGAATGCAATGTTAAAAGTTATAAAGTATTTAAAGGGATGTCCGGGACTTGGAATTCTACTATCACGAGACTACAACATGAAGATGATGGCCTATTGTGATATAGATTATGCTACATGCCCCATGACAAGAAGATCCATTACTGGTTTTTGCATCAAATTGGGAAAGTCCTTGATTTTGTGTAAGATGAAAAAGCAGTCAATAGTTTCATTATCATCAATTGAATCGAAATATCGAGCTATGGCAAAAACTGTTTGCAAGATAATTTGGTTACGAGGATTACTTTCAGACCTTGGTATGCAAGTTGATGGCGCAAGTGAATTATTTTATGATAACGATGCCGCGCTCAAGTTAGCAGCAAATCCAGTTTTCCACGAAAGAACAAAGCACATTGAAGTTAATTGCCATTTTACTCGAGAGAAGATTCAAGAAAGGATTATTACAACTTGAGGGATTAGAACTGTGGAACAGCCTGCAAATATTTTCACTAAGCCTTTATGTCAAAGATATCGAACATATTTATCGAGCAAGCTAGGCGTCTTTGACATTTATAAGCCGCCAGCTTGAGGGGGAGTGTTGGAGAAAGGATTTGTATTGATCCTTGATTGATTCTCTAGCCTGATTTCAATCTCATAATTGATACGGTGGATCGTAGATTTAGAATATTTTAGGGAAAATAATATTTTATATATTTTCCTTAATTTACATTTCTTGTACTATAAAATGCAGACATATATGTGTACATTATAAGTGAGACAGAATATATGAAATCACATTTTCATCACTCAATGTTTCGTGTCATCGTTGTTAAAGAGAGACAGGATGGGCGTCATCACAGGTGTTTCATATGCTATCGTTTGGCCGGATGCTTGCTGCTTAAACGAAGTCTATATTTGTGTAAGTTAAATGGAGGACCGCTTGAGCAAACTTCGCAAGCTTCAAATGGCGGCACAATCACCTCTTTCGGCATGAGGAAAATATTAGCCAGCCATGGACTTTTGCATTCACAACAGAGGAACTCAACTCCCGATGGCAGCATATTAGCAAGTCTTCCCAACTCAACAATCCACGTCAGCCACGAACTCAAAAGAAGGCAAAGCAAACTAAATAGCGTTAGATAAGCTTAAACCGATCCACATCGTTTGACAAAATAGAGAAACATCCCGACACAGGAAATCTTCCCATTTCAGCAGATCTATACGTACTTTACTGTTAAGATGCTCCCTAGACAGATCCATAGAGACCTATCCATATATGCTAACGGTTGAAAGAGAGAAAAGAAAAGGAGTTTGTTTTGCTGGTTTTGTTTCTCTTTTATATCTCAAAATAATTGCTCGTCTTCCACCAACTCTATTGGTCAAAGTTTCCTGCTGTTGAGGCCGGTCCTCGTTTGCGCGCGTGTGAACCAACCCAACGAAAGGAAAAAATTATCATGTTGAGTCCTTACATCCTCCTCTTTACTTATATTCAATTGAAAAATAAATAAATAGGTCTAGACAAAGTCAATTCAAATAAAGTATTCCAAGAAATGTCCTGGACTTGAGATACTTCTTTCTTAAGATTACAATTTGGAAATGCCAGCTTATTGTGGCACAGACTATGCGACATGTCTTGTGAGTTGAAGATTGGTCACTGGTTTTTGCATCAAGCTGGGAAATTCTTTACTTTCATGGAAAGTAAAGAAGCAATCGACCCTATTGTTGTCATCAATTGAGCTGAATATCAAGTCATGGCCAAGACTGTTAATTTCATTGAGATTTCTTCTAACGATACAAGGACTTGACATTCTGTTAAAGACAAAGCATAAGACGTTCCATGTTATAATTTTAATTTAAATAAATATCTTTGGAACAACGGTGTTCTAACTCTAGTTGTAGCTTGCAAGTATAGTCAATGGTCTTCAACTTTTCGAGAGCATTGATCGAGGTATTCAGCCGGTCTTCATAACTAACCCTCTCATTGAATTTGTCCTTGCGCTTGCGATGTGTCTCTTCCAACCTCTTGTCGATCTCCAGTCTTTGCTTCTCTAAGACGAGCTCCTCCATCTCCAGATCAGATATTTCATTCACGATAGTTTGCTCTGACTTGTTCTCCAACTTCCTTTACTTCATCACTTAGTTCAAAGAGACTATCCTCAAAATATATCAATGCCATTATCTGCTCATGGTTATGTCGATAATTCTGGAAGAGAGAGGAGAACCTTTTGTGGAATTTTTTGAAGTCTGATCTGAGTTGAGGAGGAAGAGAAACACCGATATCACCATTGCTGGACTCATCCATTAATAATTCAAGTTGGTTGTTTACTAGCATGGGCACGCCACCACTTGAGATGTCTAGAAAACGTGCCAGTTTGATTTTTAGTAGGTCAATGTGCACTGATTTTGAAGATGAACCCTCTAGAGGCAAACTGAAGATATGAGTACCCAATATGCGTGAAGCTTCATTTAGAGCAAGCATGGTCTTGGCAAAATCAACTGGAGAAGTTCTTTTCTCCTTAGGGACGGTTGATATCACTGGAGCTGGTGAAGAGGTTGTTGGAAGATTTAATGGGGCATTTGCAACTTGGGAAACGATAATCGATGTAGTAGGAGGAGCAAGTTTTGTAGTAGCAGGATCTTTAGGTACACCTTTGACATGATATTGCTACTAGTAGATATGTCGACCACTGCAATTTCAGGAAAGCAATAATGTCATGAAAGGATACAAAGAGAAATATAAGATACATAAGGGAAAGAACGGCTTACTGTGTGGAGTTGAACCAGAGCCAACCATCGTCTTAGGACTTCCACGAAGTGGAAGACAAGTCTTTTCAGAGCCACCCTCCACCACGTCGACAGAGGCTCCATGACCAAGGGAAGCTTGTATGCTAGTAAAGCTGGTCCTTATGGGAATTGAAGCCGAGTCTCTTATCGATGGCTTAGATTGTTTTTTTGTTAAAGAAGGAGTGTTTTGGCTAGAGGAGGTCCGTATAGCAACAGAGCTAGTTGTAGCAGAAACTAGGGACGAAGCTTTTGTCGACACCATTGGCTGCTCCTCTATCATATGAGAAGAAACTTTCCTTTTCTTCTTGATTCGAGCCACCGTGACATTTAAGGTATCCTCATGAGGTGAAGTCTAGACACATCTAATAAATAGAGAACATGATAAGGAAAGGAAAGAAGAAACCCATATATGTCTTTGGAATATGATAGACTTACCTTTGACATTTGCCGTTGTTGGCAATTCTTCATGAAGAGATGATGTTGGTTTACTTCCTGAGGCCTCAGTAGTGACTGTTTTCGACATTGTCAAGGGATCAAGCTCAAGAAGGTTAAGGGTCCTTTTGCCCTTACCAACCACTTCTTTTGAATGCGAATTATATTACTTTATCCGTTGAAAAACGGTATTGATAGCATCTTCAAAGGGACTGTTGATTTGAAAAGAAACCCACTAGTTTGCAAATTCAAATATAGCGCCTAGAGATGGGTTGAAAGGGTGAAGATCTGAAGAGAAACGATTGCGCATCAGCATAGTAACTTCAGAGTAGCAGTTAAAAGGACCATCCTCCTTTGGATTATACTTATTTCTGGTCATCAGAGGGAACTCCATAGAGTGAGCAATGGGCATTGGTACACCTTGTCATAAACCAAATTGCTTGGCATATCATTGTGGAAAGTAAGCCTCAAACCCTTGAGGGAACTTCAGAGCAGCAGTTAAAAGGACCATCCTCCTTCGGATTATACTTCTTTCTGGTTATCTACACCTTGCCATAAATCAAATTGCCTGGCACAGTATTGTGGAGAGGAAGCCTCAAACCCTTGATAAAATCTCTCTTTCAGGCTCAGTCGTACTAGGAGATCCACTAGAGTGAGTACGCGTAGCCAGAATTCAAGATAATTATCTAAATATATGTTGGCCGGATAGAAGAGGTAGTTGAATTCTAAAGCCTCGTAAGGGAAAATCTTGATGTGTGCAAGGTCTAGAGGATCAGTTTAAGATAATGCACAAAAGGAGGAGTTTGGTTAGGAACTTTGAAAGGGGATTAGCTAAGCAGTTGACATCCCAAAGGAAGAGGGTCTGGATTCTTGGCTTTCAACAGTGAATAATGCGATAGATCCCGAGGAGTTTTGCTCAAAAAAAGGGGAGACAGAGTGCTATCCAAGCTTCCAAAATCCAAAACGGACCAGATAACACCCCATTTTCTTTGGACATCATCGAAAGAGCAACATGAGTAATTGTTGAAAAATTGAATGTGTGCGGAAGCGTGATTTTGATATGGTTGATAGTTTGTGTTTTCATGTGTGCAAGTGTATGTGCATAGTATATATTTGGTAGATGATGGACAAGGGATGAGATGGGATAGTTCAAGGGACAAGGATAGTTTCACTAGTATATAGAAATGGTTTTACAATAGTTGGAGAAGGTGTTGGTGGAGGAGCATATTGATTTGGAGTTTAAGCTCATCTCCCCCACAGATACGGTGGAGGTCTAAGCCTCACACATGCACGGTGGAGGCCTAAGCCTCACACACGTTACAAATGATGAACTACAAGCCTATTTATAGGCAATTACAACCGACAGAGTGGTACATGAGTTTTTCTTCATGTCTAAGATAGTTGACTTCAACTTTTTGACTAAAGCTTTCCTTCTTCCGCTTGACTTCTTGTTGCCCACGTTCTGTTTCTTCTTCAGCCGCTATTCTTGACTTTTCTTCAAGGTTTCCCACTTGAATCTTCTCCAATTTGGCTTTTGCTTATTCCTAAGCGAGTCTTCAACTAACCACCGCCATTGAGGATGCTTCTAGTTTTTGTTGAAAATGGATTACCAATTTCCAACACTCCCCCTTAATCCATTTTCGGGGTATTCTGGACCTTGTATCACAAGCCTTTGGACGTACCTTGAAATTCTTCATGTAGTTTGTCCCATGCCTTTTATTTTGTCTTCGTTCCATGATCCCTTGCAATTTTTTTTTTAGAACACTTGCACCAACCTTGAATGTGCATGTCTTTTTTTCAATGATGTCCCATATGTCTCGGGCCATCAAAATTGCTCTTAGTTGTGGTTGTTAGCTCGGGCTTTGGCTCGGGCTCTCGAGCCTCTGGCTCTAGCTCCGGCTTGGATTTTGGCTCTGGCTCCGGCTCTATTGGCTCTCGCTCGGGCTCTGGCCTTGACTTTAGTTGAGGATGGTGAGGACAAACGCCCAAATCCATCCAAATGTGCCTAGCTCTGGCTTGATGTTTCCTTACGCCTGACTCAGTTACGAACCTGGGCGCATCTGGCTCTGATACCATGTTGAAAAATTGGATGTGTGCGGAAGCGTGGTTTTGATATGGTTGATAGTTTGTGTTTTCATGTGTGCAAGTGTATGTGTATAGTATATATTTGGTAGATGATGGACAATGGATGAGATGGGATAGTTCAAGGGACAAGTATAGTTTCACTAGTATATAGAAATGGTTTTACAATAGTTGGAGAAGGTGTTGGTGGAGGAGCATATTGATTTGGAGTTTAAGCTCATCTCCCCCACAGATACGGTGGAGGTCTAAGCCTCACACATGCACGGTGGAGGCCTAAGCCTCACACACATTACAAATGATGAACTACAAGCCTATTTATAGGCAATTACAACCGACAGAGTGGTACATGAGTTTTTCTTCATGTCTAAGATAGTTGACTTCAACTTTTTGACTAAAGCTTTCCTTCTTCCGCTTGACTTCTTGTTGCCCACGTTCTGTTTCTTCTTCAGCCGCTATTCTTGACTTTTCTTCAAGGTTTCCCACTTGAATCTTCTCCAATTTGGCTTTTGCTTATTCCTAAGCGAGTCTTCAACTAACCACCGCCATTGAGGATGCTTCTAGTTTTTGTTGAAAATGGATTACCAATTTCCAACAGTAATACTCCTATATAAAGCGGCCAAGACAAGTGGGCCAAAAGAGAACCGAATTCCCCTTGTCACGTTCGAGGCTAGAATTAAATAGTCCTTTGAGACCTTGATGGCTGGACAAAAGAATACATACTTCAATAGCCAGAATAAAGAGGTGCGGACCTCTGGAGTGCCAAAAGTTGGCACAAAGGGACACTTAAATGCCAAAAGTTACAAAAGGTACACTTAAGTGCCAAAATCAGAGCAAAAGGGATCACTTAAGTGCCAGCGGCGAAAAATTCCGGCCAAATTGCCACGTGTCAATTTTCCGGCGACTTAATTTGCTGACGGAGCATTTTTTTTAAAATAAAAAATCCACGTGGCATTTTTTTCAAAATAAAAAATCCACATAGCAATTTTTTTTATAAAAATATCCACGTCAGATTTTTAAAAATTAAAATCGATTTTATTTAAAAAAAAAAAAAAAGGGGGAAAATCGATTTTTATAATAAAATATATTTTATAATTATTTAATATTTTATAATTAATAATTTTTAAAATCCCACGTCAGCCAAAACGACATAGTTTTGGCTGATTTTTGGTTGATTCAATTTCCGACAAGCCACGTAGGCAAGAAAATTAATAAAAAATTGCCACGTAGGATTTCTAGCGGGGTTCTCGGCGACTTAGCACTTAAGTGATCCATTTTTTTTAAAAAGTGGCACTTAAGTGTACCTTTTGTAACTTTTGGCACTTAAGTGTCCCTTTATGCCAACTTTTGGCACTCCCGCTGTACTTTTGCCCCAGAATAAATAAGAAGCTGATGCTCATCGGCTTTAATTGGGTCAAAAGTTTTACAAAATCATTCAAGAAAATTCCCATAAGCCAAAACATCATCAAATATATAGTGTTCTTCGAAGGCCTTTAGGCTATCTATAGGGCGTCCATATGGTATAAAACCAGATATGGTAAAGACATCAAAAAGGGTTATGGACATGGGTTCCCACAGGGAAAAAAAATGATAATTAAATGCACGAATTATAACATTTCTGGCTAGAAATTGATTTATGTTTATATTTCTCTTCCTAGATGAGTTTCGAGCCAAAAAACGCATTTGATAACGACAATTTTTTTTATTCTTGTAATAGAAGTTTGTTTTATAATTAATAAAATTTCACTTTTCCGAGTGGTGGCTAAAATGGGAGGGCGGCGGCGGCCGGGGGGGTGGGGTAGTGGTGGTGGTGAGCGGCAAACGGTAATAAACTCCTTCGGGTGAGAAGTAAGAAAGAGAGAAATTTTTCTAATTTTTATTCCAAAAATAAAAATGTAAAAATTTTTTGTTTCTGATTTTTATTCCAAACCCATTTCTAGAATAAAAATATGTTCCAAAAATAGAAAAATTGAAATTATTTTACCAAACATATTTCTATTCCAGAAATAGGTCTGGAATAGAAATCTGTTCCAGAAATAGAAATAAAATGGTTACCATGCGCAGCCTTAGTCAATGAAGACTAGAAACAGACAACAAAGCACAATAGCCCTCCGCCCACTTCATGAGAGAACATAGTGACCTCTAATGCTTCTTCTATTACTGCATCCCTCCAGGATAACTAAGTGTCAAGATCATCTTTTAGATGTAAATACTAGGAATAAAATCTATGATCGAATGAAGGAAAACTCCTAAATCTGGAGGGAGAGGATGTCCAGATATCCTTGATAGAGGAATGTCGAAGGGGGAGGTTCTCATTCTTCTTGGTCGGAAAATAGGGTCTAAAAGACAAGGGAACATGGTCGCGATGAAGGAGACAAAGTTCAAGAAGTAGTGGGTTAGGGTTATCTTCTGCAGTGCTCAATAATTGAAAGCGACAGTACTTGGCTTCCTCAGTGCCTTGAAGCTCGTCATAATACGAGATGTATGATTTGGGGAGGAATTTGGGAGTTTCGGGCGCTATGGAAGGAAGTTGAAGATGGAATACGAGGGTTTAGGGTCAAAGGAAAAGGCGAGAGAATACAGAAAAGAGCCAGTAGATATACCCAGAGCAATAACTCTGATTCAAAATTACGAAATTTGTTGAAAGTAAAGGTGATGTGTCGAAATACAACAGGAGAGGATTGATTCACATCCACTAGAGATACAGAAAGGCTTGATAATCACCCCTAATAGATCGCCTAAAATGAGGTATTTCCTTTTAAAGAAATAAATCTTTAATTTACTCCTTTTAAAAGGGAACATATGTTGGTACTTAAAATTGAATGCGTTTCACATGCTGGTCACGTGAGCAAAATTCATGCCAAAGCCTAATGAAATTACGTATGAGACCTTATTATTAGTTGTCGATGGACCTCTGGGAGAAAGCTGAGCTGTTAGTGATGAGAAAGCCATGTGGCTGAATATCATGATATGGATTTTGGCAGTAAATTATAAAGGTCAAAAGGTGCGAAAGGAAGGCGGTTGATGATCAAGATCAAAAAATTCAATTCGGAAGGTTATCTCAATGGATGGAAGCACAATTAATGGGATGAATCGATGGAAGAATAAGAAATGTCCTGAAGGCTAAAAGCAGTGAACTCAAATTGGTAACTATTTGAAGGTTACTGGAGCATCCCTATAAATATCTGAAGTCCTCTAACAAGAAAGCCTCCTGAATAAAATAACAAAATTCTTTATCTTTCTTAGTCATATTAGTCTATTTTAGCATAGTTGTAGCTTTAGGCCCCTTCATTGATTTAATTCCAATAATTGTCATATCCCAGATAGTGCTGTTGATTTAGATTTGACATTATTTGATATTCATCCAATATCGTCAATTAGATTATGGTGTTGTGTCCTCATGTCTATCTAGGAACATTGTCTCCTTCATGGTGATATCATCATCCAACGTTGTCGATTAGATTCCAGTGCTATATTTTGATATCCATTTAGGAGTAAAGTCTCTTGGTGGTCTATCTTTATCCTGCATCGTCAATTAGATTCCGGTACTGTGTCTTCGTATCCATATAAGAACAGTGTCTTCTCAGTAGTATCATCATCATTTGATGCTATCAATTAGATTCCAACGTTTCATTTTGGTATTTACTTAAGGGTATAGTCCTTTGATGGTCCATCTTTGTCCAACGTTGTCAATTAAATTTCAACATCGTGTCCTTTGACCCGCCTAAGAGCAACATATGCTGGTATCACTCCACTAGCCTAGTGTAGTCAGCTAGGTCTTGGCATTGGATTCATATATTGGTCAAAGAGAAAAGTAGCCCTTAATAAAACTTTTTCACTCAATGTCGTTTACGTCGACCTGACGTTGTGCTCGTGCATTTGCTTGGAAGCGTTCTTCCTTTCGGCTTATCTATCTTACCTGGTGTCATCAATTTGATTATGATGTAGTGTTGTCCATCAACTCTTGGTTATATCCCTTGGTATATCAAGGTACATTTATATTAGACCATCGATTAAAATCCTACATAAGATTGTATGTAAGCAGGCTCACCTATTAAAAGTATATACATTATTGCATTTGACCCTATCTATCTAATACTAACACAAACCTAAGTTCCTTCATAAACAATAAAATCAAAACGCATTGTTTAGTGAAATATATTTCGTTGCGGCGATAAAATTAGCGAAACAATTTCTTCTTTTTTTCCCTATATTGCCAATATCACGTGAATATGATAGAGAGAATCATGCAATCCCTATACCAACTCTTTCCTTGTAAATTATCTATATTTTCTAGGAAAATTACCAAAAAAGTTCTAAACTTATTGCAATTACATCGATTCAGTCCTAAACTTATTTTTTTGTCAATTGAATTCTAAATCTTTTCCAATTATGTCACTTCAATTCATTCAGCCAAATTTAGCTAACCGACACTGACATGAAAACCGACTGATGCTGTAATTTTAAATTTTTTAATCTTTTCTTATTTTTTCCTTTTTTTCTTTCTTTTTTCCCCTCCTTCCTCCTCCTTCCTTTGGCTCTGATGATCGGCGAGGCGAGTTCATCGTCATTGGGCGAGGTTGACCCTCGCCTAGCTACTGACAAGGCAAGCCCTCGCTAAGGGATCGGCAAGCTAGACCTCACTGTCACTAGATGAGGGCAAGCTCGCCATCTTCATCACTCTCTCACACCAACCCATCTTCATCGCTAGCTCACACCCTCACTCTACCCATCCAACCAAGTGAATCCGTCCACATTGTCATCGCCCCTGGAGTCTCTGATTCCCAGTTCGGGTCCCAAAAACCTTTCCCTTGGTTGTTTTTGCGTCAATCCATGTTGGGTTTTAGCCTTTCGTCTTATTGACTCGATGGGTTTCTTGCAGAAGTGCCATTGATTCATCTCTGTTCAAGCAATGGCTCACGAACTTGCAAAGTGAAACCAGGATTTTGTCTAGTAGTGTTGGGAGGTTGAAGCGAGTGCTTATCCAGGTAGCCCTCACAGGATATGGCGGGGGCTTGCCTCGCCAAGGGCTGGGAGAGCTTGCCCACGCCCAGCGACAACAAGGTCGAGCTCGTCAATCCCCGACGAGGGCTTGCCTTGACTATGAACTCGCCTTGCCCACTAGCTGGTCGCCTCAATTCCACGATTGCCCCCCTCCCCCGTTAGTCGCCAGAGCCAAAGGAGGATGAACGAGGTAAAAAAAATCAAAAACAAAAAACCAAAAAGGGAAAAAAGAAAAGATTAAAAAATTTGAAAAAAATATTACGAAATTATCGGTTGGCATCGGCTGGTGTCCATATCAACGCCAGTGAGCCAAATTTGGCTGAATAGACTAGATTGTCACAATTGCAAAAGGTTTAAGGCTCAATTAACAAAAAAAAAAAATTACGACTAAATTAGCATAATTGTACTAAGTTGATCAGCATAATTGTACTAAATTTATAACTTTTTTGGTAATTTCTTCCTATATTTTCTTTGCACAAAGAGACAAACTTGTATCATGGACCGATCGATCTAAATCCTAAGCAGCCTTTGCCCTCAAACTCACAAGATTTTTAGAGAGAGAAGCTCTGGATTCTATTACTTGTATAGAATGAGATGATTACAATAAGGGGAAGAGACCCCCTATTTATACTAAGTATAGGCAGTGTCCGTAAATCTCTCCTCAATCTAACGGTGGAGATCATATCTTCCCAATTGCCTTAATTACATATATATATAATTACCGTATCATTCACTCCTAGGAATATTCTAAAAGACTTAAGAAAATCTTGTCCCTAAGAATATTTTAGAAGACTCAAGAAAATCCTAGAACTTGGGGTCAACGGTTGAGGATTGCTCGTACTAAGGATTAGTCACGGCATCGATCAAAACCCTCTCGGACTATTCATGTTTTCGAGCCGTGACACTTGCATATCTCTCTTCTTTTCATTTTTCTCCTTTATTTCTTTCCCACAACTAAAGGATTTTCCCCCTTCAACTATCATGCGCATTTCATTTCTATGCAAAAAATATTTTGATGAATTCATTGAGTCACTTCTTCATGCTTCGTAAAAACATGTATATCCTTTGAAAATGTCTATGAGAATCTGCAAGAAGATCCCATGTATAAAAACAGGTTTTGGATAACAAGATAGGCCTTGAGTCAACTGTCAAAAATCATATATAGGTTCTGAAATGGTATTAAGATTTTATAGATGGGAAATCCGATACCGAACTCAATATATCTTAATTACTTAAATGATCATACTTCCTTATAGTTTTTAGGCTATGTTATCTAGCAAATGTACATAATTATTTTAACTATATCAGAGTTTTGGAACATTTTCATATATACTTGTTGGGTAAAATCGAAACGTGGACATGATCACTCTCCATTGAAGCTTTGCCCTCTGAAACTTCTTGCCACAAGACGAGAAACGGGGGAGACATGCTCTAATAGCTTGATTAACTTCACAACTGCCAAGAGATCTTCTTGAAATGTCATGCAAAATCAATTATATAATTTTGTCAGCGCTAATGAAAATTAACTGTAATTTATCATTTTCAGTAACCGCCGCCACCATAGCGGGATTGTAAGATTCATCAATATTCAATAATTTTTTTCAGTCTTATATTTTTAGTCCATAGGTTTTCTAACTAGAGATTTAGAATGCAAATTTTGAATAAATGGTTGTGTTCGCAAATTTTATCAAGTATTTAATGAAGCAATGATAATTACATAATTATTGATAAATGAAATTTCATCAATAGTTTCAATTTGTTCATAGATTTTTTTTTTAAAAAGAAAATATTTGATTAGACATAGAAGCTCTCTTTCTTCTACCCAGTTTGAAGGAAAGTTCCCTGCGAGCAAACAAGAGCTGATCACCAATGCAACTAGGAAGAGCCAGCTCTTCAAGAACCGCATTCCAAACTACGAAATCTCCATGTCCATTGTCCTGTTTATTCAGACACTCTCCTTGGAACTCTACACCACCACCCGACCCTCGAGACGATGACGGTCCGAGCCCCACCAAGTTGGAGCACCATGTGTGACGGCACTGTATATCAGGTATGCCCGCGCTCGATGAGCCGCTTCTGGACACTGGTTCGGGGCTGACCCATCGTGCCCGTCAATACATTTAATCACGTGCTGGGGTCGGTTTCCAAGATCAAGAGACACTCGGACGTGATCGCCATGTACAAGGACTTGGGCCGTGCAGGGGTCAAGCCTGACTTGGGTACGCTGAACATTCTGATCAACCGTTGTTGCCATCTGGGGATGATGAATTGGGGATTCGGGGTGTTCGGTGAGATCGTGAAGCGCTGTTTCGAGCTGACGACGTGACTTTCACTACACTGGTGAGCACTGACATGTACCATGATCGTCGGTGCTCCATGCAAAGCCGAGCTGATTGACGATGCATTGGAGTTGTTTCACAATCAGATTAGCCATCCTCAGATTAGCCATCCTGATGTCTTGCTCTACAATTCAGTGATCAATGGGTTTTGTAAATCACGACTATTGGGGCAAGCTGTCGAGATTTTCCATGAAATGGTCGAGCATGGTATCGCAGCTGATTTGATCACGTACAGCTCTTTGATTCATGCATTCTGCCAAGCTGGACGATGGACTGAAGCCAACAGAATGCCTCATCGAATGATAGAGGATGGCATTTCGCCCGATGTCCCTTTTAGCATCCTGATAGATTGTCTATGCAAATCTGGAAAAGTAACTGAAGCAGGTGCGGAATTTGAAGTGACGATTCAGGAAGGCGTGGAACCCAATGCATACACCTACAGTATCCTCATAAATGGTTTATCTTCGGCGGGAAGGCTGGACGAAGCAGCTAAGATTTTCCGTCTAATCAAAGATTTGGGCATGGAGCATGTCGTTACCTACGAAATAATGACTAATGGCCACATGAAGCATAACAAGATTGACGAAGCAAATGAACTCTTCCACTCAAATGCTGAGCCATGGCTTTCCAGCACCAGAGCTGACACACTTACCAGGTTGCGCTGGATGTTCTGTAAAAAGGCAATGGATCTGTATCGGTCCCTCAGCAGTGCTGGACTCAAACCTCGGTGAGCTGTTCAGCATTTTGATTGACAGGTTCTGTAAGCCGGTAAGATCGAGGCAGCAATGAACTCGTTCGAGAGCATGTCGGAGAAGGGCTTGGTTCCCAATGTTGTAATCTACAATAGCTTAATCAATGGCCTCGTCCAGAAACGGATGTCAAAGAAAGCTGAGAAATTATTCCTGAAAATGCAGGAAAAGGGTTGCTTCCAAGATTCCACTTCGTACAGTGTTCTCATCCAAGCATTTTTGCAGGACAACCAAGAGGATAAAACATTGCAGCTTCTACAGGAAATGCGCGCAAGGAAATTTTCCTCTGACAAAGCAGTTTTTTCGAGATTGTTATATTTTGTGTCTGAAATGTCAGGCTAATGCTCCGTAAAAGCATGTAGATGTAATGAACATGTTCATGAGAATCTGTGAATTGTGAATGATTAAGAATATATGTATCTTATCTGAAAACTAATAAAAGAGAGTACTTCACAATGGTAAGGTTAAGTCGAATTTAGAAAAAAAGGAAGCAGTAATTTTTCGTAAAGAAAAAACGAACTACGTCAGGATTTAGGCTTGGGACAACTCGAGTCCAAATTCAGGCAGATGCAAGTTTTTTTTCGTAAGGAAAAGATCATTAAAACCTTTCAATCCATACAATCTCAGTGTCAAAGACCAACAAAATTGAATGAAATGATGAAAGCTACACACTGTAATGAAAGATCCCTAGAGTTACTTCCTAATGCTTTGTAAAAATATGTAAAATTTGACAACCTGTAAAATTACTTCCATTGGCCTAGTTTCTCTTTTCTGGTTATACAGAGGATGATTCAAGGTTTTTGTACTCCCTTTGCCGGTCAGCAGAAACTATAATTTGTCAGAAAAAGTCATGGTACAAAGAGTCAGTTAACCTGGTTAGCACGACGCTACTTCCGTGTAATTCTTTTCCTCCCTCGGGCATTGCTCCTAGGCACAGCCTTTGATGTTCCTGCATCTGCAGTTTCTTCCATGCTCTTCTCATTGTCACTCGTTTCCTCATCAAAAGTCTCTGTCTTTTCTGCAGACTCTTCATCTTCTTGTGCAATTTTCCCAGCGGCATCCTGCTTGGCAAGCTGATCGCGAAGTTCTCTAAGTTTTGCTTTCTTCGTGTTCAAGACACCAAGAAACTACAAGTAAAAATACGCTAAGTCAGTCCCACATTCTAATGGTTTAATTTCTTCATTTACTTTAGCAGGTGTTACTACCCAGATTTATCAGTTTTAGTTTTATCGCATCTTCCTTGTCCAGGAAAACCAAAAATGACTGCTGCTGCTGTTGATTAAAGGATTTTCACTTATCCTCCCTTGACCAAACAATATTAGCATATAGAAAGGCAGAAAAAACATGAGTTGATCATTCTCTGACTGAGTAGAACACGTCCACAGATTTTGTTGTGTGAATAGTACTGGTAGCATGCATGATATTGTGAGGACCATCAAACAAGGAACAAAGTGTAAGCATACCAAGTCATGAAACCTACCAAAACAAATGCTAATGAACAAAGTTTAATAAATCTGCTGCATACATCCATAATTTTTATAGTCCAAAGAATCCAGAGAAACATCTGCAGATAAAAACTACCAGAAGAAAGAGGATGACAATGGTATGCCCAGCTTTTAATCTTTGCCTGCATGCAAACCCCCTCCAATAGGACTGATTCTGGTATGACACTGGATCAGTAATATGTTATAAGTACGAAAGTGTACCTTTGTATAGATTGCTGACTCAAATTCCATCTTCTCATTGTTGAATCTCTCGCTTTGCTCTAGACATTTCTCGGCTTCCATTTTCAGCCCCTCAAATGATTTAGTTTTGCTCACAACTTCTTCCTGCACAAGCATGCATGAAAAGCAGTTAAACAGCTGGATAGCTCAAGGGACTCTGCAGTGTCATGACAAGGAGAACAATAAATTCCAACCTGATAAATGATTGAAGGGGCCAAATTCAAGATAAATATTTATTAGACAAATTTTTGGAGTGAGCAGGGTCACAAGAGATATGAGGGTTCACTTCACATTGCTTTAATCAATACCCCTGACTGGCAGTTGTATCCAGCCATGTACTTTATGCAAATCAACCAACACTTCAAGCACTATCGGACCCCCATAATAAATTGATGTCCAATATACATGTAAGCTGACCCTTAGAAATGCACTCAAAGTACATGGATAACCAAAGTAAACCTAGGAGAATGTATCAAGAATGCACCAATCTTACACTTAATCTTATGTTGGCATCCATAAGAAAGTCCAAGATTCCTGAAGTAGTGTTCTTACGGTCTGGTGAAGGTTGACATTTCCATCGCCACTCTAGTTTCATCCCTTCTTTGTCAAATGTCCAAGATAACTGCAGAATATCTTATCTTATAATATGTGACAATCAATTTCAATTTGCCAATCAATCAACAGGAGCAGAATAGTGAAACAGCAACCAAAAGATAGATTGAGCATCTTTGACCAATACCAGCAAAGCAAATTTCCAATTATTCTATCTATCATTACTGCATAAGCAGGAAGCCACACTAAGCTTGGATTGGTAGCCATATCCAACACTTATACCCCACTAAAAAATTACCAAACCACAATTCTCCAGCTTATTTCATTGATAGAATTAATTGCACATTTCACATAAATAGTTTCCAGTTCAACTTCTTGCTTCCTGCGCTGCTACATGTAATCATCTCAATATTCTCCATCCAACAATCCAAATTAAAACATGAACCGCAGTTCCAATAGAGAATGCCCCAGGTCCCCACCTAACATATATGCCACTAACAAAAGCAAGTTTCCCACAGCAGTCCCTTCCTATAAACCCACATTTTCCCACCAAATTCCAATAGACTAAAGATGACAAAACCAAACCAATCAAAAGTTCAAAAGACAACGCAAATGAAAGGAAAAAGTGAAAGAACCAACTCTTCTATTCCCATCACCAGCATCAGGTGAACTTATAAACCGAACCAGGCTGTTGAAACCCCAAATAACGCTCGGCCAATTCAATGTACTCGGACACGGGCTGGTCCCACTGAGCCGCTCTCTCTATCACTTCCTCTTCAGATGCTACCGAAAGAAGGAAAAAACAAGAAATGAATCAAAACCCAGATACCAAAATCATCACAAAAAGCGAATTTCCTTAAAAAATGTACTTTTCTATGCAGAAAATTGGTCTGTGTCAAAAACAGCACCAACGAGGATTAAAAACAATCAAAACCCAGACACCAAAACCATCAAAGGAAGCAAATTTTCATGCAAAGATACGAGATTCACGCGAAACAAAAACTGGGTCTGTATCAAAGATGGTACCTTGGCAAACCCAAGCATCGAGGCCGTCGGTGATGGAGAGGTCGAAGTGGGTATCGAACCATGTGGCCTTGACGAAGATGGGTTCGGTCTTGTTGGGTTCACTAGGGTTTGGGAGTACGAGCTTTAGGCAGCTGTGTCTTGGGGTTTCCATTTTCGCTTTGCTTGCTCGGGGTGGGACTTCTGCGAGAAGCAGGCAGAGAGAGAGAGAGAGAGAGAGAGAGAAGGAGAGAAAAAAGTTTGATTTGGGGTTTTATTATATATTGTTTATGCGATGCTTGTAAGTAACTTAAAACCGTCCATGTGTTCTTCCCGCCTCTAGTGAGGTCTTCTCACTATATTTTTCCTCATGTGGGCCAAAGGAAAAGGAATCAAAACTTGGTTTTTCCCGTGGATTTATTTTCTCGGACAAATCAAGAATTTCTACAACAAATTATACCACATCATCTCTTTTTTTACTGGTCTTAAACAAGTTCATCACATACTATAACTTTATAATCTTAATTACTGCTACACATTATAATATTTTATGATACACCTACAAAACGGAGAATTACCAAATTCTAACTCAAATTCGATTCCAAACTTTTATAGACTTAGGTTACGAGATGCTGCAATTTTCAAAATGTTATTTAAGTTGCCTATTCTATCATGGGATTGTCCTCGTCATCTTTGTTAAGTGCCTAGTCCATTAATCGTTATTTGTGTAAGTTTTCGTGAATAGAAACATAACTATTTTTCATGAAAATCATTTTCAAAAAAATTTATTATTTTTATTTATTTGGTAATTTATGAAAAATGATTTCCTTTTTTTGTAAAGGGGAAGTTGTTCTCTACAAATCTAATTTTTTTACTAGTTCTATTCTACTACTATTCTAACTTTTATTCTTGAACTTTTATTATATTTTCTTGTCGGTCGTGGGAATCGAAACTCATATCTTAAAATTAAATTATTCTCACCCCAACCCTTTGAGAATGTGGGAATTCAAACTCCTTACCTTTCCTTTCATATATGGAAATGGTGGCAATTAGGGCAAACTTGAGTGGTTTCACAAATCTAAATTTATTGTTTGCATTTTGTTGAAAATTTTTTGTGTAAATCATTTGGTTTTTCATTATTCAAACATCCAAAATTTACTTACAAAAAAAAAAGCCAAAAATAGAATAATAATTTCCCTGAAATATTTTTATTTTAAACATACAAACCTTATTTACGTTTTTGTCCTCTCTACTTTCACTTGAATTGTAAAAGCAAAACCTAGTTTATTTCACATATTTTCTTTTTCCTTTGTTCATAAAAAAAAAAAAAAGAGTTTGGGCAACCAAAAAAAGAGCTAGTTAATTTTAAGTATTGCTAAATTAATTAAGGGCATACATGATAATGTTTCTAGGAACAACTGTTTCTGTTTTTTTATTTCCGGGAGCAGATTTTTTGTTTTCAAAAACAAAAATGGGTTTGGTAAATTTTTTGTTTCCAAGAACAAATTTGTTCCTCGAAACCGGTTTGGAGTAGAATTCAAAAACAAAAATAGGTTGTTTCTTTTTCCCGAGAACAATTTTAAGAAACAATTTTTTTTTCCCTTCTTTTTTTTCTTTTCTCTTTCTCTTTCCTTTTCTTCTTCTTCTTCCTCTTCCTCCTCCCACCCTCAGCTGCCCCATTGCCGCCGCCGCCGAGCTGCCGGGCTGCCTCGCCTCACCTAGATCTGGGGAGACAAGCCTCGCAGATCTAGGCGAGGCCGGGCCTCACCGACCGCCACCAACGAGGCGAGCCTCGCTGGCCGGCACAAGGCTCGGCCTCACCCCACCTGGGCGAGGCTTGAGCCCAACCACCTAGATCTATGAGGTTGAGCCTTGCCGGTGGTCAAGCGAGGCACCGGCGAGCTTCGCTGACGGTAGCCAACAGAAAGAAGGGGAGGAAAAAAAAAAGAAAATTAAAAGAATCAAAAAATTGGAAATTTTTACCAAATGCATTTCTATTTCCGGAGTAAAAATTTTGAGTAGTTACCAAATGCATTTAAATGCTCAGAAATTGTTCCCGGGAACATAAACGTTGTCATGCACGTCCTAAATAGCTACAAATTGCTAGATCCACACACCCGTTTGGTAAAGGAAAGAGACTAAATATTGAAAATTTAAAAATGAATATTATGTACTGATATTTTTGAATACTGAAAATGAAACTAATTTTTTTTTCTAATACTGAAATGGAAATTACATTATAAAATTTATTAGTTTCTTAATAGATATAGATTAGTGACCATTATTGGAAGGTTTTAATAACATAATTGGTCAGATTATACAATCCATTGAATAAAATGATCATTTAAATCAATTAAGTAAGCCTATCCATAGTTACCTTATTCAACGATTTTTTTTTATCTTAATTAGTCAAGTATTTCTTGTGTAATTAGAGTTTATCAAATGCACTAATGATTATCAAACGAACCAAAGTCTCATTGAACTATAAACTTTCATAAGGCAATTGACTTTTAAATATTAGTAAGAAGGATAGGAAGGGATGACCCACGTATTTGGTGATCTCCAGAGTATCAATTTAAGAGCATCATATCAATATTTGAGATAGAGGAGATCGATTTTCTCCATTAGTTGCCCTAGAGCACCAATCTAGTATATCTCAATGGTTGAGTACATGATCCATCGGTTTAACTTAGGTTGATGAATCTTGTTAATGTGCCATAATCGTGCTCACGGTATCCTATCAATCTTACTATTTTTTGATTCTTATACTCCGTAATTTGATTCGTGTCGTGTGAATAAAGTCGTGCCAGCTGGTTCTCGAGCCAAGTTTTAAATGCATTATAACAAGGGAAGAAATTCTCCCAACATTTTACCAATGAGCTGATGACAAGGGAACCCAAACATTGTATTCTTTCATCCACTCCTCAACGCAACCGAATCTTTGCAGCTTGTGATATTATATTGGCCACACCCACTAAGCGGGAATCAACAACGTCGATCACCCCGCATGCTCACGTTCACGGATGCTTTCAGCACTAAACTCCAAGAAAGCACGCCCCTCTCCCCACCCACGCGTCAGACTGCCACTCACTCTGTCCTGTCGCTCATGGTACCTGAGCGTGCGCATTCCATCGGAGGCTGAAGAAGCTCCCCCATTCGATCTCTACCTCAACTCGTCCAGTTCATCTCCAGATTGGAAGCGAACCCAGAAGCCAGAAGCAGCGAAAGAAGGGCGAAGATGGGTCTGCTGAGATCTCCTTCGCTGTCGCTACTGTTTCTGCTGCTGCTGCTGTTCCTCGCCTCGGTCTCCGCGGTCTTGGGTCACGCTGGGGAAGAAGACCCAACAATCAGGACGATGGAGGAGTTCTCGGGATACCCTTTTCGCGAACCGCCTTCCTGGGTCGCGGATTCTCTCCCTTCCTTGTCCGTGGAAAGCGAAAATCTTCAAAAGCAGGTCGCTTTCATGCCTTCTCTCTTCCTCTCTCTCTCTGTCATGTTTCATTCTTTACTTGTTTCAGCTGGTGACCAGCGTTGATAAAAAATGTCAGCTCTTTCTTTTGATGATCAGATTGACGAGCTTGCGAGTTTCTCCGATACGCCGGCTCCATCAGTGACGAGGGTCCTTTACACTGACAAGGATGTGATGGCCCGCAGGTATTGATGCTGTCGCAAAATGTTCAATTTGGTTGCTCTACACTATGTTCATATTTTGTTTCGAATTTCTCCAACTCGAAAGATCTTTAGGTTATTAGGAGGAGGATGGCATGTGTATATTGAACTAACAGCATATTTCTCTGAAGCCAGGATGTTGCTATGAACTAGTGATGTGGATTTAAAGAAAAGTACCCATTTCCTTTTCTTCTGAGTAAATTGGATGGAAACGACATGTGGACATTTGATTGAAGAGTAAAACAGATGAGAACCAACATGCTGAATGATCCATCAAATTGAGTGCGAAGAAATTGAAACTTGGCTTTGATTTTTATATTATAGATTTGAAGTCGAGCTGGATAGATGCATATAAGGCTGGATGAACATGGTCAACTGGTGCCATGTGTTGACTTTTTTTTTTTTTGCCTTATGGTTAGATACAGAAGAGGATTGTGTACTGTTTAAGGTCCTGTGTCATTCTCAGAAAGGTTGTGATTGCTAGAGACTTGCAACTTTGTGGGTGATGAGGTGACTTTGTATTTGGTCATGCTCAATCATGGATTAATTGACGTTTCTTTCCTTCATTATAACGTGGAATCTTGTGTTTGCTCTCTAGCATGAGTAGAGGTAGCTGATGAACCTTTATCTCCCCAAGTGGTAATCCTTCAGTGAGGTTGCTGATGCAAAATTTAATACATAATTTATAAAGAATTGTTTCATATTTTTGGAAGTTTACTTAGAATGTGCGTGAATTGCTGTCTCCCTCTTGTGAGTATGCATGTATATACTCATTGTAGACACATGCAGAGGACAGAGCTAGACAAGTAAGAAGGGAGCTTCAACGTATTGTTATGTGTATTGACGATTGAATTGATGGTTCTTTTATGCATTGTGCTTTAAACTTGATGGCGACCTTTCTTGTCTTTCTTTCTCATTGATTTTCAGTGACTTTGCTTTCTTGTTTGATGCTAAGAGAACGCAACAAAGTTAGACTGGATGGATTGTAGCTTTATTGATCAACTTTTTCCAGTCATAGCTACAGTGGCATAATTATTGTGCAAAAAGCATGCTGTCCCTATGGCTAGTGTTGGCCACTTAAATTTGTGATCATCATTCTTGTTCTGACTTTCTTGCCAAATCCTAGCCAGGAGCTTATTTGGTGTGAGCTGTAAATTGAAGTCCATGCTGATTGTGATTGGTCCATGCAAATGTGCCTTTTACTCCTTAATATGCTAGTACTGAAAGGAGAGGAAGACTTGACTCTGAAATATGAATATTTTTTTGCAATTTGAGAACAATATAGTTCACCATTTGAAGTGTTTATGAAGAATTTGTAGTACTGAAGTTTACATAGAATTTCTTTTGCAACTTGTATGTTCCCGTCACCTCTTTGTTTCACTTATTGAACTATTAATCTCAGGTATGTTAAGAACTTGATGGGACTTGCTGGTCTGTCCGTCAGAGAGGATGCCGTGGGTAACATATTTGGCCGATGGTGAGGTTTTGTCTGTTTAGACATTCAGTGAAATTCTTTGCATTGCCTTAAATTGATGGTAACGAGATTTAGGTTGAGAGATTTGCAAGCCAATCTTGTCATATATGTTGCAAAACTTAAGCCTTTTGATTGGTAACTTTGGATCTGCTTGTCAAGCTTGGGGTCTTTTCTTATGTTTCTGTACTCATATTTTTCACGACCCATATTTTAGTTTGGACTATGCACATTGCCATGTATATGAACATTTTACCTTCAATGTTGCAGGGATGGCCTTGAACCAGAGCTTCCTGCCATTGCTACAGGTTCTCACATGGATGCTATTCCTTACTCCGGAAAGTATGATGGAGTTGTCGGTGTTCTGGGAGCCATAGAGGCCATAAATGTACTCAGAAGGTTAGCAGCTGGCTCATTTTTGAAATTCAGTTCTCTAACACATGTCTTTTGGTATAGAAGCAACAATTGAGCACCTTAGTCTTGAGGATTCCATGCTTATTATGAAAACAAATGCTGGACTTTGCTTGCTGTTTGCGAATTGTGAAAAAAATTGATCCCCAAGAACAATATTTGTTAGGAGTAGCATCTTGCACCGGGAACTGAATGATTTAAACAACGGTGTTCTCTAGTTTGAACCTTGACTAAGTATGCTATACATTGCATTCTGTGTATCCTTGGATGTCTTCACTTGTCCGTGTTTCATCTTGTTAAGATTTGCTCGAATCTATTATTTTGTGCTTCTAAAACTAGCTAATGGTTCCAGGTCAGGCTTCAAGCCGAAAAGATCTCTGGAGATTATAGTGTTCACTTCAGAAGAACCTACACGCTTTGGAATTGGTTGTTTGGGAAGGTTGAGACTACATGGAGTAAATTTTTTGTTTTTGTACACTTATTGTTCATGTTAGTTGTGCTTTAAAACGAGTTGTTTGAGTGTATCTTCAGACTTGCACTCGCATGATTCTATAAATACACACGGTCTGCAGGTCGTAATTAGATTATCCCTCTTAGTGGCTCAGCTTTTTCACAACGTACCTTAAATTTGCAGCCGCTTAATGTCAGGAAGCAAGGCACTCCTGAAGGCACTGGAAACAACTGTCGACAGTCAAAATATAACCTTTCTAGACGCTGCCAAATATGCTGGTTATGCACAAGATTCAGTAGACAGCGTATTTTTAAAGAAAGGAGCTTATGCTGGTTTTGTGGAGTTGCACATAGAGCAGGGCCCTATTCTTGAAGAGGAAGGTTGGGTCCCCTTTGTATCTTCAGGTCGATCTATTAATCATTGTGCATTATCTGTTTATTCTACATCTTTTTCCCACAGGTGTATCTATTGGCATAGTAACTGCTATTGCCGCTCCTGCAAGCATAACAGTAGACTTTGAAGGAAGTGGGGGACATGCAGGTGCTGTGCTGATGCCAAACAGGTTAGTGCACTTGATCAAGAAGTTCTCCAAGAGCTAAAGTTAAACCAGTTTTAGGTTGTCTATCATTAGGGTGGTTTATGATTTCTGGACCCGATTAGTGAGATAGATTTTTTTGTTGGAAACTTTTACTCCATCTTTTGCTTGTTTTATTTTTATTTTTCATTTTCATACTGTAAGCCATCCATTTCTTTGCCTTAAAGATTTTCTATTGTATGGTCAAATTGGCACTTTTTAGAATCTTGCTTTTCAGCCCACATTAAGTGAATTAATTTCCTTGGCAGAAATGATGCTGGACTGGCAGCGGCAGAGCTGGCACTAGCTGTTGAGAAGCATGTTTTAGAATCTGGATCCATAGATACCGTTGGGACAGTGGGTATGTAACTTCTTTGTTTTTTCACATCTAAAAAAAAAGATTATAAGTCAAATACATATTCAGTCTAGTCTTTTTCATCAAGGTATCCTGCAACTGCATCCCGGAGCAATCAACAGCATCCCCAGCAAATCACACCTGGAAATAGGTAAATCTTTTTGTTTGCTAAGAACTTTCAGCGAGTATCTGATTAGTCATACCACCATGTTCTTTCATTTTCTCCTATAATAGAATTTATTAAATGTGTTTCACTCTTAGCAATGAATATTTCAAGCAAATAATATGTTCCACACATGGGCTCTTATAGAACTGAGTGATATTATTGCCTTTTGATTGGTATGCCAACATGTAATTTTGTACTCGATGATTTGGCAGATACTCGCGATATTGATGAAGAAAGAAGAAATGTTGTGATGGAGAAGATACATCAATCCGCTATTAGGATTGCCAAAGACCGTGGTGTCAAGCTTGCCGAGTTTAAGATTGTCAATCAGGATCCACCAGCTCTATCTGATGAATCGGTAATTAGGGCAATGGAATCTGCATCAAAGGATCTGAAGCTGTCTCACAAGTTGATGATCAGTAGAGCTTATCACGATTCACTGTTTCTGGCCAGGTAATACATGCAAAATGAGAAGATCCCTACTTCATTGAGAGAGAGGGGGAGAGAGAATTTAAACATTGCTGTCCTCCTGCTTACTGCAAAAGAAAACATAACAAAGGAAATTGTACCTCTGGTCCTTGCTTAGCTTTACAATTCAGTCCTTTTTTTTCCTCCCGCTTTCGAGAATCGTAGCATCATCTCAAGTAATGCTTAAATTGCAGCCAAATGTCATGAGACGATGTTTACACCAAATTTCTCTAACATGATGGCACGGTCACTGATTTTCATTGTCATTGCTTTGCAGGGTTTCTCCAATGGGCATGATATTTATTCCCTGCTACAAAGGTTTGAGCTCCCCATTTTTTCTTTCCACAATCACTGTTGTGTTGTCGTTGAGGCATGTTAATATGATACTCTGTAAATGTCTGCTTTGGTTTGGCAGGATACAGTCACAAACCTGAAGAGTATTCTTCGGTTCAGGACATAACCAATGGGGTTAAGGTACTAGCCTTGACCCTCGCAAAGCTGTCACTCAAATGACACCTCTTTCTTTGATGTAAACTGCTAATCACTACAACTTGTTCTTCATACATGAAATCATTAATCATATTCTCCTCCCATGGCATTGTATTGGATCTTTATCAGGGCGCTCAAACATGAGTTTCGCAGCCCTCTTGAGCTCTTAGAATTTACAGGGCTGTGACCCCCTTGAAGTGTCGAACTGTGCAGATTAGAAATAATGAGAATGTACTACAAAACCAAACAGATAGGCACTGCATGTTCTGCTAGTTTTCAAATCAATAATAGCGTTTCTGTTTTATGGAGCTTGGCTGGTAAGATCTCTGTTGCTGCTCTAAGAAAAGGTCACGTACGTGGAAACTCCACTTGAAGGCCAATGAGTTCCTGGTCATCTTAGGCAATAGTTGCACAACTTCATGCCTACTTACTATAACCTAATATTATCCATTATTGTTCATAGTTTAAGACCTCTCCAAATGAGAAGATGTCCGTAAGAATTCCTCACCTGGACTTGGCCCATCGTGGTTCATATACACCACGGCCTTTACCATGTGAGTCCGGCGTGGATCCTTGGATCCCATACAAATCCAATGACCGAAGCTGTATCGGATCCATAGAACCGGATCGAATATCATGCGTCATTCACCATATGAATAAGTCTTGCTGGTAATTCAAGTTATCCATACGTGGGGCCATTCGCCAATGTGAGAATTGCGTTGCTCTATTAGAGAGGTTGGCATCGTCTTCTTTGGCACTCCCTCTCAGCATCTACTTAATGAGTATCACAAGAACTTTTTACTTTTAAGTAGGTATTGTCGCTACTTCCTCCACCACCTTCTCTCTTATAACTATATTATACATGTACTACTCTGGTCGAATTTCGAAATAAAAGAAGTACTTAAGCAAGCGTAGTTTTACGACGTACATTACCAAATATGCAAACCTCAATATTTTATATCACTCTATGATACAATATGGTCATAATTTAATTACAACTATGCCGAACAGGCTCTGCGTTTCCAATAATTAAAGAGGATGCGAGGCCTTTATCAAAAGGGTTAGGGCAGCAAAATCAAGCATGGGGCCTAAAGCAATGATTTTGATGGGAAGGTTTTGTCTCTCGACCCTAATTCCTGAACTAATCAAAGACATGAATGTCTTAACCACACCACCTCTGAGACCCCACCTTTGCAAGCATCTTGACGTCGTGCCTAAACTTTTGTTGTCTTTGCTAAATCACATGGAAAAAGAGAAAATCTATGCAAATTGCAAAATGGTAGCGCTTAGATGGAATGAATGAGACGTTACTTCTTCATTAGATATGGTGAAGCTGAAGCTTGGTACACTTGACTCCGTCATGTCTAGAATCGGATATTTAGGTTTAATTTCCCTCAGACAACTGGAAAAGCATACAGCTTTAGAGATATCTACTACTAGAAAAGTTAGTATTTT
The DNA here is from genome assembly GCA_014182735.1 of Corymbia maculata. NCBI lineage: Eukaryota > Viridiplantae > Streptophyta > Magnoliopsida > Myrtales > Myrtaceae > Corymbia > Corymbia maculata. The sequence continues at coordinate 27,736,845 of CM024689.1, forward strand.
GGTACCAATCAAATCGACATTGGTAAGTGGCTCAAATATAAGTTAGTAATCCCCTTTTTTGCTCAAAAAAAAAAATCCCATTTCCTTTGTAAATTTTAATGTAAAGGAAATAGTAAGAAATTAAAATAAAGTTGATTTCATTAAAGAGTTGGTAACTCGAATGTGATTAGATAAAAATTGGTGATTTCATTTGTAATTTTTTTTTTTTTTTTTTAGTTTGATGTATGAGCTGGTAAATAACTTTAGTAAAGTCAATTTTTTTTTTTTTTAGAAAAGTGGGTATTTCAAGAACAAATTAGATCGATAGAGTTACTAAGTAACTTGAATAAAAGTTGGTAAATTAGAAACAAAATTTGTTAAATAACTCAAATGCAACTGGTAATTTGATACATGAGTTGTTAAGAGTATTTTGAATTGAAGTTGGTAATTCGGAATCTATGAAATAAAGCTGATAGGTGGTTTGAATAAAAGTGGGGAACCTAAAACGCATTGATAACTCAATATGCGGGAAAAGTTTATAGCACCCTCAGATTGAGATCAGCAATTTCGTATACAAATTTTGTAACTTTAACAAGATGGTAAGCTACACAAATAAAAGTTGAGAATTTATTAAAATCGTTGGTAATTTATAAGCAACCGGATAAAAATATCAATAGTATGTGATAAATTTACCATCATGGATCCATGTCATCCTTATTGGTAAACGGAACACAAGAACCGTATAAAGGCAAAGAAATTAACAAATCTTCAAAGAAATGAATGGCACCTAAATGGTCAAATAAAATTCTGAAAAAAGAAAATGACGTCCTAACGCCGTTAACCAAGAAACCGCAGGATTTAAAGAAGTAAACAGAAAACGCTCAAGTTTCACAACGCAGAGACACTCAAGCTAGACAAGTCCTTCCTTGTTAGAAAGCAAGAGTTCAAGCTGTGAGTTTCTTTACAACGTTCTGCCTGTGTTACTGCTGTTGGTGTTCTTGTTCTAAGCTTCATTTCCTGAATATGGTAGTGTCATCTTCTACTTTTGTGCCGTGAATGAGGGTTGAATCGCATTTCCTACGTTGTTGGTGTGCAACCTTTCGTTTTAGGTTCTCCTGGGAGTTATTAAGTAGGTAACCATTCTTGGTGCTTGTTCTGTGCGGGGCCTCCTTCATTTGCTTCGGTGTTTCATTGAATTCTTGGGGTCGATTGGTTTGTGTACACTGTGTTTCAAGATTCTTTTTGTTTTCTAATCAGAGAGGGAGTGAGAGAGATGTTAATCGACCCCCGAGAACCTCGTTGATCAATTCATGTCTCATTGTGCATTTAGTGCTCATTCTAGGAATGATACAGCACTCGGCCTCGCAATAAAGAAAGACTTGAGATGTACTCTCTTTTTTTCCTTGAGAAACCGGGGTTCTCTTTTCATTCATGAGCTATAAGGGATGATGGACTTCAGTGACATGTTTTATTAAGATAATGAGATGAGTGCAGACAGGTAGCGGATGTCAGCTTAATTAAGTTTTCTATGAGTGAAGGACCATATGATCTACATCTGAAACTAAAAGAAGATGAAAGATTAAAAAAAGGGCAGATCGAAATGAAGCAAATGATCTATATTGTTTTCATGTTTTGGCACTGCACTTTATGCTCTGCCTGATTAAATTACGTTGTAGTCTGTGCAATGCTTCAGTGAAATGGTGGTGGTGATCACGGAGATATGCATGGATAAGGAGCCGGATTGTGTCGTAGCATATTCGAACGGCGATTACCAAGACGCCAGTGCTGAATCTCTTCCTGTTCAGTGCGATCCTGCAGACTCTAACAATGTTGCTGGAGATCCTGAACTCCAAAGTTCAGAAGAGAGCTCAGAAACAAGGGAATACGAAGTGAAGGAATGTACAAACGAAAGCTCTGTCGTGACGTCCTCTGAGGTAAAAGGTGCTGAAAATTTTGAGAAGGATCATGTAGTGTTGAGCTCAAAAAATGAGGCCAGATCAGATGCTGTGAGAGCAAAGGAGGGTAAAAAGTCAAAATCATCTGTTAAGGATTCATCAAAGAGGACAGTGCAGCATAACAACAGAACTAAGTACACTGTTCCACACCCTTTTTCCCTTGCAACCGAAAAGCGTGCTTCATTTGGAGCTCGTCCTGCTGATGATACTATGAAGGTATCCAATGGTAAGCCAGTGCAGCGTTCTCGTGCTGTGCAGCAAAATCAGGTGACCCCAAGACAAGTGAGTCTAAATTCGAACTTGTATCATTGAGCAATATCATGTACATTCACTTCAAAACTTAGATTATACATGTAATGTTCACAGTAAGTTGCACACGGAAATGAAACAAAAAGATTTGAGTACAGTCATGAGATCTGGACTTAAGATATTTGTTCTTCATCCTTAAATGAAAGACTAATTCCAGAGAACTGGCCCATTGCTCTGCATATATAACTGCTGATTTAGGATTTGTATTAACCATTGGAACAATATTAGTGAAATCTATCAGGCGATTAACTTTTGTACCTTGTCAAAAATACACTTTATGTGCTAGGATGATGTCCAAGTTGATATTTTTTTGGCTGCAGCAGTCACTGGAATTGGTATCAAGAAAGGCCTTGTTCCCATATAACAAGAAGAGTCCAGATGAGGAAGATTATTTATCTGTCTCTTCGTGGTATGCTCTTATTGCCATAGCCTAAATTTCTACTCCTTCTCAAGCCGCCTTCTTATCATTGTCCCCGCCACTCATATACTGTGTTTTCTCCATTGTGTGAAGTACTATTGCATCCAAACAAGGCGTAAGATCCAGAACAACTCCTGCATCAGCTCCAGTATTTAGAAGTACTCAACGTGCGGAAAAAAGGCGAGAGGTAAAGCTTTCAGAAGACTTTTTATACTGCCTCCCCCTTTTGAAATTTGAACTGATACATCAGGGTGACACATAGATAATGCCTATATTAGCTGCTTTGTTAATCAAAATTTTGCACTTTCCCTTGATTTTTGTTAGTTTCATTCAAAGTTGGAGGAGAAACACCGAGCGCTGGAGGAACAAAAGGTCCAGGCTGATGCGAGGAACACGGTTAGTTGCATTTGAGGATGTCATGTGCGAACTTTTTTTTTTTTTTTTTCCATGTGCCCCTTAAATCTGCACATATATAGCGATTAACGGATGCAATATGTGATGAATGTAATTGGTACTGTCTCTTTGTCGATCTCAAAACTTCAAAGGAGGAGAGAGAGGCAACTATCAAGCAACTCAGAAAGAACTTGAAGTTTAAGGCTAACCCAATGCCGAGCTTCTATTATGAGGGTCCACCGCCTAAGGTTGAACTGAAAAAGGTAATATACCGTAGCAATCAGAGCTTATCATAGATCATTGACTAAAGAGATCTTGCCATGAATGAAGTTTCATTTTTCCTGAGAACAGTGATCTTTGCAAATGTCCATAACAAGCTCAAATGCTATCTTTTGAATCTTCATGATTGAATCACAGATACCACCAACACGTGCAAAATCTCCTAGACTCGGTCGCAGGAAGAGCTGCGGTGATGTCAATTTTTTCCCAGGATGAGAGTAAGGCAAATTCGTGCTCAGGGACATTTGCATGAATCTGGGCAATGGGGAGAAAACAAAACAAACGAAAGGAGTGAGTCTACTGGTGACAGTCCTTGTGTGAATAAATTTCAGTGTGAACTCTCATAAATGAGAAATTTAGGAGAGTTGATTGAGCTGTGGATAAGTTATGAGCTGTGGATAAGTTATCTAAGTTATAAGAAGGAAAGTGTCTTCGTTTTTCCTTCTTTCCCCGAGTGTCTCATCTTCTAATTGCTGAGCTTTGAGGATTTCTTGCATTGGCCTGTGTAACTTATGAAATGTATCTATTCTATAGAAAGGGAGTTCCCATTTCCTTATAAGAACAAATTTCATGTCTTGTCTGTTTTCTTCGCCAAATTTCTCTGCCTCCTATTGCTTGTTGAATGATCTCTTCAGGAGGAGTTTTTGTTATGAGGACTGGTGATCTCGTTCAGCATCTTTCATGATGTGAAATTATGCAACAGTACTGAGCACCTCTGTCAAGATTGCAATTGTTTGCCTCGCCCCCAAGTGGTGCTTTAATATCTATAATCATTTCTGCTGTGACTGATGAATTGATTCGCAAGGAATCTGTTGAGTCTCAATGCAAAAAATTTGGCTTACCAGACAATCCCAGCTCCTTGGCCTAAAATCTGAGCACCACTCGGTCAACAAGTACCCCACTTCTCGACAGAGGACCCTCCGACGCTTGAGTCGAAAAGAGTGTACTTGCATGCTCACACTTAAATGTGCTGCTGCGGTAAATGTGCCTCACGTTCTTGGTAGTTGCTCCATTGGATGGATTCTCTCCTTCCTTTTAGATCTTATAAACTGCTATTCAAAGAGCAGTGAATCATAGCTGCGGCATCTGGTGAGAGATTGATTTTCCAGAGGCCTAGGGTTCATCGGCTCTTCACACGTACATCAAACTCATGTGATGTGCAGGGACAAAGAGCGATCAGTATGCCCTGAGATGTTTCACTGACTTGGAGAATTCTGTAAGTATCGGCAGTTTTCTTCAGGTTTAAAGAAAGAAAAGAGCACAAAATAGATATGTTACTGGGCTTTATTTGCTCCCCTGCCCCATTTTACAGTGGCATTTGATTTTTCTTGAAGGGAAAAGTATAGTTTGCCTCCTAAATTCTGCATTCATTGTCGATGATCAAAACAGTGCCCTTCCACGTTAAACATATATTTCATCTTCTGCTAAACATCTTCTCCAAATGAAATTCTAGTGTCAGTCATTCAATCTTTAAGTCAACATCTGAAAGTAAGACCTGTCTCTCACTCTTTATGTATCTGCAGCAGAAAAAACAAAAGAAAGAGCAATCCTTTCTGCAAAAATTTCACTTCTATCTCCAGCTTCCCCAGGCAAAACTTCACATCCATGGTGTGCTAGCCTTGACTTTGCTTTTGTTCCCACATTCCTGCTGTATCCACTTCTGTTTTCCTCTTCTTCTTTTTTCAGCTTACACAATTTAAAACTAAACAATTCATCAATTGCAGTTCAGGTGACAGCATAAGCTACACCTGCAGGAACTTCCTCAGTGATGTTTACTCTGATTCTGTCCAGTTCACAAAACAGAACAGCTCTGCAGAATTCACCAACTGATTGTTTTCCGTTTTGCCACTTTGTGATACAGTGGGAGTTTCTCAAAGTCCGTGGTCATACTTGTTCAACTTGACTGATAATAGTACTTACATCTTGCACCTCCACTTCCTCTCTTTTGTTGTGGCAACCAATTTCTCCTCTGCTGTTTTCAACGTTTCTGCCCTGGGACTCGTGCTTCTGAGTGATTTCCAAGCACCTGAAACTGGCGGCTCTCCTATGGTGAAGGAATTCTTGCTTGAGATACCAGTAGCACCAAGTTTGTGCTCTGTTTTAGTCCTCAAGGGTCATCCTTCACATTCATCACTGCACTAGAAGTCTTCCTGGTCCCTAACCTCATTTCTGATTCTTCTCCAGTTGTTAGCCCTTCCGGGAATAAAGGCAGCAACAGTAGCAGAATTTACTCTCAGGTCTTGCACACAATTTGCAGAGTCAATTTCGGACAGAAAGAAATCACTCTGAATGATGAAAATTCATGGAGATATTGGCATAGGGATGACAGTTACGTATACTTCCCAAATTCTGTGCAAAAGAGTGACTGTTATTGTTGAAATACGTCTCAAGTTTGAGCTCGTTGAATAAAACTGAACTGATGAGAGTATGTGAACTTGATCATGAGTGAGTCAAAAATAATTTGCGTGTGTGAATTGATCAGCTGAAGTTGTCAGAAGAAGAAAGAAGGGCTCATACGTTGATCTTCTTCTCCTTCATGAGTGCATGCAAGCACATGAATTTAGGGAACGTCGGTGCTGATTGTGGGTGCCTGTACTGCCATTTAATGGGTTCATATTTCGGCCTTGTTTCTCCTATAAAAGGAGAGGACATCTGAAGACAAGGAGTGCGCCGAGCTCCGTTTGGTGGCCGAGAGGGTGCCTTGGAGCACCAAGAGGACGCCAATCCTTGGTGGCTAGGAGAGAAAGAGTTCTTCTCGTAAGGGTTTGCTTGTAATTACATCGGAGTGTTTTAGCTAGTTAAATTCTTATGGGTAGAATTTGTTTAATTACTTGAATGAGAATTTCATTGGAAATTATGAGGGACTAAATACTGTGTGAACTATTAGGTATAATTGGGGTTGGGAAACACTGAGAGAATGTTCAAATACTTGAGTGATTATAATTTCTACTGCATCGCGTGTTTCTATAATGGAATTTTGTGCTGCTCTCCTTGTGAATGTAGGTTTTGATAATCGGACTGAACCATGTAAATCTGGTGTTTGATCCCCATTTCCTTCCTTCCAACTAATTTTATCCAATTCACTTGCTTATAAAATCAACAATGGATATCCATGAGACAGTGCCCTTCAATCTCTACATTTACGGCTGTTTTGCTCAGGTAGTCGACTCCTGTAATAGAAATGGGATGCACCAGCTGGTGGTTTTGTTTCATCATGATTTTGTTGTTCAACCAGGAAGCTTGGGAGACCTGGACATTGGCATTGGCCTCGGCCTCGGCCTAATTGACAGTACGCCTAATCCAATGCATCCGGCGACGGACACTGTTCGAACCTCAAACCCCCAGAGAACCAAAAAGTCGGTCCCATTCCGGTGTTACTCACTGGAAGCATCAGATTTCTCTGCATATCTTTGCTTGTGCTGAATTCGGCATGGCAGCACAGTAACCTGAAAGGAACTGAAAATGCAGCTTCTTCTTCTGTCCCCGGTTAACACCGAGGAATGGAGATAGCCCCAGCTGGCATAAATTTTACGACCGAGAACTTTGATGGCAAGCTTTTGAAAGGATAGGGCGGTTTCTGTAATGTCTACAGAGGCATTCTCGGGGATGGCACAGAAGTTAACGTGAAACGGCATGAGCCTGGTTCAGGACAAGGCTTCTCCGAGTTCCAAATGGCGATCACCGTCTTATCCAAAATCCGCCGCCGCCACCGCCTCATGTCCCTAATTGGGCATTGCACTGATCAATCCGAAACGATGCTTGTCTATCTGTTTATGGTAAAGGGGAGCTTAAGAGCTCACCTATATGACTCAGATCTCTCGCCATTATCTCGGAAGCAGAGGCTCGAGATTGCCATTGGAGCAGCCCAGGGCTTGTGCTGCCGCCACGACTGCGTCGCCTGTCGATCAAGATGGGATGATGCTGCCAGGGAGGGAGGAGAGTGATGGCTTGGAGACGTCACGCATGTAAGTTTGTCCCATGGGAGGACTGGAGTGTGACCAGTGCATGATGTGCTTCCGGTTATGGATCATGCACTTTCTTCAAATATTGTATTTGGAATGCTGGACTGGATCCTCGCCTACTGTTTCACGAATCCACGTGTGGACCAGGCCATTGCATTGAAAAAAATTAGTTTAGAATCTTTTAAAGTGCATAATTTAGTTACTCAAGAAGGGAATAACATGGCACGTTTTGCCACCACAACTATCAATTCACTTTTGTCCGAAGTTGAGCGCGCACCGGTCATTATCTGCTATATTGGATTGATGAAGATGAGGAAACACCCGCTCCATAAGTAGTCGAGGCAAAAACGTCATATGAAATAAGAACTTAGGCATGCGGATCAGGTCACTATATTGAAAAATATAACTTTAGAATCCTCCTAGGTGCAGACTTTAATTATTCAAAAAGGGAATAACATGTACCGTTTTATCACCATTATTATCAGTTCATTTTTATCCAAAGCTGAGGTCGCACCTATTATTATATGCTGTGTTGGATTGATGGAAAGGGGGAAACAACCACTTCATACATTGTCAAGGCAAAAACGTGATATGACACAACAACCCAAACATGCGCACAAGGTCATTGCATTGAAAGATAGTGCACACTTTAATTACTTGGAAATGGTATGGCATGTCACCATTATTATTATCAGTTCACTCATCGATTATGCACTCGTCGTTATGTGCTGCCTCGTATTGATGAGAATGGGGAAACACCCGCTACATACGTGTTGAAGACAAAAGAGTACATGTGCCTCCGAGAGAGAGAGAGAGAGAGAGAGAGAGAGAGAATGAGGTTTTTGTTGACGATTCTGCTTCTCAGCTCAAATCATTTAGGAAAAAGCCTTTAAATTCTTGTTTGACTTTACTCCAAATCCTCTAAACTAGTTTAAAGCGTCCAATCAATAGTTAGGCAACCAAATCTTTAGAAGATATGGGCTAACAGGTAGGAGTGAGCATGGTCTGGATTGGGCTGGTCCATCTCTTAACTCTAGGACTAATCCACACAGTGTTGGTTCTCAATTTTTGGAACCAATGATCGATCCTATTAAACCTAGGACCAAGGACCGGACAGACCCAATGGGTTTGGTCCAGTTCCAAGGTTAACCCAGGACCAATCATTAATTTTTCATTTTTTTGTATTTCTGAAAAATTAAACCAATTATTTCAAATTATATATTTATCGATATTGTGATTTTAACTAAACTATAAATACTAATACATATTCAACAAATTTAAAATAAAGTAACAATAAAAATTTCACATTTGCTAAAAGCAAGAAACTATAAAAACAATTAAGATTGCTTATAGAGTCGCAAAACGAATGTTGCTCACGAGCAAAAGGAATTTCTAATTAGGATTCAGAATGAGCAAGGTTAGCAAATATAGGTGAGCGGTGCAAGCATCAAACAACAAATGGGGTGAGCATGGCAAGCGGGGTGAGTGTCGAGTGGTGAGCGACCAAAAGTGAGCGAGATGAGTGTCAAGTGGCAAGCAGGGCAAGATTGCTCACAAGTGAAGTTGTTTCTTTCGATTTTATTTGACAAGTTAAATACTAAGAGGATAAAGTAGAAAGAAGAGAACAAAAGTATTGGAGGAGGACACCATTTGAATTAGAGTTTACTCTTTAAAATAAATAAAAATATATTATATATATAATATAATATATAAAGCCAGGGTTGGTCCGAGTTGGACCAACCTAAAACTCTTAGGACCAAGGACTAACATACACAATACCGATCTAGGGATCTCAGGACCAAAGATCGACCCAGTCCTTTTGGGAACCGGACCAGGACCAATAGGGTTGGGCCAATCCAGGGTCGGTCCAAGGTTGACCCTAGATCGATGCTTACCCCTAACTGAAGGTAAAGAAATCACCTTCTTCACTTGATGTCCATGGCATATTCTAGAAAAGCAATAATAGATGGGAGAGCATCTCGTGGTAGAACAATCCACAATAGATAATTTTAACCTGATCTTCAAGATTGATTCGAGCAAGATGAGTTTTAACTAAACTAAATTAGGAAGAGTTGCAAATCCCTTAAATTTTCACATATAGTGTTCATTAAGGATGAGAAAAAGACCGGGTTGGAGCGAGAACCGCCCAAATCAGACTGAATTGGTCACTTTTGGGCGTTCGCTAGATTGGAACCAATAAATATCAATCCAATTCATTGGTTCTAGGTGTGAACCCTTGCCTAACCAAACCGATGGTTGGTTCTTTTTCTTTGTGAGCAAAGGTGCGGAGAAGGCGAAGGTGGAAGGTAAAGTGGATCCTGTGAAGCTTCACAAGAAATTGCAGGAGAAAACGAAGCATCTCCACTACCCAATAAGAGCAGGGCCAACACACAGAAGAAGAAAGCTGATAGGAAGAGGGAAAAACCCAAAGGTTATATTTTGTCGCCCGGATTTCTAATCATGATAGGATTAGATATGATATAATATAAAACCCAATGAATTTTGTTATATCATATCCACTGTTTGATGATTACGTTGATAAAATTGGATATATTCATGATATTGTTTGGTATAAATGGCTTATTTATATAAATGAACCACAAATTTTACAAACGGAGATTGTAAAAATCTCTCGTGACATTATTATTTATTTATATGTTTTACTCTCTTTTTTAATTATTTATTTATTTATTTATTTATTTATTTCTTTCTTCTCCTTCTATCATTCTCTAGTAAAATTTTATTAACTAGAAAACTGTATTAATATACCTAAAATATTAAAAGATCTAAAATATTTAATAAATATATAATTTTATATTGAATTTATATTATTAAATTCAAATATACAAATAAAAATAAGATTAAATTAAAAAACCAAAATTTTATTTTTTGAATTTTTTATATTAAATTCAAATATTATTTATATTGATATAATTTAAGAAGTTTTAACTTTCCTATTGTGAAATTAGAAATTCAACCCATCTTTATCCCATCTCCCTTGAGGGATAATTTTATCTAGCATATATCCCCTTTATATCCGATTTTATCCTATCTTGAGTAGCCATCAAATGCAAGATAAAGTAAATTTTATTATATCATGAATTTTATCCTGACTACCAAACGCAACCGAAAAGGTAAATCAGACTTTTTCCTTTTTATTTTTTGTTTAATACCCTAAAAAGTCTCAAACATGTACATTTTTGACAAATTTATTTCAAACAGTTACACTTGTATCAAATTTACCCTCCGTTAGTTTTTTATTGTCAAATTGTTGAGTTGGATGACACATGATAGTTGACTGGTATATTAGTTTGAAATTTTACTCTCTCTATTAATTTAATTTAATGGATCATATATTTATTACAAATGCACCAATTTTGGGATTTTTGCAATTAAAAAAATTAGTTTGAGGTAAATTTGTCACACATATACTATTTGGTATTTTTTGTGGTCATTTGGAGTAAAATTTTTGTCACAAGTGTACCGTTTCAAAATTTCTCATGGTCAAAAAATTAATTTGGAGTAAATTTATCACGTGTACCAATTTGGGAATTTGGGATTTTTTGGGTATTAACCCTTTATTTTTTTGATTTTTTGGAGTTTTCCGCGCATTACATATGAGCATTTTCTCAAGTCTTTGCACTCGTTTTGGCAAATTATGTTGTTGCTCGGTTGTAGTTTTGCTCTTGTTTCTTTATCTTCTCCTTTTGGGTCTTTGGCAAACTTCAAATTAGAATTGAATGCAAGACTATTTTATTTTTTTTGTCAATTTTACGGTACTCCTATTATAATTTTCATACTTAGATTTTTGCACCACCTCCTAATGCAAGACTGTATTGGAATGTTCATGTATTGGGGGAAATGATCAAGCTAATATTTATAATAATCTTTACATATAAAGATGCCGAATCACAACCCAAATACAAACTTGTTTGATTATAATAAAATTAATAGGAAATTAAACAAGAGATGAAGTAAGGCTAACTAAATCTACTTAAGGCGATTATTTCCTATTATCAACCAAACAATGCCTCTTATGACACAACACTTCAAACTAGTTTGTATTAATACTATACGATTTGACCCTATCAAATACTTTTAAAAACTGGCACACTTGAAGGAGTCTTTTTCCAAAGAGGAAATCTAATTCCTGAATGACTATCTCCCACGAACTCAAGAAGTCTTGAAAGATAGTCATTTTCGTAAGCTAAAGATTGTCTTAGAATTGTTGCACAAGAGTTTTTGAGCATAAAGCTGTTGCTATAGACGGCATCCCATAACGCGTCACAAAACTACTACACGAGGGCTGAAGAAATGTGTCATTTAACGCATCAATTAATTCTTCGTCCATAAAGTTGCTGCAAGCAAGGCTGAGGGCTGAAGAAATGCATCCATTAGCGTGTCAATTAATTCCTCCATAAAACTGCTCCAAGAGAGCTAAAGATGCATCCCCTTAATGCATCCATTAAATCGTCCATTAACATTGAAGGTTGAAAAAACGTGTGAACTTATGATGAGTCATTAATAACTTATAATTACAATAGATTGATCCGTCGTCAAGTTTGTGTCCAGTTCTTAGATGGGTTAATGTGGTTTCCATTTTCAAGATGGGAACCGATCACTCCTAATGTCCATCACATGTACCTTGTTGAAATATTGGATTACTGAATCTCTCCATGGAGGGTCTAAATGATTAAAGTGAATTCAAACAATGCCCAAAACAAGGTTAACATATATGCTCTTTGGTAGGGGACATGAATGAAACACTTGATTAAAGTGAATTCAAACACACGGATATGTTCTGACGTTGGCTTGAAGATACAGCCGGGACACATTGGATGACCCTTCTTCGTTGAAATGTTCACCTTCAAATCAGTTTTCTCTGTTATGATTGTGCTTTGTGTTGAATGCAGGTCCAAGATCAGAGTCTGTATGCGCAAGTTGAAGTCGAAAAAGCATGCCTCTTAAGAGAGAGCATCCTGGGATTACATGCATTTGATGTACAAAGGGTTTTAGATCTCAGCTCCTAGGTTAAGGATATGCCACAATTTATGCATTTGGAGGGTTTTGATGACATGGAAATATACAGAAAATAAGAGAGTTTCGATCATTTTATCATTCATCATCTCCGATTAGTTGCTTTTTCACTATTGATAGACACATAGCCTTTTTCATTTAATAGTTTAGGGTTTTGAATTGGAGTTTCTAACACATGCATTTAATCAGAGGACACCATGCTAACACGTCACCTTCAACATATACTTAGAGATATAATGCAAGTGTAAATACTAGAGTCTCTTCGATCCAAGCGGGCAAATTTGTCATTTCTCGCCTTTCTTAAGGAATCAAGCAACAACCTTTGGTTAAGTGTTTATTGACATGCACATAACAGTAATTAACATGAGAATACTGACCTTGGAGTGATGCTGAAGCATCCTCAATTAAACTCAAAGCATAAGTCAAGTTCAGCACAAGATCTCAAGCTTGCTAGATAGGGTGTTAGCTCTAGCCAACAGGGGCTCAATTTCAAGCCTTGGTCTCTCGCCAGCGACCACCCTAGTCTAGTTGACAGAGATCCACATTTGACCAATGGCATCTTGATTCAATTTAAGGGATCTTGCATCCGTCCCCGACACCAATTATTCCATGGGAGCAACTTGGGTTGTCCTACTATGGATGGCAAGGTTTTATAAGTAGAAATGATAGAGGTGGAAGTGACTTATGAAAATATGACAACTTTCGCTTCTTAAAGTGTTAAGTCATACTTGGATGTGAGATTCAACCTAGGGTAAGAATAGGCGGGAGATCCACTCTAGGGTGGAAGGTCCCACAATATCACCTCATGTTCCATTTCAATCTAAAAAGAAAAGATTGATTGAGAATCAATGAGCCTTTTGATAGTGAAGATAGATATTACGTTAGGATTTAGATCCTGACTACTATCAAGTAAGAAAGACCTTTTATGATGGATGGCAATACGCCCATGATGACCTTTTATGCGCATTGGGTGAGAAAGGATAATGTCCCCAACACAGTTATTCCATGGGAGCAACTCAGGTTGTCCTACTATAGATGGCAAGTTTTTATAAGTCGAGTTGGTAGAGTTGGAAGTGACTTTTGAGACTATGACATAGTTTCGCTTCTTTTTAATTGTTGAGTCATGCTTCAATGCTCGGCACTATTCACCGTACATGTAAAACATCTCCAGATGGGGCCAATTTCCCTAAATCAATGACCAAACATCGGAAAAAGCAGGGAGATGGTTCCCATCCACCGTTTTTCCTTCTTACGCGAAACAAGGTTTGGCCACATGAACGCATATCCTTTTTCCGTCCCCCAGGGGATTTTGATAATGTGTCAGGTCCGCCAACCTATGCTGTCCGTTTGACAAATGCGAATCTTCCGGTCGTACAATATCATCGTCATAAAAGTTTTGTCATATCTCAATTGTCAATACTTATTTCAATTTAATTAGTGATTTCCCTACTTTATTAGGATCGATTCTTAATATTTTGAACCTAAAACCTACCTTAAAACTTGTCTTGTTTGGCCGGTTTGATTGTAGAGTCTACTCAAAAACCGATTTTTTTTTTTTTCATTTTTTTAAAGAAAAAGCATAGCAATTTTGACAAAATAGTATGGATAATGAAATGATTCGAAATAAAATATCAGCACAAAACAAACATAAATATGAAATAATAGGAAAGTTAAGCTCATTTATGAAAGATAAATAATTTTTTTTTCAACTTCATAAAATAGGTTTTAACTGCTTCTTGGGAAGATGGGTAGGTTTAACATCCAAAGAACCTAAAATCTACCTTCACAATATTGGTTCCAAAAATTTGGAATCAAGAATTTGACCCGTTTTATTGAAATTGAGAATTGGACTTATTCCCATGAGTGGATTCAGTCTAATTCTCAATAGAATTGGATTGGTTGCATGGCCTTACCTTATTTACATCCGTTAATGGTTGAGAAATGATTGAGATATGATCGGAAGTATTGTGTAAAATAGGAAATTTTCGAGAAAAAGATACCATGAGAAAGATGACAAGTGAAACTAAAAGCAACCTATCAAATTGGTTCAACTTGAAAACTAAACTAGACTGATCTTACTCGATCATTTCCAAGCCAATTATGGGAAGAACCGGTTTGGTTATCACTTCTGAAATCTTGGAATCGGCCTTAAACTTATTTAATTCCCAATTCTTATGTTCCCGATCAAATCAGATTAAAATCGGTAGTACATGCCTTATTTTAGGACAAAAAAGAGAGAGGAGGGAATACAACTAGAGAAAGGAACTCACGGCCTTTACTTGTGCATGAAACCACTCAATTAACAAGGTTTCACTAATCACAAATTACAAAATCAGTATGCATTATCAATTATTCGATTTGGGAACTAGAAATGGAGTTGTCTTGTTCAATTCATGTTCAATTTTAGGAATGTTCCAAATATGATCCGTTTGATTCCGAATCTTCAAAACAGGCACAAATAGATTAGCTCGAGACTATGGTCTCGAAATCCGACTCATCCTCGAACCGACCAATCATAGGCGGGACCAAACCCGTTTTCCACCTACCGAACCCCCGTATGCTACCACCCATCTGATCTTTTTCTCCCCCGCGTCTCACCTGACGAGAATATCTCTTACGGAAGAATAATCTCTCTCTCTCTCTCTCTCTCTCTCTACACTTATCCGGTCAAACTGTCACATACCCCGTACCATACGATCAGCATTTCTTAAACGTGCTCGTTACCGAGATCCGACGGCCCCGATCACTCCGCGTCATCCCGACCACCCCCCAATCTCTCTCTCTCTCTCTCTCTCGCCATTTTCTCTCCGCTCCTCCGTGGTCTCTCTCTCTCTCTCTCTCTGTGATCGTATAGGCATCGATCGCCGGCAGCATCATCGTCGTCGTCGCCGCCGCCTCGTCGTCGTCCGCGAGGGGAGTATGGCGGATGCCTCGTTCTTCGATCTCGCAGATTTCCTGAGGAAGCCGTCGGTGACGGAGACATTCGTCGACATCCTGCTGTGCGCAGTCCCGATTTGGCTTGCCGTCATGATCGGCCTCCTCATCGGCTGGTCCTGGCGCCCCCGCTGGACCGGCCTCGTCTACCTCGGCCTCCGCAGCAAGTTCCGGTTCCTCTGGACCGCCCCGCCCGGCTTCGGCGCGCGGCGGCTCTGGCTCGCGTTCACCGCCCTGTCCGCCTTCTCGGCCCTCCGCGCCATCTGGTTCAACTTCAGGAACAAGGGGAAGTCCGCCGGCGAGGCGGCCTCGCTCGAGCGGGCCGGCTCCGTGGAGAGAAGCGGCGACCCCGTCAACAGGTGAGTTCCGAACTCCGATTGCTCCAAATGATTTTGTTCTTTTCCGCTCGTGTTAAATTTCTGAATTGTTGTCGAGGACTCGAGGTCGATCTTTTGTTTACTTTTCCTTGCCGGTTGATGACTCGATTTTGGTGATTTGCTGCTGGGCTAATGTGTATTTGTGTAGAAGAGTTGAATTTCATGCCTGCATTTGAGTGCATTGACTAGTTGTGGTGACGAGAGGGCTATAGCCATTCTAGTCGAGCTGCGACTTCGTTTTTATTGGCGTCCCTATTAGTTTTACGGGGAGTTGAAATGGATCTGTTATTCCTGGAACACCGAATTGGAGTGGTGCTTGTCTGAAAGCGAAACCTTTATATCAGGAAATGAGGAAATGTCTCCAAAATTGTGTCTCAATAGTCTTTAAAAGAAAGTTTTTGGAGCTGAGTTAAGTGTTTGTAGAAACTAGATTTCAGATGTTTGATTGTTTTATTTATCGGTAACATGGTACCTGAGGAGGTGGTTGTTTGTCCATTGTTCTTGGTTGATTATTTTGAATAATCACATCAGCAAAATAAGTCTGTGCATGTACTGAGTGATAATGCGTATCTAAAGACAGCTTGATCGAATGCATAATTGGGGTTGACCGAATGCATGATTTGTGTCTCATTCCTTCCATCCTGTTGTTTTGGTAAATTAAAGTCTTGCTACTCTTGATAGTTTTACATAACTAATTTTTCTTCAACAAAATGAGGTTTTTGTTAGATGTTAATTATCCTTTTGGAGTTGTTTGATACGAGCAAAACTGCCCTTTGTGAAGTTTCACTTTATTTATTGCTCTTTAGAAGATTATGAGCTAGTAATGTATCAATTCTGCCACAAGCTTTTTCGAACACATGTTTTGAATACAGAGAAATAGGTGTAACATCAGTTCAGGTTTCATCGTTAGTTCCCCCGTTGTCAATCGTTGAAACTGACCAGAGGACTAGACCTGAATCTAGAAGTTGATCAAATTTGCTCGTCTGTATCTCAGGAGCCCAATAACCTAGATTTATCGATATGTCTACTTTGACTTACAGAGTTGGTTAATTGGCTGAGAAAGAGCAAATTCATGGATAATTTTTAACCTGATCAGCACAACATGTATCTATTTTTTTGGAGGACAAATAAGATTCTATTAGAAAGGTAGCAAGGAGTACCGCCCCTATGAAAAAATACTTCAGGGGGGAAGCCACCCATATGCCGAATTAAGAACTAAAAACTGTTTTCATCATTTCTGATGAGCTTATAGTATGATATTTTGCTTTCTGACTGTACCATATTTGAAGAGAGCACCGCCCACTTCTATTTGCAAAATCTGAAGAGTATTTATTTCCTTGGAATGCCCTTTATTTTTCTTTTCAAAAATCTATGTTCAACAACTTCCATTTATTATCTCTATTCCTCAACATTTTCTGCGTGAAGACATTGTCTCTTTTGTGTTGAAGAAAAGATTGGATTGTGCGACTTTCTGGTCATTTAATTGTGTGAAGCCAAAAAGTTGCTATCCTTTTTTGTTGGCTTGTACACTAGATCTGGTAAATCTTTATTGTGTGTCATTGTGAGTTGCTCATAATGAAAAAAAATGTACCAAATTGATATCTATCATTCAGTAGTTGACGAATTATGAAGCACGGATTATCATACATGGTTATTATACCCATCTTTTCTATCTTCTCCCCTTGTGTTTTTCAAGAAATCAATTTTATAAATAGTACATTCTTTTTTTGTTTCTATTTCACACCTACAAAGTGCTGTATTGTCCAAGATTAATGAATCAAATTGAATCTTTATAATGCATAATCAGTTAAGATCATTTGTATGACCAGAAGAGGATATACGTAAGGCCACGAAAATGTGAAGACATAAGGAGTAAAAATACACACCATGAAAACTGAAATAATTTTGTTTGATGCATAAAAGTTAAACAGAAATAATTTTCTTTCACAAAACAAGAGGAAGAGATTTGCCTCTATGTTTTTATTGGACTTCTTCTGTCCACATAACTTTAAGCTCTTTTCTAGAATCGATTTGTTTTAAGGCGGTTTTAACTAATTGAATGAGTTAATTTGGCAGTGGGGAAAAGCTATCATCATTAGATAAAAGACTCAAATTTGGTTATAAATCTGCATAGAAGATTTTCCATAGTACTTTTGATTAGGGTTTACCTAAGGTATAACATTGGTTTGGGCCCAAAGGCCAAGCAATTCTTATGGCAGAGACTTCTAGAATTATTTTGAAATATTTTCAATTAGAATAATTTAGTGCGTGTGGGATTCTACTTTTAGTTTGATTGTGTATGCATATCATCGGATAGCAGTTCTGTAAAGCTTATTATGACATTCCATCAATTTATGCGGTCATAAATGATCTATTGATTGTGTCCTACCTTGTTTAACATAGTGGTCAATTCTGTTGACGATATTAGCTGTAATTCTTATCTCTGGTCAAACTAGGGTTCGAGGAGGCTAACTTTGATGATAGTGTTGCTTTCGCCGTAAAAAAAAATAATCTAGTCAATATAAAGTGACTTACATAAGGCTTAAATAATTAACAGTGATTATATCTCTTCAAAAATCTAGTGCCTAATCATTCATCAATTGAAGTATAACTATCTATACTTCTTGTCACGTAGATAATTCTTAGATTGTTGTCCTCCCTCCATAGATAAGGGGATAAGTGAAGCTCTTCCAAACATTAATACCTTACTATTCGTTTTACTGCCAACCCCTCAAATGGAAAACGCCTGGCAATACTCTAGATATGGTCTTAAATCCTGGCATTTTGTAGCAATGAAATTCTTTCCGTTAAAGTGCAAAAAACTAGATCTCACACCCAAATATCGAAAGAATTTGAATTACCATGAGAAGAGAAATTAATTAGGTTGCTTGAAATTGGAGAATCTCACTTTAACTCTCTGGCCCCCAACTCTATAATTGCACTGGTGCACCTTGGGTTTCAAAGCACGAGAATAAAGAGAATTCGACAAACCATCAACCATGGCAAGAAGGAAGGCTAAGCTTGCTTTCATAGAAAATGATACTTCTAGGAAAGCTAGCCTCAAGAAAAGGAGGCAAGGGCTGATGAAAAAAGTGAGCGAGTTGAGCACTCTATGCGGTGTGAGTGCGTGTGCCATCGTCTATTCTCCAGGCAGCAATGAGCCTGTCTTTTGGCCATCTAGACCAGAGGTGGAGCAACTCCTTGCGCAGTATCAAGGCTTCCCCAAAGTGGTGGGAAGCCAAAAGATGGTGAACCATGAAATCTACCTCAAGGAGCAGATCAAGAAGTTAATCGGGAAGAAAAAAAAGCTCGTGGTGAAAAACAAGGAGTTAGAGATCACCTACCTCATACAACAAATTTATCTGTACGGTAAAACCACTAGTGAACTTGCTAATGATGAGATGTGCAGTTTATTCTACTATGTAGATGAAAAGAACAAAGAAATTGAAAAAAAATTAGAACTTCTCGGACGAATTGATGGTGCACCGCGATCTGGAAGTGCTCCATCAGCAATTGAAGGCCTGGTGGTTGAGGAGGAAATGATCCTAGAGGCTAAAGAAGGAGGCGTTGGCAACAACAATGATGACAGTACAGGTGATGCTTCTTCTTCATTGGATCAATGGTTCAAAGATATGATGGAGACTGGAAATGCTGGTAGTGGCAGCGATAGCAAAAAGGATGAATTGTATCCTTTGGCATGTTTGACAGGTAGTGCTGGTACATCTAATCGAGCCATTGCCTTTAATTTTCTAAAAGAGAATGATGGCGTTGGAAGGGGCGATTTGGCCAATAGGATCGGCCCTGTTAATGGAGATGCTGGAGCAAGTAGGGGGAATAGTATTGTGTTGTCTCAAGGGCTTGATCGAGTTGTTCCAGGGAGAGGTGCTTTGGTGATTTATGGGCATGCTGGAGGTAGTGCAAACAATAGTGCTGCAACACCATATCAAGGGTACATAGGAGACATGAATGGTGGATCTGGAATGATATGCCCTAATGGAGATGCTGGAGGCTGGAGCAGCAATGGCGCAACTGGATATGGAGTGAGGCTGTTTAACCAGCGGAATGCTGGAGGAAGTAGCAGTGGAAATAGTGAGGTGTTTCCTCGAGGAGGTATATATGGAGTCAATAACAACATTGGTTATGGCATGAGGCAACACAAAGAGAATCCTGGAGCCATGACTAATGGTCATGGGGTGGTGCCTCCTCTTATCAATAATGATCATGGTGGTGGTAATGATGGTTGGGACATGAGAGTGAATAACAGGAATGCTGGAGTCTTCACCAATGAACATGAAATGTTGTTGACTTATGGAGATCTTATTGTTGGCAACAGATATGGTACTGTTTTTCCTCCTCTGGTGGCACCCACTATTACAAATGCTGGCAGTGGCAATGTAGGATGGGAGATGGGCATGTATCAAGGAAATTTGGCTGCTATCAACAATGAAAACAACAAAGCAATTGATAATGGGCTTTTTGATGGAGGCGATGGTGGATATAGGGCAATGGTACCCCTGGCAAATTTGGTAGGCAATATTGGTGGAAATGAGGTGTGGATGTTGCATGACAATGCTGTAGTTGATGCTAATGGAAGTGGTGGAAACAATGCTGGCATGAAGTAACATCCTGATAGCAAGTGGCCCAACTTTTAGTGAATTATTGCATTGTTTTTATTTCGAATAATTGAGGGGAATTTTGAATTGGACTCAACCAACATGAATTCTATGCATCTTAGTTGTTGGGCATCTATCTCACCTTACGAATTTGATGAATTCAATTCTTGTGAATGCTGTGTCTAGTTTAGAATTTTACCTACCCTAAGGTTTTGAGTATTTTCCCTCAATTTCCTTTACTATATTGTTTTTGCTTTGCAGAGTGGGTGATATATGATAATAGACTCATCTCTCATATTTATTATTGTACCATGAACCTTGCCAGCGTAATTTAGCATAATCTGTTCTTCTTTGGGATATCTGGTTATGTGAAAAATCATCATGAATAATCCTGTAATCATCAAAACATCAATTCATCGATCCAACCTAAATTAGTGAAGTGCAATAATCTATATAGCTGCGTAGTATTTGATTTATTGCTCTTATTGATAGGTTGAGAAACAAAATCTATAGCAATTCATTACATTACCTTTATGTGAATTTGTAAGATACCAAGAATGAATGTGCCTCCCTTTTGTATTTATTTTTTTTTTTTGGGGGGGGGGACGAAATAAAGAGTAAATGCACCTTCCATTTATAATGTATCATAATACATCAATAAGATACGAAGATAATTTGAAGCAAAAGCACGATAAAATAGGATGAAGGTGCATGAATTGGGACTTTGCAGTATTTCTCAAAGTTAGATCCATGTATTTAATGAGTATTGCTTTGAAGCACTGACTAGTACCCATGTGATGCAGTTGTCTCTTTCAGACCATTTGGTTTATAGGCCTGCGATATTTTCTCTGGATATAGTGTTATTTGGATGAAATGCAAATGAAGTAGGTCTACAAGTTGATTGTTTCTAAGAACATGAACTAGATTTTATGGAATCTAGAATGGAAAATCTTACAAACCACTCCCTCTTGATTAACAAGCAATCATGCCTGGGGAATCTTACATACTGTGGAATTTTGTTCCTTTGGAATTGGACATCTTGTGGGAAACGCATTGGAAGGTCAAATTGCTGTATAGCTCTTGTGGCTTTGTTTTTAGACATTTCCTCTTTTGATTCAGAGTTAGACAGACGTTGCTGCCCCTTCTCTCTGTTTTTTTGCCAAAACACAGAGACACAAGTGAGGAGACTGTTGTATGTGGAGATCATGCAGAAATGAAATGTTATGCACCATAATGCAGAACGAGAATGCTTGGTTTTCGTAGTGTGCTAGGGACAATATTTATTTGTGGCAAGTATAGAATCTGTTTACTTGCCAGTGATAGATCTGTTGCGTCTTTGAAATGCTGCAAATTTGGTACTGTTCCATTTGTATGTAGAGGCTATTGCTGGCAACCAGTTTTTAAGTTATCAAGGAGAATATGGAGCTTCCGTGGAAATATGATAGAACGTCTAGGGGTACATTGGTGGATCAATGTCAAATCTCACATTTGATCACTTGGGGATAATCTGAATGTTAAGATGCGTTTTGCTTCTTTTGGTTGGCTTGAGCTAAACTGTAGTAATTGGCCAAGGATATGGATCATTTTCTCAATGAATTTAGATCTTTTTAGGAGGACCCAATGGCCATAGGTTGAACCTATCCAATTTTTTCAGTGCAATGGTTAGCTGTTCATGGACTAGCTGTACCTACTGCTTCTTTTTTAGGGTCAATATCAGCAATGCAGTTCAGCCAATGATGAACCTATGCTGTATTTCTTGGATTGGATTTCATATTCAAGCGACCCTCCTAATCATAAGGAAATATTTGGACCCAAAAAAAATTCATAAGAAAGTAGGTATTCTAGCTATGGGCCTTGCAAAAGAAAAATGAGGATAGGATCCTATAGGATCTGCCCCCTTCAAAATCAGATGTGAAAGTTTACTTTCATCCGGCTCAAATGGTTACACCAAGTAAAAAAGGGGATTTCGCTTTCAAATTCTTGAAAAACCTCCAAACCTAGACATTGCTCTGGAGAGGCAATCCTGGTATTGCATTGAGCAGGCTCCATTCTTCCACTTTGTCTTCCTATATTTATGTTTCAACTTTGATGTAGTTGTTGCTCTTAGCTATTAGGAAGTAGTCAATGGATCTTTACTTAAAAAAGTTAGGTATCCCTTTCTGATCTTTGGGAAACTTTGAAAAGTTTTGGATACAAACAGTTGATGATTTGTAGATGTTGCCCACCAATAGTTTGGATAGGGAAATGACATGTATTTACTTAGAGATTCATGAAGTTGAAGCTTTCGACGGTCTTTCTCTGTTTAATAGCTTGATAGGAATATGTGATTCAATATGATGAAGATGTTCACTTGATGAGCTTTTGAGTGGTAATGGTAATTATTTGTGAGTTATACCAGCATGGACACTGAGTTGTAACTAGTGGTCATCAATTAACCTCAGGAAGTCATTCAGCTTTGAAATAAGTGTGTATTGGCCATAAACATGCCAATGAAGGAACCGGAAAATATATTCATTTAGCTCTCCAGTCAGAAATTCTTTTTTTTATGGTATGAATAATTTTCTCATCCTCCTAGGGTCCATGGTTAACCGATTTATTGTTTTCCTCGTAGAAATTGGTCACTACATTTATTTCTTGTGGTAACTCGACCAGTTTCTTGAATGAGTCAGCTAACAACTTTATTGTTCAACAGTCTTGAAACTAGGCTTGCTGGAGGACAGTTGAATATTGTGACAGAAGTTGACTTGGAGCATCTGTTACATCTTCTGGAAGGGAAGGAAGGAGATATGGAGTGGCAAAGTATGATGGAGCGCTCGACGCCTAACATGGCATACCAAGCTTGGCGGCACGAACCCAGAGTACTTTTTGCTTCAATTAGCAGTGTCTCTCTTTCTTTATTTGTTCCCATGCGATTTTGGCCATGTAGATACCTAGAAAGCTTTTTCATGTTCTTTTCATTAATATGAAAATACAAAGGGAAGATTTGCTTTTTCTGAGCAAATCCTAACATATTATGCATTTTGCTTCCTGCTATCTGGTATTCATGCATGATGTTTTTCTGATCCCTTATGAATATGTAGCATGTGGTTGGAACTAACCAGTGGTCATGTGTATGCATTTAGAATTGTTCTAGCTACTAGGAATTTTAATCTGATGCCTTTGCCCATGTATAAACTGTGATCAGCACTTATGGTGCATGGCTATCAATTGTGATGGTACTGTATAGCAGGGAATGCAGATGCATTTTAGATGCATGGTCATGCAATAGATGTGTTTCTTTTCAATACTCTAAACATCGGTAGAACCCTTGTTTCCATATCTGATTCAGCATTTTGTATATCAGTAACTCTTTTTTTGTTATCTGTTTTGCATTTTGTATATCAGACAGGTCCTATTATTTATCGTAGCAGAACTGTATTTGAGGATGCAACTGCGGAAGTGGTTAGAGATTTCTTTTGGGATGATGAGTTCCGGCCAAAATGGGATCCTATGCTTGCATACTTCAAAACCCTGGAGGAATGCCCTCATACAGGGACAATGATTCTTCACTGGATAAAAAAGGTTAAGCTTGTAAATAAAAGTCAAATGCGTACTTCCGCACACATTTGAGCTTCTATTTTTTTCCCTTTCTCCTACCAGATACAATACAATATAATGACAAAGTCGAACCTTTCTATTTCAGTTTCCTTTCTTCTGTAGTGATCGTGAGTATATCATTGGCCGACGGATATGGGAGGCTGGCAAGACATATTATTGTGTGACAAAGGTATGTAGGATCAGATACGTTTATGTTGTGGAATTTGACTGTCAAGGACGGGTTATTAAACATTTTCATAGATCAATCTGCACAATATGTGATGACATTTCTTCCTCTGTTGTTTCCCATGGTCTGCTGAATTTACCCAAGTTATCTCTGTTCTGAAAGGTTTTCTGACTTTCGGTTTGGCCCCTACTGATTCTTCTGGTGGAGATTTGTCCTGTTGGAGTAGTTGTCAAAACTTTATTTGATTGTGATTTCTCACATGTATAGAGCTCTAGCATGTGTCTCTCATGAAATATATGGTCCAGCAAAGTCTTGTTTATTTGCTGCTTGTCTAGGTACTAGGGGTGTCAATGGGTCGGGTCGGGTCGGGTTTTGATGTTACCCGACCCGACCCTAATCCTATAGGGCCATGCTTTGGCCCGACCCGACCCGACCCGAAACGCATTAGACCCAAACAAAAGGGTCGGGTCGGGTTGGGTCAGAGCGTGACCCTTTACAAGTTTGGTTTTAATTTCTTGTTTAGCTCAAAAACTGTAGAGAGTTGAGAGCCAAAACGTACAGAAAGAGATAAAAACTTATTTTCTTTTGTTTATTTTATCTTACTTTATCATTTTCCCTCAATGGATGAGGACCAAAACGCACGAACGGTACCAGTGTCAAAAAGACTTGCGTGCGACCCGTTTTGACCCGACCCGATCCTAAATTTAGGGTATTTTCGGGTCAGGTCTGAGTATGGAGCCGGTATCGGAAATACCCTAAGTTTAGGGCTGGGCCGGGCCGGGCCTTTTTGACACCCCTAATTAGGTACTATTGCTATGGCTTTGCAAGTGGCATTAAGTCTTGGATCTTTGTGACTGAATGATGAAGACTCTGGGTCATATTTTTGTATTCCAGCTGTAGATGAACTATGAATCAATCAACTGATGGTTATAGAAAAGAGTGAGATGGCATGTCTTATCTTTCCCAATTTGGCTATGGCACTGACTGATGTTTGACAATCTTACAGGGAGTGCCATACCCAGGCCTGCCGAAACGTGACAAGCCAAGGCGTGTTGAGCACTACTTTTCTAGTTGGGTTATCAAGGCTGGTATGCACTATTAGAGAACCATGTACCTGTACCCTGCTGAATTTTGTTGATTCAGGAAAAAATTCTGCTTACTAATTTGTTTTTGCTTTAATAATTCATCAGTGGAATCTCGTAAAGGTGATGGACAGTTCACTGCATGCGAGGTTACTCTTGTGCATTGTGAGGATATGGGGATTCCCAAAGATGTGGCTAAGTTGGGAGTCCGGCATGGGATGTGGGGGACGGTGAAGAAACTACACTCTGGCATGAGAGGATACCAAAATGCTCGGAAAACTGAAGCTTCCTTGTCGAGGAGTGCACTGATGGCAAGAATCACGACGAAGATTCCTTCCGACGGAAACTCTGATGATTCCATGGAACCTGTTCCTGGTGAAGAGGACAGAGACCAAAGCATGGAAATCAAGAGACGCGAAGATAATGGGCTTGATTGGAAGTGGGTTGCCATAGCAGGAGCGGCTCTTGTACTTGGACTGCATACCGGTGTCATAGGGAAAGCAATGTTACTTGGAGCGGGGAATAGGATTGCACGGAGATGAGAGGAGACAGTAAAGAAATATGCTTTCACTTATTTACTCTTATAGATCCCTATATCCTGTCATCCCTAACTTTGCATCGATCATTATCGATTTAGCTAACGCGATAGCCCTTTATTCTATCCCGTTGATTCATTCATCGTAAATACATTTCACAAACTGATGCTCGACTCTTGAGAATCAATCCTTTTGCACATTCATAGTGCACCTGGTTCTAACTGTTGCAGCTACAGACAGGTCTGAATGCTACTACTTCGAACTCGTTTAAGTTAATAAGATTGCATAGACATTTTGCGGCACAGTGGCTAGATTTCATCACTCTCTAGAAATTAGCGACGACTATGTCCTTTCAAGCGAGATTCTACTGTTTCTTGAACTGCCACTGTTTCGCTATGTGGAATTGGTCTCTGTCGATTATCTTTTAGTGATCTAGATTCAATCAGTTGCCTCAATCTCTGCAACGAGTCGGTGAATTCATGGATTGAATGAGCGATGCCGGTAAATGTATCTGTTATTTCAATGTGGATGTACAGCATGATTGAGTCATATAAAGTGAGATAACCCAGATGAAATAAGTAAAGGTTCGGCCCAAGAGGGTTATTGCTGGGTTAGATTATCAACCCTGTCCTGGAACTTACCTCATCAATAATCCTTTTGTGGGTAATTAGAGCACTTAACATAAGTTGACAATAGTATGGTACCAATGTACATATGTGTCACTCGGAGTACTTTTGACATATGGCGGGTCCAAAAAGAGAGAAAGCAGATGTAGACCCATCTGGGGGAAGCCACAGCACCATTTTCGGTCATCGTCAGTTAGTCATCAAAGCCGGTCCTACTCAAATAATACCACATTCACAAACCAGCATCCGCTCAATAATTCCCTATTCGATACGTTGGGACCAAAGGTCGAGACCTTTGCCTTAAATTTCTCACCCAATTTCATGGGTTAGATGGTCATCATGTCAAATATTATTAATGCCCGAAAAGAAAGGACAGTGGAGAAGTCTCATTGGCGCACGGGTTGAGACACCAAACGTCTTACATGGAACAACGACCGACAAGTCTTTGTCCCACACAAGTCGGTTTTGTACCGATCCATTGGACGTTTCCTTAGGGGTTGGGAACTGTGTATATGTCTATCGGAAGGTGGGTCATTACAGATGTCTGGACGTCTTTGATTTTGCTTTCCAACTCGAGGGCCAAACTTGCTGTAAAAGTTGGGTCTAATGGGTTACTTCGGAATCTTACCAACCTCACCTTTTTAGGTTGATTCGCATCCTCTTAAATTATTGTTTTTGTTGGTTTTTGGGTATAGTATGAAAAGCATTGGCGCCTCGCACTCTCTCGTGTGCAGTAACTCTCTCCATTTTATGATGTGCTATCTTTTTTTTATTCGAAAGCATTCCAAAATTCCGTGGCCCAGTTGAACCATGTAGAAGCACAAAAGCATACGAACGCCAATCGATCGCTAGTCTTGTCGAGGCCTTTATGGTGAAAGGCGCATTTTCTTTTTCTAGCCAAAAGAAAAAAAGGTTAAAAAGAAAGAAGAGAAAATTCATAATGGCTTTTGATTGGAGCTTCATGTGTTGCCAAAATGGATAAGATGAGCGTGAAAAGGACCATCACAACAACTGGGATGGACAACAAGTGGTGTTGGACTGTTTGGGAATCATCCTTTGGATTGATTGAGATTGGACGATAGACACCATCACCACCCAACAACATCACATTGAATGTCCTTGCAGCTTGGGGAGCCCCCCCAAATTTTTTTCAAAGTATTCTCTGAGGGCTTTTCTAAAATCTCATTTTCATCAGTCAAATGTCCCACCACAACCACCATCACATCATCTCATGCCAACTTGTCCAAATTCTAAATTATTAAAAATAGTTTATTTTTTTTCCTTATAAGCTGTCATCAAAATGAAACGATCAAATCTGCTCATCCTTCTCCTATCACAAAAATAGGTTTTGCGCATTGTTCCAATGTGAATTTATTTTTTATTTAAAAGTAATAGTTCTGGCAATAGAAATAAAGCCCATCCATCAATCGTCTTTTTTATTTTTATTTTTTATTGTGGTTATGTTTCTTTTACGAAAATGAATAATTTGACAATAAATATTTTTCTAAAATCGATTGCATATATCACTTAAAATGATTAATCAATAGAAAATATTTTCATTATCGATAATAATTTATAGTTACACGATAAAAATATAAATTGTTTATTCATTTTTGCAAGCAACTGTTTTTATGAAATAATTTTTCAAATCATTTATTTTTCATGAAAGAAACTAAACTTGTATTTCCCACTTTTGTTTTTTTAGGCATGGAGTTCGTGTATATTAATGCATTGACTAGTTTCAGGTACAAAATAGGTTTAAAATTGATGTGTTAATAATATGAGTGATTACGATTGTGTTTTAGATACGAATGTGTATTGGATAGGAATTCTCAACTTATTTAGTCAAAAATTTACCTTATAAACTAACTTATACATACACTTGTTGGATTACTTTTTTAGTATATTAAGTAGTCTCACGACCCAAGTTTTTTTTTAAGCAAATTAGCTGACACTAACCTATTTTGTTACCAAAATATTTTTCCACTCACTCTAGCATCTCCAGGGCTGGCATGCTTTATCATCAGTTTTTCATGAAGCAACACATTCTTTTCACCATACATGGAAATGATTGCACTAGGGGAAAGAAAAAGAAAATGGTATTTGAGTCATTTTATGAAATAGATTTAATTCTAGGATGAGAAAGCTATTTTAATTTTAAATTCACATAGAAGCTATTTCAATTTAAATCCACATAGAAGAGATTTATTGGGAGGTCACTTAAAAGCTAATTATGATCGCATTTCAAATTGCTATTTTTTCCCGTTGTTTAATAGTACATTATAATGTGAATATGCACATATTTATGCGTATACAAAATATGGGAAAAATTGCAACAGAGGAAATTGGGAAAAATGCAGGATAGAAAGAAACGTGATTTAAGTTATCTTAGGAAATAGATTTTATTGTAGGATAAGAAAGTAATTTAAATTTAAAATATACATAGAAGAGATTTATTCAAAGGTTACTTAAAAGGTAACTTAGTCACATTTCGATTACTAATTTGTCCGTTGTTTAGGAATACATTATAATATGAATATGCACATACTTATGCATGGGCAAAATATGGGGAAAATTGCAACAGAGGAAAGGAAAAAATTGCAAGATAAGAAAGAAATGTGATTTAATTTAGTTTAGGAAATGGATTCAATTGTACGATATGAAAGTAATTTAAATTTTTAATCCCCATAGAAGAGATTTATTGGAAGGTTAGTAATTATGTCCACATTTTATTTTACTATTTTGTCCGTTGTTTAGTAATACTATAAAATATAAACCTGCACATATTTATGCAAGTGCAAAATATGGGAAAAATTGCAAGAGAGGAAAGGGGAAAAAATACAGAATAGGAAAAAATATAAATTTATTTTAGGAAATAGATGAATTGTAGGATAAGAAAGTAATTTAAAATTTAAATCCATATAGAAGAGATTTTTTGGAAGGTTAGTAATTATGTTCACACTTTTATGTGTGTGCAAAATATGGGAAAAATCGCAAGAGAGGAAAGGAAAAAAATGCAGAATAATAAAAAAATGTAAATTTATTTGAGGAAATAGATTAATTGTAGGAAAAGAAAGTAATTTAAATTTTAAATCCACATAGAAGATATTTATTGGAAGGTTACTTAAAAGGTAATTATGTTCACATTTTAGATTGCTATTTTGTCCGATGTTTAGTAAAACACTATAATGTGACATGTGCATGTACTTATGGTAAAAATTGCAATAGAGATAAGGAAAAATTGTAGGATAAGAAATAAAAAGTGATTTAAGTTATTCTAGGAAATAGATTTAATTGTTGGATAAGAAAGTTTTTAAAATTTAAAATCCACATAGAAGAGATTTAGTGGAAGGTTCTTAAAAGGTGATTATGTTCACATTTTAGATTATTATTTTTCCGTTGTTTAGTTGTGACATGTTCACATATTTATATGTGTACAAATTATGGAAAAATATTGCGACAAAGAAAGAAAAATGTAATGTAACCTATATATGTTCGACCGTAGGATAAAAAATGTTACTTAAAATATAGAAGAAATTAGTTTGGGAGGTTACTTAAATGACAATTATGTTCCCATATTAAATTGCTATTTTTTGTCAATTATTTAGTAAAATCCAATCACTATTTATAATGGGCATTTTGTGGAAATCTCAGACGGAAATTAAATACTGAGGGTTCTTTCGAGTTTGATTTATAACAACATAAAGAGATGTAGAGCTTACTAAATCTATTGTTATAGCAAGTTGGGAAAAGCCATTAAAAATCCTAAACTATGCCCATTGTGAATTATTTACTCTAATTTTTTTTTGTGACACAAAAGATTTCAAACTTGTATTTGTGTAATACATTTACTCTCTGTCAATATTTAGTCAATGAAAACCATTAAAAATCTACCTATGTAGACAATATAAAGCAAACAACGTTGACATGAAATAAAAACTATGTCGTTTTGATTGAAAAATCACTTGATATGATCTAATATATCATACGGTTACAAGTTTACACTTTTTCTTCTATCGTAATAAAAATTTTAAAATAAATACGTCATAGTGGACAAAATTTTGAGTTTTTTATGTTTTAAAAAAAAATTCTTCCAATGAATATAATTTGAGATTTTTTATAGTTTTTTCCCAAAGAAGTTAATCAGGAGCATCTCCTAGTTTAACCCTTCTTATCATATTAGCACTTTTATCATCTTAACAAACCTTGATCATAGCATCAATCTAGGATAGTCATACAAAATTCACTTAATAACATAAGTAAAGTTCATATAATGAAATACTCAAAACTGTTATACATGTGATTAATATACCTTAAACTAATTTTTGGGTTACCAAAAACTCAAAACTAGTATATCTATAATAAATTTACTCCAAATTAATTTGAAGGTCACAAAAAACTCTAAACTAATACACATGTGACAATTTACCTCAAATCGATATAGATTTTCATACGAACTTACCACATCAATTGAAGTATTACCATGTGCTATCAAGCTCAACAATTTCATGATAAGAATTTGATGTAAACTAATGGATGATAAATATATCATGATCGTACCGGTTTGGGGTTTTTTGTGATCAAAAATTACTTTAGTTAAATATGTCATATGTATATATTTTCTTTATGTTAATTCAAATAGCGATGTACATGGTGACAACATTCCACGTGTGGCATTTTTTAATAATTGAAGTTTTCGGTGAAGAGACTCTAACACGATATTGAAGCCAGTTAAAAAAAAAAAAAAAAAACCATATTTATCACCTAATATCTCACGGATTTTCATGCCAAGCACACACTGCACTCATATATAGGAGTGTGCAACCAGAACGGGTTTATTCGGAACCCGGATCGGACCACCCAAAAAACAAGGTCGGGAACCGGTTCCCGGTTAAACCGATCCGGGTACAGGTTCCAATTTTTGGGAACCGGTTGAAACCGGTCCGAGAATAGGGTCCAAGCAAAGACCCACCCAGAACCGGACCGGTTTTTACCTTGTTAAAAAAAAAAAGAAATCGTCTCTGTATAATGCTTTTGAATCTCTATCTTCGAAGAAATGTTAAAAAATGAAAGATTATCTCTAAATCAAGTTAAGAGAAAATTGTTTTGAAAGAATTGTTAAAAAGAACTGTTTTCATGAATTATTTTCCTTTTTTACTGGTCCCACTTTCAACTATTACTATAGTCACATGACAAATGCTATTAATTATTGTAGCACTAATTCTCAATTCAACTCAAGAAAGATGTCTTCTTAATAAGAATTTCGTCGCATACACATAAATAGGCACATTATGTCATATTAGAAGTATTTGTGGGAATGAGATTGATATTAGATCCATATTTGTTGCTAATGCTTATGCATTCTTAGGATTTTTGCTTTGTCTTATAATGTTATGATAATTACGTTGTTGTTTTTTCGCTAATTAATGTAAAATTCGAAACCGTATAGAATATTGAATGGTTGTAAAACATGTTCCAATAAAAACAGGGTTGACTTTGTTCCCGGATCAGAAAAACATGGTTGGGTCCAAAATATGGTCCAATAAAAATAGGATGGGGTACAGGGTCCAGAAAAGAGGAACTGATTGGTACAGGGTCTAGGTCTGGACCCTACCCACCCTGGACCCGATCACCCCTACTCATATATACGTGCGAGACATTTGTTCTCGTTCTGTCGTCGTGGACCAAACTACTCATTTAAAGGGACATTAAAGTCCCCGATCGCATGACATGAAAATAGGTTTAGCCAAGTACGAATGGTGAGTACTCTTGCTTTCATCGCGACATCAATTTTAGTACCTTATAAACAATTTTTTTTATCTGCCTCCGTAAAATACTCTTTCTAGACTCTCCTTTCTCTAAGAAAAAAAAAAAAAAGGCAAAATTACCATTAAAAATAAATAGGAGAAATGCCAACTCAAATACATTTTTACTCATTCACCCTATCAGGATGACTAGTCTAAAGAAAATTTATGAGAGACTTAGGAAAATGATGTTGTGTATGCCTCCTGCTTTACCTTCAACGAAATGTAATTAGAAAAGTGGAGCGGAAGAATAAGATACTTATTTTTATTATTCTTTTTTATCATATTCTAACCCTTTCGACTCATTCGCAAACTTTTGTCATATATCTTTACAGTGAAAGTTGAATTTCAAACGTGAAACTAAATGTTTTCATCCCCAAATCCCTAAGAAAGTGGGGAATCGAACTCCCTATATTTTCTATTATATGTGGAAATGATGGTCACTAAGACAATCCCCAATAATTGAGATCATTGTTAAATAATGTAAAAAATCAGTTTGACCCTACAACGACTAGGCATATCGTTAGATTTTTTTTTCCTTTTTGGGACAGGTGCAAATCGAACCATCACGACCCTTCGTCGGGCCACAACAAGGGCTGCATGATCCTCGCCTCAGTTAGTCGGGTTGAGGGTCAGACGGACCCTTGCCCAATAGAGGTGAGGGTGGGGCGACTGTCGATGGTTGGCGGCATGGTCATCGAACCGCCGCATCCCTTCACTTTTTCCGTCATGTATTATGATTTAGAAATAATCTTTCAATTCTTATCTCGTTCTGAATTCATATTTAATGCGAATCTATGTTTCATGTGGCGCTGTGTCAACTTCACGTGGAGGAAACCTTATCCTTAATTATCCACCATGCGCGGTGCTTTAACGGTATGCTAAACTTAATGGTCATATTAATAACTAATAAACTGATTTAGTAATTAACATTCACATGTTTCTGACGTTGTCTAAATTTAATACGACTTATTAACCTCACTGCAGGGAAAAAAGAAAAATTAATTTACCACGGATCATAAAATTACATCCTAATCTCGACTTCATCTCTAATGGGTCCAATAAAATTAGCAGGTCATGCTACGAACTACAGGGGTACTGTCAAATGCAAAGTATTTTAGAACATTTAAAATACTTAAGGAGTGATTTGAGCTAATATGAGTCAAATTGCACTAGTAGCAAAACATAAAGGGATAATGAGGCAAATGCTCAATACGTAATATGGTCTCTGAATTTTTCACTAGACTTTTGGTCCATATAAAAATGTTCGATGTTCTCATTTTATAAATTCAAAATTAGAGACAATATCGAATATCTTCATATATTTCATTTATTAAATTAAATACGTAAAAAAGATTTAGGGGTTACATCAAATAAATTAAAAGTTTAAAGATCATATTAAGTATTGGACTAAAATTTAGAGATGATTTGCGTTGTTTTCTTGAATAGAAGGTAAAACAACAATACAAATGGAACTTTCCAAATTCGTTAAGTCAAAGCAAGTGCCCAAATGAGGAAAAAGAGAGGTAAACAAGAAAGGTCGAGGAGAGGATCTTTGACTAATTTAATCATGTCTGAGAAGATGATTCACCCACGTGCCGAGCCATATGGATTAACGGGGCAATTATGATAATGCGAAAAGTAAAAGGCGTGATGGCGGCACGTGCCGCTTAATTAACCCCTTTTGTCTCGTCATTAATTATCCCGCTTAATCACCCCCCTGTCGTTTTTTTTATCTGTGCTGCCAAGATTAAACGAATAATTACAAAATTGGGAAAACAATAATAAAAAAAAAAAGTCGAGCCGAAAACCGACGCCAGCACCCAACTTGAGCTTTCCTCCTTTCTTCGGCCCCGGTGACGTCACGCCCCGAATTTCCTCCCCTTTTTTTTTTTTTTTTCCCACCGGTAAAAGAAACTGGGGGGTTAAAAAAGGAAAGGGGGGCCCACCTAAGGGTACCTGCGTCAGCCGCCTCCACGTGGCAACCTCTGTACCTCACAGTCCAGAATCTCTGGAACTGAGAGATAGAGATAGAGGGAGAGAGAGAGAGAAGAGTAGAGGGAAAGCTCCTTTGTGATACTGTGCACGCTACCCGCATGGCATAGCCACCAAGGCTTCTCTTCCATTTTCTCTCTCTACCTTCTCTCTCTACTCACTCTCTTCACTCTTCCATTTTCTCTCTCTACCTTCTCTCTCTCTACTCACTCTCTTCACTGCGGTGTCTTCTCTCCGCTGCTTCCTTCAGCTCCGGCCACCGGCGTGACTCGTCGAGCGGGAGCTGCGGAGAGTCTCGAGGAAAAATGGAGGCTCCGACGAGGTAAGGGATACTTCCTCCGGGGATCGCGGCGTTCGGTGCCGGAGTCGCCCCCGCCGAATCTCGCATTCCCGGCGGGGGGATCGGTATGGCGGCGCGGCCGTCTTTCGTGTTCTTCTTCTCCTTCTTCTTGTTTTTTTTTTTTTTTTTTTTACCCTTTCCTTTTGTATCGCTTTCGCGTGCCGCGAGCTTCGGGAGTTCCAATGCTGCGCGGCTGGTTCGATTTCTATGCACCATCGACGTGGTTCGAGGCCGGACGGATGCGTGTTGGAATCGTGCTGCTATTTGATTGTTGTATGGGTTGATGTGTAAGTTAGTGTAGAGAGCGCAGGTCTAGGTGTAGCGGCGATGTTGGAGTTCCGATTGGGGGTGTTCCTTTGAAGGAATTCTGTAGTTTGACTACGGAGCTCAGCAGAATATAGAGTATGAGATGGGTTGAAGTCATGGCGGCAAGAGTTTTCGTTGAATGGAATTGATGATTTATTGCATATTTTGGGTGTGATTCGGTAGCCTTATGCAGTTGGGACTTCAGGGTTCCTGGCGATCAAGACTGTTTGTAAAGGCTGTTGAGTACTTGGCGTTGTTGATGAAAGAATTTGTAATCTATATAGAAACGAAAGCCAAAAGCTTGAGAAGAGTCATTGTGTCTGGTGAAAGAAATGCGATGAATTATGTGCAAGTGAATACGATGGGTTGACCCTCGAGATGACTGAGGTGTTGCTTTGAACCAAGTCGTGTGGTGGCCATCTCGAGGAATACTATTAGCTGGCTTTCAGTTCGTGTGCAGAAAGTAATATATGCAGTCCTAGTGGTCTTTTGTTCCGTGGTCAAACGCAGTGTGCAGCCTTGAGGTCCTTTATGCCAGTGCTTGGGGTCTTTATCAAGGCATCTGCCAGATGAATGAAATGCAACGTATTAGCACTAACAGATAGTTAGAGTTTATAATATAGTCGGCCAAAACTCTGAGAGTTGCAATGAATTTAATGCTCCATTTCTAGGCCATGAGATCAAACTATTTAGCTCTTACCTTCAGCTGAATAAAATCGAGAATCTTAATGACTATGTTCAAAATCTTGTGATAATATCATGCGAGACAGCTACCCCTCATAAGAAGACGGAACTGAAGCTTCCCCGTTTAACACGTTTCAGAACTAAGGAAACCAGCTGGTAGTGCGCTATTTCAAATGGGAGGATTGAATTTCTAATATACAACATTAAAAGGACCCCAAACTTTGCCTGTTTTGGCACTGTCAAATATATGAGTCCATTTGTACGGTTGCCAATACCTGATGCTCTGTATTGATGTGATATGTCATTATGAATTGAGTATCTCCTGTATTTTACGTGGATTCATGTCTGAACTACTTGTTGTGTGAGTAAATTAACATCACTCCTGCCCTTGTATACTTTCCCAGGTAACTCATGCATCTAAAGCAGCTACTGATTAAACAACACAGTCGTCATGCCTTGGGATATGAAATAGAAACATGTAGCATGAAGAAAGAGAAAGATCTCCATTGTATGGTTTTAACATCAAGTTAGGGGATTATCAAGCAAAAGATGAATTTGGAAAATCAAAAGATAGAACCTGTGACCGAGTTAGGACTTGCCTTGGACTATTCAAGTCAGTGCAATCAGAGAACATCAAACAGTGATCCAAGTGCAGGTGCAAATGCAGGACCAAGTGGGTGCATGACATTTGTGGCTGCCAATCCCTTATCTGAGCTGGTTTGGTCTCCACACAGAGGTTTAAGTCTTAAATGTGCTGACTGCAGTTTCATAGAAAGGAAACCCTCTCCTATATGTGGTGCAGAGTCACAACAGGCATCAGGTAATGTGCCAACTTATAGAAGGGTAATCTCATTTACAGTTAGACTGAACAATTAAAATTTAAGTTCCCTCGAGTTGATGCTTCATATTGGGGATTTAGTTGAAACAATGTTTGCTTTCAGAAAAGGCTGATCCCACGGTTGATGTGAAGGCTGAGGTTGATGCACCTGTCTCACATATAAATCTTGAAATTGAAGGGTCAAGATATGGGGAGCCAGAGTATTGTTGTGGCTTCGTAGGGCAAAGGGCTGAAATAACAATGAGCAAGGAAAATGCCTTTCCGAATGTCCTGGGTATGTGATGTCATAGTCAACTAAGGACCTCACATGCCTTTAAGCAACATAATTTTGAATTATTTAAGTGCCAAAATTTTCCTCTTTCGCATGTTTCTTTTGCCTTATGAGGCAATAATGACATTATTCTCTAACACGAGCAACTGTGGGGTAGGTAATTTACCTATTGAATCAGTGAGAATCTTTAATCCAACAGAAGCTTGCAATTGGGTTTTCATCTCCATTTCTCATGCCTACTGAATCTACCTTGGCAGGTCAGATTAGTGGTAAAAATGGAAATCCTCCACATAATGAAGTTTCTCCAGTAGATCCTGCCTTTGGAGGACTGGATGTTACTGTGAACTATGAGCAATTGGCAACGGGAGTTACAATGGTGTCAGAAGCTCTCCCACTGAATGAACAGAGAGCTTCTGCTGCTCCAGCTTTCTCTCCAGGCGGAGAGGATGACAAACTAGCTTCATTTTTAAGAGAGGAAAGCAAGAAAAACAGTAAACCAGGTCTTCCATTATTGGAGAAACTAGAATCAACAGCCGAGAATGACATAAGGACTCTTAACAGTGAGAACATCTGCCATGCAGCAGCTGATGCTGTAGCCTCAGAATCTTCCTCTGGAGTCAAAAGCATCTCTATGGAGGATGCTGATATCCAACGTAAAGGCAAACTTGTTTGTAGTAACAGAAGAATCTGTGGAAGTCGTAAGAAAGGTAAAGAAAAGGCATTATCTGATGGAGATACTAGTGGACATTTGATAAAAGAGGATGACAACAGCCATGAGAGTGTTGAAAGCTGTAACAGTGCAGGCTTATTTTCAGTTGGAAGGAAGAGAGGGAGCATTGAATCACATCTGATTGGTGGAAATAAACAAGCTAGGTATGTTCAAAACCAAACTGCTTCAAGCTCTTTTGCTGGACAAGATAGCTCCTTCATGAATTGGATATCAAACATGGTGAAGGGCCTGTCCAAAACAAATCAAGATGTGGCAGGCTCTCTCCCACTTGCTCTCACTGGTCCTAGTTCTGGAAATGAGCATCTGGATGGTTCATTTGTAGCTGGCGGCCAAAACCTGGATGCTAATTGTGGGACTATGGGTTTTAAGTCCATTTTTCAGTCAATCTATTGTCCGAATAAAACTGCTCAAGAATCGAGAACACTTCTGCTTCCTAGTCAAGCGGGAGAGGGATCTACAAAAATTGAGCTGGCTAACAAGGTATGTGCTAAAGATGTGCATCCATTGGCATGTCTAGCAGAGAACAACAACCCAAGCAAGAAGCTGCTGCTGCAATGCAGAATGTTGGATGAATCTACTCCTGAAATTGGAGCAGGTGCTCCAAATATTACTCAGGTTTTAGATGCAAGATTTGCTGTCTCTCAGGAGAATTGCGAAAGTCAATCTACAAAGAGTAAGAATCTTGACAACTTGGATAACGGAAGTAAGAAGAACTCAAAACTTTCATCCAACTCTTCTTTGGGGGAACCGAACTCATTAAAAGCTGGTAAGGATCATTCTTCTTCTTCAGAAGAGAAGATTAGTAATTTTGGCTGCAGAAATGATTCTCTAGGAAGCTTGTGGATAACTCGTTTTTCATCAAGGACCTCTTGCTCTATACAAAAGCCGGATATCTGTGTCCAGAGTATGGGTGGAACAATTGAGGATTCGGGGAATTTCATAAGAATTACAGCTCAGTCTAAGCAATCTTTTGGTTGCCACCCAGATCCAATGAATCTAGAGGTCAAGGAATGTAACAGTGAAGAACCATCTAATGGTGTTGGAAAAGAACCACAGGATTGTGCTGCCGGTGGTGAAGCTTTCTTTGGTTTCAGAAAGCTCCAGAATAGTCACCGTATTTCGTCTTCTCAGAGACTAAAAAGTTCTGAGGAAATGGCTTCATTGTTTGCTCGAAGATTGGATGCCCTGAAGCACATTTTCCCAACAAATCCACTAGATGTGGGTGCTGGGTATAGTGCAACTTGTCTCTTTTGTGGAATTAAAGGTCATGGTCTCCACAAATGCTCAGAGATAGCAGAAGCTGAGCTAGAAGACCTCCTGAGGACTGCCAAATCATATGAAGTAGCGGAGGAAATGCTTCCTTTATGCATTAGATGTTTTCAGCTCAATCATTGGGCTGTTACATGTCCAAATGTTGTTTCAAAATGGATGGCACCGAAGGATTGTACCTATGTTGCTAATCACCGCTGTTCTGATATAGCACAGCTTCAGAATAAACAAATGTACCATAAGAGTAACCTTATAGATAGTTCTAATAGAAACTTCAAATTGAAGGAGGTATCAAGCTCTGACAGAGATATTCCTAACCCAAGCTGGATTAGGAAATGCAGTGCTTTGAGCCCCATTCAAAATCGGCTAAAGGAGAATGTGATCACACCAACAGGAAATTTTGGTGAATGGCATGTATCAGATGTGCCTAAAGCAATCTTTGACTCGATAAAGATGCTTCGACTGTCTCGGACCAGTATCCTCAAGTAAGTAAACCTTTTTACTTCATAATCTCTTTTCATGGTACAGTTGGCAAAATATTAGTTCGTGTTCAATCTTCAGACATGGTGGTTACTGTTGGTTACAGTTTCTTGGTTTTGGTGAAACCTCTTTTGCTGGTAGATCACATTTTCTAAGACAACGCCTAGAATGTCCATTAGAGTTGAGAGTCACTTCAAAACTATGTTTTAGTGAAAACTGTGGTATTCCATATGCCATGTTAAAATTTATGTAAACACAAGGGAGCTTGACAAGAAAATGACCTCTTAGAATGTGAAATTTGCCAATGAAACAACCAACCGCTTGGATGGTTTGCCAGATCATGTTTTGTTATTATTGTAAAAAATTGGAGAAACTTGAACAGAATTGCAATCAAACTAATTTCTATTGTCATTCCTTGTAATTTGCAGCACGTAATGTTATGGTTATAGTAGAGAGTTTCTTAGTGTCTGACGTCATCCCTTTCTATTTGGGAGTCTATATTAATTCTCTGATATCGAATGATGAAGACGACCATTGTCACGGCTTCAACATGAAGAGTGTGAGCTTTTGTGGGGTTGGGGGAGGGGCCAGAGAGGCAACACAAGGAAAATGAAGGAATAGGACAAATTTTTTTAGTTAGATAACGGATTAAGGGTTATTTGTGGAAGTTTTTCCAGTGCTTTGTAAAGGGAATTTTGTGCGGCATTTTGTATGGATTGTTTTTCACAACAATTGAATTTTCATCAAGACTTTGTTGGTCTTAGATGGAACTATCCTTTGGATTTTAGGTGGATGAGTGCCCAGACATCCCCAGTGCACCTTGATGGATTCTTTCTGCGCTTACGTCTTGGAAAGAGGGAAGAAGGACTTGGAGGAACTGGTTATTATGTAGCTTGCATAACTGGTACTAACTCAAAATCACTCTTTTCATCTGTTATATTTCCAAGTTATGTTCTGAATGCACATGTTCCGCATCTGGATGCCTATTAGCTGTTGCCTATTGTGAATCCATCTGCTGTCTCCATCTTGAGATTGTGACATGCGTCCACCCACTTCTTGACCTCACCACATCTAATCTAAATCCTACAAACCCTAGTTTTCTCTCTCCCTTCTTTCTCCACCTCTGTCCCTCGACCGCCTCCATGCCCATCCACTGCACTGCTGCCTGTCGTCACCATTGCTGAAGTTGCCGATGCCATACTCAGAAGTGGCTACTGCCACATATCAGGACATGTTGCTGCCGTCCAACTGCTGTCACTGCTCCATCTTTTTCCCTATTCATCCCCTCATCTGTATTTCATTTTTCAATTTTTATTTTTTTTTGCTCTTGCAATGTTCGACCTCGCCATCAAACCCCGCAGCCATGGTCAAGTTGCTACCGCTGCAAGATCTAGAGGCATGCCTCGAAATCTAGAGCCTCGGCATCCAGGGCCGAGGCGTAGCTCACACGGAGTTCAAACAGAAAAGACAGAGGCAACTTAGCCCGATGCCGGTGTCCATGGCTTAGGCTTAGCTCGAGTCTTAGGCTCTGTCCATTGCCAAGGCTTAGCTCAACGTCCATGGCTCTGCATTGGTGGATGAGGCTTAACTAGATGCTGTGTTGAGTGCCACTGTTGGCAACAAGCTCGAGGGTGGCATCAAGGTCCAATAGAGAGATTTTAAGAAAGAGGGATGGGGACATATAGAGGGACTGGGGATATGGAGTGACTGGGGCTGCGGGGACAAAGGCCAATGGGGAGAACTCGTCTTGGGGAGTGTGGCAACAGAAGGGCGGCAGTGGGGTTGGGGCTGCAGTGGCTCAGGCAGTGGAGAGGCATGGGGGCCTTTATATTTGTACAGAAGGTGGAAGAGAGAGAGAGAGAGTGTATGGAGAGAGATTTTTGATCTACTATGGGTGAGACTAAAGTGTGGCGGTGTGGCACCACATGTTTT
The DNA here is from genome assembly GCA_014182735.1 of Corymbia maculata. NCBI lineage: Eukaryota > Viridiplantae > Streptophyta > Magnoliopsida > Myrtales > Myrtaceae > Corymbia > Corymbia maculata. The sequence continues at coordinate 27,777,757 of CM024689.1, forward strand.
TTCGTTCTTGGAGACAGCAGATGAGACTATATTAGGGGACAGCATGCATCCAATCTATCAATACCCAAATCTGGGATCCTTACTGGAAGTTTGTGGCATCTGGAATTTAATGTGCAGGAATGCAAGGAGATAAGTCATCCGGTAGAAATCCTATTTCTGTGAATATTGGTGGAGTCAAATGTCTCGTTGAGAGCCAATACATCTCCAACCATGATTTTCTTGAGGTAACGACTTAAACTCTTCCATCCTTCACTAACTTCCCTGGGGTGCTTTCTTTTCTTCCTCCTTTTTTTTTTTTCTTTTGTTTTGCGTAAATCGTTAAGAGGAACTTCCTCGGGAATTTTACTGAGTTTTGAATGCATCCATCATGTTCCATCATGACAAGTTGAATCCACTCTGGAGCTTTGCTCCACTTCTGTTGTTTCTCGTCTTGTTTCATCCATTCTGTGGCAGCAGTAGTATTACCAGACAATTGATTTTCCAGTTGCACTTAGTGTGGTAAATTGTTGTGCTACGTGGGCATCTATAACACAAATGACTCTAGTTATAGAATGGTTATTTTGATGATTTATAATTGAGCGAGACTGACGCATCCCAAGATTAATTTAATTCGTAGAAGGTCAACCATGAAGGTCAACCATGAAGGTGAATTTAAAAAAAAAAAAAAAAAAAAAAAAAATCATGACAACAGGAGGTTTAGAACGAGAAGTGTTTGCACGTGATATTGGTAAATCTTGAGATCACTTTAGACACGGGAGAAATAAAAAATGAATAAATAAAAAGGACCCCAATTAGACTAGAGGAGTGATTCATGGACCAATTAACAATGTTGCACTCTAAAGACTCAACTTTGAGGAAAAGGTCGGTCTACATAAAGAACATAAAGGATGGAGCAGGCAAAATATGTGACATCATCATTTGATCAGGGCATCATATTTAAGGACAGAATTTTCATTTTATGGAAGTGGCTCATAGCAACAGAGTATAGAAGAAGACATGGATGAATTCTTTAAATGATGAAAACTCAGGAAGATGTAGCTTTGTCTTGGGAGCTATAATGTAAGATACCAGACTACACTACCGTCCAGCCTTTTTCTATTTGAAGCAAAATGGTTTACTCTTGATATTGTCATACTCGTCGACTCATCAATCTAAATATATCAAGGCTTTATGCTTATTATTTCACTATTGGTTTTGTTGGTGGTCTTGCGGGTCATGTTGGAGCTAAATCATCTGCTACGTCCAATGGCTAAGTGATGGTTTCGCATGCTAAACTCTTTCTAGACTTTGTGTTCTTTAAGTAGTTATAAAATTGGTAGGATAGAAGTTTATGATGATCTTGTCTACCGTTTTTTAGCCCATTGGACTGCTAATGAGATGCTTTCCAGAAGGAGGAGCTGGGAAGAAGAGGATTATTGTTTTGCAGGACTCTTTTTCCTCTTATTTTTTCTAATGCCTTTCCTTTGCCTGTTACTGTTCATAGGATGAGTTAATGACCTGGTTCTGTATGACGTCCCAAGCCGGCGGCAAGATTCCATCTGAGGAAGACCTGAGGATGAAAGTGGAGGAGAAGAAGAGGCTAGGGTTTTGAAGTGCCCGTGCCATCTCTGGAGCCATATGAGTTTTCACCAAATGAAAGATTTGAAGACACGGGACGAAGTATTTTGTTTCGTAGCATAGGAAAAGGGATTGGACTGGTGTTGGAGCCTTTTTGTATAAGGCATTAATGAAGTATCGACTGTTCACTAAATGGGTCCCTCCCAGCTCCTCCACTAGATTAGAACCGGCTCCGAGTACTTTTATTGAAATACGCCTCCGGTACGGTGTGAGGGATGAAATCAGAGAGCTCACAATTTCTTCTGCGACTCAAATGGAAATTTCTCGGTGTGCAGCATTTGGACTCCGGTCTCTAGGATGTGACGAGATAAAACGACACAATATTGCACCTTTGTGGAAATAACATGTAAAGCTCTCGATGTTATAACTAGAAAGTCTGATCTTGTATGCCTCGAAAATGTAAATAAGGACCATATTAAGATCATGAAAGCCTTTATTCATTGCACCCCGTGTCTGCAGACATAGTACATCAAGCTCTGCACTGTATGCCTACAAGCACGAGCTCCATCCACACCTAATCGAAAGCAAGATCAAACCAACGAGGAAGGAAATAACGTGAAAACGTGACCGAGCTGAACAGTTTGTGCTTATTCTGGAGCGCCGATGAAAGGTGTTGGGCTCGATGGCCTCATTGGCGAGTCAATGTGCTCTGTGGCAGCACTAGAAGGTGACGGCGGTCTTCATGTCCCGAGAGCATATGGGGCACTTGATGTGCTTCGGTTCGTGGCCGACCATGTTGGGGATATGGAAATGGTGGCAGCGCGGCTTCACAATGACTTGGTCGTAGTGCTCTAGGAAGAAGGCCTCGAAAGCCTGTGGCCGAGTCACCCTCTTGATCCACTTCTGGTGCCGTGACAGCACCCTTTGGAAATCCGTGTTGACAACCACGCTCGACCCTCTCGGGAGGATGGCGAACCTGTCTTGCTTCTTGAAGCTGGTGTAGAGCTCGAGCAGTTCCTGCGTCAGGGAATCGTAGATACCCAAAGTCGCTTGCATCTTTGAGAAAATGCAGTTCTCGAGGCGAGTCAGGAATTACTCTTTCCTGGTGCCGATTCTGATGGCTATGTAGAATAGCCGTTGACCTTCTCCAGGTATTCTTCAATCTCATGGACAGACTTGGAGTCTTCAGCTGAGTCATACAAAGCTCCTCGATTTCAAACTGGCCAACAATCAAGACACAGGACATGTCAAAAGAACAAGAATATAAATTGTTTTGAGTTGGGAGACTTTTGATCTATCTTATGAATAATTCTTGTGCGAATTCAGTACATGTGATGCTAGATGAATCCAAATTTTTTGATTAGGTGTATGTGACGTGAACAATGATAGTAGAAGCTCATCCTGCTTGGATTTGTCCATTAGGCTGTGTTTGATTGTCCGGATATTTATTGAGATAAAATAAAATAAGGTGAAACTTTCATATTGTGAATAATCCCATAATATGTTCGGTAAATATCTAGATAAGGTAGTATTAGAAATTCTCTAGATCGTCCTTTGAGATCTTTGAAATGTTGCACTTCGAAAATTATCCTGTCGATCAACACAACATTTTGAGAATGTGTTGTTACCAGTTCAGCACCACAGCCTTCGTCTGCTGCCCAAATTGCCACGTCTACTGAATGAACTTTGCTGCCGTCTCGCTGACCATGGAGGTGCATGTGTGACGGATAATTTGAAGGTATATTGTCGATTCCGGGTAGAGAGTTGTCGATTTAAATTTTATTATTTTACCTTATTTTCACCGTATAAAAAAATAATCCTAAGACTTGCCATTATATCAACATGCTAGATGACTCTTGCTTTGAATGACTCATAAATATATGAAGCATTTTAAAGAGATAGATTCCTCAGAATTTATGAAACATTAAACAAGACATAGAGATTTGAATAGACTCTAGAAAATACCATTATAATGAATTTGTGCACCGATTTTGGGAGCTGAAAAGACATTGACATTAAATCAACAACTAATAACCGATCGACCACTTCTAATCAATTTGTGCACTGAATCGACAACCTCTCTACATAATCAGCAACTTCCTCTGAAGTGGATTTTGTTTAATCACTAACAATGTCGGGAACTGCTTCTGCATTGCTTCATTATGTGCCTCCATGACATGAACCCACTTTAGTTTCGTAATTATTAAATTTGAAGGTCTATGCCGGTAAGGGTTGCTAAATCGTGTTTGACAACTTCAACATCTAGTGATCAAACCAAGCTGTTGTTTTTGCATTGTTAATGCCAACAAACGAACTATCTAAGAATTTCAAGTGTAGTTGATTACTTGCAAGTTGATATGCATTCCCTTCTCGTGAGATTGATATACCATAACAAACAGTGATTAAAGTCAATGAAGATGCCCCTTCAACTTCGTTCTCTCCCTCCCTCTATGAATTTCAGCTTTTTTCGCCTTTTCAATTTCTGGAGGGTGCCTAAATCTTTGTGTATTCTCTCTCATTTGCTTTTCCTTTTAGTTCCTCTTGTTTTTTTTTTTCCCTTACTCTTTTGATCTAGTTTTAGATCTGGGAGCTTTGCTCTCCCAATTTTATATGTGGAAGCTTGGCTCTCCAATCTAATTTCATATTTAGACGTTTTAATGAACAACATGAACAATGGTTCACCTCCAGTTTCAATGGTGTTCATAGTAATTTTGGTGTCAAATCCATGCTTATTCAACTTCTTTATGTCTTTGGCGTCTTGCACTTACTAAAAGGCTTGCTCTCGTAAAACTTGTTTAACATATTAATGTTGTCTCCATAAAGTGATGGTGTTGGAGATATTGAATTTAGGTGCACATCACTGAAAGACAAAGTTGTAATTACATTTGGAGATTTCTTGCGTTTGCTCATCATTGATAATGATTTTTGATTTGATATTAGTTGCCGATGTAGTCATAAATCTATTCATGAAGGACAGTCGTATGATAATTTCTGCCTACCATGCTTGGTGATGTTCATTTTTTTTTTTTTTTTTGGTTGGTCTATGATGATGTATCTTGATTTCTGATTTTTTTTTTTTAATGTTTTCGAGCTTTATGAGCTCATCTTATTATGATTTATTATGGTGACTTTTGAGATTGCCCGTGGATCATCTCTTGTATTATTTTGGCATTAAATATGAATTTCTTTCGACAAAAAAAAGAAAGAAAGTCAGATGAAGATTATTGTACTGAGAAGCTAACGGTTGTCCTCTCGGCCTCGGGAACATTGATAAAACGTCCACGATTTCTTCTTGGTGCAAAACAGCTCGGCCAAAAGCTCCACAATATCAGTACAAGAATAGTAAACTTCCTCAATCTTCTGATATAAATGTTCGTCCTTTGATCTGACAAAAATTATCTGCGTACGCAGAAAGGTATCTGGAGGAGACGTGTACGCCTATGTATAGTAACCCCAAAGGTGCAGAAGCGGGAGGATCAACACATATAAGCTCTCGCGGTTCATCTCTTTCGCAGCGCCTGTCAAAGCCCTGGTGTATCCCCTCTGTTCAGCTGCGCACGGGAGATTCTTGACACCGTCCAGCAAACTCTTTGGCACTTGCGCAGCGTCTCTCCTGCAACTGATGCGCTGAGCCTTTGGGGTCAGTAAGATACTGTAAGATGTAAAGGATGAAATTAGAGAGCACCCAATTTCTTCTGCGAATCAAGTAGAAAGTTCTCACTAGGATGTGGTGATAAAACGACACATTCCCACACACTAAAGAGAAGATGAGAGCTGAATCAATAAACGTAAACTTAAGAAAGGACTTCTGTTTAGTACGGTTCGATACTCTTCTGGAGTCGTCGGAGTTCTCCTAATTGTTGGCAAATAACATGAAAAGCTCTTCATGTCATCACTAGAAAATCTTTGTTTTGTAGGCCTCGAGAATGTGACTAATGAAATGAACCTTATTAAGATCACGAAGACTTTCATTAATACACCACGTAGGATTTGCGTCGAATCATCCAGAGATCGACACGCGACAAATCCTGGCCCACTCTTCAGATCTTTTCTCTCTTCCCGGTCACCCCCTCTCCTTCTTTACTCTCTCTCCTCTCATCATTTTCAGGTCTCTTCGTTTCTCGGAGACAAGCTCGTCGAGTTTCCTTCTCCACGCGGAGATGTCCGACTTGCCGTGATCTCAGTAAGTCCTCATGAGGCTCTCTGCTGCTCCTGAATCTCCGCCAGCATGAGCGTCACTTGTGCTTCAGCTCGTCGACGATGGCCTGGTCTGCCAGCTGAATCGCCTCGCTGTTGTACGGGCTCCGGGCCAGCTGGAGCTCAGCGTAGGGCGCCTTGATGGCTGTCGCCGCCGCGTCAGCGTGGTCGGGAGTGGGTCGTCCGTGGCCCGCCGGTGACGCTGCAATCCACGGGGTGAGGTCCGTGGCCACGATAGGCAAAAACAAAAGGAAGAAAATCGCGAGAGAAGAGAGCCGAGGAGAGAGGAAATAACTGAAAAGTGAGCCTATTATAGTCACCCGAGGATTTGATCTTTAAAATGATAAAAAAAAGTTGTATAAGTTGTATTCATTACACACAGTGTCCGCACGCGCGGAACATCAAGTTTTGCACGGCACAACCTTGTTACATACTCCAACCACACATAATGGAAAGCAACATCAAACTGGAAATGAAAGAAAATGACGTGAAAACACGACCGAACGAAGGCGTTGGGCTCGGTGGCCCTGATTGGCTGGTCAGTGCTCTCCATGGCAGCACTTGAAGGTGATGACGGTCTCCATGTTCCGAGTGCAATTGTCGGTGGGGCATTTGATGGACTTCGGTATGTCGCTGACCATGTTGGGGATAGAGAATTGGTAGCATTGTGGCATGGGAATGACCTTCTTGAAGTAATCTAGGAAGAGGGTTTCAAAATCCTTGGTGTTACTCCCTTCTTTGAACCACTTCTCGTGCTCCGACAGCACTTTCAAGAGATCAGTAAGACTAGTGTTGACGATCACGCTTGACCCCCTTGCAACGATTGCGAACCCGCTTTGCTTCTGGTAGTTGGTGTAGAGTTCAAGCAGCTTTAGCGTCAGGGAATCAGGCATCTCCTTATTCACCTGCTGGATCATCCAGGATATGCAGTTCTCGAGGAGGGATAGGAATTGCTTTCTGTTGGTGTTGATATTGAAGAACTTGAAGTTGGAGGTATAGGGGCTCCTGCTCAGGATGTTTCTAATCTGTCCGACAACCATGGAGTCCTCGGCTGAGTCGTACAAGATTATGAGCTCCTTATTTTCCCACTGGCCAACAGTCAAGACACAGGACATGTTGAAAGAACAAGAATACAAATTGATGAAGTCAGGAAATTCTTAATCTATCTTGTGTATGATTTTTGTTTGAATTCAGCACATGTGACATTAGATGTATCTAAATTTTTATATCGGGTAAATTCTTCATGAAGTCTGCAATAATAGAAGCTTGTTCTACTTGATTTTGCATATAATTTGCGAGCATACGCCTGGCTGAGCCTGTTAAAGACTTAACCATTCACATAATCTTTGTCAGACGAAATTAGAACAGAGGCTGGGTCTTCCTTTTTCACAATTTGGAGGAAGATCTCCAACTGGACTTTGATTTTTATAACATAAATGTAAACCGAACTAGAAATTAATTTGAGCGACATACTAAGATAATGGAAGCCACACTGCATTTGTAACTTACGCTTTGTTCGATAGATTGGAAGACCGTGTTGTTCACCACAAGCTTGAGCCAGTTGTCGCTGATCTCTTTCAAGAGCTCGTCACCCCTCTTCCGTGTGAACGGCAAGGCTTTCGGTCCCCAAAGGCGTATCATTGACATTGCGTCTGCATTCTCCACCTCCCCCTTTTTGTTCAACACGACAACCTTAGTCTGCTGCTTAAATTGCCACCACTTCCTGATGAACTTTGCTGCTGCCTTGGTGACAACGGAGATGCACGAGTACCAGGGCATCTGAGATCTCTTGTTTTGGAACTGTGTATCGTCTTTTACATCCGCAATAGGAACCCATATAATTTCATAGCCACTGGATTTGAATTTTCCCTCATTGTAGATGCTCTTAAGGGTTGTTAAGTCTTCGTTCGACAAGTTTAATTCCGAAATAAGCAGCATCACTTGCATGTTCTGCAACTTCTCCACCTTTACCTATAACACGCAGTGATCAAACCATGCTCTTATTATTGCATTTTGAATGCCTACAAACAACCTATATAAAAATTTCAAACGGAGTTAATTATTTGCAAGTTGATTTCTATTCCCTTCTCCTGACATCGATACACGATAATGACTGGTAACCAAAGTCAGTGAAGATTATTGAGACTGAAAAGCTAACCGTTGTTATCTCGAAATCTTGATAAACTGTCAGCGATTCCTTCTTGGCGCAGCACATTTCAGCCACGAAATTTACAGTACTGTCGGGAGATCTGCAAAGTTCCTTGAGTTTCTTATATTGACGTTTCTCCTCTGCATAATTTGAATCACTTTAAATTTAAGTACTTTTGTTCGATATATGGATCTGACCAAAAATTTTCTCCGTACACAAAAAGGAATTTGGAGGGGATGCGTAACCGCTTCCTTCGATTATGAGAACAACTTTTCGATTGTTTGAAAACAAGCAATTCTCTTACCTTCTCTGAGATTGTCCACTTCTTCCTTGAAGGAATTGTGTTTCGTCTTGATCCGGTTAGAGAAAGGCAACAGATCTTGCCCTACGAACCTGAAGTCATCAAGAAATAGGTTGAGCATTGAAGTAACAGTTCACAGAGAGAGAGAGAGAGAGAGAGAGAGAGAGGGAGAGCTTGGGAGTACATACTCCTTGCTGCTAATCATGCCACTGAACATAACTGAGCAGCCAATTACAGCGAAAATGATGTGATAAAAACTGGCTCTTATGTCGATCGATGCCGGCGATGCTGTGAATTCTTTAGAGTTTGCAAACTCGACAGTGTACTTGGTGAAATTCAAAGTCTCCCTGATCAGATCCTTAAGCTCCTCAACATCCAACTTACCAGCCCGTTGCCCTCTCAACGCGGCTGCCAAGCCAAAATAATAGTCCGATTCTTCCATTTGAGCAAGACGCTGATGCTCGGCGTAGTACACCGAGAAAGCTGACAGTGTCAGCACAGCCTTGACATCCCATGAAAAGGATGACAGCTTGTCGAAAAGCGATCCCATTGTTCGGCGTGCATCGTTGGTGTGCCGGGCCTCGCAAGTAATCTGTTGGTTGTGTATATAGATTTCGACTTTCAATGTAGGAAATAACATGATTGAGGATGTGATGAAGAATTTAACAAACGCGGCGATTGTTTCTTTCTCATTTTCCTTTGATAGAATGAACAATTTTAATACGGCGTAAAAAGTTGATTTTACTTCAGTGTCCGTTGTTATCAACAACAAAAAAATTATAATCTCTATCTAATGTTAAAAAGGACTTAAGTAGTCTGGGGCTCCCGCATGTGAATACTTCCGCCTCTAGTAGAGGAGTGCGTCTCTTAAAATGACATTACCTTACAGCATAATTCGTTGACAGTGGATGACAAAGGAACAGGCGATGGTGAGGTCGAGCTTTTGTTTTGATCTTGCTCACCCTGGAAAAATGAGTTCACTTTTGAGTACTCAATGAACACGCGAGCATGAAAAAATTGTGTATCTTTATAAAGTTTGTCCGGACAAAAGTGAAACATGGAATTAATTTGAGAAGCAAAGACATTTTCACACGCATTAAGAATCAACGAACCAATTAACCATGGAAACAAGTAAATGGAAAAAGATTGCGGTATTTGCCACGAATTTCATATTTTTGCAAGTAATATGCAGTAGCGGTGCAACTATTTATCTACGGGCAAGAATATGCATTTTCCTCTTCTTTTTATATAACTCAGGGGCATGAATATAGAGGTACAATTGCTTGAAATCCTATAGAATCCCTTGCCTGTCCCATAAACCAGTTAGGCACGAAGAGATAAATTCGCTACTAACAAATAAATGAAAAAGAGATTATTGCATGTCATTTAATTTGCATGTCCATTAATTTACCTTTAAATCAAGAATTTTCTCGACGAGACTCAAGTAATCCTTGACATCCACTTGTTCAGTACCAGAGCGCTCGCTCATGATTTTGCTCATGAAGTTGTTGTCCTCGAGGAGGTCCAGTAGGCTGGTCATGAAGCTCTTGTTTCCGGCCATTTTCGGACGCAGGGAAGAGTTAAAAGGAATGAGTGAAGCAGAGATCAAGGAAGTGATCGAAGTAAAGAAGGAAGGCTTGTGTGGAGCATGCTAGAGTTCCCTGTTGACCTGTTTATAATGCTCCAAGGCTACAACACAACAACTTATGAGCTAATAAGAAGGATTAATTAATATGGCTCTCTCTCTCTATTAATGTCACACCCCAAATCCTACAAGGAAGGGAGAGTGATACAGTTGTCCTTCCACTTGAAGGACATGGCTTGAAACTATAATTCTCAAAATTCCCCATCAATAATGCTCTCACTTTATAAGCCATTCTTCGAGGAACTGAAAAATGAATAGATTGAGTAACCATAACCTAGTGAGTAATGCGTGTCTCTTTTAAGCAAATCGAGAATCCACTATGCATGTTTAAGACACAAAAACATAATTTATTATACCAAATTTCGGGATATAACAAACTTATAAGAAGAGGATGTATAACATACGCTCCAACATAAAAATATTTATAAATAATATCAAAACAAATATAATGATCTAACCCATTGATCAATCTTATCAAATTCACATATCAAAGTTTTATTCTATCGGCCAATCTCCAAACACATATTAATGGTCTGTTCCATTTACCAATCTCAAACTCAGATATTAACAATGATCATACATAATGCTCTGTGATAAGGTGATTAAGATTCCCTCATAGACTAGGTTTCAATTGCCGGTGGCTCGACCTACAAGTCCTAAACTGATATGCATATCAACAAAGCTTCTCAATAGGCTTACAATGATACTAAGTGTCAACACCAATCCACATCAAAAATCTTGACCATCCTCAAAGCCAAATCCAGAATCGATATCGCAAATTGATTTATAAAACAAAGCATATAATCTTTCTCAACCGGTTCATCAAACATAATACATTTCGCAAGACTTTTTTTGAACTATTTCGGAGTCCATTTCATAAACCAAGTTCATTATTTGGTGTATATAACTTTTTGAAACATATTTTCTAAAACATTTCCCTAACCATTCTCAAATACAAAAACATAGTAAATGTTTGATCGAGATTCTTGCGCAACAAACACGCTTTAATAACTCATAATATATCACTTTCGAAATATAAGGTCAAAAACTCAAAGAAAAGATAACACCACTCACTTGGGAATGCCTAAACTAAACAATACGGCTCACTCAAACCAGCGATCTCGTAATACTATTAATTAAATGAGAATCGACATAAAAAACAAGCAAAATACTACCTTAACTACGAAATGGCTAAATTATGCTTGAACGCTAATAAAAAGACTCTTAACACGCTAACAATCACTTAAAGCGATTGTTCAAGATTAAATGCAACACAGAGCTCACAAGTGAGACCCCCAAGTTTTGCTCTATCTAAATCGTTATTTCAATTTTCGACCAAAAAAAAGAAACCATTATTTCAATTTAACTCCCATCAAACCCTTGTCGCGACCTACTAAAATTAATTTTGAAAATAATAATGATAATAGGTTTAGGGGTATTGTTAATTTTAGGCCGACGGCCCTCAATTAACTCGAGCTCTCCCAAGCCCATACCCCGCGCGACGTTGGATATTCATAAAAAAACTTTCAAACAAGGAGTCGCCACTAGTCTATTAAGGTCGACTAGAAACCAAGCGAGACATGGGAGCGTGTCTCGCTTTTTTACGCAACCAGAGGATTCGGGGTCGGGGGACTTGGTTACGTTAGTCATGCGACTAACGCCCTTTCTGGTACACGACTTAATTGTGTGTCAACTAAAGACATGGCAACACATTCAAAAAAACCTATTGTAGAGCCCTAAAGGCTTATTCAATTTTGGTCTTTTTTCTTTTTTAAGGGTTTTCTGAATTTTTGCAAATTTTTTCTAATTTTTCTGAATTTTTCTGAATTTTTGTGCTTTTTAATATTTTTTAATATTTTCGAATTTTCTGAAATTAAAGAAAACAAGCTTTTAAGATTTTTTGATATTTTCTGACTTTTCTGAGAATTTAAGAAAACATTCATTACTGTTTTTTGGAATTTTCTAATCTTTTTAAATTTTTTTGGAATTTTTGAATATTTAAAAAAGAATAAAATTAAATAAAATTAAAATGAACTTTTAAAACCTTTCCGAAAATTAAAGAAAAACTTTTTTTAAAATTTTTGATGATTTTCGGAATTTTTAAAGATTTTTAAGATTTTTTGAATTTTCTGAAATTTTTTGATTTTTTTTTTTTTAATTAATTAAAAGGTGATTCGGACCGGGTCGGGAGACCTGGCCCTACTAAACCGACCCGGACCCTATCGGCCCGGGCCGGAGCAAGTGACCGGGCTGGCCGAACGGCCCGGTCAAAAAATCTTTAAAATGGCCCATTAACAACTTCTAACAAAAAAACATTTCCCTATTTAGAAAAATTCGGCCCAAATCTAGTCTAAACCCATCTGAAAAATTGCTCAGCCCAGCCCATTTTCATTCTATTTTCAGCCACTTTTTTTCTATTATATATTTTTTATTTCGATTTTTTTTTTTTTTTTTTTTTTTTTTTTAATTCTTTTTCTTCACTTTTTGTCTTTTTCCTTATTTTGTCTTTTTTCCTTGCTGCAGGTTTCTCCTCCCTGCGTCGTCTTCAACCTCCGGATGTCTATTCCCAGTGAGACCGAATAGCCGCAACTCGCACTCACCGATCCGAAAGACCATCAACATCGCATAAGAAAGCAACGCAAAAAAAAAAAAAAAGATCAAACTCACATTAAGACAACACCACAGAGACGAACCTAAAAATTTCCGGATCTCGCTTAGACATTTTATCAAACATGTGGAGCGCACCGCTTAGAGAAACGGTTCCCGATCTAAAACGAGGCTCGAACTTGCATCGACAATCACGACACATGATAGGAAAAATACTAGGAACTACGCGTAAGAGCTATGCATGCTAAAGTTCGCGTGAGTTGGACGTCTACGGGCTCGGCTTACCACCTTGACAACCCCAAATCAAAAAGGAGAAAACGGATCAAGCTAGTATACCCAAAGCAAGTGATCAAACGTGAAAACATTATAATGAGAAAGGGAAGCCTAACGGTGCGGCCTCAAACCGCGGGCTCTTCCGGGGAAGGGCATGTTTCCGGCGAAGGGGATGTGCGTGAAGGCCGACTCGAACGATATGGGATATGACACTGTTCGGCATGAGGACATCGTCGGGAATGTCATCGGAAATGTCTGTGCACGGTTGAGGCGCCCTCTCTTGCTCTTTCAGTCGCTCGGACCTTTCTCCCTCTCTCCGTTCCTCTGTCTCTCGGGCAGCAAGAGCTGAGGAAAACGCCTCAACCACGAGAAAACCCGGAAAAGCCACCTACGTCCTCTCCTTTGCTCGCTTCTCTTCCTCCTCCCGTTTTACGGCAAAACTCTCGAAGGAGCTGGAAAACCAGGAAAGTCCCTCGCAGGAGAAACTCCCTCTCCTCTCTTCTTCAACCCGGAAAACTCAAAAGCGGGAGGATTCGAAACCCGCGGCTTCCCTTTCCTCCTCCTCAAAACCTCCGAAATCCAGCTCTATTCTCTCCCTTTTCCTTCCCTCAAAAGCCCGAGAAAATAGCTTCCCCTCTTGCGCTTTCCTTGCTGCCTTTTGTTCGTCTTCAACTCGGAAATCGGAAAACCCCAGATCTCAACCTACGGCTTCCTTCTTCGTTATTTACCCTCAACAACCCGAAAAACCGACCTAAATCCTCCTTTTTGACCAGCCAAAACCAGAACCACAGCTCGCCTCTCTTCGCGTTTTTCTTCTCCTCACAAAACCGAAAACCAGCTCCTCCCTTCCTCCCGCGTTTTTCCTCGTCTTCTTCTTGCTGCCTTTTCTTCCTTCTTCCCCCTCCGATCCTTCATTCTGCGTTTTTTTCCTTTTTCGTTTTTCTGGTGCCTTCTTCACGAGAACCCACAAAATCCTCGGTTTGGGTCACTTTCTTGCCCGAGATGGCTTCCGGAATGCTTGAGCTTTCGTCTATCATTATCCAATCTGGCCTCGCTGTTATTCTTCCTCGAAACCGGTATCTTTCCTTCGTGAAAGTCCGAAAGAAACAGCTCTTGCTTCTGCGTTTTTGCTCTCTTCTTCCTCGGATCTGGATTTTCTCTCGGGTCTTCTCGTTTCCTGTTGGAGTTGAGGCACGGCGGCGGGTCGTCGGCGGCGAGTCCGGCGGCGGATCGTCGGCGGCGAGTCCGGCGGCGTCTCCCTTCCCCGGCTTTTCTCTTCTCTTCTCTTTTTTCAGATCTGTTCTCGCCGGAACTCTAGCCCCGTCGAGCTCTTCTCCTCCTCTTTTCCCGCGTGACCGGCGGCAAGGGAAGATTCCCTTGCTGGCATCACGCGGCCGACGTCACCGTGGCGGGGGTCCTGTCCGAGCGGCGTCGTCGCCCTCCTTCGCTGTTTGTCCCTCGCCGTCCTTCTCTTTTCTCTCTATTTGTCCCCGGGCGCGGTGTCTCTGTCCGTCTTTTTTCTCTCACGTCCCTCTGCGTGTGGCCGCGAGGGAGAGCCGAATCCCTAGGGGAATGGGGCCGGGCCGGAGAGAAATCCCAAGCTAGATGGGCCGGAATCCAAATAAAAGGGAAAAAGGCCCAAGAGAAAAAGAAGATAAAAAAAAAACTAGGCAAGGTAAATGAGTGGGTTTGTATGAACCAGCCCATTCGATTTTCTTTTGAATTTTTTCGATTTTTTCGATTTTTTTTTTTTTTTCAAATTTTTTTATCTTTTCTAGAAATTAATATATATTTATATATGCAAAATAGGTGAGCATTTAAAATAAAAATAGGTAAAAATTCGGGTGTCAACAAATTGCCCCTCTTTGAAAGGGAGCTCGAAGAGGTTCATCTCAAAGACTAGGTGACACCCGACTTTGACCGACGAGCCATGGAAGTGCGAATTTATTCCATTCATCTTTTTTCCTTTTTTTGTTGTTTTTGTTTTGTTTTTGTTTTTGTTTTTTTGTTTTTTTTTTTTTTTTTTTTTTTTTGAGGTTTTGGCTCGTGCGAACGAGTTTCAACCCGGGCTAGTAAAGTCTCACCGTGTAACACGGGTTTCGACTATGTTAGTGGAGTCTTGCCGTGTAAGAACGAGCTTCGACCGAAGTTAGTAAAGTCTCACCGTGTAAGAACGGATTTCGACGGGTTAGTAAAGTCTCACCGTGTAAGAACGGGTTTCGACGGGTTAGTAAGGTCTCACCGTGTAAGAACAGGCTTCAACCGGGGTTAGTAAGGTCTCACCGTGTAAGAACGGGTTTCGACCGGGTTAGTAAGGTCTCACCGTGTAAGAACGGGTTTCGACGGGTTAGTAAAGTCTCACCGTGTAAGAACGGGTTTCGACCGGGTCGGGTCTCACCGTGTAAGAACGGGTTTCGATCCCGGATTGGGGTCTCACCGTGTAAGAACGGGTTTCGACCGAATTGGAGTCTCACCGTGTAAGAACGGGTTTCGACTTGAAATGTAGTCTCACCGTGTAAGAACGGGTTTCGACTTGAAATGGGGTCTCACCGTGTAAGAACGGGTTTCGACTTGAAATGGGGTCTCACCGTGTAAGAACGGGTTTCGACTTGAAATGGAGTCTCACCGTGTAAGAACGGGCTTCGACTTGAAATGGGGTCTCACCGTGTAAGAACGGGTTTCGACCGAATTGGGGTCTCACCGTGTAAGAACGGGTTTCGACTTAAAATGGGGTCTCACCGTGTAAGAACGGGTTTCGACCGAATTGGGGTCTCACCGTGTAAGAACGGGTTTCGACCGAATTGGGGTCTCACCGTGTAAGAACGGGTTTCGACTTGAAATGGAGTCTCACCGTGTAAGAACGGGTTTCGACCAAGTTATACATGGTTTAATGAGGACCCATGAACCTTTTGGAAATTGCATGGTTTTTCGGGTTGACCACGAACCATGTGGTTTAAAGAGAACCCACGAACCCTTTTGGAAATTGCATGGTTTTAGGTTGACCATGAACCATGTGGTTTTAAGGAAGACCCTCAAACCCTATGAAAATTGCATGGTTTTCCTGGTTGACCATGAACCATGTGGTTTAAGGAGGACCCACGAACCATGTGGTTTTAAGGAAGACCCACAAACCCTATGAAAATTGCATGGTTTTCCGGTTGACCATGAACCATGTGGTTTAAGGAGGACCCACGAACCATTTTAGAAATTGCATGGTTTTCCGGTTGACCATGAACCATGTGGTTTAAGGAGGACCCACGAACCATTTGAAAATGTGGTTTCACTGAGTGAACGTGTCACATTCAGCTTGAGTAAATGTCATTAGAGACAATATTAGAAAAATGCATTCGCAACATTGTAGCATTAATTGCATGAGCAAATCAAGCTAAGTCCAATCAAATTGAAAACATTTGGTTTTTTGATTTTTTTTGATTTTCTTCTTCTTCTTCTTTTTTTTTGATTTTTTTTTGTTTTGTTTTGGTAACATGTACCACAAAATTGTCATCAGGTTTGAAAGGTATCATCAATCATCAGATCCCTTTAGGAGAAAAAATCATGTCAAAATGATCCTACTCATGAAAAAGGTTTATTAAGCATGCCAAGTAAGAGCTCCCTAGTTAGAAAGGACTTATCACATGCTCTCAATAAGGGTTATTTGATCCCATCCATTCATGTGGGAAGTGATTTGATCACTCAATTTGCCTCACATTTTCAATGTCAAAGGATTTGAGAATCATTCGCAATAAGTACACCTTGACCAATCCAAAAGGTCTTTCAGAAGGATCGTAATGCGGGTTTGGTCATGGTTTTAGCAATGGATATGCATCATTGGTCATGAAATGAAATAATTATTTGCCAACATCTTCGCCAAGTTTACAAGTCAAGTAACCTCAAGATGAGATAAGACAACCTTGCCCCCACTTCTTCGAGCGGTAGCTTCTTTGGAAAATCCTTATTCTCGCTTGAATCACCCCAATCTGAAGAGACTTTGGGAAGGGTTGTAATGTCGGTTTGGTTATGGCTTGAAAGGCTCAGAATTTTTCACAAAAAGGGCTTTGAAAGTTGGTGATTGTCATGGCACCATTGTCATATCATTCAATCTCTTGAAAGCATTTGACTTTGGCAGTGAATTATCTCGAAAGTCCTTTAACTAATCAAATAAGAGCTTTGCCCTTTTCAATTTTTCTTTTTGTATTTGCAACAATTTTCTTTTTGATGCAAGCATTTTGAATTTGACAATATTTTTCACATGGGGGTCTTTTTGCCTCTTTGATGCAAATCTCCTTTGTTTTTTCTTTTCTTTTTTTTTTTGTCATGGGCATTGGCCTTGCTCTTACCAGGCACACTGCTTTTTCATGCCCCTTAATTTTCATTGGACTTTGCTCTTTTGAACTTTTTGAGCTTTTAGGACTTTCGAGAGAGTTTTTTTTTTTTTTTTTTTTTTTTTTCACATTTTCACATAAAATGCCCACCGTATTGGTCAATCATGTGCCCCGCCCCAACATGGGGAGATAATCACCATTTGGGTTTTAGAAATGAACAATCGAGGCTCAACTTGGTTTAAGCAAAGGGTATCAGTGTTTGGATAGAGAAAAGAATGCTCTTCTTCACCTCGGGATGTTTCAAGCTTTATAAGAATTCACCTGAAAATACCACAAAAAGATTAATGCAAGTGAAAGCAATGAAGTCTTTCTCATCTTTTCACCATAGGATGTCAACCAGACCTTCCAAATTTGCCCCATTGTGGGGTGGTTCTTGACAGGGTATTTTTGACTTCTTCACATTTAAGGCTCAAAAGTGGTCGACTATGGTCACCTGTGGTGTTTAAGATAGAGAAGAGAAATGCCTCTTTTCATTTTGGTCTCGTGTACCAATTGCGAATGACTCCTTTGTCCTTAAACGACATAGGTTTTTTTTTTTTCGCTCGATTCTCACAAGTGTTTGAAGGACGTATTTGGAAATGGATTGCCTTTCATCATCCTAAGCATTTCTCACTTGGCATGATTAAACATCTCAATTTCATTTAGTCGAGATCATCTAAATAGATTAATCTCCATGGGGGATTTTGGTTCGAGAATGAGTGATCCATCAAGCGGACATGCAATTTTGAGATTAAAAACAATGCTCGAAACTTTGTGAAAAATTCATCTTTTCAATTTTCATCTTCTTTCTTTTTCTTTTTTTTTTTCTTTTTACTTGCTCCAAGTAAAATGCGGATTTTTTTTTTTTTAGATGAAAATTCTCAATTTTTTTCTTTTGATTTTGAGAAGAAGGGTACTTACCTATAACATGGTAACCTAGTAACCCCGTAAAGAATAGGAAGGAAAGTGTTAATGCCAGAATTTTCAAGGATTGAAAATTGGAAACGATACATTATTACCCTTCACTCGCATTTATCGCCCAAGTACCAACATCATCTTCTTGGATATTTGGCGATCCCAAATTGCCCTCCACTTGCTATTTTTTGGCATCTTTTTTGTGTGCATTTGATGTTTCCCTATCACAAGAAAAGGGGATCATGTTAGAGACCATATCAACATGAGCAATTGGAATCGATACAATTTACCCTTCACGTGTTTTTGTTTTTCGAGCATGAGCATTTATGTCTCGACATTTGAGGGCATTGATTCTTGGATGCTTTGCCCCATTTAATGCCTGTGAAGAAAATGATTAGGCATGTTATTTCCACACTCAATTGGAAATCATTTAGGAACGAAATACATCCTTTACACCAATATGGACGATTGAGCTTTAATGTGCTTATTTGGTAGAAGGCACTACTCCCATAGTCAATGTGCGCATTTTCCCACAAAAGATGGGACATGTTATTTGCACTCCAAACTTGAATTGGACTAATTTAGGAACGGTACATCCTTTTTGGCGTCGAATTGATTGACTCCATTTCATCATGCTTCATGGGTGCGATTTGTTATGCTCTGAGTGACTTGTGTTGATGATCGCCCTGTGACAAAAGAAAATAAATTGTATTATCTCCTTACTTAATCAGGGCTCAATTTAGGAACGATACATCCTTTTGTAATGAATTTTTGCCCCAACACGCGTCATTGGTGAGGAAGAGGAGATATTGCCCGAGAGTCAAATGCTGCTCCAATGTCTTTTACATTAAGACATGTAATTAAGCTTCACCAAATCTTGCTCTGGCACATGTTGAAATCTTGTGCCCTGTCATGCTCATTTGATGGGCTTTTGTTTCATTCAAATTTACCGGCTCAACATCCCAAGGCATCTTGTGCCCTGTCTTGTGCCTTGTCATGCTCATTTGATGGGCTTTTGTTTCATTCAAATTTACCCTGCATCAAAGAAAAGGACGTGTCATTTCCTTATACTAAAGTGTATCAAATTTAGGAACGAAATACACCCTTTTTCAAAGTCAGACGGCTCAACATCCCAATGCATCTTTTGCAGAGAAAGGGGAAATATTGCCCCGATGCTCAAATGTGCGCCTTACGAAGTTAGAATAACTTTGCCACACATAGCTCTATCATGTTGGATCAGCGAATCTTCGTATCATTCGAATTTTTTATCGCTCATGATCAACTAGGTTTGAGAATGCCTCGTTGCCTTGTTCGAACATTATAAAATTTGGTGCTCAAACTGTCTTCTTTTCGAATACTTGGCAATTCCCTTCCTTTGTCTCATCATGCAAAGCAATCGACGGACTGGTTTGACATTTGAAGGTCTTGCCTCATTTCCTCGCGAAAAAGCAAATAACAAAGCTTTGATGTCTCTTAGCAAGGCGGCTTCGTATGGTTAATCTTCCCCATGACATAGTTCGAAGCAACACACAAATATGATAGATGCATTGGTGATGCCAATTCACGAGCAAGTGAGTCATCAATGGATAAAGCTCATCAAAAGTTTAGTGATGGTGGCATCCAACCTCCAAATAAAGGAACTTCTTGGAACAGAAACTTGGCTTCATTTAGCCTCCGTGGAAGATTGGTACCAGCAAAGCTTCAACACATGCTTGAGGCACTTCGGGATCTCATCAATGATTGATTTTCAGTTTCAAGGAATGAGGAATCATGAACCTCCCATGTAATGTGTTCTTAAATGGTCGCTTCTCGACCAATAGCACTAATATGAGTATATTCATTTCCGCCTATGAAAAGATCATCTCTTTGCATTAAACCTTCAGAAGTGGATGTCATCATCGTGATTGCTATTCAAGAGGACACCGGATTTGTAGTTGCACAATTCTTCTCCCGACCATGAAACTTTTTCTAACAATCATGTATAAGATCATCAAGATAAAAACCCAAAAATCCAGCAAGCTATACCGAGTATATTAGCGTGCAATGACTTTATCCAAATTCAAAATCGAACCAGTGAGAAAAATTCTTCTCTCATCAGGGATGTTAACATTGGATTGCATCCCAAAAGATCCATTCTTTGATGAGGCACGATGCTATCTTGAGGCTTGAACAAGCTATGAGTCTTTGAGGCGTAAACTCCCGTCACAAGAAGCTAATGAAATGCAATCTAGCCGGTGATCTTTCCAACCTTTAATGCTATATATCTGATAGCTTCAAAGATTTGGGACATGATGGAAGGCGATGCGTCAAAAGTGTCGTTTGAATTCATGAGTGCGACTTTTCAAAGAAATCAATGTCAAAGTTGGACTCTCATTCCCTTGAATTCCAAGATCAAGACTTGTGAGAGTATTTGCTTGTGATCTAATTCAAATACCAACGTCAAAATTGTTTAGTTCTCTCCTGCGCAGTAAATGTATGAACAAATCAGTTTCGGAATAAATTGATTCCATTGGAATGATCACGATTTTACCATCCTAGATTATCATTCTCGAGATTCCCTGCAGAGGACAAATATGTGAGAGGAACACAATATGTTGACTTTTAGAAACTCATGAATATTCAATAGAATACACCAACTTCCAAATTGCCCTTGAAGCCAAATGATGTTTAAAAATTTAAATTTCTTTACCCAAAAAGAATAAGTCACTTAAGTTTATGATCAACTTGGAATTGAAAATATCATCCATAAAAAGAATAAAAACACAAGGAAATATAATACATTCCTATGAGTAACAAAAATTCTAATCCTAAACTTAAAGTCCACTTCTTGGCACGGTCAAGTAAAAACAATTCGAAGGATGGCCATCACGCACCTGCAAGAAGAAGAAACAAGGTCAGTATGTGAGTAAGAAAATGATCTTCCAATGAGGTCGCCTCTTACAACAAAATCGAGGCGATGGTACATGCCCCAGAATTCCTATTACAGATTTCAGTATTTTGCCAAGATTTGATTGTAAGAGGAGACATCATTGAAAGATCAATCTGCGATTATCAATTGAATGTCCACTCTATTCCCAAAAGTTTCATATGCAAAATGTGGCATTGATTTTGAAAGATTGATTTGTGCTTTCATTGTTGCCAAAATGGGGTGATTTTTATTTTGAGGAATTTATACACAAACGTGATTTGAATTTTCAATCCCAAAATTTGAAAGGAAAAGAATCTGATTAAAAATGTGCTTTCAATTTCATTTTATTTTTTTGTGCCCCAAAACATAATCATGAATTGGAAGAACTTTTTGACAAGATGTGATTTTAAGCCCATGAATGGAAACTTTGACAAAATCATCCGTTGTGCAGGGCTAAATTAATGATTTTTGAAATTGATACTGAATGTTTACTTGTGAAGAGTAATTGTCAATTTTCCCAATTAGAAGCCTACATTGAGGACATTCGATTGATCTTCACAAATTTCAAAATGAAAGTTTCAATAAAAAATGAACAAGTAAAAGGAGAAATCATACTTACCATTGGCGATGGTTTTTTCTTTTTCCATTTTTTTCTTTTTTCAATCACATAGACATACGCATGAGACTGTGGGTCGATTTCTATTCTAGACTGCTCAAATGAAGCCACGGGATTACCGGACTGAACCGACATGATCGCGGTTGGGTCGGGGTTCCCATGACTCCGGCTTTGTCAAAGAGTCGACCCGTGCTGCGTGTTTGCGAGCCGGGGTGGAAGCTCTCGACATTGAAAGAATTTCGGAATTGAGATGGGCGACTCGTACTACATGATGGTAGTCGGAGTGGTATCCATCTCAACACCATCCTAAGTGATCCTAATGCGGCCCAGGTCCGGCGGCAGGTTGTGTGTGCTAACATGTAGTGCCATGTAAGGGAGACATGCACAACAATTTATATAGCAACCAACACTTCAAAATTTTAACTATACACCCATTCACATTCGCCACCCTACAAAACAAAGTGTTAGCAAACACTCCACCCCTTATTACTCCAATCCTGCACCAACATTTAACACGAGGTTAGTAAACTAACCTCACCTTCTCGAATGCGCTGCCAAAGAAATACATTAAATAACACACAATCAAGCAAATTAGGCCTAAGTCCTCTAAGGTTTGAAACCACTCCCCAGCGGAGTCGCCAAGCTGTCGCGACCTACTAAAATTAATTTTGAAAATAATAATGATAATAGGTTTAGGGGTATTGTTAATTTTAGGCCGACGGCCCTCAATTAACTCGAGCTCTCCCAAGCCCATACCCCGCGCGACGTTGGATATTCATAAAAAAACTTTCAAACAAGGAGTCGCCACTAGTCTATTAAGGTCGACTAGAAACCAAGCGAGACATGGGAGCGTGTCTCGCTTTTTTACGCAACCGAGGATTCGGGGTCGGGGACTTGGTTACGTTAGTCATGCGACTAACGCCCTTTCGGTACGACTTAATTGTGTGTCAACTAAAGACATGGCAACACATTCAAAAAAAAACCTATTGTAGAGCCCTAAAGGCTTATTCAATTTTGGTCTTTTTTTCTTTTTTAAGGGTTTTCTGAATTTTTGCAAATTTTTTCTAATTTTTCTGAATTTTTCTGAATTTTTGTGCTTTTTAATATTTTTTAATATTTTCGAATTTTCTGAAATTAAAGAAAACAAGCTTTTAAGATTTTTTGATATTTTCTGACTTTTCTGAGAATTTAAGAAAACATTCATTACTGTTTTTTGGAATTTTCTAATCTTTTTAAATTTTTTTGGAATTTTTGAATATTTAAAAAAGAATAAAATTAAATAAAATTAAAATGAACTTTTAAAACCTTTCCGAAAATTAAAGAAAAACTTTTTTTAAAATTTTTGATGATTTTCGGAATTTTTAAAGATTTTTAAGATTTTTTGAATTTTCTGAAATTTTTTGATTTTTTTTTTTTTAATTAATTAAAAAGGTGATTCGGACCGGGTCGGGAGACCCGGCCCTACTAAACCGACCCGGACCCTATCGGCCCGGGCCGGAGCAAGTGACCGGGCTGGCCGAACGGCCCGGTCAAAAAATCTTTAAAATGGCCCATTAACAACTTCTAACAAAAAAACATTTCCCTATTTAGAAAAATTCGGCCCAAATCTAGTCTAAACCCATCTGAAAAATTGCTCAGCCCAGCCCATTTTCATTCTATTTTCAGCCACTTTTTTTCTATTATATATTTTTTATTTCGATTTTTTTTTGCTTTTTTTTTTTTAATTCTTTTTTCTTCACTTTTTGTCTTTTTCCTTATTTTGTCTTTTTTCCTTGCTGCAGGTTTCTCCTCCCTGCGTCGTCTTCAACCTCCGGATGTCTATTCCCAGTGAGACCGAATAGCCGCAACTCGCACTCACCGATCCGAAAGACCATCAACATCAGCATAAGAAAGCAACGCAAAAAAAAAGGATCAAACTCACATTAAGACAACACCACAGAGACGAACCTAAAAAATTTCCGGATCTCGCTTAGACATTTTATCAAACATGTGGAGCGCACCGCTAGAGAAACGGTTCCCGATCTAAAACGAGGCTCGAACTTGCATCGACAATCACGACACATGATAGGAAAAATACTAGGAACTACGCGTAAGAGCTATGCATGCTAAAGTTCGCGTGAGTTGGACGTCTACGGGCTCGGCTTACCACCTTGACAACCCCAAATCAAAAAGGAGAAAACAGATCAAGCTAGTATACCCAGCAAGTGATCAAACGTGAAAACATTATAATGAGAAAGGGAAGCCTAACTGGTGCGGCCTCAAACCGCGGGCTCTTCCGGGGAAGGGCATGTTTCCGGCGAAGGGGATGTGCGTGAAGGCCGACTCGAACGATATGGGATATGACACTGTTCGGCATGAGGACATCGTCGGGAATGTCATCGGAAATGTCGTGCACGGTTGAGGCGCCCTCTCTTGCTCTTTCGGTCGCTCGGACCTTTCTCCCTCTCTCCGTTCCTCTGTCTCTCGGGCAGCAAGAGCTGAGGAAAAACGCCTCAACCACGAGAAAACCCGGAAAAAGCCACCTACGTCCTCTCCTTTGCTCGCTTCTCTTCCTCCTCCTCCCGTTTTACGGCAAAACTCTCGAAGGAGCTGGAAAACCAGGAAAGTCCCTCGCAGAGAAACTCCCTCTCCTCTCTT
Organism: Corymbia maculata; assembly: GCA_014182735.1. Taxonomy (NCBI): domain Eukaryota; kingdom Viridiplantae; phylum Streptophyta; class Magnoliopsida; order Myrtales; family Myrtaceae; genus Corymbia; species Corymbia maculata. Next base: position 27,801,923 of record CM024689.1, read on the forward strand.
CTTCAACCCGGAAAACTCAAAAGCGGGAGGATTCGAAACCCGCGGCTTCCCTTTCCTCCTCCTCAAAAACCTCCGAAATCCAGCTCTATTCTCTCCCTTTTCCTTCCCTCAAAAGCCCAGAAAATAGCTTCCCCTCTTGCGCTTTCCTTGCTGCCTTTTTGTTCGTCTTCAACTCAGAAATCGGAAAACCCCAGATCTCAACCTACGGCTTCCTTCTTCGTTATTTACCCTCAACAACCCAGAAAAACCGACCTAAATCCTCCTTTTTGACCAGCCAAAACCAGAACCACAGCTCGCCTCTCTTCTGCGTTTTTCTTCTCCTCACAAAACCGAAAACCAGCTCCTCCCTTCCTCCCCGCGTTTTCCTCGTCTTCTTCTTGCTGCCTTTTCTTCCTTCTTCCCCCTCCGATCCTTCGTTCTCGCGTTTTTTTCCTTTTTCGTTTTTCTGGTGCCTTCTTCACGTAACCCACAAAATCCTCGGTTTGGGTCACTTTCTTGCCCGAGATGGCTTCGGAATGCCGAGCTTTCGTCTATCATTATCCAATCCGGCCTCGCCGTTATTCTTCCTCGAAACCAAGATCTTTCCTTCGTGAAAGTCCGAAAAGAAACAGCTCTTTGCTTCTGCGTTTTCTGCTCTCTTCTTCCTCGATCTGGATTTTCTCTCGGGTCTTCGTTTCCTGTTGGAGTTGAGGCACGGCGGCGGGTCGTCGGCGGCGAGTCCGGCGGCGGATCGTCGGCGGCGAGTCCGGCGGCGTCTCCCTTCCCCGGCTTTTCTCTTCTCTTCTCTTTTTCAGATCTGTTCTCGCCGGAACTCTAGCCCCGTCGAGCTCTTCTCCTCTCTGCTTTTCGCCGCGTGACCGGCGGCAAGGGAAGATTCCCTTGCCGGCATCACGCGGCCGACGTCACCGTGGCGGGGTCCCGTCCGAGCGGCGTCGTCGCCCTCCTTCGCCGTTTGTCCCTCGCCGTCCTTCTCTTTTCTCTCTATTTGTCCCCGGGCGCGGTGTCTCGTCCGTCTTTTTTCTCTCGGGCGTCCTCTCGCGTGTGGCCGCGAGGGAGAGCTGAATCCCTAGGGGAATGGGGCCGGGCCGGAGAGAAATCCCAAGCTAGATGGGCTGGAATCCAAATAAAAGGGAAAAAGGCCCAAGAGAAAAAGAAGATAAAAAAAAACTAGGCAAGGTAAATGAGTGGGCTGGGCTGAACCAGCCCATTCGATTTTCTTTTTGAATTTTTTCGATTTTTTCGATTTTTTTTTTTTATCAAATTTTTTTATCTTTTCTAGAAATTAATATATATTTATATATGCAAAATAGGTGAGCATTTAAAATAAAAATAGGTAAAAATTCGGGTGTCAACAACCCTGCAACTCCATAACATCACAATCCACAATTCCAATGAAATCCCATAGCTCAATAACTCAAAAATCGAACTTCGCATCTCAAATTTCATAAAACTTCAAATTTGAGCCCTAATCACAAAAATTACTCTAATTAAATGAATGAAAGTTGCAAGCACCTTTTCAGGCATTGCAAGTTGAAGTAATTTCAATGTAACGAGGTTCTCGTGACATGTGTGTGAAACCTCTCTCCTTTCTTCTTCTTACTTTCTCCCTCCTTATCTTTATCTCTTTTCTCTTCTTGGCGTGTTCTTTCCTCTTTCATAACTCTTCTTTTTCTTTTCCTTTTCCTTTTTTTTAGGTCCCACCAATATATCACTTGGTCAAAAGAATGCATCATTACAACTTATCCTTTTTAAAAGAAATTTCGTCATCAAAATTTGAACTTACCTTAACCATTAAATAATTGTGAATATTTGCCTCTTACGTCCTCATTAAGCTCCCAAGTAGTCACTGTCTCCATATGGGAAAGCATTCTACACATCCATTTACCAAAACTTCCATGAAATCTTTGGCAACCTTAACTCTACCGTTACTTTCTACAACTTCCTTATAATCAAACTCCTACACAATAGCTTTTTTTGGGGGCTTCCTCCATTCCCAACTTCAAGAGCCAATCCTAGTTCATTGGTGGCTTTTGGTTCCAGCTCCCCTTCAACTTGTTTTACGAGACTAGCATCAATGTTTTTAATTATGTTCTTGAACTCGGCACTTTTGGCCATAATAACACCATCCTTTGGTATATCAAAGTTTTACTCAATTACCACATTACGACCCTTTGACCCCATAGTGACCTTCATAGCATCCACAAGGTCTTCCTTACCTTTAAACATCACGGCATGTGCCTCAACCCCAAAAGAGACATATATCCTAGTACCTAACAAAAGACTAATGCATTGTAAACCAACAGACAACCTCATAACATTCCATAAAATCTACACCCAAATATCAAAATCTAAGCTTTAATACCAAAAGATATCGTACCCTAAATCCTATAGGGATGGGGGAGTAATGCGATTGTCTTTCCACCCGAAGAATGCACCTTAAAACTATAGCTCCCAAAATTCTCCATCGATCAAGGTTGCGACCGAGAAACCTGAAAAGCATAGAAGATAAATGGAATGAGAAACTATAGCCTAATGAGTAGCGTGTTTCTCTTCTAAGCAGATTGAACATTCACTATTCAGGTTTAAGACATGAAAACATATCTCATTGCACCATATTTCATGATATAATAAACTTATAAGAAGAGAATGAGTTATATATGCTCCAACATATCTTTATTTATAATAGAAATATCCATTTCACAACAATATCAAAACAAATATCAATAGGTTAGACCATTGAACAATCTCATTAAAATCACACGTCAAAGTCCATTCTATCACTTAATCTCAATTCACATGTCAATAGTCTATTCCATTAATCAATCTTGAACTTAGATTCAACCATGATCATGCATAACGCCCTATGATAAGGTGATCAAGATTTCCCCTTGGCTAGGTCTCCACTTATATTGTTGGTGGCTCGACCCACAAGTCCTAAACTAGTATGCATATCCACAAGCCTCTCAATGGGCTCATAGTGATACTGAACATCAATGCCAATTCACAACGATATCCTTACAATCCTCAAAGCCAAATTCATAATCAATATCACATATCGATTTACAAAATAAAGCATATAATCTTTCTTAGCTCATTCATCAAATTAAATACATTTCACAAGGCATTTCTCAAACTATTTTAAAGTCCATTTCATAAACTAGGTTCACATTTCAGTATGTATAACATTTCTCAACATGTTCCTAAAACATTTTCCAAATCATTCTCAAATACCTGATGTAGTTATGTCCCATTCAGATTGTTATGATAAAAAACATGTTTTAATAACTTGTAGTATATCACTTTTGAAACATGAGGTCTCAAACTTAAAGAGAAAATAGTACTACTCACCTAATAATGCTAAAACCAAAGAACGTGGCCCACTTGAATTGATGATCTTGTAATTATATCAATTAAACAAAAATCGATGTCAAAATTGAGTAAAACACTCCCTTAAATACAAAATGGCTAAACTATACCTAAATGCTAACAAAACAACTATTATCTGCTAATAAATTGCTTGCTTGAAGCGATTATTGAAACCTCAATGCTAGGGGTGTTAATGGTTCGATTTGATTCAAATTTCAAGAAATCCAAATAGAATTGAACTGATAGAGTGTGAATTCGACTTGAAAACATAGTTCGGGTCGGTTTGGTTTTCCTATTTTTGTTTTTCTTATTGGAATCGAACTGAATAAAGGATGATAAAGAAGAGAGATTTTAAGTTGGACATTCAACTTTTGTTGAGAATTTCGGTTCTCCTTGGTTAACCGAATCGAACCAAAAACTGAAAATCCAAACCAAACTATAAATGCAAGAAATTTTGGTTTAATTTGATTTGGTTTTGATTTCAGTTTGGTTTTGACTTCCCTACTAAACGTAATGTGGAACTCGCATGTAAAACCCTAAGGTTTTGCTTTCACTAAACTGTTACTTCAAATTAACTCCTAGAAAACCCCACGGCTCCACAATGCCGTAATTCACAATTTTTATCAAATCTCATAGCTCAATAACTCAAAAATAAACTTCGCAACTCAAATTTAACAAAAGAGCCATAACCAAAAAAATTACTCTAATTAGACGAACGAAGGATGCGAGCATTTTCCAAGCATTGCGAATTGAAGTAATTCCAGCTTAGCAAGATCCCTATAGCGTGTAAATGAAACCCCTTTTTTCCTTTTTTTTCCTTATTCTTTCTTTCTTTCTTTCTTCACACCCCCTTCTTTTTTCTCTTCTCAGCAATGCTCTCAATGGTCTCATTTTCCTCTTTTATAACACTTCTTTTCCTTTTTCTTTTCTTTTTCCTTTTTTTGGGTCCTACCAATAAATGACTTGGTCAAAAAAAGTTGATATTACACTCAATCTTTTCCTTTTGTTGGAATAATCTCAATGAGATCAAGTTTATCTATTCCTTTGTAATTCATCGAATCATTTTATAATTATTAGAGTTATCTTGATCTTAAGCCCTCATTAGTCCTAATAAACTAATCAATTAAATTTGTTAATAGAAAAAATAAAAATAAAGAAAGGTTTGATTATTTATCATAAAGTCTAGATTTGTTTTTTTTTTTTAATATAGTTGTCTTGTAACTTAGAGAGTGTGTTAGTGCGAGTTCAAGAGTAAAGAACTAATGTGATGATAATATGCTAAGAAGCAAGCCTATCATAGATAAGGAATTCGAAACTCGTTTGTAAAAGTTAATTTGAGATCCAAATTAAGGTGGAAAATGTGATTGGTTGATTATATTACATGAGTTGTGTAATGGACATAGGCTTTGGTTAATTAAAACATTTTAATTAACTCTTATTTTCATTTAATAGAAGAAATCTCCATTAGTTTGATGTTTCATGTCCCAACAACAATTGTTTTTTATGTTCTCTGATAATTTCTTTAGTAAATATATGTCTCAAGTTTGAGTTTATGAAAGAAATTGACCTGATGTGTAGTGATCTAATCCGTATAAGAAAAGTACAAAGTGAATGTTACCCAAACCTAGAGGAGGCAAAAATTACCGAACCATATAACGTGTTGAGGTTGTATTCCTATTTTTAGTTAGGAAAGGATTTTACAGTATTTGTTGCTCGCCTTTTTTTATATTGGCAGGTCTAGATAGAATTTTATTCTTTAGTTATTGTTTAATTTAAATCTTGCAACAAACACACTCTCACTTTTTCATGAACACTTGAAACTTCAACAATATTCAATATTTTACACATAAATTTACTTTTATGTTTCATTATATTTTAAAATTTGAATAAATTTTAAAATTTTGATGAGAAAAAAGAATTACATTTCTTTTCTTAATCTTTTCAGCATTTACAATTAACAAAATTAAGAAAAGAAACAAAAAGACAAAGTTGGAGCGTGTTACACATGAACCTTTTCTTGGATCTGCAAAGCTATATGATGGTTTAAGGCATCATTGGCTATTCAATGAGTCATTTCTATTGGATAAGTCCAATGTTCGAATAGGATAGTGACTTTATCAAAGTTATATGCTTTTAGAGAGGGGTAAGAACGGTAGGAGTACTATAATTTTCATATGGCATTTACTTGAGTGCCATAATTTTTTTCGCTAACTTAAATGTCATACATCAGTAAAATCGATTATTTGAGTGCCACTTCCGACAACTTATCTTATGTATATTTTTTATTAATTTTCATTCTACCGTGAATGTTTTTCTTTTTTATTAATTGTCCCGTTAGCGTCAGTGATATCACATAGGACGATTGTCATCCTTATCGGATTTTCCGGCAAGGCAAATTGCCCATAGCACTTAAGTGATGAATTTTTCAAATTTGTGACATCTCAGTGAGTGCCGCATGAAAGTTATGGTACTCCTAGTATATTTATCCAAAAATGGTTATACAAGTGTGCATTAAAGAAGTGATTACTTAAATAGTTGGGAACATTATCAATTTAGTCTTATACCTATACTATGGATGTCGGTTTAGTTCTAATTTTCCAAATTTGTCAATATAGTCCTACACATTTGTGCAATATTTAAATGTAGTCTTTCTTGCCAATTGTTGTTGCAAATTGTGACATGGAAATCAACAAATTGCCTACGTTAGCATGCCCTTATTAGCAATTTTTGGTGGCAATTGGTGGGAAAAAATACACTAAAATATGGCTCAAAAGTTTAGGACTATTGTGAAAAAACTGAAAAGTAGGGTTGATTAAGTGGAATAATTATTTTGTTGATAAGAAAATTATGACCATTGCAATTGCATTGTTAGACAATCCAATCAAACTTTTGGCAAATACATTTTTTGTTAATTCTAAATGCATCAGAATTTCTAGAGAAAGAGAAGAAAAAAGGTAGAAAAATAATTTTAAATCTGGGACTTGTAAGAGATATTGTGGTCGATTTAGGGTAAAAGAGGACGTTGGAAGTAAAAAATGAACGGAAAAAGTGCGAGCCTTTAAACGTTTATCAATTCACCTATTTATCAATTCACATAGTTGCTCATTTAAATGTTAAGCCTAGTTGGGAAAAAGGAGAGGCAAAGGCGATAATTTATAATTAATACTATTTATACATTAATATATAATAATTGTTTTGATGATATTTTAATTTTGATCTTTGTTGAAAATTAAATTTAAAATACTTTGGATTTGATATGGGCCTCGTTCATTAGAAGTACCTAGTTTTATATATATGGTACCACATTCTATTATTGTGTCTTATAAAGAATAAATCATGTAAGGCATTTGTCTATGTGAGACCTTTATGGTAAAGTTCATAGGGATTGTTGCATTGGCCCTCTCAACTTTGTTACTTATAAATAAAAATAACAAGAGTATCATAACTTTTGTATGTAGTTCACTTAAGTACCATAACTTTTTTCGCTTATTTAAGTATCGCATTGAAGTAAAATCCATTATTTGAGTGTCATTTTCGGTAAATCGTTCTACATGGATTTTTTTGTTAATTTTCCATTTTGAAGTGGATTTTTAAAATTTTTTTATTAATTGTCTACGTTAGTGCTAACGATTTGCTGATGATACTTAAGTGATCGATTTTTCAAATATGCGGCACTTAAGTAAGCGAAAAAAAGTTATAAAACTTAAGTAAGTATCATACGAAAGTTATGTCACTCCTACTGTACTTACCCCCTTTCAAAAGTATGCGTTGTTTAATGTGAACGTTGTGTTTAGTCTCTTTATTTACCTATGTAATGAACAATGAAAATTTTTCCATAAGCATTTTAATTTCTTACAAATGTGGGATCTTTTCTCTTTTGTTTGTTTGTTTGTTTTGTTTTTATTTTTGAGGCCATGGTAGGCATGGCAAATATGTTGGCTGGTCCATTGTGTCAAGCATTATAGGTAATAGCGTGCGAGGCTGGACTGACCCATTTGCTAAGTAGGCCGTGCTTAGGCACGACAAGCACAGATGGCATCGTGCCTGAGCTAAAATGGCCCGACTAATCACAAGCCGTGTTGAGCATAGGCGGGGTTGGCCCAATTCTTTGTATTGGCTTGGGCATTGATTAGATGAGTGGTTATTGGCCGAGGAATCAATACTTAGATAGCGCTGATTAAGTGAAGTGCTTCCCAATAAACGTTAGTTGAACCCTTCATCACTTTAATCATCACTTTTTGAAAAAAACAAGCAATAACTTAAGTGTCAACTTTGATCTCGATCGCCGTAAATCTCACGTGACCATATCTTATTAATTTCTCATATTGACGTGGCTCATCGGCATGCCTAGTTAGCATATAGTCCCTAAACAATGTTGTCTAGAAGGTTGTCAGATTTCTAGCCAAAGTGATTGAAGTTGGCACTGAAAAACTTATTTTTCAAAAAATTTGACATTTAAGCGAGCCGCTGAAAAGTTGTGGCACTATAGTGAGTGTTGTACACAACTTAAGGTACTTCCACTATATTTTGGCCTCTTTTTTTTATATTGGCGTGTCTAGATAGACTTTTATTTTTTACTATTTGCTTAATTTAAATCTTGTGACATACACGCTCTCACTTGTTTTTATATTTTTCTGTGAACACTTGAAAATTTAACAATATTCAATATCATACACATAGATTTACTTTTATTTTTTCATTATCTTTTCAAATTTGGATAGCATTTTAATTTTGATGGGAAAACAAAATTTTATATTTCTTTTCATAATCTTTTAAGAATTTACAATTAACAGAATCAAGAAAAGAAAAGAAAGACAAAGTTAGAACATGTATGAGGGTCTAAGGCATCATTGGCGATGCAATGAGTCGTTTCTGTTGGATAAGTCCAATTTTTGAACAAGATAGCAACTTTTTCGAAGTTGTCGGCTTCTAGAGGTGGGCGTTGTTCAGTGTGAATGTTACCTTCAGTCTTTCTCTTTACCTGTGTAACCATGAATGAAATTTTTCATAAGCATTTTAATTTCTTACAAATGCGTGCTCTTTTCTCTCTCTGTATTTTTTTAGGCCATGATAGGCATGGCAAAAACGTTGGCCTGCTCATTGTGTTAGGCACCAAAGGTAGTAGCATGCCAGGCTAGGCTGATCCATTTGCCAAGTAGGTCGTTCGTAGGCATGTCAAGTAGGATCGACGTCGTGCCCAAGCTAAAATGGCTTGACGAGAAATGAGTTATGCCGAGCATAGGTAGGGTTGGCCCAATTTTTTGTACTGGCTTGGGCATTGATTAGACTAGTGGATAGTTCTGACTAGGTAACTTACATAATTCTTGAATGCTTCCCAATAAGCGTTAGTTGAACCCCTGATTACTTTATTTAAGATAGTTCGGAAGTGGATCCAATTAACGGATTAATTTAACAAATAAGATAAAAATAAAATGGAAAGAGAATTGTAGAATTTTCTATATAATTATGTATGTCTATATGAAGAGTATGCAACCCTATTTATAAACTTTACATGATGACTAAGTAAATAAAATATTACAATATCAATCAGAATTGTTAATGCACTATATGGAATCAAGGGAAACGTATCTCTAACAAAATTCACCATATGATGTCCTAATTGTGGGCATAGGGACAATAGAAGAGCTAGATATTGTGTACATTGCTCACTTTTCTGTCAAAATTTTTTTTTTTTTTTTTTTGGATGACTTGAGTGTTACTTTTAAAAAAAAAAAAAACAACTTAAGTATCAACTTTGATCTTGGTCACTGTAAATCTAATATGCCCATATTTTATTAATTTCTCATACCGATGTGATTTGTCGGTGCCTAGTCAACGTATAACCCCAAAACAATATTATCTAGTGTTGCAACCTAACCTCGTAAGCGGGTTCAACCACCTAGGGGTTCAGCTAATATATTATTAAGTCTAAACTTAGCTTCAACTCTCCCAAACTCATATGAATTCGTGACTTAAGTTCAAGTTTTTTAGTATGTAAATGATTTTTACTTAAGAATTACTTCACTTATATGAACCAGATATTATGGGATCGATGACTTGATTATGTTAAATTTTTCTAATACCCTTTCAGTACATTTTCTCTTTTATTTAAAAAAAAAATGATTTGCAGGTAGCTTGCATTGCTTTTAAATTACTCATAACATGTGATGTGATCATGTGAGTGTGCAATAATTATTGAATACTCAATAAAACAAAGTTGGAAGTAATTGCAAACATAGAGAGGGAATACTTACCTTGAAGCAACATAAGCATATGCAATATTAGTCTAAAAATCACATAAGTAATTTTAGATATGATTTTTAATTAACATGCAATCACTCAAATATTTTTTAAGATTTTTACTTATTTAACGAGTCATAAAAAAACTAAGTGTAACTCGTGCAATGTCATACAAAAGTATTTGACTAAAATGACATGTAACGTGCAACCTAATATGCAAACTATATGTCATGCAACATTAATTATTTGACCTAATCAAATAACAAGAAAATATTAAATGCAACTATTCTAATATGTCATGCATTTAAATGATCCTAAACATGCAATGACTAGATGCCGTGCAAAAGATGACCTAATTTTACGTGACACAAGCATGGCATTGTTATATGTTTTCTTTTTCTTTTTTTAATTCAAATTCGAAATTAAAAATAACATACATTTGAACATGTAGTCTTAATTAGGAAATGGAACTAAATTTAATCTAGAGCCATATTTTTGGATTTTTATTTTTAAAAATTTGGATTAAGAAATTACCCTAAATATGCAATATTATCTAAATAGACTCTACTCTAGTTTATCGTCTAATTTTTTTGGAATTTTCTATTTAGAAAAACAAAATTAATTCATATCAAGCAAAAATAGAAAGAAATCACATCCACATTGAGTACTGCACTAAAATCACGTAAGATATAGTCCATGTCCATTTAATTTGGAAATAAATTGATAAATCGTATTTCGGACATGAGATCAAATTGATCAATTTTTATGAAATCATGAATCGGATATTGTCCATGTTCGTTTAATTTAGAAATAAACTGATAAATCGTATTTCAGACATGAGATCGGATTGACTAGTTTTTATGAAATCATGAATTTTATCCCGTGCATGAAATCGGATGACGATTTTTCCGTGCAATTGTGAATCGTATTTTGAGCATGAGATCAGACAAATTGGCGATTATGGCACGTTAGGAAATTAGGAAGTAATCCCTAATTTAAAGGACTCTCAACATTGTGAATGGGATAATATATTATGAATTTCAATCATGTGCATCAACGATATTATAAATAAGGAGATAGAATATTCGAAAATCAAATTAGACATGATATTTTCCCTAATCTGAATATTTGCTTCTAAATTTGGCAATTCGCGAACCTTGATCGGAGTGGTGGATTGGTGCAGTTCCTAGCGGGACTCACGGATCCCCACTAGTTTTAGCTTGGATTTGTGATCGAAGACAAGCTCCTCAACACCTGCGAAACAGATCACGACGATGCTCGGATGGTGGGATTTCGCAATGACTTGTCAGTGTTGACTTTGGTAATCGGGAGAACTTTTGCTCTTTGCCCAAAAACACTACTGCCTAGCTGGAGTAGCAGGAACCAAGGAAATGACTGCTGGGCAATTTCGAGCACCACTAGAAGCGGCGGTACGAAAGCTGCTTAAGAGAAAACCATCGGAGCAAGTTATTATCACTGGAGAACCTGCAAAAACAGAAAAACAGGTCGTGGGACCAAGAGGCAGCAGCAACGCCGGACTCGATCAGGCTAACGACAGCATAACGGAGGATGACGGGGCGTTGCGGCTCGAGCAGTAACGGCAAGCTCTGCGGTCAGCAACAGGAGTCGTGGGTGATGGAGCAACCGCCTCGTAGTGTCAGGGACCTCTTCGACTCTGCAGGCCACAGAACACGGGTCGTCGTCGAGGATGGAGGCCGCAAAACCAGGGCAACAACACTGGAACCGACGCCAAGCTCGCAGCAAGGGAGCGGCGCCCTTTGAAGAGTTCGAGGAGCTTGACCGCGGCTGTGGAGGTGTTCGGCTGAGGAAGACAACGGTTTTATTTTCTCTCTTCTCCCTTTCTTTTCTCTTTTCCCTGCGTGTGTCAGAAAAGAAAGAGAGAAGACCTCTCTTTTCGGATGAAGACAAATTCACCTCTCTTGCTCTCCGTCTCTCACGCTTCTTGTGCTCTCTCCTTGCTTAGAAGAGTCCCTTTCTCTTGTTCCTGTATTTCGTGGCCCTGCGTAAGGAAGAGAGAGGCTAGGCTCCTCAAGGAAAGAGAATATACTTGGCTCTTTCCTGCCCATGCCAATTGACGATATATTGCACCAAATATATGCCTCTACGTGCAATATTCGAATATCAGAAAGACGTCTTCAGAACATTATAATAATCCATCAATAGATCCATTCTTTGAACTTTCTTGTCCATATCCTTTTCTTTCCTGTTCTTTGCCGAAAGATAATATCATCAGGCTTTGTTTCCTCAAGAACGTTTTCACCACATCCTCCCCTTCCCCTAATTACCGAAGATCTTGTGCCCACGCAAAATTGAAAGAATTTTTTCATGGGTAAATGAATCAAGACTTTCTCTTTACGGAGTTAGAACTTCAGCATGTAAAGGATGCGGTCATCATAGCCTTCTAATGAGCTTGGCCCTGTTTCGCTGCTCAATGGGCTTAGTCCGGATAAACAAACAAGCTCAGAACCATTCACTTGAATCCTCCAATGGTCCAATAAATATGCAAATATATGGGCCTATTAATCACTAATGCAAATGCTCCTAATATCTAGATGATATGCAATTTAATTCTATTTTTATTTAGGGGTTAAAAATTAATTCCTAATTTTTTATGTAATAAATGAATGATCAAATTGCCAAAATTTAGATGTTAACATTTAGAAGGTTTGCCCCAAATAAAAATTGTAAATTGTGAAATTGAAACAAATTCTCAAAATCTTAAACCCTAACGACCATTCAACCAAAAATCAAAACTCTAATTCAATTTGTCCCTAAAATTAAGCTCAATATCACAAATGAAGAGAGAGAGAGAGAGAGCGCTTCACGACTGGCTCAACCGTTTAACAAACAATCTATGCCAATCTAACTATAAAACGAATGACGTTTCTTTGTGGTGTCTCTGAGGCTTTTTATCGAGCAAGTTATGTGCTATAGATTGGAGGATGAATCATGGCTATCCAAAACTTAGTACAATTTCAACACAAGGTAGATTATGTATGATGTTTTCAATCAAAACCACCAACCTACACCTATTGGGTTTCGGTTTTAGTAAAATGCAGCATCTTGGTTATTCCCTTCCCAAACAAAGAGCGCCATCAATGAGTATGTTTCAACTTCACGAAGTAGTCTTAGTCGTGATTGTGCGGGGAAGTCCTAGTTATCGAATGGAAACTATCACACCCCAAACCTTCAAGAGTGGGGATGACATGGCCGTCCTTCTCCTTGAAGGACACAACCTCAAACCACCAAAATCTAACTCTCCAAATGCCCCCTTGTTGCTATCGCTCTCGTACTACTTATCGCTAGCTGAATAAGCTGAAATGATTGGAAAATAGAGGGGTGAGTATTAAGTAGATTAAATATTCACTATGCATATTTACAAGTATGCTATCACCATTTATCAATCCCAAAATTTGAGTATCATACATGCAAGATATCAAAAGTAGATAACATTTTTCTAGCAAACCTTTTTAGGTATAAATCAATAAAAATATCAGTTCATAATAACAAATCGAGTATAAATGATCTGTTCCATTGATTAATCTCATTTAACCACATATCAATAGTTCATTTATCGATGAATCTCAAATCAAATGCCAATGATCTACTCCATTAATTATACTCAAATCACATATCAATAATCAAATCCAATGACCAAACTCAGCTTAGATATCTAGCCATGATCATGAATAACGCTCCTTGACATGATGGCCAATATTTCTCCCTTAGTTAAGGTCTCCACTTATTATTAGCCAGTGACTCGGTCTATAAGGATATCTTAGACTAGTATGCGTATATCCACAAGCGCCCCATTGGTATTCTCAAATCATTTCAAGACTCATCTCATAAACCAATTTTATAAACCGAATCAAATCAAATACATGTCATAAGGCATTTCGCAAATCAATATTTACATAACATTTCATAAACCATTTCAAATTCGAGCTTTTCGTTAAAGGTTTCGCTAACCCAAAATATATAATATTTCTCAATTTCATTCATTAAATGGAATATATATTTTCATGAAACAATTCTCACACTATTCACAAATACCAAAATGTAGTAAATGCTCAATTAAAATTTTATGCAACAAACATGCTTATTCATAACTCATAATATATTAAATCTTTGTCATTTTGAAGATATAAGTTAATAAAATTTTTAGAAGAGATAACACATGTGATGTCCTAGAATTTTCCGAACTATTTTGGGCTTTAATTATAATATTTCGTCAATGCGCTGTTAGTTGAGTCTCGCTTTTAACTGATTACTCAAGGATACTGAAGACTCGTGTGTACTCGTGAGTTCGAAAATCGCCCGTTAATCTATGACCCACTAAAGTTGCGATTGATCGACTTTGCCGTGATTTTTAATCCAAATTTGGATACCGGAGTTTTTAGATGTCGGGATTAAATTATTGGACTTTAACCTCATTATTTTCCAAAAATTTTGAGATACTCATAAACGTGGAAATAAGACAGCCGAGCTAAAAATTTGGATCGAAACCTCGCCATTTTTCCTTTCTCCTCTTTCTCTCCCACGTGCACCCCCGCTCTCTCCTCTCTCTCTCTCTCTCTCTCCTTTCCTTTTCCTTCTCCCGCGCGCCCCACCCCTGCTGCTGCCTCCTCACGTCCCCTCTACCCTTTTCCTTCCTGCACCACTTGCTGCCCGTCTTGTCCTTTCTCTTCAACCTTTTGACTTTTCAAACTCTCTCTCTGCTGCTAAACGTGCAGCTGCTGCTGCTTCTTCCTCTTCTTATTCTTCTGGTTTTTCTTCGTGGCTGGCCCGCCTGCAGCTGCTGCTGCGTTTTCTTGCTGCTGCAGCCTCGCCGACCGCCGCCACCGTCGGCATAGCAACTCCGTCACCCCACCAGCTCACCGTCGGCTCGTCGGTCTCGCCGCCCGGCCGACCACCACCCCGAACCGTCGCTGCTTCTCCTTCTGCTCTTCTCGGCTCAGCTCTGTTTTTGGTTACCGACGCCCAGCAGCCCATCCGGCAAGCTGCCTCCCTTATCGCTGAGCTCGCCGCTCCTCGACGTCGCCGGAAGACTTCCCCCGAGCTACCACAGCGGCCGCCGTTGTTCTGCTCCCCCTTCTTCGTTCTCTTGGCCGAGCGCCGCTGTTCTCTTCCGTCTCCCTCAGTCCGGTGCCACTGCTGCGTTCAACCGCCAGCCACCGCCTGCTACGGTTTGGATCGCCACCAGCCATCGTCCGTTTGCCCCTGCACCGTCGCTGGGAGCCGGCCGCAAGCCGTCCGAACCATCCTAGCCGCGCTGGACAGCCGCCATAGCCCCTCTCTACTTCGGCTCTGTTCTGGTCGGAGCCGGCTGCCGCGCTTGTCGCCGAACGCAGCCACCGTCCGCCGCTCCTCAGCCGACCGAAGAACCCCCGCTCAGCCGGCTACCTCTCCCTCTCGGTTCTGTTCTCCATCGCCGGAGCCGCTGGCCGCCGCCCGGAGCTGCCGGACCGCCCACCAGCTAGCCCCGTGCCGCGTCAGCCACTGGTTCCTCCGTTTCTCGGCTTCTCGTGGCACGGACAGCCGCCCTCGGCCGAGATCCGGTCCCGTGCCACCTTGCCTTGACACGTCGGAGGTCCCTGGGCGTTCCCCTCGTCGCTGCCGTCACGCTCGTGTCACCAGAAACGCAAACCGGTGAGATGT
Source organism: Corymbia maculata (assembly GCA_014182735.1). NCBI lineage: Eukaryota > Viridiplantae > Streptophyta > Magnoliopsida > Myrtales > Myrtaceae > Corymbia > Corymbia maculata. The sequence goes on from CM024689.1 coordinate 27,817,208, forward strand.
TTTCCTAATCCCTTAATTAGGGGATAATCTCTAGGGGTAGCTTAATTAGTGTTAAGTGTAATTAGTGACTAATGGGGATTAGTTGTGCTTGATTGTGTACTATATGCCTTAAGTGGGATTATGATAAGCTAATGGTAGCTTGAGCATGCTTGTTGTTAATTAAATTGATTTATGGTTAATTAGCATTATTTTATTATACTAATCTTATTTTTGGTTAATTAATTTGGTTAAGGATAGTATGAATTATTTATGATTAATTATTTTGGAGAAATAATTCATTATAATTATATTATTTTATGGAAATTATTTATTTATGAAAATATTATATTTTGTGGAAATTAATTAATTTCGAATTATTGGTTATTTTGGATAATTAATTATTTTGGAGAAATAATTAATTATGATCACTTGTGGAGAATTGATTAAATTGAGTAATATTCATACCTATTTGGTAATTGCTTATTGCTGAAAGGTTGATAGTTATTTATAATGGCGTTATTTGGACTTTAAATAGTCATGGAATATTTTATGGAAGTAAATTACTTTTCTTAAATAATTATTTATGGAAATGATAAATAGTTATGATTATTTTGTGTGAGAGCTATTTAATTATTGAGATAATTAATTGAAGTATTTTCCTGAATATTAAGATGGGTTATGAGAATCATGGAAGCTTATAATTATTTCGTTATGGTTATTTATTTATGGGAATGATTGGTTATGATTAAGTAATGGAGGTATGCGATCGTTTATTGAAGTATGTATATCTTGAGAATTATGTAAACTCATGTGATTGCATACTGAAGTAATCATGGGTGATTACTTAACCGTATTTTCTTTACATGTGAAAGTTGCGGTATTTAGATATGCACACATAGCCACGCCTGTATTGACTGATGAGGAAAGAGAAAAATGGCATGAGTGGTTGATGGGCTAGTATGATCGCGTAAAGGAGAAACGCGATTGATGGATTTCTGATACTTGATGGATTTCGGGTAAACCGTTACCAATGGATTTTGGATACCTAATGGATTTCGGAGAGACACGATTAATGGATTTCGAATACTCGATGAATTTCGGGGAAAGCTTTACCAATAGATTTTCGATACTTGATGGATTTTGAAGAGACGCGACCGATGGATTTCAGATATTTGACGGATTTCGGGGAAAGCGTTACCAATGGATTTTGGATACTTGATAGATTTCGAAGAAATGCGACCGATGGATTTCAGATACTCGATGGATTTCATGGAAAGCGTTACTAATGAATTTTGGATACTCAATGGATTTTGGAGAAATGCGACCGATGGATTTTAGATATCCGAAATGAATTATTTTGCATAATTACAATGCCAAGCCATAGTAATTACTATGCGATCTAGATGACTGAGTACATTTACTGCATGCTTAATTGATTAAACTTAAACCTAAAAGCTGGGATTGGATATGGACTTGGGAGAGTCCATGTCAAGTCTTTGGGCTTAGTAATCAATTTGCTTTCCCTTTAGTAATTCATCTCTACAAAGGTCATGACAACTAATGCATGAAGTCTTAGGGCTTAGTAAAATACTATAAGATGTAAAGGATGAACTTAGAGAGCTTACAATTTCTTTTGTGATTTAAATAGAAAGTTCTAACAAGTGGGAGAGGGATCTACAAAAATTGAGCTGGCTAACAAGATATGTGCTAAAGATGTGCATCTACTAGCATCTCTAGCAGAGAACGACAACCCAAGTGAGAAGCTGCTGCGGCAATGCAGAATGTTGGATGCATCTATTCTTGAAATCGGAACAGGTGGTCCAAATATTACTCAGGTTTTATATGCAAGATTTGCTGTCTCTCAAGATAATTTGAAAATCACTCCACAAAGACTAAAAATCTCGACACTTGGATAATGGAAGTAATAAGAACTCGAAACATTCACCCTATACTTCTTTGGGGGAACAGTACTCAATAAAAGCTGCTAAGGATCAGTCTTTTTCTTCAGAAGAGAGGATTAGTAGTCTTGGCTGCAGAAGTGATTCTGTAGGAAGCTTGTGGATAACTTGCTTTTCATCAAGGACCTCTTGCTCTATACAAAAGCAGGATATCTGTGTCCAGAGTATGGGTGGAGCAATTATGGATTAGGGAATTTCATGAGAATTACAGTTCAGTCTAAGCAATCTTTTGGTTGTCACCCAAATCCAACAAATCTTTAGGTCCAGGATTGTAAAAGTGAAGAAACATCTAATGGTGTTGTAAAAGAGCCATGTGATTGTGCTGCTGGTAGTGAAGCTTCCTTTGGTTTCAGAAATCTCAAGAATGGTCTTGATCACCATATGATACCCAAATAGAACCGTATTTCATCTTCCCAGAGACTAAAAAGTTATGAGGGAATGGCTTCATTTTCTGCTCAAAGATTGGATGCCCTTAAGCACATTATCCCGACAAATTCACTAGATGGGGGTGCTAGGTGTAGTGCAACTTGTCTCTTTTGTAAAATAGAAGGTCATGGTCTCCGAAAATGCTCAGAGATAGCAGAAGCTGAGCTGGAAGACCGCCTAAGGACTGCCAAATCTTCAAGTAGTGGAGGAAATGCCTCCTTTATGCATTAGATGATATTGGCTGAATCATTGGGCTTATGCATGCCACCGGAGGATTGTACTTATGTTGTTAAGCACTGCTCTTCTGATATAGCACAGCTTCAGAATTAACAAATGTACCAAAAAAGAGTAACCTTATAGATAGTTCTAATGGGAACTTGAAATTGAAGGAAGTATCAAGCTTTGACAGAGAGATTCCTAACCCAAACTGGATAGGAAATGCAGTGCTTTTGAGCCCATTCAAAATCGGCTGAAAGAGAATGTGATCACACCGAGAGGAAATTGCAGTGAATAGCATATATTAGATGTACCTACAGCAATTTTGACTCAATAAAGATGCTTCGATTGTCTGGGACCACTATCCTCAAGTAAGTAAAACTTTTTACTTCAGATCTCTTTGAATGATACAGTCGGCAAAATATTACTTCGTCTTCATTCATCAGCCATGGTGGTTACTGTTGGGTATGCTTTCTTGGTTTTGGTGAAAACTCTTTTGCAGGTAGATCAAAATTTTCAAGACAATGCCTAGAATGTCCGTAAGAGTCGAGGGTTACATCATCAAAAATATGTTTTAGTGAAAACTGCATGATAGATTAAGTATTCCGTGTGCAATGTCAAAATTTATGTAAACAAAAGAGAGCATGACAACCTAACTGCTATTGTCATTCTTTGTAATTTGCAGCATTTAATGTTGCGGTTATAGCAGAGAGAAACATAAAAAGCTCTGACATCATCCCTGTCTATTTTAATTCTCTGAAGTGGAGAGCGATGGAGATTACCAGAGTCACAGCTTCAAGATGAAGACCGTGAGTTTTTGTGGGGTTGCGGGGAGGGAGGGAGGGAGAAGAGAGAGAGGAGTGAGATAGAGAGGGAGAGAAGCAACACAAGGAAAATGAAAGACTGGGACAAATTTTTTAGTCAGAGAACGGATTTAAGGTTGTTTGTGGGAGTTTTTCTAGTGCTTTGTAAAGGCAACTTTGTGTGGCATTTTATGTGGCTAATTATTCACAGTGGATTTTCATCGGGACTTTGTTGGTCTTAGATGAAACTCTTTCTCTATCCTTTGGGTTTTAAGTGGATGAGTGCCCGGACATCCCAGTGCGCACCTTGATGGATTTCTTCTGCGTCTTGGAACGTGGGAAGAGGGACTTGGAGGAACTCGTTATTATGTAGCTTGCATAACGGGTAGATCTCAAATTCACTCTTCATTTCTTCATCTCTTATATTTCATATAGGTGGAGGAACTTGTTATTATGTAGCTTGTATAACGGGTAGATCTCAAATTCACTCTCTTCATCTCTTATATTTCATATAGGCTAGCTAAATTATGTTCTAAATGCACATGTTTTGCATCTGGTTTCAATTAGTTGTCACCTGTTGTGAATCTATATGCTGTCCCCTGTTGGTATTTGCGGAAGCATGTTTATATGCGGGATTTGAAGAAGGGGTTAGTTAATTGATTTTTGAAGAACCGACCACTTAGCCAAAAAAAATAAAAAAATACTAGAAATATTATTATTTTAGGGTTTATTATATTTTTTAAGAATTTTTAAAAATATATTTTAAATAAAAAATTGTCGGTTTGGTTCTCCCGTCATCGGGAATCGGATCTAAAATCACCGGTTCTATAAAAATGGAACCGGAAACTAGATTGATGCTCCCAGAAATCATATTAAACCGGCCGGTCCGATCCAACCCGAACGATTCTCAATTCGGACAGTTCAACATGCTGACCCCTAATTTAAAAGGCTTAAGGTGTGGGAGGAGGATTTTGAGCTTAGTTTGGCCTACCCTATCGCAAGCACTTGAAGATCTATTTATAGGTCTCTTCCACCGCCATAGTGGTTATATTATCTTTGCTACGTCAGAGATTTTTCTTTTTATTCACCACTAAGTCCGCTGCCTATCTCTGCATGTCAGAGTTTTCTTTCACTTTAATCCACACATCACTAGAAACTCCAGCAATTTTCTAGACTATTCTTACATTTCTATTCTAAAAAACTCTAGAAATTGAATCACCATTTCAAAATCTCCATATTGAGATTGTGACATGTGTCCCCTTGATTCTAAAAAACCCTAATTTTCTCTTTCCTTTCTTTCTCCTCCCCTCCGCCCCGCCCCGTCCCTCCCCCCTCAACCGCCACATCGCTGCCTGTCGTCACCACTACTGAAGTTGCCAATGCCGCACTGAGAGCCGACCACTGCCGCATCTCAGGCATCTGTCTTTCATTTTTTTTTTAAATTTTATTTTCGTGCTTAGAAACGTCACTTGACCTCGCCGTCAAACCCTGCAGCCACGGTCAAATTGCCGCCGCCGCAAGATCTAGAGGCTTGGCATCCAGGGCCGAGGTGTAGCTCACACCAAGCTCAAACAGAAAAAACAGAGGCAACTTAGCCCGGTACCGGTGTCCATAGCTGAGGCTTAGCTCGAGGCTTAGGCTCTGCCCATTGCCAAGGCTTAGGCTGGCGTCCATGGCTCGGCATTGGTGGACAAGGCTTCACTCGACGCCGTGTCGAGTGCTGCCACTGGCAACGAGCTCCGCATCAAGCTCAAATAGAGAGATTTTAAGAAAGAGGGATGGGGGCTGCGGGGACAAAGACCAATGGAGAGAACTCATCTTGGGTAGTGCGACAACAGCAGGGCGGCAGATGTCGACGGTGGGGATGGGGGCTGCAGTGGCTAAGGCAGTGGAGAGGCATGGGGCTCTATGTCTGTACAGAAGGTGGAAGAGAGAGATATTTTAGTGTTTTGATCTACAATGGGTGAGACTAAAATGTGGCGGAGTGGCGCTACATGTTTTTTAGTGCCTGCGGACAGTAGATGGACTGTAGTAGGAGACAGCATGCGTCCAATCCATCAATACCCAAATCTGGGATCCTTAGTTGGGGTTTGTGGCATCTGGAACTTAATGTGCAGGAATGCAAAGAGAAAAGTCATCCGGTAGAAATCCTATTTCTGTGAACATTGGTGGAGTCAAATGTCTCGTTGAGAGTCAATACATCTCCAACCATGATTTTCTTGAGGTAATAACTCAACTCATACATACTTCACTAATTTCCCTTTCCTCTTTTTTCTAATGCCTTCCTTTGCCTATTACTGTTCATAGCATGAGTTAATGGCCTGTTTGTGGATAACGTCTTTGAGCTGGCGGGAAGACTCCATTTGAGGAAGACCTAAAGATGAAAGTGGAGGAGAAGAAGAGGCTAGGGGTTTGAAGCACTGAGCGACATCTCTGGAGCCATGTGAGTTTCACCAAATGAGATCTGAAGACACGGGACAAAGTCTCTGATTTTTATATAGAATTTTGACGTTTGCTTAGTTGCTTAGAGAGTTTTATGCAGTTATCCTACAAAGGAATTATTTTTCAGATGTTATTGGAGTCTCACAATCATTTTTGGAGGCTCTATATCTTTTGTTTTTGTGGTATAGAAAAGGGAATGGACCGGGTTGGAACCTACCTTGCCATTGGAATGTTCGGTTTAATGTGTCAATGAAGTATCAACTGTTCACTAAATGAGTCGGTCCTAGTTCCACCAGATAGGGATTGGCTCCAAGTATGTTTATTGATACACCGTGTAGTGGGGAATATGAAATTAGAGTTTGCAATTTCCTTTGTGACTCAATTAGAAAGATCTCAATAGGATGTGGTGATAAAATGACACACTATCACACACTAACGAGAAGATAAGTGCTGAATCAATAATCAATACACGTAAAGTTAAGAAAGGACTTCTATTGAGTATGGTCCAACATTTTTCCTGAAGATACTAGAGAGAGCAAAGAGCTTTCACACCCTGATAGTCCTCTCCCACACGGTAAATTATTGGCTGCACTGACACGACATATAGGCTGAGTGCAGGCAATCCGTCGGATCACGTTAGTTTAGGGCATCGCCACATGATCTGTCCGATCAGGTCCGCAGAGCCTAATGCACTGGGTGCAGCCAATTTGGGACCAGAGTCACTAAAGTTCTCCTAATCGGTGTGTTGCGGTTGCCTTTGGGAAATAACATGAAAAGCTCTTCATCTTATCACTAGAAAAGTCTTGGTTTGTACGCCTCAAGAATGTAACTAACGATTCTTACTAAGAGTATGAAAACTTTTATTCGTGGCAGAGAGCCTGCATGCAAAGCACATCGAGTTCTGCGAGTTAAACGTAAAAATCCGGTTACAGATGATAAAAAACTTTTATTCATTGCACACAGTGTCCGCATGCGCGGTGCATCAAAATGTGCACAGCACATGCACGACCTTGTTACATACTCCAACCACACAAAATGGAAAGCAATATCAAACTGGAAAGGACAGAAATACGTGAAATTGCGACCGAGCTGAGTAGTCTGTGTTTATTCTGGAGCACCAAACAAAGGCATAGGGCTCGGTGGCCTTATTGGCTGGTCAGTGCTCACCGTGGCAGCACTTGAAGGTGACGACCTTCTCCATGTTGAGACTGCATTTGGGGCACTTGGTGTACTGCGGTATGTTGCCAACCATGTTGGGGATCTTGAATACGTGGCATTCTGTTTTGGCAACGTACTTATTGTAGTAATCTTGGAATTGCTTGTGAAAATTCTGTTCGTTAGTCCCCTTCGTGATCCACTTCTTGTGCTCCGACAGCACTTTCTCGAGATTCATGAGACTAATGTGGACGAACACTCTCGACCCCCTTGTGATGATGCCGAACCCCTTTTGCTTGTTGTATCTCGTGAAGAGCTTGAGCAGATCCTGTGTCAGGGGATCGGACAATTCTGTGCTCAGCTTCATCTTTGCGAATATGCAGCGCTCAAGGTTGGCTTGGAATTCCACTCTCTTGGTGTTGATACTGAAGTTCATGAACTTGGGGAAATCGCTTTTGATGGTCCTCAGGTGGATCTCAATATCTTCGACAATCTTGGAGTCTTCTGCTGAGCCGTACAAGAATATGAGCTCCTCCCTTTCAAACTGGCCAACAATCAAGACACAGGAGAAGTTAAAATAACAAGATTACAAATCAATTAAGTGAGAAAATTCTTAGTCTATCTTCTGTATAACTCTTGTGCAAATTCGGTATGTGTGACATTAGGTTGGGTAAATTTTACACGAAGTCTGAAATAATAAAGGCTCGTTCTACTTTCAGTTGTCTACAGTGTGTGAATTTGAGCTTGGCGGAGCGTGTTAAAGACTTAACCACTTAATATACTTGCCAGACAAAAGTAGAACAGAGGGAACATCTCCAGGTAGACTTTGATTGTTATAACCTAAATTTAAACTGAACTAATAAATAAAATTGAGTGACATGTATCGATTTGTAATGCCCTGATCAAGAGTCTGGTAGGAAGAAGGTCCTTCCAACTAGGGATGGACGATGAAAATATGGCCCAGATAATCCAAACCCTGCATTTTTAACTTACACTTTCTTCGACATCTTTGAAGACCAAGTTGTTCACCACAAGCTTGAGCCAGTTGTTGCTGTGCTCTTTCCAGAGCTCGCAGTCCCTATCCGGCGTGAACGGCAGGGCTTTTAATCCCCAAAAGCGTATCATTGTCATTGCGTCCATGTTCACCACATTCCCCTCTTGGTCCAACACGACAACCTTAGTCTGCTGTTTATATTGCCAATGCTTCCTGATGAACTTTGCTGCTGCCTTGCTGACAATGGATTTGCACGAGTACCAGCGCATCTGAGATCTCGTTTGATGGAACTGTTCATCATCTTTTGCATCTGCAATAGGAACCCACATAATTTCGTAGTGACTGGATTTGAAGCTTTTATCGTAGATGCTGGTAAGGGTTATCAAATCATCGTTCAGAAAGGTCAAGTCCGAAATAAGCAGCATCACGTTCTTGTTCTTCAACTCCTGAACCTTTTCCTATGACAACGCAGTGATCAAACGTAGTTAATTACGTGTAAGTTAATATGCATTCCCTTCTCGTGACATTGATATACAATAATGAGCAGTAATCAAAGTCGATGAAGATTATTGGGACTGAGAAGCTAACCGTTTTGTTTGTAGAACATTGATAAACTTCCGCTGAACATAACAAAGTCAAGAGCTCTACAATACCAGCAGGAGATATGTGAAGTCTCTTGATTCTCTTATATTGAAGTTTCTCCTCTGCATAATGTGAATCACTTCAAATTTAAGTACTTTTGTTCGATATATGGATCTGACAAAAATTATCCGCGTACACAAAAAGGAATCTGGAGGAGATGCATGAACGCTTCCTTTGATTATGAGAACAACTTCTTGTTTGAAAAAAAAAAAACAATGATCTCACCGTACTCTTCTCTGAGATTTTCCTCTAGTGTCCTGAAGGATTCATATTTCGTCCTGACACCGTCCGAGAAGGTGAACAGCTCTTGCCCTAGGACCCTGAAGAAGTCATCAACAAGTAGGTTGAGCATTGAAGTGAAACAGTTAGAGAGAGAGAGAGAGAGAGAGAGAGAGAGAGCTTGGTAAAACATACTCATTGCCGGTGCTTTTCATGACATTGAGCAGAAATGAGCAGCCAATTACACCGATAATGATTTGATAAAAACTGGCTCTTATGTCGATTGATGCCAGCAATGCTCCGATTTCTTTAGAGTTGTTCACGAACTCAACAGCGCGCTTGGTGAACTCCGAAGTCATCTTGATCAGATCCTCAAGCGCCCCAATATTCAACTTATGAGCACGTGACCCTCTCAACACGGCCGCTAAGTTTATCTCGTAGTCCGATTCTTCAATTCGAGCAAGATGCTGATACTCGGCATAGTATGCTGAGAAAGCCGACAGTATCAGCACAGCCTTGGCATCCCATGAAAAGGATGATATTGTGGTGATAACCGATGTCGCTGTCTGCTGCGGATTGTTGGTGTGCAAGGCCTCGCAAGTAATCTGTCGGTTGTGCACATAGATTTTGACATTCAATGTGGGAAATGACATGATCAAGGATGTGACAAAGAATTTAACAAACACGGTGATTTTTTTTTTTTCATTATTTTCCTTTGATAGAATGAACCTTTTTAATACGGCGTAAAAAGTTACTTTTGCTGTAGTATTGGTTGTTATAAAAAAAAAAATCTCTATGTAATGTTAAAAAAGAACTAAAATAGTATGGGGCTCCCACATGTGCATACTTCCAGTTCTGAGAGAGGAATGCATCTTTTATGGTGTGTTTGATAACCATTTTGTTCTTCGGAAGAATTTTTACTCAGAAATGATTTTTTCTAATTATGTTCCCTAGATGAGTTTCAAGCATTTGAATACATTTGGTAACGTACAAAATTTCTATTCCCGGAATAGAAATGCATTTGGTACAATCCTTAAATTCTTTTGTAACTTAGAATTTCTTTTAATTTTTAATAATTTTATTACATTTTTCTTTTTTTTTTTCCTTTTGCTCTTCTTCTCCCTTTAGCTGGTCATTGGCCATTGCCGAGGCCGATGACTGGCTAATGGAAGAAGAAGAATAAAAGGAAAAGAAGAAAAGAAAAGAGAGAGAAAAAAAAAAAGGAGAGGCTTGATTCTAGAGTTGTTCCTAGAAACAAAGAAATTTTTTTTTTTTTTAACTATTTAATCATGTTTCAAATATATTCCTAGAAACAAAATTATTCCCAGAAACAACAAAATTATCAAATGGATTTAGGTTTTTTTTTTTTTTTTTTAATGGAACAAAATAATATAATCATGTACTATTTGGCCGGTTAATAAAGAGGGCCTTAATATGAGATTACCTGACAGCATAATTTGTTGACAGTGGATGACAAAGGAAGAGGCGATAGTGAGTTCAAGCTTCTAGTTTGAACTTGGTGACCCTGGAAAAATGAGTTCACTTGTGAGTCCTCACCATGAAATATTATGAACATAAGAGCATGAAAAAATTGCGTATCTTTACAAAGTTTGGCCGGACATAAGTGAAACATGGAATTAATTTGAGAAGCAAAAATATTTTTAACGCGCGTTAAGAACCAACCAAACAATTAACCATGGAAACAAGTAAATGGGAAAGATAGCAGTATTGGCCACGAATTTCATGTTTTTTTTGCAAGTAATATGTAGCAGTAACGCAGCTATTTATCAATATGTCTCTCTCTTTTTTTTCAATAACTCAATGGCATGAATATAGAGGTACAATTACTTGAAAGCCTATAGAACACCTTGCATGTACCCCAACCAGTCAGATTAAGGCTTTTGGCCTTTACAAAGAGATAAGTTCACTACTAAAAGTAAATGAAAGAGAGATTATAACATGTCGTTTAATTTGCTTGTCCACTAATTTACCTTTGGGTCGAGGATTTTCTCGACGAGGCTCAAGTAATCCTTGACATTAACTTCTTGTTGCCCAGAGTGCTTGCTCATGACATCGTTCATGAAATCGTTGTCGTTGAGGAGGTCAAGTAAGCTGGTCATGAAGCTCTTGTTTCCGGCCATTTTCGGACGCAGGGAAGAATCAAAAGGAACGAGTGAAGCAGAGAGAGTTCAGGGTTTTAAGGGAGTGAGCGAAGTGAAGAAGGAAGGCTTGTGTGGAGCAAAACTGCAGGTCCCTTCTCACCTTTTTATAACGCCCCAAGACCACAACATGACAACTTATAAGCCGGTAAGAAAGATCATTGATATGAGTCATCTCTCTCCCTCTCTCTCTCTCTCTCTCTCTCTCTCTCTCTCTCTCTCTTCCCGATTCGAGTGTCACCGCACCACACCGAACAAAGTGGACTTTGTTGCCCTACGGTGGAGGAGGCAAAATTCACCAAAACATATTCCGTCTCTGAAGTTGTATTCCTTTTTCTTAGTTTGCCCAAGATTTTACAACATGATTGTGGTTGGGCTGGGTTCGCCTTTTCTGATATAAGAGCGTCGGGATAAAATTGTATTTTTACACTTTTTGCTTGATATAAATTTTGTGACACGCGCATTTTGATCTTTTATCTCAATTCTAAATGTTCAAAACTTTTGCTTTATATAAATATTAACGTGAAAATTTACGTACAATTTTTAAAATTTTTTTAAATTTAAATAATATTTTCAAATAACATATTTTTCTTTTAAGTTTTGTTCCAAACAAAAAAGTCCTTACATATACTTCAAGGGTTTAGTCTAGTAGTGACGTGTGTGTGCATGCAACTAGACTGGTGGCACTTCTTGTGGGATACACGCAAAGGGGCATAAATTCAAGAATGTTTTAAAATTTTGTCAGTCTTATATTAAGATTATGAGCTATTTTTATGTGTGAGAGATTATCTTGTTAAAGATTAAGAATGAAAGATAAACTGCATTGCATGGGGATATGGTAATATGATAATGAAAGATAAATTGCATTGCATGGGGATATGGTAATATGATAAGACGAAACTATATTCTTATTTGGCATTGCTCGTAGAAATCATCACAATTTTATATGCAGTTATCTATTCTTCCTAATAAAGCGTGTTCTTAGATAATCCTAAAACCCTAGCTGCCTGCCTCCTCTTTTCCTCTCCCTCTTATTTCCACATGACTTCCTTCTTCAACTTCCATGGATGGGAGGTTTGAGCTAGATCTCTCCTTCCCCTTCTTTTTTCTTTGTTATCTATTTTCTTTTCCTTACTTTTCTCTTGTTTGGAGAGCTTTTCTCTTCCGATCTAATCTAGATCTAAAAGTTTCTCCTTCCCTTTTTGAGAAGGTTTCTATCTTGATCTAGTCTATATCTAGAGATTTTTGTGTCTATGTTTTTGGAGTTTAACTTCTCTCGAGTTTCGTTGGCACAAATCCAATTTTAAGGGAGATAGAGGAATTTCATGAAGGTTTCACTTTCACTAGCATATTTATGCTAGTTTTTCTTTCTTTCCTTTTCTTTTGTCAGAAATTTGTGCTAGTTCAACCTTTGCATTTTGGATGGCGATGGTGCTAGAGACGCTATCACCAAAAGGTAAAATTGTAGTAATAGATGGAGTTCTTAGTGTGTGCCCATTACCGAATACGGATTCGATAATCGGTTGCTGATTTTGATTTGAAGAAGTCATAGTTATACTTTTATGTGGCCCCTAACCTTATTTTGATGATTGATTTTGTTATCAAGAGGTTTTTTAGTTTAGATCAGTGTAGGATTTGTGTTAGCAGTTGCACTGCATTATTTCACGTCTCGTCTCGTGTGGTGTGAAATTCGGGTTCATTTATTCATCTTCTTCTGCGCAATTGTGTGAACTTTTGATAGAAAATTTTAACACAGAAACAATCAAATTAATCAGGGAGAGTGGGGACAATGCAGACAATCGAAGAGGACACTACGATGCCACCACCTGCTGCGACGCCTTAAATGCCACCACCTGCTGCGTCTCTTAAATGCCACCAGTGAAGATGTCTATGCTTTAGACCTTTTTTGCACACCAGCTTTTTTCAAACAAAAATGTGAAAGATTCAAGAGCCAAAGGGCGAGAAACACGACGTCCTGGACACCCCACGATTCGTTGGCTGGATCGATGCCATCTCCGAACGACTCGAACTTTAAGTGGAGATGGTGATGTCGTCTCCAACTTCTGTGTCACGGACTATGTGATGGGGCCCTTTTTTAAAAAGAAATTTAGGGTTTTTGATGTCCCTGATATTGACTTTGAAGTCAAGTTACAAGTCAATGATTTATTATTAATCTAGTCCGATATCATCAGTCGGAAATGCTGGCCCTAATCGAACATTTAGAAAAGCTACACCGGACCTAATTTGCTACTTATCTATATATGGATAGTTGTAAAGTGCAATTGGAAAATAACGCAAATGTGATGATGTGGATCTCAACGATGTTAGAACCATAATACATGACAATATAGTGATAACTATTGATTGTTATGAGGCACGTTTAGAATTGAAGATGAACATAATTTCCTTGAGTGTCCTTATTTCAGTGGAGGTTAATATACTTCAGAAGGTGGAGTTTGAAGTTTGTTTGATGTCCTCTATTAACAATGAGAAGGGTCAAACTTTGTTGCTTGTATTCACTTCGAGGGAAGACGGTCACGAATTTTTGTTCCTGAGACATTGGACTCATTTATTCGAGAATCGGAATTATGACATATGCAATTAGGGGCATATTTGCTAGGAGATTCATAACATATGCGCTTAGTATGGCAAATTATTTGGTGAATAAATCCCCATTGAAAATGAGTGGATGCTTGAGTCTTGAAGAAGTATGGTAAGATAAGATTGCTAATTATTTTGTTCTATATTACTTGATTATTCATGTTGGATTTAAGAAAGTGATGGTAAGATCAATGGGAGGGTAAGAAAGTATGTTTTCTTAGATGATGCACAAGTGTTTATGCCTAGAATTATACTTTGTGTGGGAGTGGTTGTGGCAATATGTAGGATAATTGCCCATAAATAAACTTATTGGAAAAAAGAAGAAGCCAAAGTGCCAAAACTCAGTATGGGAGGAACACTTAAGTATCAGAAGTTACGAAATGTACACTTAAATATCATTCTTTTTGAAAATTGGATTATTTCAATACCAACTCCGACAAATACCGTCAGAAATCCTATGTGCCATTTTTTAAATAAATTTACTTGTCTACCGAACTCGCCAGAGATCCACCTTAGCTTACCCTCATCCAAAATGATGTCGTTTTGGCCGGAATTCAATTTTAAATATAAATATTAGTTAAACAATATTAAAAATTAAAAATGCAGCATAGCACGGTGGGGTTGGCTATCACCCCATCACCGGTGGTGGGCGGTGATGGCCACGAGGGTTGCTAACGCTTGGGTGAGGGTCGGCGACCCGTTGATTAGAGACAAGGGTCGGTAGGCCCTCATCCAAGCGCCGGGAGAGGGCGATGACCCTCTCCTAAATCTAGGCAAGGGCTGATAGGCTCTTGTCCAAGTGTTAGGAGAGGGCAATGACCCTTGCCCAGATCTAGAAGAGGGTCGCTGCTCTCCCCTTGACCTAGGCAAGGGTCGCCGCCCTCTCTCGATGCTTAGATGAGGGCCTACCAACCTTGCCCAGGTGCCGCCAACCCTTGCGGCCATTGCCACCTCTCCACTAACGATAGGGCGCAACCAACCCCCGCTTGTGCCGTGCTACATAATTAATTTTTCGAAATTTTAGTTTTAATTTAATTTAATTAATTTTCATATTAAAATTGAATCGGGCATACGATGTCGTTTTGGCTATAGCTATGTCGGCGCCCCAAATGATGTTTTGGGCTTATCTAGCTATGGTAAGAGCCCAAAACGTCGTTGTTTTGAGCTTGTGTCACTAGAAAATCACCACGAATACATTTTGGCTAAACTTTCTTGCCGTTGGCACTTAACTAATATTTTTGCTCCAAATCTTTCCGAACTTTTGGCATTTAAGGCTCCGTTTGGCAACGCTCCAATTTTTCTATTTTTCTGTTCTTTTGTTCCCTAGAGTAGAAAAGGAACAGTTCGTTTGTTAACGCAAACTGATTTTTCTATTCCCTGAATAGAAAGTTGTTTTCGAATAGAAATGAGAAGTAAAAAAAACTAGCTTCTTATTTCTAGGAACAATTTTTGGAAACAATTTCTTGTGGACTACTCACCGCCTATTGCACGCCACCACCCGTCCACAGCCGCCCACCGCCTGCCGCCGGCCACCGCCCACCACCGCCGGCCGCCGCCTCCCGCGGGCCGCCGCCCGCCGCCGGTCGCCCCCTCTCGCCGGTCGCCCCCTCCCGCCGGTCGCCGCGCCGCCGCCCGCGCCGGTCGCCGGGCCCGCCGCCGCCGCAGTCGTCGCCGGGCCCGGCCGCCGCCGCAGTCGCCGCCCACTCGCTCACTAGTGGCCGGCCGCCGGCCGCCGCCACCACTGCTCGCCACCGCTTGACCGCTAGTCGTCGGCTTTAGCTCGGCGGCCGGCGACTCGGCGTGGCCGGAGGGGGACCGGTGACCGGCGGCGCGGGCGGCGGCGTGGGCGGGCGCAGGTGACCGGTCACCGGCCGGCTGTGGGGGTCACCGGCGACGGCGGCGGGTGGGGGCGGCGGCAGGGCGGCGGTCTCCGCCGGCGACCGTCGGCCGCCAACCGACGTTCGGCGGCCGTTGGCCGCCTCCCCGCCGCCGGGCGGCCGACGGTCGCCGGCGGAGGCCGCCCCACCCGCTGCCACATCGCCACCGGCGCCGGTGACCCCCACGCCGGTCGGTGACCGGACGCCGCCGCCGCCCACTAGTCGCCACCGCCATCGGGGAAAAAAAGAAATAAAATTTTTTTGTCGATTCCAAATGCATTTCTATTACTTTTCTATTCCGAGAATAAGAAATTTTTGTAGTTACCAAACAACCTATTTTACCTAGAAATTGTTCCAAGGAGTAGAAATAGAAAAGAACTATTTCTCAAAAGAAACTGTTCCAAGGAGTAGAAATGTTACCAAATGCACCCTAAGTATCTTTCAATGCTAAGTTTTGGCACTCTAAGGGCCCGCATTTCAAATTTATTATATATCATTAAGTTCAATCCCAACTTTACAATTTATTCAATTTAGTTCTGGAACTTTTAATGATTTGACAATATAGTCAGTCCAACCAATTTTGACTGAAAATTGATAATGTAGACGTCGGTCATTCTATGTAACACATCAGGCATTGTGTAGACAATTTTTACCAATTTTTAATGAATTTTATGTTTTTTTTTTTAAGTTTTTGAATTTTTGCTTATTTCTCTTCTTTTCTTTCTTATCCTTTTTTAATGTCTTTTCCTTGATGGATCGGTGAGGTTGTTGGGGCCTCGGTGATTGCCGGCAACCCTCATCAGTGGCAAGCAAGATAGATTTGGAGAGGCAAGGGCCACAACACCCTTGCCTATTGCTGACTGTGCTAGCCCTCTCCCATGGTTGGCTAGGGCCTCATAGCCCTCGCCTAGTGGCTCATGATAGTCACTGACCCTTTGGTGAAGAAGAGTAGTGAAATATAAAAAGAAAGAGAAAGAGAAAAAAAAAGGGAAAATTAAAAAATTAAAAAAAAATCAGAAACTTTTAAAAAAATTATAAAAATTATGAACGTTAGTATCAATCATATCATATAGAGCAACCAGCATCCACGTCATTGATTTCAGACATAAGTTGGTCAGAAGGATCAAATTGATAAATCGTCTAAAGGTTTAGAACCAAATAGTTTAATTGAAATATTTAAAACTGAATTAACTGACGTACAATAATTGTAAGACTTTTTGAACAATTTTCTCGACATTATTCATATGGATATTGACATTGTTCAACTCAAGGTAGAGTTGTAACTAGTATCTCCTAAGGTAGTCAGTATTAGCGCAATAATGAACGCAAACGGTTCCCATAGTGAGTTGGAGCTTGAATAGTTGTGAGTTGTTGTAACTGGTTAGTTTGAGAGAATGCGAATTCTCTCTACTGAAAAGTATTGATATAACCGTGGTTTTTCTTTATCCGTTGTAGGGAATGTTTTGATTGAAATCCTCGAAAAGAAGCCAAAACTATAGGGGGATTGACGTTCCGATGAGGTACATGGTTAGATTTCATGATAGCGGGATCTAGTGTCGACAAATCTTGCGATATTATTTAAGTTATTATATGGAAATTGAAGTTCAAAAGGATGTCACATCCGTTGAATGCTTCAAATGTCCCTATATCTTATTATCAGCAGTTAAAATTAACACGTTTTAATGGTATAGTTTGTTGGTGTAACACAGGAAGTTTTCTTCAGTATTGTACTGAGAATAGAGTTTCACAATGTCCAAATCAAGTAAGACAGACAATGAAATTATGTACGAAATCACTTTCCACATTACATGCTATTGAGTGTACGTGTTATTAAGTATATGAAAGGCCAAATCTATCCCTCAGTTTTTAATTTTTATTATTGAAAACAGTAACTTAGGAAAATGACTTCCAGACATGTGATTAGACGAAACAAATATTAATATTCGAAAAGAGCCAATTTAAACTCTGCAAATTTGACACTAGCAGGAAATTGCTCAACAAGTCAAAACGAAAGCTTACAAGACATTTTCTTTTTCGGTTGACACACATTAATCGGGAAATCATTCAAGATCTACTTCAATCTAAACTGAAAATTTTACACTACATAAATAATAACACGTAAATTCACACATTTTTTTATAATTTTTTGACATTTAAATGATATCCTACACTATGATCGACAACTGAAGAAATCATTTAAACTTTCATCCAAAACAAGCAAAGCCCCTACATGTGAGCGCGTGTAACTAGACTGGAGGCACTTCTTGTGGGTCGTAAGCGAGGATCATCATGATTCAATTATATCCCGGAGTGTTTTAATATTGTGACAATCTTGTATCAATAATGAGTAATTCGTTTGTGAGATCAAGAGATTATATCGTTAGAAATTATGAAAGACAGATAAATTGCATTGCATGATGGTGATAAAGCGACGCAGTAAAATATGACGATGTTCTTATTTAGTATTGTTTGTAGAAATCATCACAGTTTTGTTTGCATGCGTATGACTTTCACATGATATAACGAGTGTTTAGAATTGAAAGTTTTTTTTTCTTTTTACGAGGAGTTAGAATTAATGTCGATTCTCATTAGTCACATTTCACATGTATCTGGTGTGATATCCGTGACAATTTAAGTCGAGGACAATAAGATCAATGGGAAAGAGTCGGAACAAGGACGAACAAGTGAACAGGAACCAACGGCGTCACTTTCTGTGTCTCTTAAACAATCCCGAATTTAACATCAGGATTTCTCATCAACAAGTTACTAGATTTGAGGAGTGGTTGCTAAATTACAACGATATGACCCCGAAGATCATACCACTTGAGATTGTTGCAGTCACCCTCTGGCAAATCTGGTTAGCGCGCAACTCCCTTGTCTTCCGTCATAAGCAGTCGGACCCGATCAGCATAGTAGACCCTGCACTAGACATGCATTGCAATTACGCAAAGTGGAATAGAAGCAACTTGGAACGTGGAGCCATCTCACTAAACATACAACCAAGGTGGAGACCACCAAACCTGGATTCGTTGAAGATAAACATCGATGGATCTCACCTCTTAGGGACCACGGAAGGGGCAATTGCATTCGTGTGCCGTGATTCAAAAGGAAGATTGACGGAAGGCCTCGCGTGACTAGTTCGAGTATCTTTTGCCTTTCAAGCCGAAATCCTTGCTTGTCTTTATGCTCTCCGTCACTTTGCTGATCGACCTCATCTGAAATTAATACTGGAGTCTGACTGTTCATCGTTGGTGAGTTGTCTAAAAGATTCTTCCCTCTCTCCCTGGGATGTTGAACCACTTATCTCTGAATGCATTAGCCCGTTGGCCCTTTTTGAGAGTCTAGAAATAGTTTTTTGCCATCGCACTTCAAATAGATTGGCGGACTGGGTTGTAAAAGCCTCCAAATGCAAGACCCTTCCCCTAGATTGGGTTGCTAACCCCCCCCCCCTCCCCTCTTTGGGAGATCCTGTGTTTTGATACTCCTTACTCTTGTAAAGGGGCTCGAGTTTAATGAATGTTATTTTTATTTCGATAAAAAAAAAAAAAAAACTGCCACCACCGCCTCTCCATCGCCATCGAAGATGTCTATGCTCTTGATATTTTTGCACGCCTGAGCCTTTTTCTATCATTGACGTCAAAGATTGGAAATCCGAAAGGCGAGAAACACGACGGCCTGGACCATCCAGGCTGGATCGATGCCATCTCCAAAAAATCTCGAACGTCACGTGAAAATGGTGATGTCATCTCCGACGTCTATGGTGGGGTCCTCTTGTTATTTAAAAAAAAAAACAAAGAAATTTCGTGTTCCTTAGTGTTGACTATTCAAGGTAGAGGTCAATGAATTTATTAATAGGCGAGTCTGATAACATCAGTCACAATTGTTGGCACTAATTGAAAATTTAGCCATGCTCTTGAGGTTTATTTCATGCGAGGCCACACGGGAATTGAATTGCTACTTATCAATGCATGCTAGTAGTAAAATTAACCCAGTGAGAATGAGAAAGTGTTCACTATAAACGTTTGCACATGATGTTTATGAATCTTGATACCACTTTCGACACAGAAAAATTTTTTAAAAAAATAATAAACGAAAAGACCCCAATTAGACTAGAGGGGTGCTTCATGGACTAACTAACCGTGTTGCACTATGGTAAAGACTCCACTCCATCGAGGAAAAGATTGGCCTACATGGAAGAGCACAAATTGACAGAATAGGCATAAAATGTTGACATTGTCACT
Source organism: Corymbia maculata (assembly GCA_014182735.1). Classification (NCBI taxonomy): domain Eukaryota; kingdom Viridiplantae; phylum Streptophyta; class Magnoliopsida; order Myrtales; family Myrtaceae; genus Corymbia; species Corymbia maculata. The sequence continues at coordinate 27,836,920 of CM024689.1, forward strand.
TAATTGGGAGAATTACCAAAAAAAATTCTAAACTTATTGCGGTTGTGCCAATTTAATCTTATCCTTTTTTTTTTATGATCAAATTCTAAACCTTTTTACAAATGTGTTAATTTAGTCCATTTGGCCAAAATTTGGCCTATTAGAGTTGACGTGGCATAGCTGGTGCTGACATGGCACAAACAATGCTAACGTGAACAATTTCTAATAATATTTTAATATTTTAATTTTTTTTCCTCTTCCTTCTTCCTCTGGCTAGTCACTAGACTTACATGACCTCGCCAAATCTGGCAAGGGTGAGCCTTACTAGTGGCTAGGCGAGGTCGACCTCGCTGTCATTGGGTGGGGGCAAGCTCACCCAGGCACTGGAGAGGTGAGCACTCGTTGGATTTGGCAAGGCCTCACCTTGTCAGTGGTTGGGCGAGCTTGCCCTCGCTTGCCTTTGCCTTTGGCCGTTCACCTTGGTTTGATGACCATCCAAAGGAGGAAGGAAGAGGAGAAAAAGAGAAAGAAAAGAAAAAAATAATGTAAGAATTAGAAAAAATATTTAAATATTATTAAAACTGTCCATCTTAGTGCCGCCTATGCCACGTTAGCGTCGATTGTGCCACGTCACGGCCAGCCAACCAAATTTTGGCCAGATGGATTGAATTGGCATAATTATAAAAGGTTTAAAACTCAATTGACAAGGGAAAAAAATGTTTGAATTGAATTGGCATAATTGCGAGAGGTTTAGGACGTTTTTGGTAATTGTCCCTCACTTGACTCGGACGCCATATTTAAGGAGATGAGTATGCGAAAGTTAAAAATTTTCATTTTATGGAAGTGACTTATAATAATAAAGTATAGAGGCTTATGAAAAACATGGATGGATTCTTTGAATGATGAAAATGTAAAAAATTCTTAACATAAACAATTAATTAATCAAGAATAAATCAGATCCATATATGAATATAAAACACCATAAGTCATACACACAGTGGAATTAAAATGTACATGTTTGAGCCATTACTTCACTCAAAGGGAAATAGATTAGTTTGGTTGTGAATCAATAATCTATTGAAATATCGGATTTTCCTCTCTATGACATATCTCCGTATAGCATGTTTCAATTGGATTAAAGCGATTGATAGGTATAACCTATCATTTTATAAGCTAAAGATAAGCTAGAGAAGGGAATTAGCAAATCCTAATCACTAGTGTGTCAATTGGGGAAAATTGTAAACTATTTTTCGATTTTCTGATTTTTTTTGGGGAAAATATAACTTTTTGGATTTTTCTATTTTTTAAATACTTAAATAATAATGTTATATTAAACCGGATCTCCAGATCGGATCCGACCCGGATAGCCCCACTCGCGACCGGACTGGGCTTGATTCGCAGGCCCAGTCCAACTCAGGATGGCCTGCCGAAAAAGGAACAAGAACGAACGTCCAAGAGACGCAGGTTGGGGTATGAATAAGCCGGCCTAGGGACCTCGTCCCGGCCCAGAACTTCCTAAGAAAAACCGGATTGAGGTCGGGCCGCACCAAGCCCTTCAATCTCACCCAATAGGCAGGAAACCCTACCCGCGTTGCGGCCTCCCTTGCTCCCTGCACTCTCGCGGTGCTAACGGAGTCGGTGACGGCGAACCGTGTCGGTCGTCAGAGCCGTGCACAACGGGCCAGCAGCTCAGCAAGGAGCTTGGGCGGTGGGCAGCAGCTAGCGTCACCGTCGTCGGAGGTTTGGGCGGTGGGTCGTGATCAGCAGCGACCGAAGCTCCTAGAGGGGATGCGAGCAGTAGATTTGCAGAAGAGGCGGTAGTTGATTCAACGGTGTAAGGTTAGGTCGAGATGAGCAAGTGGTCGGGTTATGGCAAGACAGAACTTGCGATGGCTATTGGGGGAACCCGGTTTCAATTTCTCCAATAGCTAAATTTAATTCAGGATCAATTTCTCTCCCGAAAAACTAGACGGATCAAAACCAACTTAGCCTCAACAACAACCAGCTAATATACCCTCACGACAGGCAAATATAATACGGCAATAATAATAAAAAGACAACGCCAACAACAGCACCAAAGATTTAACGTGGAAAACCCAACAGGGAAAAACCACGGACCGCCCAAAAATCTTCCACTAATCACAAAGAATAGCAGGATACACCAGTTGTACTTCTCTAGTCACACACTAGAGGATCAACATCAATATTACAACCATTGTTTCTCACCACAAAGATGAATCAACAAATTCAGAGCCAGAAAAATCTAACCGCAATCGGAGAATTTGGAGGCGATTCTTGACGAACGAAGACCATCAACTCGTAGCAATCGGTCTCACGAACAACATACTCAAATTTGAGCAAATTCCGTCAACATCTTGCCTTCGAAACGGGATCACAAAGATCTATCCTTTTTCTTTGTTTCTTCTCCGCGCTCTCTCTTTTGTGGCTGTTTTCTCTCTCTTTTCCCCGTGCACGTCGAGCACCCACCTTGGAAAAAAACTGCACAAAGCAGTTTTTCTTCCATTTCTCTTGTCAACCATTTTCCTTTTTTTTTTTCTTTTTTGACTGGGTCCCCACAAGAGGTGGACCTAGCCAACAAATATCCCCTTCCACCTCATGTGGGAAATTCCATCATGCCCGTTTTTCTTCTACATGAGTCAAGCTTCACTACGGGCCATACCTTGGTCATCATGTCTGATCTATTATCATCGGTGTGGACTTTCTCTAGCAAGAAAAACTTCTCTTCTAACTTGGATCTAATAATACGTCACATCATCATGCTTTGATCTTGAATGCAATACCGGATTCTTGCTGAGATGGATAGCACTCATGCTATCGCAATATAGAATGAACTTCTCTTGCTTCAAGTCCAGCTCTTGTAGAAATTTTTTCATCCATAAGAGTTCCTTAGCTCCTTTAGTAATAGCAATATACTCTGCTTTAGTTGTAGATAAAGCAATACATTTTTGTAATCTTGATTGCCACGAGACAGCTCCCCCTACAAAAATCATCATATAACTCGATGTGGCTTTTCGAGAATCAATATCACCAGCATAGTCTGCATCCCAGTAGCCACTCAACTCAGGCTTTCCATTTCCATAACACAAGCAAAGTTTAGAAGTCCCTTTAAGATACCTTAAAATCCATTTAACAGTGGTCCAATGCTCCTTACCTGGATTTGAGAGAAACTTGCTCACAACACCAACTGCATGAGCAATATCGAGTCTTGTACAAACCACGGCATACATCAAACTACCTACAACCAATGCATAGGGAATTTTCTTCATCTCTTCCTTCTATTTCTCACTTGTAGAACACTCATTAATACTCAACTTGAAATGACCTACAAGTGGAGTACTTACCTATTTACATGTGCTCATATTGAATCTTTCAAGCATCCTTTCAATGTACCTCTCTTGAGATAACCAAAGTTTCCCATTCCTCCTATCATGAGTAATTCTCATGCTTAGAATTTGCTTGGCCGGGCCTAGGTCCTTCATTGCAAAGGCTTTACTCAACTCATTTTTCAAGTTCTTGATTTTCTTATCATCATGCCCAACAATCAACATGTCATCCACATAAAGTAGGAGGATGAGAAAATTATTATCTGAGAATCTTTTCATAAAGACACAAGAATCGAAGTTTGTCTTACCATATCTATGTTCTTCCATGAATGATTCAAACTTCATGTACCATTGCCTCGGTGCTTGCTTAAGACCATACAAGCTTTTTCTTAATCTACATACAAGATGCTCATTGCCTTCAACTTTGAAGCCCTTTGGTTGCTCCATATATATTTCTTCTTCCAAGTCTCCATGAAGAAAAGCTACCTTTACATCAAGTTGTTCAATTTCTAAATTTAGGGTGGTGGCCAACTCAAGAACAACTTGAATCGAAGACACTTTTACAACCGGTGAAAAACTTTCTTCAAAGTCAATTCCCTTCTTTTGACGAAACCCCTTCACAACAAGCCTAGCATTTTATCATGGTTTCAAACTATTTTCTTCCATCTTCAACTTATACACCCACTTATTTGTGAGTGTTCTTTTACCCTTAGGTAATTTCACCAATTCAAATGTGTGATTCTCATGCAAGGATTTGAGCTCTTCTTGCATGGCTTTATGCCACTCATTCTTTCGATCACATGACATAGCCTCTTCATAAGTTTCCGGTTCTCCTACATCAGTGAATAACACATACTCATGCGGTTGATATCTTTGTGAAGGTCTACGTTCTCTTTTAGATCTTCTAACTTAAGGTAAAATCGGTTGTTCTTGCTCAACTGGCTCAATAGGCTGCTCTTGCTCAACTATTTCACCTGTCTCAATCGAAGAATCGACATTATGTGAGGACTCACCATCTTCATGATTTCTATGATTTTCATAGACTTCTTCCCTATGATTTCCACCCACGGGAGGAGCATTTGGGCTGAAACTAACTAAACATTGAGTTGTATTCTTTGGTCTCTCCAGCTTGTCAATGTCTTTAATGGTTTAATTCTCAATGAACACCACATCTCGGCTTCTAACAACTTTTTTTGCAACTGGATCCCACAGCCTGTAGCCAAATTCTTCATGTCCACAACCCAAGAAGATACACTGTTTAGACTTGTCATCAAGCTTAGACCTTTCATCTCTTGGAACATACACAAATTCCTGACAACTGAACACTTTTAAATGATTGTAGGAAACATCTTTTCCACTCCAAACTCTTTGTGGAACATCTCCCTTAATAGGCACCGATGGAGAAAGATTTATCAAGTCTACTACTGTTCTCATCGCTTCATCCTAGAATGTCTTAGGCAACTTTGCATGAGAGAGCATACATCGAATCTGATCATTAATTGTTTGGTTCATCCTTTCAGCTACTCCATTTTGTTGTGATGTTTTCGGAACAGTCTTCTCAAGCTTGATACCACAATCCCTGCAGTAGTGTTCAAACGGACCTCTATATTCACCACCATTGTCAGCTCGAACACGTTTCAGTTTCTTCTCGATTTCTCTTTCCACATTGACATGAAATTGTTTGAAAAGTAGCAAGAACCTGGTCTTTAGGTTTCAAAGCAATAGCCCACACTTTTCTAGAACAGTCATCAATAAAAGTTACAAAATATAATGCACCACCAAGGCTTCTAGCATCCATGCAACAAACATCAATGTGAACTAAATCAAGAATATTTGATTTTGTAAGTGGAGAGGAACTATGAAATGAGAATCTATGTTGCTTAACTGTTAGACAATGAGTGCATTCCTTCAGATTTTTCTCCTTCAATGGTAGAAGATTCTTTTTAGCAAGAGTTTCAAGTCCTTTCTCACTAAGATGACCAAGCCTCATATGCCATAAATAAACCGAGGAATCCTCCACTGCATTTACTTCTTCTTTAATCAAGTTAGCTTGTGTGGTGTAGAGAGAATACATTTTCTTGCCCTTAGCCACTACCATAGAACCTTTAGTCAATTTCCATTTGCCATCAAAAAAGGAATTGCAATAACCATCATCATCCAAGGCACCCATGGAGATAAAGTGAAGTCGAATATCTGGAACATGTCTCACATTTTTCAAAAGTAAATTACATCCAATGTCGGTTTCCAAATAAACATCTCCCATGCCAATAACCTTGGAAATACCATTATTTCCCATTCTAACACAACCAAAATAACCACTACGATAGGAAGCAAAATAGTCACGTCGTGAAATGACATGAAATGAAGCCGCAGGATCAACAACCCAAGCAGAGTCTTGGCATGTAAGGTTCGCACAACCGTCATCACATACGAACACAATATCGCCATCGGATGCAACTACTGCTATAGCTTGTTTCTCTTCTTTTTTTCGCTCTTCATTTCCATCGTGAAATTTATCTCTCTTTGGTAACCTGCATTCTCTAGCATAATGTCCCATTTTGCCACAGTTGTAGCACTTCACACTCCTCTTTAGCCTTGATTTCAATCATCCTTTTGACTTGCCTTTGTGGTCATAACTTTGAAACTTTCTTGAATAAATTCTTCCCCTATTTTCTATCACAAGAGCCTCCGAACTAGAAGCATAATTCAAACATTTTCTTCTTGTTTCTTCATTGAATAAGCTTTCCTTAACCATGCTCATAGAAAGCACACCGAAGGGGGCCAAATTGCTTAATGCCACAACTAAGGTGTCCCAACTATCAGGAAGAGTACCAAGCAATAAACATGATTGCAATTCACCACCAAGGTCAATTTCAAGGTTTGTCAATTGATTTACAACATTTTGAAATTCACTTAAGTGTTCCGACATGTTACTCCCATCCTTGTATTTCAAATTTACAAGTCGTTTAACTAAAAGAGCCTTATTTTGTGGAGTTCTCTTATAGAGGTCTTGTAATTTCTTCCACAAAGTGTCCGCCATTGTCTCTTGAGCAACATGATGATATATACTATCATCAATCCATTGTCTGATAAACCCAACTATTTTCCTATTCATTCACTCCCATTCCTTGTCTTCCTTATCTACTTTAGCCTCATCGCCCTCAACCGGATCAAATAAATCTTTACAATATAACACGTCTTCCATCCGAGGCTTCCAAATAGAGTAATTTGAGGCATTCAACTTGAACATGGCACCACTAGTTTCCTCCATTACTCAATAAAATTTCAGCACAACCTTGGCTCGATACCACTTTGTTGGGGGAACCCGGTTTCAATTTTTCCAATAGCTAAATTTAATTCAAGATCAATTTCTCTTCCGAAAAACTAGACGGACCAAAACCAACTTAGCCTCAACAACAACCAGCTAATATACCCTCACGATAGACAAATATAATATGGAAATAATAATAAGAAGACAAGGCCAACAAGAACACCAACGATTTAACATGGAAAACCCAACTAGGAAAAATCACGGACCGCCCAAAAATCTTCCACTAATCACAAAGAATAGCAGGATACACCATACTTCTCTAGTCACACACTAGAGGATCAACATCAATATTACAATCACTGTTTCTTACCACAAAGATGAATCAACAAATTTGGAGCCAGAAAAATCTAACTGCAATCGAAGAATTTGGAGGCGATTCTTGACGAACGAAGACCATCAACTCGTAGCCATCAGTCTCGTGAACAACATACTCAAATTTGAGCAAATTCCATCAATGTCTTGCCTTTGAAACGGGATCACAAAGATCTCTCCTTTTTCTTTGTTTCTTCTCTGCGCTCTCTCTTTTGTGGCTGTTTTCTCTCTCTTTTCCCTGTGCACGTCAAGCACCCACCTTGGAAAAAAATATGCACAAAGCAATTTTTCTTCCATTTCTCTTGTCAACCATTTTCCTTTTTTTCCTTTTTTTTATTTGTTTTAGCTGGGCCCCACAAGAGGTGGACCCAGTCAACAAACCCCCAACACAATTTCAATTTCTCCAATAATGGCTAAGGCTGCCAGCGCCGTTGACAAGCACTAGCGGCGTCGTACACGGCGGGACTTAGCCCCGCTCTCTCTCTCTCTCTCTCTCTCTCATAGATCTCAATTGTAGTCCAGATCTCACTCTCCCTCTTGCTCAGATTTCATTTTCTCAATTTTTTTTTCTTAGATCTCTCTCCCACCTCTTCACGATTTCTCTCTCTCTCAGCCTCGGCGAATATCTCTCTCTTTTTCTCTTGGATTCACTCATTCTCTACTCGCCAGATTTGCCTTTTTTCCTCTCTTTTTTCGCCTTAGATCTCGCCTCCATCTCTCCACCCTCTGCAGATCTGCCTCTCCTTTTATCGCTTCCCGCTGGCCTCTTTTTATAGGTGAGGAGCCCGGTCGACGGAGGTGCTCTGATCGCTGGTCTTTGACGCGCCGATTAGGCTCCTTCTTGGTCGAACCGACGTCTCTTCAGCTGCCCCTTGCTCTGCATTGAAGACGCGTCCTATCCATTGGGTCCTCTGCCGGTCTTTGCACTGCTCCGCTAGACGGCATTTATGGCGCCTATGAGACCATCCCATCCGTCGCTAGCCTACTTCTCTCTCTCTCTCTCTCTCTCTCTCTCTCTCTCTCTAGGTTGTTTTGTGCGCGTGAGTTGGAGAGGCAGAGAAGGAAGGAGGAAGAAGAAGGGGGTGAAGGCCGGGCCGAAGAAATGGATTGGGCCCGGCCTGTGCGTGGGAAAAGAGGGAAAAGGGATCTACGGCACAGGCCAAGCCCTTGAGCCATGATTTTGTTTTTAATCCGAAAATAAGGTAAAATAAGAAAAAATAAAATTTAATAGAGGCAAATAATATTAATACTTATGTGATGCAAAAATAGTTTTTGTTAGGGCCAAATTGATCTCTAATTTTTTATGCAATTAAGTACTTAGTCGAAATTTAGGTGTCAACAAACAAATGCCTAATACCAACTAAAGATGTGACTTTGATACCACTGTTGTTATTTGTGAAAGTGTATTTTATATGTGGGATTTGAAGAAGGGGTTACATAATTGGTTTTTGTAGAAGGACATCTCGAAGAAATAGTTGAGGAGCTAAGGAAGTAGAAACATGGGAGCTGGCTATACAAGGCTAGGTTATGGGATTAGACGGGTATGGAAAGTGATTTACAAGGCTTGAGGCATGGGAATAGGATTTTGAACTTAGTTTGGTTTACCCAATTGCAAGCACTTGAAGATCTATTTATAGGCCTTTTCCACTGCCATGGTGATTACAATATCTCTGCTATGTCAGAGATTTTTCTTTTTGTTCACCACCTAAGTCCACCACCAACCTCTACATGTCAGAGTTTTCTTTGATTTTAATCCACCCATTACTAGAAACTCCAGCAATTCTCTAAACTATTCTTACATTTCTATTCTAGAAAACTCTAGAAATTAGATCACCATTTTAACATCTCCATATTGAGTTTGTGACATGTGTCCACTCAATTCTAGAAAACCCTAATTTTCTCTTTCCCCTCTTTCTCCTTCTCCCCCCTCAACCGCCACATCGCTGCTTGTCGTCACCACTACTAAAGTTGCCAATGCCACACTCAAAACTGACCACTGCCGCATCTCAGGCATTTGTCTTTCATTTTTTTTATTTTTGCGCTTAGAAATGTCACTCGACCTCATCGTCAAACCCTGCAGCCATGGTCAAATTGCCACTGTCATAAGATCTAGAGGCATGTGTCACGAGCCAATCGTTTGGGATTGTGATCGTGCGGTGACTTAGGCTATTTTGGATCGTTTGGGATCGTTGGGGCCTAAGCCAACCCTTTTTCGGATCGATCGATCACTTAACTCATGCGGATCGTAGAGAGAGAAAATCTAGAGAGAGAAGCTCTGAAAGAGAGAATGGAACTTAGATTGCTAATGGTTGGATGGTTACAAATGAGGGGGAAAGCACCCTTCTTATACTTGAGACCCTCGGATTACAACAATTAATCGAGTTTTGATCCGGCGGACAATATCGTACCGCTCCACCTACCATGTACCGGCATTTATGTCGAGAAAATTCTAGACCACGGCACAATTACGGTATTGCCCGTCCTTGGGAATTTTTCGGAAGCACTTGGATCTTTCCAGGGGCGTTTTGGTTGTTCTTCTTTGATCATAAACGCTCCATTGATCACGGAAACCTTAGCTCCATGACATTCTCCCCCACTCATTCGAGTGGCTTCCTTGGCGCTCACAGCATGGAGAGAGTCATTCTTGGCACGAGCTTTTTCCCGCTTCATCCTATTCGGCTTGGCCCTAACCAACTCGAACGGTACCTCGAACGGCTTTTTGAACAATTGGTTGGACGCACGATCCTTTCTTCGACTTGGGCATGGCACGCGGCACGTACTCCACTTCGGGGAAGAGGGCTTCGATTGGCATGTCGCGAGTTGGTGTAAGAGGTCCCAACTCTACCTTCGGCTTCTCAGTTGGTTGTGTCTTCGGTTGTTGATCGGTCATGCGCTTGGCCGTCTACAAGCTTTTGTTGAGGAGATGAATCACAGCAATCGTCTTGGTGTTCATCACCCCTTTGAGCATTGGCACCATGGACGGACACTTCGGATTGAGCATCATGATTCACTTGGATCCCATGTCGATCATGGCTCTTGCTCAGTTGAAGAACTGCATTCTTAGGATGAGATCATAGTCGTTGAGCGGGGCTACTTCGAACCGGAGCTTGCCTTTCCATCTGCCAATTTGGACTTTGACCTCTAGGGTTGTTCCTCCACTTGCAAAGTCTTCCGAGTTGACGGTCTTGAATCGCCTTTCGTTCGGCATCACTTCCAAACTCAACCTTTTCGCTACCTCGGTTGCCATAAACACATTGGAAGCACCCGTATCAACCAAGGCATAGAGAGTAATACCACATACCTCGATCTCGACAAAGTACATGTCCGTTTGCTCCTTCTTCTTGGGGGTGGTTGGGTTTGCACAGAGTTGAGCATCATCTTACCAAGTCGAACTTGGCGCTTCTCCTCCTTGGGTCGTTCCTCTTCTTCCACGGAGAGGATGGCATTGACTCGGTGCTTTTGCGGACACTTTTGCGTCCAATGTTTTCCTTTGCAAATGAAGCAAGGAGCGGGTGGAGGTTGATCGTACTTACTTGTGTAGCTTGCTTGTGGTCAACCTCCTTGGACGGGTTGTTTGGATGAGCCTTCTCCCCATGTTTTCATTCGACCACCTCGATCCTTGGGGCCACGGGAGTTGTATCCACCTTCATCCTTGGAGGACCGATTCGACCTCCAATCTCTTGATCGATCAACTTGGTAAGGTCGATGAGTGATTCGGCCACAGTTAAAGCTCTCGAGAGACTCCTCACGTCCTGACACATTAGCTCTTGTCTTGCCCACGGCTCCAGTCCATTCAAAAATGCTCCGAAAGCCTCCTCTTCTCCAAGATTGTTGATTTGGAGCTTGAGTTCAGTGAATTCCTTCACGTACTCTCGGACTGTACCTCGTTGCTCGAGGCGATGGAGCTTGCTACGGGTTTTTTGTTGAGCAAACTTGGGGAAAAAGTACTCTCGAAACTCCTTAACGAAGTCATCCCTCGTCTCTATAGGATGGGCACTGCGCTTGGTCTCATCACACCTATTGCGCCACCAAAGTATTGTGGTATCAGTAAGGAACATAGCAGCGGTTCATACCTTGATACCCACGTGTTGGATGTTGGCGGCTCCAAAGTACTGTTCCATGCTCTATACGAAGTTGTCCACCTCTTTGGTGGATCGATCGCCTTTGAATTCTTTAGGCTTCGGCACCTCTATCTTGGGCACTGCTTGGGTAGGCACTACTCCATTCGTGATGCTCAGCTTGCACAAGGCGAGCTCCGTCTTGAGCTCTTGGATCTCCACTTTCATGGCTTTGACCTCATCCCGTCGGGGGTTCTTCTCTTCCATAACTTGGACTCGTTCCCTCAAGTCTTTGATCGATGATTCAAGGGCATCGTCCTTGGCTTGGAGAAGGACTGTCACATCGTTGATGGCTTCCGTGAAGTCTTTGCGAAGAGTGCCTTCGACCTCCAAGATCCGGTCTCGGACATCATCGAGTCCGTCTATGAGTTCGGCCACGGTGCTCCGCATCCTCGCAAACTTCTCATCGAGTGCGGCAACGGCTTCCGACGAGGTTCCTATTTTCTTGCTCCGGCCGCGAGTCTCTTTGACTTGAGCGACCTCTCCATCCATAATAGCTTCTTGGCTTGACATTTTCTCAAACAGTTGGTGCTCCTCGGATCTCTCTTCTTTGCTCTGATACCACTTGTCACGGGCCGATCATTTGGGATCATGACCACGCAGTGACTTAGGCTATTTTGAATCGCTTGGGATCGTTGGGGCCTAAGCCAAGCCTTCTTTGGATCGATCGATTACTTAACTCACTTGGATCGTAGAGAGAGAAAATTTAGAGAGAGAAACTCTGAAGGAGAGAATGGAACTTAGATTGCTAATGGTTGGATGGTTATAAATGAGAGGGAGAGCACCCCTTCTTATACCTGAGGCCCTCAGATTACAACCATTGATCGAGTTTCAATTCGGTGGACAATATCGTACCGCCCTACCTACCACCTACCGGCATTTATGCCGAGAAAATTCTAGACCACGGCACAATTACGGTATCGCCCGTCCCTGGGAATGTTCCGGAAGCACTTGAATCATTCCGAAGGCGTTTTGGTCATTCTTTCTCGATCATGAACACTTCATTGATCACGGAAACCTTGGCTTCGTGATACATGCCTCTAGATCTAGAGGCTTGGCATCCAGGGCTGAGGTGTAGCTCACACCAAGCTCAAACGGAAAAAATAGAGGCAACTTTGCTCGACACCGGTGTCCAAGCTGAGGCTTAGCTCGAGGCTTAGGCTCTACCCATTGCCAAGGCTTAGGTTGGCGGCCATGGCTTGGCATTGGTGGACAAGGCTTAACTCGACGCCATGTCGAGTGCCGCCACTAGCAACAAGCTCGAGGGCGGTGTCGAGCTCAAATAGAGAGATTTTAAGAAGGATGGATAGGGGCTGCGGGGACAAAGACCAATGAAGAGAACTCATCTTGGGGAGTGCGACGACAGCAGGGCGGCAAATGTCGATGGTGGGATGGGGGCTGAGTGGCTAAGGCAGTGGAGAGGCATGGGGGGCTCTATATCTGTACAAAAGGTGGAGAGAGAGAGAGAGAGAGAGAGAGAGATTTTAGTGTTTTGATCTACAATGGGTGAGACTAAAATGTGGTGGAGTGGCGCTACATGTTTTTTAGTGCCTGGGGAGAGTAGATGGGACTATAGTCGGAGATAGCATGCGTACAATCCATCAATACCCAAATCTGGGATCCTTAATTGGGATTTGTGGCATCTGGAACTTAATGTGCAGGAATGCAAAGAGAAAAGTTATCCGGTAGAAATCCTATTTCTATGAACATTGGTGGAGTCAAATGTCTCGTTGAGAGTCAATACATCTCCAACCATGATTTTTTTGAGGTAATAACTTAACTCATACATCCTTCACTAATTTCCCTTTCCTCTTTTTTCTAATGCCTTCCTTTGCCTATTACTGTTCATAGCATGAGTTAATGGCCTATTTGTGGATGACGTCTTGAGCCGATGGGAAGACTCCATCTGAGGAAGATCTAAAGATGAAAGTGGAGGAGAAGAAGAGGTTAGGGATTTGAAGCATTGAGCGACATCTCTGGAGCCATATGAGTTTCACCAAATGAGATTTAAAGACACGAGACAAAGTCTCCGATTTTTATATAGAATTTTGACGTTTGCTTAGTTGCTCAAAGAGTTTTATGCAGTTATCCTAAAAAGGAATTAGTTTTCATATGTTATTGGAGTCTCACAATCATTTTTGGAAGTTCTATATCTTTTGTTTTTGTGGTATAGAAAAGGAACCTGCCTTGCCATTCGAATGTTCGGTTTAAGGTGTCAACGAAGTATCAACTATTCACTAAATGAGTTGGTCCTAGTTCCACTAGATAGGGACCGGCTCCAAGTATGTTTATTGAAATACCGTGTAGTGGGGAATATGAAATTAGAGTTTGCAATTTCCTTTGTGACTCAATTAGAAAGATCTCAATAGGATGTGGTGATAAAATGACACACTATCACACTAACGAGAAGACAAGTGCTGAATCAATAATCAATACACGTAAAGTTAATAAAGGACTTCTATTGAGTATGGTCCAACACTCTTCCTGAAGATACAAAAGAGAGCAAAGAGCTTTCACGGCCTAATAGTCCTCTCTTACACGGTAAATTATTGGCTGCACTGACACCACATATAGGCTGAGTGCAGGCAATCCGCCGGATCACGTGAGTTTAGGGCATCGCCACATGACCTGTCCGATCAGGTCCGCAGAGCTTAATGCACTGGGTACAGCCAATTTAGGACCAGAGTCGCTAGAGTTCTCCTAGTCGGTGTGTTGCGGTTGCCTTTGGGAAATAACATGAAAAGCTCTTCATCTTATCACTAGAAAAGTCTTGGTTTGTACGCCTCGAGAATGTAACTGACGAATCTTAATAAGATCATGAAAACTTTTATTCGTAGCAGAGAGCCTATGCTGAATTCATCGAGTTCTGCGAGTTACACGTAAAATCTAGTTACAAATGATAAACAACTTTTATTCATTGCACACGATGTCCACATGCACGGTACATCAAAATGTGCATAGCACATGCACGACCTTGTTACATACTCCAACCACACAAAGTGGAAAGCAATATCAAACTGGAAAGGAAAGAAATTACGTGAAATCGTGACCGAGCTGAGCAGTTTGTGTTTATTCTGGAGCGCCAAACAAAGGCATAGGGCTCGGTGGCCTTATTGGCTGGTCAGTGCTCACCGTGGCAGCACTTGAAGTTGACGACCTTTTCCATGCTCCGACTGCATTTGGGGCACTTGGTGTACTGCGGTATGTTGCCAACCATGTTGGGGATCTTGAATGTATGGCTTTCTGTCTTGGCAACGTATTCATTGTAGTAATCTTGGAATTGCTTGTAAAAATCCTGTTTGTTAGTCACCTTCATGATCCACTTCCTGTGCTGCAATAGCACCTTCTCAAGACTCATGAGACTAAGGTGGACAACCACGCTCGACCCCCTTGTGATGATGCCGAACCTGCTTTGCTTGTGGTATCTCGTATAGAGCTTGAGCAGATCCTATGTCAAGGGATTGGACAATCCCGTGCTCACCAGCATCTTTTGTGGATATTAGGGGCGTCAAGATGGGTCATGGACCCATTTTGTGAGTCATGTTCTATCTTAATGGGTCAAAAATGGGTCAGAATGTGTGACCCATTTTCGACCCATTTTCGACTCAACTATAGAACGTATGAGTCATTTTCGACCTATTTTTAACCCAATTGTAAAACGCGTTTTTCTTCTTTGAGTCATCTTCAAGCTTAGTGAGTGGTGGTGACCTACCAGCGACACTCCGCCGCTCGCCTCTACCCCATCTCAATTTATAGGTTTTTTATAAAGATATATTTAATTGGTGAAATTCTCTAAAAATATTTCAATTTATAGGTTTTTTACATTTGTTTTATTTACTATTTTTTAATTTTTTTAATTTGATTTGAAGTTTTATTCATTTAACATATAGCTTATAGTGAGTTTCCACAGATAATTGACAATACCAAGAAATTGTTGGACTTGCTTGGTGGTGAAGTCCTTGTCGGCAAATTTCTGAAGTTCATCAGCAATGTGAGATTCAGGGCAATAAGTTCATTCTTTTAGGTGCATGCCAAGGAGTTTAATTTCATTTTGGGCGATGATCATTTTTTTCTAGGAAAACATAATTCTATGCTTTTTGACGATATCAGCAAATTGTGTCAAAAGGTGACAATGAGATTCTTTATCAGGGCTAAAGAGAAGGATATCATCAATATAAATCTGGGAATTGGGAAGGATGGGCTCAAAAATTTTGCACATAGCTTTTTGGAAAAGGGAATGTGCAGTTTTGAGACCAAAAGGGACAACTATCCATTTGAAGTGTTGGTTTGGGATGCAGAAACCGGTTTTTGGTCTATCTGCTGGGTCAATACCCAATTGCCAAAATCCTGCCTTGAGGTTGAACTTTGAATAGATTTTTGCTTGGGCAAGGCTAAGGAAGAGAGTTTCGATGGGGCAATGGGAATTTATTATCTTGGAGGAATTGATTCAGAGGTTGATAGTTGATTACTAACCTCATTTTTCCACGATTTTGTTCGGCTCGCTTGTTGACATAAAATGCTTCACACGCCCATTGAGAATTGGATGGTTCAATCAAGCCTTGTGACAGTAGTTCTGTGCATTCCTGTTGAGCAAGCGCAAGGTGTTCAGGACTCATTCCCGAATGACTGGCCTTCGTAGGATTTATGTCTTCATTCTTTTTGAAAGAAAGTTTGACATAAAAGAGGGAATTTTTCCATAAAGGGCTGGGTACAAGTTTGGGAGAACTAGGAGTGTGACTAAGCGCAAGAGGAGAGTAAAGTTTGGATGATTGGGTCCAGCATAGCTGGTTGAAGAGCATAGAATCATTTGATATCCACAAATTCTTTGAATTGATTTTTGAAATGGAGACCATTGGAAAAGATTCTAAGCTTTGGGGGTTGGGTCAAGATGTCCCAACCAATGATAATATCTTTGTCCGAAGATCTAGAACCAAGTACTTTGGTAGTAATGAAACACTGGGGAAAAAATTGGATGGTTATAGGTTTGTTGCGATACTTAGTAGCAAAAGCGTTGCTAGAAGCAGAATTAAAATATTTGGTATATGGTTTCCAGAATTTCTCTGGGAGAATCTTTGTGTCCAGGATTAAGGAGCTGGCTCTAGTATCTATGAATGCCACAAGAGAAATTGGTTTGTGGTATTTGAACAAGAAAATATGGATGGGAACATATGGGTGATGGACTGGTTCAATGATTTGGACCACATCATGTATCAAGGGAGAATCAGGGAAGAAAGTGAAGACGTCATTCTCAGAATCTGAGGTTGAATCGGAGCTGTACGTCTGGATGGCACATAGAGTGCTCTCAGAAGGTTCATCATCTAAGGAGAATACAGACTCAATATTAGAGTTGTCGAGTTGGATCCCAGTACTTTTGGTAATTTTGTCAATCAAATGGCTTCCTCGTTTCTTTACCTTTGGACAATTTTTTGCAAAATGTTCTTTTTTGTTGCAGACATAACATCTGTCTTTGCTATGCTTTTTGGAAGAGCGATGACGGCTCTTACGCAAAAATTTCCACTTACCTTTGCCTTTTCCTTTGCGTGTCTTTTTGAAAGAGAACCGTTTAAAGTGCCTTTTTTTTTGCAGCTTGTGCAAGAAGGGTTAGAAAAATCCTTGGGACATTTGATCTTCAATTCTGGTTTTAAGCATGCTTTATCAAGATGCCGATTTTCTTTGAGATAGCTTCGAAAAACTTCTCGTTGAAGGCAAAGTTCTTCTATGGCAATGTGGATGGCTTGTTGTATTTCACTAAGGGTAGCTTCGGTTATGTTTTTCTGCCTTTGTTGGAGGGTTTCTCCGGCAGCTTAGCTGACTTCTTTTGGAATGGACGCCAAGAAGATTGGTTTGAGATTCCAATATGCTCCGAGCAAGTAAAAAAGCTTGATCATAGCTTGGAAATGTCAGTCAAGATCTTTGCGCCTTAATGAGCAGCATTTCCATTTGAAGAACTCCTTTCGTTTGAGCTCTTTTGAATCTTTTGGCTTACCTATGAAGTACATGTGAATAATCTAGATAGCATTATCCAATGGTTGCGTCAATAGGTACAGCTGGTCTTGTTCCGAGGCAATATACCACCAGTCTTTAAGTGCTCTGTGAAATGGCTAGTGAATTCCAAAAAGATATCATAAGTGCTCAGTTCAGAAATATGCCTAGTAGTGAGCCAGGCATGGAATTCTTGAAACCTTTTAGGCCACTTATAGTATGGATGATCATCTAGAATAAAGTAAACTTTGGATGATGATGCAGTAAAGGTTTGAGTCGCATCCGATTGGTCTTGGTGGGGTACTTTTGGTTCGAAAAACATTTATTTGTCTTTAGGTACATTGTTTGCCATGAACAAATTTTCTTCCGACAAGAAGGATTCGATGAGTGTATCAGAATCGAAGTCGGAGGATGTTTCAATATGCCGTGGCTTGAATGGCTTAATGATAGCAATTGAAGGGATCTAGTGTCGGAGGAAGTTTTCAAGTGGTTTAGAAATAGTCAAGTGCTAGGTGGTTGATTGTCGAGAGGGTGTTCTGGTGTACCTGAAGGTGACACCGATGACTCTGTGGGAGTCGGGGATTTCTTTTGCTTCTGTTTAAGCTTGCGAAGCTTTTCTCGAAGAACCAAGAAATTATTCTGAGGAGGAGGGCGGCTGAACTTAATACAACGGCGAATGAAGATGGTGATCCGAGGGAGAAAATTCAGGTTTTGGCAATAAAGAATGAGAGGGGAAAAAGGTTTGGTCGGCGAGAGTAAATAGCTGTTGACTTTTAAGAATTTGGATCTGTCTCTTGAGTTTTTCGATTTCCGGTTTTTGGTCTTCCAAATAGTGGCTGGGGGTGTCTACTTGGTTTCCAGCAGATGAAGCCTCTTTTGGAAGTCTTTCAGCATTCTGCAAAATAATTCAGTGGTCTGATCTACACGTTCAAGGCGTGTTGCAATAGTTCCAAGGATCTTGTTTTGAGCCAAAGCATTCTTAGTCTGCCAATTCAAGACAGTTTTGGCAGTAGAGGGTTGCTTGCGCTATCCTTGTGCATCAAGGCCTATAGGATTGGGCACCTTGGGGGAGTGCTGGTACCGCTAGTGTGGGTCAGAGAACTTTTCCAACGGAGGGAATTTCCATGTACTGGATTCAGGCTCTTTGGCTTCAAGTGGAGGAAAGTCATCAGGTGAAAACATGCATATGTTGGGTAGAATAGGAGGAGGTTCGGGCTTAGGTATACAAATTCCTAGCTTGGGTAAGTTTATGGGTATGAGGGATTCTTCTTTACCCATTTTTGGATCGGCTTATAAAAAGGTGAAGTGGTCATGGATTTGACTGATGGTGGTGCAGGGGGATTTTTTGGCTTACATGGTGACGAAGGGGATGAAATCTTAGGCGATTTTGGTGGACCATAAGAGACAATGAACTGGTATTTTCCACAATATTCTCCAAGAGGTCCAACAATTGGATCTCCATTAAGATACCTTTGGTAAATTGTATCTTTCTTTTTCTTCTTTTTGGAAGAAGGCTTGTCATCTTCGTCTTCAAATTTTGTGCAGGAATGGCAAACACAACTGGGATCCCAAAAACAATGTCCAGTGGGATCTTTGAAGAGATGGATCGGCTGTCCTTATGAACCAAAAAATTGGACAAACTGTTTAGTGTCTGGTTCGCATGAAACGGGATCAGTAGAATGAAGAATAGTAGGGAAAATAGAGGAGGGTTTCTCTTTGGCTTTACTAATCTTGATGGCAACAGTACCATCTTTCTTTCGCGTGAATTGGGGTTTA
The DNA here is from genome assembly GCA_014182735.1 of Corymbia maculata. NCBI lineage: Eukaryota > Viridiplantae > Streptophyta > Magnoliopsida > Myrtales > Myrtaceae > Corymbia > Corymbia maculata. The sequence continues at coordinate 27,855,762 of CM024689.1, forward strand.
CTAGATTTGACCAGTTTGCAACTCTGGTGGAGTTTTTCATAGTTGGTAACCTAACTATCAGGGAGGAGCTTAACAAGCTCATTTCGTGGAATCTGGCGGGGAACATGAATACAGGAGGTCTAGTCATGATTGATCGAGATAACTAGGGCATCTTCCGAATTCAGAATATTAAGATCAATGCCATGGTTTTGGACACGGTAGATCGTTTGGTAGTGTAAGATGGCGGCAATCAATCCAGGAGTCTAAGGGGCTCTAGTGATCTGTAGCTGGACCTTGAGAATAGTAAGTAGGTTGGGATTTGCCAGAGCAATGTTAAAATTTGGGAATAGTGTGACAAAGACAGTTCCCACATTCATTGTTGTCTGGATGGTGCCAACACAAGCTTGTTGGTATTCCAAAAATCCAGTGTTGAGCAGGGCAATCCTTGCAACAATTGGTAGACCCTTGCGGCCATGAAAGGTTAAAGCAAGGCGAATGGCTCCAAAATGGAGATGAATATATCCCTGGTGGATCCATTGAGCAGAAAACTCGGGAGGAATCTGAAGGGTGACAAACTGTTCTTGTTCAGTTTCTTGGATGGGATGTTGATCAAACCGTGAAGATTGTACATACTCCTTGACTGTGCGAGGGGTATGCTTAATCAAAAGTTTGATGGATCGAAGTGGGGAGAAAGAGGATGATTTAGCGAAGACGGTGTAGGGATTCATCATAGGAAGCTAAGTTTCCGAGATCTTACTATCCTCGGTGAGGTAAGCAACCTCATAAAGATAATCTATTTTCGAACATGAAGACTTTCGAAGTTCTGGAGGAGGCTGAAGTGAAAGATTTGAGGTAAGGGAAATGGCAAGAGAAGTTTCTGGTGTATCCATGAGAAAAGAAATTCTCTTCTAGTATCAAAACGTAGTGTTAAACAAACAAATATGATTCAAAGAAATCCTTGGCTCTGATACCATAAGGATGCCTATGAGCTAATTCATAAACTTGAGTTGCAAACTTGTGACAAGTATGCTATCCCACACACGGCTCTCTTGGCCTTAGGGACTGCCTGTTAGCCACCAAGTTCCTTCTCAAGTCATGAACCTAGACCATAGTAATCTCTAGAATATCGGAAATTTTGATGCACAACACAAGATCCCAAAAGGGCAAGTGCAGAGCATACTCCAGGATTTTTCCTAATCATAGTGTTTGTTTAGAACCATCGTTTTGGACTAGAAGAGGATAAGAGTGTTTAGAAGATCATGCTGATAGAGTACACAACACACTTCTTATTTCACTCGTTAGTTTTTACAATGGAAACTCTTTGCTTATATAGGCAAAGGAAGATATAAACGACAAGAGCAGGCTGGCCTTGCTCAGACATAATTATGAAAACATAGTAGCCACTTATGGGCTACAAACACAGGGAATCCTCAGGAAATCTCGTGACAAGCTATAAAAAGGAAATTTATGCCTTGTGCTACAGTGAACAGTTGGCTAAGATGAACAGTGAATAGTGAACAGTGATCGGTGCTACAGTGATTTCGTAGCGGTTTCATTTGTCTCTGCCATCCTAGCGTTGTAGTCATGGTTTGAATCATCAGAGCTATGAGCAAACTGTGCTTTGAGTAGGATTGCATCTTTATCTACGTCAGAGGGACTGGAGCTTCCGTCTTTTTCTCTTTTGAAGGAGAAAATAAAATTCTTGATTTCTTCTGCCGATAGATCTGGTTGACGGGAGGAGCTAGCACCGAAAGGGTCGGAAAATGGGTCGTGATTTTCGGTGAATGATCCTCGCCAAGGGTCTTGAGAGAGTGGTCCTCCCCAAAGGTCATAGGGGGTGGATGAGTCTAGGCTGTTTTGTCTGAAAACTTTGAGAGTTTCTTGAATTTCATCCCTTACAGGGTCCCAAGCTTCAATGTGATCCTAGGACACATTAGCATGTGCAGGGGGGCATGCTTGACATAGGATCCTTTGGAGTTCTCGAGATGTGGGCCGGCTGGTGGTGATGGAATATGGAAGTGTCTGGTGAATTTGTGCAATTTCTTGAAAAACTTAGGGCCTGTAGGTTGAGGTTCCTGCAAGAGAGGGTTTGTTAAAAATCCATCTAGTGGGATGGAAAAATGTCCATGGTCGGTGGAATAGGATAACAGTGTGTCTTTCCGGTTTAGGTCTTCCTTGACGGTTCTGGACCTTAAATAGTTCTTTCTAGTAATTGAGCGGTTTAAACCATGTGAGGACATCCATGAGATATTTCTGGTTGGTTTCTTGTCCAACCTAGTCTTTTGCAAGAACCTGCAAGATTTTGTTAGTGAGAAATTCAATGGCTATTGTGTACAGGTTGAATATGTACCAAAATAACAATTTCAGATCTTTTGGAAATTCATCATCAGGAGACCATTGGAGATGATGAATGAATGGATATCCAGGATGGAGTCCTTCGGGTTTGAACAGTAATCCTCCATAATCACGAAAGATTCTGAAGTGATATTTCTACATAAATTCTTGGAGTTTTTCTGTTAGAATATTGTCTCTAATTGCAAGTGGGACATCGGGAGGATACTTGAAACTTGGCCATCCGCTATTTATGTTGGTAGTGCGATATGTCTCTAGGAGGGGTTCCTTTCAAACATACATGTTGATTGCCTCCAAATATTCTTTGGGCCTGGACAAGAAGTCGGCAATGACGTTTTTAGTCCTTGGAATGTGTTTGACTTCAAAGGAATATTTTGAAAACCATTCAGCCTATCGAAGCAAATGCGGATGGGGAACTTGCTTCTGTTTGAATTTTAACATCTAGGGAAAAGAGAACATATTCATTTCGACGAGGAAATGATGTCCAATGAGGTGGAATTCGAATTTTTTGATTCCATACTTGATTGCAAGTATTTTCTTAAAAGTGGAGTGGTAATGGATTTCGCTTGAGAAAATCTGCCACTTTTGTAAGCACAAATATGTCTAGTGCCATCAATTTCTTCAAAAAGAATGGCTGCCCAATATTTGTTACTAGCATCAGTTTAGAAAATCCGTTTTCCTGTGGAGGGGATTTTCAAAGGAGGAAGGTGTTGCAGAATCTATTTAAGCTAGGAAACAGCTTGGGTCTGTTTTTGTCCTCATGTCCCATAAACTTACCTAGGCCAGGTATTTGTATACCTAAGCCCGAACCTCCTCCTATTCTACCTAGCATATGCATGTTTTCACCTGATGACTTTCCTCCACTTGAAGCCAAAGGACTTGAATCCAGTACATGGAAATTCTCTCCGTTGGAAAAGTTCTCTAACCCACACCAGCGGTACCAACACTCTCCCAAGGTACCAAATCCTACAGGCCTTGATGCACAAGGACAACACAAGCAACCTTCTACTACCAAAACTGTCTTGAATTGGCAGACTGAGAATGCTTTGGCTCAAAACGAGATCCTTGGAACTGTTGCAACACGCCTTGAATATGTAGATTAGACCACTGAATTATCTTGCTGAATGTTGAAAGACTTCCAAAAGAGGCTTCATTTGCTGGAAACCAAGCAGACACCCCCAGCCACTATTTGGAAGACCAAAAACCAAAAATCGAAAAACTCAAGAGATAGATCCAAATTCTCAAAAGTCAATAGCCATTACTCTCGCCGACCAAACCTTTTTCCCCTCTCATTCCTTACAGCCAAAACTTGAATCTTCTCCCCTTGGATCATCATCTTCATTCACCGCTATATTAAGTTCAGTTGCCCCTCCTCCTCAGAATAATTTCTTGGTTCTTCGAGAAAAGCTTCGCAAGCTTAAACAGAAGAAAAAAAAATCCCCGACTCCCATAGAGTCATCGGTGTCACCTCCAAGTACACCAGAACACCCTCCTGGCGATCAACCACCTGGCACTTTGACTATTTCTAATCCACTTGAAAACTTCCTCTAATATCAGATCCCTTCAATTGCTACCATTAAGCCATCCAAGCCACGGAATATTGAAACATCCTCCGACTCCGATTCTGATACACTCATCGAATCCTTCTCGTCGGAAGAAAATTTGCTCATGGCAAGTAGTGTACCTAAAGACAAAGAAATGTTTTCCGAACCAGAAGTACCCGACCAAGACCAACCGGATGCGACTTAGACCTTTACTACATCATTATCCAAAGTTTACTTTACTCTGGATGATCTTCCATACTATAAGTGGCCTGAAAGGCTTCAAGAATTCCATGCCTGGCTCACCAGTACGCATATTTCTGAACCTAGCACTTATGATATCCTTTTGGAATTCACTAGCCGTTTCACAGGAGTACTTAAAGATTGGTGGCATACTGCCTCGGAACAACACTAGCTATACCTATTGACACAGCCACTGGATAATGCTATCTAGATTATTCACATGTGCCTCATAGGTAAGCCGGAAGATTCAAAAGAGCTCAAACGAAAGGAGTTATTCGAATGGAAATGCTGCTCATTAAGGCGCAAAGATCTTGACCGACATTTCCAAGCTATGATCAAGCTTTTTTACTTGCTCAGAGCATATTGGAATCTCAAACCAATCTTCTTGGCATCCATTCCAAAAGAAGTCAACTAAGTTGCCGGAGAAACCCTCCAACAAAGGTAGAAAAACATAACTAAAGCTACCCTTGGTGAAATACAACAAGCTATCCACATTGCCATAGAAGAACTTTGCCTTCAACGAGAAGCTTTTCGAAGTTATCTCAAAGAAAATCGGCATCTTGATAAAGCATGCTTGAAACCAGAATTAAAGATCAAATGTCCCAAGGATTGTTCGACCCTTCCCGCACAAAGCTGCAAAAAAAAAAAAAGAGGCATTTTAAATGGTTCTCTTTCAAAAAGATATGCAAAGAAAAAGGCAAAGGTAAGTGGAAATTTTTGTGTAAGAGCCGTCATCGCTCTTCCAAAAAGCATAGCAAAGACAGATGTTATGTCTGCAACAAAAAATGACATTTTACCAAAAATTGTCTAAAGGTAAATAAGCGAGGAAGCCATCGATTGACAAAATTGCCAAAAGCAACGGAATCCAACTCGACGACTCTAATATCGAGTCGTCGAGTTGGATCCTAATGCTTTTGGAAATTTATGCCTTGTGCTATAGTAAACAGTTAATAATGGCTTTTAGTAATACGGGTTGGGTCGGATATGAGTCGGGTATGGGTCACTAGATTTATATTACATGAATATGGGTCAAAACGGGTTAAATGAGTCAATATGGGTCAGACCATTTTCAACCCGACCCACCCATTTGACAGGTCTAGTGGATATGCAGCGCTTGAGGTGGGTTAGGAATTCCACTCTCTTGGTGTTGATGTTGAAGCTCTTGAAGAAGATGTGGCTTGTGATGTTGGGCAGGTGGACTTCAATATCTTTGACAATCTCGGAGTCTTCTGCTGAGCCGTGCAAGAATATGAGCTCCTCCCTTTCAAACTGGCCGATAATCAAGGCACGGGAGATGTTAAAACAAGATTAAAAATCGATTAAGTGAGGAAATTCTTAATCTATCTTCCGTATGATTCTTGTGCGAATTCGGTATGTGTGACATTAGATTTGTCCAAAAAAGATTTTAGGTTGGGTAAATTTTACAACGAAGTCTGAAATAATAAAGGCTTGTTCTACTTTCAGTTGTCTACAGTGCGCGAGTTTGTGCTTGGCCAAGCGTGTTAAAGACTTAACCACTTAATGTTCTTGTCAGACGAAAGCAGAACAGAAGGAAAATCTCCAGGTAGACTTTGATTGTTATAACCTAAATTTAAACTGAACTAAGAAATAAATTGAGTGACATGTGTAGATTTGTAACGCCCTGATCAAGAGTCTGGTAGGAAGAAGGTCCTTCCAACTAGGGATGGACGATGAAAATATGGCCCAGATAATCCAAACTTTGCATTCGTAACTTTCGCTTTGTTCGACATCTTTGAAGACCGAGTTGTTCACCAAAAGCTTGAGCCAGTTGTTGCTGTGCTCTTTCCAGACCTCGCAGTCCCTATCCTGCGTGAACGGCGGGGCTTTTAATCCCTAAAAGCGTATCATTGTCATTGCGTCCATGTTCGCCACATTTCCCTTTTGGTTCAACACGACAACCTTAGTCTGCTGTTTATATTGCCAGCGCTTCCTGATGAACTTTGCTACTGCCTTGCTGACAACGGAGTTGCACGAGTACCAGGGCATCTGAGATCTCGTTTGTTGGAACTGTTCATCATCTTTTACATCCGCAATAGGAACCCACATAATTTCGTAGTGACTGGACTTGAAGCTTTCATCGTAGATGCTGGTAAGGGTTGTCTAATCATTGTTCGGAAAGGTCAAGTCCGAAATAAGCAGCATCACGTTCTTGTTCTTCAACTCCTGCACCTTTTGTAATAACAATGCAGTGATCACACGTAGTTAATTATGCGTAAGTTGTTATGCATTCCCTTCTCGTGACATTGATATACAATAATGAGCGGTAATCAAAGTCAATGAAGATTATTGGGACAGAGAAGCTAACCGTTTTCTTCGTAGAACATTGATAAACTTCCGCCAAACATAACACGGTCAAGAGCTCTACAATACCAGCAGGAGATATGTGAAGTCTCTTGATTCTTTGATATCGATGTTTCTCCTTTGCATAATGTGAATCACTTTAAATTTAAGTACTTTATTCGATATATAAACTATCCGCATACACAAAAAGGAATTTGGAGGAGATGCTGTTGGAAGCTTGCTTTGAATTTGGGTAGAAAATGAAGTCAGATTTTAAGGTATAATATCACTTTCTTTAATAATATATTTGGCCCACGAAGTTGTTAATGGTCATTGACAAATTTTCTCTACGATACAACAAAGTCTCAATTGATAATACTATAACAACTTTGGTATTTTTCTAAGGTCTTTCAATGGAAACAATTGAAATGATGACTATAGTTTTAGAAAGAAGACTAAAAAAACTAAAAGATCATTTATTCCAAAAGTGACATATTTATTGATTGAACAAATGCAACCTTTCGACTAATAAATATTAGCAAGATAACCATACGAAATAAAATAAAAAAATATAATAAAAAAAAGAGAATTGGTGCTAACTAAACTGCAGGCATGCCAAAATCGCACACTTGCATATGGGTATTGTGGGGTCTAGCCCACCATCTGTTTTCTTCTTTTCAACAAACTAGAAAACTCTCGCACTTATAAATAAGTTCACTTCCTCCAACTTTCCTAGTCAATGTACCTTTTCTTTGTTTTACAAACAAATAATCAACAGATACATGAAGGCTTCCTTCGATTATGATAACTGAATTCTTGTTTTGAAAAAAAAAATGATCTCACGGTACTCTTCTCTGAAATTTTCCGCTTGTGTCCCGAAGGATTCATATTTCGTCCTGACACGGTCCGAGAAAGTCGACAGCTCTTGTCCTAGGACCATTAAGTGATCAAGAAGTAGGTTGAGCATTGATGTGAAACAGTTAGAGAGAGAGAGAGAGAGAGAGAGAGCTTGGTATGACATACTCATTGTCCGCGTTAATCATGCCACTGAACAGAAATGAGCAGCCAATTACACCGATAATGATTTGATAAAAAATGGCTCTTATGTCGATTGATGCCAGCAATGCTCCGAATTCTTTAGAGTCGTTCGCAATCTCAACAGTTTTCTTGGTGAACTTCAAAATCAGGCTGATCAGATCCTCAAGCGCCCAAACATCCGACTTACCAGCACATGGCCGTCTCGACGCAGCTGCGAACTTTAAAGATTCATCTATCTTTACAAAGTCGGCAAGATGACGATGCTCGGCATAGTATGCCAAGAAAGCTGACAGTGTCAGCACAGCCTTGGCATCCCATGAAAAGCGTAACAACTTGTCGAAAAGCGAATTCTTTGTTTCGCGCACACATTATTGATGTGCAGGGCCTCGCAAGTAATCTGTCGATTGCAGACATCGATTTCGACATTCAATGTGGGAAATGACAAATTCGTGGACACAACAACGAATCTAACATACATATTGATTGTTCCTTTTCTCTTTTCCCTTGATAGAATGCACCATTTTGACGCAGCATAATAAGTTGCTTCTAATTTAGTATCAGTTGTTATCTAAATTAAAAATTCTAATCTCAATGTAATGTTAGAAAAGAACTTTAAAAAGTCCAGAGCTCTCGCATGTGTATACTTTCACTTCTGAGAGAGGAAGACATTTTTTTTTGTTACCTGACAGCATAGTTCTCTGATAGTGGATGACAAAGGAAGAGGCTTTGGTGACCTCATGAAAGGAACAGGCATCAATGGGAACAAGTTTTCCTCACCCTGGAAAAATGAGTTCACTCATGAGTCCTCACCGAGAAATATTATGAACATTAGAGCATGGAAAAATTGTGTATCTTTATAAGGTTTGGCCGGACAAACGTGAAACATGGAATTAATTTGAGGAGTGAAGACATTTTCCCACGCGTTAAGAACCAACCAATCAATTAATCATGGAAACAATTCACTGTGAAAAATTGCAGTATTTGCCACGAATTTCATGATTTTTTTGCGAGGTGCAGCTATCTATCAACGGCCATGAATATATAATTTCCTTTTCTTTTTATAATTCAGGGGCATGAATGTAGAGATACAATTACCTGAAAGCTTATGGAATACCTTGCATGCCCCATGGACCATTTATGTTAAGGCTTTTGGCCTTTACAAAGAGATAAATTCACTACTAAAATGTAAAAGGAAAAATAGAACTATAGCGTGCTGTTTAATTTGCTTGTCCACTAATTTACCTTTGGGTCGAGGATTTTCTTGACGGTGCTCAAGTAATCATCGACATCGACTTTTTGTATCGGAAAGCACATGTTGAATTTCTTCAACTCGGCGTTGTCGTCGAGGAGTGGAAGTCGATCATGAAGCTATTATTTCCGGCCATTTTTGGACGCAGAGAAAAAGGAAAGAAGAACGAGTGAAGCAGGAGTATAGGGTTTCCAGGGAGTAAGTGAAGTGAAGGAGGAAGGCTTGTGTGGAGAAAACTGTAGGTCCCTAGTGGCCTATTCATAGGGTGCGTTTGGTTCAACTTTGAAACTGGCTTTTAGCTTTCAAATGGCCTTCAAAATGCTAAAAGCCCAAAGCTAGTAGGGACTAACTTTGAGCTTTCAGCATTCGGCTTAGGTCGAGTGACCTCCGGCGGCCGTCGGCTGGGTAGCGCGATTCTCGCCGAGGGTTGCGTGAGGTCGGGCAACCTCCAGCGGCCCACGGCTAGGTCGCGACCCTCACCGGAGGTCGTTCGAGATCGGGCGACCTCGGCCGACGGCCGTCGGCGCTAGATCTGGCTCGCCGACGGCTATAGCCCTTCGTCGGACGAGTTTAATCCAATTTTCCAAAATATATATATATAATGCCCCTCAAAACCCATTGCGAAAGTTTTTTAACCAAACACATATTCAACTCAAAGTTCATTTGCAAAAAAATTTTACCAGACACAATTGCATTTCCCCAAGTAGTTTTGGGTTTTCAGCATTTGCATTGAACTCAAAGCCCCCTGCAAATGCTGAACCAAACGCAGCCATAATGCTCCAAGGCCGCGACACAACAACTTATGAGCTGGTAAGCACGAACGATTAACTAATAAGAGTCAAGACGCATCTGCCCAACAATTTGCCACATTCTTAAGGCCACAACACAACAACGTATGAGCCGATGAGAATGACTGAATAATATGAGTCATTTTGGAAATATATATTCTTCCCGTTAAGGGCCATGCGCACAACGATTGATTGATATCAGTCCTCTCTCTCTCTCTCTCCCTACTGGTTCTGATATGCCATCCTATTTCTCAATCCTTCACTTTCGATGGAACCATCTTGTTGAGATCAATTTTACACACTCGTCTTTCATATCATTTTATAATTAGGAGAACGTATCTTGATTAAGGCCATGTTGGTTCCCATTAATCAATCTATTTCAATCCTAATAAATAACGATAAAGGAAAGTTGGATTTTCTATTGAGATGTCTAATTTTTTGCTATATATTGTTGTTTTGTAACTCCGAGAGCGCGTTAGCAGTAAATGCAAACTCGAAGAGGGTGAAGAGAGCTACAGAAAAAAGGGTGGCGAGATCCGGGTGAGAGTGAAGAAGGTATTTTATGTCTTGAGTACGTAGCCTGGCATAAAATTCGTCAAGAAGCAAGCCTATCATTAACGGGAGTTTTGGATACTCAATTGTGAAAGTTGATTTAATATATAGGCACGGGGACAATGTGATTACTCAATTGCCCCACCTGAGCTATGTAATTGACAGAGGCTTTGATTTCTCGTTTTAGAAATTCGAGAAAGTTATTGTTCTTATTTTATATTTATGTTGTCTATTCAATATACACTAGATACTCAATCGACTATGTGTAAATTATATCCGTCCGTTTAGTTACGGAAAACAAAAGATATAAATGCGAAAAGTCTGACCAGATATAATTTAATATGTTTTTTCATATTCGATCATACAATCTGGACGAGTAAATGAAAAGTAGCGAGATCCGGGTGAGACTGAAGGTTTATATGTCTTGAGTACGTAGCCTGGCATAAAGTATGTCAAGAAGCAAGCCTATCATTGACGGGTGTTTTGGAAACTCAATCGTGAAAGTTGATTTAACATATAGGTCATGGAGACAATGTGATTACTCAATTGCCCCACATGAGCTATGTAATTTACAAGGGCTTTGATTTCTCGTTTTAGAAATTCGAGAAAGCTATTGTTCTTATTTTTTATTTATGTTGTCTATTCAATATGCACTAGATATTCAACCAACTATGTGTAAATTATATCCGTCTAGTTACGGCAAACAAAAGATATAAATGCGAAAAGTCCGACCATATATAATTTAATTTGTTTTTTCATATCCGATCAAATGCAGTTGCAAAATTGGCCCATCATATTATTCAAACCGGAAGATAGTGATTAGTGACATGGAAATTTCAACTTTGGTAAATTTATTTTTGGGGTTCAGGTGGGAAAGGATAAGTATCTAGATATCTCGACCAATCATAGTCATAGTGACAGACACTCATAGTGTAAGTCTTTCTAAAGAAAGAGGCCTCATTCTTAGACTTTCCGAGAGCCTCCAAATTCGAGTTGGTTTATATCCTGTCTATGTGAGAGAGAGAGAAGAGAGAGAGAGAGAGCATTTTAAGAGTAATCTAATTATATCTACACATATTTCAATTTTCACATTCTTCACCACTGAACGGTGATAGACGTGGCATAGAAATCTTTCTCTAGCTAGTTGCTAAAATATATTATTGACATGAACGGTGATGAGATCAATTTTACATACTCGTTTTGTAATCTGTAATATTATTTTATGATTATTTTGTCATATTATTTCGTGATTATTAGCGTGTGTCTTCATCTTAAGCTCAGCGTTGGTTCTAATAAATGAATCTAATAAATTCTATCAAATAAAAATAAAGGAAAGTTAGTTATCTATCAACAAGTCTAGATTTTTGCTGTATAATACCGTCTTTTAAACTCTGAGAGTGCGTTAGCAGACAAAAATACTCAAAAGAGGGTGCATGGTGCTGTATAATCATAGAGTAGGATTTGGCAATAATACGTTAAGAAGCAAGGGCTCTGCTCAGGTGAGACATCTTAGGTAATTCTCGCTTTGAAATTGTAAAAGTCATGATATGAAACACAGTAAGTTATTAAGTATAATCAAGGATCAAGAATCAGTGAGAGTGCTTGTGTTACTTCATTGAGTACTACTCAGTGTATCATTTAATCTATAGTGAAATATTATGTTGCTCCCTCCATTGACGTGGTTCAAAATACCAAATCATGTAAATTTGATATTTAATTTATTTCTTTACTAATATGTCCAAATTTTTTTGAGCTACATTTTTTATGAGTCAGATGACTCTATGAATTTAAAGAATTCATACTATGTGTTTCTGTGTAAGAAAAATGTCCTCGATGATCATTTGGGTTAGATAGATCGAGCTTGACAAAAGACATCAAGCAAAGCAAATGTTCTATCTTAATTTTGTTCTAAATTTTTCCAGAAAAAGTATTACCACATCTCATTTATGATTTTTCTTAATATATATAACATTTTTTTACAAAAAAAGTATGCCTACCAGTGTTGATTTTGTTATGTTCAATAGTTAGTTTTTAAGTGCTTTCAAATACACGTTAGCTGAACCCCGGATTATTTTCTTTAAGATACTATGGAGGTGGATCTCACAAAGTTACATGGAATGTAGTATGCTCACCAAAAGAAGAGGGAGGACTAGGCCTACTCGATCTAAAACTCTAGAATAAAGTATTAATGGATCGCATGCTTTGGAGTCTTATCAACTTGCCGTCCTTATCCCTGTGGAGTACCTGAGTTCATCATATTAAATGTAGAGGTACTCCCATTATGCAACTCAACATAAATGGGGATATGGCTTGGAGTTGGCATGTATTGTCAAGCTAAGACTTGCTCTAACACCCATTATCTCTAGCCAAATATACAATTGCAAAGAGATATACAAGGAACTTAGACAAAAGGGACCGACCGTCGATTGGTATCAACTAATTTGGACCAGCGGTATTAGCAAGCATAATTTTATTGGCTGGCTTTTTTGTAGAGATCGACTACTGACAGCAGTAGCCATTTCACGGTGGTTGTCTTTAGTAGATACTAAGTGTAATTTTTGTATGAATGGAATTTTGTGTTATATTGGTGGTTGGAACTTAGAATTTCAATGGATGATTGGGGCCACCAAGGGCAAAAATTTGGAGGTGAAACTGCACAAGCTATCTTTTTTAGCAACAATCTATTGTATCTGGATGGAACGTAACCAAATATGATTTCAAAACAAGTCGATTGAGCCCCATTTTTTGTTGGTTAGGATTCGAAAGGTTGTAAGAGGTAGGGTGTTACTCTACCAAAAATGTAGGCCTTCCTAAGTAAATGTTTTATTGGCTACTGTATGGAGCTTCCTTCCTCCATCTTCTTGCATAATTTGTCTATTTGTAATGCTAGGAAATTCCCCTAAACTTTTGTACCTCATTTGATAAATGATATTCACATATTTACACCTAAAAAAAAAAAAAGTGGAGGTAAATCTGATTTAACAAATTCAGACTTAACATAAAAAATTGACAATAATATCTCAAAAAAGTAGTCGGTGGAGACGCTATGCACATGCATTGGAACTAGTCACATGTGATCAATTGTCTTTCCAAGTACATTGCTTGATCGCCACATAATTATTGAATACAAGTGATCAAAACAAAGATCATTTGGTAGGCTAATTGGTATGGACTAATATTCACAAATGTGGGATTACCAAATTCGAGTGCGCTTCTTAAATCCACAAGTCGCGAATGATACCGAGTTATGATCTCCTCTGCGGTATCGAAATTCCAAGTTCTATGCTAAGCGTGCAGCCTTCGAGAAGGAGAGCAGACGATTCAAAATATTGCATGTTTGTTGAGCATATTGATAGCTCATATAGTTTAATTAGTGTATTTTCTTGTCAATTTCGAGTTCTTCACTGTCTAATTTCATGAACGTTCTGATTCTCCTGTATCGCCCATTAATGCAAAGTTTATTTTCCCGTGTATACATCATTGATCATGATTACAAAATAACGGACATACTATCTTTCCACGAGGTTAAGCTGTGCGCTTCAAATTTCATCTAGTAGAAATTGATTAAGTTGAAATAAGGCTCCAACCCACCTATGGAGATATTAATTTATCAAATGATTTATCGACATTTTCCAAATTAAGTTTTAAAGTTAGAATCTGTAAGCTAGTCATCTTGACGCAATGCTCTATAGATTATTTCATAGTGATTTTAAATAATAACCTTTTAGGATGGACGGTTATGTGCATTTTAAGAACTAGGTGAGCAAATCATATAAGGTTTGGAATCTAGTTTATCGGGATAATAATAAAAAAAAAGTCCTAAACCTTTTAACGACTAGCCTATATAGTAATATTGGTTAATTTTGACCGGAAATCACTAACGTGAACATTGGCCATACTATATGGCACAGGTGGCACTAATGTTAACAAATTTTACAACTTTTAGAAAAAAATTCTGAACTCATTGTGGTCGGCAAGGGCAGCGAAATTTAGGGGTCACTAGCCCAAAGTGAAAAAATAAAGAAAGAAAAGAAAAGAAAAGAAAAGAAAAAATTACAAAGATTATCCACATTAGCGCCAATTATGTAATATAGCATGGCCAGCATTCACGTCTATGATTTCCTACCAAAATTTTTTGCGCATGACTACATAAGCAAATAGTCCAAAGGTTTAGGACTATATTAGGCAAATTGAAAAGTTTAGGAGGCAATTGACCACTATACAATATATTTAGCATTTCTTTTGGAATTTCCCCCTAGTTTGTCTCACATTTATTATTTTTGTTGAATCAGTAAATCACATCAGCAAAAGACACACTCCATGACATCCATCATGATATTGTTGAAACCACTCCTAGACATCCATCGTGATAATGTTGAATTTCGCCTTACTTAAGTTGTCTCCCTCTCTTGTTTCATCCAATTTGTGACAGCAATAGTGTGTCAAACGATAATTGATTTTCCAATTTCGCTTAGCGTGGTAAAAATTGTCTTGCTGAATCCAACGGTATCTATGTTATAACTGAGCGAGACTAACATTTCCCAAGATTGGTTTAATTTGTTGTTGATCGACCAATGAAGGTGATTTGTTTATCATGGCAACGGGAGGTATAGAAGGAGAAACGTTTGCACATGATATTTGTTAATCTTGAAGCCACCATTAGACATAGAAGAAGTAAGAAAATGAATATATCTAGGGGTGATTGGTTTTAGGGTGGATAGGTTCTAGACCTAAAACCTAAATCCGATCCTATTATAATTGGTTCCTAGTTTTTGAAACCTATACCTTACCCTATTTGTACTAGAACCTATTTTGGAACCTATCATGTTTTTCCGATCCAGTTCCATGGTCTATTGGAGAACCTGCTTTTCATAAATGTCCCAAGCAAGAAGCAACCGCCGTTCGATGTCCTATATGGCTTGGGATTTTACATAAACACTCAATGAAACAACATTCTAATTTTCCTAAACTTATGAGCTGTAGAATATGATAATCAAGGTCCCTAGTTAATTACTTCATACATAAAAAATTCCTACTAAATGTACAAATCCAATTAGCCTCATTTATCTGCCAATGACTCTATGATAGTATAATGTTAGTGCTTAAAAGCATCGAAAGGTATCCGTCTAAAACAAATGTAATAAACAAAAAAAAAATTAATTGAGATTAAGACTACTCTCTTATAGATTGTATTAAAAAAAATGTCCAAATAAGAAATTGGGAAGTTAAATACTTATTCCTAAACAAAATTCTTAATGTTCAAGAAGGCATAATCAAGGCTTTTTTTAGTAAGAACTGGTTCCAAAACTGGTCCAGTTCTCGGGTGGGTCTTCCTTTGGAATCGGTTCCAAAAAAAGGAATCGGTTCTTAGACCGGTTTAAACAAGAACTTGCTCCCGGACTTGTTTTCCGGATGGTCAAGTCCAGTTCCCGATTAAACCTAGTTCGGTTGAACACGACCCCAATCAAACTACTCATTAACAAGAGAAAATATTGGGTAGAGCTATGAGGCATCCGAGTCTTATCATCAAATGACATGTGTCACATTTTGGGCCCACTGTCAAAAACACCTCATCTTTTCTCTCTCTTCAATTGATGTTTCTACTTATTTTTTCTTCTTTTTCTTTTTTCCTTCCTTTTTTCTTCTTCTTCTTCCTCCTTTCACTTCGCCAAAGACGACGTGCGAATCGCCTTTCAATTGTATGACTCTCTCTTCTCTCTTCTACATTTCTGAGGAAAACAACAAAGCGCCCCCCTCATTTTTTTTCAAAATGGTCTCTCGCTCTTAAGACCCCACCACCTCTGGTGTGTTGCCTACATCTTCGCCACCATGTTTGCCCACTTCTTCACTGACCTCTAGTGTCGCCGCCTCCTGTACCCTTTGCGTTGGCGCCCATGTCGGCCAGGAGCTCGAGGCCCTCCGTTGCGTTGACGAATCATGCCATCACCTCTGTCTTTGCCTCATCCATTGCCTACATCAACCTATGCCGGCCCTGGTCGACCTCAAATTTGTTGATTTGAGGTCGAGCTAAGCTCTAGATCGCAAATTTAGGGCTCCATCTAGAGCTCGCTTGCAATTAGATCCGAAATTTGAGGCTCAAGTTTGCCAGTCGAGCTCGAGTTTAATGACAGAGGACTAAGACAATGGTAAGGTGGTGGTGGAAGGCGATTTGCATGTTGTCTTTGATGGAGTGAAAGAAGGAAGAAGAAAAAGGAAAAAGGAAAAAAGAAAAAGAATAAAAGAATACGTAAAAATATTAATTGAAGAAGGAGAAAAGTGGGCCCAAATATGACACATACCGTCTAGTGGATTTGAATTCTGCCACGCTGGCCTTAGAGCTCTACCTAGTATTTTTTTAATGGACAGTGCTGCACTGTAGGAAAGACTCAACTTCTTTGAGGAAAAGGTTGGTGTACGTAAAGGAACATGAAAGGATGGAACAGTCAAAATATGTTGACATCATCATTTGATCAGGACATCATATTTAAGTAGATGAGTAGTGAACCTTCAGAACTTTCATTGTTGGAAAGACATGGATGGACTCTTTAAATGATGAAAACTCAAGAGGATGTAGCTGTGTCTTGGGAGCATTTAAAGAGACCCCTTTTTTTTTAAAGCAAATTAATGTGAGAAAACAGTGGACACCATTGTCCAGCCGGAAAAAAAATGTCAGAACAGTCCCAAACTTATTATATTTGTGTTAAATTAGTCCTAAAACTTTTTTGACACTTTTCCCTCGTCCAGCAAAAAGGTTTACTCTTGATGGTTTTGCATGGTAAGCTTTTTTGGCTAGGTGACTTCGCATTTTTTCAGAAGTCATTAGGCTGGGAAGTTTGTGATGATCTCGTCTACCGTTTTTTAAGCGCATTGGATTGCAAATGAGATGCTCGACCGAAGAAGGAGCTGGGAAGAAAGAGGATTATTTTTTGACTGGACTCTTCTTTTTCCCTCTTTTTTTTTCCTAATGCCTTTCCTTTGCCTGTTACCCTTCATAGGATGAGTTAATGGCTTGGTTTTGTATTACGTCCCAAGCCGGAGGCAAGGTTCCATCTGAGGAAGATCTGAGAGTGAAAGTGGAGGAGAAGAAGAGGCTAGGGTTTTGAAGCACTCGTACACCATCTTTGGAGCCATTTGAATTTCACCGAATGAGATTTGACGACATGGGACGAAGTCCAAGTCCGACTTGTATATGGAATTTTGACGTTGCTTAGTTGCTCAAAGTGTTTTATGCATCAATCCGAAAAAAGAATTAGTTTTCTTATGTTATTGGAGTCTTATAATCTTTTGGAAGCTTCCTAACTTTAGTGTTGTAACATAGAAAAGGGCTTGGATTAGGGTTGGAGCCTACCTCGCTGTTAGAATAATCAGTTTAAGG
This sequence comes from Corymbia maculata, assembly GCA_014182735.1. NCBI lineage: Eukaryota > Viridiplantae > Streptophyta > Magnoliopsida > Myrtales > Myrtaceae > Corymbia > Corymbia maculata. The sequence goes on from CM024689.1 coordinate 27,873,180, forward strand.
CATCAACAAAGTATCGATTGTTCACTAAATGAGTCCGTCTCAGCTTCACCAGATTGGGAACAGCTTCAAGTACGTTTATTGAAGTACCGTACTGTGTGAAGGATGAAATTAGAGAGCTCACAATCTCTTTTGTGACTCAAACAGAAACTTCTCAGTACGCTGAATTTGGACTCCAGTCTCTAAGATGAGGTGATAAATGACACATTGTCGCACCTTGTGGAAATGACATGAACAGCTCTCGATGTCATCTCTAGACCGTCTGATCTTGTATGCCTCGAAAATTAAAGTAATGAACCAGATTAAGATCATGAAAGCATTTATTCAAGCATTTTAAGCTCATAGCACGGGGTCTGCACACATAATTAAAAGCAACATCAAAACCAACAAGGAAAGAAAGTGCTTTTGTGTCTACATGCAGAGTAAATCAAGCTCTCCGCAGTACACGTACAAGCATGTTACATACTCCAACCACACCAAATCAAAAGCAACATCAAACCAACAAGGGAAAAAATAATGTGAAAACGCGACGGAGCTAAACAGTCCGTGTTTGTTCTGGAGCCCCACCGAAGGTGTGGGCTCAATGGCCTCCTTGGCTAGTTAGTGCTCACCGTGGCAGCACTCGTAGGCCACGGCAGTCTTCATGTCCCGAGAGCAGCCGGAGCACTTGAGTCTCTTCTGTGCATGGCCGACCATGTTGGGGATATAGAAATGGTCGCAGCGCCGCTTCAGAATGACCTGGTCGTAATGCTCTTGGAAGACGGCCTCGAAAGCCTGTGTCTGAGTCACCCTCTTGATCCACGTCTGGTGCTGTGACAGCACTGTTGCAAAATCCGTGAGACGAGCATTGATGACCACACTCGACCCTCTCGCGACGATGGCAAACCCGCCTTCCTTCTTGCAGTTGGTGTAGAGCTCGAGCAGCTCCTGTGTCAGGGAATCAGAGATGTCCGAATTCGCCTCAATCTTTGAGGAAATGCAATTCTCTAGGCGGGTCAGGAATTGCTCTCTCTTGTTGCTGATTCTGATGGCTTTATAGGAGACTGAATAGCCGTTGATCTTCTCCAGGTGTTCTTCAACCTCACAGACGGTCTTGGAGTCTTCAGCCGAGCCGTACAAGAATAGGAGCTCCTTCATTTCAAACTGGCCAACAATCAAGACAGTGGATATATCAAAAGAACAAGAATATAAACTGTTTTAAGTTAGGAAATTTCTAATCTATCTTGCGAATGATTCTTGTGCGAAGACGTTAGATGTATCTAGATTTTAAGGTCAGGTGAATTTCACGTGAAATGTATTAGTAGAAGCTCGTTCTACTTGCTTTTTCCCTTAGTATGCAAGTTTGTGCTTGGCCGAGCATGTTAAAGAGTAAATCATTAAATAATCATTTCAGACAGAAATTATGTTTGAGGCTGTGTCTTCCTTCGTCTCTATTTGGAGAAAGATCTCCGAATTGAATTTGATTCTTCAGTTGTGAATATGGATATCACCTAACTGTAAATCCAAATAAAGATAAATGCGAGTGATATGTCCGGAGTTGTAATGTACCAATCGGAAGTCTAGTAGGAGAAAGGTTCTTCTAATTAGGGATGGATGACGAAAAATATTGCCCCAGTAAACGAACCCATACTGCATTTGTAACTTACGCATTGGTCGATATAAGGGTGGATCGTTTTGTTCACCACCAGCTCCAACCAGTTGATCCCTTGCGTGTTCCAGAGCTTATTGCCATTAGACTCCGTGAATGGGAAGGCTTTCAATCCCCAAAGGCGTATCATCGTCATCGCATCTGTGTTCACCACCTCCCCCTTTTTGTTCAGCACCACGACCTTCGTCTGCTGCCTAAATTGCCACTTCTCCTGGATGAACTGTGCTGCCGTCTTGCTGACCATGGAGGCACACGTGTACCACTGCATCCAAGATCTCATGTCCAGGAACTTTTTCTGCATCGCCTCATCATGTGCCCTCACAATAGGAACCCACATAATTTCGTAATTTTCAGATTTGAAGGTGCTCGCATTGTAGATGCTACTAAGGGTTGCTAGATCGTCCTTGACAAGTTCAAGTCAGAAATGAGCAGCATCACGCTCTTGTTCTTCAACTCCCCCACCTTTACCTGTAACATCTAGTGATCAAACCATGCCGTTGTTTTTGCATTTCAAATGCCAAAAAACGAACTATCTAAGAATTTCACATGCAGTTAATTACTTGCAAGTTGATATGCATTCCCTTCTCGCGACATTGTTATACAAAACATGACCGGTAATTAAGTCAATGAAATTATTGGACTAAGAAACTAACCGTCGTCCTCTCGGAACATTGATAGACTGTCAATGAAAACAACGCTGTCATAAGCTCCACAATATCAGTACAACCACTGGAAATCTTCTGACATAAGAGTTTCTCCACTGCATAATGTGAATCACTTTAATCTTAGGTACTTTTGTTCAATATATGGATTTGACAATAATTATCTGCGAACACAAAAAGGAATCTGGACGAGGGGCATGAACGTTTGATTCGACTGGTGAGTGACCAACAGTTAGTTTGAAAACAACAATGATCTCACCCTGTTCCTTGAACAAATCAAATATAGTGATGACCTGCTTTGAGAAGTCTGACAGATTTGAATCTCTTAACCTGAAGTCATAGAGAAATAGAGCTTGGAATTAATTCCAAGTCTGTTAATGGAGGTAGTTATAAGCAAAGGTGAGGTACACATACTCATTGCCCCCGCTAATTATGCCATTGAACAGAACTGAGCAGCCAAGTACAAAGACGATGATGTAATAAGAATTGTCTGATATGCATGCTGACTTTATTCCAGAATCAATAGAGTAGTTCCCAAACTCAACAATGCACTTGGTGAACTCCAAAGTCTCCTTGATCAGATAGGTAAGGTCCACAAAAGCCTTGGTCACAGCAGTTCGGGGTTTCCCTTTCAACCTGGCTATTAGGCATAAAAGATTGTCTGATGCTTCAAATTGAGTGTGACGCCAGTTCTCGGTACAGAACACCGATAATGCTAACAATGTCAGCACAGCTTTGGCATCCCATGAAAAAGATGACAACTCGTCCAAAAGCGATTGCATTGTTTGGCGCACATTGTTGGTTTGCAGAGCCTTCATCTGTCGTTGCGTGCATAGTTTTCAACATTAAATGTGGGAAGTAACAAGATCGAGAAGAATACCACAGAAAATGATGCAACGAAGAATTTAATAAACCCAAAGTTTACTTCTTTTATCCTGATAGAATGAACAATTTTAGCATGGCAAAGATATGTGCTTTTACCTTAGTATAAGTTGTTATCTAAAATTAATCCTCAAGTAATTTTAAAACAATCTAAAAAGGTCTGGACCTTAGAAATATGCTTTTACTTTAGTATAATTGTAATAATGTCTAAGTAATTTTAAAAGAATCTAAAAAAGTCTGGAGCTCCCGCATTTGTATATTTCCACTTTCGCCCGAGGAATGTCTGCTTTTACCTTAGCGTACAGTTTGTTAATGATTGGTGTCGGATCAACAGAAATTTCTATGGAAGGCGAGGTCAAGCTATTGCCCTGGCCTTGGTTATCCTGGAAAAACGAATTCACTTGTTAGTCGTAATCATGGAATATTATGAACGTAAGAGCATGTAACATTGTGTGTCTTTATAAACTTTGGCTGGACAAGAGTGAAATATGAAATTTATTTGAGGGCAAAGACATTTTGCGTCAAAAAACTATCGCGCATTAAGATCCAGCCAACTAACCATGGAAAAAAGGAAATGGGAAAGATTGTGGTATTTGCCATGTATTTCTTGTTTTTGTGAGTATTATGAAGTACTAAAGGGACTGATCATAAATATAATTTAGAGAGTTGAGCACAGAGGCCTGACTATCCGAAAGCCTAATGAAATTATCTTACAAGATCCATGAACAGGTTCAGGCTTTTGGCCTTCACTACGAAGTAAATTACCACTATGAAGTATATGGAAAAGAGACTATAGCGTGTCGTTGAACTTGCTTGTCCACTACTTTACCTTTGCCCGAGTGGTGTTAGCGACCTCATCGGCAGAGTCCAAGGCTTGGTTGAGGATATCCTCGACGAGGCTCAAGTAATACTTGACATTAACTTCTTCTGGGTTGGAGGGTGACTTGCTCGTGACGTATTTCTTGAAGCCTTCATCGTTGAGGAGGGCAAGTACTTTGGTTACGGTCACGACGCCAGTGTTTTCTGTCTCTGCGGTTATAAAGCCATTGATCTGGTCCATTTTCGAACACAGGGAAAGGGAAAAAGGAAGGAGTGAAGCAGAGAAAGTTCTAGGTTTCAAGGGAGTGAGTGAAGTGAAGGAGGAAAGCTTGTGTGGAGCAAATTGCAGGTCTCCCGTGACCTATTTATAACACCCCAAAGCCAGAACACGACAACTTAGGAGCTGGCAAGAACGATTAATTAATGAGTCGCATCGGTGATTTATATTCTGCCAGCAAAGAGACATGTGCACAATATTTCGAGAACGTCCAATTTATATCGTAACTCGGGGAGTGCGTTACAAGTAAAAAAAAAAAAAAAAGGACCCAAGTGGGTGGAGAGTCTCATATTAACATATGGTGAGATCTGGTGTAAGAGTGGATGAAGGTATTTTACGTATCGGATACCTAAAGTGGCAATAATACACTAAGAAGCAAGGCTAGCGTATACGGGAGTTTTCGAAGCTCATTCGCAAAAGTTGATTGGGGCTTTGATTTAGTGAGACATTTTAAGTAATTATCGTTTTGCTTTTCTAATGGAGTCTATGTCGTAGGCCATGACTGAACCGTATAAATCAATTTGTTTCCTTTATTTTTATTTCTATTTTTACCTCTGGTGATTGTTCATGTTGTGCGTTCGCTTATTTTTCTAGACAGACTTGTAGAAGGGTCCATGATCGATTACATGACCCTCTAATAATATACCGTTGTCCAGAAATTATTTCAAGGAAGAAATCTCGATCATCTCAATGATCCATGCTTCCAACAGCTTCGATACTTTCATGTTTTTCGATGATTTCCTTGTTGAAGATACATTTCAAATTTGATCTCTCGAACAAAATCTGACGCTGATCGAAATGTGTGGCGATTGGACCCCTATAGGAAAAGTTCAAAGTCAACATTGTTGCCCAATCTTTTGATTTGCGTCATATTGGGCAAAAATATGGTTTATATTGTTTTATATGGGCGAGTCTATAAATTTTTTTACCTTTTTATTTTTTGTTTAATTTAAATCTTACGACATGTGTGCTTTGATTTTTTTTTTAAAGTTTTAAACATAAATTTCTACAATATATAAATATTGCAAGGTAAATTCATATAAATTTTCTCTCAATAAATAATTTTTTAAAATTTAGATATAATTTTAAATTTAAATGGGAAAAATAAAAGTTTCATTCCAAACAAACAAGCCCTTTCATAAGCTTGAGGGGTTTGGTCGAGAAGTGTGTGTGCATGCAACCGTAGTGGCCGCTCTTCTTGCGGGCGATATGCATTAGGTCATCGTCATTCAATACATACCGAAGCAAATTCAAGATGGTCTGAAATTGTGAAATTCCTGTATGAAGATTTCAAATTAAATTGTTTATGAGATAGAGAGATTATTTTGAGAAATTTGTCAAGGTTAAATGTTGTATAAGTTATTATTTGTAATAGAGGATTGAAAATTACCGAACCTATTTGATGTGACTTGAATGTACTCATAATCTTCATCATATCACCTGATTTATGACAAAATATTGTGTTGCTTTCCTTATTGACGTAGGTCACATTGATCAAACTATATAAATCTATATTTGATCTAACCATTAATGTGTTGATCGCTTGTTTGCACAACATTATTAATAGTGACTATGAATCTCATGGGTAAGACAAATTTCCTATCAAAGATCATTTGGGTTGGGTCGATTTGAGAGATGCTTTATGTTCTTATTGAGCATGACTACAAACATCAAGCAAAGCAAAGGTGGAGTTTTAGGGCACACATGATAATCATTATGTTTTTTTTAGGAAAAGATTTGGAATAGAACTATACTTAGTAAAGTAATTTAATCTTTCTGTTTCTGGAATTAATTTTTAGTCTGGAAATATGTTTGGAATACGAATGAGAAGTAAAAATTTTTAAAAATAAGAAAAAAAAACCTCTTCTCATCTTTGCCTTCGCTACTAGCCAATTGCTAATCCACCGCCGCCTGCCACCGATGCTTGGGAACAAAAGTAACTGTGCGTGCGCTAAACATGTACTTGGGAACTCGTCATCAAAACAATATCCTTTGGTAGACTAAACTGACATCCATAAACGCGACATTACAAGTTTGGACTCGCTTCTTAGGTTCATAAGTCAGTGAATGGAACCTTGTTACGATCCCCTCTGCAGATAAACATGACATTTGATAGCAAGTATGCGACCTTCTAGAGGGAGAGAAGACAATGCGAAAATATCATATGTTTTTTTTTTTGGTCTGGAAATAAGTTCCACTGAAGCTTATTTTGCAACTGCCCAATAGCCTATAAGGTTTCGAATTTTACATTAATTTATTAGCAAACAATAACAATTCTCCTAATTGTATTGAAACATAAAAACACATGTAATCAATAAGTACATCAAGTTTTTGACTAAATGAAAAATTAAGGATCCACAGGGCTAATTATCATAAACAAACATCATAAGACAAAGCAAAAATCTTAACATTGCATAAACAATAACAATAAACCTGTTTAAATTGGTCCCAAAACCGGTCCAATTCTGGGCCGGTCTTCACTTGGAACCGGTTTCCAAAAACTAGAATCGATTCCCAAATCTATTTTTCGAGTGATCCGATCCGGTTCTCGGATAAATTCACTCCAGTTGCACATTCCTACTTTTTCAATATATAATTTCATGAAAACATGTCTATTCGACCTTTCAGACTAAGACGATCTTTGGGTCGATGATGAGTTGGGTCAGTTCTATTTGGGGAGCATGGCTACGAACTTGAAGCGAGGCATTTACGGTTGACGCAGAATCGAGAAAAGAAACAGAACAACAAAGTCGGAGCATGTGGCACATGAACTTTTCCTTGGGATCTGGGTAGCTGTATGGTGGTGTGTCAATACACGGATTTTCCTCATTATACATATGCACTCAATGATTTGGAATTCGAATATACAAGTGACCATTTAATTATGTTCGGATACACATGATACATGGTACTCGTTCAACTGACTTCGATTGAAAGTAGGGTTATTATATGTTAGCTATTACAATAAGGAAAGGGTACAAAAGGAAAAAGAAAAGACAGCTCACCGAAGAGAAATATCAAACAAAGGCATTGATTCAGATCTTTTGCATCGCTCAACGTTCACATTTGGTGTTAATTTTTGTGTGCATGTTTTTCTTTTCACGAGCTGTTATCTGTTGACTTATATGCACTACCATGCGTCATTATTTAGAGTGCTTCCAACCACGCGTAAGTTGAATCCCAAGTTGTGTTACGTAACATAGTGAGGAGGAGGATCCATCTAATAAAACTTAATTTACAAGATTATCTCAAAAGCAGTTGTACACAGACTACGTACTTGTATGGAAAGTAGACATATGTAATTGATAATCTTTTTAAGTACCTCGGATGATTTTCACTCAAGTGATCATAATAAGATCATTTGGTAGCCTAAAGGTGCGGACTAGTAGTCATCAATGTGAGATTATGAATTCAAACTTGTTCATTTGATTCATGGATTGCAAATGTTACCGAGGCAAATCTAGCTCTCAAACAAGTTAGGACACGAGTTGAGGTTATCAATGCAATTTCATAATTAGTTGGTGCATAATCTCCTTGCAATATCAAAAATTGAATAATTGATAGCAAGTGCAAAATATTATATGTTTGTTGAACATATTGTAAATTTATGTATATTAAATTAGTGCATTTTCTGGTCACTTTCAAATATCTCACTATTTAATTTCACAAGCATCTCTAATTCTTCTATGGTCATCCATTCATTCAAAGCTTGTTATATTTCTCATACATACATGAAGTCAAGTCGAGTGGTGGTGATATGTGTGATTACTTGCTGATATGACAGATCTAGGTCAATGTTTCTAGGTCAATGTATTTAAAAACATTGACCTAGATCTAGGTCAATGTTTTTAAATACATTGACCTAGCTCTCAGACAAGTTAGGACACGAGTTGAGGTTATCAATGCAATTTCATAATTAGTTGGTGCATAATCTCCTTGCAATATCAAAAATTGAATAATTGATAGCAAGTGCAAAATATTATATGTTTGTTGAACATACTTGTAAATTTATGTATATTAAATTAGTGCATTTTCTGGTCACTTTCAAATATCTCACTATTTAATTTCACAAGCATCTCTAATTCTTCTATGGTCATCCATTCATTCAAAGCTTGTTATATTTCTCATACATACATGAAGTCAAGCCGAGTGGTGGCGATATGTGTGATCACCTGCCGATACGACAGATCTAGGTCAATGTTTTTAAATACATTGGTAAACATAAGTTATTGTTTAGTCATTGATTAGGATTATAAAACTGACATGGTATCTTTTCACGAGGTCAAGTGTGCTAACGGATTATATGGCATATTCTTTGTACTCCAAATTTCAACTAGTGGAATTAGTTAGTTTAAATAGGGTCCAACCATGGAGATACCTTACGGAGGAAAGAAATCTCGAGATAATTGTAATTTTTTTTTTAATCTATTGTAGTTGTGTCAATTTAGCCTTCAAAATTTCACTTTAACTAATTTATTCCTAAAACTTTTGAAAATTTGTCAATGTAGTACATTCGGCTAATTTTAGCCAGAAATCACTGATACCAACGATCTTATATTGTGTCATTGAATGGATAATTTTTCCAAAAATTTATTTCCTTTTTTTTCCCCTTCATCCTCTGTGGTCACTAACCTCCTCGATGACTATGATTGGCCTCAGACAAGATCCAACCTCACCGACCTCTAGCAAAGGCTGACCTCACTTGTTGAGCAAGGGTTACTATCACATTGGGCAAGGTTGCCCAAGGCAGTTGAAGATCGACCTTGTTGGCCTCATGCGAGGTTTGTCCTTGCCAAATTTGGCAAGCTCAAGCCTCGCTTGAGGCCATTGATCTTGTTGCTTGCCACTCATCAATGTCCCTAGCCTTAAGATGCAGCAATCTCTCTCGCTCTTCGTACTCTTCAGCTCTAATCGATACAGTTGCTTGATGGTTCAATCAAGCTCAGCCTCCATTGATAGTGAGCTGCGTCCCTAGAGTGAGTTAGTGTTCAGGCACAACATTAAGACCTCAAGCTCGTGGCCAGAAAGAGCATGGAAAGGCTAGCCTCGCCTAGATCTAAGTGAGGGCATTGTAGCCCTCACTAGCCACAATAAAAAAAGAAAATAAAGAAGGAAAAGACAAGAAACGGAAAAAAGGAAAAAGGAAAGAAAACATAATAAATAAATGCAAATATTTGAAAAATATTAGAAAGATATTAAACTATTATTAAAAATGATCTACGTTAGAGTTGACCATGCCACGTAAGGCTACCAAAGTCCATGTCAGTTAATTTTAGTTGAAATTGGCCGGATGGACTGAATTAAGAAAATGTGAAATTATTTAGGATTCAATTGGCAAAATCGAAAGAATTAGAATTGAATTGGCAAAAGTTATAAATTTATGACTATATAATGGGGGTGTGCAAAACGAACCGCTCAAATTAAGAATTAGTTGGACCTAACCGAATTGGCTGGTTCGATCCAATCCCCGAGAGTGTCGTTCTATTTTTTAGTTCCTAAAGTTGGAATAGTGTCCAAGCAATTAGGTTACCAATTCCAAGGGGGAATTGAATCGAACTAGCTATATATACATTTTTTAAAAATTATTCATTTGAAAATTTTAGTAAAATATGAACTAAACACTATTTCAATTGTGTTCCAAGTAGTGGGAAAAAAAGTAATGAAAAAAAATAGTAGTAAAAAAAAAAATGATCGACTCCATTGGACTGGGCTGGTGGTTTGGTCTTAGGACCAACCGTTTGGTCCCCAATTCCTAATTTTGGGAATTGGGAACCCATTACCCCTACTATTTAGACAACTTTCCTTGTCTTTGGGCTTAGTAAAATATTGTAAGATGTAAAGGATGAAATTGGAGAGCTCACAATTTCTTCTGCGACTCAAATAGAAAGTTCTCATTAGGATGTGGTGATAATATGACACATTACAACAAACAGAAGATAACCGCTGAATCAATAATTAATACACGTAGACTTAACAAAGGACTTCTATTTAGTATGGTTCGACACTCTTCCTGAAGATACTAGAGAGAGGAAAGAGCTCTCACGCCCTCCTAGTCCTTTTTTCTTTTCTTTTTTGGGTCTGAATAATAATCCTCTCTTACATGGTAAATTCTTGGCTGTACTGACGGAACATATAGGCCGAGTGCAGGTGATCTGTTGGATCACGTGGGTCTTGGGCCTCACCATGTGATCCGTTGGATTGGGTCCGGGAAGCCTTATGCAGTAGGTGCAGCCAGTTTGGGACTGCGGTCACTAGAGTTCTTTCCCCTAATTGTGTATTGCGGTCGCCTTCGGGAAATAACATGAAAAGCTCTTCATGTTATCACTAGAAAGTCTTTGTTTTGCACGCCTCAAGAATGTAACTAATGAACCTTACGAAGATCATGAAGACTCTTATTTGTAGCACAGTTCTGCGTGCAGAGTACATTTAAGTCCTGCACTTTACACGTACAACCCCGTTGCAGTTGATAAAAAGTTTTATACATGGCACACAGTGTCCGCATGCACGGCCCATCAAGTTGTGCATAGCACACGAACGACCTTGTTACATACTCCAACCACACATAACGGAAAGTTGTGCACAGCACACGGACGACCTTGGACATGCTCCAACCACACATGATGGAAAGCAATATCAAACTGGAAAGGAAAGAAATGACATGAAAACGCGACTGAGCCAAGCAGTCCGTGCTTATTCTAGAGCGCCAAACGAAGGCCGTTGGTCCCGGGGGCCTTATTGGCTGGTCAATGCCCCCCATGGCAGCACTTGAAGGTGATGACGGTCTCCATGTTCAGAGTGCATTTGGGGGCGGGGCACCTGATGCACACCGGTATGTTGCCGTCCATGTTGGGGATAGAGAATTCGTAGCATGGCGGCCTTGGAATGGCCTCGAAGTGCTTTGGGAAGAGGGTGTCAAAATCCTTTGGGTCAGTCATGTTGAGGATCCACTTCTTGTGCTCCGATATCACTTTCGAGAGATCCATGAGACTAGTGTTGACCATCACGCTCGAACTCCTTGCGACGATGGTGAACCCGCTTTGCATCTTGTAGCTGTTGTAGAGCTCGGGCGTCTCCAGCGTCAGGGAACCGGGCATCTCAAGGCGGAATAGGAACTGCTCTCTCTTGGTGTTGATGTTGAAGGAATTGACGTGTATTTTTATCTTGCTCAGGTAGTCTTCAATTTTTCGACAATCTCGGATTCTTCAGCGGAGCCGTACAAGAATACAAGCTGCTTGCTTTCATACGGACCAACAATCAAGACCCAAGACGTGCCGAAAGAACAAGGATACAAATCAATTAAGTCAGGAAATTCTTAATCGCGTGTGATTCTTGTGTGCATTCCGTACGTGTCGTCATGAAGTCTGCAATAATAGAAGCTCCTACTACTCGCTTTTGTCTCTAGTGTTTGAATTTGTTCTTGGCCGAGCGTGTTAAAGACTTCCATCAAATAATCTGGCCAGACGAAAGAAGAACAGATCTCCAACTAGACTTTGATTGTTATAACCTAAAAGTAAACTGAACTAGAAATAAATTTGAGTGATATGTCCAGTTTTGTAATGCACCATTCAATAAGAAGTCTGGTAAGAACACGTCAGTACAAAAACGACGTCGTTTTGATTAATTTTTTATTGACTCAGCTTTCGATGAGTCACGTAAGTGATTTATATTATTAAAATAAGTCACGTTAAATTTTCGATAGTTTTTGTCGGAGTTTGCACTTACGTAATCTAATTTTCAAAAAAAGTGACACTTAAATGTACATTTTATAACTTTTGACACTTAAGTGTCTCCTTACTATCAAATTTTGACATTTGGATTGTACTTTTGTCCAAAATTGAGCTGCCAAGTACGGTGATGACAATATAATAAAAATTGGCTGATATGTCGATCGATGCTGACATTTCTCCGGAGTCTGTAGAGTAGCTCACAAACTCAACAATGCATGTGGCGAACGCCGAAGTCTCCTTGATCAGGTTCAAAAAAGCCTTGGGGTCCGCTGTATTTCGGACCCCAAGGCTTGGCATCTTAACCTGGCCATGAAGCACAAAGCGTCGTCTGATACTTGAATTTGAGAGTGATGCGATTTCTCGACATAGTACACCGATAAAGCTAACAATGTCAGCATAGCCTTGGCATCTTATGAAAAGGATGACAGCTCGACCAAAAGCGATTCCATCGTTCGCTGCGCACCATTGATTTGCAGGGCCTTAATCTGTCATGGCGTACATAGTTTTTGACATTAAACGTGGGAAGCAACAAGATCGAGAAGAATACCATTGCAAATGAAGTAACGAAGGATTTAATAAACCCACTGTTTGCTCTCTTTTTTCCTAATAGAATGAACAATTTTAGCGCAGCATAAAAATGTACTTTTACTATAGTATAAGTTGTTATCTAAAATTAATCTCTAAGTAATTTCAAAACAATCTAAAGAGGTCTAAATCTTAGAAATGTGATTTTACTTTAGTATACGTTGTAATAATGTCTAAGTAATTATAAAAAAATCTGAAAAAGTCCAGAGCTCTCACGTTTGTATATTTCCAATTTTGACGGAGGAAGGTGTTTGCTTATATGAAATTACCTTAGCGTACAGCTTGTTAATGATTGGTGACAAAGCACAGAAGTTCCTATGGAAGGCTATGTGAAGCCTTTGCTCTGGCCTTGGTTACCCTGGAAAAACGAATTCACTTGGAAGTCCTATCCATGGAATATTATGAACGTAAGAGCACGTAAACATTGTGTATCTTTATAAACTTTGGCTGGACAAGAGTGAAATATGAAATTAATTTGAGAAGCAAAGACATTTTGCCACAAAAAACTATCACGCATTAAGATCCAGCCAACGAACCATGGAAACAAGTAATATGCAAAAGAGACTAGCATGCCGTGGAACATTCTTGTCCACTACTTTACCTTGGTCAGAGTGTTGTCAGCAACATCATTGGCAAAGTCCATCGCTTGGTTGAGGATTTTCTTTGCGAGGCTCTGGCAATACTTGACATCATCTTGTCCTGTGGAAGAGCATAGCTGGCTGGTGACTTTATCAGGGGCGAGTAAGGGCTTGTCTGTAACTTACCAAACGGTAAAATATTTTATTTTTTTATTCTCGAGAGTAAATTTGAGATAGAAATTTATTTGTTAAAATTTTTGTTCTTAAGAATAAATTTGTTCCGAAGAATAATTTTGAATGGAATCAAAAATAAAATTACTTTTTGTTCTTGGAACAATTATAAGAATCAATTTTTTCTCTTTTTTTTTTTTTTTTTTTTTTCTCTCTCTTTTTCCTTTTTTTCTTCCTTCTCTCCCATTCTATTGTTGCCCCCATTGCCGCCCACCGTCTTTGGCGTTAGCGGTGGCCCGCAAGGGTCAATCTCGCCTAGGCAATGCAAGGTCGACCTCGCGTTGGCCTGGCGAGGCCGAGCCTGCCAGTGGTTGGGCAAGGCTTGCCTCGCCAGATTTGGGCGACAAGAGCCTTGCGTAGCCATTGGCGAGGCTCAGCCTCACCCAACTCTATGAGATCAAGCTCACTGGTGGTTAGGTGAGGGTTTGGTGAGCTTGCTAGACCTCGCCTAGCTGGTTGCCAACTATCGCTGTCATTGGTGACCGGCTACAATGGAGGAAATAGGAAAAAATAAAGAAGACAAAAAGACATAAAAAAAAAAAAAGAGAAAAATGTAAAAAAAGTATTAAAAAATTAAAAAGAAAATATTTTGGATTAAAAAATTTTTTAGGTTTTACCAAACGCATTTCTATTTTGAGAATAAAAATTTCAGATAATTACAAACGTGTTCAAATGATTAGAAATTGTTCTTGAGAGCAGAATAAAAAAAAATCATTTCTGAGCGGAATCATTTACGATACCCTAATCCAATCATGAAGCCATTGTTTTTGGCCAAATTATTCCCCATGAAGCCACTCTTGCCATAGCGGCCTCAATCATGTTACCATGCACACCCTAATCCAATCATGAAGCCATTGTTTTTGGCCACGACACCTTGGTCATGCTTCCAGCCACCTTGGTCATGAAGCCACTCTTGCCATAGCGGCCTCAATCATGCTTCTGGCCAAATCGGTCATAAAGCTATTTTTTCCGCCATGGCCACCTCAGTCATGCTTCCAGCCACCTCGGTTGTGAACCCATTCTTTTGGGATCGGCCACAGCCACCCCGCTCATGCTTCCAGCCACTTTGGTCATGAAGCCATTCTTTTCAGCCCTAACCTCCTTGGTCATGCTTCTGACCACCTCGATCATGAAGCCAATCTTTCCGGTCATGGCCACCGTGGTCATGCTTCTGGCTACCTTGGTCATGAAGCCATTCTTTCTGGCCACAGCGACCTTAGTCATGCTTCCGGTCACCTCGGTCATGAAACCATTCTTTCTGGCCTAAGCCACTTCGGTCATACTTCCGGCCACCTCAGTCATGATTTCGGTCACCTCGGTCATGAAGCAATTCTTTCTGGCCTTGGTTTGAGCTACATGTTTTTATTAATCAAATGATTCTATGAATATAAAGAATTCGTATTGTGTGTTTCTGTGTAAGAAAAATGTCCTTGATGATCATTTGGGTCAGATCGATCGAGCTTGACAAAAAACATCAAGCAAAGCAAAGGTTGTACCTTAATTATGCTCTAAATTTTTCCGGATAAAGTATTACCACATCTCATTTATGATTTTTCCTAATATATATATATAACCATTTTTTTTACAAAAAAGTATGCCTACCAGTGTTGATTTCCTTATGTTCAGTAGGTAGTTTTTAAGAGCTTCCAAATACTCGTTAGCTGAACCCCGGATTATTTTCTTTAAGATAATGTGCAGGTGGATCTGATTTAGCAAATTCAGACCTAACATATAAAATTGCCAATAATATCTCAAAAGTAGTAGGTGGAGGGGATATTCACATACGTTGGAACTTCTCACATGTGATCGATTATCTCCCCAAGTACATTGCTTGATCCCCACATAATTGTTGAATGCAAGTGATCAAAACAAAGATCATTTGGTAGGCTAATTGGTACGTACTAATATTCACAAATGTAGGATTACCAAATTCGAGCCCTCTTCTTAGATCCACGAGTCACGAACAATACCAAGTTATGATCTCCTCTGCGGTATCCAAATTCCAATGTTATATGCTAAGCGTGCAACCTTCGAGAAGGAGAGCGGACAATTCTAAATATTACATGTTTGTTAAGCATATTGTAAGCTTATGTAGTTTAAATTAGTGTATTTACTGGTCATATTTCGAGTTTCTCATTGTCCAATTTCATGAACATTCTGATTCTCCTGTGTCATCCATTAATGCAAAGTTTGTTTTCTCATGTATACATTATTGATCATGATTACAAACAAACCAACATTGTATCTTTTCATGACGAGTGGTATCTATGTTATAATTGAGCGAGACTAACATTTCCCAAGATTGATTTAATTTGTTGTTGGTCGACCACTAAGGTGATTTGTTTATCATGTCAACGGGACGTATACAACTAGAAACATGTTTGCACATGATATAGGTGAATCTTAAGACCCCTTTAAACACAAAAGAAATAAGCAAAATGAATATGCAAAAGGTATCATGTCAACGGGACGTATACAACACTTTTTTTTTTCTTACAAAAAAAAAAGAATATGCAAAAGGTATCCAATCAGATAGAAGAGTGCTTCATAGACTAATTAACAGTGTTGCAGTGTAGTAAAGACTCAACTTCTTTGAGGAAATGGTGGTTGTACGTGTAAGGAACATTAATGGATGGAACAGGCAAAATATGTTACCATCATCATTTGATCAGGACATCACATTCAAATAGATGAGTATGTGAACCTTCAGAATTTTCATTTTATGGAAAGACGTGGATGGATTCTTTAAATGATGAAAACTAAAGAAGATAGCTGTGTCTTGGAAGCTTTAAAAGAGGACGCCTTTCTTAAACAAAGGTGACGTGAGAAATCAGGCAATGCTATCGTCCAGCCTTTTTCTGTTTGAAGCAAACAGGTTTACTCTAGATGGTTTCGCATGGTAAGCTTTTTCTACTTGGTGACTTTGTGTTCTTTGAGAAGTTATAAGGCTGGGAAGGTTTGTGATGATCTCGTCTACCGTTTTTAAGCCCATTGGACTGCAAATGAGATGCTTGACAGAAGAAAGAGCTGGGAAGAAAGAGGATTATTGTTTGACTGGACTTTTTCCTTTCTTTTTTTCCTAGTGCCTTTCCTTTGCCTGTTACTGTTCATAGGATGAGTTGATGGCCTGGTTTTGTATGACATCCCGAGCCGGTGGCAAGGTTCCATCTGAGGATGAAAGTGGATGAGAAGAAGAGGCTAGGGTTTTGCAGTGCCCGTGCCATCTCTGGAGCCATCTGAGTTTTACCAAATGAGATTTGAAGACGTGGGATGAAGTTCAAATCCGACTTGCATATGGAATTCTGACGTTGCTTAGTTGCTCAAAGTGTTTTATGCATTCATCCTAAGAAAGAATCATTTTACATATGTTGTTGGAGTCTTACAATCTTTTGGAAGCACCATAGCTTTTGTTTTGTAGCATAGGAAAGGTAAAGTGTTCGGTTTAAGGCATTGACAAAGAATCGACTATTCACTAAGTGAGTCCGTCCTAGCTCCTCCACTAGATTGGGACCAGCTCCAAGTATGTTTATTGAAATTCAGTATGGTGCGAAGGATGAAATTAGAGATCTCACAATTTCTTCTGTGACTCCAATAGAAAGTTCTCGTTGCGCTGAATTTGGACTTCGGTCTATGAGATGAGGTGATAAAATGATACATTGTCGCACCTTGTGGAAATAACATTAAAAGCTCTGGATGTTGTCACCAGAAAGTCTGATCTTGTACGCACCTGTTGAAAAAATTGGATGTGCGCGGAAGCGTGGTTTTGATATGGTTGATAGGTTGTGTTTTGATGTGTGCAAGTGTATGTGCATAGTATGTATTTGGTAGAGAATGGACAAGGGACAAGGTAAGATAGTTCAAAGATATAGGTCATGGGATAAAGGGATAATTGTTTCACTAGTATAACAAAATGCATAACATAGCCGTAGGAGAAGGTTTTGGTATTGGTGGAGGAGTACAGGAACATGGAGTTTATTCTCAACTCCCCACACCACTTTACATAAATGAGCTTTGCCTTTTATAGGCATTTCCACCGACTAAGTATAGTTGCCCTGGAAGATTCTGGATTTCTCTTGAATGCTATCCACGTAAGCTTCAACTTCTTCTAGTCAACTCTCATGATTTCTGGAATGTTCTCCTTTGCAAGTTGATCTGCTTGTGTTACTTCATTCCTAAGCAGTCTAGTTGATTCTAGAATTTTCAAAATGGATCACCAATTGCCAACAGCACCCAAAACGCAAGTAATGAACCACACTAAGATCACAAAGATTTTATTCATAGTACACGGTGCCTGCATACAGAGTACATCAAGCTCTGCACAGTAGACCTTCAAGCATATTACATACACCAACCACACATAATCGAAAGCAACATCAAACCACCAAGGAAAGAAATGAGCTAAACAATCCATTGTTTATTCTGGAGTGCCAATGAAGCTGTTGGGCTCGATGGCATCGCTGGCATCGCTGGCTAGTCAATGCCCACCATGGCAGCACTCAAAGGTGATGGCGGTCTTCATGTCACGAGAGCACACAGTACACTTGATGCACTCCGGTACCTTGCCGACCATGTTGGGGATGTAGAAATGGTGGCAGCGTGGCTTCACAATGACCTGGTCATAGTGCTCTTGGAAGATGGTCTCAAAAGCCTGTGTCTGAGACACCCTCTTGATCCACGTCTGGTGCTGCGACAGCACTGTCGCGAAATCCACGAGACGAGCATTGACCACCACTCTCGAACCTCTGGCGACGATGGCGAACCCGCCTTGCTTCTTGCAGCTGGTGTAGAGCTCAAGCAGTTCCTGCGTCAGGGAATTGTAGACGTCCGAATTCACCTGCATCTTTGAGGAAATGCAGTTCTCAAGGCGGGTCAGGAATTGCTCTCTCTTCGTGCTGATTCTGATGGCTATGTAGGAGACTGAATAGCAGTTGATCTTCTCCAGGTGTTCTTCAATCTCACGGACAGTCTTGGAGTCTTCAGCCGAGTCATACAAGAATAGGAGCTCCTTCATTTCAAACTGGCCAACAATCAAGACAGTGGATATGTCAAAAGAACAAGAATATAAACTGTTTTAAGTTAGGAAATTTTTAATCTATCTTGCGAATGATTCTTGTGCAAAGACGTTAGAATATCTAGATTTTTAGGTCGGGTGAATTTCACGTGAAATGTATTAGTAGAAGCTCGTTCTACTTTTTTGCCCATAGTATGCAAGTTTGTGCTTGGCCGAGCATGTTAAAGACTAAACCGTTAAATAATCATTTCAGACAGAAATTATATTTGAGACTGTCTTCCTTCGTCTCCATTTAAAGAAAGATCTTCAAATGGAATTTGATTCTTTGGTCGTGAATATGGACATAACCTAACTGTGAATCCAAATAAAAATTGTGAGTGATATGTCTGGATTTGTAACGCACCAATCGGAAGTCTAGTAGGAGAAAGGTTCTTCTAATTAGGGATGGATGACGGAAAATATTGCCCCAGTATTCGAACCCATACTGCATTTGTAACTTACGCATTGTTCGATATAAGGGTGGATCGTTTTGTTCACCACCAGCTCCAACCAGTTGATCCCTTGTGTTTTCCAGAGGTCTTTTCCCTTCGACTCTGTAAACGGGCAGGCTTTCCATCCCCAGAGGCGTATCATCGTCATTGCATCCGTGTTCACCACATTCCCCTTTTCGTTCAGCACCACGACCTTCGTCTGCTGCCTAAATTGCCACTTATCCCGGATGAACTGTGCTGCCGTCTTGCAGACCAGGGAGGTGCACGTGTACCACTGCATCCGAGATCTCATGTCCAGGAACTGCTTCTGCATTGCCTCAACATGTTCCTCCACGATAGGAACCCACATAATTTCGTAATTTTCAGATTTGAAGGTGCTCGCATTGTAGATGCTGGTCAGGGTTGCTAGATTGTCATTCGACAAGTTCAAGTCTGAAATGAGCAGCATCACACTCTTGTTCTTCAACTCCTCCACCTTTACCTGTAACATCTAGTGATCAAACCATGCTTTTGTTTTTGCATTTTGAATGCCAACAAACGAACTATCTAAGAATTTCAAATGTAGTTAATTACTTGCAAGTTGATATGCACTCCCTTCTCACGAGATTGTTATACAAAACATAACCGGTAATTAAAGTCAATGAAATTTATTGGACTGAGAAGCTAACCGCTTTCCTCTCGGAACATTGATAGACTGTCAATGAAAATAACGCTGTCATTAGCTCCACAATATCAGTACAACCACTGGAAATCTTCTCAATGTTCTGATGTAGGAGTTTCTCCACTGCATAATGTGAATCACTTTAATTTTAGGTACTTTTGCTCGACATATGGATCTACAAAACTTTTCTGTGTACTCAAAAAGGAATCTGGAGGAAGGCATGAACGACTCATTCCACCGATGAGTGAACAACATTTAGTTTGAAAACAACGATGGTCTCACCCTTTCCTTTGAAAGATTGATATATCATCTTGACCCGCTCTGAGAAGGCCGACAGGTCTGGCTCTCTAAACCTGAAGTCATCAAGAAATAGAGCTTGGAATTAATTCCAAGTTTATTAAGGAAGGTAGTTAAAAGCAAAGGTGAGGTATAACATACTCATTGCTCTGGCTAATCATGCCCCCGAACAAAATTGAGCAGTCAAGTACAATGACGATGATGTAATAAGAATTGGCTGACATTTCTTCGGAATCTTTAGTGTAGCTCCCAAACTCAACAATGCACTTGGTGAACTCTAAAGTCTTCTTGATCAGATTGCTAAGGTCCATAAAAGCCATGGTCATAGCAGTTCGGGGTTTCCCTCTTAACCTGGCTATTAGACATAAAAGCTTGTCTGATGCTTTAAATTGAGTGTGACGCCAGTTCTCGGTACAGAACACCGATAACGCTAGCAATATCAGCACAGCTTTGGCATCCCATGAAAAAGATAACAACTCGTCCAAAAGCGACTTCATTGTTTGGTGCATATTGTTGGTTTCCGAGGCCTTCATCTGTCGTCGCATGCATAGTTTTTGACATTAAATGTGGGAAGTAACGAGATCGAGAAGAATACCATAGAAAATTGACCCAACGAAGAATTTAATAAACCCACCGTTTACTTCTTTTTTCTTGATAGAATGAACAATTTTAGCGTGGCCTTGAATTGTCCTTTTACTTTAGTATAAGTTGTTATCTAAAATTAATCTCCAAGTAATTTTAAAACAATCTAAAAAAGTCTGGAGCTCCCGCATTTATATATTTCCAATGCCCATAGAGGAATATTTCTGATTTTACCTTATCGTACAGTTTGTTAATGATTGTTGGCAAAACAACAGAAGTTCCTGTGGAAGGCGGGGTCAAGCTATTGCTCTGCCCTTGGTTACACTGGAAAAACGAATTCACTCGTTAAGTTCAAACCATTGAATATTACGAATGTAAGAGCATGTAAACATTGTGCGTCTTTATAAACTTTGGCTGGACCAGAGTGAAATATGAAAATAATTTGAGGAGCAAAGACATTTTGCCTCGAAAAAGCTATCGCGCATTTAGATCCAGCCAACTAACCACGGAAACAAGTATATGGAAAAGTGACTATAGCATGTCGACTTGCTTATCCACTACTTTACCATTGTCCAAGTGTTGTCAGCAACATCATCGGTAAAGTCCATGGCTTGGTTGAGGCTTTTCTCGACGAGGTTCAGGCAACACTTGACGTCAACAACTTGTCCTGGGGTAGAGCATGGCTGGCTGGTGACTGACTTCATGAAGTCATTGTTGTCGGTTTTGAGGAGGTCTGGTAATCCGGTCATGAATTGATTGTTTCCGGCCACCTCGGTCTTGCTTTTGGGCACCTCGGTCATGCTTTCGCTGACCTCAGTCCCACTTTCGGCCACCTTGGCCTCGGTCCCCCCTTCGCCCACCTCGGTGGTGGAGTCAGTTTTTTCAGCCACGGTCACCTCGTTCGTGCTTTTGGCCACCTCGGTTGTGGAGTCATTGTTTCCGGCCACGGTCACCTCATTCGTGCTTTTGGCCACCTCGGGCACGGAGTCATTGTTTCCGGCCATTTTAGGAAGCAAAGGAAGGGAAAAAGGAATGAGTGAAGAAGAGAAAGTTTAGGGTTTCAAGGAAGCGAGGGAAGTGAAGAAGGAAGACTTGTGTGGAGCAAAACTGCAGGTCCCTGGTCGCCTATTTATAATACCCCAAGACCACAACACGACAACTAATGAGCAAGTAAGAACAATTAATTGATACGAGTCATATCTCTCCCTCTCTCTCTCTCTTCTCACCACTCGAGTGGTGCCGCCCCACGCCGAGCAAAGTGGACTTTGTTGCCCCCTATGCTGGAGGAGGCAAAAATCATCAAAGCATAGTCCGCCTTTGAAGTTGTATTCCTATTTTTAGTTGGACCAAGATTTTACAACATGAGTTGGGTTGGAATTGTATTTTTCACCCATTACTTAATATAAATCCTGCGACACCCACTTTAACTTTTTATCTCAATTCTCTAAACACTGAAAACTTTCTCTTTTTATACATACTAATGTGAAAATTCATGTATAGTTTTCTCACAATTTCTTTTAAATTTAAATAATATTTCGAATGAAATAATTTTCTTTTGAGTTTCCTTCTAAACAAACAGGCCCTTACATAAACTTCAAGGGTTTAGTCAAGAAGTGACGTGTGTGTGCATGCAACTCGACTGGAGGCACTTCTTGTGGTTTGCATGCAAAGAGGTATAAATTCAAGAACGTTCCCAAATTGTGACAGTCTTATATTAAGATTATGGGCAGTCCGTTTGTGGGATTGAGAGATTATCTTTTTAAGAATTAAGAATGATCCCTCTAGTGTAAATGGATCTATGCCACTTATTTAAAAAACAAAAACTTTTGGATCACCTCCACACTGACTTACTATTCCTAGGCCTGGAGGAAAATTCTTGAGTTGAGGTCTACCTTCTTGCCTTTTGTGAGATGGCGGGTTGGCAATGGAGACACTGTCTCGCTTTGGTTTGATCCATGGCACCCTCATGGTCCATTAAATATTTTCTTCTCCAACTCTTATATCTATCAATCCGACCTTCCTAGGGATGCTACGGTGTCAAATCTTTTCTCTCCGACTGGAACCGCCGTCCTCCAACAACTACAATGTTGGCCATTTCCGATTCCTATTCTGAACAACAAGTCGGATATGCTTGATTGGTTACCGCATTCCTCGGGTGAGTTCTCTTTGGCTTTGGCTTGGGATATTACTAGGAGTACGATTGCAAGAGTAAATTGGTCTTCTTTCATGTGGAGCAAGGCCATGGTGCTAAGGCACCAATTCTTGCTTTGGTTGATTACCAAGTACCACCTCCCTACACAAGTGCTCTTATTATCTTTTGACAGGATTGTTGGTGCCATTTGTCCTTTTTGTAAGATTAGGCCGGACTCTATTGATCATTTCTTTTTTGGTTGTAAATTAATGCATGATATTGCTATTTTTTGGGCAGGGAAGTGTAATTTGGCCTGGCCTAAAGAATCATGGAGCAATACCCTTGAGTGGGCTTGTGGTAATTTGATTGGCCAAGGTTTCCAAAAAGAGATATTTAGGTTTTCTTTTGGAGCACTATGTTATATTATATGGAATTCTTGTAATGACACCTTGTTTCAAGGCAAAGTGGTGTCCCTTCCGTCTATGAAGCACCATATTATCAAAGATGTCAAGGACAAAGTGGCTGTTAGTCGAAAGTTCAAGACAATATGGTTAATAAAAGATTACAAAGAACTTGGGGATTTCAAGCCTCTGTTTTTTATGCTTAATATATTTTGTGGCTTATTTTTGTAGCTTCTATTGTAGATTTGCTTGGATTCTAGCACCTTTCCACTCAGTAGCCTTTGCTATTCGAGTGTAAATGGGTGCCATTATCCTCTAGGTTGTACAATGGTTGTTTTGAATATATACATGCATACCTTATCAAAAAAGAAGATAAATTGCATTGCATAACAGGGATAAAATGATATCATACAAGGAAATTCTTATTTGGCTTTGCTTGTAGAAATCATCACAATTTTATATGCACGTATCTAGTCTTTCCTAATGTAACAAGTTGTTAGAGAATCCTAAAACCCTAGCTGCCAGGCTTCTCTTCTCCTTGTCTTCTCATATCCACACAACTTCCTTCTTCGACTTCCATGGAGGCAAGGGTTTGAGGTAGATCTCTCCCTCCCATCCCTTTTTCCTTGGCTAATTTTATTATCTATTTTCTTTTCCTTGCTTTCCTCCCATTCGAGGGGATTTTCTCTTCCAATCTAGTATAGATTTGGAAGCTTCTCCCTTCCTTTTTGGAAAGGTTTCTATCCCATCTAATCTATAGGTGGAGATTTTTGTGTGAATGTTTCGAGGTTTCACTTCTCTCGAGTTTTGTTGATGTACAAATCTAGTTTCAAATGAAATTGGAAGAGTTTCATGAAGGTTTTTCTTTCACCGTTAAATTTGTGCTCATTTGATCTTTGTATATTGGATGGCGATGGTGCTGGGGATGTTGAACCTAGGCACCCACTACCGAAAGACAAAGTCGTAGTAATAGATAGAGTTCACAGTATGTGCTCATTATTAAAGACAGATTTGGTTATTGGTTACTGATTTTGGTTTGAAGAAATCATAAATATGCTCTTTGAATATGTGGCCTCTTACCTTATTTTAATGATTCATTTTGTTATCAAAAACTTTTTTTACTTTAAAAATGTGTGGGATTTGTGTCGGTTTCAAGTTGCACTACATTATTTCTCTTTTATTTTTTGCGAAAACGAATGAAATGTTACTTTGACAAAAAAAAAATATAATGAGTTCTTAGAATTGAAAATCTTTTGCGACGTGCCAGAATTAACTTTTAACTTTCAATAACCGCATTTCACGTTTCGTGGCGTGAAATATGGATTCATTTAATCATCTTCTTCTTTGTAATTGTGTGAACTTTTGATAGAAAATTTTAACACAGAAACAATCAAATTAATAATGGAGAGTCGGGACAAGACGGACAATCGAACAGGACAATACAATGCTATCACCTGCTGCGTCTCTTAAATGCCGTCATTATAGATCCCCAGAGAAGATATCTATGTTCTAGACCTTTCTTTTGGCATACTAGCTTTTTTCAAACATAAGAACGTGCTTAATGATCATTCCGTTCTCAAGAATAATTTTTATTTCAAATTAGTTGATTTGTATTCTTTTCTCTAAACGAGTTTCTGAGCAGTCAAACGCGTTTGGTATGACCTTCAAGTTTTTTTAAGATGTAAATTTTTTTAATTTTTTTATAATTTTATGATATTTTTCTCTTTTTTTTCCTTTTTTTCCATTCTCTTTTTCTTCCTTCTCTTGCAGGTCATCAGGCTCGACAATGGTTAGCCATTGGACAGAGACAAGGTTCGGCAATAGGAGTAAGAAGAAGAAAAGAAAAGGAAGAAAAAGAAGAAAATGGTTTGAATCTAAAATTGTTCTCGAGAATAAAAAAGTAATTTTTTTTACTTATTGATTTTATTTCAAATTTATTCTCAGAAATAAATATATTTTCAGGAGTAAAAAAATTAACTAACATTACCAAATAGATTTTTAGTACTTTTTTTGTTATGAGAAATAAAAGAACAAAACTAACCAAAAATTTACCGATTACCAAATATGCCCTAAATGTGAAAGATTGTCCTAGACGCCCCCACGATTCATTGGCAGGATCGATGCCATCTAGGAATGTCTTGAACTTTACGTAGAGATGGTGATGTCGTCTCCAACGTCTGTGTCACAAAATCTATGGTAGGATCCCTTTTTAAAAGGAAATTTAGGGTTTTTGATGTCCCTGATAGGCTGATACTGACATTGAAGTCAAGGTATAAGTCAATGATTTATTATTATTCTACTCCGATATTATCAATTGGAAATGCTGGCCCTAACCGAACATTTAGAAAAGCTACACCGGACCTAATTTGCTACTTATCTATATATGGGTAGTTGTAAATTGCAGTTGAAAAATAATGCAAATACAATGGCGTGAATCTCAACAATGTTAAAGCCAGAATACATGACAATATAGTGATGATTATTGATTGTTGTGAGACTCATAATTATAGACAAACATGATTTCCTTGAGTGTCCTTACTTTTGCGGACGTCAATATGCTTCAGAAGGTGAAGTTTTGAAGTTTGTTTGATGTGCTTTGTTGAAATGAAAAGGAACAGACATAATTGTCTGTATTTACTTCAAGGGAAGATGGTCAAGGATTTTTGTCACTGTGACAATGGATTCATTTATTCGAGAATCAGAATTGCGACATGCAATTTGGGGCACATTTTCAAGGAGATTCCTCACAAATACACTTAGTACGACAAATAATCTGGTGAATAAATACAAATTGAAAATGAGCGGATGCTTGAGTCTTGAAGGAGTATGGTTAGCTAACATTGCTAATTATTTTGTTCTTATATGTTATTTGCTTATTCATGTTATATTAGAGAAAGTGATGGTTAACTCAATGGGAGGGTAAGAAAGTATATATTCTTAGGTTATGCACAAGTGGTAATACCTAGGATTACACTTACCTATTGCCATCATAAAAATTAAACTAGATAAGTCTTTGTTACTTGTGTGGGAGTGGTTGTGGTAATATTCAGGGTAACTGTCCATTATTAAACTTTATTATACAATAGTCAATTCAATTCTAAACTTTTCTATTTATATAATTTAGTTTTGAACCTTTTAATGATTTATCAATATAATCTTTCTGGTCAATTTGACTGAAAATTGATAACGTGGATATTAACCGTCCTATATGGCATATTTGGTAATAACATAAACAATTTTTACAAATTTTTAATGAATTTTCAGATTTTAAAAAAACTTAAATTTTTTATTTCTCTTATTTTCTTTCTTATCTTTTTTTAATGTCTTTTTGACCAATGGGCAAGTGGGGTTGTTAAGGCCTCAATGATTGCCAATAACCCTTATTGGTGGCAGCAAAGGTTCTTCGCCGCCCTTACCACCAATAGATCTGGAGAGGCGAGGGCTATAACACCCTTGCCTAGTGCTAATCATGACAACCCTCTACCACGGCTAGCTATGGCTTCATGGCCCTAACCTTGCTAGCCCTTTGGTGAAAAAGAATAATGAAAAATGAAAAGAAAAGTAATAAATGTATTAAAGGTTCTAAAACTTGTTACAAAAATGCGATCAAGTCTTAAAACTTTTAAAATATAACCAAGTCTTAAACCTTTCGAAAAATGCAATACATGAAAACATTTTAGTGGACCAATTTGGCAATTTTTAGGACTCAACCATACTTTTATAACAATTTTTAGGGCATAATTGCACTTTTACAAAGTTTTGACATTCAATTGTATTTTCATAACAAGTTTTATTATTTTCAATATATTTATCCCAAAAGAAAAGAAAGAAAATAAAATTAAAAGAAAACAAAATTAAAAAATTCTAAAAAAAATTTAGAAACCCCTTTTTTTAAAAATTGCAAAAATTGTCTACATTAATGAGGACTGTACCATGTAAGACAACCTCAAAAATTTCACAAAACTTTGAATTTGAACCATGACCCAAAAATATTCTGATTAAACAAACAAATAGTGTGTGAATCAAAGTATTTCTAGTTTGGCAAGGTCCACGTGGTGTGTATGCAAAACCTCTTTCCCTTTCTTATCCATTCTTCTTTTTCCTTTCTTCCAATCCCCTCTAAACTCTCTCTCTCCTCTTCTCGGCGTGTTCTCTGCTCATGGTTTTCTTTTTCTCTTTTATGACACTTCCTTTTCTTTTCCTTTTCTTTTTCCTTTTTTGGGTCCCACCAATATATGACTTATTCAAAAGAATGCAATATTGTAATTTACCCTGTTTAAAAAAAATTTGTCCTTAAAATTTGGACTTACCTCAACCATTAAACAAGCGTGGGTATTTGCATCTTACCTACTCAATAAACTCCCAAGGAGCCACTCCCTCCATAAAGAAAATCATTTTGCACATCCATCTACCAAAACTTCTATGGCATCTTTAAAAACCTCAACTCTACCCTCACATTCTATAACTTTCTTGCAATCAAACTCTTACACAACTTTTTTTTTTGGGGTTCCTCTTCCCAAGTTCAAAAGCCAATCTAAGTTCATCTGCTGCTTTTAGATTTAGCTCTCTTTCAACTTGTTTTACAAGACTAGCACCAATGTTTCGAATTTTGTTCTTAAACTCAGCATTTTTTGTCATGGTAACACCATCCTTTGTCACCTTTGGCACACCAAAACTTTACTCAATCACGACATTATAACCCTTCGAGCCCATAGTGACCTCCATAGCACCCGTAAGGTCTTCCACACATTTTAAACATCAAGGCACATGCCTCAACCCCAAAAGAAACATAAATCCTAGTACCTAACAAAAGACTAACACGCTATAAATTAACACATAACCTTGCAATGTTCATAAAATCTACACCCATATATCAAAATCTAAGCTTTGATACCAAAAGATGTTACACCCAAAATCATACAAAGATTGGGAAGAGGGGGTGACACAGCCACTCAAAGAACATAGCTTGAAACTATTGCTCCCAGAATTCCTTGCCAATAATGCTCTCACTCTATAGGCCCCTAATCGAGGAACCTGAAAAGTATGAAAAATGAATGGAATGAGCAACCATAATTGAGTGAGTAGTGCATATCTCTTCTAAGCAGATCGAGCATCAATTATACATGTTTGAGACACAAAAACATAACTCATTGTACCAAATTTTGGGATATAACAAACTTATAAGAAGACAATAAGTTATATATGCTCCAACATAGCTATACTTATGGCTGAAATATCCATTTTATGATAATATGAAAATAAATACTAATAGACTAGACCATTGATCATTCTCATTAAAATCACGCATGAATGGTTTAATCCATCAACCAATCTCAAATCACAAGACATGAACTCATATATTAATTATAATTACACATAACGCCCCGTGACTAGATGACTAAGGTTCCCCCTTAGCTAGGTCTCTACCTATATTGCCGGTGACTTAGCCCACTAGTCCTAAGCTAGTATACATACCTACAAGCCGCTCAATGGGCTTATAGTGATAGTGGGCATCAACACTAATCCACAATAATATCCTTGACAATCCTTAAAGCCAAATCCATAATCAATATCGTAAATCGAATTACAAAACAAAACATAAAATTTTTCTCAACCCATTCATCAAACATGACATATTTCACAAGGTATTTCTCAAACCATTGTAGATTCTATTTTATAAACTAGGCTCACAATTCAATATATATAACATTTTACAATACATTACCTAAAACATTTTTCAAACCATTCCCAAATACCAAAAGTGGTAAATGTCTTATCCAAATTGTTATGCAATAAACATGCTTTAATAACTCATAATATATCACTTTTGAAATATAAGGTCACAAACTCAAAGAAGAGATAGTGCCACTCACTTAGAAATGCCCAAACCAAACAATGCGGCTCACTTGATTTTACGATCTCAAAATCTATCAATTAAACGAGAATCAACGTAAAAAATAAGTAAGATACTATTGTAACTATGAAACGGTTAAATTACACTTAAATGCTAACAAAACAACTCCTAGCACACTAACAAATCACTCACTCCAAGCAAATCTTCAAGCCTAACCACAATGCAAAGCTTACAATTGAGACCTCAAAATTTCGCTCTAACTAAACCATTAGTTCAATTCAACTCCCATCAAATCCTACAACACCATAGTGCCATAATCCACAATTTCCATGAAATTCATAGCTCAACACCTCAAAAATCGATTTTTGAGACTCAAATTTCACAAAAATTTGAATTTGAACCTTAATTCCAAAAATTACTCTGATTAAACAAACGAATGACACAAGACCTTATTGCGTTGCAAATCAAAGTAATTCTAATTTGGTGAGGTCCTCGTGGTATCTACACAAAATCCCTTTTTCCCTTTCTTCTTCCTTATTTCTTTCTTCCCACCTCCCCCTCCTCTTTTTTCTCTTCTCCATGTGCTCTCGGTGGTCTCCTTTTTCTATTTTATAACACTTCTCTCCCTTCTCCTTTTTTTTTTTGGACACTCAATCCTTCCCTTGTGTTGGAACCATCTCCATGAGATCAAGTTTACTTGTTCATGTGTATTTGTCGAATCATTTTATAATTATTAGCGTTATCTTAATCTTAAGCCCTCATTGGTCATAATAAACTAATCAATTAAATTCTTAACAAAAAGGGAAGGTTCGATTATCTATTATAAAGTCTGGAATTTTTTTTATAGTTGTCTTGTAACTCAGAGAGTGTGTTATGTGAGTTTGAGAGTGAAGAACATATTTTATGTATGAAACAAATAGCGTGATGATAATACACTAAGAAGCAAGCCTATCATACATATGGGATTTTCAAACTCGTTTATAAAAGTTAATTTGTGATCCAGGTTAAGGGGGCAATGTGATCGGTCAATTACATGAGCTGTCTCAAGTTTGAGTCTATGAAAGAAATCGACCTGATATGTGGTGATCTAACCCATATAAGAAAAGTCCAAAGTCAATGTTATCAAAACCCGGAGGAGGCAAAATATACCAAAACATATAATGTGTTGAAGTTGTATTCCTATTTCTAGTTGGCAAAAGATTTTACAGTTTGTTGGTGTTCGTCTTTTTTGATATTAGCATGTCTAGACAGATTTTTATTTTTTACTTTTTCCTTAATTTAAATCTTGTGACACATGCGCTCTCACTTTCTTACGAACACTTGAGATTTTAAAATATTTAATATCTTACACATAGATTTACTTTT
This sequence comes from Corymbia maculata, assembly GCA_014182735.1. NCBI lineage: Eukaryota > Viridiplantae > Streptophyta > Magnoliopsida > Myrtales > Myrtaceae > Corymbia > Corymbia maculata. The sequence continues at coordinate 27,903,379 of CM024689.1, forward strand.
ATTTTTCATTATATTTTTAAAATTTGGATAGCATTTTAGATTTTGATTGGAAATAAAATTTTGACAAGAAAAAAAAAATTATATGTTTTCTTTTTTTCATAGTCTTTTAAGCATTTGCAATTAGTAGAATTAGCAAAAGAAACAAAAAGACAAAATGGGAGCATTTTTCACTGGAACTCTTTCTTGGATCTACAAAGCTATATGATGGTCCAAGGCATCATTGGCGATGCAATGGGTCGTACCTGTTGGATAAGTCCAACTTTCGAACAAGATAGCGACTTTATTGAAGTCGCCGGCTTTCAGAGATGTCCGTTGCCCAATGGGACTATTGTGTCAAGTCTCTCTTTTTACCTATGTAGCCGCCAACAAATTTTTTCCATAAGCTTTTTAATTTCTTATAAATGTGTGCTCTCTTTTCTTCTTCTTTTTCTTTGTTGGTGTTTTTGAAGCCATGGTAGGCATGGCAAGTACGCTGGCCCGGCCCATTGAATGATTTGCCGATTAATGCTTGTTACCTGAAAAAAAAATGTCCTGTAAGCTTTCATTTTGACTTGTTGAGCAATTTCCTGCTAACGTCAAATTTTCAGAGAAGATTGGCTCTTTTCGAACATTAATATTTGTTTCATCCGATGACATGTCTAGAAGTCATTTTCAAAAGCTGCAGTATTTATTAATAAAAATTAAAAACTGAGAGATAGATCCCACTTTTCATATACTTAATAACACGTATACTCAACAGCATGTAACGTGGAAAGTGATGTTATGAATATATAATTTTATGTAATAAATATGCTTTAATAACTTGTAATACATCACTTTCAAAACATGAGGTCCCAAACTTAAAACAAGAGATAACACTTTTCTCCAAGGAATACCCAAACCAAACAATGCGATTAATTCAAATTGATGAACTCATAATCTATTAATTAAACGAGAATCAATGTAAAAAAAAAAAAGTAAAACACTACATCAACTACGAAACAACTAAATTACACCTAACGCTAACTCTTAATGCACTAACAAATTGTCCACTCAAAGTGATTATTCAAGCCTAACTACAATACAAAGCTCATAAGCAAAACCCCAAAATTTCGCTCTGACCAAACAATAACTTCAATTCAACTCCCATCAACCCCACAGCTTCAAAATGCCATAATCCATAATTTCTATCAAATTCTGTAACTCAACAACTCAAATATTGAGCTTTACAACTGAAATTTCACAAAACTTTGAATTTGAGCCTTAATCCCAAAAATCACTCCAATTAAACGAACGAATGGCTCAAGCACCTCACTAGGCATTCCAAATCAAATTAATTCTAGTTTGGCAAGGTTCTCGTGGCGTGCGTGTACACGAAATCCCTCTTTCCGTGTTTTCTTCCTTATTCTTCCTTCTTTCTTTCTCTCCCCCTCCTTCTCTTTTTTTCTCTTGGTGTGCTCTTGATGGTCTCCTTTTCTCATTTTATAACACTTCTTTCCCTTTTCCTTTTCCTTTTCCTTTTTCTTTTTGGGTACCTCTAATATGTAACTTGGTCAAAAGAAGGGAATATTACATTCAATCCTTTCCTTTTGTCGGGACCATCTCGATGAGTTCAAGTTTACTTATTCATTTGTATTCGTCGAATCATTTTATAATTATTAAAGCTATCTTGATCTTTAGGCCTCATCTATCCTAATAAACTAATCAATTAAATTCTTAACAAAAAGAGAAGGTTTAATTATCCATAATGAAGTGTAGATTTTTTTAAAAATATAATTGTCTTGTAACTTAGAGAGTGTATTAATGCGAGTTCAAGAGTGAAGAACATATTCTATGTATCGGACAAATAGCATGATGATAATACACTAAGAAGCAAGCCGACCATACATAAGGGATTTTGAAACCCGTTCATAAAAGTTAATGTGGGATACATGTTAAGGGGGCAATATGATCGGTCTATTACATTATATGAGTTGTGCAATGGACACACGCTTTGGTTAACTGAATAATTTTAAGTAACTCTCATTTTCATTTAAAGGAAGAGATCTCCATTAGTTTGATGCTTCAAATCCCAACAACGCTTGTTTTATTGTGTTCTCTGATAATTTCCATGGTAATTATATCTTTTGAGTTTGATTTTGTGAAAAAAAATCAATCCGATATGTGGTGAACTAACCAGTATAAGAAAAGTCCAAAGTGAATGTTGCCCAAACTTGGAGGAGGCAAAAATTACCGAAACATATTACGTGTTGAAGTTGTATTCTTATTTGTAGTTGGCAAAGGATTTTACAGTATGTTGTTGTTCGTCTTTTTTGATATTGGCATGTCAAGATAGACTTTTATCTTTTACTTTTTCCTTAATTTAAATCTTGTGAGATATGCACTATATTTCTAAACACTTAGAAACTTTAGCAATATTCAATATCTTACACTTATATACTTTTATCTTTCGTTGTATTTTAAAATTTGGATAGCATCTTAGATTTTGATGGGAAACAAAATTTTGATGAGAAAACAAAAAATTTTATGTTTTTTCATAGTCTTTTAAGCATTTACCCTTAATAGAATTAGGAAAAGAAATAGAAAGACAAAATGGGAGCATGTTTCACATAAACTTTTTCTTGGATCTGCAAAGCTATATGACGGTCCAAGACATCATTCGCAATGCAATGAGTCGCATCCATTGGATAAGTCCAATTTTCGAACACGATAGCGACTTTATCGAAGTCGTCGGCTTTCAAAGGCGTGCGTTGCCCGATGAGACTGTTGTGTCGAGTCTCTCTCTTTATCTATGTAGCCGTCCATAATTTATTTCTTACAAATGTGGGCTCTGTTCTCTTCTTCTTTTTCTTTGTTTGTGTTTTTGAGGCCATGGTAGGCAGGGCAAATACGCTGGCTCGGCCCATTGAATGATTTCCCGATTAATGTTTATTACCTAAAAAAAAAAACCCAAAATTGTCTTGCAAGTTTAGGTTTTGACTTGTCGAGCAATTTCCTCATGACGTCAAATTTTCAGAGAAGGTTGGCTCTTTTCGAACATTAATATTTATTTCATCTAATAACATGGATGGAAGTCATTTTCCAAAGTTACCGTTTTAATTAATAAAAATTAAAAACTGAGAGATCGATCTAGCCTTTCGTATACTTAATAACACATATAATGTGGAAAGTGATGTTGTGAATATATATATCATATGCAATAAACATGCTTTAATAATGTATAATATATCACTTTCAAGATATGAGGTCACCAACTCAAAGAAGATGTATCACCTCTCACTTGGGATTGCACAAACCAAACAACGTGGCTCACTCAAACCAACAATTTTGCAATCTATCAATTAAACGAGAATCGACGTAAAAAACAAGTCAAACACTACCTTAACTATGAAATGACTAAATTACACCTAAATGCCAACAAAATAACTCCGAATGCGCTAATGAATTGCTTACTCCAAGCGATTCTTCAAGCCTAACCACAATGTGGAGATCACAAGCGAGACCCCAAAGTTTCGCTCCGACTAAATTGTTACTTCAATTCAACTTCCATCAAACCCTGTAGCTCCACAATGCCATAATCCACAATTTCCATGAAATCCCATTGCTCAACAACTCAAAAATCGAACTTCACGACTCAAATTTCACAAAACTTTGAATTTGAGCCTCAACCCCATAAATTACTCCAATTAAATGAAAGAATGGTGCGACCATCTTACCAGGCATTGAGAATTAAAGTAATTCTAGTTTGGCGAGGTCCTCGTAGTGTTTACACGAAATCCCTTTTGCCCTTTCTTCTTCCTCATTCTTCCTTCTTTCTTTCTCCCCAACTCCTCTTTTTTCTCTTCACGGTGTGCTCTTGATGGTCTGCCTTTCCTATTTTCTAACACTTCTTTTCCTATTCCTTTTTCCTTTTTTATCGGGGTACCACTAATATATGACTTGGTCAAAAGAAGGGAACATTATTCAATCCTTTCCTTTTGTCGGAACCATCTCAATGAGATCAGGTCATTTGTATTCGTCGAATCACTTTTTAATTATTTGAGCTATCTTGATCGTAAGCCATCATTGGTCACAATAAACTAATCAATTAAATTCTTACCAAAAAGGAAGGTTTGATTGTCTATTAGGTAGTCTAGATTATTTTTCTGTTTTAATATAGTTGTCTTGTAACTCAGAGTGTGTCAGTGCGAGTTCGAGAGTGAAGAACATAGTTTATGTATCGAACAAACAGCATGATGATAATACACTAAGAAGCAAGCCTATCATACGTAAGGGATTTTGAAACTCATTCATAAAAGTTAATTTGGGATGCAGGTTAAGGGGGCAATGTGATCGGTTGATTACATAACATGAGTGTTGTAATGGACACAGGCTTTGGTTAACTAAAGCATTTGAGGTAACTCTCATTTTCTTTTAATGGAAAAAAACTCCATTAGTTTGATGTTTCATGTTCCAACAAGGCTTGTCTTTTGTGTTCTTTGATAATTTATTTGGTAAATATATGTCTTGAATTTAAGTTTGTGAAAGAAATCGATCCAATGATGTGTGGTCATCTAACCGTATAAGAAAAGTCCAAAGCAAGTGTTGCCTAAACTTGGAGGAGGCAAAAATTACCAAAACATTTTACATGTTGAAGTCGTATTCCTATTTTTAGTTGGCAAAGGATTTTATAATATGTTGTTCGTCTTTTTTGATATTAGCGTGTCTAGACAGACTTTTATTTTTTATTTTTTGCTTAATTTAAATCTTGCGACATATGCGTTCTCACTTTTGTTATGAATGCTTGAAGCTTTGACAATATTCAATATCTTACACACATATTTACTTTTATTTTTTATTATATCTTTAAAATTTGGATAGCATTTAGAATTTGATGGGAAATACAATTTTGATGAGAAAACAATATTTTATTTTATTTTTCATAGAATTAGGAAAAGAAATAGAGAGACAAAGTGAGAGCATGTTACACATCATGGATCTGCAAAGCTATATGATGGTCCAAGGCATTATTGGCGATGCAATGAGTCGTATCCATTGGGTAAGTCCAACTTTTGGACACGATAGCAACTCTATCGAAGTTGTCAACTTTCAAAGGTGTGTGTTGCCCAAGGGGACCATTGTGCCGAGTCTCTCTCCTTACCTATGTAGCTGTCCATAATTTAATTTCTTACAAGTGTGTGTTATTTTCTCTTCTCCTTCTTTTTCTTTGTTTTTATTTTTGAGGCCATGGTAGGCATAGCAAATACGCTGGCCCAGCCCATTGTGTCAGGCAATGTAGGTAACAAATATTAATTACATTCGATCGAATAGAATTATTTTGTAGTATTCAGAATAATATCAATTCAACCCATTTCTTGAAAAAAAATGTGACCAATTAATTAACCAACAAAACTACTTGTTATAAATAGCATCTTGTTGTTGCATTGAAACATATAAATGTTGATTAATTTGGCTAACATTGAACTTGGTAAAATGAAGTGATTGCATGATTGAAAAATGAGATTATTCAGGAATATCCATTGAATGCTAAGATTACACATTGAATTTCTGATAGTAGATTCATAATAAATAAATAAAAGCGTTTGTGATTATTCCATTTATACAATTGAGTCAAAGTCGTGTTGGGCTGGGCTGCGATAAAAGGAAGGCCATCCCGGAGGATCTTCCGCATCCAGTCCATTCCGAAGGAGGTTCCCGAAGTGCGAAGGTGCATGCAAACAAAATAGGTTTCATTACGCAGTTTATTTTCAAATATTTGCTTCATAAACCTTTCTCAGCCGTCTTCGACTTAACATCGATTGGTGTGAGACACAATCAAAATTGAAGACGAACATGATTTCCTTGAGTGTCCTTACTTTAGTAGAGGTTAGTATATTTCGGAAGGTGGAGTTTTGAAGTTCTTTCCACGTGCTTGATTAATAATGAGAAGGGACGAACATAGTGGCCAATATTCACTTCAAGGGAAGATGATCATGGATTTTTGTCGCTGAGACCTTGGCTTCATTTATTCTAGAATCGGAATTGTGACATAAAATTATGGGCATATTCGTGAGGAGATTCCTAACATATGCGGATTCATTTATTCTAGAATCGGAATTGTGACATATAAAATTATGGGCATATTTGTGAGGAGATTCCTAACTTATGCGCTTAGTGTGACAAATTATTTGATGAATAAATCCCCATTGAAAATTAGTGGATGCCTAATTCTTGATGAATTATGGTTAGCTAACGTTACTAATTATTTTGTTCTTATATACTTGGTTATCCATGTTGTATTTGAGAAAGTGATGGTAAGCTTAATGGGAGGGTAAGAAAGTATGGCCCCTTTGATTTGGCATTGGGCAAAAGTTTTTGAGAAAATGCAAATATCTTTAGGTTAAAAGGGTTTTCCAAAATGCAAATAGCATTTACTAAATTGTAATTTTAAATTATATTGCGAAACAACTTTGACTTAAATGCCGTTCGGTAAAAAATACATTTTGCAAAAACCTTTTGCTAAATTTTTTATAAAAAAAAAATTAAAATATTTTTTTATCTGGCCACTAACAGCCAATTTTGGCCTCTGGATAGTCTCGATGGGGTTGTGCGACCTCAAGCATCGCCTAGGTTCGCTCAATCTAGGTGGCCAATGCCTAAGGTCACCAGACCTCATGTGACGCTTGGGTTGCGCGAAGCGCGACTTAGGCGACACTTGAGGTGGTGCAACCTCAAGTTGCCTTGTCTAAGGTTACGCAACCTTAAGCAGCAATCACCTATTTAGGTGACAATTGCCGAGGTCAAGCAATCCCTCAGGCAGCGATTGCCAGTGCAGGCGCCCCCTTTGCCAATGATCATTGGCCTCCATTCACTTCAAAGAAAATGAACAATACCATCATAAATAGTAATGGAACTTGCATTCTAAAGATGTAACTTCCTAAAAGACCTCTAGACTTTCCTTGGGCTAAAGGCCCTTAGAGCTCTTTGGAGATGCAATTGCATCTAGCCAGAAGTCCTCCAAAAAATTGAACCAAATGAGTTTGCATTTAACCTAGGTCCTTTAGAGACCAAAAACCTCTTCGTAAAGCCGAACCAAATAGGGCCTATGCATTCTTAGGCTACGCACTAGTGGTGATGCTTGGAATTATGCTCACCTATTGCCAATAGAGAAATTAAGTTGGATAAGTCTTCAATATTTTTGTGTAGGAGTGGTTGTGCAATATTCAAGATAATTGTCCATAAATAAATTTATTATATGGTAACTAATTTTATCATAAAATTTTCAATTTATCCAATTTAGTTTTGAACATTTTTATCAATATAGTCATTCTAGTAAATTTTAAATTGAAAATCAATATAGTGAATACCAGGCATCCTACGTGGCACATCTGGGGTTGTGTAGACAATTTTTACAAATTTTAATGAAGTTTCTATTTTTTAAAAATTTTAATTTTTTTTTCTTATTTCTCTTCTTTTCTTTCTTATCCATTTTTAATGTCCTTTTTGCCTAATGGGCCGGTTTGGTTGCTAGGGCTTTGGCGATTGCCAATGACCCTCACCAGTGGTGGGGAAGGGCCTTTATGGCCCTTGCCACCAATAGATCTGGAGAGGCGAGGGTGGCAACACCCTTGCCTAGTGCTAACTGTGATAGCCCTCTCCCATTGGCCTCATAGCCCTTGCCTAGTGGACGACCAGGGTTAGCGGCCCTTTGGTGAAGAAGAGTAGTGAAAAATAAAAAGAAAAGCAAAACCAAAACCAAAAGCAAAAGCAAAAATAAAATAAAAAATTCTAAAATATTTAGAAACTTTTTTTAAAAAAATTGCAAAAATTATATACATCAGTGCCAATCATACCACATAGGAAAATCCACATTCATGTCATTGATTTCTGACTTAAATTGGTTGAAAAAACCAAATTAACAAATCATTAAAATGTTTATGACTAAATTAAATTAATTGAAGCATGTAACACTAAATTAGCTATCATACAATAAATTTAGAACTTTTTGGACAATTTTCCTAACATTATTTATATAGATCTTGAAGTTGTTTAACTCAAAATGGAGTTGTAACTAGTACCTCCTAAGATAGTCGGTACTAGCATGATAATGGACATGAACGATGACGATAGGGAGTTAGAGCTTGTATAGTTGTGGCTTGTTGTAATTGCTGAGTTTTATAGGATACGAATTCTCTCTCCTAATAGGTATTAATATAACTGGTTTTTCTTTTGTCTGTTGTGGGGAATGTTTTGTTTGAAATGCTCGTAAAGAAGCCAAAACTGTAGGTGGGATTGACATTCCGATGAGGTCTGCGATTAGATTTTACGATGGGGGCATTTAGTTTCAATAATTCTCGCGATATTATTTAAATTATTTATGGGTAATTACAGTTCAAGTAAATTGAAGGATGTCACATTTGTTGATTGCTTTAAGTGTCCCTATATCTTGTCGTTAGCAGTTAAAATTAACTTTTTTTAATGGTATAGTTTGTTGTTGAACCCAGGAAGTTTTCTTCAGTATTGTACCGATGATAGCGTTTCACAATGTCCAAATTAAGCAAGATTGACAACGAAATTATGTACATCACTTTCCACATTACACGCTACTGAGCATACGTGTTATTAAGTATATGAAAGGCCGCATCTATCTCTCAGTTTTTAATATTTTATTAATAAAAACAGTAACTTATGGGAAATGACTTCCACACATGTGATTATACGAAATAAATATTAATGTTCGAAATGAGCCAATCTTCTCTACAAATTTGATATTAGCAGGAAATTGCTCATCAAGGAAAAAAGAAAGCTTCCAATACATTTTTTTACAGGTAATTAACATTCATCGGAGAATCATTCAAGATCCACTCCAATCTGAAATGAAAATTTTACAATACATAAGCATTAACACGTATAAATTTATGAAATGCTTAAGCCATAAAGCGACATTGTGCACGCATGCAACTAGAGCCGCAGCACTTCCTGGGGTTCTTATGCGAGGGTCATCAGGATTCAATTATACCTTGGAGTGTTTGGAAATAGCGACAATCTCATATCAAGATCATGAATAATCCGTTTGTGAGATTGATGGGTTATATTGTTAGAAATTATGAAAGAAGGATAAATTACATTGCATGATGGTGATAAAGCGACACAGTATGACGGGATGATATTCTTATTTGGTATCATTTATAGAAATCATCATGGTTTCGTATGCAAGTGTATTTCTTTCACATGATATAACGAGTATTTAGGATTAAAAATTTTACTTAGAATTAGCTGCCGGTTCTGGTTAGTCGCTTTTCACATGTTTCTTTATAAAGTGTAAAATCTGTGAAATATAAGCCGTAGCCAGTCAAATCAATGGGAGGGAGTCGGGACAAAGACGATCGACGAATAGGAACCAACGATTGCGTCTCTTAAAATAAAACCACCGCCTCTCGATTGCCATCGAAGTGCCTATGCTATTGATATTTTTGCACATCCGAGCTTTTTTCCATCATTGACGTGAAAGATTGAAAAGACAAGGGGCAAGACGACACGCGATTCAGAGGCCGGATCAATACCATCTAGGGGCATCCAGATGAGTCATGAACCCATTTTGTGAATCATATTCTATCTTAACGGGTCAAAAATGGGTTTGAATATGTGACTTATTTTCAACCCATTTTCAGCCCCATTGTAGAACATATGAGTCATTTTTTACTCATTTTTGACCAATTTTTAACCCAATTGTAAAACGTGTGTTTTTTTTTTCTTTGAGTCATCTTCAAGCTCGGTGAGTGGTAATGACCTACCAGTGAGTCAATGATCACAACACTCCACCGCTTGCCTCTATCCCATCTTCTTTGAAATCAATTTATAGGTTTTTTACATTTTTTATTTTATTCTATTTTTTATTTTTTTTTTATTTTGATTTGAAATTTTATTCATTTAGTATAGAGCTTAGAGTAGACTTGGATTTCTCTACAATAATAATGGCTTTTAATAATATGGGTCGGGTCGGGTATGGGTCAGACATGGGTCGGGTCGAGTATAGGTCACTAGATTTACATTGCATGAACACAGATCAAAACGAATTAAATTGGTCAGTATGAATTGAACTATTTTCGACCCGACCCAACCCACCCATTTGACAGGTCTAATACCATCTCTCAGCATCTTGAACGTCACATGAAAATGGTGATGTCATCTCCAACGTCTATGGTAGGGGCCTCTTGCTTCTTCTTCTTTTTCTAAATCTTTAATTTTTATGTTTCTTATTGTTGACATTCAAGATAAAGGTCAATGAATTTATTATTAGTCTAGTCTAATATCATCAGTCACAACTGTTGGCACAAATTGAACATTTAGCCATGCTCTTGAGATTTATTTCACACTACGGCCGCAATGTTTATACGAGAAACGTTTGCCCATGATATTCATAAATCTTGTGACCACTTAGACACAGAAGAAATAAAAATAATAAAAAAATGAGAAGGGCCCCAATTAGACTAGTGGGTGCTTCATGGACTAATTGACAGTGTTGCATTGTAGTAAAGAACTACTCCACTTCTTCGAGGAAAAGGTCGGTCCCCATGAAAGAACACAATAGGACAGAACAGGCAAAAGATGACACCGTCACTTGATTGTAATTACTGTTAAAAAGTCAAAAACCTATTATAATATTACAATTCAGTCTTAAACTTTATTTTTTCTAATTGAAATTTAAACCTTTTGCAATGACGTACGAACCCCAGGAGTACTAAGACTTGGCACGGAGGGACACTTAAGTGCCAAAATTTACAAACGGTACACTTAAATGCCAAAATCGGAGCAAAATAAATCACTTAAGTGACAACAGCGAGAAAATTTGGCCAAACTGCCATGTGTTCATTTTTCGGCGAGTTTATTTGTTGACGGAGCTTTTTTCTTAAAATAAAAAATACATGTGACAATTTTAATAAAAAAATTGCCATGTCAAATTAACAAAAATTTTTAAATCGATTTAAAAAAAAAGGGGGAAAGGAAAATTGGCAAGGTTGGCGAGGGCTGCACTACCATAAGAAGGGCCGGCGACGGTGGGCGAGGGTCGGCCGAGATTGCCGGCCACTGGCCGGGCCAACAAGACTTAAGTATCCCTCCGTGGCAAGTTTTGGCACTCCCACTGTACTTATCATATCAATTTAATCAATTCGATCAAAACTTGGTTGGCCATATGTTGACATGGCACGGTTGGCGTTGACATGAATAATTTCTAGTAATATATTAATAATTTTTGAATTTTTTGTTACTTTTTCTCTTTATTTTTTCCCTCTTCCTTCTTTGTAACATCCTGCAATTCGAGCCATTTGAGGGAGAAATGAACGTTAATTTCGCCAATGCATTGTTGGTTGATCTCACCTGGAACTGATCACTCCTAAAATATTGACCTTGAGAGGAAAGACTAATGAGGACAGAACTCATGCGGCTAAAGAACTTAACCTAGGAAAACGACTCGACCATGAGACTTGCGTGAGAACGATCCTGTACTCATGTAGGCCGATTCCAGGGACGAACAGAAGTCAATTCGTGGACAGAACATAATGAGATGATGGGTGATTCCGTCTACTATTATTGAACCCATGAACATCCCTATGTCGATCCTTGGTAATCGTGTACTTTGAAATAAGAATCGATCCTTCACAATTTCATATAGTCAATGGCGTCCATGTATCGAGAAGTCTTGAACGTGAATTGGCACAAGTCTGTTATGCGTGAATCCTCGTAGCTACTTGTTAGTTTGAGTAGTACCAAAATGGCATTCAGGCGAAATTGACAAGGCACAAGAATCCAATATTGGACTTCGAATTTTCGAGAACATCCGGGATGGACTTTTGGACGATGCTTCTTAGACAATCGACAATGCCGGTTAAGCCGAGTATTTGAAAAAGGGATTTTTAGACCGAGGAAACGAGCCTACGAGGACGTGGGCCGGGCAAGATCAGTGTGGGCCTCACGTCCAAGGTGGGACAGCCGCCATGGAAGGCCCGAGACAAGCAAGTGAGCCCGTTGGGCCAAACCGATAATTTACCTTTCTAAGCACGTTGTCTAACCTTGAGCCGTTTCGAGCTTAACAAATTCCCAAGCTCATTCCTATTCATTTTTCGGCTTGTTTCCTAGGCTTGCCTTTCATTTTTAGCCCAAGGGCAGTTTGGGAAATGTGCAAGGTGGAAATGACCAAAATGCCCTTGGATATTTTGAAGAAAAGTCAAAAGAAAGAGAGAGAAGATGATGTCATTTGGTTGGGGGTTGAAGTAAGGCATTGAATGCCATTAATGGAGGTTTTCTAGCAGCTCACTTCACTCTCTCTCTCCTCTTCATCTTCTCCAAAAATCACACACCCTTCTCTCCCTAGTTTCCCTTCCTTCAGTTTTTCAATTTGACCTTTCACAGAAATCTGAGTTGTTCATTGCCTTCCCATTGGAATCTTGGCTCGTGCCACCCGCTGTTGTGTTTAGAAGATGAAAAATGTTCAGATAGCATCAGCCGTTTGCCAAACGGAGTCACTGGCCGTCCCGTATGGCCACCGAAAGTTGCTGCTAGCCGAACTGTCATTGTTCCGCTTGCAGCAGCTTTTGTTCCGCCTTTTCACCTGTTTTTCTTCCTTTCCAACTCAACCACCGCCCATACTAGCCACCAACAGTTCCCCATCGACTCCTGGGTGCCACCGGTTGCCGGCCCACCGCTCGTCGGAGCTCCAGCCAGCCTGTTTTCCTCCGGTCAGCCACTTTCTTCCTATTCAGTGCAGTTTTCAATGTTGCAGTGGGTATTATGAGTTTGTTGCTACTGTGTTCAGCCCGAGACCGCCTCGGATCGCTATGGTAGAGGTCCCTGGGTGTCGGGTTCGTCACCGCTGCCACGTCCGTGTCGCCGGCCCGCTTAACGGGTGAGTTTAGCTCCTAATCCCTATTTAGTGCATAAACTTGCTTAGGGTGGGGTTAATTAGTGGTAAGATTGGTTTAGAAAGTTTAATTAAGTTGTATTAGCCCTAAGATATGTGGTTAGATAGATGGTTAATATTAGATTAGCTTAATTTTTCTAATTGTGCTTAATTATTGCCTAAATTGTGTTTTATGTGATTAATTGTGTTTTATGGTTTAATTAAGCATGATTTGATTTAATTGAATTAATTTATTATTTTAATTAATGTTTTTTTTAATTTCTGGATTAAATGTTTTAATTAATTGAATTTCGAAAAAATCACTATTCATAATTACTATTCACAATTACTGTTCACGGCACTATTCATGCAGAAGCTAAATTTTGGCTTATTTTGATGTGTTCTTGATTTTTTTGATTTATTGAGGTGCCGATTGTTAATTATACTTGTGAATATTGATGAAATGCGTGATCGAATGTTGGTTGGATTTTGGATTTTGAAATTATCGAGTGAGATCGCATGACATATTGTATGAGTTATCTGAAATGGCATGTCACATGAGCATGAGTGATGTTGCATTCATGACAAAGCAAAGATATAAATAGATTGCTTGAAAATATGTTGCATGATCACATTAAATGAAAGAACCTGGCGTTGCCGGAAGACCGTCAGTCCTTATGGGGTTGTGCCGTAGCCAGTGGATTGCCTGACTTTAGTCGGATGCCTGACAAGAAGGGGTTCTATGTGGGACTGTGGTATGGGGGCGGGTCTTGGGCCTCTATCAGTTGTGGGGTTATGGTAGTGGGCGGGTCCTATGCTCCTTAGGGAATGTCGTCTTGGAAGTGAGCCATTGACGTCGCCGTGCCTCAAGGTAAAGAGGACGAAGCTGGTTCAACGAGGAACCGCCAACCATAAGGTTGTGTCATGGCCTAGGAGGAGAGGTCATAATAATCTGAGCATATGTGTGAATGTGAGACATGAGAAAGTTGTGTGAGATGCTTTGATTATTCTCATGCTCTTAATGTCGTGATGATTTATGGTACGCACGCATGAGTTGACAGTCATGCAGGGTGTGGCAATGGCCAGGTGAGATCGCTTATGACGCGATTCGCATTTAATTGATGAACTGTTTCATTTAACGGCCTTATGCTTTACTTGTATTATATGAGATTTGACGTGCATGGTATGGCATACCAAGTAAGGTTGCATGCGAACCGAATAGTGTTTAGTGGTTGACCCTGGTGGTTGTTTGATTGCGGGTTGTCTGTTGTCTGTTGTTGGGTTGAGTGAGGGGTGGTTCTGAAGAGATACCCCGGGTTGAGTTGGCGTACTAACCAAGGCTTAGGGGGAAAACTCGCTGAGATTTTATTTCAACCCGTCGTGGTTAACCATTTTCAAGCCCCTAGAATGGCGTACCCGTAGTGGAGGATCCTACCCCCGCTCCTCCGTGATCAATCCGACGGAGCTTGAGTCCGATGGGTCCGAGTGACCGTGGTATTGAACTCGAGGGTTCTTTATGTACTATTGGATTAGCCTAGTTTCTTTTTGGTTTGGCTTAGAGGATGGATCGGCCCTTTTTGTCGGGCTTGTAATTCGGAAAACGATCCTCTATTGGTTAATCCAGTAAGAATCAATATATGAGTAGTTGTTGTTGTTCTTGCTGTCCATCCCTCTATCCCTGATTGATTGTTTGTTTGTCTAGGGATGGTTCGTCTTCCACTTGCGCTTAATGAAAGATAAAATGAACAGTCGTCGACGGGTCCTCGAACGTTGCTTTCAATCGACCAAGAGAAGGGGTTGCCGCAAGCTCGAGAGTCAGGGCGTGACATTTTTTCTCTAGCCAATCACTATATTGAGCTAGCTTGGCCAGATCTAGTGATAGTAAGCCTCACTAGTGGCTAGGCAAGGTTGACCTCGTTATTGCTAGGTGAAGGTGAGCCCCCGCCGAATTTGGCATAGGCTCACCTCACTAGTGGTTGGGCGAGTTTGCCCTCTCCTAATGGCAATGAGGTCAACCTCGCCAATCCTTGACTTTGGCCAGTTGCCTTGGTTTGGCGACCAACCAAAGGAGGAAGGAAGAGGGGGAAAAAGAGAATGAAAAGAAAAAAATTATAAAAAAATTTGAATATTTAAATATTATTAAAAATATCCATATCGTGCTAATCATGCCAAGTCAGTGCCAATCATGTCACGTTAGTGCTAATCGGTCAAATTTTGGCAAGATGGACAGAAATGGCAGAATTGCAAAAAAATTTAGGACTCAATTGACCAAAAAAAGTTATGAGTGAATTAGCAAAATTGCAATAGGTTGACTTTTTTTGTAATTTTCCCTTAGTTGATTAGGACACCATATTTAATGAGAAGAGTATTCGAAACTTGGGAGTTTTCATTTTATGGAGGTGGCTTATATCAATAGAGTATAGAAGCTTATGAAAAACATGGATGAATTCTTTCAATGATGAAAACCGAAGAGGATGGAGCTGTATCTTGGGAGCTTCAAAAGATGCTTTTTGAGAGCAAGTAATCTTTAGAAAGCGGACGTTGGTCTAGATGTGGGAAGGCTCTTTGCTTACTATTTGGCTATTGGTTTTGTCGTTCATCTCCAGGTTGTGTATAACAGCTTAGTCAACCGCTATATTCAACAGTTAAATGATGATTTTGCATGCTAAGCTTTTCTCCCAGACTTCGTGTTCTTCAAGAAGTTATGAAGTTGGTAGGGAAGGGATAGAAGTTTATGATGATCTCATCCATCGGTTTTTAGCCCATTACATTGCAACCAGAGTGGAGGCACTTCTTATGGGTTATATGCCAAGGTCTTCGTGACTCAATTAGATCCTAATGCTATGTTTTATTGTTTGGATTTCTAATCACTATAGGATCGAATATGATATGATATGATATCTAGGATTTCTACTACATCCTACCAACTGTTTGGTGAATCACAATAATAAAATCAAATATATTAACATCATATCATTATAGTATTTGGCATAAATAGCATATTAGTATAAATGAATCTAAAAATTCATAAATGGAAATAGTAAAACTCTCTTGTGACACTACTGCCTATTTTATTTTTATTTTATTTTCTTATTATATTTTTCCTCTCTTTTTTAATTATTTTTTCCATTCATCAATATCTAATAAAATTTTATTAAATAATAAACTATACTAATATATCTAAAAATTAAATTACCTAAAATATGCAATAAATATATATTTATATATTGAATTTACATATAAGATAGAATTAAATTCGAATGTATAAGGGTTAATATTACGAAAATCTCTAAGCTGATACATTAGTGATAAATTTACCATAAACTAATTTTTTGAATATGAAAAAATCCAAATTGATATATGTGACAAATTTACCCAAAATGATCACAAGAAAACCCAAACTAGTATATTTGTGATATGTTTACTCCAAACTAATTTTTTTACCACAAAAAATCCCAAACTTGTTCATTTGTGACAAATATTCCCTCTATTTAATTGGATTAATACGAAAAAAAAAACTAGTAAAACTATGACAAACAAAAAGTAAAATCCCAAACTGGTACATTAGTTAATTATCACATGTTATACAACTTCACAATTTGACAGTAAAAATTAACGAAAACTAATAAATAGTAAATTTGTCAAAGTATACCAATTTGGGATAAATTTATCAAAAGTATACAAGTTCGGGGTTTCTGTTTGTCAAAAAATTAGTTTTGATTAAATATGTCAAAAGTGTATTAGTTTAGGATTTTTCATTGTATTAACCCAATAAATAAAAATAATATTAAATTTAAAAAAACTAAGTCATTACTTTTTGTTATATTGAATTTCTTATTGTAGAATTCATATATTATTTATATTGAAATATAATTTTAATTTTGTTAATTTAATAAGTTTGTTATTCGAGAAAATAACTTTTCTATTATGAATATTAAAAATTCTATTCACATTTATCCTACTTTCCTCATGAGATAACTTTATTTGGTATATATGGTCAAATGATATGTCATCAAATGATTGTAAAAGGAAGGCGGTAGTTTATAGAAAAAACAAGAATGAAGAATGAAAAAGAAGGAGAAATTAAAATAAAAAAGGAAAGGAAAGGGGTTGGATCAGGAATCCAATTTTGGATTCAATTCAATATCATCAAGGTGTAATTCATCACATTGAATTTGATAGCTCATATATTGTTATTCATGATATTGATCCAATTCAATATCATCAAGGTGTAATTCATCCTATTGAATTTACAGACGAAAGATTTATCATCTCTATGGGATTAAATCCCGAGTTATTGCCAAATAAAAAAAAAAGAGATTATGGAAGTAAATATTCTCACATTTATTGCTACTGCACTCTTCATTCTAGTTCCTATTGCTTTTTTACTTATAATATACATAAAAACAATTAGTCAAAGTGATTAATTTGAATCAAACTTGACTTCTTTTCTTAGTCAATGATTGAAGAAATAGAAGAAATTAAAAGGATTTTCTTCTTGCGTCTCAAATGAAATGAGTGGACTCGAATTAGCGGTATAGTATTCTATGAGATCCGACTTTATCCCTGATGAGATAATTTTATCTGACCGATAACTCTCTTATATCTCACTCTATCCAAACGCGAGATGTTTTGAAGTTGTGACAATCTTTTATCAAGATCATAAGTAATTCATTTGTAAGTTTGAGAGATTATATATTTTTAAGAATGATGGATAAATTGCATTACACGATTTTCATCAGGAGAGATCACTAAGAGAAAACCTAAGTTCAACATATCTAGTTGGAATGAAGTTAAAGTTAATAAGTTATAAGCCAACGAAGATATATCAGCTAATAAGTTATAAGCCAATTAAGATGTATTAACTACTTTACATTACATCAATTTTTCAATGTAGAACTTTCTAATTCCCTCTAAGAAGTTATAAGGCTCGTAGGGATCGAAGTTTATGATATTCTCAACTGCCACTCTTTAGTCCATTGGGTGCAAATGAGATGCTTGACAGAAGACACAGCAGGGAAGAAAGAGGATTATTGTTTGACTGGACTCTTCTTTTTCCTTTTTTTTTTTTTTTATCCTGGTTGTATATGATGTGCTGAGCCAGCGGCAAGATTCCATCTGAGGAAGGTCTGACGATGAAAGTGGAGGAGGAGAAGAGACTAGGTTTTCAAAGCACTCGTACACCGTCTCTAGAGCCATTCGAGTTTCACCAAATGAGATTTGAATACATAGGACAAAGTCCAAATCCAACCCTTAACCATTCTATCCATTTTATTCTATATTGATAACATATGAGAGGTGATTATATAAGTGCGCAATCAAAAAATAATACCCAATAATCAAAGTAGTAAATAAATTGTAGAATTTAAGGAACTTGGATTCACTAAACCAAAGTGAAGCATGTTACCATCCATCATCACTAGGTTTTCTGCTAAAATATTAGTTATATGCAAACAGAATGAATGAATTTATGCATGATTATGCATGATGAATTTTAAATGGTATGTTATGGAATGTTATCTATGTTATCTAGATGAGACTTTCTATTGTATTTTTGTTCTTTTTCTTAACAAAAGGCAAATGCCCCTAAAGTCTATAATATTTGGGGGCGCATTTTCTATTCTTAACAAAAGACAAATGCCCCATAAAATTGTATTAAATGTGCCTGCAATTTCTATTCTAGAACTAATCATGAACTAATCTTATGACAAAATTATCAAAACAACAAACTTTAATAAAGTGGGTGATGCATGTATGCAACTACTAACTAATATTTTCCATATGATAAGATTATAAAATTAAAAAAAAAACTAATATAAATTTTCTAAATGACACATGTATGAGAAAATGACATATGATAATTGATAAATTAAAATACACATTATTATTATAATTAATCATCATTAATAATGTGCTAAGTCGAATCAACCATAGCAAGCAACACAGTACTATTCTAGGTTCGACCTTAATGTCTAAAGGTCAGAAGCCCAATATGCCTTGGTCAATGTAGGCTAACAAACAGAAGACCCTAAGGTTTTATCACTAAATATCATGCACCTAAAATTATTAAACGCATTCCTATTCTTTTTCTGATGTCCAGCATCAGATTGCTCATCCAGCCGCCACCATCATTTAAAAAAAATAGAAATTTTTTGAGTTGATATGCATTTCTATTATTTTTCTATTCTGAGAATAGAAAATTTGTACAGTTACCAAACGCATTGTTTTACTCAGAAACTATTTCAAGGAATAGAAATAAAATAACACTATTTTTCAAAAAAAATTATTCTCAAAAACAAAAATATTACCAAATGCATCTTGAATGGCCATGCAAGACCCGAGTATTGCAACGTGGCTGTAGCTTGCGGTAGGCGACTTGTGAAATATGAGCAAATCGCTGGGTCTCATTGATAAGGCTTTGGTGGTGCTTAGCCTAGGCAACAGCGGTGGGTTTCTCAAGCTCAGCCAATGCACCTGCAAAATAGAAACCTCACTGGACCGGCTCAGTCCAGGGTCAAGCACAACGATGCTGGACTCAGTTACACGTCGACGAAAAAGAACTTCAAAACCTTTCAAATGTATTCATCTTCTTCTTTTCGGTGGCTTTTGTTCTTGTCATCTGTTGAGAAAACTTTTAGTTTTGATGTTAACAAATCATTTTATGCATACAAGAAATCATATATTTTCTAAGGAAGAAAAGTCACAAGGTGACGTATTCTTTTAAGTCTGCATGTAGCAGAAGGAAAGCAGAAGATGTTTCTGAGTCTGCCTGTACTAGATGGAAAATACGAGGAGACGCAAAATCTCTGAGTCTATGAGTACCAAACAGAAAACACAAGTAGACATAGAACTTTGGTCTGATAGACCCAAAACAAACTTACCAAAACCAAATCACCAACGGTCATGATTTTCACTTACCATATTTATATTGATTTTGTTATATCGAATCAATCAGCAAGATCAATCAACAAGGCAACTTTCAAAGAAGGATGGAACACTTATGGAAACCCGGATTTTGATTATATGGACGAATAGAATCCAAGGGGATCCAATCTATCTTCAACGGTCAAAAAGACTTTTCTTATGAAGTATGTCCAAGAAAGGAAAGGGGAGATAAATCTCTCAAGGAAATAGCCAACGGTCAAGTGTGGCTAAGAGTATTTAAGGAGAGGATGCGAACAAAAAGAAAGAGGGGATTAATACATTCCAAAGCTTGATTCAATTCTTCATTAGTTGTTTGAAAAAGTGCGTAATTGAGTGATCTTAGTGCATTATCAAGAAGAGTGACTTTGTAAGACATATCATCACCAAGTGCAAACACTCGAGAGTGTGTAATCACCTTTGATCACATAGTGAAATACAGCCTATTGACTAATCGCTTGGAGAGTGGACGTAGGCTTGCCAAAAACCGAACTACTATAAATTATGTTTGCAATCTTCTCTACTCTCTATTTAGTTTCTAATTGTAGATTGCAAAAGTTTTATACTTACTTACTTGCGCGTAAAATCCTTCTACACCTATTCACCCCCTCTAGGTGTTAATACTAGCAATATCATCCTCCACACTCTTTAATCTCCACCGAGTCTTCCCCCAGCTTGGCACTAGACAGATGATCAGTGCGTTTCTGGTGATGGTGGGGTCTCACTGGAAAATCCAAAACTTTTAGAGTTATTGCAAGTGATTGTGGGGTACGCTGCAATCACAGAGAACTTATAAGAAAATAACATTTTTAAGTATAATGATTTCTGCTAGGAAGCTTGCTGGCGAGAGGAACACCGAACGGCAGGGAATAGTCTCGCTGAAGGTGATGCGGAGGACCGTAGAAAAAGCCTAGATTTGCAATGGTCGAAAAGATCATTGCTGGGAGAAACAAGCCTTGACACAGGAGTGATATAGACGAATCAATACCGATCATGACAGAACTCCAGGGAAGCTCTCGAGATAGTCATCAGCATTGATGATGATTGGACTAGACCACAAGCCACGAAACAATGGCAACTTCGACAGGAACCCAGCAACCTTCGGTGACCAAACAGGGAGACTCGCTGAGACTATTGGAAACTCATTAGCCGCTGCTCAGGAGTGGAACACTGCTGGTGTCGCAGGTCAAGGCTGGTGGCTCGACATTAGATCTAGAGGTTCTGGTCGAGAGTCACCGGCACTGCATGGTAGGACCTGCCAAATGACAACTGGATCGTCAGGCAGAAGCAGGGAGGCTTGCCGATCAGTCCAGGCGCTCAACGATGGCAGATGTAACTTTGGCTGGTTCAGGCGGCACCCAGAAAAAGCTTGACGGGAGCAAGCTACCAGGGTGGAAACACACGCCCAGGCGGAGAAGACACTCTTCTCTCACTTTTGACCCTCCTGGCTCGCCCGAGAAGAGTCCCCTTTATTATTTCTCTCTCTCTCTCTCTCTCTCTCTCTCTCTCTCTACTTCAAAGAGCTACGGCTCCTTTTTAATGAATGGCTGTGTAACTCAATTTTGTATCGCCTTCAATGTGGCTGTGGGTATCAATTATCTCTCCCTTCCTCTTAATGGCTCGTGAAGTCTCTTCTTATAGCAAAAATTTCCACTTACTATTGGAAAGTCACAAACCTCGATGGTGGTGATTGCTATGTTGATTACTACTTCAAATCCCACCTATCCTTGTAATGCAACCATGGATGCATCCACATTCATTCACCATTATTCACGCTTTCCTGACCAGCTCATTCCATGAGTATAAACTCCTTGATTGTTTCCCTTAATTTTCTCTCGCTTAATTTCCTCTCATTCAATATTAAGCCTCTCACCATCTTTCACGATTTCATTCCAGCAGCCTAGACCTTCCACTAGGGGTGTGCAACCGAACCGAGTTTACCCGAAACCTGGATCGGACCACCCCAAAAACAGGGTCAGGAGCTGGTTCCCGGTTAAACCGATCCAAGAACCAGTTCCAGTTTTTGGGAACCGGTTGAAACCGGTCCAAGAACAAGGTCCAAGCAAAGACCCACCCGAAATCGGACCGGTTTTGGAACTGGTTTTTACCCTATTTAAAAAAAAAAAAAACCGTCTCTCTATATAGTGCTTTTGAGTCTCTTTGTCTTCAAAGAATTGTTAAGAAAAGAAAGTTTCTCTTTAAATCAAGTTAAAGGAGAATTGTTTTGAAAGAATTGTTAAAAATAACTATTCTCATGCATTGTTTTTCTTTTTTTAACTATAGTAGCACTAATTAAAGCATTTTTAGTTCAACTCAAGAAAGCTATATTCTTAATAAGAGTTTCATTGCATACACATGAGCAAGCACATTGGATTATATCATAAGTATTTGTGGGAATGAGACTAATATGAGATCCATATTTATTGCTAATGTTTATGCATTGTTAGAATTTTTGCTTTGTCTTATAATGTTAGAAGGATTATGTTGTTCTTTTTTTTTTGCTAATTAATGTAAAATTTAAAGCCCTATAGGATATCGAATGGTTGCAAAACAGGTTCTATTGAAAACAAGGTTAACCCTGTTCCTAGACCGGAAAAATAGAGTCGAGTCTAAAACAGGGTCCAATAAAAACATGGTAGGGTATAAGGTCCAAAAAAGAGGAACTAGTTATAACAATGTCAAGTATAGGGTCCAGGTCTAGACCCTACCTATCTTAGACCCGATCACCCCTACCTTCCACAAACACTTTAATTTATTTCCTTTATTTTGTCCATCTTCACCAATTTGTCTCTCAATTGCCACACTTTCCTTTCCCTTTAGCCGTGAATCCCACTAATTGTGAAAGCTTATTTAGAGCTTGCTCATTTCTTCTTGGATGAGAATATCCCCTTCCTTTCTTGCCCACTCATGTAATCTAGTTCGATTAGGAAAGGAAATTTCTTCTAATTTCAATGAATACGACCGACTTTCTTCACCAAGTTCATGCACTAATGACATTTTGAGCCCCTCATCGTGTGGCCACCTAGGTTTATGAAATGCAAATACAATGAGATATTAATATTTTTGTTTAAGGATTGAAATTGATCCGTAAATTTTCATGTGATCAATTACTAAGAAAAAATCAAAATTTAGGTGTCAATATGGTGAAAAAATGGAACATTATTGCACCTTGTGGAAATAACAAGGAAAGCTCTCGATGTTATCACTAGAAATTCTCATCTTGTATGCCTTGAAAATGGAAGTAATGAACCAGATTAAGATCATAAAAGCATTTATTCATTGCACACGGTGATAACATGCAGGGTACATCAAGCTCTGCACGGTACACCTACAGGCACATACTCCAACCACACATAATCAAAAGCAACATCAAACCAACAAGGAAAGAAAGTGTTTTTGTGTCTCCACATGCAGAGTACAATCAAGCTCTCTGCGGTGCACCTACAAGCATGTTACGTACTCCAACCACACAATATCAAAAGCAACATCAAACCAACAAGGGAAGAAATAATGTGAAAATGCGACGGAGCTAAACAGTCCGTGTTTGTTCTGGAACCCCGACCGAGGGTGTGGGGCTCGGTGGCCTCCTTCGCTAGTTAGTGCTCACCGTGGCAGCACTCGAAGGTGACGGCAGTCTTCATGTACTGAGAGCACACGATGCACTTGATGCTCCTGGGCATGTTGCCAACCATGTTGGGGATGTAGAAACCGTGGCAGCGCGGCTTCACAATGACCTGCTTGTAGTGCTCTTCGAAGACAGCCTCAAAAGTCTGTGTCTGAGTCACCCTCCTGATCAACGTCTGGTGCTGCGACAGCACCTGTGCGAAATCCGTGAGACGAGCGTTGACGACCACGCTCGATCCTCTTGCGATGATGCCAAACCCGCCATGCTTCTTGTAGGTGGTGTAGAGCTCAAGCAGCTCCTGCGTCAGGGAATCGTAGATGTTCGAAGTTGCCTGCATCTTTGAGGAAATGCAGTTCTCGAGGCGGGTCAGGAATTGCTCTCTCTTCGTGCCGATTCTGATGGCTATGTGGGAGACTGAATGGTTTATCTTCCCCAGGTATTCTTCAGTCTGACGGACGGTCTCGGTGTCTTCAGCTGAGTCATACAAGAATAGGAGTTCCTTCCTCTTAAACTGGCCAACAATCAAGACAGAGGACATGTCAAAAGAACAAGAATATAAATTGTTTTAAGTTAGGAAACTTTTAATCTATCTTGTGAAAATTCTTGTGCAAATTCAGCAAATGTGACGTTAGATGTATCTAAATTTTTAGATCAGGTGAATTCACGTGAACTGTAATAGTAGAAGTTCATTCTACTTGCTTTTGCATCTAATGAGCAAGTTTGTGCTTGGCCAAGCATGTCAAAGACAAAACCATTAAATAATCTTGTTAGAAGAAATTATAATTGATGCTGTCTTCCTTCGTCTCTATTTGGAGGAAGATCTCCGACTGGACTTTGACTTTTCGGTTGCAAATATGGATATGACCTATATATAAGTCCAACTAAAAATAAAGGTCAGTGATATGTCCAGATTTGTAATGCACCAACCAGAAGCCTGGTAGGAGAAAGGTTCTTCTGATTGGAGATGGACGAGGAAAATATTGCCCTGATAATCAAATTCCATACTGCATGTGTCACTTACGCAATGTTCGATAAAAGGGTAGATCGTTTTGTCCACCACGAGCTCGAACCAGTTGATCCCTTGCATGTTCCAAAGCTCATTGCCCCTCAGCTCCGTGAATGGAAAGGCTTTCCATCTCCAAAGGCGTATCATCATCATCGCGTCCCTGTTCACCACCTTCCCCTGTTGATTCAGCACGACAACCTTCGTCTGCTGCGTAAATTGCCACTTATTCTGGATGAACTTTGCTGCTGTCTTGCTGACCATGGATTCGCATGAGTACCACTGCATCCGAGATCTCATATCCAGAAACTGCTTCTGCATCACCTCATCATGTGCCTCCATTATAGGAATCCACATAATTTCGTAATTATTTGATTTGAAGGTGCTTGCATTGTAGATGCTCGTAAGGGTTGCTAGATCGTCGTTCGACAAGTTCAAGTCTGAAATGAGCAGCATCACGCTCTTGTTCTTCAACTTCTCCACCTCTACCTATAACATCCAGTGATCAAACCATGCTGTTGATTTTCCATTTTGAATGCCAACAAACGATCTATCTAAGAATATCAGATGTAGTTAATCACTAGCAAGGTGATATGCATTCTCTTCTCATGACATTGATATACAATAACCGGTAAATAAAGTTAATGAAGATTATTGAATTAAGAAGCTAACCGTTTCCCTCTCGCAACATTGATAAACCGTTGATGAATCATACTTGGTGCAAAACAGTATGCTCAAAAGCTCCACAATATCAGTACAAGAAATGGAAACTTCCTCAATCTTCCGATACAAATTTTCCTCCTCTGCATAATGTGAATCACTTTAATTTAGGCATTTTTATTCCAGATATTGATCTGACAAAAATTATCTGTGTACACAAGAAGGAATCTGGAGGAATGGCATGAACGCTTCATTCCATCTACGAGTGAACAGCATTTAGTTTGAAAACAGCAATGATCTCACCCTCTTGCACTCGTTTCTTGAAGGATTGACATATTGTCATGACCCAGCTTGAGAATTGCTCTAGGGACCTAGAAATCAAGAAATAGGTTGAGCATTGATGTGAAACAGTTTGTGAGAGATAGAGAGAGATAGAGAGAGAGAGCTTGGAGTTAATTCCAAGTCCATTAATAAAGGTAGTTAAAAGAAAAGTTAAGTTATAACATACTCATTGCCCTCGCTAATCATGCCCCTGGACACAACTGAGCAGCCAAGTACGATGACAATGACGTAATAAAAATTGGTTGAGATGTATGCTGACATTTCTCCGGAATGTTTACAGTAGCTCGTAAACTCAACAATGCACTTGGTGAACGCCAAAGTCTCCTTGATCAGGTCCAAGAAAGCCTTGGTCTGCTGTATGCTGGAGAACGTACCAGTTGATAACCCTCTCAACCTGGCCATTAAGCATAAAATGTCGTCTGATTCTTGAATTAGAGCATGACGCCAGTTCTCGACATAGTACACTGATAAAGCTAACAATGTCAGTCCAGCCTTGGCATCCCATGAAAATGATGACAATTAGACCAAAAGCGATTCCATTGTTTGCTGCACATTGTTGGTTTGCAGGGCCTTAATCTGTCATGGCGTACATAGTTTTTGCCATTAAAAGTGGGAAGTAACAAGATCAAGAAGTATACAATAGAAAAGGATGCAATGAAGAATTTGATAAACCCACTGTTTGTTTCTTTTTTCCTAATAGAATGAACAATTTTAGAGCGACATTAAAATGTGCATTTATTTTAGTATAAGTAGTAATCTAAAATTAATCTCTAAGTAATTTCAAAACAATCTAAAAAGGTCTGGAGCTTAGAAATGTACTTTTACTTTATTATAAGTTGTAATAATATCTCAGTAAATTTAAAACAATCTAAAAAATTCCGGAACTCCCACATTTGTATATTTCCAATTTCGACAGAGGAATATCTCTGCTTATATGAGATTACCTCATCGTACAGCTTGTTAATGATTGTTGTCAAAACAACAGGAGTTTTTTCGGAAGGCAAGGTCAAGCTTTTGCTCTGGCCTTGGTTACCCTGGAAAAACGAATTCACTTGTAAGTCCTATCCATGGAATATTATGAACGTAAGAGCATGTAAATATTGTGTATCTTTATAAACTTTGGCTGGACAAGAGTCAAATATGAAATTAATTTGAGGAGCAAAGACATTTTGCCACAAAAAACTATCGCGCATTAAGATCCAGCCAACTAACCATGGAAACAAGTATATGCAAAAGAGAC
Source organism: Corymbia maculata (assembly GCA_014182735.1). Classification (NCBI taxonomy): domain Eukaryota; kingdom Viridiplantae; phylum Streptophyta; class Magnoliopsida; order Myrtales; family Myrtaceae; genus Corymbia; species Corymbia maculata. The sequence continues at coordinate 27,930,026 of CM024689.1, forward strand.
TAGCATGTCGTTGAACATTCTTGTCCACTACTTTACCTTGGCCCAAGTGTTGTCAGCAACATCATTAACAAAGTCCATGGCTTGGTTGAGGATTTTCTCCACGAGGCTCAGGCATTTCTCGACAACATCTTTTCCTGTGGGAGAGCTTGGCTGGCTGGTGACTCTCTTCATGAAGTCGTTATCGTCAGTTTTGAGGAGGGCAAGTACTCCAGTTAGGAAGCCATCGTTTCCAGCCAGGGCCACCTCAGTCATGCTTCCAGCTGGCTCGCTCATGAAGCCATTCTTTCTAGCCATGGTGACATCGGTCATGCTTCCCGCCACCTCAGTCATGAAGCCATTCTGTGCCATGGCCATCTGGGTCATGCTTCCAGCCACCTCGGTCGTGCTTCTGGTCACCTCGGTCGTGCTTCTGGTCACCTTGGTTGTGCTTCTGGTCACCTCGGTCGTGCTTCCAGCCACCTCGGTCGTGAAGTCATTGTTTCCGGCCACGGCCACCTCAGTTATACTTCCAGCCACCTCGGTCATGAAGTCATTGTTTTCGGCCATTTTGGACGTAGGGAAAGGGAAAAATGAAAGGGTGAAAGGGAGAAAGTTTAGGGTTTCAAGAGAGTGAGTATAGTGAAGGAGGAAGGCTTGTGTGGAGCAAACTGGAGGTCCCTTGTGACCTATTTATAACGCTCTAAAGCCACAACACGACAACTTAGGAGCTGGTAAGAACAATTAATGTATATATTCTGCCAGCGAAGAGGCATGTGCACAACATTTGAAGGACGTCTAAGGATTGTAACCGTGTGAACTTTTAATAGGAAGTTTTAGCGATAAGTGTATTGAAAGTTCTAAAACTTATCACAAAAGTGTAATTTAGTCCCATCTCCTATGGTAGACTACCTGTGGTTCTCCTTATGTCCTATGGTAGACTACCTGTGGTGCCTTGTGCATTTTGTAATGTTAGGCTTGATTCTATCAACCACCTCTTTTTTTACTGTCACGTTTCCAACTCGCTTGCTACTTTTTGGGCTGCAAAGTGCAATCTCCCCTAGAGTAACCGAACTTGGGTGGAAAACTTTAGCTGGGTAAGCAACACTCTTTCAGGAAGTGGATTCTATTTCGACATCGCCAAATTCTCATTCAGAGCTCTCTGCTATGTGATCTGGAAGACTAGGAATGACATAATATTTCGGTCCTCCAATTTGTCTATGCCTGGTATGAAACAATACATTACCAAGTCGATCAAGGACAAAGCCATTTCCTACCAGTCGATAGCCGACAACCTGAGAAATAGGAGATTGCAGCATAACTAGGGGTTAGACCCAAATATTTTTGTATAGGTTGTGGAGCGCGAGTTAGCTTCTTCTGATGCTGACTCCTTTATGTATTTACTACTTCTGTTGTGAACTTGCCCCCCTACTCCAGTGACCCGTTGTCTCATTGAGTGTGGTCTGGGGCCAAGTCTCACCCCTCTGTATAGTGTATGGTTGGAAAGTTTCTATAATATTTACCTTTACAAAAAAAAAAAAAATACAATTGAGTTTTAAAACCTTAAAAAAGTGTAATTAAGTCCTAAAATTTGCCACGTAGTCAAATCAAATCCTTCCATTGATAGTATGTTTTTTAAAATTTTTAAGATTCAATTGTATTTTTCTAATAAATTTTAATATTCGATTGTACTTTCGTAACAAATTTTAGAAATTTTTATATTTCTGTGATAAGTTTTAAAACTTTCGTACGTCTATCCTAAAATTTCAACTTGGGTACAATCTAATTAATAAGGGAGGGTCGGGACCACACGGGCGATCGAACAGGACGCCACGAAGCCAGCACCTACTGTCTCTTAAATGCGACCACCAACTACTGACCCTCGGTGAAGATGTCCATGTTCTTGACCTTTTACACACAAGCTATTTTCAGACATAAATTGTGAAAGATTGAAAAGCCAAAGGGCGAGAAACACGACGTCCTGGACACCACACGATGCAGAGGCTGGACCGATGCCATCTCCTAATATCTCGAACTTCACATGGAGATGGCAATGTCGTCTCCAACGTCTGTGGTAGAGCCCTTTTAAAAAAAAAAGTAGAGTTTTTTTACCTCCTTGATATTGATTTTTGGCGTTGCTTGTAGAAATCATCACAACTTTATATGCAAACATCTAGTCTTCCTAATATAACGAGTTCTTAGAATTGAAAAATCTTTTACAAGGTGCTAAAATTAACTTTTCATTCTCAATAACCGCACTTCATGTTTAGTCTTGAAATTAGGGTTCATTTAATCATCTTCTTCTACGTAATTGTGTGAACTTTTAATAGGAAGTTTTAGAGATAAGTGCATTGAAAGTTCTAAAACTTGTCACAAAAGTGTAATTTAGTCCTAAAACTTTCAAAAAGTGTAATTAAATTCTAAAAACTTATCACAAAAATACAATTGAGTTCTAAAACTTTAAAAAAGTGTAATTAAGTCTTAAAATTTGTCACATTGGTCAAATCAAATCCTTTCATTGATAGTATTTTTTGAAAATTTTTAAGATTCAATTGTATATTTCTAATATATTTTAATACTTGATTTAACAAATTTTAAAAAAAATTATATTTCTTTGATAAGTTTTAAAACTTCCATACATCTATCCTAAAATTTCAACTTGGGGACAGTCTAATTAATAAGGGACTAGGGGACAGTCTAATTAATAAGGGACTAGGGGACAGTCTAATTAATAAGGGAGGGTCAGGACTAGACCTATTAAACGGGTGTGTTAGGTCGGGTCATAAATAGTCCGACTCAAATTGACACATTAACCCGTTTATGACCCATTTAAGCATAGTATAAAATTTTTAACCCATATCCAACCCATACCCGACCTGACCCATATTGTTAAAACATTTCTCTATCTAACTAAACTTAGGAAAACTTATTATTATAATCTTTTTTAAAGATTTTAAATTTATTCAAGTTTATTAATAACCTATGTATTTTAGTCTTTTTAATTTTTAAACCCATTATAAATACACTTGTCAAAATGAGTGTATAACCCATTTATGACCCATTTAAATATTAAATGGGTCAAGCTTTCTTTAAATGGGTTATAAATGGTTATATTAAAAGAAAGTCTGACCCATTTATGATCAATTTAATATTTAAATGGGTCATAAATTGATTATATACCCATTTTGACAAATGTAGTCGAGATCACACGAGCGAGCGATCAAACAGGACGCCACGAAGCCAGCACCTGCTGTCTCTTAAATGCGACCACCAGCTACTGACCCTCGGTGAAGATGTCCATGTTCTTGACCTTCTACACACAAGCTTTTTTCAGACATAAATTGTGAAAGATTGAAAAGTCAAAGGGCGAGAAACACGACGTCCTAGACACCACCTGATGCAGAGGCTGGACCGATGCCATCTCCTAATATCTCGAACTTCACGTGGAGATGGTGATGTCATCTCCAACGTCTGTGGTAGAGCCCTTTAAAAAAAAAAAAAAAAAAGAGTTTTTTTACCTCCTTGATATTGATTTTAAAATAAAGTTATAAGTCAATGATTTATTATTAATCTAGTCCGATGTTTTTTTTGTCATAAATCTAGTCCAATATTATCAGTCGGAAATGCTGGCCGTAATCGAACAATTAGAAAGCTACACCGGACCTAATTTGCTACCTATCTATATATTGATAGTTGTAAAGTGTAATGGAAAAATAACGTAAATGCGATAATGTGGGTCTTGATAATATTAAAACCAGAATGTATGATGATATAATGATGACATTTATTGGTGTGAAACATACTCAAAATTGAAGAGGAATGTGATTTCTTTGAGTGTCCTTACTTCAGCTGAGGTGAATATACTTTGGAAGGTGCAGTTTTGAAGTTTGTTCAACGTGCTTGGTTAATAATAAGAAGGGTCGAACATAGTGGCCTGTATTTGCTTCAAGGGAAGGTGATCACGGACTTTTGTCGCTGAGACATTGGATTCATTTATTCGAAAATCGGAATTGTCACATATAAAATTAGGGGCATATTTGCGAAGAGATTCCCAACAGATCTGCTTAGTACGACAAATTTGGAGCATAACCCCCCCCCCAAAATTAAAAACGAGTGGATGCTTGAGTCTTGAAAAATATGGTAAACTAACATCGCTAATTATTTTGTTTTTATATTACTTGGTTATCCATGTTGCATTTGAGAAAGTGATGGTAAGCTCAATAAGAGGGTAAGAAAGCATGTATTCTTATGTTATGCACAAGTGGTGATGCCTGGAATTACAGTTATCTTTTGTCAATAGAAAAATTAAACAGGATAAGTTTTCAGTATTTTGTGTGAGAATGGTTGTGATAATATTCATGATACTTGTCCATAAATAAACTTATTGTACGAGGTTCCGGAATTAACTTTTAATTTTCAATAACCGCATTTCGCGTTTCGTCTCGTGGGGGGTGAAATTTGGGTTCATTTAATCAACTTCTTCTGCGTAATTGTGTAAACTTTTGATAGAAAATTTTAGCACAGCAACAATTAAATTAATAAGGGAGCTGCGTCTCTTAAATGCCACCATTCTAGATCCCCAGTGAAGATGTCAGTGTTGTAGACTTTTTTGCATGCCAGCTTTTATCAAACATAAATGTGGAAGGTTGAAGAGCCAATGGCCGAGAAACACGACTGCGTAGACGGAAAATATTAGGTGAGTTCAATACTCCACGTGGGATGGTGCAGTGCACCACTCAGCTACTCTAGGAGGAATGTTTTTATGCGGTGAATAACTATCTTTATAGCTTCAGAATGTTTCAGTTTATGCTCTTACCTATTATCTGGATATACCAAGAAGGATTAACTTTTTACGTGGAGATGGTGATGGTGATGTCATCTCCTACGTCTGTGTCAGGGACTTTGTGATAGTGCCCCTTTTTAAAAAGAATTTTAGGGTTTTTGATGTGCTAGACATTGAAGTCAAGGTATAAGTCAGTGATTTATTATTCATCTAGTCCGATATTATCAGTCGGAAATGCTGGTCCTAATCGAACATTACTAGCCCTAATTTGCTACTTATCTATGTATAAATAATTGTAAATTGTAGTTGAAAAATAATGCAAATGCGATGATGTGAGTTTCAATGATGTTAGAATCAGAATACATGATGATTTTTTCTTAGTAATCGCTCCTTTGATGTTGGTGATTGCTATGTTGATTACTACTTCAAATCCCACCTATCCTTGTAATGCAACCATGGATGCATCCACATTCATTCACCATTATTCACGCTTTCTTTACCAGCTCATTCCATGAGCATAAACTCCTTGATTGTTTCCCTTAATTTCCTCTCGCTTAATTTCCTCTCATTCAATATTCAGCCGAGTGTCAATCTTTTCCGTATTGCTTGATAAGTTCCATTGATTCCTCTCTCACCATCTTTCACGATTTCATTCCAGCAGCCCAGACCTTCCACAAACACTGTGATTTCTTTCCTTTATTTTGTCCGTCTTCACCGATTTGTCTCTCAATTGCCACACTTCCCTTTCCCTTCAGCCGTGAATCCCACTAATTGTGAAAATCTTGTTCAGAGCTTTGCTCATTTCTTCTTGGATGAGAATATCCCCTTCCTTTTTGCTCACTTATGTAATTTGGCTCATTTAGGAAATGAAATTTCTTATAATTTTGATGAATACGACCAACTTTCTTCACAAGTTCATGCGCTAACGAGATTTTGAGCCCCTCATTGTGTGGCCACCTAGGTTTATGAAATGCAAATACAATGAGATATTGATATTTTTGTTTAGGAATTGAACTTGATCTGTAAATTTTCATATGATCAATTACTAAGGAAAAATCAAAATTTAGGTGTCGATGTGTTGAAAAAATGAAACATTATTGCACCTTGTGGAAATAACAAGGAAAGCTCTCGATGTTATCACTAGAAAGTCTCATCTCGTATGCCTTGAAAATGGAAGTAATGAACCAGATTAAGATCAAAAAAGCATTTATTCATTGCACACGGTGATAACATGCAGGGTACATCAAGCTCTGCACGGTACACCTACAGGCACATACTCCAACCACACATAATCAAAAGCAACATCAAACCAACAAGGAAAGAAAGTGTTTTTGTGTCCACATGCAGAGTACAATCAAGCTCTCTGCAGTGCACCTACAAGCATGTTACGTACTCCAACCACACAATATCAAAAGCAACATCAAACCAACAAGGGAAGAAATAATGTGAAAATGCGACGGAGCTAAACAGTCCGCGTTTGTTCTGGAGCCCCGACCGAGGGTGTGGGGCTCGGTGGCCTCCTTCGCTAGTTAGTGCTCACCGTGGCAGCACTCGAAGGTGACGGCAGTCTTCATGTACTGAGAGCACACGATGCACTTGATGCTCTTGGGCATGTTGCCAACCATGTTGGGGATGTAGAAACCGTGGCAGCGCGGCTTCACAATAACCTGCTTGTAGTGCTCTTCGAAGACAGCCTCAAAAGCCTGTGTCTGAGTCACCCTCTTGATCCACGTCTGGTGCTGCGACAGCACCAGCGCGAAATCCGTGAGACGAGCATTGACGACCACGCTCGACCCTCTTGCAATGATGCTGAACCCGCCATGCTTCTTGTAGGTGGTGTAGAGCTCGAGCAGCTCCTGCGTCAGGGAATCGTAGATGTTCGAAGTTGCCTGCATCTTTGAGGAAATGCAGTTCTCGAGGCGGGTCAGGAATTGCTCTCTCTTCGTGCCGATTCTGATGGCTATGTGGGAGACTGAATAGTTTATCTTCTCCAGGTATCCTTCAATCTGACGGACGGTCTCGGTGTCTTCAGCTGAGTCATACAAGAATAGGAGCTCCTTCCTTTTAAACTGGCCAACAATCAAGACAGAGGACATGTCAAAAGAACAAGAATATAAATTGTTTTAAGTTAGGAAACTTTTAATCTATCTTGCGAAAATTCTTGTGCAAATTTGGCAAATGTGACGTTAGATGTATCTAAATCTTTAGATCAGGTGAATTCACGTGAACTGTAATAGTAGAAGTACATTCTACTTGCTTTTGTCCCTAATAAGCAAGTTCGTGCTTGGCCGAGCATGTTAAAGACAAAACCATTAAATAATCTTGTTAGAAGAAATTATAATGGAGGCTATGCCTTCCTTCGTCTCTTTTTGGAGGAAGATCTCCGACTGGACTTTGATTTTTCGGTTGCAAATATGGATATATCCTATATATAAATCCAACTAAAAATAAAGTAGTGGTATGTCCAGATTTATAATGCACCAACCAGAAGCCTGGTAGGAGAAAGGTTCTTCTAATTGGAGATGGACGATGAAAATATTGCCCCGATAATCAAATTCCATACTGCATGTGTCACTTACGCAATGTTCGATAAAAGGGTAGATCGTTTTGTCCACCACGAGCTCGAACCAGTTGATCCCTTGCGTGTTCCAAAGCTCATTGCCCTTCAGCTCCGTGAATGGAAAGGCCTTCCATCCCCAAAGGCGTATCATCATCATCGCGTCCCTGTTCACCACCGTCCCCTGTTGATTCAGCACGACAACCTTCATCTGCTGCGTAAATTGCCACTTCTTCTGGATGAACTTTGCTGCCGTCTTGCTGACCATGGATTTGCATGTGTACCACTGCATCCGAGATCTCATATCCAGAAACTGCTTCTGCATCACCTCATCATGTGCCTCCATTATAGGAATCCACATAATTTCGTAATTATTAGATTTGAAGGTGCACGCATTGTAGATGCTGGTAAGGGTTGCTAGATCGTCGTTCGACAAGTTCAAGTCCGAAATTAGCAGCATCACGCTCTTGTTCTTCAACTCCTCAACCTTTACCTATAACATCCAGTGATCAAACCATGCTGTTGTTTTTCCATTTTGAATGCCGAGAAACGATCTATCTAAGATTATCAGATGTAGTTAATCACTAGCGAGGTGATAGGCACTGTTGTTTTTCCATTTTGAATGCCAAGAAACGATCTATCTAAGAATATCAGATGTAGTTAATCACTAGCAAGGTGATAGGCACTCACTTCTCGTGACATTGATATACAATATATGGTAAATAAAGTTAATGAAGATTATTGAACTGAGCACTAACCGTTGTCCTCTCGCAACATTGATAAACGGTTGGTGAACCAGTCTTGGTGCAAATCAGTATGCTCAAAAGCTCCGCAATATCAGTACAAGAATTGGAAACTTCCTCAATCTTCCGATACAATTGTTCCTCCTCTGCATAATGTGAATCACTTTAATTTAGGCACTTTTATTCCAGATATGGATCTGACAAAAATTATCTGTGTACACAAGAAGGAATCTGGAGGAGAGGGATGAACGCTTCATTTCATCTACAAGGGAACAACATTTGGTTTGCAAACAGCAATGATCTCACCCTCTTGCTCGAAATGTTGCACTTGTTTCTCGACGGATTGAGATTTTATCATGACCTGGCTCAACAAGGTCGACAGATCTTGCTCTAGGAACCTGAAGTCATAAGAAATCAGTTGAGCATTGATGTGAAACAGTTTGCGGGAGCGCAGAGAGAGAAACAGAGCAGGCAAGTGTGGAATTAATTCCAAGTCCGTTAATAAAGGTAGTTAAAAGCAAAGGTAAGGTATAACATACTCATTCCTCTCGCTAGTCATGCCCCTGAACAGAAATGAGCAGCCAAGTACGATGACGATGATGTAATAGAAATTGGTTGATATGTGTGCTGACATTTCTCCGGAATCTTTAGAATAGCTCATAAACTCAACAATGCGCTTGGTAAACGCCAAAGTCTTCTTTATCAGGTTCACAAAAGCCTCAGTCCACTGTGTTTCGACGGACGTGCCAGTTGGTAACCCTCTGAACTCGGCCATAAAGCATAAAACTTGGTCTGATGCTAGAATTTGAGCACGACGCCAGTTCTCAACATAATACACCGATAAAGCTAATAATGCCAGCACAGCCTTGGCATCCCATGAAAAGGATGACAGCTCTTCCAAAAGTGATTCCATTGTTTGCTGGGCATCGTTGGTTTGCAGGGCCTTAATCTGTCGTCGTGTACATAGTTTTTGACATTAAACGTGGGAAGTAACAAGATCAAGAAGAATACCATTGAAAAGCACGTAACAAAGAATTTAATAAACCCACTGTTTGCTTCTTTTTTCCTGCTAGAATGAACAATTTTAGCGGAGCATAAACTTGTACCTTTACTTTAGTATAAGTTATTATCTAAAATTAATCTCTAAGTAATTTCAAAACAATCTGATAAGGTCTGGAGCTTAGAAATGCGCTTTTACTCTGGTATATGTCGTAATAATATCTAAGTAATATTAAAACAATCGAAAAAAGTCCGGAGCTCTCGCATTTTTATATTTCCACATTCGACAGAGGAATGTCTCTGCTTTTACCTTATCGTACAGTTTGTGAATGATTGGTGTCAAAGCAACAGAAATTCCTTTGGAAGCCAAGGTCAAGCTATTGCACTGGCCTTGGTTACCCTGGAAAAACAAATTCACTTGTAAGTCCTAACCATGGAATATTATGAACGTAAGAGAATGTAAACATTGTGTGTCTTTATAAACTTTGGCTGGACAAGAGTGAAATATGAAATTAATTTGAGTAGCAAAGACGTTTTGCGACAAAAAAGCACATTAAGATCTGGCCAACTAACCATGGAAACAAGCATATGGAAAAGAGACTCTAGCGCGTCGTTGAATTTGCTTGTCCACTACTTTACCTTTGCCCGAGTGTTGTCAGCAACATCATCGGTAAAGTCGATGGCTTGGTTGAGGATTCTCTCGACGAGGCTCAGGCAATTCCTGACGTCAATAACTTGTCCTGTGGAAGAGCACGGCTGGCTGGTGACTTTCTTCATGAAGTCATTGTTGTCGGTTTTGAGGAGGGCAAGTAATCCGGTCATGAATTCATTGTTTCCAGCCACCTCGGTCCCGCTTTCGGCCACCTTGGTCCCCTCGGTCATGTTATCGGCCACCCTGGTCCCCGTTTTGCCCACCTCGGTCCTGCTTTCGGCCACCTTGGTCTCCTCGGTGACATTATCGGCCACGTTGGTCACCCTTTCGCCCACCTCGGTCCTGCTTTCGGCCAACTTGATCTCCTTGGTCACGTTATCAGCCACATTGGTACCCCTTTCGCCCACCTCAGTCGTGGAGTCATTGTTTCCGGCCATGGTCCCGCTTCCGGCCACCCTGGTCTCCTTGGTCATGTTATCGGCCACCTCAGTCCCCCTTTCGCCCACCTCAGTCGTGGAGTCATAGTTTCCGGCCATGGTCCCGCTTCCGGCCACCCTGGTCTCCTTGGTCATGTTATCCGCCACCTCAGTCCCCCTTTCGCCCACCTCAGTCCCACTTTCGGCCACCTTGGTCTCCTCGGTTACGTTATCAACCACCTCAGTCCCCCTTTCGCCCACCTCAGTCGTGGAGTCATTGTTTCCGGCCATGGTCCCGCTTCCGGCCACCCTGGTCTCCTTGGTCATGTTATCGGCCACCTCAGTCCCCCTTTCGCCCACCTCAGTCGTGGAGTCATAGTTTCCGGCCATGGTCCCGCTTCCGGCCACCCTGGTCTCCTTGGTCATGTTATCCGCCACCTCAGTCCCCCTTTCGCCCACCTCAGTCCCACTTTCGGCCACCTTGGTCTCCTCGGTTACGTTATCAACCACCTCAGTCCCCCTTTCGCCCACCTCAGTCGTGGAGTCATTGTTTCCGGCCATGGTCCCGCTTCCGGCCACCCTGGTCTCCTTGGTCATGTTATCGGCCACCTCAGTCCCCCTTTCGCCCACCTCAGTCGTGGAGTCATTGTTTCCGGCCATGGTCCCGCTTCCGGCCACCCTGGTCTCCTTGGTCATGTTATCCGCCACCTCAGTCCCCCTTTCGCCCACCTCAGTCCCACTTTCGGCCACCTTGGTCTCCTCGGTTACGTTATCAACCACCTCAGTCCCCCTTTCGCCCACCTCAGTCGTGGAGTCATTGTTTCCGGCCGTGGTCACCTCGTTCGTGCTTTTGGTCACCTCGGTCGTGGAGTCACTGTTTCTGGCCATTTTCGGAAGCAAAGGAAGGGAAAAAGGAATGAGCGAAATAGAAAAAGTTTACGGGTTCAAGGGAGTGAGCGAAGTGAAGAAGGAAGGCCCGTGTGGAGCAAAACTGCAGGTCTCTTGTCACCTATTTATAACACCCCAAAACCACAACACGACAACTTATGTGCCAGTAAGAATGATTAATTGATAGGATTTTGCTAACATAATGGTTTTTGAATTACTATGAGAATAACAGTTTGTTGTGAACTACAAATTTCTGAAAAAGTGTGCCTCACAATAATTTATAATTATTTATTATTTAATTTTTTATAGTTTATAATAAACTATTTTTTTTTTGATAACCGAGGTGTCCGGGCCAGCTTTTGCGCACACCTCGACTATTCCTCGGGGGAGACTAGCACAAAGAACCCACCGCCATGGCCCCCACTTAAATCACGGGCGCGTCCCCTGGGAATCGAACCCAAGACCTCAAAGAAGTCCAAGTTCGCCCTAACCAGCTGGGCTACCCATGGGTGGGTTATATAATAAACTATTGTTCTCTTAATAGATCAAAGAATGTTACACAATCATTTCTCTAATTGATATGAGTCATATCTCTCTCTCTCTTCCCCACTCAAGTGTTGCCGCCCCGCGTCGAACAAAGTGGACTTTGTTGCCCCCTATGCTGGAGGAGGCAAAAATCACCAAAACATATTCCATCTTTGAAGTTGTATTCCGATTTTTAGTTAGCCCAAGATATTACAACATGAGTTGGGTTGGGCTGATCTTTTCTGATATAGGACCGTTCAGATAGAATTGTATTTTTCACCCATTGCTTAATATAAATCTTGCGACACACGCAGTTTGACTTTTTATTTTAATTCTAAACACTCAAAACTTTTGTTTTATATAGATATTAATGTGGAAATTTACGTATATTTTTCTCACAAGTTTTTTAAAATTTAAATAATATTTTCGAATAAAATAATTTTCTTTTAAGTTTCCTTCTAATTAAACGAGCCGTTACATCAAGGGTTTAATCAAGAAGTGACGTATGTGAGCACTGGCGGCACTTCGTGTGGGTTACATGCGAAGAGGCATAAATTCAAGAACGTTTGGGAATTGTGAGTCTTATATTAAGATTATGAGCAATTCGTTTGTGGGATGAGAGATTGTCTTGTTAAGAATTAGGAATGACGGGTAAATTGCACAGTGGGGATACGAGGATAAGATAAGATGAAACTATATTCTTATTTGGCATTGCTTGTGAAATCATCACAATTTTATATGCAAATACCTATTCTTCCTAATATAACAACTTGTTAGAGAATCCTAAAACCCAAGCTGCCAGCCTTCTCTTCTCCTCTCCCTCTCATCTCCAGATCTCCAGACGACTTTCTTCTCCAACCTCCATGGAGGGGAGGGTTTGAGCTAGATCTCCCCCTCCCCTCTTTTTCTCTTTGGCTGATTTGGCTATCTATTTTCTTTTCCTTGCTTTCCTCCCGTTTGGGGAGCTTTTCTCTTTCGATCTAGTATAGATAAGCTCCTCCCTTCCTTTTTGGGAGGTTTCTATCTCACTCTAATCTATATGTGGAGATTTTTCTATGAATGCTTTTGGGGTTTTGCTTCTCTTGAGCTTTGTTGATGCACAAATCTAGTTTCAAATGAAATCGGCGAAGTTTCATGAAGGTTTTGTTTTCACCATTAAATATATGCTCATTTAACCTTTATACGTTGGACGGCAATGGTGCTGGGGATGCCGAATCTAGGCGCACACCATCAAAAAGCAAAGGCGTAGCAATAGATAGAGTTCTCGATGTGTGCTCATTACTAAACATGGATTCAGTTATCGGCTATTGATTTTGATTTAAATAAGTCATAGATATGCTTTTTGAGTGTGTGGCCCTAACCTTATTTTGATGACTCATTTTGTTATTAGGAACTTGTTTTACTTTAAATCTGTGTGGGATTGTGAGATTGGTGTTGGTTTCCAGTTGCACCACGTTGTTGCTTTTTTATTTTTTGTGAAAACGAATGAAATGTTACTTTGACCAAAAAAATGATAATAATATATATAATGAGTTCTTAGAATTGAAAATCTTTTACAAGGCACCAGAATTAACTTTTAACTTTCAATAACCGCATTTCACGTTTCGTCTCTGTGTGGTGTGAAATACGAGTTCATTTAATCATCTTCTGTGTAATTGTGTGAGCTTTTGATAGAAAATTTTAATACAGAAAAAAGAAAATTAATTAGGGAAAGTCGGGACGATACGGACAATCGAACAGGACACTTCAATTCTATCACCTGCTGCGTCTCTTAGATGCCACCATTCTAGATTCCGAGAGAAGATGTCTATGTTTCTAGACTTTTTTCGCACACCGACTTTTTTCAAACATGACATGTTGGGTAACCATTCTGTTATCGAGAACAATTTTTACTTCAAAATATATTTTTAATTCTCTTCCCTAGACTAGTTTTTGAGTAGTCAAACGCATGCACGAAATTTATATTCCCGGAATAGAAAAATAATAAGAATATGTTTGATATGATCCTTGAATTTTTTTGTGATGTAAAATTTCTTTTAATTTTTTAATAATTTTATGAGATTTTTCTTTTTCTTTTTCTCTTTTTTTCCTTCTCTTCTTCTTCCTCCTCTTGCCGAACCTCTTCTCTGGCCAAATGCTGACTATCGACAAGCCCAACAATTGGCTAGAGGAGGAAGAAGAAGAAAAAAAAAAGGAAGAAAAAAAGAGAAGCAAATGGCTTGATTCTAGAATTATTCCCAAATACGAGATAAGTAACCTGTTTTTACTTTTTGATTCGGTTTAACTCTATTTTTAGGAAAAAATTTGTTCCTAGGAGTAGAAAAATTAAATAACGTTACCAAACGGATAAATTAAATAACGTTACCAAACGGATTTTTATTCCTTTTTTATTTTAAGGAACAAAAGAACAAAATTAACCAAAAATTCACCGGTTACCAAATAGACCATAAATGTGAAAGATAGAAGAGCCAAAGGGCAAGAAACACGACGTCCTGGACGCCCCACAATTCATTGGCTGGATCGATGCCATCTCCGAACGTCTCCAACTTTACGTGGAGATGGTGATGTCGTCTCCAACGCCTGTCACAAACTCTATGACGGCCCTTTTTTAAAAAGAAATGTAGGGTTTTTATGTCGTTGATATTGACATTGAAGTCAAGGTATAATTCGATGATTTATTATTAATGGAGTCCGATATTATCGATCGGAAATGCTGGCCCTAATCGAAGATTTAGAAAAGCTACACCAGACCTAATTTGCTTCCATCTATATATGGATAGTTATAAAGTGTAGTTGAAAAATAACACAAATATGATGATGTGGATCTCAACAATGTTAAAATCAGAATACATGACGATATGGTGATGACCATTATGTTGTGAGAATGAGCGGATGCTTGAGTCTCAAAGAAGTATGGTCAGCTAAAATTGCTAATTATTTTGTTCTTTTATTACTTGGTTAATCATGTTATATTAGCGAAAGTGATGGAAAACTCAATTGGAGGGTAAGAAAGTATGCATTCTTAGGTTATGCACAAATGTGATACTTGGAATTACACTCACCTGTTGCTATTAGAAAAATTAATTTAGATAAGTCTCTGGTACCATGTGTGGGAGTGGTTGTGGCAATATTCAAGACAATTGTCCAATATTAAATTTATTGTATAGTAGTCAATTCAGTAATGAACTTTTCGATTTAAATAATTTAGTTTTGAACTTTTTAATGATTTACTAATATAATCCTTTTGATCAATTTGACTAAAAATTGATAATGTGGGTATCGGCCATCCTAAGTGATATGTTCGGCGTTGACCTAAACAATTTTAACAATTTTTTGATGAATTTTCAATTTTAAACTTAAATTTTTTTTCTTATTTCTCTTCTTTTCTTTCATATATATTTTTAATGTCTTTTAGCCCAATGGGCAGGTGGGGTTGTTGAGCCTTGGTGATTGACAACGACCCTCATTAGTGGTGGGGAAGGGTCTTTGCGGCCCTTGCCGCCAATGGATTTGGAGAAGCAAGGGCTGCGACACCCTTACCTAGTGCTAATCACAACAGCCCTCTCCCATGATTGGCTAGGACCTCGTAGCCCTTGCCTCACCAGCCCTTTTGTGAAGAAGAATAATGAAAAATAAAAAGAAAAGTGATAAGTGTATTAAAAGTTCTAAAACTTATCATAAATGTGCAATTGAATTTTAAAACTTTCAAAAAGTATAATTAAATCCTAAAACTTATCATGAAAATGTAATCAATTCTTAAACTTTTCAAAAAATGCAATTAAGTGCTAAAATTTCTGAAAAGGGCAATACATAAAAAGACTTGAGTGGACCAATTTGACAAGTTTTGGAATTTGTTTGCACTTTTGAAAGTTTTAGTAATTAATTGCACTTTATGACAATTTTTGAAACATAATTGCACTTTTACAAAGTTTTAGAACTATATTTCACTTTCATGAAAATTTTTAGAATTTTCAGTGCATTTATCCTAAAAGAAAAGAAAAAGCAAACAAAATTTAACAATTCTAAAAAAATTCAGAAACTTTTTTTTTAAATGGTAAAAATTATCCACATTAGTGATGATTGTATCGCATAAGACAACCCTAAAAATTTCACAAAACTTTGAATTTGAGCCTCAACCCCAAAAATTACTTCGATTAAACGAACAAATGGGCGGGCACCTTACGGAGCATTGCGAATCAAAGCAATTCTAGTTTGGCAAGGTCCTTGTGATGTGTACATGAAGCCTCTTTCCCTTTCTTGTGCCTCTTTAATAGATTTGAAGAGGCACCCTTGCCTAGTGCCAATCACAACAACCCTCTCCCATGACTGGCTAAGGCCTCGTAGCCCTCACCTCGCTAGCCCTTTGGTGAAGAAGAATAATGAAAAATAAAAAGAAAAGGGATAATTGCATTAAAAGTCTTAAAATATTACAAAAGTGTAATTAAGTTCTAAAACTTTCAAAAAGTACAATCAAATCCTACAACTTGTCATGAAAATGTAATCAATTCTTAAAATTTTCAAAAAATGCTATCAAATCATAAAATTTTCAAAAAGTGCAATACATGAAAAGAATTGAGTAGACCAATTTGACAAGTTTTAGGATTTTTTTTCACTTTTAAAAGTTTTAGGATTCGACTACACTTTTATCAGAATTTTTAAGACATAATTGGATTTTTACAAAGTTTTAGGACTTAAGTACACTTTTGTGACAAGTTTTAGAATTTTCAATGCATTTTTTCCAAAAGAAAAGAAAGAAAAAAGAAAAGAAAAAAAAAAGAAACAAAATAAAAAAATTCAAAAAAAATTAGAAACTCTTTATTTTTTTGAATTGCAAAAATTGTTGGAAGTTAATGATGACTGTACTATGTAGGACAACCCTAAAAATTTCGCAAAACTTTGGATTTGAGCCTTAACCCCAAAAATTACTCTGATTAAATGAATGAATGGTGCGAGTATCTGATTGAGAATTGCAAATCAAGTAATTGTAGTTTAGTGAGGTCCTTGTGCCGTGTACACAAAACCTCTTTTCCTTTCTTATTCCTTCTTCTTCTTTCTTTCTTCCCCCTCCTCCTCCTTACTCTCAATCTCTTTTCTCTTCTCAACATGTTCTCTACTCATGGTCTTCTTTTTCTCTTTTATAACACTTTCTTTTTCTTTTTCTTTTCCCTTTTTTTTGGGTCCCATCAATATATCACTTAGTCAAAAGAATGAAATATTACAAATTTACCCTCTTTAAAAAAAATTTCATCCTTGAAATATGGACTTACCTCAACCATTAAACATACATGGGCATTTGCGTCTTACCTCCTCATTAAGCTTTCAAGTAGACCTGTTAAATGGGTGGGTCGGGTCGGGTTTGGATCGGGTTATAAATGGTTCAACCCAAATTGACCCATTAATCCGTTTATGACTCATTTAAGCATAGTATAAAATTTTTGACCCATACCCAACCCGACCCATACCCAACCCAACCCATACTCGACCCATACCCAACCCGACCCATATTGTTAAAACACTTCCCTATCTAATTAAACTTAGGAAAACTTATTCTTATAATCTTTTTATAAAGATTATATTCCTTTAATATTGTTTATTTTAAAAAAATCTAATTATTAATAATTTTTATTTTAAATATTTTAAATTATTTTTATATTTTAAAAATCACGCACACATATGGGAGAACAAGACTCACCTGGGTTTTGGCAGCCAATCAAGCCACCATCCAACGATGGTGACAACCACGTGCGACAGCACTGTCGTGCAAGTGAAATGAGGAGTTGCTGTATGAGCGGTGGGAGCGAGACAACGCGCTGTCGTGCGATGAGAAAGGTTTTTCGTTTTGATTTGAGAGCAGAGAGGAGATGAGTCATTTTTGAGGACTAAGGAGTAATTGGGTTCTAAGTAGATTTAAACTTTGACCCATTAACGACCCATGTATTTTAGTCTTTTTAATTTTAAACCCATTATATGTACACTTGTCAAAATAGGTACATAACCCATTTTGACCAATTTAAATATTAAATGGGTTATAAATGGGTCAAGTTTTCCTTTAAACCACCCATTTTGACAAGTGTACTCTCAAGTAGCCTCTCTCTTCATATAGAAAAGCATTCTACACATCCATCTACCAAAATCCATGACATCTTCGGCAACCTCAACTCTGCCATCACTTTCTACAACTTTCTTACAATCAAACTCCTATACAACAGCTTTTTTTTGGGGGAGCTTCCTCCATTCCTAACTTTATAAGCCAATCTAAGTTCATTTGCCACTTTCGGTTTTAGCTCTCTTTCAACTTGCTTTGCAAGACTAGCATCTATGTTTTTAACTTTGTTCTTAAACCCAACATTTTTTTGCCATGGTAACACCATCCTTTTTCACTTTTGGCACACCAAAACTTTACTCAATCACCACATTATGACCCTTCAAGCCCATAGTGACATTCATAGCATCCGCAAGGTCTTCCACACCTTTAAACATCATGGCACATGCCTCAACCCTAAAAGAGACATAAATCCTAGTACCTAACAAAAGACTAACATATTATAAACTAACACACAACCTCACAATGTCCATAGAATCTACACCCATATATCAAAATCTATGCTTTGATACCAAAAGAAGTTATACGCAAATCATATAGGGATAGGGGTGACACGACCATCATTCCATCCAATGAATGTAGCTTGGAAATATAGCTCCCAAAATTCCTCGTCAATAATGCTCTCGCTCTATAAGCCACTAATCAATGAACATAGAAAGTATGAAAGATAAATAGAATGAGCAACCATAGTCTAGTGAGTAGTGTGTATCTCTTATAAGCAAATCAAGTATCCACTATGCATGTTTGGACATAAAAACATAACTCATTACACCAAATTTCAGGATATAACAAACTTATAAGACGATAATGAGTTATATATGTTCTAACATAGCTAAATTTATAGCAGAAACATCATTTTCATGATAATATGAAAATAAATACCAATGGGCTAGACCATTGATCAATCTCATCAAATCACATGCGAATGGTTTGTTCTATCAACCTATCTCAAATCAGAAGATGATGGTTTATTCCAGTGACCAATCTCATACTTAGATATCAATCATAATCACGCATAATGCTCTGTGACAAAGTTATCAAGATTCTCCTTTGGCTAGGTCTCCACCTATATTGTTGGTGGCTTAGTCCACAAGTTCTAAACTAGTATGCATACCTACAAGCTCCTCAATAAACTTACAGTGATATTGAGCATTAATATCAATCCACAATAACATTCTTGACACTCCTTAAAGCCAAATCCATAATCAATATCAAAAAATCAATTTACAAAATAAAACATGTAATCTATCTCAACCCATTCATCAAATAGAGTATATTTCACAAGGTGTTTATCAAATTATTTCAGAGTCCATTTTATAAACTAGGCTCACAATTTAATATGTATAACATTTCGCAACACATTTCCTACAACATTTTTCGAACCATTCCTAGATACCAAAAGTAGTAAATACCCAATCTAGATTGTATGCAGTAAACATGCTTTAACAACTCATAATATATCTCTATTGAAATATAAAGTCACAACTCGAAGAAGAGATAGCACCATTAACCTAGAAATGCCCAAACCAAACAACGCGATCACCTAAATCGATGATCTAGTAATTTATCAATTAAATGAGAATCAATGTAAAAAATGAGTAAAAAACTACCACAACTATGAAATAGCTAAATTACAACTAAACACTACAAAACAACTCCTAATGTGCTAACAAATCACCCACTCAAAGAGATTATTCAAACCTAACTACAATGTGGAGCTCGTAAGCGAAACTTCAAAATTTCGCTTTGACTAAACCATTAATTCAATTCAACTTCCATTAAACCCCCTAGCTCCACAATGCTATAATCCACAATTTCCATGAAACCCAGTAGTTCAACAACTCAAAAATCGAATTTCGCAACTCAAATTTCACAAAAATTTGAATTCTAGCCTTTACCCTAAATATTACCCTGATTAAATGAATGAATGGCGCAAGTACCTTACTAGGCATTGCAAATCAAAGTAATTTCAGTTTGGCAAGGTTCTCGTGGTGTGTACACGAAATCCGTCTTTCCCTTTCTTCTTCCTTATTTTTCTTTCTTTCTCCCCCACTCCCTCCTCTTTTTTCTCTTCTCAGTGTGCTCTCGATGGTCTCCTTTTCCTATTTTATAACACTTCTTTTGCTTTTCCTTTTCTTTTTCCTTTTGTTTGGGTACCATTAATATATGACTTGGACAAAAGAAGGGAACATCACACTCAATCCTTTCCTATTGTCGGAACCATCTTGATGAGATCAAGTTTACGTGTTCATTTGTATTGGTCGAATCATTTTATAATTATTAGAGCTATCTTGATCTTAAGCCCTCATTGGTCATAATAAATTAATCAATTAAATTCTTAACAAAAAGGGAAGGTTTGATTATCTATTATGAAGTCTAGATTTTTTTTAACATAGTTGTCTTGTAAATCAGAGAGTGTGTTAGTGTGAGTTTGAGAGTGAAGAACGTATTTTATGTATCGGACAAATAACGTGATGATGCTACACTAAGAAGCAAGCCTATCGTACATAAGGGATTTCAAAACTCGTTCATAAAATTTAATTTGTGATGCAGTTTAAGGGGGCAATGTGATCAGTCGATTAAATTACATAAGTTGTGTAATGGACATAGGCTTTAGTTAACTAAAACATTTGAAGTAACTCTTGTTTTCATTTAATGAAAGAAGTCTCCATTAGTTTGATGTTTCATGTTCCAATGAGGCTTGTTTTTTGTGCTCTCTAATAATTGCTTTGGTAATTATATGTCTCAAGTTTGATCCGATGTGTAGTGTTTAACCCATATAAGAAAAGTCCAAAGTGAATGTTGCACAAACCAAGATGAGGCAAAAAATACCAAAACATATCACGTGTTGAAGTTGTATTCCTATTTTCAATTGGCAAAGGATTTTACAATATGTAGCATTCGTCTTTTTTGAAATTGGCATGTTTAGACAGAAATTTATTTTTTACTTTTTCCTTAATATAAATCTTGCAACATATATGCTCTCACTTTTTTTTTATTTACACTTGAAACTTTTATTCTTCATTATATTTTTAGATTTCGGTTAGAATTTTAGATTTTAACGGGAAACAAAATTTTATATATTTTTTCATAGTCTTTTAAGCATTTACAATTAATAGAATTAGGAAAAGAAACAGGAAGACAAAATGGGAGGACTTTTTACTGGAACTTTTTCTTGGATCTACAAAGCTATATGACGGTCCAAGATTTCATTGATGATGCAATGAGTCGTATCCGTTGGATAAGTCCCATTTTCGAACAAGATAGCGGCTATACCGAAGTCGTTGGCTTTCAGAGGTGTACGTTGCCCAATGGGATTGTTGCGTCAAGTCTCTCTTTTTACCTATGTAGCCGCCAACAAAATTTTTCCATAAGCTTTTTAATTTCTTACAAATGTGTGCTATTTTCACTTTTTTTGTTTGTTTTTGTTTTTGTTTGTGTTTTTGGGGTCATGGTAGGCATGGCAAATTCGCTGGCCCGGCCCATTGAATGATTTCCCGATTAATGTTTATTGCCTTAAAAAAAAATGTCTTGTAGGCTTTCGTTTTGACTTGTTGAGCAATTTCCTGCTGACGTCAAATTTTCAGAGAAGATTGGCTCTTTTCGAACATTAATATGTATTTCATCTAATGACATGTCTGGAAGTCATTTTCAAAAGCTGCAGTATTTATTAATAAAAATTAAAAACTAAGAGATAAATCCCGCCTTTCATATACTTAATAATACGGATACTCAGCAGCATGTAACGTGGAAAGTGATATTGTGAATATATAATTTTATGCAAGTACCATGCTTTTATAACTCATAATACATCCCTTTCGAATATGAGGTCATAAATTCAAAGAAGAGGTAGCACTTCTCATCTAGGAATACCAAACTAAACAATGCGGTTCATTCAAACCGACAAACTCACAATCTATAATAAGAATCACTGTAAATAATAAGTACAACACTATCTCAACTATGAAACGGCTTAACTACACCTAAACGCTAACAAAACAACTCGTAATGCCCTAATAAATCGCTCACTCAAAGTGATTATTCAAGCCTAACCACAATGCGAAACTCGCAAGCAAACCCCAAACTTTCACTCCAACTAAATCATAATTTCAATTCAACTCTCATCAAACCCCGCAGCTTTGCAATGCCATAATCCACAATTTCCATGAAATTCTATATTTTAACAACTCAAAAATTGAATTCTGTGGTTCAAATTTTACAAAATTTTGAATTTGAGCTTTAACCCCAAAAATTACTCTAATTAAACGAACGAATGGCATGAACACCTCACCAGGTGCTACGAATCAAAGTAATTCTAGTTTGGCAAGGTCCTCATGGCGGGAACACAAAATCCCTCGTTCCCTTTCTTCTTCCTTATTCTTCCTTCTTTCTTTATCCCCCCTCTCCCCCTCCTCTTTTTTCTCTTCTCGGTGTGCTTTCAATAGTCTCCTTTTCCTATTTTATAGCACTTCTTTCCCTTTTTCTTTTCCTTTTCCCTTTTTGAGCACCACTAATATATGACTTGATCAAAAGAAGGGAATTTTACACTCAATCCTTTCTTTTCGTCGGAACCATCTCGATGAGTTCAAATTTACCTATTCATTTGTATTTGTTGAATCATTTTATAATTATTAAAGCTATCTTGATCTTAAACCCTCATCGATCCTAATAAACTAATCAATTAAATTCTTAACAAAAAGGGAAGGTTTGATTATCTATTATAAAGTCTAGATTTTTTTAAAATATAATTATCTTGTAACTCAAAGAGTGTATTAGTGCGAGTTCAAGAGTGAAGAATGTATTTTATGTATCGGACAAATAGCATGATGATAATACACTAATAAGCAAGCCTATCATACATAAGGAATTTCGAAACTCGTTCGTAAAAGTTAATTTGGGATGCAAGTCGAGGGGCAATGTGATCGGTCTATTACATTACATGAGTGGTGTAATGGACATAGGCTTTGGTTAACTAAAACCTTTCAAGTAACTCTCATTTTCATTTAAAGAAAGAGCTCCATTAGTTTGATCTTAAATATTCCAACGATGCTCGTTTTTTGTGTTCTCTGGTATTTCTTTGGTAATTGTATGTTTCAAGTTAGATTTTGTAAGAGAAAAAATCAATCCGATGTGTGGTGGTCTAACTCGTATAAGAAAAGTCCAAAGTGAATGTAGTCCAAATCTAGAGGAGGCAAAAAATACATAAACATATTACGTGTTAAAGTTGTTTTCCTATTTTTAGTTGGCAAAGCATTTTACAATATGTTGTTGTTTGTCTTTTTTGATATTGACTTGTCTAGACAGACTTTTATTTTTTACTTTTTCTTTAATTTAAATCTTGTGACATGCGTGCTCACTTTTTTTTATATGAACACTTGAAACTTTAATAATATTCAGTATCTTACACATAAACTTACTTTTATTTTTCATTATATTTTAAAATTTGGATAGCATTTTAGATTTTGATGGGAAACAAAATTTTGATGAGAAAACAAATTTTTATATGTTTTTTATAGTCTTTTAGGCATTTACAATTAATAGAATTAGGAAAAAAAGAGAAAGACAATATGGGAGCATGTTTTACGTGAACTTTTTTCTTGGATCTGCAAAGCTGTATGATGGTCCAAGGCATCATTGGCGATGCACTGAGTTGTGTCCGTTGGATAAGTCCAATTTTCGAAGACGATAGTGACTTTATCGAAGTCGTCAGCTTTCAGAGGTGTGCGTTGCCCAATGGGACCGTTGCGTCAAGTCTCTCTCTTTACCTGTGTAACCGTCCATAATTTAATTTCCTACAAATGTGGGCTCTTTTCTCTTTTTCTTTTTCTTTCTTTGTGTTTTTGAGGCCATGGTAGGCATGGCAAATACGCTGGCCCGGCCCATTGAATGATTTCCCGATTAATGCTTGTTACCTAAAAATAAATAAAATGTCTCGTAAGCTTTCGTTTTGACTTGTTGAGCAATTTCCTGCTGACTTCAAATTTTGAGAGAAGATTGGCTCTTTTCGAACATTAATATTTATTTCATCTAATGACATGTCTGGAAGTCATTTTCAAAAGCTGCAGTATTTTATTAATAAAAATTAAAAACTGCGAGGTGGATCCCACCTTTCATATACTTAATAACATGTAACGAGGAAAGTGATGTTGTGAATGTATAATTTTATGCAATAAATGTGTATTAATAACTTGTAATACATAACTTTCGAAATATGAGCTCAAAGAAGAGATAGCACTTCTCATCTAAGAATATCCAAACCAAACAATGTGGTTCACTCAAACCGATGAACTTCTAATCTATCAATTAACAAGAATTGACGTAAAAATAGTAAAACACTACCTTAATTATGAATGATTAAATTACACCTAAATGCTAACAAAACAGCTCTTAATGCGCTAATAAATTGCTCACTCAAAACTATTATTCAAGCCTAACCACAATGCGAAGCTCATAAGCAAAACCCCAAAATTTCGCTCCAACTAAACCATAACTTCAATTCAACTCCCATCAAACCCTGCAGCTTCACAATGCCATAATCCACAATTTCCATGAAATTTCGTCGCTCAACAACTCAAAAATTGAACTTTATTGCTCAAATTTCACAAAACTTTGAATTTGAGCCCTAACCCCAAAAATTACTCTAATTAAATGAATGAATGGCACGAGCACCTCACCAGACATTGCGAATCAAAGTAACTCTAGTTTGGCGAGGTCCTTGTGGCATGCACACCAAATCTCTCTTTCCCTTTCTTCTTCTTTATTCTTCCTTCCTTCTTTCTCTTCCCCTCCCCCTCTCTTTTTTCTCTTCTCGGTGTGCTCTCATTGGTCTCCTTTTTCTATTTTACAACACTTCATTCCCTTTTCCTTTTCCCTTTTTTTTTTTTGGGGGATCCACTAATATATGACTTGGTCAAAAGAAGGGAATATTACGCTCAATCCTTTCCTTTTGTCAGAACCATCTTGATGAGTTCAAGTTTACCTATCCATTTGTATTTGTCAAATCATTTTATGATTTTTAAAGCTATCTTGATCTTTAGTCCTCATTGGTCCTAATAAACTAATTGTCGCGACCTCCCCTTCGCGTCCCGGGAAGCTAATGGCTCGGCTGAACGCCTTTCATCAAGGCTTCAGTCAGGGCTCTCCCAAGCCCACCAATTCACGACTTAAGAGTCGAGTTTTTAACCTACAATTCAATTTCATTTAAAAAGGAGTCGCCACTAATCAGTTTGGGGTGGGTCGATTAGAAACCCAAGTCAAATATTGGGAGAAATATTTTACTCCTACGCAACCAGAGAAACTAGGATCGGAGACTTGATTACACTAGTTAATCACTAATGTCCTTCCGGTACCTAATCTTGTTTAAACCCTCGGGTTTGATATTTTTGCATTTTTTAAGGATTTTTCATGCATTTGTGAAAAAAAGTATTTTTGGCTTTTTTCTGAATTTTTGAAAATATAAACATTTTTGGGTTTTTCTTGGCTTTTTGCAAAATATGAAATATTTTTGGATTCTTGCTGTTTTTCTGAAAAATATAAAATATTTTTCGATTTTTCGATTTTTTTAAATAAAAACTATTTCTTTGGATTTTCTGATTTTTGGAAAATAAAATATATTTTTATTTTTTTAATATTTAATTTTTCGAAAATATTTTTATAATTAAAAATAACAATATATTATTAAAATAAACCGGCCGGACCGGGTCGGGTCGTTCGGGTCCGGTCCGGGTCGGGGATCGGGCTGGGTCGAATGACCCGAGCTTCAGTTCATGGGCTTGGTCCACCCGCCCATAGAAATTACCCGAAATAAAAGAAAGAAAGTCAAGCCCAAAATCAAGACGGCCCAAGCAAAACGAGAGGTGGGCCAACAAAGCAACATAAACCCAATGGGCATAACTCATTTTAGCCCATAACCCACAAAAACAAACCCTAGCGGGTCGGCCAGGGTCTTTGTGCCCGACCCGCCTCGACGACTTGTGCCTCCCTCTTCCGCGGTGCCGATGGAGCAGCTTTTCCATGACGGCGATGGAGCGGCCGAGTGCATCACGGCCTAGCCGCCGCGGACAACACCGGTCGTTGTGAGACCCGGCATATACGACGGCGAGCGGGGCGGGTGCGGCAACAAGGACGGCGGTGAACTCGACGGCGTGAGGCTCGGTTGAGATCAGTGAGTGCCTCGGTCGTCGGGGGGCAAGCGGCGGTGGCGTCAGGACTCGATCCTGGCCCAAACAAGATTTGAAGGAGCACCAGTGTCGGCGACGAAGCCTCGATCTGGGGAAGGAAGCACGGCAGCGAGCCGTCGGCCGTGACTCAGGCACGGGAAACCGACGGTCTCTCTCCCTCTGCTCTCACAGATCTCTCTCTCAGTTTCTCTCTCTTCCTCAGATCTGGAATTTTTCCAGAACCTCCACTCTCTGGTTTTGTCTCTCCCTCCTCCAGATCTGCCCCTTTTTCTCTCGATTTCGCTCGACCCTCTCTCTGTGGCCTCACCCTCCTGCTGGCTCCCGATTTCTCTCTCTCTCGGATCTCACTCGGATCGGCGGTCGCTCGGAATTTTGGCCTCCTGGATGTCTCTCCAAGGGAGGCCTTCCGAGTTCTCGCTTCACCGCTGTTTCGCTTCTCAAACTCCCAGATCTGTTTTCCCCCTCTCTCACAGATCTCACTTTTTCCTCTCTGTTTTTCCTTCTGTGTTGCTATGTTCTGCTGTGTTCTGCTCGCCTCTATTTATAGGCCAAGGAGGACCCGGTCGACGGAGAGCTTGGCTGCCGGTCCTCGGTGTGCCGACCGGTCTCCCTCTTGGCTGAACCGGCGTCGCTTTTGGCTACGCTTGCTCGGCATTGAAGGCTTCTTGCCAAGACGTCCCCTCCGCCCGGGTTTTGCGCCGGATCTCGCGCGGCGGCATTGATGGCGCATGCGAGACGTCCCTTTCCGTCGCCAGCTGCTCTTCTCTCTCTGTCCGAGCTGTCTTCGCGTGTGAGTTGCAGCGACGGAGGAGGAAGGAGGCAGGAAGGAGGAAGAAGAAGGAGAAGGGGCCGGGCCAAAGGAGTTAGGGGGCTGAATGGGCCTGGACCCAAGCGGAAGAAAATAATGGGAAAGATGAGCTCAGGCTCGGGCCCGCGTGGACAAGAAGAAATGAGGAAGAAGAGGGTTGGGCGCGAAAGCCCGGCCCCTCTATGGGCCTCTTTTTTTCTTTTCTTTTTTTTTATTTTTATTTTTATTTTTACTCGAAAATAAAGGAAAATAAATAGGAAAATCAAACTTAGCAAATACAAATAATATTAGTACTTAGGTGATCAAAAATCCTTTTTCTTAGGGCCAAATTAGTCCCTAATTTTCTAAGCAATTTAAGTTTAATACCTAGTCAAAATTTAGATGTCAACAGTTGCCCCTCTTTGAAGGTGAGTTCGCAGAGGTTGCCTTTAAAGACGAACCGATACCTAAATTTTATCCATGAATATGCAATAGGTGATAGTTCACCCGGGACCAAGTGTCCAAAGTAAAAAAGGCAGTAATGCATAATACATACTAAACTGGATAAGAAAAATACCTGTAGTTACTTACTAGGAAAGAGTGATTTGGGGTGCGAACCCCGAGTTTTTGGCAAGTATCAGGGTATTTCCTTATCTGATGACGATATAGAAAACATACATGTGTGATGATATGGGGAAATCGCTTTTCAGACCCGAAGCTATCTTCGGTCGCCTTTCCAAGCAATAAGTTGTTGCCAAGGACCCAAAGCTATCTCCGGTTGCCTCGACGATGGATTGCTTTTTTAGGACCCGAAGCTATCTCCGGTCGCCTTTCCGAGCAATGAGTTGGTGCCAAGGACCCGAAGCTATCTCCGGTCGCCTCGACGATGGATTGCTTTTCCAGGACCCGAAGCTATCTCCGGTCGCCTTTCCAAGCAATGAGTTGGTGCCAAGGACTCGAAGCTATCTCTGGTCGCCTCGACGATGGATTGCTTTTCCAGGACCCGAAGCTATCTCCGGTCGCCTCGACGATGGATTGCCTTTCCAGGACCCAAAGCTATCTCCGGTCGCCTTTTCGAGCAATGAGTTGGTGCCAAGGACCCGAAGCTATCTCCGGTCGCCTTTCCGAGCAATGAGTTGGTGCCAAGGACCCGAAGCTATCTCCGGTCGCCTCGACGATGGATTGCTTTTCCAGGACCCGAAGCTATCTCTGTCACCTTTTCGAGCAATGAGTTGGTGCCAAGGACCCGAAGCTATCTCCGGTCGCCTCGACGATGGATTGCCTTTCCAGGACTCGGACCATTCTCCGATCGCCTGTAGAAGCAAAGAGTTGTTTGTCTAGGACCCGAACCATTCTTCGATCGCCTTGACGGGGGATTGCCTTTCTAGGACTCGGACCATTCTCCGGTCGCCTGTAGAAGCAAAGAGTTGTTTGTCTAGGACCCAAACCATTCTTCGGTCGCCTTGACGGGGGATTGCCTTTCCAGGACTCGGACCATTCTCCAATCGCCTGTAGAAGCAATGAGTTGTTAGGTACCCGAACCATGCTTCAGGGATACTAATTTGCTTACCTGAACTCTCTTAGGGATGTACCGACTTTT
Source organism: Corymbia maculata (assembly GCA_014182735.1). Classification (NCBI taxonomy): domain Eukaryota; kingdom Viridiplantae; phylum Streptophyta; class Magnoliopsida; order Myrtales; family Myrtaceae; genus Corymbia; species Corymbia maculata. The sequence continues at coordinate 27,958,235 of CM024689.1, forward strand.
CTCGAGACACAATCTTGTTAAGTGCTTGACTGTTCTCAAGGACACTAGTTTTTTCATTATTACCTGACTTCGGGCCATAGAGGTACGCCACGTCGGTAAAGAGGGACTCCAGGCTATGGAAGCACGCGGTGTCAATGAAGAGGGACTTACCTTATATGCTTGAAAAGGTCTCGTACCTCTTGATTATCTGGAATATCAAGGACGCACCTGAGATATCCCTGAAGGTCTCCCACCTCCTGGTAAGTTGGGAATATCGATGGCGCACCTGAGATATCCCTGAAGGTCTCCCACCTCTTGGTAAGTTGGGAATATTGATGACAGACCTCGGATACTCCTGAAGGTCTCCCACCTCCTGGTAAGTTAGGAATATCGAGGGCGGAACTCGGATACTCGTGAAGGTCTCCCACCTCCTAGTAAGTTGGAATATCGAGGACACACCTCGGGTATCCCTGAAGGTCTCCCACCTCCTGGTAAGTTGGGAATATCGAGGACGCACCTGAGATATCCCTGAAGGTCTCTCACCTCCTAGTAAGTTGAGAATATCGAGGACGCACCTCGGATACTCCTGAAGGTCTCCCACCTCCTGGTAAGCTGCAGGTCTGATAATATCTCTGCTCTGAAAGTATGTCTCCTGTCAGAAAAATATGCAATATGTGCAAATGATCTGTGCATACAGTAAATTTTTCAATTCAAATGGGGTTTATGCATGACAATTTTTTTTGTCAATTTTTATCACCAAAGTTCCACTGGGGAAAATTTTCAAAAAGACAATTCATACTCAAAATGAGAATGTCTTGAACATGTCAAATGAGGACCCTCAGTCTGAAAGGGCTTTGCACTCATTCTCATTGAAAATGCTATTTTGTCCCGACCATTGATGCGGGATCATAGAATCTCACCCTCACATTAACATTATGTCGACAGAGGTCCGAATGTTCTCACAAATGGTACAACTTTACCGATCTGAGAGGTATTTGTTAGGACCGTAATGTAGGCTTGGTCAAAGGCTGAGCAAAAGGGACCACGAAGGTCAAGGCTTATAGAAAGAAATGCTTCACAATCGTCTTCGGGTTTACAAGTCAAGAACCCTGCAAAAAGATATAGGAATGATCTTGCTCGTACTTCTTCGAGCGATGCTTATAAACATATGAATTCCTATGTTAATTCAAGTGCCCTAGTCAGAAGAGACTTTTACAAAGGGACACAATGTATATTTGGCTCATGGGTTGAGAAACAAATGGATTTATAGGCTCAAAAATATGTACAAGGGGTGGTGATCATCTTGATGTTGCCATCGGTCTTTTTCCTCCTTAATGGAGCTCATCTTTGTAGAGACTTTTTTGCTCGAGCATCATTTTTTCTTGAGGGCATTAGCCTTGCTTTTACCAGGCACACTGCTTTTTCATGCCCTTATTTTTCTTTTCTTTTTTGTTTCAGGACTGTCCTAGATTCTTGGGTCTTCATCTGCAGTTGGCCGCTTCGGCTTATACTGCTTGAATGATAGTAATCTTCTCTTTGCCCCAATGTGGGGAGTTGAAATAAAATTACAAACTCAATGGGGCTGTACAATGGGTACAAGTGTATAGACCAAATATGCTCTTCATCATTCTATGGCACTTAAATTATCACGAGTGTTCATATGGAATAAAAACACCCAAAGATTGATGCAAGTTCAAGCAAGAAAATTTCTATCCATTTTCTCACCTTGTCATGCCATCCCTTCCTCCAATCTGCCCTAGTGTGGGGTGGTTCTTGACAGGGGTAATATGAAAGAAACTTCACAATGGCATGGGGTTCAAAGGGGTTAAGCGATGGATAACCTATAGTGTTTAGGGTAGAGGACTGAAATGCCCCTTATCACTTTGGTCATCGTACCATTCGCGAGAGAACTCTTTACCCTGTAGACATAGAATTTCCTATGCTCACCTCACAAGTGTTTAATCAGAGGACTGTGTGTAGGATATGGTTTGCCATTCATCATCCTGATATACCTCATTTAACATGCTCAATTGACCCCACATCCTTCGTTGAACTGCTTAATTTGATAATCCTCAATAGAATCAATGACTTAGATAAAAATCATCATGCAAAAATCATTTTGAAAAGGCGTGGATTGCTGTAAGCACAAAGGAGTTTGCAACCTTAGAATGATTTGAATTTACTCAAAAGAAGAAAATTTTCTAAGAGCATGAGATGCAAAATTGCCTCTGCAGACGTGTTCAAACATATGGGGATTATTAAAAAAAAGTGTTCATGGATTGTCACTACTCAAAGGGGAATGACACATGAATGATCAGTTGGGATTGAAAATTGTCACGCCCCGACTCTCGAGCTCGCGGCAACCCCTTCTCTTGGTCGATTGAAAGCGACGTCCCAGGACCCATCGACGACCATTCATTTTATCTTTCGTTAAGCGCAAGCGGAAGACGAACCATCCCCAGATAAACAAACAATCAAACAGGGATAGAGGGATGAACAGTCAGAACAACAGCAACTACTCAATTATTCAAATTACTGGATTAACCAACGGAGGATCGTTTTCCGAAATACAAGCCCGAGAAAAAGGGCCGATCCATCCTCTAAGCCAAACCAAAAAGAAACTAAGCTAATCCAACCGTACACAAAGAACCCTTGGGTTCAACACCACGGTCACTCGGACCCATCAGACTCAAGCTCCGTCGAGTCGATCATTGGAGAAGCGGGGGCAGGATTTTCCACTACGGGTACGCCATTCTAAGGACCTGAAAATGTTAACCATGACGGGTTGAGATAAAATCTCAGCGAGTTCTTCCCCCTAAGCCCCGGTTAGTACGCCAACTCAACTCGGGGTATCTCTCCAGAACCACCCCTCACTCAACCCACAACAGACAACCAAAACCAAACAACAGCCAACAACAAACAGGGCAACCAACAATCATACAGTCGGTTCGCATGCAACCTTACCCAATATGCTATACCCTGCACGTCGAATCTCATACAATGCAAGTAAGGCACATGGCCATTAGATGAAACAGTTCATCAATCACATGCGAATCGCGTCACAAGCAATCTCTCCTGGCCATTGCCACACCCTACACGACTGTCAACTCATGCGTGCGTACCACAAATCATCACGACATTAAGAGCATGCGAATAATCAGAGCATCTCACACAACTTTCTCATGTTTCACACTCACACATGCTCCGATTATTAACGCCCCCTCCTAGGCCAACGGCACAACCTTATAGTTGGCGGTTCCTGGCTAAACAAGCTTCGTCCTCTTTACCTCGAGGCACGGTGACGTCAAGGGTCATCCCTTCCCTCTGACGGCATTCCCGAAGGAGCACAGGACCCGCCCACTACCGCAGTCCCCCCGCAATCGACAGAACATAGGACCCGCCCACTACCACAGTCCCGTCACATGTCCCCCGTCAGGCAACTGACAAAAGTCAGGACGACCAAACGGCCACGGCACAACCCCATAAGGATTGGCGATCTTCCGGCAACGCCGGGGTTCCCTCTCTTAATGTGAGCATACAACACATCATCAAGCAATCCATTTATATCTTTGCTCTGTCGTGAATGCAACATCGCTCATGCTCATGCGACATGCCATTTCTGAAAACCCACGCAATATGTCATGCGATCTCACTCGACAATTTCAAAATCCGAAATCCAACCAACACTCGATCACGCATTTCATCAATATTCACGAGTATAATTAACAATTAGCACTTCAATTAATCATAACAATCAATAGCACATCAAATTCAGACAAAAATTAGCCTCTGGATGAACAGTGCCGTGAACAGTAATCGTGAACAGTAATTATGAACAGTGATTTTTCCGAAATTCAATTAATTAAAACATTTAATCCAGAAATTAAAAAAAACATTAATTAAAACAATTAATCAATTCAATTAAAGCATATCATTCTTAATTAACAACAAAAATCACATAACCCTCATTTAAGCAATAATTAAGCACAATTAGCAAAATTAAGCTAATCTAATCCTAACCATCTATCTAACCACTTATCTTAGGGCTAATACAACTTAATTAAACCCCTTAAACCAAAATTAACACTAACTAACCAACCCTAAGCAAGTTTAGGCACTAAATAGGGATTAGGAGCTAAACTCACCTGTTAAGCGGGCCGGCGACACGGACGCGGCGGCGGCGACGAACCCGACACCCAGGGACCTCTACCACGACGATCCAAGATGGTCCCGGGGCTGGAAACAGCAGCAACAAACTTGAAATCCCTCTGCAACTCTGAAAAACTGACTGTACAGGAGGAAAGTTGCTGACCGGAGTTGAACGGGCTGCCCGGAGCTCCGGCGAGCGGCGGGCCAACGACCAACGGCACTTGGGGGTCAAGGGGGAACCACTTGTGGCTGCTATGGGTGGTGGTTTGGCCGGAAATGGAGAGAAACGGAAGAAAAGGCGGAACAAAGTTGCTGCAGGCGGAATAGTGACGGTCCGGCAACAGACGTCTTTCGGCCGGAATACGGGTTGACCGGCAGCTTCTTCCGGCGATCGGCTGACGCTATCTGAACGGAAATTCTATTTTGAACACAACGGCGGGTGGCACGAGATGAGATTCCAACGGGAAGGCAATGAACAACTCAGATTTCGGTGAAAGGTCAAACTGAAAAACAGAAGGAAGGAAGGAAAACCATGGGAGAGAGTTGTGCGGTTTTTGGAGAAGATGAAGAGGAGAGAGAGAGTGAAGTGAAGGCTGAAGGATAAGCCTTATCAAGGTCATCAATGCTTGCCCCACTTGCCAAACAATGACCTCATCTTCTCTCTCTTCCTTTTGACTTTTCTTCAAAATATCCAAGGGCATTTTGGTCATTTCCACCTTGCACATTTCCCAATCTGTCCTTGGGCTGAAAATGGAGGACGGGCCTAGGAAATGGGCTTGAAAATAAATAGGAACAAACTCGGGAATTTATTAGGCTCGAATCGGCTCAGGTTTAGACAACGGGCTCGGAAAGGTAAAGGGTCGGTTTGGCCCAACAGGCTCACTTGCTTGCCTCGGGCCTTCCATGGTGGCTGTCCCACCTTGGGCGTGAGGCCCACACTGTTATTGCCCGGCCCACGTCCTCGTAGGCTCGATTTCTTGGTTTGAAAGTCCCTTTTCCAATTACTCGGCTCAACCGGCAGTGTCGATTGTCTAAGAAGCATCGTCCAAAAATCCGTCCCGAACGTTCCCGAAAATTCGAAGTCCAATCTTGGATTCTCATGCCTTGTCAATTTCGCCCAAATGTCATTTTGGTACTGTTTAGACTGACAGGCGGCTTTGAGGATTCACGCATAACCGACTCGTGCCAATTCACGTTCAAGACTTCTCGACACATGGACGTCCTTGACTACATGAAATTGCGAAGAATTGATTCTTATTTCAAAGTACACGATTATCAAGGATCGACATAGGGCCGTTCGCGGGTTCGATAACAGTAGGCGGAATCACCCGTCGTCCCATTATGTTCTGTCCGCGAATCGACTTCTATTCGTCCCTGAAATCGGCCTGCATGACTACAGGATCGTCCTTACGCAAGTTTCACGGTCGAGTCGTTTTCCCAGGTCAAGTTCTTTAGTCGCACAAGTTCTGTCCTCATTAGCCTTTCCCCTCAAGGTCAGTATCTCAGGAGTGATCAGTTCTGAGTGAGATCAGCCAACAATGCATCGACGAAATTCACATTCATTCATCCCTCAAAGGGCTCGAATTTCAGGATGTTACAAAAATCCCATCTTTGATTGGACAGACACATTTATTTTTGCCCCTGCACAAGAGAAAGTGCAGAAATCAATTGCTGAGTAGAGCCAAAAGCAAATGCGAATTAAGGCCCGAAAAATTCGTGTTATCCATTTTGGCGATACTTAGGACGCCGTTTCACTTGGGAGAGTTGATTTAATATTGTCATCAGACATATCTCTTCCTACTTTCTCGTCCACACTATTGGTGGACAAATAACCCTACAAAGAATGAAAGAGAATGTGTTAGTGTATGAATTTTTCAGAATTGAAAAATCGGAAACGATACATCATTACCCTTCGCTAGTTTGCATTTGTTGTCCACATTTTTGCGGACAGATGACCCTACAAAAAATTAGAGGGAATGTGTTAGTGTATGAATTTTCCAGAGTTGAAAAACTGGAAACGATACAGCATTACCCTTCGCCAATTTGTATTTGTCATCCACACTTTTGGTGGACAAATAACCCCTTTGCCAGTTTGCAAATGATTGGATAGACCTAAGGTCCCGAGGCTTAAAGCGAGCATGAGATCCTGAAATTTTGATCTCGGTATGCCAGAAAAAAGCAAAGAGAGAGAAAAGGAGAAGAAAAGAAAAAAAAAACTTTTTTTTTTTAAAAAAACTTTTTGTTTTCTTTTTTTTTTTTAAAAAAACTTTTTTTTTTTTTTTTTTTTTTCACATGCGGCTATTGCCGCTTCGGGATTCGAACCCCGTTCGGACCTTGGCGCGTCTATTCCCGGGTACCGCTCGGCTACAAGCGCCGGTGGTGTCCATGGAGCGCGCTTTTTTTGATTTAAGTGAACCGGCCGCTAAAATGACATGTCCTTTTACACCAAGTGAGGTGAATTTAACATGGGTCATCTCCAGGTGCTTAGCTGACCAGTATCGGTTGGCTTGAATTAACCTTTCAAGTCAATTTTCTTTTCTTTTTCTTCTTCTTCTTTTTTTTAAAATGCCAATGGTTCCTGTCAAAAATAGGGAAAATATGTTAGGAATAAAGTTGGATGAGGGGATTGGAAACGATACCAAGTTACCCCTTTTGCAAAGTTTGTATTTGATGACTCCTTGGCATCTTGAATGTTGGTGATTGCTATGGCCTTGCCAAGGTTTGGCGCATCATTTTGGGCGGCCTTCTTTGCCCATGGCCCTAAACAAATAGCCGACGATGGTCGATCCGTCTTCAACGCATTTCTCCTGTGGACATTTTTCCTCTCTCATTGTTAGACATCAGCAGCGTTGGGCAGGGTCATGTGCCTCAAGCTTCTATGGAATCTGAGATGGACAATCAAAACCTCCAATTTTTTACCGGTAATCACTTCTTTGCAGAGCATGTGTTTGGAATGAAAGTCATCATCTGGAACAGGTGGTTAGAATTTGCCTCAACTGTCTAGATTTTTTCCCTATTGATAGTAGCCAATTCAAAGGGGAAGTGAATGAGTTCATTTTCCAGGCTTTCTGATTTGCCGAAGTTGAACGTATCGCCTATGAAATTGCAATGCTCGTCCTCCTGGAACAATTTGGCGCTTCATTTTGGTTGGCCCTCTTTGTCCATGTCTCTAAACGAATGGCCGATGATGGTCGATCCATCTTTAACGCCTTCCCTCTGTGGAAATTTTTCCTCTCTTGTTGTTGGACATCAACAGCGTTGGGCAAAGTCATGTGCCTCAAGCTTCTATGGAATCTCAATTGTCTGGATTTTCTTCTTGTTGACAGTAGCCAATTCAAAGGGGAAGTGAAGGAGTTCATTTTTCATGCTTTCCAATTTGCCGAAGTTGAATGTTCAACCTATGAAATTGCAATGCTGGACCTCCTGGAATATGTTGCAGGAAGGGACTAATGCTTAGGCTTGCACTGATAGGAGAAAGCCCGTGTAGAGTTTTAGGGATGGCTTGCCGAGATAACTCGAGAGATGGGGGGAGGCCAAAAGCATCATGGAGGAAACGTCTTAGGAAGCTTTTCTTAAGCTACTACGATCTGCATGTTTCAAATTTGATCGTGTGCATATACCTATTACATCCTGTCTTTTATTCCCTGCAAATGAAAAGGAAGAAAGCGTCATTCCTAAGATCATGTTAGAAGCAAGACATACCTTTTTATAAATGGAGTAATCTTTCCGTTTGCCCCGGTTTTCTTGGAAGAATACTCCTGAATTTGCTAAGTCCATATCCCTGGGACTTGATGTGCTAGTTTCAAATACCCTGTTTTCGAGGAGATGATGTTCTGAGACATAATATAGGTAAATCAGAAAAACAAATAGGGTTAAATTGGACACCTCTTTTTTTGAAAAAATTTTTTGTTGCAATGAAATGCTTTTGATTTCACAAGCTTGTTTTTGGAGGAAGCATGAGGAAGCCCAACTCTCAGGATTCTTTTCGGATGATATTTTCTTTTGATGGTTGGATAGCATCACTGGGTCAGTTTGGGATACCCCTTCATGCTCTCAAAATGAAATGTTGAAACTGTACATTCACTAGTAAAAACAAATTACATTACTGGAATGGAAAATGTGGTATTAACACACTAGATAGAATGGGAAATCATAAAAGCAACTGAAACCCACGAAAACTCATGTGAAAGGGAGGATCTTGATAGCTGCTGGCGTCGACCCCTGAATCAAGCGCCTTTGAGTTCTTTGCCCCCGGTAGACTCGAAGTATTCGCACGAGAGGACCACTTTGTTGAAGTTACAGAAGTGCATTTCATGCAACTAGGAATGAAGCTTACAAGACAAAGCTTTTATTAACAGCTTCATCATTTCCTCCTCAGCCAACTGAGGAATAGTTTGTATCACAAAAGCCTCCCTCCTTTCTGCACATGCTTGGAAATTCTCCGTTGGTCCTCTTTTGAAGTGAACCAAATTCTTGTGGGGGAACGCAAATCCTATCTTGTCTTGGTATTGATGTAGGAATGCAGAGGGCAGCACATCCCAATCATGCACGAGGTAATTGCAATGTGGACCCAGTAAGACTCTCTTGGAAGGCATGAATTATGAATGGTGCCTGGTTGGTGTATCGACTCATTTTGGCTTGAAAATATTGCAAGTGGGTCATAGGACAAGTCGTGCCGTTATATTTACGGAAATCGGCAAATTCCATTTCTTCAAGAATCACCATTCTATTAAGGTGAGATGGGCTTGCCGCATCTTGGTTAAGGAACCACTTCTCTTGCCGTGTTGCCAATCTTTTCATGGCAGCATTAAATTCTACTCCTTCAGGGAAGCTGGATTCTTCTGAGATCATCTCATCATTTTCTTTGGGGTCGAAATTTCCTACTGAGGATGAGGCGTCTATGTTACCCAGATAGTTGGGTGACAAATTCAGCAGCCCATTGGAAGGAAAATCATGAAGGGCGAGTATTCCTCCACCTAGTAAGCTCTGGGATCCATATGCAGGCGGGAGCTGGTTACCCTGTGAATGGTCGTCTTCATCTGTATAGAACTGGCAACTCTCCATAAGACTGTACCACAAGTGATGTTCAAAGCCTTGGCGTGGCAGTTCTTTGGCTGTCGGACTTTGCCCTTGTTTGGTGGCGGGCGTTGGCTTGGATCGTTCCAGCTTTCCCTTCTTGACACCTCGTCCTGACTTCTTGAGTAAAGCCCTTCATTCTGCTAGCTTGAGCTTGTCAAAGGCACCGGGAGACGGTGGAGTTTCATTCCCTAGGTTGATGGGTGATAGTGCCCTTAGGACCCTAGCTCTCACAGTAAGTTTGGGAAGCAGCGTCATGGTGCCTCGATTTTGGACGGGTTTTACAACTTAACCATGTCTTCGGGTTCTTTGCCTCTCCTGGTAGGAAGCTTCCCATTAATGGAGCATTGTTTGGTGGCCCTTCTGTTATACAAAACCGCCTCGAAGTTTCTTCCTATTAGTCTCCTTTGCTCTGGGCCCTCCTGGACAGTCAAGTCTCTTTCTACTGTAGTACATGCCATGACAGTCTTTTTCCTCCTCGTTTCCTTGTTTACAAGCTTTTTGTGAGGTGGGGCGATGTTGACATCAAAGTCATATTCTTTAAGGAAAATGTCAATCAATTCATCCCAAGTCTTGAGAAGAGTGATTTTCCTCACAATGTACCATCTCAAGGCGGGGCCGCTTAAATTTGATTGGTATGATCGAATCATCCTTTGGACCGGGTAGGCTTGCAAGTAGCTTTCTGGGTGACAAACGTTGGTGAATGCCTTGCATTCAGGTACCTTGAGCTCCTCTGGGATTTTGACAATAGTGTAGCTGGATAGATCAAGGGGGTATTGATCCCGCAGCTCACTCAGCTTACTCATGATCTTCGCAAAATGTTTGTTCTGTTGGTCACCTTTTGGCATGTCTGCAAGGGTCACAAACTTTTTCTCCCTGATAGGGCAGTCACACGGTTGGGCTTGGTTTGAGCAGACTCCGTTTGCCTCGAGAGTTGTCGAAGGACAATGGGGATTTTTCTCACATCATCTTCAATATTAGTAAGACCATTTTGCACATCACCCCGATCGGTCGCAATTGCATGTGGCCACGCACGGACGGCTGGTGGTTGGCAATTCATGATCACCTGTTATCGCAAAAAAGGCATGTGTGAGCACGAGATAAATGAAGATTGACCCATGGCAACGCTCCAATCGTTTTTATTTATCAAAAGAGGATTCCAAGGACAAGACATTCCTAATCATCTAAAATTGGAATTGAAATGATAAAATTGAAATGCTAGATATTTAACAAAAGTCCTTAAACATCAGGACTAGAAATAAAATGAAATTTCCTAAATACAAAAACCGGGGGTTATGACTGCCATTTTATATGCGATGAGGAGCCTTAGTCTTGCAAAGTTGTTTGCTTTCTAGGATTAGCCCAAAGACACGTATCCAGATCATTCCCGAACTCCGCTCGAAAGACTCGATCTGCTCTTGTTAGGCTGGCTTGTCAATCACGCTTGGTACTATCGGTTGCAGATTACCAAGGACCTGGTGATTGAGAATGTAGAGTGGAGGCATGATGAGCCTTCTCTTGTCCTCTCAGTCTGTTGGGCACAATGATCTTTTCAGCGTGGCATTTTCTCCATGCATCCTTAATGATGCGGCTTTCCTCTGAGTGATCTTGGGTCATGTGATTAAGAGAACTGGGAATAAAACGGGCTTGAGCAGTGGAGGGATCTCTAAGAGGGCTCTGCATTGACAAGCCACCCCCTAGGGATAATATGAAGTGATCTTGGCGAGACCAAGTAGTGGGATTGGGTCGTGATATTTCAAAGCAAAGCGAGCTTCTTCCTCTCTAAACAATTTAGCACACCATAGGAATGCCTCAGGAATAGAGTTTCTTAGGAAATTAAACCAGCAGGAGTATATCCTATTGAGGGCATACTTTTCTAAGATTTGAAACCCTTGCAATGGATGCTTGAAATTCTTAATGCCCGAATCCTTTGATATGAGAAAAGATTGCATTTGTAAAATTTCCTGGTGCAGCCCTCAAGATTTTTCTATGTTTTCTTTGAAATGATTGAGGGACGGAAATGTTCATGGTAAAACCATGTTTACAAAATTCAACCTAGCACAAATTTGATTGACAACCCATGCAATTGAAGGATTTATTTTTTGATGTGGGACGACGATGAACCCAAAGAGAACCAGTAGAAATTTTTTGTTTTCTTTTTTCTTTTTTTGCCATGGGTTGTTTTTTTTTTTTCAAAAAAATCAACTAAAAATGATAGTGGGCAAACATCCCAACTAACCTTAAAAACCCTCCTTACTAAAGGAGTCACAATTTTTTTATAAAATCGAGCTAGCCAAATTACCGAGTTGACATGAGCTCATTTCCTAGAGGCATTCCGATGGTAATTCTGTATTTGTCCAGAGTTGGGGAAAACTCGAATTTGCCAAGTATGAAAGTGGAGGTCTCAGGACACTAGAAATGAGGGATCACTTGCATGACTCTAGGGTGAATTCTAATTTGGAGAAATGGGAGGAGATGGTCGATTCTATGTTCAACATGTTTTTGACCGAGTCGATCTAACTGGTCCCACCAACAGAGGAGCTTTTTCTTGGGAGCAGGAATGAACTGGACATTGTGTCTACCCATCGCATATAAAACAAGTGACTTAAATGACTGACCTCAATTGCCATGGGTCTAGGAACGTAAGTAAATAACCAAATAAAAAGGGTTAAGAAATTACCTTACTCTCAAAGATCACAATAAACACATAGACATGCGGATGATACGTGTGGTTCGATTTCTAACTAGAAATGTATAATGAGGTTAAGAGGTAATATGACCGACGCAGTCTCGCGTTCGTGCCAAATTCTCTTAACCTCGGCTCTACCTAAAATTTCGGGGAAAAGAAAGACGGCCTTTACATCGCAGTCTCGCGTTCAAGACGGTATCTTTCTTAACACCATCCTAAAATATCCTATGGCGGCCCAGGTCCGGCGGCAAGGTTGTGTATGCCATAGTGTAGTGCTAAAACATTTAAAGCATGCACAATAATTTATACAAATCAACAAAATTAATATTTACCTGCAAGAAAAAAAACGCAAGTTAGGAAAACATTTAAACAAGTTTTCTTTTTCTTTTTTTCATTTTGCACCATTTTCCTTTTTTAAGGCACTGGAAAAAAAGAAATTCAAAACAAGAAATTCATGGCACGATTCGGGGAAATAAAGGCATGAATTGAACATTTTTTTTTTTGCAAAATTTTTTTTTAAAAAAAACTTAATGAATTGAACTTTTTTTTTTTTGCAAAATTTTAAAGGGATGATCATGGCATTAAAATCATAACTAAACAAAATTAATCATGGACTGACCAAGGCACAAGAGGAAGTAAGTAAATTGCAAAGCACAATGATAGAAAACTTACTTAATAAGAGGAAATCGATGACAATTACACAGACATGTACATGATATGTGTGGTTTGATTTCTAACTAAAAAGACATAATGAGGTTAAAAGGTAATCTGACCGACGCAGTCTCACGTTCGTGCCAAATCCTCTCAACCTCGGCTCTTCCTAAAATTTCGGGGAAAAGAAAGGTAGCCCCTACATCGCAGTCTCGCGTTCAAGGCCGTATCTTTCTTAACACCATCCTAAAATATCCTATGGCGGCCCAAGTCCGGCGGCAGGGTTGTGTGTGCCACAGTGTAGTGCTAAAACATTTAAAGCATGCACAATAATTTATACAGGAAAATTTATTTCAACAATATTAGTATACCTGCACAAAAAAATATACCCAAGTTAGGAAAACATTTAAACAAGATAAAATGGCCTAAGTCTACAAAAAAATTATTTCCCAAACGGAGTCGCCAAGCTGTCGCGACCTCCTTCCCGTCCCGGGAGGCTAATGGCTCGGCTGAACGCCTTTTATCAGGGCTTCAGTCAGGGCTCTCCCAAGCCCACCAATTCACGACTTAAGGGTCGAGTTTTTAACCTGCAATTCAATTTCATTTAAAAAGGAGTCGCCACTAATCAGTTTGGGGTGGGTCGATTAGAAATCCAAGTAAAATATTGGGAGAAATATTTTACTCCTGCGCAACCAGAGAAACTAGGATCGGAGACTTAATTACACTAGTTAATCACTAATGCCTTTCCGGTACCTAATCTTGTTTAAACCCTTAGGTTTGATATTTTTGCATTTTTTAAGGATTTTTCATGCATTTGTGAAAAAGTATTTTTGGCTTTTTTCTGAATTTTTTGAAAATATAAACATTTTTGGGTTTTTCTTGGCTTTTGCAAAATATGAAATATTTTTGGATTCTTGCTGTTTTTCTGAAAAATATAAAATATTTTTCGATTTTTCGATTTTTTTAAAATAAAAACTATATCTTTGGATTTTCTGATTTTTGGAAAATAAAATATATTTTTATTTTTTTAATATTTAAATTTTCGAAAATATTTTTATAATTAAAAATAACAATATATTATTAAAATAAACCGGCCGGACCGGGTCGGGTTGTCCGGTCCGGACGGCTGGGTCGAATGACCCGGCTTCGTTCATGGGCTTGGTCCACCCGGCCCATAGAAATTACCCGAAATAAAAGAAAGAAAGTCAAGCCCAAAATCTAGACGGCCCAAGCAAAACGAGGGTGGGCCAACAAAGCAACATAAGCCCAATGGGCATAACTCATTTTAGCCCATAACCCACAAAAACAAACCCTAGCGGGTCGACCGGGTCTTCGTGCCCGACCCGGCCTCGACCCGACTTGTGCCTCCCTTTTCCACGGCGGCGATGGAGCAGCTTTTCCACGGCGGCGATGGAGCGGCCGAGTGCATCACGGCCTAGCCGCCGCGGACAACGCCGGTCGTTGTGAGACCAGCATATACGACGGCGAAGCGGGGCGGGTGCAGCAACAAGGACGGCGGTGAACTCGACGGCGTGAGGCTCGGTTGAGATCAGTGAGTGCCTCGGTCGTCGGGGGGCAAGCGGCGGTGGCGTCGGGACTCGATCCCCGGCCCAAACGGGATCGAAGGAGCACCGGTGTCGGCAACGAAGCCTCGATCCGGGGAAGGAAGCACCGCAGCGAGCCGTCGGGCCGTGACTCGCACGGAAACCGACGGTCTCTCTCCTCTCGCTCTCACGCATCTCTCTCTCGGTTTCTCTCTCTTCCTCGATCTGGAATTTTTCCCGAACCTCCACTCTCTGGGTTTTGTCTCTCCCTCCTCCGGATCTGCCCCTTTTTCTCTCGATTTCGCTCGACCCTCTCTCTGTGACCTCACCCTCTTGCTGGCTCCCGATTTCTCTCTCTCTCGGATCTCTCTCGGATCGGCGGTCGCTCGGAATTCTGGCCTCCTGGATGTCTCTCCAAGGGAGGCCTTCCGAGTTCTCGCTTCACCGCTATTTCGCTTCTCAAACTCCCGTGACTGTTTTCCCCCTCTCTCACGAGATCTCTCTTTTTCCTCTCTCGTTTTTCCTTCCGTGTTGCTATGTTCTCGCGTGTTCGCTCGCCTCTATTTATAGGCCAAGGAGGACCCGGTCGACGGAGAGCTTGGCTGCCGGTCCTCGGTGTCGACCGGTCTCCCTCTTGGCCGAACCGGCGTCGCTTTCGGCTACGCTTGCTCGGCATTGAAGGCTTCTTGCCAAGACGTCCCCCGCCGGGTTTTGCGCGGATCTCGCGCGGCGGCATTGATGGCGCATGCGAGACGTCCTTTCCGTCGCCGGCTGCTCTTCTCTCTCTGTCCGAGCTGTCTTCGCGCGTGAGTTGCAGCGACGGAGGAGGAAGGAGGCAGGAAGGAGGAAGAAGAAGGAGAAGGGGCCGGGCCAAAGGAGTTAGGGGGCTGAATGGGCCTAGACCCAAGCGGAAGAAAAGAATGGGAAAGACGAGCTCGGGCCCGAGCCCGCGTGGACAAGAAGAAATGAGGAAGAAGAGGGTTGGGCGCGAAAGCCCAGCCCCTCTATGGGCCTCTTTTTTTCTTTTCTTTTTTTATTTTTATTTTTATTTTTACTCGAAAATAAAGGAAAATAAATAGGAAAATCAAACTTAGTAAATACAAATAATATTAGTACTTAGGTGATCAAAAATCCTTTTTGTTAGGGCCAAATTAGTCCCTAATTTTCTAAGCAATTTAAGTTTAATACCTAGTCAAAATTTAGGTGTCAACACTAATCAATTAAATTTTGATTATCTATTATGAAGTCTAGATTTCTTTTTAATATAACTGTCTTGTAATTCAGAGAGTGTATTAGTGTGAGTTCGAGAGTGAAGAGCGTATTTTATGTATCGGACATAGCATGACGATAATACACTAAGAATTAAGCCTATCATGCATATGGGATTTCAAACTCGTTCATAAAATTTAATTTGGGCTGCAAGTTAAGGGGGCATTGTGATCGGTCTATTACGTTACATGACTTGTGTAATGGACACAAGCTTTGGTTAACTAAAACTTTTTAAGTAACTCTCATTATCATTTAAAGGAAGAGATTTCCATTAGTTTGTTGTTTCATATTCCAACGACGCTTGTTTTTTGTGTTCACTGATCATTTCTTTAGTAATTATCTATCTCAAATTTGAGTCTGTGAAAAAAATCAACCCAAAGTGTGATGATCTAACCCATATAAGATAAGTCCAGAGTGAATATTGCCCAAACTTGGAGGAGGCAAAAAATACCGAAACATATTACGTGTTGAAGTTGTATTCCTATTTCTAGTTGTCAAAGGATTTTATAGTATGTGGTTCTTCGTCTTTTTTGATATTGACGTGTCTAGATAGATTTTTATTTTTTACTTTTTATTTAATTTAAATCTTGTGACATACGTGCTCACTTTTTTTTTTTTTTTTTTTTTATGAACACTTGAAACTTTAACAACATTCAATATCTTACATATATTTTTACTTTTATTTTTCATTGTATTTTAAAATTTGGATAGCCTGGAAACAAAATTTTGACAAGAAAGCAAAATTTTATATGTTTTTTCATAGTCTTATAAGCATTTAGAATTAATAGAATTAGGAAAAGAAAGAGAGACAAAATGAGAGCATATTTCACATGAACTTTTTCTTGGATTTGCAAAGCTGTATGATGGTCCAATGCATCATTGGCGATGCAATGAGTCGTATCCGTTGGACAAGTCCAATTTTCAAACACGATAGTGACTTCATGGAAGTCGTCGGCTTGCGGTGGTCTGTGTTGCCCAATGAGACCATTGTGTCGAATCTCTCTCATTATGTAGCCGTCCATAATTTAATTTCTTACAAATGTGGGCTCTTTTCTCTTCTCCTTTTTCTTTGTTTGTGATTTTGAGGCCATTGTAGGCATGGCAAATATGCTGGCCCGGCCCATTGAATGATTCCCAGTTTAATGTTTGTTACCTGAAAAAGAAAAAAATTGTCTTGTAAGTCTTGGTTTTGACCTGTGAGCAATTTCCTGCTGACGTCAAATCTTCAGAGAAGATTGGCTCTTTTCGAACATTAATCTTTATTTCATCTAAGAACATGTCTGGAAGTCATTTTCCATAGTTACTGTTTCAAATAATGAAAATTAAAAACTGAGATAGATCCGGCCTTTCATATACTTAACAACACGTATACTCGATCGCATGTAATGTGGAAAGAGATGTTGTTAATAAATATTTTTATGCAATAAATATGCGTTAATAATTCATACTATATCACTTTCAAAATATGGGATCAACGACTCAAAGAAGATATAGAACCTCTTACTTGGATTGCCCAAAGCAAACAACGTGGCTCACTCAAACCGACGATCTCATAATCTATCAATTAAATAAGAATTGACGTAAAAAAACAAGTAAAACACTACCTCAATTATAAAATGACTAAATTACACCTAAACACTAAAAAAATAATGTGCTAACGAATCGCTTACTCCAAGTGATTATTCAAGCCTAACCGCAATGTGGAGCTTGCAAGTGAAACCCTTGCTCTGAGTAAACTGGTACTTCAAGTTAACTCCCATCAAACCCCCCTAACTCCACAATGCTATAATCCACAATTTCCATGAAATCCCATTGCTCAACAACTAATAAACTGAACTTCATGACTTAAATTTCACAAAACTTTGAATTTGAGCCTCAACCCCATAAATTACTCTGATTAATTGAACAAATGATGTGAGCACCTTACTAGGCATTGAGAATTAAATTAAATCTAATTTGGCGAGGTCCTCATAGCGCTCACACGAAATCCCTCTTTCCCTTTCTTCTTCCTTCTTTCTTTCTCCCCACCTCCTTTTTTTCCCTCTCGGTGTGCTCTCGCTGGTCTTCCTTTTCCATTTCATAACAATTCTTTTCCTTTTCCTTTATTTTTTTTATGGATACCACTAATATATGACTTGGTCAAAAGAAGGGAATTTGCCACTCAACCTTTTCCTTTTGTTGGAACCATCTCGATGAGATCAAGTTTATCTGTTCATTTGTATTCGTCGAATCATTTATAATTATTAGAGCTATCTTGATCTTAAGCCCTCATTGGTCATAATAAACTAATCAATTAATTCTTGACGAAAAGGAAGGTTTGATTATTTATTACGAAATCTAGATTTTTTTTTTAATATATTTTTTTCTTGTAACTCAAAGAGTGTGTTAGTGCGAGTTTGAGAGTGAAGAGCATATTTTATGTATCGGACATATAGCATGATGATAATACGCTAAGAAGCAAGCCTTTCATACATAAGGGATTTCAAAACTCGTTCATAAAAGTTAATTTGCAGTGCAGGTAAAGGGGGCTGTGTGATAGGTCGATCTCATTAATTGAGTTGTGTAATGGACACGGGCTTTGGTTAACTAAAATATTTGAAGTGACTCTCATTTTCATTTAATGAAAGAAAGCTCCATTAGTTTGATGTTTCATGTTCCAATGAGGCTTGTCTTTTATGTTCTCTGATAATTTCTTTGGTAAATATATGTCTCAAGTTTGAGTTTATGCAGGAAATCGACCCAATGATGTGTGGTGATCTAACCTGTAGAAGAACAGTCCAAGAAGAGTGTTGCCCTAACTTGGAGGTGACAAAAATTACCAAAACACATTACATGTTGAAGTTGTATTCCTGCTTTTTAGTTGGGAATGGATTTTATAATATGTTGCTATTCGTCTTTTTTTATATTGATGTGTCTAGATAGATTCTTATTTTTTACTTTTTGCTTAATCTTGCGATTGATGCGCTATCACTTTTTTATGAACACTTGAAAATTTAGCAATATTCAATATTTTACACATAGATTTACTTTTATTTTTTATTAAATTTTTAAAATTTGGATAGCATTTAGAATTTGATGGGAAACAGAATTTTGATGAGGAAACCAAATTTTATATTTTTTTTCATAGAATTAGGAAAAGAAACAGAGAGACAAAGTGGGAGCATGTTACACACTAACCTTTTCTTGGATCTGCAAAGCTGTATGATACTCCAAGTCATCATTGGCGATGTAATGAGTCATATCCGTTGGATAAGTCCAATTTTTGAACTCGATAGCGACTTTATCGAAGTCGTCGGGCTTCAGAGGTGTGCGTCGCCCAATGGGACCATCGTGTCGAGCCTCTCTCTTTGTGTAGCCATCCATAATTTAATTTCTTACAAATGCGGCTCTTTTTGTCTTCTTCTACTTTTCCTTTATTTATTGTTTTCGAGTCTATGGTAGGCGTGCCCAGTACACTGGCTCGGCGCACTGTGTCAGGCAACGTAGGAAACAAATATTAGTTAGAATGCATGACGATATAATGATGACACTTATTGGTGTGAGACACATTCAGAATTGAAGACGAACGTGATTTTCTTGAGTGTTCTTACTTCAGTGGAGGTTAGTATACTTGGGAAGGTGGAGTTTTGAAGTTCGTTTCATGTGCTGGTTAATAATGGGAAGGGTCGAACATAGTGGCCAATATTTGCTTCAAGGGAAGATGATCATGGATTTTTGTTGCTGAGACCTTGGATTCATTCATTTGAGAACCGGAATAGTGACATAAAAGTATGGGCGTATTTGCGAGGAAATTCCTAATAGATGCGCTTAGTGTGATGAATTGTTTGGAGAATAAATCCCCATTGAAAATGAGTGGATACTTGATTCTTGATGAATTATGGTCAGCTAACGTTAGTAATAATTTTATTCCTATGTTACTTGGTTATCCATGCTATATTTGAGAAAGTGGGGGTAAACTCAATGGGAAAGTAAGAAAGTATGTATTCTTAGGTTATGCATAAGTGGTGATGCCTAGAATTACTTTCATCTATTGCCAGCAAAGAAATTAAATTGGATGATTCTTCAATACTTTGTGTAGGATTTGTTGTGGCAATATTCAGAATAATTGTCCATAAGAAAACTTATTGTATAGCAGCTAATTTAGTCTTAAATTTTTTGATTTATCCAATTTAGTTTTGAACCTTTTGATGATTTGCCAATACAATTATTCCAACTAATTTTGACTAAAAATTGACATAGTGAATTTTAATTGTCCTACGTGGCATATCCGAGATTGTGTAGACAATTTTTACAAATTTTTTAATGAATTTTCTGATTTTTAAATTTAAATTTTCTTATTTCTCTTCTTTTCTTTCTGATCCTTTTTTAATGTCCTTTTCCCTAATGGGCTGGTGGGGTTGCTGGGACTTCGTTGATTGCCTGTGACCCTCACTAGTGGTGGGCAATCTAAAGAGGCGAGGGCCACAACACCCTTGCCTAATGTTGACTGCGATAACCCTCTCCTACTAGCCTCGTAGCCCTTGCCAAGTGGCCGACCAAGGTAAGCAGCCCTTTGGTGAAGAAGAGTAGTGAAAAAAAAAAAAAAAAGGCAAAAAAATTAAAATATTCTAAAATATTTAGAAACATTTTTTTAAAAAATTGCAAAAATTATCTACATTTGTGCAATCATACCGCATAGGAAAATTGATGTTCACTTCATCAATTTCTGGCTTAAATTGGTTAAAAGGACCAAATTGATAAATTATTAAGAGGTTTAGGACTAAATTAGATTAACTGAAATGTTTAACACTAAATTAGTTGCCGTACAATAATTTTAGGACTTTTTGGAAAATTTTCCCAACGTCATTCATACAGATCTTGACATTGTTTCACTCAAGGTAGAGTTGTAACTAGTACGTCCTAAGATAGTTGGTACTAGCATGATAATGGATATGATTGGTGCCGATAGTGAGTTGGAGCTTGTCTAGTCGTGGGTTGTTATAACTGCTAAGTTTGACAAGATGCGAATTCTCTTTCCTGATAGGTATTGATATAAGGACCTACATGGCAACCGGCCAAACATGAACTAATTCTATTATTTTGTTCCTAAGAGTAGATTTGAAACACAAATCCATTTGGTAAATTTTTTATTTACTTGAACAAATTTATCTTTGAAAAAAGATTTGGAACAGAATCAAGAATTAAAAAAATAGTTGATTTTTCCTAGAATCAAGTCTAAATTTTCTTATTCTCCTCTTTTCTTCTCTTTCCTTTTCTTCTTCTTCTTTCTCCTCCTAGCCCATCATTGGCCTAGCACCGCTCCATTGCTGTCCACAGGCCACCGTGGTTGCTGCCATCACCGGCGATGACCGATGAGTGATTGGGCGAAGTCTAGTGAGTTTGTCTGAGCCTTGCTAGGCCAAGGCAAGGTCCGGCGAGGCAACAAGGCAACGAGGCTTAAACTCGTCGGTGGCTAGGTGAGCCTCCAGCAAGCTCGCCGGACTTCACCTAGTTGCTTGCCGGCCATCATTGGCGGCAGCCAACAATAAAAGGAGGAAAAAGAATGACAACTGGATCGTCAGGAAGAAGCAGGGAGGCTTGCCGATCAGTCCAGGCGCTCGACGATGGCAGATGTAACTTTGGCTGGTTCAGGCGGCGCCCAGAAAAAGCTTGACGGGAGCAAGCTGCCAGGGTGGAAACGCACGCCCAGGCGGAGAAGACACTCTTCTCTCACTTTCGACCCTCCTGGCTCGGCCGGGAAGAGTCCCCTTTTTTATTTCTCTCTATCCTCTCTCTCTCTCCCGCTATACTTCAAAGAGCTACGGCTCCTTTTTAATGAATGGCTGTGTCACTCAATTTTGTATCACCTTCAATGTGCCTGTGTAACTCAATTATCTCTCTCTTCCTCTCAATGGCTCGTGAAGTCCCGTATTATAGCAAAAATTTCCACTTACTATTGGAAAGTCACAAACCTCGCTCCTTTGATGGTGGTGATTGCTATGTTGATTACTACTTCAAATCCCACCTATCCTTGTAACGCAGCCATGGATGCATCCACATTCATTCGCCATTATTCACGCTTTCTTTACCAGCTCATTCCATGAGCATAAACTCCTTGATTGTTTCCCGTAATTTCCTCTCGCTTAATTTCCTCTCATTCAATATTCAGCCGAGTGTTAATCTTTTCCGTATTGCTTGATAAGTTCCATTGATTCCTCTCTCACCATCTTTCACGATTTCATTCCAGCAGCCCAGACCTTCCACAAACACTTGATTTCTTTCCTTCATTTTGTCCGTCTTCACCGATTTGTCTCTCAATTGCCACACTTCCCTTTCCCTTCAGCCGTGAATCCCACTAATTGTGAAAGCTTGTTCAGAGCTTGCTCATTTGTCCTTGGATGAGAATATCCTCTTCCTTTCTTGCCCACTTATGTAATCTGGCTCATTTAGGAAAGGAAATTTCTTATAATTTCGATGAATACGACCAACTTTCTTCACAAGTTCATGCGCTAACGAGATTTTGAGCCCCTCATCATGTGGCCGCCTAGGTTTATGAAATGCAAATACAATGAGATATTGATATTTTTGTTTAGGGATTGAACTTGATCCGTAAATTTTCATGTGATCGATTACTAAGAAAAAATCAAAATTTAGGTGTCGATGTGTTGAAAAAATGAAACATTATTGCACCTTGTGGAAATAACAAGGAAAGCTCTCGATATTATCATTAGAAAGTCTCTTCTTGTATGCCTTGAAAATGGAAGTAATGAACCAGATTAAGATCAAAAAATCATTTATTCATTGCACACGGTGATAACATGCAGGGTACATCAAGCTCTGCACGTTACACCTACAGGCACATACTCCAACCACACATAATCAAAAGCAACATCAAACCAACAAGGAAAGAAAGTGCTTTTGTGTCCACATGCAGAGTACAATCAAGCTCTCTGCAGTGCACCTACAAGCATGTTACGTACTCCAACCACACAATATCAAAAGCAACATCAAACCAACAAGGGAAGAAATAATGTGAAAATGCGACGGAGCTAAACAGTTCGTGTTTGTTCTGGAGCCCCGACCGAAGGTGTGGGGCTCAGTGGCCTCCTTCGCTAGTTAGTGCTCACCGTGGCAGCACTCGAAGGTGACAGCAGTCTTCATGTACTGAGAGCACACGATGCACTTGATGCTCTTGGGCATGTTGCCAACCATGTTGGGGATGTAGAAACCGTGGCAGCGCGGCTTCACAATAACCTGCTTGTAGTGCTCTTCGAAGACAGCCTCAAAAGCCTGTGTCTGAGTCACCCTCTTGATCAACGTCTGGTGCTGCGACAGCACCTGCGCGAAATCCGTGAGACGAGCGTTGACGACCACGCTCGACCCTCTCGCAATGATCCCGAACCCACCATGCTTCTTGTAGGTGGTGTAGAGCTCAAGCAGCTCCTGCGTCAGGGAATCGTAGATGCTCGAAGTTGCCTGCATCTTTGAGGAAATGCAGTTCTCAAGGCGGGTCAGGAATTGCTCTCTCTTCGTGCCGATTCTGATGGCTATGTGGGACACTGAATTGTTTATCTTCCCCAGGTATTCTTCAATCTGACGGACAGTCTCGGTGTCTTCAGCTGAGTCATACAAGAATAGGAGTTCCTTCCTCTCAAACTGGCCAACAATCAAGACAGAGGACATGTCAAAAGAACAAGAATACAAATTGTTTTTAGTTAGGAAACTTTTAATCTATCTTGCGAAAATTCTTGTGCAAATTTGGCAAATGTGACGTTAGATATATCTAAATTTTTAGATCAGGTGAATTCACGTGAACTGTAATAGTAGAAGTTCATTCTACTTGCTTTTGTCCCTAATGAGCAAGTTTGTGCTTGGCCGAGCATGTTAAAGACAAAACCATTAAATAATCTTGTTAGAAGAAATTATAATTGAGGCTGTCTTCCGTTGTCTCTATTTGGAGGAAGATCTCCGACTGGACTTTGACTTTTCGGTTGCAAATATGGATATATATAAATCCAACTAAAAATAAAGGTCAGTGATATGTCCAGATTTGTAATGCACCAACCAGAAGCCCGGTAGGAGAAAGGTTCTTCTAACTGGAGATGGACGATGAAAATATTGCCCTGATAATCAAATTCCATACTGCATTTGTCACTTACGCAATGTTCGATAAAAGGGTAGATCGTTTTGTCCACCACGAGCTCGAACCAGTTGATCCCTTGCGTGTTCCAAAGCTCATGGCCCCTCAGCTCCGTGAATGGAAAGGCTTTCCATCCCCAAAGGCGTATCATCATCATCGAGTCCATGTTCACCACCTTCCCCTGTTGATTCAGCACGACAACCTTTGTCTGCTGTGTAAATTGCCACTTCTTCTGGATAAACTTTGCTGCCGTCTTGCTGACCATGGATTCGCATGTGTACCACTGCATCCGAGATCTCATATCCAGAAACTGCTTCTGCATCACCTCATCGTGTGCCTCCATTATAGGAATCCACATAATTTCGTAATTATCTGATTTGAAGGTGCTCGCATTGTAGATGCTGGTAAGGGTTGCTAGATCGTCGTTCGACAAGTTCAAGTCTGAAATGAGCAGCATCATGCTCTTGTTCTTTAACTCCTCCACCTTTACCTATAAAATCCAGTGATCAAACCATACTGTTGTTTTTCCATTTTGAATGCCAACAAACGATAGATCTAAGTATATCAGATGTAGTTAATTACTAGCAAGGTGATATGCATTCCCTTCTCATGACATTGATATACAATAACCGGTAAATTAAGTTAATGAAGATTAGTGAATTAAGAAGCTAACCGTTTTCTTCTCGCAACATTGATAAACCGTTGATGAACCATACTTGGTGCAAAACAGTATGCTCAAAAGCTCCACAATATCAGTAGAAGAATTGGAAACTTCCTCGATCTTCCGATACAAATGTTCCTCCTCTGCATAATGTGAATCACTTTAATTTAGGCACTTTTATTCCAGATATTGATCTGACAAAAATTATCTGTGTACACTGTAATAATTTCTTAATATGAACAATCATTAAATTAAGAACGAATTCGATTCATACATGATTGTAAAACACCAAGAATCCGAATATGTACAGCGGAATTAAACACATACCTGTTTGAGCCATGGCTTCACTTGACTGAATACGGATCAACCCGATATGATCGGTGATCTGTCGGTATGCTGGTTCTTCCTCTCTATGACCTATTTCGGTTTAGCAGCTTTAATGGGATTAAGCAACTGATAGGTATTAACCTACCCTTTTATAGGCTAGAGAGGGGACCTAGCAAACCCTAATCAACAAATGTCAACCGGGCCATTCCCATTACGGGCTTCGCTTAAACACAATTGCCTACACTTTGCTGCTCAACTAGGCCCGTAATTAATAGATGCCAAAACCCAACTCAATAAGATCACTTTAGGGTTTAAAATATATTGGAATATCCATTAACCCGATTATATAAAATAGAAAATTAATTAATTAATGTAAGCCCATTATCGGAAAATTTCCAACATTCTCCCACTTGGGCTACTTTAATTAATTTGTTTTATTTTTGAAAATGATTTTTATTTTGAAAACGACACACTCGGGTTAATAACTGAAAATTTGTTTTATGTGGCCACAATTTTGAAAAATAATATTCCAATAATGGCATCTCAAAACCAATCCAATCCTATATAACCTCATTATAGGACTATGGCGATCAACGTGTTAAGAAAATACCGTAACACATGACCTTCCATAATCACATATAATAAACATTATATTTTCATGGATCATGGGCCTAGTAGTGTAGTAAGAAATAGTGCCAACATGTGATCAAAATATACACTATTTCTTATCGGTCCTCAATGCAATTTCTCAACGACATGAAACCGCATTAGCGCAATTTCTAAACAACATGAAATTGCCTCGGTGCGATTTCTAAACAACATGAAATTGCACAACTATGTCACAATCCAACATGAGATCTCATAATCAGTGACATCCAGTCGTCTTTAAACAAAAAAATTTTGTTTAAAGATACTGTTTCATATTTCAATTTCTCAGTCGATAGGAGAAAAGATAACGATAAGATCAATAATAATGATCATCAAAAGTAAATGCTTTAATAAATATTATAAAAGCATTATTAGTTTGTATATAACTATAATATCTAGAAATACAAACTATAGAGCTCCCACTAACAAAATAGATCAAAAGATTCTAAAACACCCATATTCTTTACATGTTCTTTAAACAAAATGGGTCGTAAGCCTTTTATTAGGGGATCAGCCAACATGGACTCAGTTCTAATATTCTCTATCACAATGTCTCCATTTTTGACTAAGTCCTTAAGAGTATAATATTTGATCTCCATGTGTTTGGACGCATTGCTAATCTTGTCATTCTTGGAATAAAACACAGTTGCAGTGTTGTCACAATAGATCACCATAGGTTTAGCAATAGAGTCTACAACCCGCAATTCAGAGATCAAATTTCTGAGCCAAACAGCTTGAGTCGAAGCTCCGTAACACGCTACAAACTCAGCATACATTGTAGAGTTTGTAACCAAGGTTTGCTTTGTGCTCTTCCAAGAAATAGCACCCCCAACCATCATAAAAATATATCCAGAAATTGATTTTCTCGTCATCCGAACAACCAGCAAAAAAATCAGCGTCTGAATATCCAATCACCTTGAGGTCATCTACTTTGCTATACACAAGCATGAAATCTTTTGTTCGTTGCAGATATCTCATCACTTTCTTAGCTGCAACCCAATGTTCATGACCTGGATTCGACAAATATCTCCCAAGAGCATTCACAAAGAAAAGCAATATCAGGTCTAGTGCATACTTGTGCATACATAAGACTGCCAACTGCACTAGCATATGGAACATTCTTCATTGCTTCTTTTTCAACATCATTCTCCTCAGTCACACACTTTGAAATTAGAGCATTAACGCTCCAAGTCTCATTCTGAGCGTTATAAGCGCTTAATCGGCCGAATTCAGCCGGCAAAACATTTAAGATTTGATGCACAATATAATCTTCGAAAGAACAATTTTATGGGTTTTGAGTTTGACCGAATGTGGACCATCTTCAATATAAACTCTCTAACACCCATAGCAAGATCATATCTCATATTTGTTAACTCATGCAGCAAGTTTCCAGCTTGACCTTTATCCGAGACTCTATATCGTTCTCCCACCGCTTCAAGGAACTGTCTTGCATTCGTATTTTCCGGTAAACCACTAATGAGATGCTCAAGAATGGACCTTTTCATGGCAATGAGGCTCGCGGTTGGATTTTTCCCATCTAGCATAATGGGCCTTTTGATCTCGCACTACTTTGATCATTGGGCTTGGGAGGTTCATTCTCACGTAGTGCCAAGTCCATATCCACAATGCCTAAAGCAAACTCTATATCTTGCTTCCACCTCTTAAAGTTTAATCCAGTTAACATCTCAACCGTGGCATTATTGTTGTTCACAGTAAAAGTAACTATTTGTCATACATAATGCAATATGATTAATTATGGGCAATAAATTATTCCACAAAATAATCAATATATTATAAACTCCCATTTGGGCAGAGCGTATAATACACCATTATTTTTCCCAGCATGAAGATTGTAAAACAACAATAAGGAGAATTACATATAATTGTCAAGAATCCATCCCCTTTGGGCAGACAAATCCTTTAAATTATACATCTCAATAATATCAATATATAGAGACGATAAGGAGAATTACATATAATTATCAATGGCTTATTCACTTTGTGCAAACAAGACCTTTTAAATTATACATCTCCATTATCTCGACATAGAGGAGAATTACACATAACTCTAAAATTTATCCCCTTTAGGAAGATAAAATTTTGAGTTATACATCCCCATCAATTGTCTCTATTATATTAATATAGAGCGAAATTACATATAATTTTCAAAAAATTTATCCCTTTTGGGCGGATAAATATTTTTCCAATTATACATCCCCATCTTTTTTAAAGTGGGAATTTATCTTCATGCAATTTTTCAAATTAATATACACAATAACCCCCTTTGGGCAAGTAATTGTATATACTAATTTACATGAATAGGAACTCCAAAAATTTTATAATGTTCCATTTAATTAATGCCCAAAATTTATCAATATGAAGCACTTAACAATATGTGCTTCCCAAAATCATATTGCATTAAACAACAATTTTTGCCACAAATTTTATTTATTTATTTATTTATTAATGCAGAGAAAAATTAAAAAAAAAAAAAAATAGCTCGGCGGGCTCGGGCCAGAGATTTCTGGCCACCGGCCCGCGTGGGCCTATTCCAAAGGCCCGGATTCTGGGCTTGCGCCCAGAAACTCAGAGGCCCGGCTCCCTTGGGCTTCTTCCATAAGCCCAGATTCTGGGCTTGCGCCCAGAATCTTTTGAGGCCCAAATTATGGGCTCAGAAAGCCAGAAAACAGGCCCGCCCGGGCTTCTTTCCAGGAGCCCAGAATATTCAGCAAGCCGAAAAACAGCCCAGTTCGCTGGGCTTATGCCCAGATTCTCCGAAGACCAGAAAATAGGCCCAAAAAAAAAATGCCCAATAGACCAGTCAAGCCCAGACGCGCAGAAAATTGGCTGGAACGTGTGGGCCAACAGCCCAGAAGACCGCCTGGCCCGGCTGGAGGTCTTCTTCAACCTCCAGCCGGGTCCCGAAATCTGCAAATCGGGTCACACGACCCGGTTTCAGACCCGAAGCTCAAAAACTCATATTAGGGTTGATTTTGATTAAATTTTTCCATGGGTTTTACTTCTAATCTCATTATAAATAGATTAAACTAAATTAATGGAAGAACAAACGAACAAAACATCAACATTGAAGCTTCAAAATTTTCGGATCCTATACCCATGGCCGAAAATCAATTTTCTCAAGTTTAATGCCAAAAACTCACTTTAATGCAACTAATCAATTCTAAAGCATATATATAACAGTACCCATGCATCAATTTATAAGATAAATCATTCAATTGCAAGTAATTTAAAAAAAAAAATCGGAGTACAAACGCTAGAATTTCAAATTCGAAATTCTCTCTCAATTCTCAACGAAAATCTATAAATTATATATGGTTGGAAAGATCTCGACATGCCGAATAAAAACCCTAAGGTTTCAGAATCAATCGATGAAAGAGTCCGCATGAGAAAATAATGACAACATTAGGTTAAAGGGAGAAAATTTCGAATTTGTTCATAAAAAAAAAAAATTTTGGGTTCTACAATCATATATGACATGCTCTGATACCACATGTAATAATTTCTTAATATGAACAATCATTAAATTAAGAACGAATTCGATTCATACATGATTGTAAAACACCAAGAATCCGAATATGTACAGCGGAATTAAACACATACCTGTTTGAGCCATGGCTTCACTTGACGGGCCCGGATCAACCCGATATGATCGGTGATCGTCGGTATGCTGGTTCTTCCTCTCTATGACCTATTTCGGTTTAGCGAGCTTTAATGGGATTAAGCAATCGATAGGTATTAACCTACCCTTTTATAGACTAGAGAGGGGGCTAGCAAACCCTAATCAACGCGTGTCAGCTGCAGCCCTTCCATTACGGGCTTCAGTTAAACACAATACTTGGAGCGTTAATGCCCTAATTTATTGTGTTTAACTGAAGCCCGTAATGGGAAGGGCCCGCTGACACGCCGTTGACAGGTTTGCAGGTCCCCTCTCTAGCCTATAAAAGGGTAGGTTAATACCTATCGCTGCTTAATCCCATTAAAGCGCTAAACCGAAATAGGTCATAGAGAGGAAGAACCAAAGATACCGACGTATCACCGATCATATCGGGTGATCCGTTTTCAATCAAGTGAAGCCATGGCTCAAACAGGTATGTGTTTAATTCCGCTGTACATATTCGGATTCTTGGTGTTTTACAATCATGTATGAATCGAATTCGTTCTTAATTTAATGATTGTTCATATTAAGAAATTATTACATGAAAACACAATTGCCTACACTTTGCTGCTCAACTAGGCCCGTAATTAATAGATGCCAAAACTCAACTCAATAAGATCACTTTAGGGTTTAAAATATATTGGAATATCCATTAACCCGATTATATAAAATAGAAAATTAATTAATTAATGTAAGCCCATTATCGGAAAATTTCCAACATACACAAGAAGGAATCTGGAGGAGAGGGATGAACGCTTCATTTCATCTACAAGGGAACAACATTTGGTTTGGAAACAGCAATGATCTCACCCTCTTGCTTCAAATGTTGCACTTCTTTCTCGAAGGATTGAGATTTTATCATGACCTGGTTCAGTAAGATCGACAGATCTTGCTCTAACCTGAAGTCATAAGAAATCGGTTGAGCATTGATGTGAAACAGTTTGCGAGAGCTCGGAGAGAGAGACAGAACAAGCGAGTTTGGAATTAATTCCAAGTCCGTTAATAAAGGTAGTTAAAAGCAAAGGTAAGGTATAACATACTCATTCCTCTCGCTAGTCATGCCCCTGAACAGAACTGAGCAGCCTAGTACGATGACGATGATGTAATAGAAATTGGTTGATATGTGTGCCGACATTTCTCCAGAATCTTTAGAATAGCTCATAAACTCAACAATGCGCTTGGTGAACGCCAAAGTCTTCTTGATCAGGTTCACAAAAGCCTCAGTCCACTGTGTTTCGGAGGACGTGCCAGTTGGTAACCCTCTGACCTTGGCCACGGAGCGTAAAAGTTCGTCTGATGCTAGAATTTGAGCACGACGCCAGTTCTCGACATAATACACCGATAAAGCTAATAATGCCAGCGCAGCCTTGGCATCCCATGAAAAGGATGACAGCTCTTCCAAAAGCAATTCTGTTGTTTGCTGGGCATCGTTGGTTTGCAGGGCCTTAATCTGTCACGGCGTACATAGTTTTTGACATTAAACGTGGGAAGTAATAAGATCAAGAAGGATACCATCGAAAAGGACGTAACAACGAATTTAATAACCCACTGTTTGCTTCTTTTTTCCTACTAGAATGAACAATTTTAGCGGAGCATAAACTTGTACCTTTACTTTAGTATAAGTTGTTATCTAAAATTAATCTCTAAGTAATTTCAAAACAATCTGATAAGGTCTGGAGCTTAGAAATGCGCTTTTACTCTGGTATATGTTGTAATAATATCTAAGTAATGTTAAAACAATCGAAAAAAGTCCGGAGCTCTCGCATTTATATATTTACACTTTCGACAGAGGAATGTCTCTGCTTTTACCTTAGCGTACAGTTTGTCAATGATTGATTTGGAAGCCGAGGTCAAGCTATTGCACTGGCCTTGGTTACCCTGGAAAAACGAATTCACTTGTAAGTCCTAACCATGGAATATTATGAACGTAAGAGCATGTAAACATTGTGCGTCTTTATAAACTTTGGCTGGACAAGAGTGAAATATGAAATTAATTTGAGGAGCAAAGACATTTTGCCACAAAAAACTATGTCGCATTAAGATCCAGCCAACTAACTATGGAAACAAGTATATGCAAAAGAGACTATAGCATGTCGTTGAACATTCTTGTCCGCTACTTTACCTTGGCCCGAGTGTTGTCAGCAACATCATTAGCAAAGTCCATGGCTTGGTTGAGGATTTTCTCCACGAGGCTCAGGCAGTACTCGACATCAACTTGTCCTGTGGGAGAGCATGGCTGGCTGGTGACGTTCTTCATGAAGTCATTATCGTCGGTTTTGAGGAGGGCGAGTACTCCTGTTAGGAAGCCATCGTTTCCAGCCGGGGCCACCTCAGTCATGCTTCCGGCTAGCTCGCTCATGAAGCCATTCTTTCTAGCCATGTTGACATCGGTCATGCTTCCGGCCACCTCGGTCATGAAGCCATTCTGTCTTGCCATGGCCATCTGGGTCATGCTTCCAGCCACCTCGGTCGTGCTTCTGGTCACCTCAGTCATGCTTCTGGTCACTTCCGTTATGAAGCCACCATTTCCGGCCACGGCCACCTCAGTTATGCTTCCAGCCACCTCGGTCATGAAGTCATTGTTTCCAGCCATTTTTGGACGTAGGGAAAGGGAAAAATGAAAGGGTGAAAGGGAGAAAGTTTAGGGTTTCAAGAGAGTGAGTGTAGTGAAGGAGGAAGGCTTGTGTGGAGCAAACTGGAGGTCCCTTGTGACCTATTTATAACGCTCTAAAGTCACAACACGACAACTTAGGAGCTGGTAAGAACAATTAATATATATATTCTGCCAGCGAAGAGGCATGTGCACAACATCTTAAGGACGTTTAATGATTGTAACTCAGGAGTTACTGGTCAAAAAGCCCAAAGGGGGTGGAGAGTGGCACATAGTGAGATCTGGCGTAAGAGTGAATGAAGGTCGTTCACGTATCAGATCCTTAGCGTGGCAATAATCCATTAAGAAGCAACGCCAAGCATGTACAGGTTTTTTGGAAGCTCATTCGCAAAAGTGGATTTGGAATGCAGGTCACGTGGACAATGTAACTTACACTACACGAGCTGCATAAACGACTGGGGCTTTGATTTAGTGAGACATTATAAGTAATTAATCGTTTTGATTTTCTAAAGTCATGTATGTTGTAGGCCATGATTGAACCATGCGAATCAATTTGTTTCCATTAATTTTTATTTTTATTTTGTCCTCCGGTGCTTGTTCATATTGGGTGTTCACTCATTTTTCATGAAAAAATTGTAGAGGGGTCGATGATTGATTGGATAACCCTCTAATATTGACTATGGTCTAGAGATTATTTTAAGAAATAGATCTCGACTATTCAGATTATTCATGTCTCCAATGGCATTGGATAATTTTTCTTTCTTCGATGATTTCTTTGTTGAAGATATGTTTGTTTCAAGTTTAAGCCTG